>OX637408.1:11628659-12918659 GCA_951799425.1 Ilex aquifolium
ATTGAATTGCCATCCTTATCACCTCAATTGTCTCCACAACTTTGGACTTCACCCATTAATATACCCGAATCTTCTATACCTTCCAATTCGAATACTCCGGCCCCATTAATGCCTTTGGACAATCCTCCTAATTCTCCTTCCACATACCACACTTCTCCATCACGTGTTCATCCCATGTGTACCTAGGCACAAAAACGGGATGGATGAGAAGTATTCAGCTTTAATGTGAAATTCCACATGGACACTGGTTCCTTACAAGGTAGGTATGAATCTTGTTAGAAATAAATGGGTGTATCGTATCAAACGTGATTCAAATGGCAAGCCTGTCCATCATAAAACACGATTGGTTGCCAAAGGTTATCATCAATAGGTAGGGATTGATTATGGAGACACATTCAGCCCTGTTTTAAAACCCACCAATATCAGACTGATCTTAGCCTTTGTTATTTCTCAGAATTGGTCCATAACCCTCTATCGCAGTGTCGTTGGAACGCTTCAATACATGTCTCTCATATGTCCCGACATTGCATTCTCTGTCAATAACGTGTGCCAATTTATGCACAAACCGATTGACAAACATTGGGCTGCTGTTAAGCGCATACTTTGCTACCTACGCGGTACTGTTGACTTTGGTCTTTTTTTGGTCAGACCATCCGGTATCCGAAAGCCACATTGGGCTCCGACTAATCCGGATTCGAGCCGGGTGGGACCACAAGGGCGGCAAAGCTCTCCCTACTGAACGCAGCTGCGTTCCCAAGACTCGAACCCAAGACCTTGGTTAAGCTAGAACAGTCCCTCACTGATTAACCCTAATTAATGCAAAATGTAATTAAGTTAATAGGTCAATTGTGTAATTAAATAAAGTTAAACTAGTCAAAATAAATCTAATTAGGGTTAATGTGTGAATTAATGATAATGCATTAATTGTTGTTCTTTTCAGGATTTCTTTATGTCAAAGTTACAAATTACCGGGGAGCCAATTATCAAAGCAAAGGGAGATCAAAGTGTAAATCAAGATCTTCTTGATATTTGTAAATAAAGATCTTTTTTTGATATTTGTAAATAAAGATCTTTTAGGATATTTGTAAATCAAGATCTTTTAGGATATTTGTAAATAAAGATCTTTTAGGATATTTGTAAATCAAGATCTTTTAGGATATTTGTAATTTGGATGCCTATAAATACCCCCCTTGGGGGCTTGTAATCATAATCTTTCTCTTGTATCATTTTTCTTGTAAAGAGCATTTCTTCCTAGTGGAAAACACTCCAAAAGTCTTGATTGCTTTCTTGTATCATCTACCAAGTAGTTATTGCTTTCTTTTATGTATTATCATATCTTGGTTGTGAATTAAACACCAAGTAGTTATTGCTTTCTTTTATATATTATCATATCTTGGTTGTGAATTAAACACCAAGTAGTTATTGTTTTCTTTTATGTATTATCATATCTTGGTTGTGAATTAAACACCAAGTAGTTATTGTTTTCTTTTATGTTATTATTATCTCTTGGTTGTGAATTAAACACCAAGTAGTTATTGCTTTCTTTTATGTATTATCATCTCTTGGTTGTGGATTAAACACCAAGTAATTATTGCTTTCTTTTAATTTAAGTATTTTTTTTCTTTTACTTCCATTGTTGGAGCTTCCTTCTTCCCTTAGAGAGTGAAACTCTTCCACTTTTCTAGAGCTTTACCAAAGCCGTGAAGGGTGGAACGTGATTCACTCATTCTTTGTCGAAGATCGGCTTTCTTGTTGTAATATGTCGAAGTTATATTGATGCATTTCTTTATGCTTAGCTTAATCTTTATTTCTTCATAAATGTCTTCCCATTTCATTGTTGTTTCCTTTTTAAGCATGAGTAGCTAAGCTTTTTAGTTGGCTAGTCCAAAAGGAGACCTCCATTTGGAAATGCTATTTCAACTCTTTTTCTCTCCTTCCCTCAGAGTATGGTGGTTCGGTTTGACTGGGTAGAAAGTAGATGAGATAGTGAGTTTTTGATATTCCGTAGACTTGTCACGGTTTATGCTTAGATCCTCACTCAATCTCGTCCCTAGCTTCCCACGAATCAATCGTTCACATATGCTTTATTAGAGGAATGATTTGAGTTGAATTGGTATTTCCATTGGAGTGACCCCTAGGACTAGCCAACACTTATTTTTCATTCAGATTTTACCACAAGACAAACCACAAACCCAACTTCAAACAACAAAAGATTTTCCACTTTCTTTTGCACCAGAATCACCTTCATGATGATACAACTCCTTCCCTGAGGAGACGACCTTGGAATACTTTTCCAAGTAAAACACGACCTGCAAAAGTCTTCTTGCGCTTGGGAAGCACTTTTGTTCATTCACATCCCACATTTTTAACATTCCATTTCCCCATTTTCTTGCCCTTTCTTTTGACATCATCCCTAAGGGAGAGTGACACTTCCCTTCATCCATACATCATATATACATTATTGAGGGAGATGTTAAGAGGTTAGGAACAACAAAGGTTTCTATCAAGCATTTTTGGCGCCGTTGCCGGGGAAGGCAAGCGTTGAACCTAGAAGGTGATTTTCGGACAACGGAGGTAAGTCCCGTGATGTTCATCATGGGCTGAGGTACGTTGATCCTTGTATATACTTTTGGTTGTTTACATTTTCAATTACAGATAATTTTGATTGCATGTGGGGTAGAGACGAACAAAATCGACTAGTTAGACAACCCTTGGGCCCCAACATGAACCTTGACCTAGACCTACCCGAGGATGCAGGTGCAAATTTTGAAAATATGGGAGACATTCCTAATGTTCAAAGGGGTGGGGGAGTGCCCGAACCTAGAATGCCTAATCCGAGACTGCAAATTCCCCTTCCCGTAAATGAAGGGAACAACATCCACATTGAGCCTCCGGCGAGGTCAATGAGAGATTTCCTCCAACCCACACGAAGCACCACACCATCATGCATCCGACTCCCACCCCAAGCTCATCTCTTCCTAGTTAAGCCGGGGATGTTGCAACTACTTCCCACGTTCCACGGAATTGAAAAGGAGAATCCCTATTTGCACATAAGGGATTTCGAGGAAATAGTTGCGACCTTCCTCACCAATCATGGTATGGAAGAGATAGCTAGGCTGAAATTGTTTCAATTTTCCCTGAGAGATAAGGCAAAAACATGGTTTAACTCCTTGAGACCTCACTCCATAACATTGTGGGACAAAATGCTCTCCGAGTTTTTAAACAATTTTTTCCCGGTTCATAGAACCACCACTTTGAAAAAAGAAATTCAAAACTTTTCGGAGAAGCCCAATGAACAATTCTACCAATGTTGGGATCGGTACAAGGAGTTATTGCAATCCATTCCACATCATGGTTTCACAGCATGGCAATTGGTGAGTTTCTTCTATGAAGGAATTACACCGAGCCATAGACAATTTATTGACATGATGTGTAATGACGAGTTTTTGAACAAAGACCCCAATGAGGCCCTTGACTACTTTAGAACTTTGGCCCTGAATGCACAATCTTGGGACATTAGGAATCCCACCGATGTACCAAGATCTTCTCCTCAAGGGAGTGGCCAAAATCAAGGAGGAGGGATGTATGACTTGAGAGACCGGGAAGACTTGCTTTCAAAAATTTCTAAATTGTCAAGGAAAGTTGAAAGTCTTGAAGTCAATAGGAGGCACGAGGTGTCCAATGTTTCAAAGATAGAGGAGTTTTGCTCAATTTGTGAAAGTGTGGGGCATTCCATATCGGATTGCCCCAACATTCCGACACTTAAGGAAGTGTACCATGAGCAAGTACATGCCTTTAACCAAACGAGGCAATCATTTTCTCCACATTCAAACACCTACAATCCGGGTTGGAGCAATCACCCGAACTTCAGTTGGAGAAATGAAAATCCCATTCCTCATGGTTCAAATGCATATTCACCTCTTGTACCTCCCAGGCAAAATCAATTTCAATCCCAAGGTCAAGGGCAAGCATCTAGCTCCCAATACCCCCGGTCCAATCCGCAAGGGTATTCGTCAAATCCATCCCCACAAAATTTCTCCCAAGGTCCATCTCCCCAAAGTTCTCCCCAACAAGCACCATCTAATCCTTCCACCTACCAACCTCCCCATAAGAGGAACTTGGAGGATGTGCTTTATAATTTCATCCAAAGTCAAACCACCTTCAACAGCAACATCTCGGCTCAACTCACGAAAATTACCAATGCCATAGGGTTATCACAACAAGAGAAAGGGAAATTCCCTGCTCAACCACAAGAGAACCCTAAGGGACAACATGTCATTGAGTCGTCCGAGCCCACCAAAGAGAGTTATGAGCAACTCAAGGCAGTCACCACTCTTCGAAGTGGCAAGAAAATTGATAAGACCATTGTGCCAAAGGCCTCACCCAAGGTCACATTACCAAATGAAAAAGAGACCAATGGTGACACCGACGAAGGTGAGGTGATTGAAAAGAAAGAAAGTGAGGTGGTTGAGAAAGAAAAAATGATTGATGAAAGTGTGCTTGTTTCTCCTATTCCTGCTCCTTTTCCAAATCGTTTGAAGCCACCTATCAAGGTGGCTAATTATGCTGATATACTTGAAATGTTTAAACATGTGAAAATTAACATCCCACTTCTTGATGCCATAAGGCAAATTCCATCATGTGCAAAGATCTTGAAGGACTTATGCACAGTAAAGAGGAGGTTGAATGTCCACAAGAAAGCATTCCTTACCGAGCAAGTGAGCTCGATGTTGAGGACAAACACTCCTCCGAAGTTTAAAGACCCCGGCTGCCCCACCATTGCCATAACTATAGGAAATTGCCAGGTGGAGCAAGCCCTTCTTGACTTGGGGGCTAGTGTGAACCTTCTTCCATACTCGGTGTACCAACAACTTCAGCTCGAAGAATTGAAGCCCACTTCAATCACACTTCAATTGGCAGACCGTAGTGTCCGAACACCAAGGGGAATAGTTGAGGATGTCTTAGTGCAAGTTGATAAATTTTATTTTCCTGTTGATTTTATTGTGCTTGACACTCACCCGATTGCAAATCTTAGTTCCCAAATCCCTGTGATACTTGGTAGACCTTTTCTTGCTACATCTAATGCTGTGATTAATTGCAGAAACAGTCTTATGAAGCTAGCATTTGGAAACATGACTATGGAACTCAACGTGTTCAACTTGTGCAAGCAACCAGGAGATGATGAGGAGGTGCATGAAGTCAATATGATTGACACCTTGGTGGAAGAACACTTGGAAACTATGAGAATGTTAAAGCTCAAAGAAGAGGAGAATGTTGATCTAGAGAAAATGGATGAGCAAGAGGAAGTAAAGAGTTTAAAAGGGGTAGAAAATTGGACCCCTTCATTCGAGAAGCTCCCACCCCAATACAAGAAGATTTTCCCTTCAAATGAGCAAAAGCCCAAATTGGAATTGAAGCCATTGCCATCTCATTTGAAGTATGCATATCTCGAGGAAGATGAGACATTTCCGGTGGTAATTAGCTCAACTTTGGATGCAAAGCAAGAAGAGGAGCTGTTGGAGGTATTAAGAAAACACAAAGGAGCAATAGGGTGGACCATTGCGGACATCAAGGGCATAAGCCCTCTCATTTGCACCCACCGGATATATCTGGAGGAGGACTCCAAACCTTCCCGACAACCACAACGACGGCTAAACCCCATCATGAAGGAGGTTGTGAGGGATGAGATGTTGAAGCTGCTTGATGTGGGGATTATTTTTCCGATTGCCGACAGTAAGTGGGTCAGCCCCACACAAGTAGTGCCAAAGAAATCCGGAGTCACGGTGGTGGAGAATGAGCTTATTCCAACAAGAGTGATCACGGGTTGGAGAGTTTGTATTGATTATCGGAAGCTTAACCTATGCACAAGAAAAGATCACTTTCCAATGTCATTCATTGACCAAGTGTTGGAACGAGTAGCGGGGCATCTATTCTATTGTTTCTTGGATGGATACTCCGGCTACAATCAAATTGAAATTGCATTGGAAGACCAAGAGAAGACCATCTTCACTTGTCCCTATGGTACCTTTGCCTACCGTCCCATGCCTTTTGGGCTATGTAACGCCCCTGGGACCTTTCAACGATGCATGATGGGAATCTTTAGTGATATGGTGGGGAAAATTGTTGAAGTATTTATGGATGACTTCTCGGTCTTTGGTGATTCTTTCAATGGATGCTTGGAGAATTTGGAGAAAGTTCTAGAGAGATGTGAAAAAAAAAATTTAGTATTGAATTGGGAGAAGTGTCACTTCATGGTGACACAAGGAATTGTTCTTGGGCACATTGTTTCTGCAAAGGGGATAGAAGTGGACAAATCAAAGGTGGAGGCCATCTCCAACCTCCCTACCCCGAAAGTCGTCAAGGATATCAGATCATTTCTGGGCCATGCGGGTTTTTACCGTCGATTCATTAAAAATTTTAGTGCATTGGCCCGACCTTTGACCAATTTATTATCTAAAGATGTTCTGTTCGAGTGGTCGGATAATTATGAGGCATCTTTTACAAAACTCAAAAGTATGCTTGTCACACCTCCAATTATGCGACCACCCAAGTGGGATTTACCTTTTGAGCTTATGTACGACGCAAGTGATTACGCGGTCGGCGCAGTGCTCGGTCAAAGAGAGGAAAATAGACCATATGTAATATACTATGCTAGTAAAACTCTTAATGAAGCTCAAATGAATTATACTACCATGGAAAAGGAGTTACTAGCAGTAGTATTTGCATTAGATAAATTTCGGTCTTACATCATTGGTTCACCGATAGTTGTTTATACTGATCATTCTGCTTTGAAGTATTTGTTGTCTAAGCAGGATGCCAAACCGAGGCTTATCAGGTGGATCCTCCTACTCCAAGAGTTCAATCTGACCATCAAAGACAAGAAAGGAGTGGAGAACGTGGTGGCGGACCATTTATCTCGACTGGTCATGCAAGAAGGCGAGGAGCACATTCCTATCCCAGATTATTTCCCTGATGAACAATTGCTTTCAATTCATTCTGTGTGTCCTTGGTATGCTGACATATGTAATTATCTTGCAACAGGACAAATACTACCGCATTGGAGCCCGGAAGACCGAAGGAGATTCATGGCGGATGTTGTGAGACCCGATCATACATTACATGCATATTAGCATAATTTAGTGGGCTAAATTATCATTATGTGAACATACTAATGGGTCAATTTCAGAATCACTTAAAAACTTGTGGGGTGGTAAGTGTAGTTAAGCCAACACCTTTACAGGTGTTGGCATGAGAAAAAGATTGGTGTGCCGTGTGTGTGTGTGCATGCAAGCCGTGTGTATGTGTGTGTGTGTGTATAAAGTTTAGGTGTGTGGGTGTGTGTTTGGGGGACAGAAAAAAACAGTGTGTGTGTGGTGTGTGTTCTGGTTCTTGACTGAACCGTGAGAGAGTGAGGAGAGCAACAGGGAAAGGGGAGCAAGAAAGAAAAAAAAAAAAAAAAAAGTGAAGCCGAGAGTGAGGAGAGCACGAAGAGAAAAAGAAAAAAAATAATAGGTGTGGTTCCTTTGAGTCGAGACCGAGGAAGGTATGTGCAATTCAATTTAAGCATGTTTATGTGATTAATTTTCATATGTACGTAAATATGTGGCCTATTATGTGTAAATTAGTGGCTATTTTAATTTAGTTCAGTGGGCTATCTTGGCATGTTTTAATTAGTAGGCTGTTTTAATTTAAATACATGAGTTGTTTTATGTTAATTTTAATGGGCTGTTTTAATTTAAGTTTCATGGGCTGATTTTGTTTAATGTCAAAACATATTTTGTATGGGTGTAATTAAGTGTATTTAGCATGATTAACGGGCTGTTAAGCATGAATTTTAAATAGGTACATAATGAGTGTGAGAAAATGTGGGAAACGAACACTCGAGATACTTTGAGTAGACTAAGTCGGAACCAAAAATTTATGGGTGTGCAATGGAGCGTCAAATGGTGCAAATAGGGGCTGTTTTACATTGATTTAATGTATATGTAAATTTAAGTGTAGTGGTCTTAAAAGAAAAGAGCGATAGAGGTTGGAAAAGGGTGTCGGTAACGCCGAAACCCTAATTTTTAAATGTTATTGTCACATGTGTGAATTTTAATCCAAATGACTTGAAATTTGGCATGCAGCATTTTTAAATGATGCTTGATGTGATAATATGACTTTCGAATGCAAATGACTATGATATCCGGTGCGAAATGTATGAAATGCCGGAAGTGCGATTTTTAGGATTTGGGGTCGAAATGTGTGAAAATTGGCCTCTGGTCAATGTGTTTGACCTACTTAATTCTAATTATGATTAATGTGAGTGATTTTGAAGATTTGGAGAGGAAATATGATCCCTAAATCTAATGTGCCAATATGTGAGTGGACAGTTACCGGGGCACTTTGGGTTGAATCATCTTGCATGCATTAGTGCATGATTAATTACAAATGTGTTAGGTGGAACAGGTAGGACAGTTGGTATTGAAACAGATACGAAAACACCGAAGGAGTCCACCGGTAGGTTCGAAGGCTCGTCGTAGTTCGGTACACTTGAGGTGGGTGTATATCTTTATATGTTTTGGAAATGCTATTATAAGATGATAGTAAATGATAGAACTTAACAGCAAATCTTCAAGATAATGTACTACATGTTTATGTGATTGAATGATGTTATGTGTGTGTGTATTGTGTATTGTGGAATGTGGCGCACTGTTTGAGACAGGGGCGTCGATGCCTGATCATTGGGCGTGCGGTGGTGTGCTTGCACTGTGGTGTTCCCGAGAGGTTCGGGAGACACGGATCCATGTAGGATCGATTACCCGATGAGGGGTGGTATGGATGTGATGTGGCTTGTGAATTCTTTGGTATTGGATTGATGTTGTTGTTTGATACGTGTATTTACGTAGAATCTACCTATTTCAGTGTATTACTATCATTTCCATTTCATATATAACATGTATACTCACTGAGCGCGTGGTTTAGCTCACACCCCTATAGTTTCTCCTTTTCAGGCACTGTAGAGGAAGATGCAGACCAGTCCACTGTCCAGTCGATTGAGTCTTTAATAATGTTAGGGTGATATCACCCGGGTTGACTGTCGGTATGACTAATTGTTGGGTTATATATGACAAGAATAAGTAGGGATTACAGATACTGTACCCCGGGTTGGGGTGTTACAATTTTGGTATCAGAGCATAGGTTTATAGGTTCTGTAGACAAGTGTGTTTAGGTTGGCAGTGGACAGTTTAGGGTGTCTATGTATTGTAGAGTTAAACATTTAGATGCTAAAGTTATGTACGTGTATATCTAATAATGTTAATTTAGAATTTTATGGGTGAGGAATGTGGCAGACAACGTCAACAGGGGGTGGTGGTTATAAATGTGTATAATGTATTTCAGAGTATATCTGAAATTACGGTGTGGAAGAAAACACGGTAGATTAGATTTATTGAATTACGAATGAAAATACAGGTAACTACCTAAGCAGAGAATGTGTGTGGTAAGTTAAGTGGTTTGTTTGTGAGTAGTTTATTACATTGTGGTTGCACATCTTAGTATGAAAAAAAAGAAACTTGGAAATTAATGATGGATTACAGAATAATTCTTGACAACTTCAATTTCTGATAATTGAACTTTTGGTGACCGTACAGATTAATTCCAATCAATTTGTGAAAGTGTCAAAAGTGAAAAAGTAGTAATAATAACATTATTTGAATAATATTGTTATGAGTATTCCCAAGATCCTATGTTTTTAAACTCAAAGGAAAATATATGCGATTGAGTATAAGGAAGTAATTTATTATGGGATTTTGGTTTGCTGATTTTGGAGTAGAATTTTCGGTTTTCATCCGTCTATTTTCCTAAAGTTCTTTATGGTCTTCAAATTTCAGTTCAACTTCATTTGCTTAAAAACATAGTTTGGTTATGATGACATAATTAGCAGGTGAGGCTTGAGTGGATCAGTAATATCGCTTTGGAAATGGATTATAAATTGGTTGATCTAATAATCATATATGCATATCTAGTGCATAACGCATATATGGAGAATATTTATATGAAATTTGTGATGATAAGTAACAGGTAGAGATAACAATAGTGATGTCGATGTTAACTAGTATTTTGAAAGCGGAATAAACGTAAAGATTGAAAGAAAAATGCTATATTGTGATGTCTATTCGAGTTGACATTTGATTGTCTAATTATATGATTTTCTTTTCACTTGTACTTGTGTGTAAGATTATAGTTTGTGAGATATTCTGGTATGACGGAAGCGTGGTGTTATAGACTGTTGTTATTTAAGTGGTGGATTTAACTTTTCTGTGGTTAACGTGGTGTTATATGTGAGTTATTTTATATGTGAGTTGTTTTTCTATATTATTGATCATAGTAAGAATATGCTTATGTGGTATTAATATATATGTGAGTTGAATATGAACTTAAAGATGGAAATGTGAATATGTTGCGTAGCGTTGAGAATAAGTTAGTCTTTATGACTAATGTTGCTTGTTAATAAAAAGTGAGTGTGTGGACTATTGACAGTTAAAGATAATATGATTGTTGAATTACCTCCAATGGTAAGTGAATAGTCTATTTGCTAGTGCAACCCTAAAGGGGTGATTGTGTGGCCTTAGTGGCAATTGGTGCCTTAGTGGCGGATGCCTTATTGACATATAGCCTTAATGGCTAGGTTGTTGTCTGAGTGACGGATATATGATGACGAATTATGTCTTATTGGCGAATTATGCCTTGATGGCAGATATTGTCTTAAAGGCAAGTGTTTAGCCTTAGTGGCGAGAACGGCCTTAGTGGCGGATGTATATACGTGGATGCCATATATGATGGCTTATGGATGAATATATATCTGGATGTCATATATAATAATTTATGGATGTGTTAATGTGAATGCCATATAGAATGGTTAATGAATGTGTAGATATGAAAGCTATCTATGACGGCTAATGTAATTGCCTTAGTAGAGAGATGACATTGTCTTAACGGCAGATGTATCTATGTATGTGTATATATAATTGATATACACGTATGAATGCCATGTATAATAGCTCATGAACGGATATATGTATGTTAAGACCATCTATGATGACTTATGAGTTTTTATCTATCAAATGTTTGATGAGATGATGTTATAATTGAGAAATATAGCCTTGATGACTTATATATTGCCTTAGTGGCAAGGTGATATCGATTTAATGGCAGATGCGAATTTATAAGATTGATATGGATGAATCATGATACCATGACATCCAACCAAAGATTGATATGTTTATCCATGAATGAACATCTAATTTTCTTGATCATGAATTTGTTCCTGTGTATGGTAATTTGTAAGGTAAAACAATAAAACATGATTATGGAAGAATAACTTATGGTGTAATTATATTATGTTATATAGTATGTATTAAGTGGATGATTGAAATCAGTATGGTGGTTGATTATAATCATTATCATAACCACTAATGTGGTGATTATGATATAATAAATTTAATAGTGCAGATGAATGAGAATGAATGAATTGGGAATTACGACACTTACTGCTGGAATTGATTTAGTAGTATAAATATCTATAATTATGGAAACTCGTGAATAGGTTTTACTAGAACAAAATTGTTATGAAATTGAAGTTATGAAGTTCTAATACAAGTATATACTTGAGAAATGGAGAGAACTGAAATAAGAATTACATAAGAAGGCAAATGAAATGTTATGAAGAATAGTTAAATGATTGGTGTCGTATATATAGGTAGACATACCTATGTCTTTTGAATTTCATGGTTATGTGCATTGATGCGTGTTGGATTTCTAGATAATCTTAAAATGGATATCTAACTTAAGTAGAAATTGATAATGGGGAAAAATAAAACCAAGTAGACAATTGAAAGATGAATGTGAGGTTGAAATATATATGGATAAAATGTGTTGGAAGTTTGATTTGCTAGTATGGAAGTACATAATGGGTATATAAGAAAAGTATATTTGTCAGATCAAATGGAAAGATATTAATACTGGTAATACCGGTTCTATGATTATTTTTTTTATTTTTTATTTTTGGAGTATAAAACTCCGCTGCTTTTGTGAAATTTAATTCCACCAAGTTTATCTTGTTATGTTTATGACCTTTCAAAGAAAAAAAAATGTTGTAGAAACATGCTAATGTGGGGGTTTGGTTGGAGGTACCCCTGGTATCGAAAATTTTACTATGGAATAACGTATCGGGTGTGATGAATATGTAGTTGAGGATTGTTGTCCACATAACTAATACACGAAAGTTATGGCTAAAGGTAGTGGAGAAGATAGTTATGTGAACCTAACTTAAGAATGTTGAAAATAGAATTTCCCAAACTAGGAGTATTAAGGGTGGATAATGAGGTCAATCAGTTTATTTTCAATTGATTACAATGTTAGTTATGAGACCCGAGAATGCACGATAAACATTTTAATATTATGAATTTGAATGTTACATAATCTAGTCACAGTCACATATAAGTGTACAAATATGCGAGCTCAATATCCACATTTGTTTGGTGCAGGTAAGTAATTTCGAGGACGAAATTTTTATTAGTGGGGAAGAGTTGTGAGACCCGATCATACATTACATGCATATTAGCATAATTTAGTGGGCTAAATTATCATTATGTGAACATACTAATGGGTCAATTTCAGAATCACTTAAAAACTTGTGGGGTGGTAAGTGTAGTTAAGCCAACACCTTTACAGGTGTTGGCATGAGAAAAAGATTGGTGTGCCGTGTGTGTGTGTGCATGCAAGCCGTGTGTATGTGTGTGTGTGTGTATAAAGTTTAGGTGTGTGGGTGTGTGTTTGGGGGACAGAAAAAAACAGTGTGTGTGTGGTGTGTGTTCTGGTTCTTGACTGAACCGTGAGAGAGTGAGGAGAGCAACAGGGAAAGGGGAGCAAGAAAGAAAAAAAAAAAAAAAAAAGTGAAGCCGAGAGTGAGGAGAGCACGAAGAGAAAAAGAAAAAAAATAATAGGTGTGGTTCCTTTGAGTCGAGACCGAGGAAGGTATGTGCAATTCAATTTAAGCATGTTTATGTGATTAATTTTCATATGTACGTAAATATGTGGCCTATTATGTGTAAATTAGTGGCTATTTTAATTTAGTTCAGTGGGCTATCTTGGCATGTTTTAATTAGTAGGCTGTTTTAATTTAAATACATGAGTTGTTTTATGTTAATTTTAATGGGCTGTTTTAATTTAAGTTTCATGGGCTGATTTTGTTTAATGTCAAAACATATTTTGTATGGGTGTAATTAAGTGTATTTAGCATGATTAACGGGCTGTTAAGCATGAATTTTAAATAGGTACATAATGAGTGTGAGAAAATGTGGGAAACGAACACTCGAGATACTTTGAGTAGACTAAGTCGGAACCAAAAATTTATGGGTGTGCAATGGAGCGTCAAATGGTGCAAATAGGGGCTGTTTTACATTGATTTAATGTATATGTAAATTTAAGTGTAGTGGTCTTAAAAGAAAAGAGCGATAGAGGTTGGAAAAGGGTGTCGGTAACGCCGAAACCCTAATTTTTAAATGTTATTGTCACATGTGTGAATTTTAATCCAAATGACTTGAAATTTGGCATGCAGCATTTTTAAATGATGCTTGATGTGATAATATGACTTTCGAATGCAAATGACTATGATATCCGGTGCGAAATGTATGAAATGCCGGAAGTGCGATTTTTAGGATTTGGGGTCGAAATGTGTGAAAATTGGCCTCTGGTCAATGTGTTTGACCTACTTAATTCTAATTATGATTAATGTGAGTGATTTTGAAGATTTGGAGAGGAAATATGATCCCTAAATCTAATGTGCCAATATGTGAGTGGACAGTTACCGGGGCACTTTGGGTTGAATCATCTTGCATGCATTAGTGCATGATTAATTACAAATGTGTTAGGTGGAACAGGTAGGACAGTTGGTATTGAAACAGATACGAAAACACCGAAGGAGTCCACCGGTAGGTTCGAAGGCTCGTCGTAGTTCGGTACACTTGAGGTGGGTGTATATCTTTATATGTTTTGGAAATGCTATTATAAGATGATAGTAAATGATAGAACTTAACAGCAAATCTTCAAGATAATGTACTACATGTTTATGTGATTGAATGATGTTATGTGTGTGTGTATTGTGTATTGTGGAATGTGGCGCACTGTTTGAGACAGGGGCGTCGATGCCTGATCATTGGGCGTGTGGTGGTGTGCTTGCACTGTGGTGTTCCCGAGAGGTTCGGGAGACACGGATCCATGTAGGATCGATTACCCGATGAGGGGTGGTATGGATGTGATGTGGCTTGTGAATTCTTTGGTATTGGATTGATGTTGTTGTTTGATACGTGTATTTACGTAGAATCTACCTATTTCAGTGTATTACTATCATTTCCATTTCATATATAACATGTATACTCACTGAGCGCGTGGTTTAGCTCACACCCCTATAGTTTCTCCTTTTCAGGCACTGTAGAGGAAGATGCAGACCAGTCCACTGTCCAGTCGATTGAGTCTTTAATAATGTTAGGGTGATATCACCCGGGTTGACTGTCGGTATGACTAATTGTTGGGTTATATATGACAAGAATAAGTAGGGATTACAGATACTGTACCCCGGGTTGGGGTGTTACAGATGTGAAGTACTTTTACTTCGACAACCCGTACATGTTCAAGTATTGCCTTGACCAAGTCATGCGGAGATGCGTACCGGAGAATGAACAGCGGAATGTCCTTGCATTTTGCCATTCAGAAGCATGCGGTGGCCACTTCTCAGCAAAGAAAACTTCGGCGAAAATTCTTCAATCAGGTTTTTACTGGCCTTCACTTAATAAAGATTGTGTCTCATATTGTAAGGCATGCGACAGATGCCAACGATTGTGTAGTGTGACCCGTAGAAATATGATGCCCCTTTCCCCCGTGCTTGTCATCAAAATATTTGACTGTTGGGGCATCGATTTCATGGGTCCATTCCCCATGTCTTTTGGTTATTTGTACATTCTTCTGACAGTGGACTACGTGTCCAAGTGGGTAGAGGCTATCCCAACCAAGACTAATGACCACTGGGTTGTAGTCAAGTTCCTCAAAGAAAATATTTTTTCGAGGTTTGGGATGCCTCGTGCAATGATCAGTGATGGTGGATCCCACTTCTGTAATAGGCCATTTGCATCATTAATGTTTAAATATGGCGTTACACACAAAGTATCCACTGCATACCACCCACAAACCAATGACCAAGCTGAATTAGCTAATAGGGAGATTAAAAATATCTTGGAAAAAACGGTTAACCCAAACAGGAAGGATTGGTCAGTCAGACTGATCGATGCCTTATGGGCGTACCGTACTACCTATAAGACTGTTTTGGGCATGTCTCCCTACCGGCTGGTTTATGGAAAGGCTTGTCATTTGCCGGTTGAAATGGAACACAAGGCCTATTGGGCCATTAAGACCTTGAATTTTGACTTGAGAATGGCCGGTGAGCAAAGAAAGTTGGAACTGAATGAATTGGAAGAAATCCGCCGAGATGCGTATGAGAGTTCAAAAATTTCAAAAGAACGGACCAAAATCTTTCATGACAAATCCATTGTGAGGAAATCATTTGAGTCCGGGCAAAAAATGATTTTATACAATTCTCGTCTATCCATTTTCCAAGGAAAACTTCGACCCCGTTGGGATGACCTCTATCTTGTCAAGGTGGCTTACCCCAACGGAGCTGTGGATGTCACAAACCCCGACAATGGCCAGACATTCAAGGTCAATGGCCAAAGGCTTAAGCCATTCTTTGAGGGTTTTGAAGGACAGATGGTGGAGGATAATTTAATTGATCCGGTGTATCCGGATTTGGTAGAGGAGTAGCTAGTGTTTATGCTTTTTAGTGTACAGTTGCTTTTATTTATGTTATTTTTATGTCACTTACTTTCTTTAGTTGTATAGTATTGTTTTTTTTTGAGTTTCAGATATTGATGCTTTTATCGAAGCTAAATTGCAAGGTGTTTTCTAACCCTACTCATTTTTTTTATTGTCCTTCATTGAATATCATACCTTGTTATTTCATTAAGGACAATGCATGACTCAATTTGGGGGGTGAGATGCACCATTTGCATGTTATACCAATGTATTCACGCCTGTCGACATTAAAAAAAAAAACAAAGTCAGAGGGATGCCTTTATTAGGCCTCCCACTTTTTCTTTTTTTCTTCCCCCATCACCGGTGTTGGTCCCCCCTTCTTCTTCTTCTTTTCTTCTGTCTGCCGACACTTGCTTTAAAAAAAAGGGGGGGCCTCCCATTCTTTTTCTTCTGCCTGCCGACACTCGCTTTCAATAAAAAAAAAAAAAAGTCAGAGGGATGCCAGGCCTCCCACTTTTTCTTTTTTTTTTTCTTCCCCCATCACCGGTGTTTGTTTGGTCCCCCCTTTCTTCTTCTTCTTCTTCTTCTTCTTCGTCGTCGTTCTCTCTGTTCTCTGTAAAAACAACTCACCCCCTGTAAATTCATGACCATATACGCCGACGACCCAGTCCTTTGTTTAATAATTTGCCTTATATGTTTGTATTTGTACCTGAGTGCTCTTTTTGTTCTTGCACTTAGGATGAGGGGTTTCCAGCGCCCAGATCTCCCTCGAGTTGAGTAATTGTTGTGTTTTGTTTGTAGGGTTCGGCAGCTGAATAGATCTCTACCCTATAACCTCATTTCCAAACTTCATAAACTGGTAAATTCGAAACATTGAGGACAATGTTCAGTTTAGATTAGGGGGTGTGGATCTACTTTCTCTTTTTCTAGTTTCGTATTTGTAATTCCAGTTTTAGATATAAAAAAAAAAAGGGTTCTGTTTATTTTTATTCTGGATTGCGTATTTTTACAGTATTTGTGCCTCTATTTCATGATCACATCGGATGCAGCTTCAATCGTCTTTGTAACTAGCAGACGTTAAAGAACCAGATAGGGTGTCTCTAATTTTAGCAAGCATGGATAGTAGACTTTTTTGGTTCAGTTTAGGCGTTTTACGCACATTTCCATCCGATGTGTATGTTGTGATAATGAAAAAGGCAAGAGTTGTGAGACAAATTGAAATCCGGGAAGCACAAGCAAACCCATTGTGTGGCAGAAGTAGTTATGCTAAACGTCGTCGTGCCAAACGACTGGGTGCTTGTAAACAATGTGGCAGATGTTTTCACATGAAAAAAATACAATCAGTGTTCTGAACCAATTTCGGGTCGTGCAACCGATCGATTAAACTGGATAGTGTATGGGCAGAGCAAGGATTTTCCTGACACGCCATCCTATTCCAGCCCGGGACTTACACGTTATGTGTTACAAGAAGTTGGAAGGGTCACTAATACTGATATAGACACAAGCGATGACTCAGATTAGATTTTGACTAATAAAGACAAAGCTGTGGAAAAACGTGTTTTGGGATGAAGGTTAAGGGTCCGAACTCTTTTGTAAAATATTTTTGTACAAAGTCTTGTTGTTGAAATAAAAATGTGGGCCGAGTAAGGAATGTCCTAAAATACCAACCTATAGCGTGGGTAGGGACTGATCCTGAGACGCCATAAATTTCCAAGTTCAATTTGTGCATTTTTTCTTCTGTTAATTTTCATAGATAAATATGTATGTAAATAATTTTGATTTTATTTGATTTCGAATTCCAGTAAAAAAAAAAAAAACTCACTTCCTTGAAAAATTGTATTTTCTCTATGCTTAAATGTCAAATGTATATTGCTATTTGTTATTCTTAAGGTACAGAATGACCAGACTCGAAAATAGAATCGGTATATAATCGACATTCCATGAAAAAACCTAACATTACCAGTGGAGATGACAAAGAATACCATGGTAAGTTTTGAGCCTTACCATACTGTTGACATATCCCGCGAGAAATCTGTTTATACGACACATACATGTGCACATACTTGAGAAAGGATCTTAGGCCATCTTTGATTTGATATTGAGCCTTAGCCATTTCTTCTACAAAATTATTTCCTTAGTCAGCCATGTTTGAGCCCTCAATGTATGATTTCTTTTTTGATAAACTCAAATGTTTACCAAGCCACAAGAAAACTTACTGGACACACCATTGCTATCTAATTTTCTTGCACACTCTTATAAATCAATATGACACAGAAATACAAGGGAATGGAAAAACTGTGGAGGTTACTTTTCGATGACAAGGAGAATCAATGAGAACAATTGAAAAAAAAAAAAATTGAAAAAAAAAAAAAAAAAACGTTAGAAAAAGTGTGCTACACTACATAAACAGAAGATAACTTTTGAAAACCGCTGACGTCATTTCGTTAGCCACTGACCTCTGGCCACGCTACAACCTATGAAAAGCCCTAATTGATCTCAAGTCTGTTACATGCGTGTGTTGTTAATCAAAATTGGGGTATGGTAAATAATATTTTTTTAAATTGCATCAATATTCTTTCATGAGATTATGCCAAACATGATTAGTTTGTTTCCTTAAACTTCACTCCCTTCCTAATTGTGCATGTGATTTTTCGATTGGCCACTATCTGATCACATGCCCCGTGAGAGACAAGTCACTATAATCGGAGCGAACTTTTGCTGAGAGCATTCTACGAGAGGTTTGTGAAATCGAAGCTATCCATGAAAGGTAGTAAAATGGAGTGTTTATTATATAACAATTCTTGTTGCTAGAATGATCATTCTTACTACATAGGGAATTTCAAATACCAATATAACAAGTGTTTATTTTTGCATATATTACGTACCAACGACAAAGAAGTGTTCTATTTTGCTAAAAAATATATAAAAAAAAAAAAATTCGGCGCCTCAACGATCATGTTACTAATGCATATACACATATTTTCAACTGGAGTTTGTAGGTAGCTTCACTGGAAACCTTCACGAGACAAAACTCGTCCACTAGGGATCACCTAGGGGTTTAACGGCTTGTTGCATATGCTAAATGCAATCGTGTTATCTACGAAAGTGATTTTGTTAAGTTGTTATTTATTACTAGGGACTAGTAATGTTTAGGTTGGGGGTGTGATTAACCCTAATAAATGCAAAATGTAATTAAGTTAATAGGTCAATTGTGTAATTAAATAAAGTTAAACTAGTCAAAATAAATCTAATTAGGGTTAATGTGTGAATTAATGATAATGCATTAATTGTTGTTCTTTTCAGGATTTCTTTATGTCAAAGTTACAAATTACCGGGGAGCCAATTATCAAAGCAAAGGGAGATCAAAGTGTAAATCAAGATCTTCTTGATATTTGTAAATAAAGATCTTTTTTTGATATTTGTAAATAAAGATCTTTTAGGATATTTGTAAATCAAGATCTTTTAGGATATTTGTAAATAAAGATCTTTTAGGATATTTGTAAATCAAGATCTTTTAGGATATTTGTAATTTGGATGCCTATAAATACCCCCCTTGGGGGCTTGTAATCATAATCTTTCTCTTGTATCATTTTTCTTGTAAAGAGCATTTCTTCCTAGTGGAAAACACTCAAAAAGTCTTGATTGCTTTCTTGTACCATCTGCCAAGTAATTATTGCTTTCTTTTATGTATTATCATATCTTGGTTGTGAATTAAACACCAAGTAGTTATTGTTTTCTTTTATGTATTATCATATCTTGGTTGTGAATTAAACACCAAGTAGTTATTGTTTTCTTTTATGTATTATCATATCTTGGTTGTGAATTAAACACCAAGTAGTTATTGTTTTCTTTTATGTTATTATTATCTCTTGGTTGTGAATTAAACACCAAGTAGTTATTGCTTTCTTTTATGTATTATCATCTCTTGGTTGTGGATTAAACACCAAGTAATTATTGCTTTCTTTTAATTTAAGTATTATTTTCTTTTACTTCCATTGTTGGAGCTTCCTTCTTCCCTTAGAGGAGTGAAACTCTTCCACTTTTCTAGAGCTTTACCAAAGCCGTGAAAGGTGGAACGTGATTCACTCATTCTTTGTCGAAGATCGGCTTTCTTGTTGTAATATGTCAAAGTTATATTGATGCATTTCTTTATGCTTAGCTTAATCTTTATTTCTTCATAAATGTCTTCCCATTTCATTGTTGTTTCCCTTTTAAGCATGAGTAACTAAACTTTTTAGTTGGCTAGTCCAAAAGGAGACCTCCATTTGGAAATGCTATTTCAACTCTTTTTCTCTCCTTCCCTCAGAGTATGGTGGTTCGGTTTGACTGGGTAGAAAGTGGATGAGATAGTGAGTTTTTGATATTCCGTAGACTTGTCACGGTTTATGCTTAGATCCTCACTCAATCTCGTCCCTAGCTTCCCACGAATCAATCGTTCATCTATGCTCTATTAGAGGAATGATTTGAGTTGAATTGGTATTTCCATTGGAGTGACCCCTAGGACTAGCCAACACTTATTTTTCATTCAGATTTCACCACAAGACAAACCACAAACCCAACTTCACACAACAAAAGATTTTCCACTTTCTTTTGCACCAGAATCACCTTCATGATGATACAACTCCTTCCCTGAGGAGACGACCTTGGAATACTTTTCCAAGTAAAACACGACCTGCAAAAGTCTTCTTGCGCTTGGGAAGCACTTTTGTTCATTCACATCCCACATTTTTAACATTCAATTTCCCCATTTTCTTGCCCTTTCTTTTGACATCATCCCTAAGGGAGAGTGACACTTCCCTTCATCCATACATCATATATACATCATTGAGGGAGATGTTAAGAGGTTAGGAACAACAAAGGTTTCTATCAAACACTCACCAACTGATCTAACGCTCGGTGGTTGACTTTGGTCTTTTATTAAGACCAAACTCTTCCTTCGCCCTCGCAATCTTCTCAGATGTTGATTGGGCTGGTAGCTCAGATGACAGAAAATCTACAAGTGACTTCTATGTTTTCTTTGGCCAGTCCCTGATATATTGAAGTTCAAAAAAGTAGCCTACTATGGCTCGCTCGAGTACTGAAGCCGAATATAAGGCTATGGCTAATGCTACCTCATAAATTCTCTGGCTTCAATCTCTTCTGCATGAGTTAGGAATTTTTTCCAACCACCTATCCTGTCCTCTGGTGCGACAACCTTCGTGAAACTTATCTATCTACCAATCCCGTCCTTCACGCTAGAACGAAACATGTTGAAATAGATTACCATTTTGTGAGAGAACAAGTCCAGCGTCGTAACTTGGAGGTTCAATTCTTTCCTAGTGAAGAACAAACTATGGATGTTCTAACCAAGCCATTACCAACTATGCGATTTCTCACCCTTTAGGACAAGCTGAGCGTTCGAGCACTCCCACTCAACTTGAGGGGGGATATTGGAGACAATGCACCCGTGAATCAAGCACCAATTACTAAGCATGATTAGCTCTCCTTGAATATTGTGTTCACATGTAACAACTGTACATGCTCTTGCTATATATAGTGAATATAGTACAACTCTTGCTCATTGCGTAAGATTACCAAAAATCCTCTGCCATTGTCTTTCTATTTAATTAGAACATACATATGACTGGACAATATGACATTGTCATATCTGTAAATAAGATGTATAATGATAATAACTACTATGAATTTTTTGAGAGGTAGTTGTAGAAAATATAAGAATTAGAAAGTAGAGAATGAGCATATCGAAATACACTGATCAATTACAAGTGCAAGTACAACTGTTAAAATTCAATTATAGACAATTGAATTACAATGAGAGGAGATCATGGGATTTATGATCATGTCATAGTAGTATGTCATCTTACATTTAGATTGACGTTTGTATTAAGCAAAGATCTCTTGTCGTTTGTTTGTTTATCGTCTAGGTGCAAACATCAACTCAATAATGGTGATTGGTGCGGGATGAAAAGAAGCCCATTTCTCTGATTGGGTGGTCACGATCAATGGAATTGCTGCTCGAAATGGCTGTAAAAATTAGATAAAAAATAGAAAGAACATGAAGAAGAAGATATCATGCGGTAGAGAACTAAACTTGGTGGAAAGCGATATGCATTGGGGGGTTGGAGAGAGAGATATTCTTAGGGTAGACTATTAAAGTATTTTCAAAATAAAAGCATTTTGGGTGGGCCTATTTTTGAAAAACTCTTTGTGACTTATAAAAGAAATTGAAAAGGTATGAAGTAAAAATGACATGAAAGACTACTAATTTAAAGTTAGTAACTTTTGACTAAAAACACCAATTCAAATGGTTACATTTTTTCATAAAACCACCATCAACACCTTTTGTTTAAAAGGAAACCATTACAAATGGTTACAACTTTTCATAAAGTCAACCTTTGATATCTATTGGACTAAAATACACAATTTCAAATAGTTATATCTTTTTATAAAGTTACAATTGATACTTTTTGAACCAAAATAGACACAATTTCAAATGGTTGCACCCTTTTTGAAAAGCTACTAATGAGTCTATAAATAGGTGATGTCTTACACTCCAAAAACATATCATTGAACAATTTTATACGTCCTACTAGAATTGCTCTCTCATTCTTCTTTTCTCCATTCTTTCAAATCACATACATCTATTTTTTTATATTCAATCTACTATTCTAATTTCTAGAGAGTTAGAATACTAGAAGTTGACTATTTGATTTTATTAAGGTATTTGGGTATTGTCTTCGTAAGTGTAATGCACACGTAGGTTTGAAGAGTTTCATTATATCTTGAGAACAGATTTACAGAATTCATGGTGCACACTTTTCTAAACAATTGGTGGGAGCAAATATTGTTTTTAGGAAAGTGTTCTTGTACATTACTTAAAAGAATTTTCAGTGTTGCAATGTAGTCACCACAATCAAGTTTTCAATGGAGTGACGACCTTAGATTTATTTAACATAGACATTTCAAAAAGGAATAGGCAGGGCAAATAATTAAGCTGACCACCTTCAATACGAATATATGGAGTGAAATGTCC
This sequence comes from Ilex aquifolium, assembly GCA_951799425.1. Taxonomy (NCBI): domain Eukaryota; kingdom Viridiplantae; phylum Streptophyta; class Magnoliopsida; order Aquifoliales; family Aquifoliaceae; genus Ilex; species Ilex aquifolium. The sequence goes on from OX637408.1 coordinate 11,651,539, forward strand.
TCTAATACATTTTGGCCCCTTTCTCCTTCTTTGGTAGAATACGTACCATGAATTCAAGTGGCACTTGTCGCGAGTCCTTGAATACATGGTGGGAGTGGATGAGCTGAGTGCATGGTTGCAATTACTGAGTGAATCTGGAGATGTGGTGGATGAGTATTATCATAGGAAAAGGATGAGCCGCACTGGTAATGCTTTTGTGTTGAAAAATCTTTGATAACTGCCTTGGAGAATTCCATTTGTTTATGATAGGACTGTAAACTTGGACTTGAACTGAAGTTTCTAATGCTAAGAATTTCGTAGTCATGAGAACAAGTTCAACTTTTGAGTTTTAGTTTTTCTTGTCGTAAGCTTTGAAACTCTACTAGGTCATTATGAATAATTTGGTCAAGGATCTGCCCTTCATTCCTAAATCAAGCCATTCTCTTCTTATTGAAGCAAAATCCAACTCTTTCTGTGCCTTTCTTCTACCCTCAAGAAAAGGCCAAATATTGTACATTATTGAATGAGCTCCCTTGATTTATTGTATCATTTAGGCCAACTCATGCTGTAAATTGATACTCTACCATAAGATTTTCCAGCGCTATTAGGAAATGTTTGTGAAAATTTGTTTTTTCAGCCTCCAACATTTGCAGATTACAATGCTACCAGGTGGTCTCGATGTATTACAAACAGGCCTTTGGTCTAATGATACTCTTTACCTTGTGAAGATTTTTTCTTCTTGAGGTCAAAGGTTCAAGTTCCCTTCCTCTCTCCCTTCCCCTCCCCCCCCCCCCAAAAAAAAAAAAAGAGGTGGTCCAGATGTATTGGTTGATTCCTTCACTCTAAAGCTTTGTGATAAGAAAAATAGTAGAAGAGGGAAATAATTTACTTAGTCTCTATTAATAGACTTTTCTGGATGTTGCCCCTTTCCCCACAATGCATGTGAATGGAGAGTACAATGATTCAACTGAACTGATATCGTGCAAATGTTGCCAAATGTAACCATGGTTCAGATGTGCCTATAAGCCAAAGTGTCTATTCTTCTTCATCCATTATCGCCACGGCATGGCTAATGCACTTTCTGTAGACTTTTGTGGTCTGACAGCCTTTATGGCTTTGGCCATAAGAAAAATTTTGGAATTAAATTTTAACAAGTTGGTGGCTTAAATTCAAGGGGCGTGGGTTTTGCGTGAATGGCTAATTCATGTGCAGTTTGGATAAGATTCGCACGGATTTGATTCTTTGTCCATTTTTTCACCAAATTGCCTATAAAAAAGGATGTCGAGCCAGTGGTTCAAGCATTCGAAAATCACTTCTAAGCGTTATCAGAGCTTGAAGTCTTCAGAGTTGAGTGATATTTCGGTATCAATCTGAGTGTTATTAGATCTGTGAGAGATATCAGAATAATTCTTTTTTGTTGGAGTGAGTACTTGTGAAGTATGAAATAACTGTCTTATACTTCTATCTTACTCTATAGTAAAAATATATCTGATTGTAAATTGCTTTGTATCGTGTGATTGTTCTTTTATTTTTCCACTTACTTGTGAGTGTCAATGTCCATCCCGATCTGATTCCTAGGTAATTTTTGCAACAAATTGGTATTCAAGCCAGTACCTTTTCGGAGTACTATTTATTAGTTTTATTCATAGTTACTATTCATCGAGTACTATTTATATAGTACTGTTCAAGGAATAATAATCATCTGCACCAGTTTCTTGGACCTCACCAGATTAAGTTTTGAAGTCATGATCTCAAAACTTTCAAAGATCTCGAATGCTAAGTTCGAAGTGGGAAAATTTGGTAGAAGAAACAATTTTGGTTTTTGGCAAATCCAAGTTAAGGGGGTGTTTAGATGATAGGATATAGAGGGTTAATTCAAGTTGGATTGGAAAAAATTGAGGTGGGCCCCAATTACCCTATGTTTGGGAAGCAAAAATGGGGGTGGGAAATCCCATTCGGGCTTATTCTAGGCCTGGTGTATACAATACTTTTTACCCCATGTATATGGGTTAATTGTAACCCATGTGGGTGGTGGGTTAAATTTGGGCTCAAGTTGGATACGTCATGTTATTACTATTTTGCCCCCCAAAAGTGAGAGATTAGAGTTTTTAGATATCTTTTACCATCCAAGTGCCTTTCCTCTCCCATTACCTCCTCTACGACAAAACATTTGAAGCCTTCCACTCCTCCCCCATTAACGTCCTCCTAAAACTAGGAATCAATCTTTCATCATCAAGCTTGCAAACACTCTCATCAAGCTCTCTAGTATTCTCAATTGTGCAGGGTATCTTTCGTGGTGGAGGCTGTACTGAAAACAGAATGAGCCATGAACTTCAAAAATTTCAGTGTAATTAAATTGGAGGCACTCCCTTATGCTCAAAAAATTCCAACTCTATTTCACTTTCGACGCATGTTCCTAATAAATTCATCCATGGGAGTAGAGTTGAAGAACTCAAACCTATTCGATCTCAAGAGCTCTCTTCTTGGCGGCTTCATGAGCGTTAGCATAAAGAAATCTTCTGAGACTAGATCCGGATTAACCAAAGAGTCAAAGGCGATTATTTATTCTTTCGTGATTTCCATCATTTCTAATTGAGAATTTGGGTTGTTATTTCAGTATAAGTGTAGTGTTTGTCATGGGATTTCATCAACGTCAAGTGAATTACGAGAACAAGTTGTTTAAATTTTGTGAACAAGCTTGTCTTTGCGATGTAAATTCTATAAAACACACTTATAAATAGTTGCTTGAAATATATATTTTTTACTTTTTTCTTGAAGGAAATACTTATAATTCTTCTCAGTTAAAAAGTAGCCGAACATGAGATTGGGTTGGATTACTTTAAGGGGTGGTAAAATTTTAATTAAAAAAGCTTTAAACCTGTGGGACCCACTAAATTTCAAATAAATTCGCCAAACATAGAGTTGGATAAGAATAGATTCATTTCCTTACCAATCAAACAAGCTAAGTTGCATTGGGTTGGATTGGATAGGATGAAGAACTCAAATCCGATCCCATCCAACCCGACAAACCAAACACACCCAAAAGATGTCCTAATTCAACAAGAACTACACAACATTTTAGGGTAAACCTAAAGATACGGAGGCCGGGGAATGGGAGGATTTCGATCTCTAGGCATGCAGTACCATTCGGTTGTTTTTGGCAAAAGAGATTTTGTACAACATTATGCGCGAGAAATTAGCCTCAATGATCTAGTCGAAATTAGAAAGTATCTACATGATGAAGTCTCTTACCAACCGTTTGTACCTAAAGAAACAGTTATACATCTTTCGCATGAAGGAGGGTACGTCCATGCTTGAGCATCTTAACAAATTTAGTAGAATTGTCTCCGAACAACTAAGCAAGGACATTAAGTTGGAAGATGAAGACAAACCCCTGATATGTTGTCCTCGCTACTTGATTCGTACGAGCATCTAGTCACCACATTGTTCTTCGGGAAGGATACCGTTGAGTACGATAATGTTATTGCATCACTTCTTTCTCATGAATTTAGAAAGAAGACTAATAGTAATGACTCTCTGGTGGAGGGTCTATTTTTCATAGGGAAGACAAGGAATAGAAATCATGGAATCAGTAGATCCAAATCTAAATCCATAGCTAAATTCAAAGATCGAAGGAACTCTCAATTTCATTATTGTCACAATAAGGGGCACTAAAAAGTAGATTGTCTGAAACACAAGGCTAAGGACCAGAATAATAAAGATAAAGTTTCTGACACTGTCAGTGTTGTTGAAGAAAATTCAGATAATGCCGAAAGTATTCTTTCAATTTCACCTCATGATATGAGTACATCAGATGGATAGATTCTTGATTTTGGTTGTTCATACCATATGTGTCCCAATATGGACTGATTTTCTTCCTACAAAGAAATAAATTACGACACTGTTTTGATGGACAATAACATGACCTATAATACAGTTGGAGTAGGAACTCTTAGAATCAAGATACACGATTGAATTGTGAAAACATTAACATAGTTTAGGCATGTTTTAGATTTGAAGAATAACCTTATCTCGTTGGGTGCACTAGACTCCAATGGCCGCAAGATTGCGGCGCAAGGTGAAATTTTGAAAGTTATACAAGGTGCTCAGGTTGTGATGAAAGGGAGCAAGATGGAAAATCTATATTTTTTATCGGGTAGCACAGTGATAAATGATTCAGAGGTGTCTACATTAGGAGATAGTGATTCGATCTCTACTTACTTATGACATATGCATTTATGACATATGCATTTGGGCCATATGAGTGAGAGCGGATTGGATGTGTTATGCAAACGAGACATGCTTGGTGGTGCAAGACGATCAAGCTAGATTTCTACATACATTGCGTCTTTGGAAAACAGCACAAGGTAAAATTTAGCACAGCAATCCGACGAACAAAAAAGAACTCTTGAGTACATCCATTCAGATGTCTGCGGTCCCTCAAAGGTAGCCTCAAAAGGGGGATCAAGATATGTTGTTACCTTTATTGATGACTTCTCACATAAAGTATGTGTATATTTTCTAAGGGTAAATTGAACCAATGGTCCCTAAAGTTTACCACTTATTAAACTTTCGTCCCTAAAGTCCCAATTTAGTCCTCAAACTTTGGTTTTTGATCAAAGTTGTCCTTCTCCCTAACTGCTGTCCAAATCGCTGACGGAAAACAACACATGCACAACACGTGTAGAAGACAGAAAGGCATCTTTGTATTTTCTCCTTATTTTCCCACCCATCCAACCACATTTTCTCCCAATATATGTCTGATTGATGTACCCTAATGTGTAACATAGGCAAATTTTAGTGGGGCGAACCAAGCCAAGCTTCATCATAGAACGGAGCTAAGTTTCATCATAAGGTCCATATGGATCACATGTACTGCAACTGTGGGAGAAGGACTCAAATGTTAACGTCTTGGACAGATCTAAATCTAGGAAGAATATTCCTTGGATGTGAGAGAAATGAGGTAAATTTTATGAAATTGTATTGTATGAAAGTTAGCAACAATATTTGTTATGCCCTGAAGTTGCTTGCAGATGGTACTATTGATCGTTACAAGGCTAGGCTTGTGGCGAAGGGTTTTACTCAAGTTTTAGGTCGCGATTTTGGAGCTACTTTTGCCCCGGTGGCAAAGTTGTCTATAGTTCATTTGATTACCGCTCTGGCTGCTTCATATTCTTGGCCCTTTCATCAGTTGGATGTGAAGAATGTGTTTCTTTGCAGTGACCTAGACGAGACTATTTATATGGATGCACCACCTAGCTTCGTGGTGAGGGGGAGTATGCTGGGAAGGTGTGTCGATTGTGTAAGTCTCTTTATGGACTGAAACAATCACCACGGGGCTGATTCTCTTGGTTTAGTAGTGTGGTTATACATTTCGGCTTCGCTAGATATCATTCTGATCATACATGCTTCATTCAATGGAACTCATCTTATTCAAATTCTCTAACTTGTTATTCAGATTCAGATTATAGGAGAGCTTGTGATGGTCGATTTCTACGGGTTTCTGTGCTTTTCGAGGAACTCAGCTTATCCTTGGAAGACCAAGAAGTAGGCAGTTGTCTCCCGTTCATCAGCAGAGGCAGAGTATCGGACACTAGGCTAGGCACACGTACGATTATCTAGCTATGGTCTATTTTTGGTGAGTTGGAATTTTCAATGATTTCTCCATCTACATTATATTGTAATAATCAATTTGTTATTTAGCTCGCTTCTGACTCTGTACTATACGAGAGGACGAAGCATATAGAGATCGATGTTCATTTTCTTCGGGAGAAGGTCAACTGCGGCATTGTTACCCCATCGTTTGTGGGGACTAATGATCAGGTTGCGGTTGTCTTCACTAAACCTGTCACTCTATCCATTCTCCGGGTCTCCATTGTCAAGCTTAGATTGATTGACATCTTTGCGCCTAACTTGAGGAGGAGTGATGGAGTTATAGCCTAGTTATTAGGATGTTTAGATTTTTATTTATTTTGCCCTTACTATGGTTTTTATACCTTACCCAAACCAGACAGGTATTCTGGTTAGTTACACTCTGACTATATATACAGAGCTCTGCACTCAGTTTGTACATCTTGTTTACTCCCAACAATTCTAGTATCCCGATCCGATTCTTGGGTAATTTCCGCAACACTTTGAAGCTAGGCTGAATCTAATGTTAATATATATGCATACCTTGTAATATTGTTTGGATGCTCAATTTTAAGTCTTTCTTTCCACTTCTACTCTTTACCATAAATAGTCCAACGACTGTGTTCTTTTAAAGCATTGCTGGCCTTTTATTGTATTGGAACTATTGGAGTGGCTACTGGTTGATGCATCGTGTGCTTTGTTTCATAGATCTTGTATGAGAATATTTTTACATGCGTTCGGTCATCCTAGAATACTCTCGTATCGATCATTTGCATGAATTGCAATGGGGATGGAGGCTAAAATTTGTATGATTGTGCCCATGAATATTCAAACTGTTTGTGTCAATACTTTTGAGACAAAGGCCACAATTTTGGCTACATAGTAAATAATTCAACGAACGACTGATAGTTTTATGCTTTTCAAGACATTGTTTTCTACACGAACAAGTTCTAGTTTTAATTTAGACTAATTTGTGAATACGATCCAAGTAACAAATGTCCAAGTTTTCTTTGGGTCTCAATTCCAATATGATCCCCATGCTTCTTTAGCCCATACTGCTCGGAAAAAATGTGTTTCTTGCTTTGCCCGCTATCCTTCATCCCATTCATTTTGTCCAGGCTGGTAAGGAGAGTAAGGGGAGGCTGGTAAGGAGAGAAAGGGACACCTGGGGGAGATGAAGTAGAACCAATTGAAGTGGATGTTTCAGGAGTTCATTCAAGCGTACGGACTTGATTCTACTTGAGTTTAGTGAGTGGATTCTGTTGTGGATGTGGATGGATGCCCTTAAGCAATAGTAGTGTAAAAAATAACACATGATGCATCTGCATTCTTCACAATTTGAGTTTTAGATCATCCTTAAACTTCTGAGTACTAGCGAATTTGTTTCAAAACTTTCCTTTCAGATGATTATAGATCCTGTGATTGTCATTTACTCAGACAAACCTGAGATGAAGGTAAAAGACAGTCATATTGTACTCCCCCCCCCTCCCAAAATAAAAAAGAACACCCTGCACTGCTGTGTATATGTGGTGTACTGGGAACCATAGTAAAAGGCTATTGCAGCATCCTATATACAATGATATAACACACTGACTGGCAGAAAACTCCATGAAACTATGCTGCCGGATGTAACGAGAGGTCAAACAAGATATGCCTGAAGCCTCAACTATACCTGCTTGAAATGGCTCTGCTCCCCCTCAAACGAAATGTCTCTGTCACTTTGAAATTCACCAAAGGCTGATGGTCAATGATCCACTCAGACTCTGCATCTGAGCGTGTGTTGGGGGGCGGGGGGGTTTTGCGTGAGAGAGAGAGAGAGAGAGAGAGAGCACATTGATTTCTTAGTTTCACTGTTCATTTTGTATCTCCAAAATTTAACTACTAATATACACAAAAATCAACGTATTGAATCTAAGACATTTCCATGTTGTCTTCCTCCTCAATTTCCTTCTGCGCTACAGAAGAGAGAGGAGAAGAAGGTGAAGAGAAAGAAGAAGCTGCAGAAGAAAATGAAGTAGAATCAGAACAAGAAGCAGAAAGCCCAATCAACAAGTCAACAAATGCTCCAACTATAAACCCATGGTTCATCTTCCCATTTATCTTCAAGTACCACCCCAACAACTCCTCTAAACACTCCCAATCTTTCAAACCATGACTCTCCACCATCTCCTCCATTGATTTCTTGAAATCCATGTAAGGATTCTCCGACTCCATCGCTAGCGCCACACTCTCCTTAAATGGAAACTCATCTGCTTTTGCATCCACCAAGATCGAACTCGTGCCACCAGGCTCGAAAAACAGCCTCTCTGATCGAACCCCACGTATGATCGTCTCCAATGACTCCCCTGCAGAGTACTCCTCGGATTCAGTTGAAAAGCTAGCAGACTCCGAGGAGTTTGTGAACCAAGACTCCGGTGTTTCGAACCCATCAGAGGGGTCGAAGAAGATCGAGTTTACGGTCTTGAACATGTCATCCCCGGCCCGAAACGACATGGTCCTGGGGTGCTTGCATGAGGGCCATTGCCATGGATTATCCCTTGTATCCTTGTTCTTGAAGAGAGAAGGGAGCTTCATTTTCTTGCCCATATGAGCTGAATCACTTGTTTTTTGGAGCTGGGTTTAAATGACTATTTGGATATGTGAATTGCGTGTGTGTGTTGTGTCCTTGGTGTTTGGTATAAATGGTGATCAGGGGAAGAGCAGGAGGGGATATAAAAGGAGAGGTGAGAGGAAGGTGGAAAGGACATGGGTGTAGTAGGACCTTTCATGTGTATATTTAATTGTAGGTATGAAGAATTTAATGTTGTTAAATGCAGCCTCACAACACAACGAATGATCATTCAAACCACTAATGCTTTTGTTAATCTCTTAATTTATGTTCTAATTTTTTTTTTCAATTAATCTCTTTTTTTAGATAGGTGGCCATGTAAAACCTTATTTTATTTATCAATAAAATTTTGTTCCCTATCCAAAAAGAGATTAACAAAAAAGTTTTTAAGTATATATATGTTACAGCTTTTAAACCAAAGACTGTAAACACCATAAACATTTTCCCTCCATAGATTGGTAAATGCAAGGAATGTTAGAACAAACACCACCCCCCCCAAAAAAAAAAAAACTACTTTGCATGGAGGGATCTCAACATTGAAATTGCTGATGATTTGATAAGCAACAATTTTCTTAGCATTACCAGGAAAATAATGGAATTAATGTTTTTATAATGTGACATTTTTGGACGAAGAGAATACGCACATGTTAGAGTTAGACAACTTTAGTGATATTTGTCATTTTTGTTAGCCATAAGGAATTGAAAGCTCTTAGAGTACTGTCTAATCTTTGCAAGCACATCTAATCCCTTCCTCTTACATGCACCCTGAAAATTACCAATTAGGATAAAATCGAGGGTGGGTCTAAGAAGAGACTCGAACTCAGAACTTGGATCTTTGCAAAGTGAACTTGGCCTGTCTACCCCTTGGGTTGCTTATTAAATGGAACCTTATGGCTCCTGCAAATAAGATTAGATGACTAAACTATGGTATTTGATTTGGGTCCAAACTTCGAAACAGTCAAAATGTTATTAAAAAAAACTACTTTTACCCAGCTATTCCCAATATGAGGAGTTAGCTTGGCCCTTAAGGGGGTGGCATGGGTTCTCATGTTTATGCAGCTTTGACCATGCTTTGGGTGGCATGGGATGGGCGCTCATATTTACACGGCTTTCTTTGACTTTGCTTTAGTTAGTTTACTAACTGAAAATGACCCCTTTGGTATTCTATGAAATTCATGCAGACAAGATCAAACTTTCTTATGAAAAAAAAAAAAACCAGCTACCCCACTATAAGGCCTGAATCATGTGAGCTATTTAAGAAGGAACAGTAGAAAACTCACACACATTGCAGACACTCACATCATGTCCTTGCCAAAGTATTTAAGGGGTGAGATTGTGATCTCAAGGGACATGCCTCTAATTTACTATTTTACACTTTCTTTTGTCTCTCCAATTTCCTTATTCTGAGTTCTGTACATTAATATATATGCTAATGTAAGGCTCCATGACCATGTCACAGATCACAGTCTCTTTCTCTTGGACTTTTATGGCAGTGACTAAGACATCCCAACTGTTACAACATGTTCAGTTTTAATTTAATGGTAGTCAGATGTTATAAAATAATATAACTGTTCTCTTTCACCCACAGAGCATATCTCTCCACCCTTTTTTAAGCTCATGGAAGATCTGAACTCAATTAAGGGACACTGCTAGAGGCATGTGCATCAACTATACCAACATCTTTGGGTGAGAAAAGTGAACACTAACAAGTAAATTATCACCATATTTGGAACGGAAGCCGTTTCAATCATGTGTTTTTTAGATTTATAATAATAATGTAAACCTCAAATGCACACAATCATATGCAACTACCTATTTGGGTTAAACATGGTTTTTATGTGGCTAAGAGAACTCAAACTTGAGATGTACTAAATTATAATTTGCCCTTAGTTAGAAAATTGAAACAACACGTGCGGGGTTACAAGTAAATTATTGCTAAGACATGTTTCTATTCTCTATTAAGACAATTATCTGTACAATGCCATGTGCATTGCCCCTAATAATCCACTTCTGTGGTACAAAAAGAATCAACCACCCTAAGAAAGACAACACAGAGGGTCCTTCCAACTGTTGAACTCATCAATTCATGCTGGAGAACCTTATACGCAATGACAATTGATGGGGGGGCCTCCAATCATATCACAAGCATACTGTTTACCAAATCTTAGCATACTTTGTGAATCACAAAGCTTGGTGCAGCTTTGTGCACACGGGGTATGTTTCTTCACATGTAGACAAATGGCATAAGCTCAGTTGATATAATACTTCTTCTCCTGCCAAAGATTTTAGATTTTCTTTATCCAAATGTGTTCCCAGTGGAGTGCTTACCCTTACCCTATTGGTGATGACTGCATAAGCAATTAAAATTAAATTCCCCCAAAGTCTTGAGAGCCAAATGGTTAAGTACGCATATGAATTCACTAAATGGGTAAACAAGTACAACATTGACCTAGTTTCTGAAAATGTGTATTGGGTTAATTATATTTTACTCTATTAAATTATGACTCTAATTTGACTTGATTCTCTCGACTATTCATTTGAACATGTTGCACCTATAACTATTCAAATTCATGATATTTGACAAAATGTGGTAGATTTTGGATCAAAGTTATCGGTACAATTAGATTTTTCAAATCTTTAGGATAGCAAAGACGAACCTCCCACTCCCATCACTAGGGTAATGTTTCCCGTGAATTTTGGAAAATATATTTAATTAAAATGTGACACCATATCCACATCTACACAAACTGCAAATTAGGGTGTTACAAAAAAACAGACTAGCACCTTATTCAAAGATTCCAACAAGCAACAACAACCTACTGGTTTTTTCTAAATTTAATTTTGTTAGGGTAAATAAATTACATTTTGACCCCCCAAACTATGGACTTCATTTCACTTTACCCCTTAAACTATTGAATTTTTTGCATTGCCTCTTCAACTACTCAAATTATTACACATTGCCTCAATCACAAACGTGCACTATCTTTTTGGACGAAAATTGCTAACATGTCTGGATAAAGTGAAAAAAATTATATAGTTTGGGTTCAAAATAAATAAATTCTTGTTAAATATGCAACGGACATCAATAATTAGGACAATCTGAAACTAATCATATAGTTGAGAGTGCAACGTAAAAAATATGATAGTTAAGGTGACAATGTAAAAAAAATAATATCATAGTTGCAGGCTCAAAGTGTAACTTACCCATTTTCTTAACAAAAAGGCCTCATCTCTCTGCTCGCGTGATTAGCAAAACCTTGTGTTGGAACCTTGAGATATTTGGCTTCATTTGATGGGTTTTTGAACTGACAGATTTGTGTGTACACAGAACTGGTTTGTCTCCTCTCTACCACCATCCATGATTTGTTGAAGTTATCGACAGTGTAGGCACATGCTACCGTGAACTCGTACGTTTGGTGGCTTAATCATAGCCTTTTATGTGATAATTTCTGATTAAAGTTCAATTATTACAAGGATTATGAAACTTACCCACTATTCATAGTGTCCCATTTAATAATACAAAAATTAAAAATATTAATTAGTAATACTTCTATTCAATTCATCCACTATTATGCTAGATTAGTTCTTAAACATGCTTTTTTTTTTCCTTAGAATACTTAATTTACTCATCTAATTAATCATTATAAATGGATGGTAGTGAATCCCAACCATAAGCAAATTAATCCCAAATATTATTATCGTTCTTAATGTATCCCAATTTACATCTGAAGCGAATGGAAGCGAGATATAAGGAGGGAAAGTACAAATAGTTTTAAGAATATTTCTTGAAAAAATGTTGGGGCGATTCAACCAAGTAAAAATTGACCAACGGTATTTAATTGAACCAAAATATGAAGAATGATTAAGCGGATTAGTGTGCATGAAACTTTTTTGAAGGAGGCAAGATTGACAAATACATTAAAACATACATAAGATTTCTTCTGCAATTAAAAAAAAGTTGAGTGAGGACAAATAGAAACCAGCTTGGGCTTATGGTTAGAGATGGCAATGGACTAGGGCGGGGGTGGGGGTGCGAGAGTAGTCTCCACCCAAGTACCTATTTTAAAAATATTCATCCACCCTCGGTCTATCCCCGTTAGCGGGAAAAATTTTAATCCCCGTCTCTGGTCCATGGATAAATTTTTATCTCTGTCCCAGTCTCCATCCCCGCCCATAACAATTAATTTCTATGATTTTAAGAAAAAAAATTATAAAAAAAATCATAAAACCAAACAAATGGATCTGCAAGAATGATGAAAACTCATTACATAACAAATGGATCAAATATAAAAATTCACAAAAATAATCTAGCCCAACATCTGTGGTACCTCATACATATCGAAGTATGCACTTCATAGCCAATAAATTTTACCTAATCAATCCATATTTCGACTAACCACACTTACGTCATGGGAAATGTCTAGCCTAGTGCACACCACAGAAGTAATGCTTCACACTACAATAGCATAAGGAACATATGACTTGTGCTTCATCTCTTACTCAGCTTGTGGTGACAAATCGATTAAGGATTTGAAATGAACTGAAAGCGGAGTACCCACAGGTTTCAACCCTTGCATTCCAACACTTTTTCAATGTCCCTATTTTGTGATACAAACAATTGCCCACTTTTTCATCCCTGCAAGTTTGCATTCCTAATATTCTCTTTTTAGCTCTCAAATATTTCATGTCAAACTCACGACTAAGCTGAGTCTTCAGATTTCCGACATCTGACATGTTCTTTGTAGCTATCAATATATATATGATCGACATACAACAATAAAAACACACAAAATATCTGATAGTTTCTTGTGATAGACTCCGTTATCATACTCATTTGTACGATAACCGTGCAAATATCGTACGATAAAACAAAAGAAACCATATGCTGAAAGGTAAATAAGCTAGTACCGTCATTGATAGCTTGATTAGAAGTTCATGAAGTGGTCTTTGAAAAAGCTAGCTAAGCTCAATTGTTGTACAAATATTTAAAGTTCATTTCCATCCTACTCCATTTTATATGGATGTGCGCGGTGAATTTTGCACAATAGTAATGAAAGACAGATCTCTCTCCTGGCGAACTCGTGCTAGTCTCGAACGTCGAAGATCCCGTGGCAAGGAAAGGGTTGAGAGGGCCAAAGGGGGCCTATGAAGTGGTGATGAATTGTTTCAATGGGTCGCTCGATCAACTCAGGCAGATCGGTGATGGTTCTTGGCACACAGAAACAGGTTAGAAAGGGCGCCGGAGTGTTTTTCGGCGTATCCCCCTCCGACGATCAAGTTAGTTCTTTAAAAGAGGGGAAAAAGAAAGCACTGTTGTGTGTTCTTGAGAGGTGATTTTGCGTACCTTTGCAATGCGTTTTTGGAAGCTATTTATACCCACCAGGACTCATCATTGCTGATAGTTTAGGTAGTAGGTAGCATCCAGAGATGGCACAGTGTGTCCCCTATTTCACATGGGGAAGGCCCCATTATTAATTGCTCGGACCCCCGAGCAATCAATGTTCTTTCTCTTTTGCAAAGGCATTAAATGCTTGGATCCCGGAGCATTTAATGTTCTTTCTTCGATACTGAGGCATTAAATGTCCTGATATTGGAGCACTTAATGCTCCTCCTTCATGGCTTCTAGAATCACTGTTGATGTCCCATCAACTGAGGATTCATTAAGTGCCTGCCTGAGGCTGCCGCCTGTTAGCAGAGGTATTTTCGTCTGTTCGCTCCTCATTGTGCACTTTATGCCACGCGTCCTGCTCCCCTTGGTGGAGTGTCGTTGGTTGATCCTGCCATTCTGACCTCATTGTGCAGAGTATTCTCATGATTCCTAGTCTAGTTAAGGCTGATCAACTGTCAAATCAGTAGCCTTTCTGGAAGTCGGAGTTATGTGGTAGGGGCAGTTCCAGCAAGTATCCCTCGGCGCCAAGGACACACGGGCGTCTTGGAGTGGAGGTACCCTTGGAGCCGAGGGCATGTAGTAACGGAGACCCCTCGGGGCTGAGGGGACCATGTCGGCAGAGAGCAACATGTCTCGGCGCCGAGGGCACCTTGGTGCCGAGACAAAATTGTTGTCTGAGAGACCATTGTCCTCGGTGCCTAGGCCACGTGGCATGGTCAGAGGGAAGAACGTCCTTGATGTCGAGGGCACGTGTCGCGATCTGCTCCTTTCTCAGAAGTGTCCCATCAATGGAAATAGAAATCATATGCACATTTTCTCTCAGTAGATTGGTAGATGCAAACATCCTAAGAAAAGCCAAAAAGGTTTGTAGTATGGATGCATCTCAATAATGAATTGTTGATGAAGTTTTTATAAGTGAAGAATTTCCAAGCACAAATTAGAAAATAGAGAAACGAGGAGATTGATATTCGTTATAATGAGAAAAATGTTTTGAAAAAGTCTAATTGATATAGAGTCATGTAAATTTAATGGCCTTGTTTTCATTAACTAGAAGATATCTAGACTTTTTAGAGTAACCGACTAATCCTCTCAGATACATTCAGTCTCGCAATTCATACATTGGACAATTATCAAAATAATCTCGAAGTATCAATGATAAGAGACCCAAATTCAAGGCATTCAAATTTGTAAAGTGAGCTTCTCCTCAGCTTGTGTACCCCTTGTGTTTAACTGAAAGGAATCTAGTTGCGAGTGGCAATTAAGATCGGACGAATAATCTATGACATTTGATATGGGGGTCAATATAGAAGTAAAAATAGTGAAAATGACATTTTAAAGAATGATATCCAAGAAAGCAGGCAGACACCACCATGAGACGAAGTCAAAAAAACAAAGGGCAAATTATATTTTGTACCCTGAAAGATTTTAAAATTTTTACTTTATATCTTCAAAGATTTAATATTTTAGATTACACCCTCAATATATCAAAAATATTACAATGTGACCCTTTTGTTAGTTTTTCCGTCAGTGTCAATAAGTTGGCTTTTGACGGAAAAAATAATTGAAGCTAACAAAAAGGCCACATTGTAATACTTTTGATACATTGAAGGTATAATGTGACAAATTTAATTTTTGAGGGTTTAAAGTTGGAATTTGAAATCTGTGAGGATACAAAGTGCGAAAAACCCAAAAACAAAAAACAAAAGACGTTTGCCCAGCTCTTCCCTGGCATGGCTGTTTACGTTTATAAAGCTTTGACCATGCTTTAGTTAGTTCATTCACTGAAAAGGACCCATTTGGCATTCTATGAAATTCATGGAAAAGCCGATCTTTCCATTGGGAACAAAGAATCGGCAAAACCAGAAAAAAAGCAAATAACATTATCAATTTACTATTTTGAGTTCTGTCCATTAAATAGATGCCAATGTGAGGAATAATTACCAATTTACGTTACTTATCAAAAAAAATTATCAATTTACCGCAATTTTAAAATAAATTTAACAAACTACTATACTTTTTAACTTATTTATCAAATTAAGATACTTTTGAAAAAACGGAGTTATTGACCTCCCTATTTAACAACAGCGGAGTTATTGACTTCACTTTTTAACAAAAAACGGAGTCAATAACTCTTTTTTTAAAGTACAGCACTTTAGTAAATAATTTCAAAAGTGTGGTAATTTAGTAATTTTATTTCAAATTTACCGTAAATTGGTACTTAGATTCCTAATATGAGGCTCCATGACCATATATCACAGTCCCTTTCTTTTGAATTTTTATGCCAGTGATTATGACATCCCAACTGTTACAACCGGCTCACTTTTTATTTAATAAAATATGCCATAAATAACATTACTGTTTTCTTTCACCCACAGATCAAATGCATATTTCTTTATCCTTATTCAGTCCCATGGGACGATCTGAACTCAAGTAAGAAAGACTACTAGAGGGTGCCGCATCAACTATACCAACATCTCTGGATCAGACATGTCTCCTATACCCTTACAAGTGGATTATTATCATTGTTATTTGGAGCGAGGAATCAACCCAATCAAATGTCTTCGAGATTTTGGATTATGATAAAAATCTCAAATGCATATAATTACCCGCAAAATATACATGTTAGTTAAACTTAACTTTTACACGGGTCAAATGTACTCGAAGTTAAGATTGCGGATTTATATGTGCTTGGTTCTTCATTCGACCATTGAACCAATCGGTGCTAGTTTTCAAAATACATTATTGCCAAGAGATGTTTCTGTTTCCTCTTGAGACAATTGTTTGAACATGGCCATGTGCATTAATTGCCCCTAATAATCTAACTTTGTGGTGCAACAACTCTTAGCCTCCCTAAGAAGGACAGCATGGAGGGTACTTCAACTGTTTTGCTCATCAATTCATGCTGTACAACCTTCTCCAATCATATCACAGACACACAGTAGACCAAATCTTTGCATATTTTGGTGAATGGCAAATCTTGGTGCAAGTTTGTGCACACAGGATATGTTTTTTACTTGTAGACAAATGGCATGTGCTCAGTTGATACAATACAACTTTTCCTGACCAAGGTTTTGGATTTTCTTTATGCACTTGGGTGCCCCATGGAGTGCTTACCCCTGTTGGTGCTTGATGACTACTGCATCAGAAATGAGTCAAACTACCAAAGTCACATATGAAAGCTGATGGGCCAGGCCCAAAAGGCCCAAAACCATACTGAAGCCCAGTTGCAATTAAAGGCTCAAACTTATGAAGACTCATGCCCAATAAGATTCAAGCTCAATTAAGTGCACCATGGAGCTGCCTCGGCTTAGCTACAAAGATCCAGAGAGCACCCTTACCTTCTCTACCACCTTGGAAGCAGTCAACTTGGACCGAGTCTTGTGGGGAGCTCCTCAACGGCCACACCCGTTGAGGAGAATCTGCAAGTTCCACCAGGATAGCCAGATATTTACCACTTAATAGCTCCACTCTGTTGGAGAATGACTATAAAATGTAAGCCCCACCAACACTTGGGGGGCATCACCTTCTACAGAGCATAAAACTCCTCTTCCTCTCCAATCTGTAACACTCCGTTCACCGGAATCAATAAAATACCGGCAACTCTCTGCCATTCCAAAGTGGACGTAGGTCGAATTGACCGAACCACTATAAATCTCGTCTCCCTCTACTTTTATTATTGCTTAATTTCTAAATTACTTGACTAGTGGTGTGCAAAGTCAATTTTGTGCATCATCAGTTTGGCGCCGTCTGTGGGAAAGACAAAATTCTCATTTCCAAACACTTTCTCTGTTGAATCAATGGCGATCACTACCCGATCGGTGAACCAGCCTGAGAATAACCAACCAAGAAGAGGAGGTTACTCCTCCCCCAACCATCCCAAGTACGCAGCAGATGCTGGAGACCACGCAGCAGCTTGTGGCCCAAAACCAGCGGATCCTTCAACTAATGCTCGTTGGGCAATGAGGAGCATAACCTGGACCTCAAGTGAGAGGAGTTCCACGCCTGGGGTGTCAAGGAGCTCCCCACATGGGTGCTCCTCATCTAGCCGCCCCCTTAGGAGCCCCCTTGGGCGCCCAGCATGAAGGACCTCCCCATGAGGGACCTCAACCTCCTCCTCTAGGTCCTGTTCTCCATGGTGGAGACCTTTATCTCCAAGAGGATGAGTGTGAAAACCAAAGCATTGAGCACAGAGCCATTTCCATGACAATTCAAAAAGAGCTCCCAACCAGTGGGACAAAAAGATAAAATATGTGTAAAACCAACTAGGTGACGCCTTCAACGCCATCAAAGCACAAGCACTGGCGGATTTCATTGCTGAGCTGACTCCAGCACAAGAGGAGAACAACAAGCTTTCCACCTCGCCCCGCGAGGACACCTCAACTCTCGACAAGGACGTACAGGAGCTCGGTGAGGATAGCCTGACGCCCATCAAGGATCCCCAGGCGTCCAGGCCTCTTCAGCCACCCCTGATGGCGCCCAGGCAAGGCCCTTAGGCGCCCAGTCCTCTTCAGCCACCCTTGATGGCGCCCAGGCAAGGCCCTCAGGCGCCCAGGCCTCTTCAGCCACCCTTGCTGGCGCCCAAACAAGGTCCTCAGGCGCCCAGACCTCTTCAGCCACCCCTGATGGCGCCCAGTCCTCTTCAGCCACCCCTGCTGGCACCCAAGCAAGGCCCTCAGGCGCCCAGGCCTCTTCAGCCACCCCTGATGGCGCCCAGGCCCCTTCAGCCACCCTTGATGGCGCCCAGGCAAGTCCCTCTGGCGTCCAGACCCCTTCTGGATCCCAACCTGGTACCCAGGCGACTCGCCCTATGGACTTACCCCTTCCAGAAACCTCTGAGCAGCCTTCTCCATCACTCTGGAAACTCTAAGTCGACGGCTCCTCAACCAACGAAGGAGGAGGAGCGGGCCTTATCTTGATCAGCACCGACGACACTCACATCAAGTATGTAGTGAAGCTTCACTTCATCGCCTCCAACAATGAGGCAGAATATGAAGCCCTCATCTCTAGCCTAAGGTTGGCAATAGAGATGGAAACTCAACACCTTCTTTCTCATAGTGACTCTCAGCTCAAAATCGAGGAGCCCAATGACAAAGTCATCATGACCGCCTTCCTGGGAGGTCTCTGCTCATCGAGTTTCCGCTTTTCGGTAATAAAGCGACCACCAAAGAGCATGCCAGAACTATTGGCAAAGCTCGAAAATATATAACTGCTGAGGAAATCAACAGGTCTAGACAAGGTGAATCATCTCGCAATCACCAACAGCTTGACCTATCTCTGCACTGCACTGCTCTTAAGCAGGCAGCCTATATCCAGCTTAGCGGCTCTTTCGCGGGTCGCCAAAAGCTTGGCCTCTGCACTGCTCTTAAGCAGGCAGTCTACATCTGCACTGTTCTTAAACAGGCAGTCTACCTCTGCACTGTTCTCAAACAGGCAGCCTATCTCCAGCTTAGCGGCTCTCTCGCGGGTCGCCAAAAAAGTTTGGCCTCTGCACTGTTCTTAAACAGGCAGCCTACATTTGCACTGCTCTCAAGCAGGCAACCTACCTTTGCACTGCTCTCAAGCAGGCAGTCTACCTCTGCACTACTCTCAAGCAGGCATTCCACCTACCTCTGCACTGTTCTTAAACAGGCAGCCTACCTCTGCACTGCTCTCGAGCAGGCAACCTACCTCTGCACTACTCTCAAGCAGGCAGTCCACCTACCTCTGCACTGTTCTTAAACAGGCAGCCTACCTCTGCACTGCTCTCAAGAAGGCAGTCCACCTACCTCTGCACTGTTCTTAAACAGACAGCCTACCTCTGCACTGCTCTCAAGCAGGCAGCCCACCTGCCTCTGCACTGTTCTCAAACATGCAGTCTATACCTCAAGCTTAAGGACTCTCTCATGGGTCGCCAAAAGCTCGGTCTCAAAAGGTGTAGCTCTCTTACGAGCAGTCCTTAAACTCTGCATTTGCTCTCGCGCAAGTAGCCTGCCTCTCTCTCCAGGTAATCATGTTAAATATTTTAATGTTTGGAATAACGTTATTTTTGTCATCTCTAGGTAGGACCTTGCAACTTAGGTCATCTGCAACCCGAGGGAGTACATTAGATCAGCCTACCTAGCTGCCTGACCGCCCTAGTCAGCCGCCCTGGTCGCCCAGATCAACATTTGCACTCCCCTCTACGCAAGCCTCCTCGCCAAAATGCCCCCTACCTCAATAGAGCTCGCTCGCAAGGGACCTACATCCGTACAAGCATGGGCGCCCACCATGCCACCTATTTCAGTGGAGCTCACCAGGCGCCCAGGCCATCACACCAAACGCCCAAGCCTGGCGCCCAGACACTCTCAGGCGCTCAGGTCTCCTCCTTAGGCGCTCAGGTCTCCTCCCAGGCGCCCAGCACAAGTGCCCAGTACCTCTCAGGCGCCCAAGGCAGTCCCAAGCTCGCCCAAGACAGCCTAGGCTCGCCCAAGACAGCCTATGCTCGCCCAAGATAGCCTAGGCTCGCCCAAGACAGCCCAGGCTAGCCCAAGGTGCTCGAAATGGGGCTTATAATATATCAAATCGAAGCTCTCGACGAGCTCTACAAGACTCACAGCCTTTGGCTGTGATTGATGCTGTAAAAAGTCCAAAAAAGGCTCAGAAACAGCTGTTTTGGCCTCCCGAAGTTTTTTTGAAAAAAAAAAAAAAAAATCTGCTCGCCCAGGACACTTCCAGCTCGCCCAGGACACCTCCATCTCGCCCAAAAGCTGCCTGGTCGCCCAAATCGCTCACCCACCTCTCTGCTCGAAGTTTTGACCGTAACTTTTGTTCCATTGCTTCAAATGAGGCTTATAATATATCAAATCGAAGCTTTCGATGAGTCCTACAAAACTCACTGCCTATGGCAGTGACTGATGCTGTAAAAAGTCCAAACAAGGCTCAGAAACAACTGTTTTGGCCTCCCGAAGATTTTCCAGTTATGCCGATCAGCCGAAAATTTAAATTCAACCGAATGCCCTCCTCTCCAAGTTCCATTGGACACAGGGCATTGTGGGACAAATGATGGGCCAAGCCCAAGGGCCCAACTCATGTTACAAGCCCAAGGGCCCGACTCCAAGAGATCCAGCAAATTCAGCTCAATATGGTCAACCCGATCAAGCTCATCAAGTTGAAGGAGTTAAATTAGCAGGGAGCACACAAGGTCATCCAAGGACCTCTGGCGCTCAGGCCATCACGCTAGGCGCCCAGGCCATCACGCCAGGCGGCCTGCCTTCCTAGGCCATGACGCCAGGCGCCTAGGCCATCACGCCAGGCGGCCTGCCTTCCTCGGCCATCACGCCAGGCGCCCAGGCCTAGCGCCCTGCCCTCCTCCTCAGGCACCCAGGTCTCCTCATCAGGTGCCCAGCCTTCCTCCTCACCACCATGGAGTAAAGGTCATCCCAGGAGCCTCACCTCCACCAAAGGGCTGCTGCGCCTCCACTGCACGCCCAAGGGGCTGCTCCGCCTCCGCTGCACGCCCAAGGGGCTGCTCCGCCTCCGTTGCACGCCCAAGGGGCTGCACCGCCTCCGTTGCACGACCAAGGGGCTGTTCCGCCTCCGCTGCACGACCAAGGGGCTGCTCCGCCTCTGCTGCACGCCCACGGGGCTGCTCCGCATTCCCTGCACGCCCACTTGGGTTGGAGATCTTGCCAAAACTGCCCAAAAGCAAAAATGCATCGTGTAAGGGAAGAGTCATCTAGCAAAGGAAGTCTCCACCACCAAGAACTCAAGATTCAAATAAATGCCCCCTTCACCAAGTTTCCTGGGACACGGGGCATTAGGGGGCAAATGATGGGCCAGGCCCAAAAGGCCCAAAACCATACTGAAGCCCAGTTGCAATTAAAGGCTCAAACTTATGAAGACTCATGCCCAATAAGATTCAAGCTCAATTAAGTGCACCATGGAGCTGCCTCGGCTTAGCTACAAAGATCCAGAGAGCACCCTTACCTTCTCTACCACCTTGGAAGCAGTCAACTTGGACCGAGTCTTGTGGGGAGCTCCTCAACGGCCACACCCGTTGAGGAGAATCTGCAAGTTCCACCAGGATAGCCAGATATTTACCACTTAATAGCTCCACTCTGTTGGAGAATGACTATAAAATGTAAGCCCCACCAACACTTGGGGGGCATCACCTTCTACAGAGCATAAAACTCCTCTTCCTCTCCAATCTGTAACACTCCGTTCACCGGAATCAATAAAATACCGGCAACTCTCTGCCATTCCAAAGTGGACGTAGGTCGAATTGACCGAACCACTATAAATCTCGTCTCCCTCTACTTTTATTATTGCTTAATTTCTAAATTACTTGACTAGTGGTGTGCAAAGTCAATTTTGTGCATCATCAAAAGCCAATGGTTTTTTTTTTTTTTTTTTTGTTCAGAATGAAAGCCCATGGTTAAACACACAAATTAAATTTACTGAAATAGTTTTAAAAGATATGTTGTCTTAGATTTTGAAAATGCATACTTGGTTAATTATACTTGACTCCCTTAAATAATGGTCTTGGTTTCATGTTGACCCTCTAACTATTAATTTGAGTACATTATACCCTTAACTATTCACATTCATGATATTTTATACAGGTTGTTAAATGTTGGGCCTGAATATCCTACGTGCCAGTCTTGGAAAGAGTTACGAATTTGGAAAGTTAAGAGTTCAACAACTTAATAGTCATGGAAATAAAGAGAAATTTGGGCCCTAGCTGAAGTGGACAAAATGTAATTACTTCATTTATTTGTTGTGCTTGGTTTAGATGCTATTCATATAGCATAAATTTTCCTTTCAACTGCCTTTATTTGTTAATGTCATCAAATACACGCTAAAAAAATCTTTTGAAATATAAAGGGGAATGTCGGGCAAATCCAAAAAGTTAGCCTACCAGGACAAGAGTATATATAGAATGTGGCTTTTTAAGCTTCGGGAGAAAAAAAATCCGAGTAAGCTTCAATTATTAGGTTATATACAATTTTAGTAAAATTTTCAGACTGAAAAGACGACCCCTTCCCCGATAACTAGGAGAATGTTTCTCATGAATTTTGGCAATTATATTTAGGCAAAATGAGACATCAAACTTACATTTATACAAACTGCAATGAGGTTTTTACATAAAAACAGATTAGGACCATGAGGCTTTCTAACTGATAATGTATGATTATAGCCCACTCAGTACAAGCATTATCATTTATGAAACTTACCCACCACTCAAAGTGTCCCGTTTGGAGGATCACATAAGAAACAGTACGTCATTAAACTAATGCATTAAGACTTAAGACAAACCATCAGCTTCACTAGTATAAAACAGTGTTTACTAATAGCACATATAGTAAACACTCGGCCTTAATTTTATTTTTTGGAAGGATAAGGAGTGTGAGTCGAACCTTGCATTTGTGATACTTGCAAAATTAATTCGAGGTTACAGGTCGAGTTTTGCCAGACTTGATGTTTTTCATTATCACCTGTATGAGCTGTTTGGTAAGTGAATATGGGAGGTTTGGCAAGATGGGTTTTAGAAAAATAGTCCAATAGATTCCCAAAACCCTTGTTTGGATGGTTTTTTCAAGCCATGGACAGTATAGAGTGAAGATATATTGTACCTTGGCAGATTTACAATGGGAATAATAGAGACAATTGCCCCGTTGAAAATTTTCAAACTATAATGGATTATTCAAGACCTTGAAAATTTTAAATTTTTAAAACATGGTCCCACAGAAAATTTTCTATATATTATAAAATAAGTAGAATTGTTTCATAAATTATACAAATTAGAATTAAAACTATCTCATATGATTAAATTGTACGACTCTCTCCTGATTTTCATTGTTATATAAGAGTCTATAATTCCCTTTCTTCCCTTTTCAATGTCACACTAGGTCACGAATCAATTCTTATCGGCTCCTCCCTCCCCTCTTCCTCCTCAGTCAATCACGATATTATAATTCGGTTAAGGACTTGTAAGATATCACCGTTGGCAAGTCGCGATGAGTTTTGTTGATTATCATTCAGTAATTATCTTCAATTTGCCTCCGTCGGTCGTTGCTCTATAGATGATCTTTTATGTGAAAGTTTTGTTCGTTGTCCTTTTTTTTTCAGCTATATCAATTGTGTGTGTGAGATTTGACTATGGTACCGAATAAAAAAAAAATTTGTACTATACTTTTATTTATTACATTTGTGAGTATTTTTATCATATTTGTCAATCCATTTATCACTGTTGTGATATCCAAAAAAATGGTAAAAGTATTTACCACAATAGTGGTAAAATCACCCACAAATATGATAAAAATACTCACAAATATAGTAAAAACACTCATAAATATAATAATTTTTTTGTACCAATGAAAAGTGTTAAAAATAGTTATTACAAATATGGTAAAAATACCTACAACAATAATAAAAATATCCACAAAAGTGATATATCACCCACAAAAATAATAAAATTTTTGGTTGTAAAATGACCAACAAAATTATAAAAACAACCATTAAAATGATAAAAGTTGGAGGTACAGTACCGAATTTATTTTTTGGGTACCATAGTCAAGTCCATGTGCACAAGTATCTGTAATAATTAACCGTCCTTTGATAAAACTCTACTTATGAAAAAGCATTAAGGTTACTGTTTTGTTTTTAAAAAATAATGTAACCATTATGGATTTAATTTATTAATAAGTTTTAGATTTTCCGCACCTGAGAAAAGTCCGGACTATGCACCTGATTGTAATATTCATACATCGTTGTACATAAAAAAAAAAAAACCAATGGTGTATTTTGGTGTTCAATGCCATTAAGTGAAAATGTAATATTTTCCCAAGAATTGTGGCATTTTTAATAGAACCACCTGTATGAATTACACTGAAGCATATTTGGAACGATTGATGGTTTCCCAACTATTTTCATGAAATGTGTTTATGTGCGATGATAGATCTAAGGGTACAACTCAAGGATAGTTCAAGTGATAATAGAGATAAGATATAAATTCAGACGTCTTAAATTCGAATCTTGACAATCACTTAGGGTCATACCATGAAAGATATCATTCATGAATACCCTAATTCCGACATAGATGGTCTGTCTTTGATTAGTCAAGGTACGATAAGTTGACTCGGACACACCCGCCCAAGAGCGGATTTGCAGAGGGGGCATCCAAACCCACTAACCTAATTTGATAAACAAAATTCTTAAATTGATAAACCAAATCCTAATTTGATAAATAAAATCCTCATCAGAATTAGGATATTTATATAGTATGTTTATAACGAGTTAACCCAAAATTTTTAATTGGGAGGGGTTTAAATTTTATTTCAGGTTAGATCTGATCTATTTGACATCCAAACTGATCGAATTTAAATCAAGTTTTGAAGATCTCTACTTAAATATTGAATTTTTCAAGTGGGCGGAGGTCGAACCTTTGGCAACAATCACCGAACAAAAAGTCCAAAACTTCGTTTGGAAGTCGATAGTTTGCAGATTTGGGGTTCCCAGAGCAGTCGTGTCTGACAATGGGAAGCAGTTTGACAACTCAAAGTTTAAGAGCTTTTGTGCTGAGCTTGGGATAAAGAACTATTTCTCAGCTCCTGCACATCCTCAATCCAATGGGCAAGCAGAGGTCACAATCAGAACCATAAAGACAGCTCTGAAGACTAAATTAGAAAACCTAAAAGGCAAGTGGGTGGAGTACATCCCTGAGGTATTGTGGGCCTACAGGACCACCGTCAGGTCAGCAACTCAGGAAACCCCCTTCGCTTTGGCCTTTGGGACCGAAGCAGTAGCCCCTGTTGAGGTGGGGCTCCAATCACCAAGGGTGGAATTTGCAGATGCCGAACACAATGATGAGTCACTCTTATTAAACCTCGATCTCCTGGATGAAAAGAGAGAAAGAGCTCTGCATCGTGTCCGACTTTACCAAAGGAAAACTGCAAGATACTACGACAGGAAGGTAAGACACAGAAGTTTCAAGGCTGGAGACTTGGTACTTAGGAGGCTTCTGCTTGCAAGGAAGGATCCCACGCATGGGAAATTGGGACCCAACTGGGAAGGACCCTATATCGTATCAAGGGTAATCAGACCAGGGAACTATGAGTTGCAAACAGAGGTGGGGAAGGTCCTACCACACTCTTGGAATGCCGAACACCTTAAGAAGTTCTTTCAGTAAGTGTTACTAGTAGTAGAGCTGTTTTAATAAGAATAAACGAGTCTTTTATTCACCCTTATATGGTTTCCAAAGTAAAGAAATGTGCAGTAAGCTCTACAGCTAACGATAAGCTTCTAAGCTTATAAAATACAAGATGAGCTCTTCAGCTCATAAATAAATGGTAAGCTTCTAAGCTTATAAAATACAAGATGAGCTCTTCAGCTCATAAATAAAAGATAAGCTTCTAAGCTTATAAAATACAAGATGAGCTCTTCAGCTCATAAATAAACGATAAGCTTCTAAGCTTATAAAATACAAGATGAGCTCTTCAGCTCATAAATAAACGGTAAGCTTCTAAGCTTATAAAATACAAGATGAGCTCTTCAGCTCATAAATAAAAGATAAGCTTCTAAGCTTATAAAATACAAGATGAGCTCTTCAGCTCATAAATAAACGATAAACTTCTAAGCTTATAAAATACAAGATGAGCTCTTCAGCTCATAAATAAACGATAAGCTTCTAAGCTTATAAAATACAAGATGAGCTCTTCAAGCTCACAAATAAACGATAAGCTTCTCAGCTTATAAAACACAAGACGAGCTCTTAAGCCCGTACACAAGCAACAAGCCTCTAAGCTCATAGAATTCAAAGCTGGTCTCTTCTTGGAGACACCAACAGTCTTTCCTCCACGACTAGTAGTCCTTGTGCACTGCCTACGTACTCGAAGACCCCAATATATTTGATACAGCAGGGATCAGCTACGAAATCAGTTGGGAATTGAGGTCAGTGCAAACATGATCTTCTGTTTTCCATCAATGTTCGTGGTTCGATCAGTGGAATCAGTCAGGAACAAAGGGCAGTGCAAACATGATCTTCTGTTTTCCATCAATGTTCGTGGTTCGACCAGTGGAATCAGTCAGGAACAAAGGGCAGTGCAAACATGATCTTCTGTTTTCCATCCATGTTCGTGTTCCGAACACGAAGAGCGTGCTAAAATAACCTTACAGAGTTCGGAACGAGCCCGTCAGCTCATAAAGAATTGCATATTCAAAAATAAAAGATCTGGTATTCAGAATATCCAACAGTACAAGTGTTCAGAAAAATATAAGGAAAGTCATAGCTTGGCATCACTCAAGTAAAGAAGAAAGTACAAGGGGGAAGAGCTCCTAGTCCTTCTTAAGCTGGGACTTCAACTCAGCCACTTCCTCCTTCAGACGAGCATTCTCTTCCTTCAACTCGTCTCTTTCTTGCTGAGCTTTATAAAGTGAATCAAGAAGCTTCTGACCTACCGGGGAGAGGAAGATAGTGGACAGAGAGTCAGGGGAAAAAGAGCCATCCCTTCTACGCCTCTTTGAGCTCGCGCCAGTGTCCCCTTCCTCGTCGGAATCATCTTCCTCGTCAGAATCAGAAAAAGAAGTCCAGGAAGAGTAGGGAACGAAGGAGAACTCATACTCAGTAGCCTCAGCCCCTAGCAAGTAGAGGTTTGCACTTGTCATCAATTCAGAGTAAGTCTTAGACTCCACCAGCAGCATCTCGTCAATGGTCACCTTCTCTGGCACATCCACATCAGGTGGACCTGAGCAACAAGAATGTAATAAGAATATACCTTCAAGAAAAATACATACACAAGAGAGCTTAGCTAAAACTTACTAATGCGAGAGAAGCTCTTCCAGGACCGAGGAATCCTAGCCTCACGACAACGATCCTCAGGAGACTGCCAAGACTCCCCGGAAGCAAAAAAGAAACGTTTAGACCATCCTTCAGGATTGGGGGGAAAGCCTAGAACCAAAGGGCGTAATTTAAAATTCCTCCAACGGAAGAAGCTGAAGCAGGGGGCATCATCTTTCTCTATCTCGAAGAAGTACAGAAACTCGAAGACATAGGGGAACCTGCCAACGCCATGTAGGCGCCAGAACAGGAAGAAGCTCACCATAGTGGCCCATCCTCGTGGGGAAAAGCGAGAGGGGCATAGGCCATAGTAGGCAAGAACTCGCCCTATGGCAGGGTGAATGGGAAGGCGAAGTCCCATATCCATGGCACCTTCGAAAAAGCAGACTTCCCCTCGAGGAAGGTAGTTACAGGGCTCGTCCGCGGTAGGAACCCGCAAAGGCAAGTCAAGATAAGGAAAGAACTGTTTCTTGATGATTTCCAGATCAGAAGAGTTTAAGTTCGAAGCTGACAAATAGCGGTGATGCCACTTCCATTCGATCACGAAGGAAGTCCGTTCCTGGAACAGAGAAGAAGTAGGGGCAGCCATAAAAAAGCACGATAAAAGCAGAGGATAACCACGAAAAACCAAGAACAAACTCAGAAGTGTTTTGGGCAAAGGAGAAAGAAACTTAGCAGGTTAGAGGAAACTTAAAGAAGGCTGTAAGTTTTTAGGAAACTAAGAGACATGCGAAAGGAAATCGGCTGTCTTTTTGGTTTCTTAATTAATAAAGGCGGTTATGGTTATGGAAAACGGTTGGAAAAAAAGGCGGGAAAAGGAATCAGCACAAGATCAACCCTCCTATCGCACTCAAAACGACCGAAGAAAGTTCTGACCCCACCAAAATATTCCTCATATTGGAGCTCAGCCCGGTTGGCAACATTGCACCTCAGAATGATCTCCCAGACCTGCGGCTCCTAGAGCCTTGCCCACATCAGAATGATAAAACTCCTGATGGGCTCCTCAGTTCATCAAAAGAACTTAGCGACTCATGAAGTCCATAGTCTTGCGTGAAGAAGGGCTGAAGTACTTCTCAAAGCACAGAGGAAAAGTTCAGAAAAATAATGCAATGAAATTTGCCCCGAAGTTTGTTATTTATCTCAGAAAGAGTCTATTAAATGGGGCACGAAGCTCAGAAAGAACTTTTAAGTTCACAAGAAGAGATATATAGCTCAGTAAGAATCCCTAAGTTTACAAACTCGAGCCATGTAGCTCAGAAGGAACTCGCCAGTTCACAATCTCAAGCTCTGTTGCTCAGAATGTAGAAGAAAAGGGAAGGGATCCCTGAGATACCAACTACCGAGCTCAACTGCTCAGGAGAAGCCATTGAGCCCAACACCAAGTCTTCCACACTCTTCAGACCTAGTAATTTTGCTTCAAGAAGTGCACAGCACCCCTCAAAGCAAAAGGGGGAGTACAGAGTACAAGGAAAGGAGAAAGGTCAGAAGAATAAAATTATGACAAAACCATCTGGCTTATGTCTCAAATCACAGCACATCACACATCACAGTTCAAAGCGAGATTCAGAAACTGCTCTATGAAGTTTGTATTCCAAAACACGAGTTCGAAGTACAAAGGAAAATAAAAGTTACATAAGCACAGAAAAAAAGCTCTAAGTGTCTAGAGAGGGAGTAATTGAAGGATCTCGCAGCTCGGTAGATGGGCCCTCAGCAACTGAAGCAAGGGAGGAGCTCCCAAGAATGCCTGGGGTCCCTGCCCCCGTTGATTCCGGATCTTGAGCAAGGGCCTCAGTCACCAAGTTAGCTGGAAACGGCGTAGTAACAGGAACAACAGGGTCTGCAGTTGGGGGCTCAGGAATCACGACAAGAGCTCCAGAGGTCCCAGAGGCAGGAATGTCCTGACTCAAGGCTGCAGCTGGTGGGACCGAGGCATCCTCCTCACTATCAGAGCCAGACTCTTCCATTTCTTCCTCAGTGGGGATAGGGAAGTTGAAGTCAAGATCTGGGAAAGCTTTGATAGCCTTGCGCCTAAAGGCAAGCCATCCAGTAGCCCACAAAGTGGTGGCCTCATCTCTTAGCTCGGCAATCTCCTTATCCCTCTGATTAACCAAATTTTTCTGCTCCTCGAGCTCCTCGCAGAGCTTGCCGTTTGCCTCGTTGAGGGCGAGGTAATTTTGATTGGCCTGGCTAAGCTCTTTCTTGGCGTCAAAAGCCTCCTGGCTAGCCTTGGACCACGCCTCAACCTTAAGCTGCAGGTCCTCCTTAACTAGCTTTAGCTCATCCCGAGCTTTCTTTTCCCCCTCCTCAGCTCTGACTCTGACGGTTAATGTGTGTTTGAGGTCGGAGGCTTGCTTCGCTGTTAGCTCTCTGAGGTTTTCCACCTGAGCCCTGAGGTCCTCATTTTCAAGGGATAATTCAGAAGCCCTGGCCTTGTACGTCTTCAGAGCCTTAAAGGAGCCCTCTTGAGACCGAACCCGGTGCAGCAGATCTTTCGCATGGAGGGCAGCCTGAGAATATAAAGTTCAGTAAATTGCGCCAGACCACGAAATAAAAACAAGTAAAGGGGGGAAAAGTGCTAGCACTTACAGCAGCTGCTCCCTGAAGAACTGAAGAGATGGACTCCTCAAGGGGCATAGAAGCAGCCTTCAAGACATCAGACTCAGAAAAAATAGAAGAAAGAGCTCCTGCAGCAAGATCCATGTTGTCAAAAAAAGAATCCTCGTCTTCTCCCTCAGATTTTCTCTCTTTCTCAACCATCTTCCCAGAAGCAGTGTATGAGAACTCTCTGGTTTGGAGATCAGGGATCACTCCCAAAGCTTTCTCAACCTCAGAGGAGGAAGGGGAAGCCTGATCTCCCACTTGAGCAGACACCAACCCAGGACGGGCCACCGGAGGGGAAGGGGTAACGGCAATTTGAGGGGTGCCGGATGAGGAAGACGGTGCCTTATTGGGAACCAGTTCTTCAGTAGGAGAGGGGGGTGAAGGCACCTCCAATCTGGGGATTTTAGCCCGGGTGTTTGGACCACTCCTAGAGCTGACCCGGGCCTTGCGCTTGCCAGATTTGCCTCCTTTCAACAATTCCTCAACCTTAGCCTGAAGCTCCTCTGGAGTAGACTTCATGGTAGAAGGACCTGGAAGGTCTGAATAGAACAAGGAGTAGTAAAAAGAAGAGGAAGAGAAGGAAAGATAATGAAAAAGGAAGAGAAAGAAAGTGACAATGAAGTTACCTTCTTCAGCCCCTAAAACAGATAATGGAATAGCTAGGGTCACCACAGGAGGACTCAGACCTAGCTCCACCAAATTTCGAGACTCAATCAGGTCGGCGTACCTCTCTGGCTTAATCTTCCCCAACTTCACTAGCACCTTCTTATCTTCACGGCTGAGCTCAGGACGATCACCTGAAAAGAAGAAAATGTGCAAATAAGAGAAAGGCAAGAGGCCTATAAGTTCCAGATCAGAGCTCAGTCGACTCAAGTGAAGACTCACCCAAGTTTTCTGGTTCTGTCCAAGCCGTAGGGATACCAAGAGTATTTGTCTTATCAGCAGGGTTGTACTCCCAATTGGTACCCCCAATGTAAAAGAAATGCTTTTTCCACGCCTTGTGGGAAGAGGGGAGGTCAGTAATAATTTTCTTAACTTTAGTTCGCTTGAAAATATACAGAAAACCTTCAGCGGAGGTCAGTTTGACATTGAAGAGCTCCATAAGCAAAGAAATGCTAGGAACCCCGAGTTTATGCTTCTTAAAGATGACTAGGAGACCAACCATGACGCCATAGAAGTTGGGAGAAATCTGGGAAGGGCATACATTGAAATGTTGCAGAACAGCCTTGATAAAGGGATGTAGAGGAAAGCGAAGACCGTTCTCAAAGGCGGCAAGAAAGAAGCAGACCCTATTGCGTACTTGCTCTACATAGTAGATTGATTTAACTGGACACCAGGGTTCAACCCCAGGAAGAAAACCGTATCGAACCTTATAAGCTTTCATTAACCCAGGGGCCTCTCTACTGTAGCCCACAGACTCGGCATGCCTGAAGGCAGACCCCAAATATGAGGTCTTTTCTTCAACCCCGACTCCAATCACCTTAACCTTGCCTTTATCAGGTCTGGGGGGCATGGGAGAAGAGGTAGAGGGAGGTTCCTCGGTGCCAGCCTCGGCCTCTCCGGCCTCCACACCAGGAAAGTTATCAATCTCATCGCCAACATCCCCCAAATCGGTGTCCTCAGATCGATCCCCTAATAGGGAAACAGAGGAACGAGTAGCACCAGAAGAAACAGACATATTTGGGCAAGAAAATGGAAGATTAAAGGAACGGTATAGAGGAGGAACACTACTCAAAATTTCCCTAATAACCCTAGGGTCAGCACAGTAACTCCCAACAGCGAGTACGTGCACGATGGAACTCCAGTCCACGAAATGGGGAAGGGGAGACAGGCAACAATCACGAGACCAGAAATAGAAGAACCTATGGGCCCAAAAACGCAGCAACCACCTAGAACACAGAGGGTCCAGAGTTGGAAAAGTCTAAAAAAGGATAGGGAAAACGTACCTAGAGGGGGAAGAGCAGCGAACAACAAATCCGGAACCGAATCAAGAGGGGAAGCACTGCTAAGCCTTCGAATCAAACACAGAAAGGCCGATTTTGGGCAAGAATCAGAGAGCTTCAAGACTGGGGCTCAAGAATTCACAGAGGCAAGGAATTCGGAGAAACAGAGGAGAAGATGAACAGTGCAAAGAAACGGTTCAGGTAGCCGTTTTGGGTATTTAAAGCTTGAAAGACGTGGGCTGAGGCATGCGCGGGAATCGAGGAGAGTCGTGATTGCTGCAAACCGTCAAAAGTCTTCAAGTCACGTGCCAAACCAGGGGTAGCCACATGCAGATCTAACTCGATTTTGGGAAGAAGGTCAGCCCCTGCCTAAGCCAACTTAAGGCCAGGGCTGGGGGGCAACTGATGATACCTAAAGTAAATCCAGACACGAGCTTAGATAGTAAGCTCAACTCGGGAGCTCAGGTAAAATAAGCAGAGCTCATCCAGCAATGGTCTGAGCTCTGCCAGCTGGTACTAGAGCTCCCAGCTGAAGACACAAACTGAGGAATAACAAGAAGGCAGCAAAATGACAGCAGATACCCTCGTAATGGGAATTAAGCCAATCCAAGGCGAGAAACTCGTTGCCAACCAGGATCCTCTCCTAAAACCAAGGAGAGGATCCCATGATAAAAGGCAAAGAACTCGCCATTCGGAGCCAGCCATAAGAAGTTTAGGTAACCCCGAGATTATAGATGAAGATAGGGCACGATCCCTTCAATAAAGGAGGTGATTTCGAATTAGAGGTAAGCATGAGGCTATAAAAAGGAGGGCAAACCCCCATTGAAAAGAGGAGGACGAGAAACCCTAATACCCAAAATACTCTACTGTAACACGTTCAACTTGATCAATAAGAAAGAGAGGAGCCAGAGACTCCATTGCAGAGTGGACTAGCCGAGCTCAGGCCGGTGAACCACTATAGTCTTGTTATCCTCCCCTTTCCCCAGTTCCAAAAGCATAAACCCGCTCTATCAAGCACGAGCCTTGTAGCTCAGACACCGTACTTAGCTCTACACAGATCGTTCGTATCAAATAATCCTGTTCCATAGCTCATTCGCGTAGATTTACACTATCAAATATTATTGCATGAAGCACTAGCACACATGCTGTAAATTAAAAATATGTTGCTTTAATACAAATGTAAATTTTTTTTACATTTCTTGTATAAGTAAACAAATGGATGAGCAAAAACTTTTTAAGATCTTAAAATTTTAAAATGTAATGAGACGCAACACCACACTACAATTATTATATTTTTATGATACCCAAACTATTTCATTCAAAGTTGAGGTAGACCGAATATTTTCACACACTTACTCTCAAATCATGAGCTTCCATGCTACTTTTCGGTCAATTGTGAGAGAATTTATAACGGTAGCAATTTAGTTCAAAAGTATAATTGAGTTATTTGTTAATTTTTGAATAATGATGGGGGTAAAGTGCAAAAACACCAAACCACAACCGCATTAGCTGGATTTAAAGCAGGTAAAATTGGTCATCTTCCTTTGCAAACCGTGGAGAGAGTTCCAGATGGTTCCAAATCTGCATCAGACAGAGACAAAGGCAAATACAGAGAGAGAAAGGGAAAGAAAGAGAGAAGAAGAAGAAGAAATGTGTCTGTGTTCCATGAATTTACATCGCCCCCAAATTCCACTCCTCCATCAGCAGATCCACCACTTCGATGGTCAGATCTGCTACTACCTTGAACAGATCTGGTCAACAGTGGCAGATCTGAGCAGTTCAAATCCGATCCCAGATCTGCTACTACCTTCAAAGAAGCTGAGCCGATTGGAACCAGCAAGCTCGAGCTTCATATAATGGAGATAAGGACACAGAGAGATCGACAAAAAACAACAAAAAGAGAGCCGTTCAACGAGAAGTGGGGACCAGTGTGAAAGTGAAAGTGAAAGTGAAGGGGAATGGAGGTAAAAACCCTACAATTTTTACTGTAGAGGGTATTTTAGAATTTACACATCTAATCCTTCTTCACAATTCGACAATCCCTCATAGTAGAAGGGATTTCTGAATCACATGCATATGAGATTGTACCCTTCAAAACATACGCCCGATTTTTTTAAAATCAACGAAAATCCAATCCCAAACAACTTATCCAAACCAAGGATAAATGGACCCCATTCACAATTCTAATCCAATCCTCTTGTAATCCCCCCATATCCTGTCATCCAAACACCACCAAAGTGCAATTAACCCAAAACCATATTTAAAACTAGTTTGTGTTCATGGATTTCAAAGTCGGATCTTCTTAGACCCGTGTCCTAATTTGTCCGACATAACGGTCCACCCTCTATAAATATCAATTACCAAGGTTTGAAATCCACTGGCCGATCTTTACTCCATGAACCAATAATGGATATGTTTTCACTCTCCTCCACCGCACACTACTCTCACACTTCACCCTTCTCCACCACCTCAATCCGAACCCCCACCACCACCCCTCCCCTTACTCTCTCCCTCAAAGCCTCGCCGGAATCTGATAACCCCACCAACCTCCGCCGCCCCAATACTCACAAACCCCTAAAAATCCCACCTTCTAAGCCCACCTTAACCACCACTAAATTCCCCAAAAATCCTCTCAAAAACCTTATTCATCCCGGTAATAATCCCCCCACCACCACCAGTAATACTTCACAGCCACCGCACAGTCTCACCACCAAGCTCTGGTTAACAAGCAAACTTTCCCCTCCACCACCACCACCACCCCCCTCGGCATCACCGCAAGAAACACTTTCCGAGGGAAATGAAGTTCAGGTTTCGGGTAATTCAGAAAAAAGGCCAAAAACTGAGGAGTTCAGGCAGGAAGGAAAATTATTTGTAGGGAATTTACCGTTGCGGGTGAAGAAACATGAGGTTGCCGAGTATTTTAGGCAATTCGGGCCAATAAAGAATGTGATATTGATAAAGGGTCATGATAATATTGAGAGGAATATGGGTTTTGGGTTTGTTATATATGGAGGGCAAATGGCTGGGAAGGCCGCGATGAAGGCGGTGGAGTTCGATGGTGTGGAGTTTCATGGGAGAGTTTTGACCGTGAAGTTGGATGATGGGAAGAGAGTGAAGGCAAGGGCGGAGGAGAGGGTGAGATGGGTGGAGGGCGAGGATGGGGTGGAGTATAGATCCAAGTGGCACGAAGAGAGGGAGGGTTCAAGAACGGAGTTTAGAAGGGTTTTGGAAACTCAGCCAGAGAATTGGCAGGCCGTTGTGCGAGCTTTTGAGAGGATTAAGAAGGTATTGCTTCTTAACATACACACTTTGGTTGTTTTGGTTGCGTGCTTTAGAGGCCTTGTAAGTAGGGCTAGTACTATTAATTCTAATTCCGTTGTCTGGTTTTGGATAGTACTGGATCAGCAACAATTGTAAAGTGAGAGTGTGATTACCATTTCAATAGAAATGTGTGAGAAGGGAAAGAAAAAGAATGCCATAGAATGAAATCTCAAAACAAAGCTAATCATGTGTGATGAATTATAGCCTTGATTCATTTTAAGTTCTTAATTTGTAGGAAGAAACTTGAATGTCATGATGACAAGGAAAGCATAATTGTATTCTTCTATAGTAGGAAAATTATGGAGCGGGCTCGTATTGCCAGTGTACATACATTCTCTGAACTAAATTGTTAAAATTCTTAGTTAAAATTCTGGACTGGATATCAAGAAGGCTTGTGATTATTTTTATTGGAGCTTTCTCTTTCATGCAATACAATAACTCGTATCTGAGAAATTGTGCAATATGTAAACGATTTAGTTATGTACTATATTGTCATGGCATAAAATTTAATTTGATACCCCATTGGAGGTATACTTATGTCATGTATATGTTCCGAGTTATGGAA
Source organism: Ilex aquifolium (assembly GCA_951799425.1). Taxonomy (NCBI): domain Eukaryota; kingdom Viridiplantae; phylum Streptophyta; class Magnoliopsida; order Aquifoliales; family Aquifoliaceae; genus Ilex; species Ilex aquifolium. Next base: position 11,687,368 of record OX637408.1, read on the forward strand.
GCATTTGATTGAATTTATGAGTCATAGTACAAAGTATAGGATATTGTTTCTGATATTTGTGTTCGGGAAACATTTAAATTTCTTTTTGGTGGAAGTTACTAGAATTTAAGCTCTTGGAGGGTGTTTTGTGCTTCAAGGTAATGCCTGGAATGTAATTAAGATAACCGGGCGTGAGTCCAAACCTATGGGAAAGGTTTATTTCCTAAGCTAGGAAGTTTAGATATATCTTTTTCTTACCTTAGTTATGGTTCCCAAAGCTAAGATAGTTTGTAGTGGATTGTTGGAAGCGTAAGGAAGTCACTTAGAAGTCAGATTAGGTCGTCTCTAATATTTATCCATAGGATATGTCGGTGATTGTCTTGGGAAGTGGGAATTATAAAACACGGATACTCTATTAAGGTCGGCGTATGGGTATCGGATATTGTAATAGATCGGATACACTCGAGGATATGTATCGGAATATTTGGATACTTCATTAATAGGTATTCAAAATGCATATTCTTTGAATATGTAAGTGCATACATAGAGTATTATAATTTATAATTTTAATCTTTTCCATTTGCTCTCGAATTAATATACAATGTAACACATAAAAAAATCTATATGCCTTTAAAGATACATAGGTGTTTCCAGTGTTATTTAAGACGTAAAGCGAACCGAAGCGACCAAGGCTCCTAAAGCCTAGGCTAGAAGCGAGAAGCGAAGCGAAACGCTTTACCGAAGCGAAACGCTTTACCGAAGCGAAACGCTTTACCAAAGCGAAGCGAACAGTTAAAAAAAAAAGTAAATATTTTAGTTTAATTACTTCTAAACATTTAAGTTCTAATTTTATAAATACTAAATATTTAAATGCAAGCAAAACCATAAACATTTAAATTCAAACAAACACTAATAATATCTCAAATTTTAATAACAGTCATAACTTAAACATTTAAATTCAAACAAACACTAATAATATCCAAAATCCTAATAGTTAAAAACATAAGACACAAAATTCAAGCAACTAAACATTTAGTCAATGCTCCACAAATCGCAAGGACTTAGAAATCAATCCTCATCACTAAAGAAACCATCTTCTCCATTATCCTTAGATTCATATCTCTCTGTATCATCCTCCTCTATCTCATCTGAAATTATGTCTTCCTCATCTATGAGTCCAGTCGTCGTTTTTGTAAACCTTGGTGTTACCCTAGTAGATGGTGTTGACCTAGTCCGTTGGCTACTTTCCCCAACTCCAGAAGCTCGAGCAATTTCACCCCAAGTCAAAGTATCATCACCAAACACAAGCTCATTATCTTCTTCTGTTTTTGCATCCATTCTTCCAATCAACCACTCATTGCTATCCTCAATATCCTTCAAAGATATTGAATCAATTGTGTCACGAGAATCATATCGGCGCCTCAAAGGTCTATTATACTTAACAAACATCAAATCATTGAGACGGGATTGAGCTAGTCTATTTTGTTTTTTGGTGTGTATCTGCAATAATTTATTAACAATACATTAAAATTTATAATAAGATAAAAAAAATGTAATTGAAGAGGTTTGTGGATGATACTTACATGCTCAAACACACTCCAATTTCGCTCACAACCGGATGCACTACAAGTAAGGCTTAAAATTTTTTTGCAAAGCTTTGCAAATTTGGAGTTCCAGACCCGTATGCACCCCACCAATCAACTATGAATAATGAATAATAATTAATTAACTAACATCTTTAAGCAATGATAATGAAATAAGCTTGTGGGATAACATAGATAACCTGGTGCCCTTGTTGTTCTTTGTCTAACCGCCATGGGCAACTTAAAAGAGATTTTCACCTTTCATGTAAATACTCAACTCTTGACCAATTTGATCTTGTATCGCAGGATTTGGGACCAACCTTTCTAAACATTTATATAGGCCATTCATGACTTCTTGATCTTTTTCAACCTTTGGATTGGAATAGAAAAACTATGGGTTCAAAAAATACCCAGCTGCATGCAAATACCGATGCAATTGAACTTTCCATCTTCGGTCAATGATTTCAAAGATGTGTTTGTACTTCTCTTCATTGCCATTAAAGGAATTAGCAATCGCTTCTTTAGCCCTGTCCATAGCTTCATAAATGTACCCCATGGGAGGCTTCTTTTCACCATCAACCAATCGAAGCACACGAACAAGAGGGCCTGTAAGCTTAAGGGAGTAGACAACATTACTCTAAAATGAAGACATTAAAATGATTTGTGCTGTCCTTTTACCTTGTTGTTCTTTTGCCCATTTGCTTGTAGTCCATTCCTCTGAAGTGAACATTTTTCTCAAGTTACCTTTTTGTTGGTTGATCCTTGTTAGAGTAAGAAAAGCTGTAGCAAATCTAATTTTTGCGTGCTTAATCAACTCCTTTGACTGGGTAAATCGTCTCATCATATTTAACAGAGTTGGACGGTTATAAATATAACCATGTAATACTATTCCTCTCTCAAATGTTCTCTAGAAGTTTGGCAACTTGAAGATATCTTCCAACATCAAGTCCAAGCAGTGGGCAACACATGACGTCCAATATAGGTGGGGTCGTTTTGCCTCCAAAAACTTTCAATGTAACAACTAGTTATCTTTCTTTTTCAAAAGGCTCATACCTGCTAATACATTTGCTGCCGCACTGTCGGTGACAATTTGGACCACATTAACTTCACCAATACGCTCCACAAAATTATCAAGCAATTCATACATTTTTTGCCCATCCTTTGAGTATGCAGAAGCGTCAACGGATTCAAAGAATATGGTCCCTTTTGGACAATTCACTAAGAAATTAATCAAGGTTCTCCCTCTCTTGTCAGTCCATCCATCGGCCATTAAGGAACATCCATATTTTGCCCAATCCTCTTGGTGATCTTTCATCAATGACTTGATATGCCCTACTTCTTTGTTGAGCAATGAGACCCGAATCTCATGGTAAGAAGGTGGTTTCAAACCAGGACCATATTGTCCAATAGCTTCAAACATTGTTACAAAACTTTCATAGTTCACAACATTAAAGGGAATTCCCGTGTCATACATCCATCGGGCAAATGCTGTGATGACTCTTTCTCTCATTTCCTTTCTGAAAGGATCGTTGGCATCAATATTCGTTTGTTTCCCCTTGGTCTTTCGATTTTGCACCACAACATTCGGATCAGGGGTGGAGAATACATCCATAGGCCCTTTTTGTCTTGATTTTTTTTGGTCTGGATGTGGCTTGTGTAGAACCTTGACTAGAACTAGCCATGGATCTGTTACGATGTGCAACAATCTCTACAATATCATCTTCATCCTCCTCCAAGTCATTCGACATCTCATCAAAGTCGGGAACCATGTTCATTAGATTCTTTTTTTCTTTTTTTTTAGCTATGTATTCTCTAATCTCCTCCCTAACATGAGCAGGACATTTTGGACAAGTAATAACACTCGTAGAGTTCCCCGCAAGGTGTTGCTTGACCCGATAGACACCTCCATTTGACTCTTTTCCACAAAAATTGTATTTGAACTTGTTTGGGTTTGGGGGATTTACCAAGTGTGCATATTTCCATGCCGGATCTTTTTTATTTGGATGGCGATGCCATTTATTTGTTTATGAATGACACTATCACACTACAATCAAAAAAACAAAACAGTACATTAAATCAGCAAAATCAGCACTATCACACTACTAATAAAATCAGCACTACTACTAGCGAAATCATCAAGTTCAAATGTATTACAGAAAAATCAGGATTACAGAAAATCAGCATTACAGAAAGTTAGCATTCAGGATTAGAGAAAATCAGCATTACAACATTACAGAAAATCAGCATCAGGATTACAGAAAATCAGCATTCATCATTACAGAAAATCAGTAGTACTATCAGCAAAATCAGCATTACAGAAAATCAGAATCAGCAGAAATAAGTTATACAAAATCAGCAAAAATAAGTAGTACATAATCAGCAGAAATAAGTAGTACAGAAATTAAGCAAAAACATTACAGAAAATCAGCAGAAGCAGAAAAAAAAAAGCAGAATCAACAAAATAAGCATATACAAAAAATCTCAGCATCAAACACTGAGAAGCAGAAACAGCATAATCAAAATCAGAAGAACAGAAAATCAGCAGAGGCAGAAAAAAAAAACAGAATCAGCAAAATAAGCATTTACAAAAAATCTCAGCATCAAACAGAGAGAAGCAGAAATTGCAGAATCAGAATCAGAAAAACAGAAAGTCAGCAGAAACAGAAAAAAAAATAGAATCAGCAAAAAAAACATTTACAGAAAATCTCAGCATCAAACCGAGAGAAGCAGAAGCAGAAGCAGCAGAATCAGAATCAGAAGAAGAGAAAAAGCAGAATCAGAAGCAGAAAAAGAGAAAAAAAAGAAGCAGAAGAAGAGAAACAAAAACAGAAACAGAGAAGCAAAACTAGAAGCAAAAAAAGAGAAGAAGAAGAAGGAGAGAAGAAGAAGAAGAACCAGAACCAAAAGCAAAAGAGGAGAAGAAAGAGAGAGGACACAGAATCAGAAGAAGAATCAATAAAAGAAGAGAAGAGAGGAGAGAAGAAAATGTACCTCTGTTGTTGAAGTAGAAGCAGGAGAAGCAACAGTAGAAGCAAGAGAAGCAGTACCTGTGTGTGGTTTTTTTTTCTGTCGAAGAAGAAGACAGCAGCAGATGCAAAGCTGTGGACCTAGAAGAAGAAGAAGAATTAAAAGAAGAAAAAGAGAAATAGAGAAGAAGAAGAGAAACAGAAAAGAGAAGAAAAGAGAAGGAGACAGACCTGTGTGTGGACCAACGAGGAAGGATCAACAACAGTCGTCGTCTGACCCTTTAGGCAAAATTAGGGTTTGGGTGTGGTTCTTTTTTTGTCGAAGAAGTAGACAGCAGCAGATGCAATGTTGTGGACCTAGTAAAAGAAGAAGAATTAAAAGAAGAAAAAGAGAAATAGAGAAGAAGAAGAGAAACAGAAGAGAGAAGGAGACAAACCTGTGTGTGGACCAGCGAGGAAAGAGGAGCATCAGCAGTTGTTGTGACCCTTAAGGCAAAATTAGGGTTTGGGTGTTGTATATATTGGGATAAGGGGGCAATTGGGTGTATGGGCATCACATAATTTTTTTCCAATTGCCCCAATCCAATGGTCTATAATAAAAACAAAACAATCCAAGACAACCTCGCTTCGCTTAACTAAAGCGCTCGCTTTTCTCGCTTTTTAATCGCTTCAGTCATGTTCGCTTCGCCTTGGTTGTTCAAGGGGAGACAATCTCGCCTTGCTTCTCTTCTCGCCTAGGCCAGCTTTTCATAATATTGGGTGTTTCTTAAAAGTATTCTCTGTTTTGAAAAGCGCGCCTAGGCGAGAAGCGAGGCGAGGCGAGGTGAAGGTGTCTCGCCTAGAGGACCTCAGGCGAAGTGAACATGAGTGAAGCGAGAAAAACGATCGCCTGGCGCTTAAGCGCAAGGCGAAGAAGCGAACGCTTCTGTTAGGCGAGGCGAGGTTGTTTTATTTTTAATTTGGACCGTTGGATTGGGCAATGGGAAAAAAAATTATAAGATGGTGATACACCAAATTATTCCCTTATCACATAAATACAACCCCAAACCCTAAAATTAATCTGCTTAGCTGTTCGATCGCTGGACTCCTTCGCCTCAGTGAGTCGATCGACTCGATCCTATCGTTGGACTCGATCGACAGACACCTTCGCCTCAGTGAGTCGCTACTCCTACACGATCGACAGACACCTTCGCCTCAGTGAGTTGCTACTCCTACACGATCGATAGAGTCGTTGCTCCTTCCTCGCTGCACAGGTTAGTCTCCTCTTTTTCTTCTCTCTTCTATTTCTCTTTTTTTCTTCTCTTTTCTGGTTCTTGATCTTCTTCCTTGCTGCACAGATTCTGCTCCTTTTTTTTTCTTGATTCTGGTTCTGGTTCTGGTTTTTTTTTTCTGATTGTGCTTCTGATTCTGTTAACCACATGTGTATTTGATTGTGTTGCGGTTTTGCTGATGCAACTGTCTGATTTTGCTCTGTCTGATTCTGCTCCCTTTTTTTGTTTTTTTTGTTTCTGATTGTGCTGCTGTTATTCTGTTTTGCTGTCCTGAAATGTGATTCAGTACATGCTTACGAATGTACATAAAAATAGATTTAACAAAATTGATTGATATAATTTAACAAAAACACATGTGGTTGATGTACTTGCATTTAAATATTTAGTATATATAAAATTAGAACTTAGATGTTTAGAAGTAATTAAAGTAAAATATTTATTTATTTTTTTAACTGTTCGCTTCGCTTCGGTAAAGCGTGTCACTTCGCTTCTCGCTTCTCGCCTAGGCGTTAGGAGTCTCGGTCGCTTCGGTTTGCTTTACGTCTTTAATAACACTGTTCTCTATTATCATGTAAATGAGTCAAATTATATCATATGTTTTGCCAATAAGTAATTTCTAAGCAATCAACTGGTTAAATCTTAGTTCTGATTCACTTTGTGGATATACCATAATGAGATGATATTTACTTCTTTAAAAGTAAATTACTAATTTTTCACATTGTTGTTAAAACGTTTACTAAAGCATTTTTGTATTATTTTCGTAGAAGTGTCCTAGTTGTATCCATATCCTACTTTTTAAGCTTTTTTGATCGTATTGTACACTTATCTCCTACCAGGCTTGGGAGTGTTTTTGAGTATGTTTTGGTGTACAACTGTTGTAGCTTGTAGACTAAACTTTCTCTTTCTATAGTTAGAGATGAGCACTGCAACAATGAAAACGACATTGCAACATATTAGTAAACTTTTTTTTAGGGTCTAGTTGTGGAAATAATTAGAAAAATATTAGATGGTTGGAAGATATCTTTTATTTTTAGGGCAGGTAGGTTAACTTTAGTGTAGTCAGTCTTAGCTAGCACTCCCACCTATTTTTATTTTCTTTATTTAAGATGCTAGGAAAAATTGCTATGAAGATTGAAAAAATAATGAGTTTTTTTTTTTTTTTTGTAGGAAAGAAGTGGAGAAGGGAGGAAGATCACTTGATTGGTTTTTTTCTTTGTGGGTTAGGGGGTGTTTGGGGGGGGGGGGGGATCGAAATCTCGTGTCGAAACGGTCGAAATGTTCCGCATTTTTAGCACACCAACACGGAACGGGGGTGTAATCCCAAAATTCTAGAGTTTCGAGCGAAACGTCACTGTTTCGGACCGTTTTGGTTGAAACAGTGGCTTGATTCGACTGCACTCCATGCCAAACACATATCCATCACAAATTTGATGTTCTCCTCAGAAATCACAGCTCCTCCAAGCCAAAAAAAAAAAGAAGGGATAGATAGAGAAGAGGTGCAAAATACGGGTAACATCTTAACAAAAGAGAGAAAAAAACATAGATATAACACATAAAAAATCGAAAGAGAAGAGTTCAGTAACTTACCTCCCTGAGTTCAGATCTGAATAGATCTAAGCCTCCCTCCACTTTTACAGTCCAGATTTGTAATGTTCTAAAATTCACTCTGGAAGACATTACTATCTATAAACTATTCACTTATGAGAGTAACTAAAAATAACCATTTAAATACTAAACCATTCATCCATTCGATAAGGAATAAATACTAAAGTCAATAAAATAATATAACTTTTCCAACTTACAACTCAAAACTAAAATGTATTTAGCAGCGGAATAATTAAATCGAACTAAAACATTATTTCATAAAAGTCTCTCAAACTCTAGTAAATAAAGAAATATCTCTACTTCTCCGAGACGAGATCCACATCTTAATTCTCCATCGCCTCGTAGTCAACCTGCTCATCCAATTCGATATTCTCTTCTATGCCAAAATTTGTAAATGTGTTATTGTAAGGGGTGAGCAAAAAGTCCATTGAAAATTTCTCTCAAATTTAGACAAGGCTTTAAAACAATATAAAGAAGGCAAGTCTCTTTTGGAAAATAACATATATACCTTTTTGATTGTTTTATAATGATCTCAAGTTTACAGATTACAGCAACCCAACAACAGGAATAAACATTAAGGAGTCAAAATAATCAACAAATAATTCAACAATGTAAATCTCATTCGTCTCATATAGGTTGGTTGGTTCGACTGCACTCCACGCCAAACACATACCCATCACAAATTTGATATTCTCCTCAGAAATCACAGCTCCTCCAAGCCAAAAAAAAAAAGAAGGGATAGATAGAGAAGAGGTGCAAAATACGGGTAACATCGTAACAAAAGAGAGAAAAAAACACAGATATAACACATGAAAAATCGAAAGAGAAGAGTTCAGTAACTTACCTCCCAGAGTCCAGATCTGAATAGATCTAAGCCTCCCTCCACTTCCACAATCCAAATCTGTAATGTTCTAAAATCCACCCTGGAAGGCATTACTATCTATAAACCATTCACTTATAAGAGTAACTAAAAATAACCATTTAAATACTAAACCATTCATCCATTCGATAAGGAATAAATACTAAAGTCAATAAAATAATATAACTTTTCCAACTTACAACTCAAAACTAAAATGTATTGCAGCGAAATAATTAAATCAAACTAAAACATTATTTCATAAAAGTCTCTTAAACTCTAGTAAATAAAGAAATATCTCTACTTCTCCGAGACGAGATCCACATCTTAATTCTCCATAGCCTCGTAGTCAACCTGTTCATCCAATTCGATATTCTCTTCTATTCCAAAATTTGTAAATGTGTTATTGTAAGGGGTGAGCAAAAAGCTCATAGAAAATTTCTCTCAAATTTAGACAAGGCTTTAAAACAATATAAAGAAGGCAAGTCTCTTTTGAAATATAACATATATACCTTTTTGATTGTTTTATAATGATCTTAAGTTTATGGATTACAGCAACCCAACAACAAGAATAAACATTAAGGAGTCAAAATAATCAACAAATAATTCAACAACGTAAATCTCATTTGTCTCATATAGGTTGGTTGTTTTTCAGGAATTTACACAATGATCCTCTTTTTCCACCCAACACAAACCCAATCATCTCAACCATTCCCCGCACGGCTACATCACAAACCACTTTAGGAAGGGCGTATACCGTCTCACACGGTATTGACTAATCCTTGCCAAGAAAGGAATACCATCCCTCAATTTCTAACCTACGTGAACAATAGTGGTTGACCTATCTAGTAAACAAACCTATTACAAGTGTTAGACAACCATCTTACCTCCACTGGGATAGACTAACCTCTAACACTCTATGACTACTTCGATGGCAATTCAAGTCCGTCACACCTAAACCGTAGAAGAGATAAAAATCACAACTTTATCAAAAACCAGATACTCAACAAATTACAAATTTCTATCAAGATTGGTATATCACAACTTTCACAATTCTCCAGATACGATAATAATGGAGTTAAAATATGCAAAAGATCATACTAAGAAAAACTTCATAATTACTTACAATATCAAAATTCTAGGGTTTTGTCAAAAATCTCAATTTCTTGAAGATACTACAAGTATTTGGATATAAACATGACAAGAATTGGAATTTAGCAACCAAGAATTAATGTATTTCTTGCATAAAAGTATGTACTTAGCAAAACTAGGGTTTTGGAAATTAAGAACAAGAATTTTCTTGAACATGAAACATGTATTTTGTGTAAAACAACTTCTCAATTGGAAAGGAATCAAGAATAAACGTTTATCTATCTTATAATTATCAAGAAGATTGAAAACATACATATATACTACCTTACGTCTCAATGAAAAAACCCAAGAAGAATCCCTTACCTTTAATTTGATGTTAACCCCAGCGTTTTTAATCCGTTCTCAACGTGAAAATCCTTCTCGTTCTCCCTCTTTTTCTTCCTTTCAAGTTCTCTAGGCTTTTATAGGGCTAAAGGCTACTGAATACTGACCTAAGGGACATCCTTAGGGTATGTATAGGGTTAAAAACATTTTAGATGGTGCGGCCTGATTGCTGTCAAGTTTCGAACTCACGTTCTGACGTCAAATTCATGTCCGAACGTGATCCCGTTTCTACCTGAACTTCCAAGGCAATTTTGACCTAGTTAGGAGTCAATTCAGGAATTTTTTATGAAATGGACTTTTGTAACTCTTAAAATCTATTTTCTATTGTCTAAAAATCAGATCAATCGGACATCGGGATAAAAAATTATGGATCAAATGCTGAGGTAGTGTCAAATTTTTTTTTAACCGAATTCTCTCTAAAATGCGTTTTAACTCCAGATACTTCCAAGTTTCTAATACACCCCATATTACCTCTCCCAAATTTTCTCGACCTTCCGGATTCAATGGTAATCTTATCTTGACCTAAAAGTTTTTATAGACTTACCTAAACACCCTTTGCAAGTTTAGATGCATTCGAGACTAAATTTGACCCAAAAGTCAATTCCTGCTAAACTTAAACTTTATGATTATTCTTTCAACAACGATTCCAACTTCTTATCATCATTTTTTAAGTACTCTTAAAATCATATTATTCATATTTAAATTTTGTACAGGGTATTATAAGATCTAAGGCTTCAGCCTCCAGCGTCCCGGTATCTTCCTTCTCTCTTTCTTCCTTCTTCACTGTTAGGCTTGGGTCCTCTTTGTTGGGTCTTTATCGACATAACATATCTTCTCTTTCTCTATCTCGCGTGCACATACTGTCACTCAGTGTCTCTTAAATGTGGTCCTCTTTTTTTTTTTTTTTTTTTTTTCAGTTTATAAGTAATAATTAATTTAATGCCCCTTTTCTTTTATCAAAGAACCCTTGTTATAATCCCTACCTTTTTTTTGTCTTTTCCAATTATTCTTGTATGTTATTATTATTTGCTAAATTAGTATATTAAATTGTTGCAATTTATTTTATGGTATATACCTTGTTTATTAAACATCTAGAATTAAGTATTTATGTGTGAAAAATTTGTTTATGCAATGATTTTAATATTAATGAAATAATATTACTTATTAATTCGATGACACAATTTAAATTAGTAAATTAGTATTATAATAGCATGCAAATACTAAATTTGTACTCATTTTAATTTATAAGTGTTATACATGTCATATTTAATTTGAAGTATGAATATGATATGTTTGATAATGTAATGTATTTATTGTAGATATGACATCAAATGAAAAGAATGTGGTTATTGAATCAACCTAGAAAAAGAAAAAAAAATGTGATATTGAATGGAATTATGGTGAGCGAATTGGGGAGAATTGACAACATGTGATGTGCAATTTTTATCATAAAATAATGAAGGGTGGCGGTGTGTCACGTTTAAAGCAACACTTGACATGCGGTTATAATAATGTAGAACAATGTGAGAGGTGTCCTTTAAAAATTTCGAGAGCTATAACAGATTATTTGAATCGTAACAAGAATGAAAGTGCAGAAGTGACTGATGAACGAAAAAAAATGAGAAAATTTAATTGGTGGATCAAGGGGGAGAAGTGGTATCGAAATTTATTCTTCTGATGAGTATTGAGATGATGGTATGGATATAGAAGAGAGAGCTGATATTGAGTATGCAAAATAACAATCTATTCGTGACATACATATGGCTGAGCAGAGGTTTAGAGGAGGAAGCTTTAGACCATCTACCCAAAAAGGTGGTAAATCTAGGGATTTGACGCGTTTACATAAGTTGAAGGAAGTTTGGGAGAAATTCTCAAGATAATCACAAAAATTGATGGGCAAAAGAAAAGATCTCACAATAGAAGAGATTTATCTTCCAATGTATCGAAATAGGAAAGTCAAGCAAGCCAAGTTAACTCATATGTGGAATCCCAAAAAGTGGGCGAAGTCGACAAAACGTGTTATTGTAAAGTATTTTATTTATGAGAATATTCCACCAAACAAAGCTCAAGATTATTTTTACCGATTGATGATTGATGTAATTGTTTTAGCTAGAGTGGGTGTGCAAGACCCAACCCCATATGGGGTTGGCAGACCATTACTAAATAATGATTTAGATGAACTTAAAGAATACATTGATCAATTTAAAAAGAAGTGTGAGATTTACGGAGGTACAATAACGTGTGATTGATGGACATCGACCACAAAATTATTTATTATTAACTTCTTGATATATTGTGATGGAAAAGTTATCTTCCACAAGTCAATTGATAGTTCTGGCCATGACAAGGATGCTAATTATATTTTGGGGTTGATGGATGTTGTAGTTGAGGAGATTAGCAAGAAATATGTGGTTCAAATTACTACAGACAATGGTAGTGCGTACAAAAAAGTTGGTGAAATATTGATGGTAAGAAGACGACACTTATATTGGACTCCTTGTGCTCCCCACTCCCTAGATTTGATTTTTCGTAATTTTTTCAAGATTGAAACGGTTCAAAATGTGCTAGAGCAAGCTAAAAGAATGACCAATTTTATCTATAATCATAGCAGAGTCTAAGATATAATGAGAATATTTTGTTCGGAGAAATTGATTCGGCCTGGGCAAACAAGATTTGTCACTAATTATATTGTCCTACAAAGTATTTTGGAGCAGATAAATAATTTGTAAAGGATGTTTACTTCAGAAGATTAGTGTAATCCTGTGGCAGCGAAGGATCCAGTTGGAAATAGAGTAGATGGGACAATTCTAAATCCTAAGTTTTGGGAGAACGTAAAAAAGGTGGTGAATATGCATACACCTATTGTTAGAGTTCTAAGAATGGTGGATGACGAAAGAAAAACTACAATGCCATATGTATATGAAGAAGACGTGGCTCCTAAATCTTGTAAGAAATATCTTGACATCATTGATGATAGAGATATGAGGGAGGTGATGTTGTTTTTTTTAGAATGCTTAAGAATCCTTTGTTGAGTTAAGGTTTGTGTGATAGAAGAAGGTGGGTTATTGAGCCTTCATGTGTTTTCTCTTGTAAAATCACCTTTAAATCTCTAATTGATGATTCTTCTTGTCCTCTTTTTATCCTTGCAGTGATGATTTGGATGGTTAAAATGCTTAGAAAAGAGTAAGTTTTTGTATAGACCGTTGTACATGGTAAGATTAATACTGCTAATATACTTCAAAAAAGGAGATCTCATTCTTGTCTCTTCCCTTAATGGTGTGTGACGTACGAAGGTGATAGGTGATTTTCAAAGCATTGATCATTTATATTCACATTACTCTATCACTTTGTCATTGTGGTATAAATTGTTTAGTTTGGTGGGTTTGAATTGGGTGATACGTGAGTCATCTGCATCCTTGTTCATTGAAGATTTGAAAGGTCTTGGGAGATGTGATAAGGGCGTTACTTTTTTGGAATCGTGCTATTATCGCTCTTTATAGGTTATTTAGAAGGAAAAAAATACAAGAATTTTTGAACATCGAATTGAGATTTGGATGGTTTATGGGACTGCTTTCATTTTATTGCATCAATTTGGGCTTCGATTACTTATGATTTCAAAGGAATTCCGTTCTTTGCTATTTTGGTGAGATGGATAGCTTCATTTTATTTGTAGACTGTTTATGTACCTATTTTTTCGGTGACCTGCTTTATCTAGTTTATTGGTTGAATTTCTTATCAAATTGTTTTTGATGCACTTTTTTTTTTTTTATCATTAAACTTTTTCGTCTCCTATAAAAAAAAAAACAACATTAGTAAGGTATTGGAGATTGTCGGGGAATGGGGTGTCAGTGGTTCTATTCTTATTGTCTTCTATCAATTATCAAAGAAGAAAAGGATGATCTATGATATCTGCGAGAATAACACTTTGCTTCGTCCTTTCACATTCGTAACATTCAAATATCATCCTCACCGTTGAAGTATAGTCCATGGTCTTTGAAACCTCACTTTTTGTATATACTATTATATTGCTTGCTTGCATAATCATGTTTAACCAGTTGTAAATTGAAGCTGTGGGTTGTGATTCTGAGAGGATTTATAATTATCTTACCGGTGAAATTTAATCCTAGTAGCCTTCCAGAAAAGAGTTTGGGTTGATGGTGAATTATTATGCAAGGCGAGGGGACATGCATCGTGCGCGTGAAGTGTTTGAGAGCATGCGTGCCAGGGGGATAGAACCAACCTCTCATGTGTATACAAAGTAAGTACCTTGTCTTTATATTGTTCCTTTTATACACACTTATCACTTGGTATTCTAGTTCTAAAGTTTGAGCTAGTTGCTTGTCCTACATAGCTGGATTGTTTGAGAAATTGCTCTTAATTGTAGACTGTGCTTAACTTAGTGATCCCATCGATCTTTTTTAGTAGATCAACCACTTTTGCCATGGAATATAAGAAAAGTTGTGGGATCTAGATTTTGTACTTAAGTTTGTGATTACGTTCAGTTCGTTCCTGTTGGGAGAGCTTGTATTCCACGTCGAATAATTAGGACCACCAAAGTTGGTTTTTATAATTGAGTGGCCACTCTGCCCATTGCCAATTGCTTTTGAGTTGGATGCTCTAACGGTTCCATAGTACTTATCCAAATATTTGGCAATTTCAAGAATATTTTAATACCAACACAAGGATATGTGAATTTTTTTTTTAACATATGAGTATCATAAAAAATACCTGAGCATTTGCCCAATGTGTTCTTCTTGGCTTAAAGGATTAAGTTTGGACTCTCCATTTTTTCGCATTAATAATAGTCTATCTTATGCAGCCTAATACATGCATATGCAGTAGGCAGAGACATGGAAGAGGCACTATCGTGTGTGAGGAAAATGAAAGATGAAGAAATCGAGATGACTTTGGTGACTTACAGTATTCTTGTTTGGGGATTTGCGAAAGTCGGCAATGTTGAGTGAGTAAAGCATATATGTTGGGCATCAAGTGCTCTTTTGCAGTTGGCATACTGAAGAACCTACTATTTTCTGTGTCTAACCCTTTTACAATATCATGTTTAAGTAAGTTTGATACATTAGCATTTTGTAGATGTCCCATTTGTGATTAGTTATCTTCTCCGTTAAATTTAAACTGCAGTTTTGGCCAAAATTTGTTCTTATTGAAATGATCATGTACTTATTTTTGAGCAATGAATTTTTTTGGAGCTTAATAATATATGATATAAAGTTATTATAGAAATTGATTTCCTCTATCTGCTTACGAGGTTCTTACTGTTGTTGATCTTCACCTAAAAGCTCACTTCAAGATTTCTATTGTTGTAAGCATTGAAGTAGCCATGGTATGGCTAGGGAGGTGATGCCTGGCCCTCTAATGTTTTCAAGTTTATAATTTATATCCTTAGTGTATGATTTTGATTTTCTTTTATCCATCAAATTTTGACCAAACTTATTATACCATTAGTCATTCCAAATAGTCCAGTGGATTATATTTGTCCAAAAATTAATGCTTAGTGCAAATCCAAATTTACCAATTGTAGAAATATCACCTCTTGAATGATTAATGGTGCAATATATTTGAATCAGTAGTCGATGGATAAAGTGAAACCAAGATCATAGTTTAAGGGACACAATATAATTCTCAAACCTACATATAGAGGGTCCAAATCCGTGTAAAATATGTATTTGAGTGGTCTGTACATTCTCTATTTCATTTTATTCTGCTTTTCATAATTTGCAGAGACGTAATGAAATTAGTTGTCCTTGAATGATTACGCGATAAAATAAAGCTTAAATTATTGATTACGTAATAGATTCTATATGACTAGATACTTAATATTAGCGATAGATCAGTAAATGACCTTCCATTGATTAAAAATTTCTATTTACGTCATTATTTGGCCCCCTTAAGAGAAAAATCTTGGCTCCATCTTGTAAGAATATTGGTTTAAGCAACTTGCAACTTTAGCCTGCACGGTGTCCATTCACTTATTGTAGCAATATTACATTGCTTGATCTCTTTCCCTACTTTAAATTCCAGATATCATAGAGAAAGTCGGACTAAAAAAATGTCAGCTTCATTATTGGTGTAGTGCCCATCCATTTCATCAAATCTATAATAAAAGCTTTGGAGCCATTTTTGTTTTGAGTTATATTATATTTTGACAACTGTTCAATGCAATTTTTTAGTTCTTATCTAATTTCTTTCTGCTGTCTTGGAAGAGCTGCAGATCAATGGTTTAAGGAGGCCAAAGAAAGACATACAAGCTTGAATGCAATCATATATGGGAATATTATTTATGCTCATTGGTGCGTTTTCTTTCTGTTCATTTTTTTGGGTGAATTTCTTTGCTTAATTTACTCTTCTAGCCAAAAACTCTTTCTTATATATCAAGTGTGGAGTGCAGAGGTGGTAATAATACTGATAATTGCTGTAGGAAGTTTTAATTAGGGGTTAGTTTCCTATAATATTTAATAATTGTGGGGAGGAGCATTATGGAGGAGGGTAGTGAACGGGAGGCATGAGTCCTGCTGGGGTGGAAGGGCTTCAGTAGAGGCTTTGGAGGTGGGGGAGTGGAGTTCTTGACTCCTGTTCAATTTGGAGTATGGGGATGGGTGGAGAGTGAGATTTTGGCAGTATAAGTGATGTGTAGAGGATTTACTTAGTCGTAGATTCTTGACACTGGTTAGCATGGCTTCCAACAAGGAAGCATCAGCTGGAGAGTGTCTATCAAGGAGTGAAGTAACATGGTGTCGCAACATCCTTTAAGGAGGGATTTATTTGATTGGAGGTTCAGGCGTTCACAGATCTTCTTGGAGGTGTTACAGGGGTGGAAGTGGGGTGTCAGGTTGTGACATGGTGAGATGGACTTGGGAGAGGAACAGGAGATTTTCTGTGTCCTTCTGTTGGTTGTTGAATGGCAAGAGAAGGGATTCCTGTCCTTGGATGGGGATATGGAAGACTAAGGCTCCATCCAAGGTTGCCTTCTTTGCGTGGACGGAAACATGGGGATCCATTCTTGTGTTGGATAACTCAAGGGGCTTTCAAATTTCAAGTAGATGATAGATATTTGTTAAATGAGGACTCTGTAAGCGAACTTTTGTTAGTCTTCCTGGTTGCGTGGAAGACGTGGTCATTGATTAAGTAGCGGGTGTTGGGGGTGCAATGGTATCAAGATAAGTAAATTCACTTTTGGATGTTCTTTATCTTTGGGTGAAGGGCTTCCCTTTGGCCCTTTTCTTTAGTTCTTGGAGGAGATGGACCCATCTTTGTTTGTATGGCCTTTTGGGACAATGTAATTAGGAGACACTTCATTGGCATCCACGAATGAAATTTTCTTACTAAAAAATAGAATCTATGATACTAGCCAATATATTTTTCTAATGTGTGGAGTATTGTGGGAGCTGATTTGAACTAATTATTTAAACAGAAAGTGACACTGTGTTGAAATTTTTGGAGTAGTGTATGTTGCCTGAGACCTATCATTTAATCGTAGTTACGTACGATATTCAGTAATTTACCTTGTCTACTTGCCCATTAAGTACAACCTTGCTTTCCTTGGAAAGGGTGTTTGAGTTTTAGGAGTCGTCACTGTAAAAAGAGTTTGTATCCCTCATCGCATGATTAGGGCCACCGAAGGTTGATTTATATTCTTAAGGGGGTTCTCCACTCATTGTCAATTGGTTTTGATTAGATCCTAGATATCAGAGCTGGGTCTTCTTGGGTGGTCAGTTTACCAAGTCTCCTACCCATTTAATTATCTTGATATGCATGCTTGTCTTAAAAGGATATTTCTGCTCAGCAGTGTTCTTAGAGAAAATTGTTTGCATAATTTTCATGCACATGCCCAGTCTTCATTATCTAGGGGAGCCAAAAATTTAAAATGATAAATGTACCCCAGTTTGTTGGCTTGAAGAAGGCGGAGATACTTTTTGAGTGTGAGACGTAATAGTGCCATTTAAAATTATAGAAAGGGAAGTCCGCCATCACTTGATGTTAATTCATGTCTGAAAACAACCCTCATTGCTTTCTGGAGTAGGATAATGTGTAAATGCTGCAGCAATGACCATCTACAAAATGCACCCCTCTTACTTTAGTTGGGGTATGCATAATCACATGCTTAGGTCGGGTCTCTTACAAGTGTCACGTTTTTACTTTTGCATCACTCGCCTTTTCTTTTACTATTTTTATTTTTTTGGAATTGGATCTGCAACTATTGGAGGTGTGACGAATTTTTGGTGGACAGTTGTTCCTGTTGTTGTACTTGTAGTTGTTGATCTTTATCATTTTTAAGTTATTTACTTATCTTTGTCATTATCATCCTTATTTTTTGTTGTCATCATCCTCCTCATTATCATGAGTGGAAAAATTGTTACTAGTTTGTAGTGGCTTTTATAAGGACACAAGCTGAGCATGAATGTCTGGGAAATCAGTCAACTTCTGCTTGAGCTTGCTTAAACCAAGTTTCCTGGCTCCATATCTACTGGAGCCAAGATTTCGAAGCCCAATACTTTGTTCGCATGCAACCTCAGACTTTGTTGCAGTGATCTGATATTCCCACTAGTTTGTATTGCAAGCTTTATTTAGTTGATTCATCTCCTTATACAAACAAATGGCTGCCAAAGAGTACATTCACATATAGCTTTGCCTTGCTCCTTAAATTGCTGTTGTTGACGAGGGCGTAAGATTCAAAATGGCCATCCATTATGTACTTATCAACGTAATTAAGCGTTGCAAAAAGTGCTGCGAGATTATGCACGAGAAGTCTTGGTACTGTTGGGAGTCAAAATAGATTGCTCTAAGAAACTCATTGTCTGACTTAAGGTCATGATATAGGGACAACGAAGCATCTGAATGAGAGGCAACCAGTAGGAGTGATTTGCCTTGGGGGGACTTATTTCTAGGTGGTGGACCTTAGTACCTGTGCCATGATCACGAATTGAATAGGTGAGATGCTTGATTTGTAACCAAGATGGATTGTCTTATCATAGTTTTGTAGGAAATCTCTGTGAACTTCCCAATTGTGGACTGATAATAAAAGAAACACCTGTCCTTTTTACAGTTTTGTTATGACCAAAGATGGAACCGATTATGAAAAGGAAGCAAATGGAGAGTCATGGGTGATAAGATTGTATTTATATTTATATTTATTTATTATTAGGGGTACAAATCGATAAAAAGGATCTTGGATTCAAAAATGTGGTTTCAGTAAAGGATATTTTAAAGCTTTTGTTGATGCCTCCTTTATATTATGCAATGACGCTTTGTATTCTTACAAATATGCTCTTTTAAAACACAGTCAATCATCTAATATGGACCAGGCTGAAGCTTTGGTGAGGGAGATGGAAGAAGATGGTATTGATGCTCCGATTGATATATATCACACCATGATGGATGGATATACGATGATCGGGAATGAAGACAAATGTCTGGTTGTGTTTGACAGACTCAAGGTGCATACACACAGTAAAGTTCTATTACTGAGAACCTTTGGAAAGCTGGAGTTTATTACTTCTGAGTGTGTGCAATGTGAACATGCTTTGACTGTTTTGGCATAATCTTTGGTTTGTACATTTTTTTAAGCTACATGTCTTTTAAATTTTGGCAGTTAAAAAATTATGTGACTGTTAATGCAGGCGGTACTTGAAGATTTTGACTTGGTACATGACTTGGAACATATATATATTTCATCTACATGCCAAGGACACAAATGACATTTGGTCATTGTGTGTTGTTTCTGAGTTAGTTATCTTTATATGCAGCCCAGTTTATTCCTTTCATATGCGAAGCAATTTGGGGGTTCATCTAATATCTGGATAAGAAGAGGATTACACAATTGCAAAAGAAATGCAAGCGGTACTTTAAGTTTAAGTTCTTGAGCGGAGAATCATCTCATCTATATACAAGCCAAAGAAATTCAATGACTGGCTTTCATTCCTTGCCTGTCCCATAACGGATTGTTATCAATCATGTTTGAAGAATGGATGCTATCCATGCATTTTCTTTTCGCCTCTAAAGAATGGGTGCTATCCTTGTTTGTTTAATTTGAGCCAAGGTTTTGTCAAGATTTCGTGAGGCTCCTGCTTTGGCATCCCCACGGTATAAGCCCAATTATTTAAGGCTTGCTAATAGGGAGAAGAGTTTAATTGTGGGTATCTATTCTAGTAAGCAAATGATTAACAAGTTGTCTTTGAAGTTGGGATGCTTAGTGGGTAGTTGGCCTTTAAAGTATTTAGGTCTCCCTTTAGAAGACAATCTATTGTCTAGGTCTTGTTGGGATCCTATTATAGAGAAAATTGGGAAAAGATTAGATGGATGAAAAAAACTTTTATATCCAATGGTAGATTAACCTTGGTTCAGTCCGTCTTGTCTAGTACACCAATTTATTTGATGTCTCTTTTCCAAATGCTGTGTATGACTGCTAATAAGATTGAAAGTTTGATGAGAGATTCTTATGGGAAGGGGTGGAGAGGGTAGAAATGATCACTTGATTTGTTGGGAGGTTGTGACTAGACCCAAAGTGAAGGGGTCTGTCGATTGGAATTTGTTGGAAAAAAACATAGCTTTAGTTTGTAATAGCTTTGGAGGCTCCCTTTGGAGCAAGATTTATTGTGGCACTCGGTTATTTGGAGCAAATATGGTTTACCGGCTAATAGGTGGGATGCTAATGAGATTGAAATAGGAAGTTTTCGAAGTCCATGAAAATTTATTTCTTAGGGGTTATCTTCTTTTACTCAAAAGATTAAGCTTACTGTGGGAGATGGGGTGAGAGTATGTTTTTGGGAGGATACTTGGGTCGGGGAGTCAAACGTGTGCAGTCTTCCTCTTACCAGTTTCTTTGGACTCTGGATTTCGTAGGAGTCTTAATGATAGAGAATGTTCGGAGTTGATAGTACTTATTTCCTTGCTTAGTAGTGTTTCTTTAACCCCAAATCAACTTGACGAGAGATGTTGGGATATTGACCCAACGGGTGTGTTTTTATGTAAATTGTTCCTTGAATCGTTAATTGATGATACTACTCTTCTTTTGTTTCTTCCATCATTGAGGATTTGGAAAAGCCAATGTGCCTTTAAAGGTGCATCTTTATGAATTGGTTGATTGCCCATGGGATGGTCAACACTAATGATGTTTTTCAAAGTAGGAGACCTAAGCTTTTTTTTCTTCTGTAGTGGTGTGTAATGTGTAGAAATGATGGTGAGAGTGTGGACTATTTATTTTTGCAATTTCCAACGGCTTTCTCTCTTTCGAACAAGTTGTTTAATTTTGTGGGATTTTATTGGCTGGCACCGAGTGATTAGTTTGAATTCTATGGGTTTGGGAGGAAATAGAAGGATAAGACTCTTTGGCGGTGTGCTTTTTTTTTGCTACTATTTGAGTGATTTAGTTGGAAAGAAATGTGAGGATCTTTGATACGAAAGTGAGGAGGAAAGCTTATGGGACCTCAGTGTCTTAAGGAATTTGCTAATATCCCTCTTTTATGTATTAATGCTAGTTGTACAGCCACGTGTGGGATGTAGCATGATTATATTGCATTAATTTTGCTTTTGTGATGTTTGACTTCACCTATCATTGGGTTGGATGTCTTAACGACCTTAGATAGGATTTATAATTTTTACATACTAATAAAATTTATTGTTTTCTATTGAAAAGAAATTATGCAAGGCTTGCTGGAAATAATCAATTTGTTTTCAATTGCTTATGCTACTTGCTCTGGTCCAGCATACTAACATTGAATTGCTGTTGTAGGAATGTGGTTTTACTCCATCAATAATCAGTTATGGATGTCTTATCAATCTCTACACCAAGGTAACTGTGATATTGTTTATCCTTTGCGTTACTCTTGACTATCTATCTTACGTGGGTTTGATAGTTCACTTTTAATATTTTATAGCACCTTTTCAGAGTCTTTTTGATGAGAACCTTTTCAGAGTCTTTTTTATGAGAATATTTTCAGAGTCTCTTGCTTGGTTGTCAAATATTTTGATATCAGGCAATTGGACAGAAAAAATTCCGAGTGACAAGTAATATTTCAATAGGTCCATGAACTTGGCTGGACAGACGATTTTCTTGTTACTGTTGTACCTCAAGTGAAATGATCAGGCTCGAGTTACTTGGAGACTGGGCTATTTTACGTCGATCCTAGGTTCATACTAGAACCAAAGGTGCCATATAGGCTTGAGGCTTGGTTTTAGAAGTTTGAAGTGATTGTATGTCAAACCATACTTTTAGCAACAATGGAGTGTGTACTTATATTTACACAAATTAATGTCTTAACATCAGGACCAGAGCAGCAAGTCAAAGTGGGGATCGTGAGGCAGTTCCTTGTCTGCATTGTCTTACCAAAATGATGTTTTTGGAAGTCATTATTCTTATAAAACTTATTATAACCAGATGTTTAAGCTTGAACCTGAATATTTTTCACCAATATTGAACCGAGTTCTGTTTTATTATTCAGGATACCTTCTAATACCCATTTTGGGTTTCCTTTCGTAGTTTGTTCACTACATTCAGTACTTTTTCGGATCTCCTCATCCCTTTTGGGTGAAATTCTTATGTGGCTTTCCAAATAAATACTAATTGCAATCTCTTCTTGAAGTTTGCCAACAACTAGTTCTGGCCTCGTCCTAAGTTTAGGATTTGATCATCTCTCTTTCTCTTGCTGCTTTTGAGCGAACTCTTTCTATCCCTTTGGAGGTTTACCTTTTTTCCCAGACTATAGTATTCCACCCATCCCTATATTAATTTCCACTTGGACTTGGCACAAGATTACAGAAACCCATTTGAATGCATTGACTTTTACTTTGTCTTTTTTTTTTTTTGGTTTTTCTCTTTTGATTACGTGGAACCATTCGAACCATCAGTCCTGTGAACTCGTAGTTGCAACACAAGTTTGGATGCACACCATCTCCAGCAAACTATGCGCATAAGGGAAACTAGGGCTCTTTGCGAGATTTGAACTTAAAACCTCGAGATAGTAGACCCTGAAGCTTTTCCATCCAATCTAGCTTTACGAGTTTGAATGCAATGACTTTGCATATGATTTCTCTACATACATTCGGACTGGTAAAGGTTGTGAAAAACTTTCTAGAATTTCGAAAATTGTAGAGTATTCTAGCATAGGTCATATGCGGGCAAACAATACTAATTAGCTTTGACTTGTCATATGGAACGTCTTAAACTAGAGGTAGTGTCCATGGAGGGCGAGTCCGGAACTGAGATTAGGGCGAAAGGCGTGGTCGATGGACAATCGGTTAATATTCTTGTACTACCCATGGTTGGTCCCGAGGGACGAAGGAGGCTAGGTTAGCTCAAAGATGGTGTTATCGGTTCATGGATGTAAGATGACCCTTTAAGGGTAAGAAGGGGTAGAGAAAATGTCTTGAGCCATTGTTCGAGTGTCAGATGTGATGGCATTGAAGTAACCAATGCTAGACTCCCAGGAAAGCTCGAACGACCTTCAACAAAAGGATACTTGTATCCGAAACTGACACAAGTGGGTATCTACATCATGATCTACCAGATATGGGTATTGTGACGGGCATATGGATTTTCAGAATTTATAGGTGGGGACTTTTTTGGATTTATGAAGGCAGCTATTGTCACGTCCCAAAACCCCTCATCCTTAGGGTACTGAGCATGATCGACCATGGAGGCCTAACATGGAACCAAATGTGTTATCTCCTGTTTATGTTTAATGATTTTCTTAGCAGAAGCATTGGGATTATATCTGATCTACTTGTAATAATACCATAATAATATATGCCCTATACAATCACATTTGGTCAGAGCAATCTTACCCATAACTCATTAATAGCCAACATTGTTGTTACAACTCATAACATATATCAGCTATTTATACAAAGCATGGCCTTTACATACCAAAAGTAACTTTTCGAAAAGTTCATTCACAACTCCTATACATAACCACCAAAACATTGTCTTATATACACAAAAAACTTGCTCCCTTGAGCTTAGTTCCCTTCACTTGAAAAGGTTTTAGAAATAAAGAGTGAGCAATGCCTAGTGAATAATTCCTGTGCCTTGTAATTTTTCAAGTAAAACCTAACATTTTCATGAATATCAATACTCATATCAAATAGCATCATAACATTTTCATTATAAATTTATGAATATAATGCCAAAGATATAATCAGTTATATAATACGTTATCAAGCCTTTCTTATCATGAGCTCTCCAGATTTGATTATGTTGGATCGGATCCATATCAGATTTGGGTCCGCCGGGTCGGACTTTTACTAAATTTGAGTCATCGGACTGGGACCTATTAGGCATTGACACGTAATACATAGAAATTTCCAATTCAATTGATAATCCATGGCATCACAATAGTGTAATCAATACAGGATTTCTCAGATAAGTCTATGAAAGCATTTAGAAAAGACTTGGGCATCAAAATTTCATTCCAAGGTATAAGATTATTCACCTTAGTTCTTAACCAAACTTTATAACTCTTGACTCCCTTTAACAAGTCCTACTCATATTTCATACACATAACTTTCATCACACCACGCATCAGTAGCAACTCTTATTTGTAAGTACTTAATAGGTATACTATTGATCCCTAATGATTTTCTTCCCGGTGTTAACAATAACTATTGTTATTCTTCTTCCTTCTCATTTTAAGCAAGAGAAAAGACATTAATTTTAGTCCTTTAAACCTCTTGGTTAACACCGTCAATTTTTTAGTTTTAATCCCATTTAAATTTCCCATTTGTGCATACATTTTATAATCTGCCAGATTAGACCTTTGCACTTTAAAAGTTTCATAACCTAACTTATACAAGCTGAAACTTCACACGGTCAATGGCAAATAAAACTAGACTCAAAGAACTTCATTTCCACCAAAAATTATTATTTGTGGAAAACAAATACATGTTCAAAACAACTTGTAAAGTGAGCATAAGCTGCAGATTTTTATGTTTCAGCAGGTCAGGGTCAACTTCAGAAATTCACCAAAACTTGAGTTTTCATCCTTTTTGCATGAAACCAAAGCCAAAAGGACCCTTTACTAATCTATTTCAAACCCTCAAAATTTAAGAATCATCAACCAATTGTAACTCATATAACTAACCCCGAGAACACCTGCTGTCCAGAATTTTTAGAATTCTGAAAAGTGTTTAAACTCCATTATTAACAACTATATGGTTCTTCTCATGTGAAATATTCATAGCCTTACAATTAAACTAACTAGAACATGATTTCTTGTTTACTTCTCCTTTTCTTGATTGTTATTACCTAATTCTTTCCCATTAAAGTAAATAATACATACTTAAAACCAAGAATCATACTTTGAGAGTAATTTCAAGTCCTAGATTACTTCCTTGAATCCCCCCCCCCCTTTCTTCTTCTTCTTCTCCTCTTTTTCTCTTACTTTACTCTCATTCTCTACACAAGCACCTTGTTTCCTACGCAAGCTCCTCCTTTCTCTTTCTTTAGTTACAAGATATATAATTGCAAGACGCATATACACACATATGTATATGTATAAGTAAGACACTTGTATTCTTAGACTTATCTCTCTCTTGAGGTGTCTTCATCTAACACTTTCTCTTTCTTATTCACACAAGCACCTGTTTGAAAAGTCCACAATGGTGGCTTGATTAGTAAAGCTAATCTTTTAATTAGGCATTTCTAGACTCAATTAACTTAACATAATCCATGGTTAGGGTACTTAATCAAATTAAGTAATCCTATACTAATCATGCTTAATATATACACCCTATTAAAGTTAATTGGAACCAACATATATAATATCAAACGCAAAGAACTTTCAAAATATCATAGCATGCACATGTAAGGGTTATGATAGCTATGGGAGAATTGATTTTCGGAGGATTGTAGAATGCAGAATGTATTGCTGATGCCCTAACGACCCACGATCTGGGTACATCGATCCCAAACCAAGGGGGGGGGGGGGTTTCGCGATCCAGATCACAAAAAATGTACGATCCTAAATTGTACACGTAGTACAAATATAAAATACATATTAATTTACTACATGTATATATATTTGTATTATATATTGTTTAGATAATAGAAAATCGAGCACAAATATAAGATAAATGGTAAGTAACTTAGTGTTTATGGATGTTTTATGATATATAATGGTGAAAATGATCTAAGTACGAGTTCCAAACGAATTGCGACCCAAAAATATCATACCAGCTAAGTCTACCCTCATCGTATCGCGTACCTAAGAAAGTATCGTACCACGTACTCATATTCTTTTCACGTACCAAAGTGGATCCACGATTCAGGTAACATTGTTGTTGACATGCTAGTGGATATGATTTTTGTTGATTTCATTAGTTCCGTCATCTTCTTTAACTAAATAAAATCAAGTATGACTGATTTTGAGTTTGTTGTGCTGACCATAATATTTTTGGGGGTGAGAACCGGTGACTGTTCACCCTTAGAATCTTTTGACCTTGCCATCCGAGACCTAGATCGAGATTGGGTGCTGATAGGGCTTTGAGTTACCTCTAGTCTCTTCCGCACCTGATTTTCAAATGAAGTTTCTGTGATGTTTAATTTTGATTGAAACCTAGTTTTGATTCAACCCGCGTGAGCGGTAGTGGACAAAGAGAAGCGGAAGCGAGAATTTCGGCTTGAATAACGCAAATATTGTTGAGAATCTAATGCGCTGAAAACCTCAAGGTTCCTTCACAAGGTTTAGTTGGATTCTCTGTAGCGTTTTCCTCCCCCGTGTAATACTTGTATATTTGGGCTTATGAGTTTTGTCTTGGTTTATATAAACCTAAAGATAGATGTCATGAATGTAGCACATCCTTGGGAATGAACGCATCATGGGAAAGGCATAATAAGTGCAAATATTGTAAGCACAAATGAATATTCTCTCTGTTTTACCTTGTGCTCTAGATACTTCATACACTGTTTTGTTTTGTTCCCTGTGCTTTAAATATTTTTCCGTTCCTGTTTAAGGCATACAATTGACTGTGGTACTTCATGTATAATACAAGCTCGCTTTAAATTTCCCTTTCTACTCTTATTTCAAGCCTCCTAAGCCTTTTAACTGCGTCACCTAATGTGGCGGTCTTTTACAAGTGTTGCTGTTAAGGTGTTTGCTATCATATTATCACATACTGCACTAAAGGCTCGTGGTCAACATAATGTGTCAGAAATATGTGGCACTATGCAATACGTTTGTCAGGACTATCTTAACCTCATTGAAAGTGTGTACAGAAGCATCAGAAGCAAGCTGTTCCTTCTGTCATTTCAGTAATGTGCAAACTTGCCACATGGATTGTGTTGGAACTTTTTTTCGTATCCGAGTTTTCTGCATCTATGTTTGTAGCTACCTTATCCATGCTTTTACCTATTATCTTGATATGTTTAACTTCTTTGCTATGGTTGTGATTTTAATCAGCAGAATTGCACAATTCACTCTTTCAGATGGGTAAAGTTTTCAAAGCTTTGGAGGTCTGTGAAATGATGAAAGTGGCTGGCAAAAAACATAACATGAAGACTTATTCCATGTTGATCAACGGATTCATAAAATTAAAAGATTGGGCAAATGCATTTGCGGTGTTTGAAGATGTAATGAGAGATGGTTTAAAACCAGATGTGGTGCTCTACAACAACATCATTAGAGCATTCTGTGGCATGGGTAACATGGGTCGCGCCATTCAAACTGTTGAGGAAATGCAAAAAGAGAGACATAGGCCTACATCACGGACTTTTATGCCAATCATACATGGTTTTGCAAGAGCTGGAGATATGCGAAGTGCCCTGGAGATCTTTGATATGATGAGGAGGAGTGGATGCACTCCAACTGTGCACACATTCAATGCTCTGATTCTCGGCCTTGTTGAAAAGCGTCAGGTGAAGACCCCATAATAAAATAAATATGGAACATTGAGATCCTATGTTCGGATCTGGTCTAAATCCATTAAAGGAGGTGTATGTGCCTGCTTCTGCGTCATCAACCTCTTTTGTAGGTGCAGAACATGGCATGTTTGCTAGCCTCAACGTGCCTACAATTTTGTGACACAAATGACAATTTACTCCAAAATTGGAAAAACTGCTATGACTTTGTCATTATAGATTTGGTGCAACCATAACCTTGTGTCTGTACACGTTCAAGTGCTGTGCAGGCACGGGTACCTGTGTGAAGGCTAAATTGGCTGTGGTGGTAATTATTTTTACTTCTTGGAAAGCCAAATGTCTTATGCCGTAATTTGACTAGTCAACTAAGCAATTGTGATGTTTAAAGTTCCATATATATTATAATTTATCTTTAATGTTAATTTACCGTATCCCATAAGCTTATAGTTTTAGAGAAATTGGACTAGTTTCTTTTGATTTTTGGCTGCCTTCTAGGCTAAGGCCTACAGTGGTCATAGAGACAGTTGTCTACACATCACTGGATGATTTTTGTTTCTTGGCTATCCAGCCTTTTTCTTATCTCTTATTTTATGGCTTTGCATTTGACATGAAGAACTATGATTCGGTATGTTTTCCCAGTTTCTATTTTACTGTTTTAAAGCAATTTTAGTAATGGGAAGGTGTAGAGGTAAAGATATGTCAGTTAGTTTCTATTTCCCCTCCTAAAGAGAGGTATAGATAATTTGATTTATTTTTATTTCTTGCAGATGGAGAAGGCTGTTGAAATTCTAGATGAGATGATGCTTGCAGGCATTAGCCCAAATGAGCACACATACACAACTATTATGCATGGTTATGCATCATTGGGTGATACTGGGAAAGCTTTTGAGTATTTCTCTAAACTAAAAAATGAGGGGCTGGAGCTTGATGTTTACACGTATGAGGCATTACTCAAAGCATGTTGCAAGTCAGGCAGGATGCAAAGCGCTCTAGCGGTGACAAAAGAAATGAGTGCTCAAAAAATTCCTAGAAACACCTTTGTCTACAACATATTAATAGACGGGTATGAATTGTTTCAGATTTTATTATTGTCAAAAGTTTTAGGTAAAAAAGGATAGGCTCCAATGATTGGAATATTCATTTTCAAGTTCTGTGCTTTTTGTGTGTTGCTTTTTCCATGTAGATGGGCTCGAAGAGGTGATGTTTGGGAGGCTGCTGACTTGATGCAACAGATGAAACAAGACGGGGTTCGACCAGACATCCATACTTACACTTCTTTCATAAATGCTTGTTGCAAAGCTGGAGACATGCTGGTAAGTCTTCGCTAACTATTCCAGTATTTTACTTCCATTAAACTGTTGACAAGGAACATACTTAAAAAGAGGATTTAGCTACTAATCGCCAATGAACAGTTTCATTTTAGTGTTTTCTCCCAAACATCATTTCGTGATTTTACAGAGATTTAAGGATTAGGTAATCCTGCTTTATATAATGTAGCACTTTTTTTTTTAACATAGCATTTAATTTATTATTGTTCTGTCTGGCAACATTAGTCACCTTTGTGATGGTTACTGGTTCTACTGTGCATTAGCAAAGTTCTTTTCTTGTCATTGGAAAACCAAGAAATTGAATAATTTCATCTACATTCAGAATAGCTAAGATGAAGTTCTCTTTACAGAGAGCAACAAAAACTATTCAAGAGATGGAAGCTGTTGGGGTAAGGCCAAATGTAAAAACGTATACCACCCTAATACATGGTTGGGCTCGTGCATCTCTCCCTGACAAGGCTTTGAGTTGCTTTCAAGAGATGAAGTTGGCTGGCTTGAAGCCAGACAAAGCTGTGTATCATTGTTTGATGACTTCATTGCTATCAAGGGCAAGCATTGCCGAAGAGTACATTTACTCGGGGATACTGTGTGTGTGTGGAGAGATGGTGCAATCTGGACTGACAGTTGATATGGGGACTGCCGTTCACTGGTCCAAGTGTTTGCGCAAGATTGAGAAGACAGGTGGAGAGGTCACAGAAGCCCTGCAGAAGACTTTCCCGCCTGACTGGAATTCATACAAAACTCTCGATGTAGTTTCCGATACTGAGGATAGCGATGTTGGATCAGATGACAGTAACTCTGATGATGGCTTATATTATGATACTTACATCGATGGTGATGATGATTCTAACTTTGATAACTTACGGCAGTTTTAATACTATTAGTGGAGAGCTTGATCATTGGTATATATAGAATATAATCTCCTATCTCAATGATGTCTGTTAGATATTCTATTGGCTACTGGTCTCAGATGCAATGCTTTACTTGTATAATTTTCTGAGCTCTTGATGATACCCAATAATGTTGTATTTTCTGTTTTTTCTCATTTTGATTTCGTTGAAAAATCCCTGTAAAATTGAGTTACTCAGTTTCTAATCTATTGCAGTGCACATTGTGGATAATTTCATTCATTTTTTGGTTAATGCATGTTTATTCCAGGATTTAACCAGGGAAATGCTAGTTTACCTTGCAATTTAAAAGCTGAACGAATGTCACCCCTTTTTATCATAATGTTCTCATGTCAAATTTCTTTCTTGGTGGCTATCTTAGGTGGCGTAGCAGGGGGGTGGTGAGGGAGTGGGGAGACGATGAGAGGTGGAGTAGGGGTGATGATGGAAAGAGATTGTGAATTTCATGCATTGCATTGGGCGACACGAAGCATGCAATGAGCATCTATGTATCTATCTGAATATAAAAATTTCCTCCTTACATTAGCATAAATAGCTCTACAAAATACTATGCACAAATACAACAAATGTCTAGATACTTGTAATTGAACTTTTGATTACATGTCGATCTCAAGACAGGACACCGGTTCTACAGTAACTATGGACCTTGTTCTTGAAACAACTCCATAGAGGCTCACCACAAACCTCAATATCTCCTTGCAAAACCACCAGCACCACCTTGTCCACCACGCCCAAAAGTCGGAGCAGAAGGCATAGCCTGTGGCTCAACTGCTTGCTGGACTACCCCAGGGAGGTCACCCATACCAAGAGCAGAAAGCATGTCAATGGTCTCCTTGTCAAACCCCAATTACATCAGTCTTAATGGCACACTCATCAGGCACAAAGTCCAGGCGCCTCTCGCGCTCTTCCTCCTACAGTTTTAGGGCAATACCTCAAACTGAGCCCTTCTGAATCCGCTTCATAAGGTGGGTGGAAAAGCCAGATATCTTATTCGTAAGGCGCTTTGAGGGAATAATAGCAACCTCCTCCAAGATCTTCTTGTTTGTGTGGAAATCCAAAGTCATTTTGGAGTAGAGCATTGCTACATAGACTTAAAAAGTAGGCTTGATAATTACAATAATTGATTTTCCTATGGGTCACTGCATTTATTAGAATCCAGTACCTATTCAATAGTTGGAATTTATTAAGTCTAATTTTTAAATCCATCTAGCATTATTCTTTGGAGTAATACCTCTCAATCACCTGTCACCTGTCGAGAGGACTTCTTTACAGTCTTGGTGCGTACACGACCCATACCTTCAGCAGCTCCTTAGTAATTCTCCAAAACTCAAGAAACTAAAGCAATATATACAAAGTCACTGGTCAGAAAATTGTTCATAACTTTTTAACAAGTTGTTCATAATGCTTTCAATGGTTGCTGTGAAACCACAGCAAAAGACACAAAAATAAAAAAGTTAGTCTTTTTTCTGCCGCCAAGTACCAATGGATGTAAATAGAGATGTACGGTCCAGATGTAGCTCAAATAATAATTAGATGCATATTATTGGGCAACGATGGACACTTTCAAGAGAGAATATGCGATGGATGGGAAACCCATTCATCAGCTTTTCTTCTCCATCTTCAATTTACCAGACATGTAACGATACCTACATAATGTCCAATGTAGACACCTGACTATGTCTGGTATAAATTCCAACCAAACGTTTTCTCAGTTATCAAACTCAACATTCTGAATAAGTTAATGCAACCTACATTGCATCCCACCAAACATACATCCGCACACATTATATCCATACACACATCGATACATACCTAAATACACGTATTCGAGTGTGTTTATGTTCGTAATATAGGATAAAAGTAGAGATGAAGAATAGATCTAGAGAAACTGAGCCAAAAAAATCATAATGAAAACAATATATAACAAAATCTTACAAAAGTTATGACGTTTTCTGTTTCGTTTTCTCGGAAACCAAACAGAAAGTGAGAGTGCAAGGGCCTTACACGAAGGCGAAGCGGTGGAGGGAGAGAGAGAGAGAGAGAGAGAGAGAGAGATCTGGATACGGCGAGAGTTTGCAGCAGCTGAGGGCCAAGACTGTTTAGCGCCGAAGTAACAGAGATTGGGTTGGGGGGTTAATTAGGGTTTACGTGTGAAGGGTAGTGCGAGCTCTTATAGGGGCCGGAACCACAATAATAACTGACGTAGGAGAAGTACGTGATGAGCACGTGATGCTTCTTTTGCATCATATTTTTATATAAAAATAAATAAATAAATTTCCACATTTTTGGACTTGATTGAATTTGGACAATCTTAATGTTCAAATTTCAAAAAATTTGGCTATTTTCTGAGTTTCAATCATCTATATAATAAAATAGCTAGCTTAGTTTGTCTTGAGCTTTTCGCGGCTCAGATCGATTCAGTATTATTGATCCGACGATCCTAATTAATCTACATTCCAACAAGACTCTACTACATTACTTTTATCTCTTCTCATTCTCATTCAAACCATTGGAGAGATTGACTAGAACTCTACTACATTCTTTTTATCTCTCTTCATCCCCATTCAAACTATTGGAGAGTTTGACTTGGACAGTTATATATATATCTACACTAATAAGATAGAGACAATTTCAAATTTCCTAAATTGAAATTAACACTCAATTTAAAAAAGCTGAAGAACAGTTTAGATTTAATTAAAATTTAAATATAAGGTTCAAATCTCATCTAAATTCATCTAATCTAATCTAATGGCTCACAATAAATTCCACCCAAATCCCGGCCAAAAATTAAAACCCACTACACAAAACTCCAATGAAGTCGGTTTGTCTCATCCCCCTCCCCCCTCTCTCTCTCTCTATCTCTCCTATGACAGATGCTCTCGCCAAAAAACCACACACACACACAACGATAGACTCTCTCTCCTACGACAGTCTGGCTCACCTCACCACCGGCGACGACCACTCACCCAGGTAAGCCTCTCTCTCTCTCTCTCTCTCATGACACACACACATTCGAACCCATACACACACACATCGCACACCATATACATACACAGAGCAGCGAACCCACACACACAGCATCACACACACCGCAAAAAAAAAAAAAAATTGTTTTCTGTGTGTTTGTAAATTTTCTTGGAAAAGAGTTATTTGGGTTAGGATTTTCTGAATAAATCTTTGTTTGATTTGAGTGAAACACCATATCTGTGAGAAAAAAATTTGAATAACTGATAAAGCCAAGAAATTGCTAGGGATTTGGCAAAATTTTAGGCACAGGCATGAGGTGTTTTAATGTTTCTATAGTATCTTGAAAAGTTTGTTACTGGGAATGGTGATTAAAATTTAATTGATTATTTATATCAACTATCCTTTTCTTTTTCCAAATTAATGATGGGATATGATTGGTATACAAAATTTAAGATGGAGATGGGATTTAGAGAATACCTGAATGTTTTGGGTTAAATTCGGTCTTAAGTGTTATGGGTGTATATTATTCATCACATTGTGATATGAAATCTTCCCCAAGAAAACATGAAGAGGAGCTGGAGTTGAAAAATTCGAGACTTTGTCCGCATAAAGGAGAAGCTACACATATGAGGTACTTTTTTCATTTCCAAGCTCTGTTTACTTTTTAGGTTCTTACTGTTATTATTTCTATTTTGAGATTGTTATCATTCATTACTATTTTATTATTGCACATGATTGAAGATCATCTCTATTGTTTTCTTTTGCATGTCCAATGGGGTATGGATTCACTTTATTGTGTAACTACCTACATAACATTAATTTTTGTTATTAATTAATTATTACCAAGTCTAACATTATTCCATTGTGACACCTTTCTGAATAAGTGGCAGCACTTCTTAATGTTAAAGCACAATGTAATTATTGTTATATTGATTTGTTTGGATTCGACTCATTATAATTTAGTTGTTTGTTGTTGAGAGTTTTGATGGGGTTAAGATATTTTCATGCTTGAATTGGATGTTAATACCTATGAAGCACAAACACTCTGAAAATTGTGTGATTAATTAAAAGGCAGAAAAAATAAAATAATGCTTGAGCTATTTAACTTCCAAGATCAGTGTTCGATTTTTTTTTTTTGTGTTAGACATTGCCTTCATATTGCTCGAAGTCCGCTGATGCACTGCATGCAACAATTGTTCTTTTGCACAGGTACTTTAATGACATGCAATGATTTGAGTTGCTCCTTTGTTTCAAAAAAACTTGGTTCCCCTATTTCACGATGATATTGTTTTTAGTCAATTGGCTCTTTACTTTGGTGCTTAGTCATTCTCTCTCTCTCTCTCTCTTTGGTATATTTCTTCTTTCTGAAATGCAATGAGTTTCTTTATTTGTTGGCTTTTCAGATTGAAGGTGTAAAGAAAGATCATTTGGCCTTGGTTTTGTTGATTGATTTTATTGATTTCTGGTAGTAATTTGGTCTTGGCTTCATTGATTTCAGTTTAATTTTACTTGGTGCAATTCAGACGATTTCACGATTTTATGGAAATTGTTCTGATTGTTTAATTGAATTTTTTTCTTATAATGTTTAGTCAGTTTTTGAGGAACCATAGGTCTAGAAATTCAAGTTTAGTTCTTCATGGTGATTTTTGGTCACATCTTTTTCATTTTTTTTGGAATTCGAAATGTTTATGAATTGACGAGTCTATATATCCCTGTTTTGTATGTTGAAAATAATGGTTTGGGGAGCATTTAGTGCCAACTGGTATTGTGATCATACCAATTATGACCGAGTGTGTGACCTGGGACACATATGGATAAATGTTTTAGTGGTGATGCATTGGTGAAGTGGATTGGGGTGATTGTTTTGTGCAATTGTGGTGGTGACATATTGGGTTTTATGGATTGGTGCAACAACCAATTATGGCTTTCTAAAAAGTTTTTCATTGTTACTCTTCAAGTTATCTTTTATTGGTTATTTTTTCTTGGTGTAGTGTGTGAATTTGATGCAACTTAGATGAGAGATGTTTCTTGCTTTGTTTAATTTTATAATAGGTTCGTAATACCCATAAAAAGTAAATAAGAGCAAGGAGTGTACTCAAAATTGTTATGATGTCTTTATCAATTAATTGAGGTCCACATTGACGCAAAATAAATAGATGGTTAAACTATAATTCTTTTTTTATAACCAAGGAAGAATATAATGAAAAATGTGTGTGATTTCATGTGGGTTTGTGTGTTGTCCAAGGAAAACGGTTTGTTGTTTGGTCATTGAATGCATGAACATTACTGGGTCTATATTGTAGTAGTTGGTAAATCTTTTTATTAAGGCAGGATTGTGGTTGGTGGATCCCAATTAATTTTAACTCTGTCGAGTTTCAACTTTGTTTAATGGATTTTAATTAACGATTTTTTTTTTTGTATTATAAAGTGCCTTTAGGCATGACAACTAACTAGGAGCACAATATATTGATTTTACAGGTTATTTGGCTTCTGCGGGATGAGTGAATGTACTTAGTTATTGATATTAGCCTCAGTTTGGTGTTAGTTTAGTTTATAATTTGTATCTTATTCATTTTGTATTAGATGTTTGGGTTATTATATTGCAGTAGTTGATAAATAGTGGTAATAGCGATATTAACGTGATGTGATAAGATTATTGATTTAAGTTAGTGTTTATTTACATAAAGGTTTGATTATGAGTTGTACACATAGGTTGGTATTGTCAATTAGATCATGTTTTCAAGGAGAACTCTATCGAAATTTTTTTAAAGATAAAAGTTGGTTTATATTAACTACTGAGATTTTATGTGTTACACAAATTATTTTGATTTGATATTCACGTGTATAGTCATAACTATATGTAATATGTTGTTGGTATTGTTGAACATGTGGTTTTATGTGTTACCCCACTTATTTTGATTTGGTATAAATAAATTTATATTTTTTCTTTTTCTCAGTGATCTCTATTTTATTTGTATGCCTTTTAATTAACCACAATTTTTTTTTGTTACTTCGTGTATTTAGGTACGGGCAATTACTAGTATCTCTATATAATCTCAATGCAATATTTTGTCAATAGGAGAAAAGTTTATGGCATCTAATACTACTTTTGTACATTTTGGACCCAATTTTTGTTAAATATAAATGAATAATTTCTATGTACAATCAAATTATTTATAGCTAAATTTTGTCTTTAACTCGAAATTGCATATCGATCCAAAATCAAAACTAACACAATATTTGCGAACACATAAGTTGGGCCTTAGGTCTCAATGCATGCTTCAAAACATAATGAAAAATAGCTTTGTGAATCTTCTACTTGTCATTCCCTCAAAAAGAAGTGCTAGCAAGTATGAGTTTCATAAGAAAATTCTGTAATGAGAATTCAAGTGCCTATCTAACTTTTGCGTTCTTAAGAAGTTCCTTCCTTGGAGAAATTTTGGGTAGGTTTTGCACACCACGTGGGTGTGAAAAAATGCTCCATCATCTCTTTGTCAGACAAAGCCATGCCATGAAATAAAGTTAATTTGTTTTGGAATAATTGGCTGTGAGTATCTTTTGTAGAACTTATTTGATTTTAAGTACTATCTTTAAACTTATACTCCATTAAGTCATTTTTTTCATCAAATAGTTGTCAATAAGTACACATTTTAAAACATTTCA
Source organism: Ilex aquifolium (assembly GCA_951799425.1). Classification (NCBI taxonomy): domain Eukaryota; kingdom Viridiplantae; phylum Streptophyta; class Magnoliopsida; order Aquifoliales; family Aquifoliaceae; genus Ilex; species Ilex aquifolium. The sequence goes on from OX637408.1 coordinate 11,723,836, forward strand.
AATTCTTTTTGAAATATATTCCATAATTTCTCTTACCATAAATATTGTCTATCATTGTTAGTTTCAATGTTTTCAAATATAACAACTCCTAACTTGAAAATTGTGCTAACATTAAAATTATTTTTCTATTTCAAATATATGTATATATATATATATATATACACACACACACATGTGTATCACACACACATGTGTATCACACACGTATATATCTATATAATAAAATAGCTTACAATTCAAATTTCAAAAAATAAACAAAATGATTTTTGCTTTTCGCGGTTCAGATCGTTTTAAATTTTACTTTAAAGTTAATCTAACGGTTAATATTAACACACTAAATTTAATAGGAAAAATAGGGTCGTAATGGTGTGTTTGGAGTGACTTTTTAAAAGTACTTCTAGAAATTATTTCTCATAAGTACTTTAAAAAAAAAAAATAGTGTTTGAAACCGCCACACCACTACCTCTACCACTACCACCCCCACCACCACTATCTCTACCACCACCGCCACCACCACCCACACCACTACCGCCGCCGTCGTCACCACCACCACCACCGTTGTCGCCACCACCGTCGCCGCCACCATCGCCGTTCCCACCACCACCACTGCCGCCGTCGCTGCCACCACCACCACCACTGCTATTGTCATTGCCATTGCCGCCGCCACCACCACCACCACCACCACGACGGCTGCCGTCGCCACCACCACCGTCGCCACTGCCACAGTCGCCACCACCACCACCATCACCACTATCGCCACCACCACCACCACCGCCGCCGCCACCACCGCTGCCACCACCACCACTGCCGTCGTTGCCGCCACCACCACCACCACCATCACCATCGCCATCGTCGCCGCCACCACCACCATCACCGCCGCCATCACCACAGCCGCCACCGCCATCACAACCGCCGTCATTGCCGCCGCCACCACCACCACCGCTACCACGGTCATTGCCACCCACCACAACCATCACCGTCTCCTACCACCACCACCACCACCTCTCACCCCCACTACAACCGATGCTTAAATTCATTTATCTCTCCTCTATGTTTGTGATTTGATTTTGAATATGAATACAAATATGTTTATTGTTTATCATTTTTTATTATTCTGTGCCTTTAGGCACAAACAATAACTAGTATATATATATACTAGCTAATGCACGTGCCTGAAGGCACTGTGTGACACAACAATATCACCCGAATAAAAAATCAAACCCACAAAAATTAACAAATGAGAAAAAAAATTTAGTAACCAAAAAAGAAGAACTTAAATAACTATAATTGACTATCACGTTAATATTTTCAACCCTATTAAATCTGCACATAATAACTCAATACTCACGATCATCACACACACACCTTTCATCTTATAATATTACATAGAGGAGAATTATTTATAACAATGCAACATCATTTCCTCCATGGAACAACAAAAAAATTTAGGCTTGATTAAACATCAATTCTTACTCTTTGATGGTACCAAAAATTAATCCTAAGTATGAGCTCAGCCTAGGAGATCAGATCGGGAGGTCAGTTCGGAGCTCCAGAGCTCAGAGGACCAGAGCCCGAGCTCCTCCCAAGCGAAATAATAGCCGAAATGATAAGGAAGTAGCTGACATCCCCAAAGTAATAAGCCAAGCAGCATTCTAGGTGTAAAACACTCAATTGACCAAGATCCTCTCCCAGAATTAAGGGAGATCCCATGGATGAAGGGCGAAGATCTCAGTAGAGATCTCCTAGAGTTAGGAATAGCATTATAAGTACTGTATATGGCCCCAACCAGAAGGGAGAGAAAAAGAAAGAGGGTCTAATGGCATCAGAGAGCAATCTATAAACACCTTTTGAATAAATATACACCTCAGGAGCAAGAGCTTCCATTGTAGAGTGGACTAGCCAAGCTCATCAGCCGGTGAACCACTATATTTCCACTGTGTTACACACACCACACTACAATGGAAGCTAAAGAGCTAACGATGAGCTCTTCAGCTCATAAAATAAGAAACGAGCTCTACAGCTCAAGATGAGTTCTTCAGCTCATAAAACAAAGATGAGCTCTTCAGCTCATAAAACGCTAGATGAGCTCTTCAGCTCATAAAATACAAGATAAGCTCTTCAGCTTATAAAGTATAAGATGAGCTCCTCAACTCATAAACAAACGATGAGCTCTGTAGCTCATTAAAAAAAAAAGAGAAAAGAGTTCTACAGCTCAAGATGAGCTCCTTAGCTCATAAAACAAACGATGAGCTCTTCAGCTCATAAAACATTAAGAACTTCAACCCACAGATACGCAAAAAATGGAACCTTGTCAAAACCAGGATTCATAGTCACAAATATTCAGAAGAAAAAAGAAGATGCAAAAGTTACATAAAGGCCTGGTAGTACATTGAACAAAACAGGGTACAAGAAAGAAGAGCTCTTAGTTCTTTTTAAGCTGCTGCTTCAGCTCAGCAACCTCTTCCTTTAGGCGGGTGTTCTCCTCTCTCAGCTCGTCCCTTTCCTTTTCCGTCTCAGAGAGCAACTTGAGAAGCTTCTCTCCTGCTGAGGAAAACAAAATAGTGGCAAAAGAAGAATCAGGTGAAGAGGAACCATCCCTCCTACATTTCTTTGAGGACACACTAGCATCCCCTTCCTCACTGGAATTAGAGGGAGAGCTCCAAGGAGAATCTGGAAAGAAAGAAAATTCCTGAGCAGTTGCCTCAGCGCCAAGCAAGTAGAGGTTCTCAGGTGTCATCAGATCCGAAAAAGGCATGGGATCTACGAGCAGTAGTTGATCGATGTTCATCATCTCCGGCAAATCCAGGTCAGGGGCATCTACATAACGAAAACATAATGAGAACGGATTTTCACAGGATTTAGTCAAGACAGCTCTGCCTGAAAATACCTATACGAGAGAAGCTCCCCCAGGAGCAAGGAATTCTAGTCCTAGAGCAGCGCTGCTCGATAGACCTCCAAGAGTTCTCGGATGCAAAAAAGAAGCGTCGAGGCCACCCTTTAGGAAGAAGAGGAAGGTTGAGAACGAAAGGGCGCAAGTCGAAGTGCCTCCACCGAAAGAAGCTGAAACAGGGGATTTCATCCTCTTCAATCTCATAGAAGTAAAGGAACTCAACAACAGTAAGGAATCCACTGTTGCCGTGTAGACGCCAAAAGAGGAAAAAGCTGACCATAGCAGCCCAACCTCGGGGCGAGAGGCGAGAAGGACATAAGCCATAGTACGCAAGGACTCGCCCAATGGAAGGATGAATAGGAAGACGAAGCCCCATGTCCATGGCACCCTCGAAAAAGCAAATTTTCCCTCGAGGAAGGTAGTTACAAGGCTCCTCAGAGGTCGGGACTCGTAGGGGCAAGTCTAGCTCAGGGATGAACCGCTTTTTGATGTCTTCCAAGTCTGAAGGCTTCATTGTTGAAGGGTTTAAGTAACGAGAATGTCACTTCCAGTCAATCCCAAAGGAAGTGCGTTCTTTAAACTGGGAAGAAACAGGGGCAACCATTAAGACTACAATGAGGCAAGAATGTAATCTTTAAGATTCAAGAAAAGACTCTGAAATCTTTCGGCAAAGGAGGAAGAAATCCAAGGGGTATTGGAAGCTTTAAAGAAAATCATGAGTTTTTAAGAAACCAAGAACCACACAGAAAGCAAAGTCGGCGGTCCTTTTGATTTCCTAATTAATGATGGCAGTTACGGTTTTGGAAAGCAGTTGAATAAATGCAAAAAAAGATGAATCAGCCCAAGGTGACCCCCTAATGCGATCAAAGTAATTGGGAACAAGTATGAGCTCGACCCAACCTGAACAAAACTCATCTCAGATCTCTTCGGGCTGAGGTCAGCTCGATTGGCTACCTAGCCTTTCCAGCACATCTCTTCGAGACCATCAGAAAATGGATTGGTATTTCTCAGGCTCATCTGTCATCATAGTTCTCATGTATGTAGCAACATAACCTCAGCAGATCTACCTTTGGAAGAACTCAAGCATCAAGTTGCTTACTCTCTTTGCCAAATCCAGCAAACCTCTTGTCACCATGAGGAATGCCAATGCCCCCAGGGAGGAACCAAAAGCGTGAATACCAGTGTCAAACCAGATTCACATCCAAGGGAGCTCTGAAAGGCCTCCTACTTTCAGACGGTTCGGTAGAGAAACCCTCCCCAGCAACCTCAACATTCCCCTGATACTCCTCAACCATCTTCTGAACTCAGCGAGCTAAAAGAAGTCTAGCACAATAAGCTGCAACATAAGTTGTGAGGCCAACTTCAAGTCCATAGGTTGTCTAGATCTATCCAGGGAGAAGCTTCTCAAGAGGCAAGACCTCTCGGTCCCAACAACTCTCTTTGCTCTGCAGTCCTTGAAGAGGTCTTTGGCAAACTTAGTTGAACATTTGCTTCAAGGAGATCTAAAGGTATCCTCGAAGCAAAAAAGGGGCAAACGGAAACCAGAACACAACAATGAGCTCCCCTAGGGTCAAACCTCGTCAGTCAAGTCTATGCTCTGGCTCTCCATTAGGCTTGGCAAGACTGTTATGGGAAGGGCTAAGTCCTTGCAAAATGACTCCTCATCAGCTCTTCTGTTCGTTCAAGTTTGATAATCTTGCTTGAAAAGGAGAAATAAGGTTCTCCTCCAAGCAAGGGGGCAAGGGGAATGTAGGCAAAACAATAAACGTAACAATGACAATGACAAAGTAGACTGCATTGAAGAACAGAATAGACTGTATTGAATAGCTTCAAAAACAAAAACAAAGTATGTTCAACATTTACATCAATAACTCAAAGAGAGAGAAAAAACCCTAAGTCTAGAACTCCTAGGACCCTGAAGAGGTAGGAGGAAGAGAGTTTGGCAGCTCAGCAGTTGCTGTGCTTGATGGAGTAGTAGACGAAGTCTCTAATAGGGCAACAGTTGAAGCTTCCGGCAGAATAGCAGTTGAAGTCTCTGGAATAGTTAATTGTGCAGAGACCCCAACTTCAGTTAAAGCCCTTGTTACTAGGTCAGCAGAAAAAGGGGCAGCAGCAGGAAGGTCAGCAGACACAGAAATTAAAGAAGCCTCAGAAGTGGCCGCGGTAGAACATTCTGAGCCAGGATCTCTGCCGTTGGAGTAAGCACCTCGAAACCCGGGGGAGCAGTCTCAGAGGCAAGAGAGGCCAAGGCACCATCCTCACCTATTGAACTAGGCACATATGCCTCCTTTTCAGCTGGAACCTCTACCTCCCCCTCAGCTGGAATCTCAAAGTTAAAGTCCAGGTCAGGATATGTTTCTTCGGCTATGTCCTGAAAAATAATCCACCCTTTAGCCCACCTGGTAATAACGTCATCCTTCAGCTTGGCAATCAGATCATCCCTCTCTTTAACAGCTGTTCTCTGAACCTCAAGCTCAACTAGAGTGGCATCGTGCGCCTCTGCCAATACACTGTATTCTCTTTTCATGCTGTTATAAGAGTCCAAGGCCTCAAATTTCTCCTAGCTAGCTCTGACCCAAGCCTCGGTCTTAAGTTTGAGCTCCTCCGATACCTTTTTGAGCTCATCTCTGCTCCTTTTCTCTTCCTCTTCAGCCTTCATTCTCTCCACCTCCTAGCTCTTGATGGTAGAAGCCTGCTTCTCCACTTGCTCTTGAAGACTCTAGAGTTGAGCTTGGAGGTCATCATTAGCAAATGTTAGCTCTGCGACTTGAAGGTCAAACGCCTTGGATGCCTTGGCAGAGCTCTCCAGAGAGAGGATTCGACTCAACAAACCTCTCACATGTATAGCCAGCTGGGAAGACATACGATCAGAAATAAGGAATAACATAAAATGACAAACATAAGTTGGAAGCTTAAGCAGAGCAATAACAAACACTTGCAGTTGTGGTTCCATAAAGGGCTGAGTTGATGGAGCTCTCAAAAGGCATCGTGGCAGCCCTCAGAACGTCGGAGTCAGGGATGATAGAAGTGATAGCACCAGCCGTAAGATCAACACTGTCAAGAAAAGAGTCTTCATTCCCTTCCGCTTTAGAAGACTTCCCTTTCTCCAACTTGGAGCTCAGTTGGGATGGCTGAGAGACTTTCTTAGATGGTCCAAGAGGAGGAGAGGCAAGTTGGAGCTGAGGAATCAACTCCAGGGCCCTATCAACCTCAGACGAGGAAGGTGAGGTCAGGCCCTGCTCAAGAGCTCTACCAGGGGCATGCAGAGTCCCTTTGAAGTGAGGGATCTCTGTGACTTATGGGGAGCTCAATGGTGGAGCAAGAGCTCTAGAAGTTGAAGTAGGAGAGCTCAATGGTTTAGCAAGGGCTCCATTAGTTGAAACAGGAGAGCTGGGGTAACAGGGCTGTTACCAGAACCGACCTCAGCCTTGCGTTTGCTCCCACTCTTGCTCTTCTTCAGCTGAGTTACCTTAGCTTGGAGTTCTTCTGGGGTAGGCTCCATCGAGGAAGAACCAAAAGAATCAAAACGAGCAATTTAAAAAAAAAACAAAAAAAGGGGAAGAGCTGAAAACCAGGAGGTTAAAGAGGAGAACTGCTACCTGCCACTTCAGCCGTAACAACTGAAAGAGGAATGGGAGCTTCGACAGAAAGAGGAGTGGGGGATTCTATTATCACCTATGGGGGGCTGAACCCTTGCTCTACAAGGACCCAAGGTTTGATGAGTTCAGAGTACTTTGCTGAACCGCACTTCTCTAACCTCAGCAGCACCCGTTCGTCCTCTGCACTGAGCTCAGGGCGTTCACCTGGGAAACACAATTAACAAAGCAGAGTCAGAGAGAGCCACCAAACCCGATCTCAGTCAGCTTGGGCAAGGACTTACCTAGGTTATCAGGGGCTGACCAGGCTCTAGGGATTGGAAGAGTGTCTGTTTTGTCTGCAGAGTTGTACTCCCATTGTGAGCCCCCTACGTAGAAGAATTTTTTTTTCCAGTTCTTATGGGAGCTCGGGAGATCAGAGATAATTTTTCTGGCCTTTGTTTGTTTGGAGATATATAAAAAACCCTCGGAAGCAGTATGCTTAACGTTGAAAAGATACATGAGCAAGGAAACAGTGGGAACCCTAAGCTTGTGAATCTTAAAGAAAACGAGGAGACCCACCAGGACCCCCCAGAAATTAGGAGAAAGCTGAGCAGGACAAATATTGAAATGCTGAAGAACACCCTTTATAAAAGGGTGTGAAGGAAAGCGCAGACCATTCTCAAAGACAGCCACGAAGAATCAAACCTTCTTATGAACCTGGGAGACGTATGAGGTGAATTCGTTTGGACACCAGCATTGAACCCCTGGGGGGAAACCATAACGAGCACTAAAAACCTTCATAAGAGAAGGGGTGACCTCACTAAGGCCCACGAGGTCGACATTTCTAAAAGCAGACCCTATGCCCGGAGCCAAGACACCTACGCCACTCACCTTGCTTTTGCCTTTGTCAGGATTTTTTACCACATGGGAGGAAGTCGAGGGAGGCTCATCGGTATGTACCTAAGCATCGACATAATCAACGCCTGGGAAATTGTCAATCTCCTCACCCACAGCACCTAAATCAGAATCCTCTTCAACAGACCGATCTCCGAAGAGGGAAACAGAGGAAGGGGTAGCTCCAGAGGAAGCAGACATAGCTGGGCAAGAAAAGGGAAGTTTAAAAGACCTATAGACGAGTGGAACCTCAGAAAAACACTCATTGAGAACTCTGGGGTCGACACAACTGTGCGCGATAATGAAAATTCTAGCGGTGGAATAGGGGTCCAAAAAGAGGGGAAGACGACACAAGGAAAGGCCTCGATTCCTAAAATAACAGAATCGAAAAGTCCAGAAATGAAGAAACCACCTCAGACTCGAGGGATCCAGAACGAAAAGAGCAGGTAAGGAGCCAATAACGTACCAAATCGAAGGCGAATAGCAAGCCAAAGTTCGAAGCGAGCAAGCCCCACGCACCAATTCGAAGGGAGATGAGATTCAGCAAAACCCCAAATTCACCGGTAAATTGGGAGAGTCAGAATCTGCTAAGAAGAAGGAAGATGGAGAGCTTGACAGAACATAATTCGAGAGGGAGAAGTGGGAGCCGTTACTGTCAATTCAAAGGCATTTAAAGCTAACTGTACAAAGTGGAGAACGTGCGTGGGAAACAAGGAGGGTAAATGATTACCTGTAACCGTAAAGAACCTGTTTGCACGCAGACCGAGGTCGGTAAGTGGAGGTCAGCCTTAACTGAACCTCAGCTCAGCCCCTACCCAAGTTCACTTGGACTAAGGGCTGGGGGGCAACTGATGGTACCAAAAATTAATCCTAAGTATGAGTTCAGCCCAGAAGATCAGATCGGGAGGTTATTTCGGAGCTCCAGAGCTCAGAGGACCAGAGCCCGAGCTCCTCCCAAGCGAAATAATAGCTGAAATGATAAGGAAGTAGCTGGAAGACAGCTGACATCCCCAAAGCAATAAGCTAAGCAGCATTCCAGGCGTAAAACACTCAATTGACCAAGATCCTCTCCCAGAATTAAGGGAGATCCCATGGATGAAGGGCGAAGATCTCGGTAGAGATCTCCTAGAGTTAGGAATAGCATTATAAGTATTGTATATGACCCCAACCAGAAGGGAGAGAAAAAGAAAGAGGGTCTAATGGCATCAGAGAGCAATCTGTAAACACCTTTTGAATAAATATACACCTCAGGAGCAAGAGCCTCCATTGTAGAGTGGACTAGCCGAGCTCATCAGCCGGTGAACCACTATATTTCTACTGTGTTACACACACCACACTTCTAATAACCAGAACATTCACTTACCAATTCATGAGCCTTGTAGCTCAGATATATTCTTAGCCATTAACATCGAACTCACTGCTCATTTATGTGAAATAACACCATCACTCTTGAATAACTATAAAACCCATTGAGCTTGATTTAAAGTAGTCATAGTGGCAACTAAGCAACCAAATAATAATCAAAAACTCCTTAAATTAGTAATTGAAACTCTTGAATGAACTACACAAAGCTAGGTGCATACAAATTAGTGAAGCATGCACAACTACAAATAAAGAAATTGGTAAAAAAAAGAAACAAAAATTGCAAGGTCAAACAGTAGAATGGCAAAAATATACACAAACCTCCTAATTTTCATTCACGAAAGCTTTTCCAATATAACATGTTGGTCGAATGAGCAATTCGGCAAAACAAAGTATTTTAATTCTATACAAATGTTTTTACCTTTACACTTTATTACTCACACTATGCTGAAATGAACCCCATTTCATTTGATTTTGGCAAAAGTTTCCTGAAAAAAAAATTTCAAATCAACTTAAAAGTTAATTGTCAATTTTTTTGGCCAATAAGTAATATATAATTAAAAAAAAATCTGTTAATAATATCAAATATATTGTTCAACTATAGAGAAAAAAAAATACCATAAGCATTGAGAAAACAAAGCAATGTTAAAGCCGCAACAGTAAAGCAAAGTTATAGCTGAAAAATATATATGAGAATAGAATACTACTCTATCAAACAGTGTACATTTGCAATTGATGATCCTGAAAATTTCATCCATTAAAAAGTCAACATTATTTTAATCCAAAGAAAAAGGGTAAGATTCCAAAGTGCACCACTTACCAAATATTCAGAAAGAAACCAATTCATGGCTAAGAAAATTAGCAAGTAACTACATTTATCGATGTTCAATCCCCCATTCAAAGTAGTCATACACTAAATGCACCTATTTGACATTCATGTTTCATTTCAGTCCTAAAGTTGAAGACATATTCCAAAGCAAGCAAAATTTATATCATACATAAAAGCTGAAAATGCATCCTAAACTAAAGCTAAAAATATATCATAGAGTTGACTTTTATATATCCTATGAGGTCACCTCTCATATGTCATTGCTAGCTGGTTGAGGACGAAGTTGGAGAGGAAGAGGTCGTTAACTGGCCGTTGGTCTGATCATTATCTTCAATAAATAGAGATAAGTAAATAACTACCCTGCCAATACATTCATGAAAGGGACAATAATTATCAATTCATGTGCATCAATTAAATTCAAACACCCAAGGTATATAGATTGTCAGTGGTTATTATCAATTCAAAATCAGTGTTATCTGATTATAAGCTTGATTTATATGTATGACATGATATGAAGGTGCTGACATAAAGTTACTATTTGGCATGCATGCACATGCAGGAAGACTTCAAAGACATGGACAAAAGTTAGCCCTACTTTGATTGACGATGGACATGCATGGAGAAAGTATGGACAAAAAATGATCCTCAATGCCAAACACCCAAGGTAACTAATTTCTTTCATGACTTTAAACAACCTCCTCCTATTTGATTTTAAATTAATTAGGCGATTATTTCAACAAACAATATCATGTCACTAAACTAAAGCCTTAAAGCTTTTGCCTTTTGTGGGTTTAAGCCCATAAGGTTAATGTATAAATAAGTACTAATCAAATTAATTGATGATTGATTGATGTTTGCAGGAACTACTTTAGGTGCACTCACAAGTTCGATCAAGGGTGCCAAGCAACCAAACAGGTGCAAATAACTGAAGATGAACCAGCGATGTATCGAACCACGTACCACGGTGATCACACATGCCACAATCTGCTCAAAGCTCCTCAAATCATCTTGAATTCTACTACTACTGCTAGGGATTCTTCAATCCTCCTTAGTTTCGAATCAAACAACCCATTTAACTACAAACCCAATGACCCATTTACTCCATTCCTCCTCGCCTCTTCGATCAACAACTTAAGGAAGGGGGACTCCAAGTTTACTCCACAACCACCACCAACAACCATCATCATCATCTGTGTATTTTTTGTCGCCTGATTTCACGACATTCGAAGCATCTGGGCCCCCCATGACTATCCTCTCAGCTGCGTCGGCTAATCATGGGGCTGTGATTTCTTCTGGGGTGTACTCATGTACAACGAATAATTATGGAGGCACTGGAAAAGGCGAATGATCTCCTTGATGAAAAGGAGAAAGAGATGCAAGATTTGGAAGCAGAGTTAGAATTTTATAGGATTACCTTTTCACATGAATCAGCGATGGAGAATCTGCATGAGGAAACATCCAATTCAAGAAGGGAAAACGTGACAGTTGAGACTAATGGCGTACCTTGCAATGATAATAAGGGCAACATCCCATGTGGCTCAAAATCTTCTAAGATATCCAAGGGCAGTCATAAACCTATCAATGGAAAAACTTCACTGTTAGACTTTGGGGATGAAACACAAACCTGACCTTAGGGACTCCAAGAAGCAGAAGTGAACACAGTAGGATCTGAGTGCATGTGTGAGTGTTTTTGTTTTCTGTGTGTGTTTTCTGCGTAGAGAGAGAGAGAGAGAGAGATAGAGAGAGAGAGAGAGAAAGAAAAGAAGAGGCGTGACTGAGAGAGGAGACTGAGGGAGGGAGAGAGAGAGACATCGTATGAGTGAGAGAGAGAGGTACATGAGCAATAGGAATCTAGAGTTGTATATGGGATGAAAGACTTACTCAAATTTTTGAACAGGAAAAAAAAATTCAAACATCAATTAGGATTACGTAAACAAAATTTAAAAAGGAAACGTTGTTGAGCGGGAAAACAAAATTCAGTACTCACTGTAGAACGTCGGATCAGTATTTATGAAATGATCTGAACCGTCTTTTATATTGGTATTACGTTGTCCGTTGGATATATTTATGTTTTGTCTCAAAACGATCTGGACCTCTCTTTGTCTCCAAAATTCAAACTCAGCTCTACTTTATTATATATATATATATATATATATATATATTAAACAGTAACACGCTCAACAAAAAAATAGTAACATCAAACAGTAACACGCTCAACAAAAAAATATTAACATCAAACAGTAACATGCTTAATAAAAAACTTAATTAAAAATTTAATCATTGCAATAGAGTGACACCATATGTATATATATATATATATATTTATATAATTTTAATGTTAGCACAATTTCCAAGATATGAGTTGTTAATACTAATACAATTCCTAATTTAGGAGTTATTAGTTTTTTCAAACAAGTTTTGACTAAATATAACTATTGAGGTATTTTGAACAATGGAGATCAAAATGGACTTATCCCCAAATAAGTTTTTTGAGTGTACTTAAGCCCAAAAAAATCTACAAAAAGTACCGGCCTCCCCAAGTCCCATTTGTCTTTAACAAAAGTTAACAACTGTTAACTCTGTAAATTGACAAGACAATTGTTTGCCCACTTATATAGAGCATGCTTCATCATAACCCTTTTGATTTTTAAAAATCAATTGTTAAAGAATGCACTGAATACTAAGTAATAGTGAACTCCATTTCCAGTGAACTTCTCTCGCATACCACACTTCTCCCATTCTAGTTTTATTCTCTGGTTTATGCTCTTCATATGCATCAACTTGCGAGAGAAGTATCATCATTGGTGACAACTAGTTTTATTCTCTTCCAACCAGAGTACATCTACATCAACAAATTCATGCCAATGAAATTGGTTTTCAAAGAGAGAACACTTCTCGGCCAAATAGGTACATCTTGACTCTGTCATTATGATTTTGTTCCATAAATGTTGCGTTAGTTTCATAATAGATGTTGATGATACCAAAAATGATAATATCAAATAACCAGAGAGCATCCTAATAGCTTCAGAGCAAAAAGGTTCAAGAATCAAGGTCTTACTCTTGACCTAGACCAGAAAAGTCATCCAGCTCGTGTTGGTGGGGGCCTCATTTAACCTAGTTCTAGTTTAGGATCTCCCAAGTCAAGCCAGGATATGGGAGCGAGCTTATCCTCGGAGAAAGAATTAGCTCGTCCCACCAACATAACCTCTCAATTAGGCAAAGAACCCTACCATATCCAGGCATGGAGGAAGAAACCAGATGCCACCTCACCAGGTTTAAGAATGTCACGTCACACCTAGGGACTGTAGCCTATAACGACCAAATATTCTCCTAACAAGACCCAATTGTAATCTTTGAGATTATAATTGCCTCCTTCTTCCCCAAATAATAGAAAAATCCTAAAGAGCAAGAGAATTCATTAACGTGGATTAGCAAGCTTCGCAGCTGGTGAACCACTGTAATTCTTGTGGATTACTATATTGCTTTCAATAAGTAAGGGGGCAGGGCTAGTACCTTTGCTCGAAAAAAGAAAAAAGGAAAAGTTCATGTTCCATTGAGTCAAAAAGGGATTACAAGCTTCCAAAAAAAAACCATTGAGTCAAAAGGGGAAGACTGCTACAACTTGCTGGCTTAAGGTTCAGGTCCTCTCCTACTCAACTCTTCTAGTTACAGCCTCAACAGGGCATTTTCCCTAGCCAGTTTATCCCTTGCAAGCTCGGCAAGGTAAAGCTCCCCTTCTTTAGAGTCAACTCTGTCTTAAGGATGATCTTAGAAGCATAGCAAATCCCATCCTCAAGATTGGCAGATAGAGTAGAGGAGGATGATGAAACTTGAAGCCTCTTCCCATAAGTAGAAGCATCCTCCTCCCCGACCCTTTTTTGATTGTTTGGAGATTCGATCACAATCTCGACAATAGGAACATGCACAACCTCTATAACAGGGGCCTACCCTAGCTCAAACCTAAAAAGGTTCTGAGCTGTAACCAACTCTCTAAAGGACATAGTCGCATATATAGCAGTGCTATGGATCCTAAAGTGCTTAGTCGAAGATTTCCTGAGGACCTCCTCTACCACATTAAAAAAAATGTTTAAGATTAGCTCAGCAACAAGCAAAAAACTAGTTATTAGAGGAAAAAGTGTCCATAAATACTTACCTATGTTCGAGGGATGCCTCCAGATATGGGGAACACGAAGAACTTCAATAGTCCCCCTGAATTCCCAAGCGTCCTTAGAGATGAAAAGAAAATGATGTTGCCACCCTTCTGGGGGAACAAGAAGGTTCAGAACTAGTAGGACACCAGAGCTCTCCAAATGAAGAGATAAAAGAAAGGAGGAAAAGTAGGAGCCATGTAAAAGAAATGAAGAAATTCAAGAATAGAAGGTGATGATACCTAGAACAAACCCCAGACCTGAGATCAGGAAATGAGCTTAGCTCGGGGGCTCGGAAAAGAAAAAACAGAGCTCATCCCAACCAAAGTCAGAGCTCGTCCAGCCAGTATGGGAGCTCCCCCAAACAAGATAATAGGGGGAAAAGGTGAGGAGACATCAAGATGACAGAGGACACCTCCGAAGTAGAAGCCAAGCTGAAACCAAGGCATAAGACCCTTAACCAACCAAGATCCTCTCAAAATATTAAGGAGGATCCCATGGTAGAAGGCAAAGATCTCGGGATATGGATCGTTAAAGCCAGTTGTAGGGAGTTTAGGTAACTCCGGGATTGGAGAGGGAGATGGGGGAAGATCCCTTCTTTATAGGAAGTAAAATCGGATTAGAGGTAAGCAAGAGGCTATAAAAGGGGGATAGGCAATAGAGCCACGGAGAACCCTAATTCTCTCCTCACTACGCTGTAACACGCTGAATACAATCAATAAGAAAGTAGGAGCAAGAGACTCCATTGCAGAGTGGACTAGCCGAGCTCTCAAGCCGGTGAACCACTGTAACTCTTTTGTGTTATCTCTCTTTCCTCAATTCCCTTAAGCATCTGCCAGCATTGTTTGGCACGAGCCTTGGAGCTCAGACACCACATTTAATTTCACTCATATCCATACCCATAGCTCAGTTTCGGTAGAAAACACTATCAGTTTGGCGCCGTCTGTGGGAACGACAGTTCTTGTTATAAATATACTGATTTTTCAGTGATTGATTGTCTCTACACGAAACATGAGTAAAAGTCAGATGAATCCCCCAAGGATGCAAAATCCCCAGGAGGTCACCAGTGGAAGGCAACCGAAAAACCCTCATGATTTCATCCCCATCACTGAAGACGACCCACCTACGGTGGATCCTCCTGCTAACAATGAACTAGACGCCCTTCGACTGGTCAATCAACGCTTACTCCAACAAAATGAGGAGCTCTTGAAGCTCTTACAAGGCCCTCAGCAGACGCAGCCACCCCGACAGGGCCCGAACAATCTTCCTCCTAGGGATCGGCAGTGCCTTGACCCCCTCAGGGAAGCAAACAAAGGAGGAGAAAGCAGTCAAGCACCCCATCAACCGCCTAGGAGGGGGATCAATGAAGAAGCACAAAGCCAAAACGAAAGACTGGAGAGGAATAATTTCCTTCCTTTCCAACAGGAGAGAATGGAGCAATATTGGGAACACCGTTTCAAGGACATCCAACAAGAACTCAGCCACATGAGAGAGGCAGTGAAGGTCAAAACCCCAGTAACAATGGATGCCTTGGTGCAACAAACTGAATCCTCATTCACTCCTGGGGTATTACATTTCCCCCTTCCTCCGAAGTTCAGAGTGCCTCAGATAGAGGTTTTCGACGGGACAAAAGACCCTGTGGATCACCTCAACACCTACAAAAACCAGATGGAGTTGCACGGGTACCAGGATCTTGTGCGATGTAGGGCCTTCGCCATCACCCTGAAGGGGTCAGCCTTAGCATGATTCAATAGGCTCCCCCCGGCTTCGATCTCCTCTTTCAAAGAACTTTCCATTTCCTTTGTGTCTCACTTCATCGGAGCTCGAATTTATAGAAAGCCGAGCTATTATCTATTAAATATAAAGCAAAGGCCTGATGAGAACCTGCGATCTTACGTTCAGAGGTTCAATTCAGAATCTCTGAAGGTAGATATCCCTGACGAAAAGTTTGTCATTACTGCTTTCATTGCCGGATTAGGAGTGCAGTCAAATGATCTAATGTTCTCTATATCCAAGAATCCTCAAGCAAGCATGGCTAAGGTGTTAGCCAAGGCAGAAAAGTACATAAACGGTGAAGAAGCACTCATTTCCAAGGTGGGAAGTACATCCTCACGAAAGGAGAAGGGAAAAGAAGAGAAGAAAAGGGACCGAAGTCCCAGGAAAGAAAAGGGGCGAGAAAGGTGTCCAAGGAGGGACAGAGATCGCTCCCCGAAGAGAAGAAGAAATGTTAGAGACCGCTTGGGCCCCATGCAGCCTGAGCTACAGCCTAGATACGGACCTCAGAGATTCACCCCACTCACCGTCGCTGTATCCCAAGTTCTGTATGAGGTCCAAAACGAGAAGTTCCTATGGTGGCCACCTCGGATGAAGGCTGATCCAGCAAAGAGAGACCCCACAAAGTATTATGACTACCACAGGGATCATGGTCACCACACTGATGACTGCATTCAATTAAAGAAGGAGATCGAGTTCTTAATTCAATGAGGACAGTTGCGTCGCTTTGTGGCCCATGAAAACCAGAAACGAGCTCTTCCACCGCTGCCACCTCAACAGCAGGCACCTGCGCCACATCAGCAGCCTCTAGGTGAGGTCATAGTGATATCTGGAGGATTTGCGGGAGGCGGGGAGTCCAGCTCAGCCAGGAAAGCGCACCTCCGACGAATTAGAGCCGAAGAAGCTCTCGAAGTGCATACTGTATCCAAAGCACCACGCTTAGACACAGCTATCACTTTTTCAGATTCTGATTTGGAGGGATGCCAATACCCCCATGATGATCCATTGGTGGTAAGAGTCGTGGTAGCTAACAAAACCGTTCACCGAGTTCTGATCGATAATGGGAGCTCGACAGACATCATTTTTGCACCTGCCTTCGACAAGATGGACATAGGAAGGGAAAAACTCGAACCTGTAAGCACTCACTTGCTAGGATTCTCTGGAGAAAGGGTGCTCCCTCTAGGCTCAATCCAACTCATGCTCACCCTAGGTGACCCACCTTGCCAAGCCACCACGACCGTAAAATTCCTAGTGGTGGATGCACCTTCTGCATACAATATCCTGCTGGGGAGGCCTTCCCTTAATTCCATGAGGGCAATCCCGTCCGCCTATCACTTGGTCGTTAAATTTTCTACAGAAAACGGAATCGGAGCGGTCTGGGGAGATCAGCGTGTAGCAAGAGAATGCTACATGGCATCTGTAAAGATGAAAGAGGTTGAGAACATCCAATTGGATGAACTCGACATGAGGGATGAGCTTGAAACAAGACCGATGCCATCAGAAGAGCTGGAACCAATTCAGCTTGACAAGGAGCCAGAACACCTCGTTTATATTAGGTCCAAGTTAAGCAGAAAGGTTAAAAGCCTTCTCATCCAGTTCTTGAAGGAAAATATAGGAGTGTTTGTCTGGAAAAAAGAAGATATGGAAGGTATTGACCCCTCGATCATCACGCACAAGCTCAGCGTGAATCCTATCTGCAAACCTATCAAACAGAAACGAAGAAGTTTCACCCCGGAACGCCAAAAAGCAATCAATGAAGAGGTCAGCAAACTCCTCTGCGCAAAAGCCATCAGGGAAGTTGACTACCCTACTTGGCTGGCAAATGTGGTTCTTGTTAAAAAAACCAATGGTAAGTGGCGACTGTGCATCGACTTCACTGATCTCAACCGAGCATGCCCCAAGGACAGCTTTCCCTTACCTCGGATCGACTTAATAGTGGACGCCACAACCGGACACGAGCTCCTTAGCTTCATGGACGCCTTCTCAGGTTATAACTAGATCAGGATGGATCCCAACGACCAAGAGAATACCTCATTTGTAACTGAACAGGGAACATACTGTTATCAGGTTATGCCTTTTGGATTGAAAAGCGCTAGAGCCACTTACCAGCGGTTGGTGAATAGGATGTTCCAAAAGCAGATAGGAGCATCCATGGAAGTTTACATCGACGACATGTTAGTGAAGTCACTGGAGGTAGAGCTCCACATCGAGCACCTAGCTGAGTCATTCCAGATCATAAAGGAGTACAAGATGAAGCTCAACCCTGCAAAGTGTGCATTCGGGGTCTCGGCAGGAAAGTTTCTGGGTTTTATAGTTAGCAGCCGAGGAATCGAAGCCAACCCAGAGAAGGTTAGGGCGGTGTTAGATATGCAGTCACCATCCAACACAAGAGAGGTACAACGCCTGACAGGTAGAATAGCTGCCTTGAGCCGTTTTGTGTCCAGGTCAAGCGATAAGTGCCAACCATTCTTTCAAGTCTTGAAAAAGGCGTTCCAGTGGGATACCAAGTGCGAGGAAGCATTCAAAGCCTTAAAAAATTACATGAGCTCCCCCCCCTGTTTTGGTGAGCCCTTTAAAAGGGGAAGTCCTTACTCTCTACCTAGCAGTCTCAGATTTCTCAACAAGCGCAGCGCTGGTTAGGGAGCGAGACAGAGCTTAGCAACCAGTCTACTACTGCAGCAGAGCTCTGAGGGGGGCGGAGGAGAGATATCCAAAGATGGAGAAACTCGCTTTAGGTTTGGTTACAATAGCTAGGAGACTTAGGGCCTATTTCCAGGGTCATACTATCGAGGTTCCAACAGACCAGCCAATGAAACAAGTGCTATATAAGCCAGAATCTTCTGGAAGGTTAGTTAAATGGGCCATAGAGCTCAGTGAATTTGATATCAAATATAAGCCAAGGACTGCCATCAAAGGGCAAATTTTGGCGGATTTCATCGCAGAATTCACAGCAACAACACCTATGGAGATCACAGAGTTAGTACCCGACCTCCCCATATGGAGGCTTTCAGTGGATGGAGCTGCTAATGCTCAGGGAAGTGGTGCAGGTATGATCCTGACCTCTCCAGATGGAATAGATGTCGAATATGCCCTTAGGTTTGGGTTTAAGGCTTCAAATAACGAGGCAGAGTATGAAGCTGTCATCGCTGGGCTCAATCTTGCTCATTCTATGGAAGCAGAACAGCTGGAGATCTGCAGTGACTCCCAACTAGTGGTGAAACAGATAGAGGAATCCTACGAAGCGAGGGGCGAAAAAATGATCCTTTACCTCAGAAAGGTACGAGAACTAATTAAGAAGTTTGTGCAGGTTAAGGTTAGACACGTACCCAGAACAGAGAATTCACGAGCAGATGCATTGGCAAGGTTAGCAACTGCCTCACAAGAAGATTTAGATAGGCTAATACCAGTGGAGCACCTTCCAGAGCTTTTAGTAAGCATTGAAAAGGAGGAAATGCTACCAATCGTAGCCCATCCGAGCTGGATGGACCCCATCATAGAATACCTGCAAAAAGGAACCTTGCCAGACGATGCTAAAGAGGCCTCCAAGCTAAGAACCAGGTCAGCCAGATTTTCTATGCTGCAAGGAAATCTGTACAAACGAGGATTTTCAGCACCTCTCCTTAAATGCGTGGGAGATGAGGACGCCAATTATATACTCAGAGAAATACATGAGGGAATATGTGGCAATCACATCAGGGCTCGGGCCTTGGCAGGAAAAACACTGAGGCAAGGGTATTACTGGCCCACCATGCTCAAGGATGCCACCGAATTGGTCAAGAAATGCAAGACTTGCCAAGAGTATGCCAACATTTCCCATTGTCCACCCGAGCTGTTAACCTCGGTGGTAAGCCCATGGCCCTTCCAGCAATGGGGTTTGGACATACTTGGACCCCTTCCCACCGGTATGGGACAATGCAAGTTTGCTATCATAGGGGTGGATTACTTCACCAAATGGGCGGAGGTCGAACCTTTGACAACAATCACCGAACAAAAAGTCTAAAACTTCGTTTGAAAATCTATAGTTTGCAGGTTTGGGGTTCCTAGAGCAGTCATATCTGACAATGGAAAGTAGTTTGACAACTCAAAATTTAAAAGGTTTTGTGCTGAGCTCTGGATAAAGAACTACTTCTCAGCTCCTGCACATCCTCAATCCAATGGACAAACAGAGGTAACAATCAGAACCATAAAGGCAGCTCTAAAAACTAAACTAGAAAACCTAAAAGGCAAGTTGGTGAAGTATATCCCTGAAGTATTGTGGGCCTACAAGACCACCGCCAGGTTTGCAACTCAGGAAACCCCGTTTGCTTTGGCTTTTGGAACCGAGGCAGTGGCCCCTGTTGAGGTGGGGCTCCAATCACCTAGGGTGGAGTTGGCAGACGCCGAGCACAATGATGAGTCTCTCCTACTGAACCTCGACCTCTTGGATGAAAAGAGAGACAGAGCTCTGCAGCGCGCTCAACGTTACCAAAGGAAAACCGCAAGGTACTACGACAGGAAGGTAAAGCACAGAAGTTTCAAAATTGGGGACTTGGTGCTTAGGAGACTTCTGCTTGCGAGGAAGGATCCCACTCATGGGAAGCTAGGACCCAACTAGGAAGAACCATATATCATATCAAGGGTAATCAGACCAGGAAACTACGAGCTGCAAACCGAGGAAGGAAAGATCCTACCTCACTCTTGGAATGCCGAGCACCTTAAGAAGTTCTTTCAGTAAGTTTTCCTTGTAATATAGCTATTTTTGATGAAAATAAACGAATCTTTTATTCATCCTCATGAGGTTTCCAAAATAAATAAATATATAATAAGCACATGTGAAACAAGCTCTACAGCTCGCGATAAGCTTCTAAGCTTATAAAAGTCAAGATGAGCTCCTAGGCTTATAAACAAACGATAAACTTCTAAGCTTATAAAATTCAAGATGAGCTCCTCAGCTCATAAACAAACGATAAGCATCTAAGCTTATAAAATTCAAGATGAGCTCTTCAGCTCATATACAAACGATAAGCTTCTAAGCTTATAAAATTTAAGATGAGCTCTCAGCTCATATACAAACGATAAGCTTCTAAGCTTATAAAAGTCAAGATGAGCTCCTAGGCTCATAAACAAATGATAAGCTTCTAAGCTTATAAAATTCAAGATGAGCTCCTTAGCTCATAAACAAACGATAATCATCTAAGCTTATAAAATTCAAGATGAGCTCTTCAGCTCATATACAAGCGATAAGCTTCTAAGCTTATAAAATCCAAGATGAGCTCTTCAGCTCATAAACAAACAATAAGCCTCCAAGCTTATGAAGCTCAAGATAAGCTCCTCAGCTCAGCATCTAAGCTTACAGAATTCAGAATGGGCTCCCTAGCTCATCTAATAAGGAGTGAGCCCTCAGCTCATACATGCACGATCAAAGAGAAAGATCTGACATTCAAAGAATTCAAGAATACAAGTGTTCAAGAAAATGTAAAGAGAAACATAGTTTGGCATTAATCAAGAAAGAAAGAGAAGTACAAGGAGGTAGAACTCCTAATCCTTCTTAAGCTGTGACTTCAGCTCGGCTACTTCCTCCCTCAGGCGAGCGTTCTCCTCCTTCAGCTCATCCCTTTCTTGTTCAGCCTTGTAGAGCGAGTCAAGAAGCTTCTGACCTGCTGGAGTAAGAAAAATAGTGGAAAGAGAGTCGGGTGAGAAAGAGCCATCCCTCTTGCGCTTCTTCGAGCTCGCACCAGTATCACCCTCCTCATCAGATTCCCCTTCCTCGTCAGATTCAGAGGGAGAGGTCTAGCAAGAATAAGGAACGGAGGAAAATTCATATTCAGTTGCCACAGCCCCAAGCAAATAAAGGTTTTCATTCGTCATCAACTCAGAATAAGTCCTAGGCTCCACTAGCCGCAACTCGTCAATAATCATCATCTCTGGCACATCCAGATCAGGTGGACCTGCGCAACAAGAATATAATAAGAATATGTCTTCAAAGTAATATTCAAGAGAGCTTGGCTCGAGCTTACCAATGCGAGAGAAGCTCTTCCAGGACCGTGGAATCCTAGCATCACAACAGCGCACCTCAGGGGACCGCCAAGACTCCCCAGAAGCAAAAAAGAAACATTTAGACCACCCTTCAGGATTGGAAGGAAGGCATAGAACCAAAGGAGGTGAATTAAAGTGCCTCCAACGAAAGAAGTTGAAGCAGGGGGCATCGTCTTCCTCGATCTCGAAGAAGTAAAGGAACTCGGAAACAGAAGGGAACCTACCGCTGCCATACAGGCGCCAGAACAGGAAAAAGCTCACCATATCAGCCCATCCTCGTGGAGAAAGGCGAGAAGGGCATAGACCATAATGAGCAAGAACTCGCCCGATAGCCGGATGAATGGGAAGGCGAAGTCCCATGTCCATTGCACCCTTAAAAAGGCAGACTTCCCCTCGAGAAAGATAGTTACAGGGCTCGTCAAGGGTAGAGACTCGCAGAGAAAAATCAAGATCAGGAAAAAACTGTTTCTTGATGGCTACCAAATCAGAAGGCTCTAAGGTCGAAGGAGACAAGTAGCGACAATGCCACTTCCATTCGATTCCGAAGGAAGTGCGTTCCTTGAATAGAGAAGTAGCGGAGGCAGCCATTAAGGATTACGGTGAAAACAGAGGATAACCACGAAGGATCAAGAAGAAACTCAGAAATATTTTCGGAAAAAGAGAAAGAAACTCAGCAGATGTTGGGGGACTTAAAGAAGATTGTAAGTTTTTAGGAAACCAAGAGCCATGCGAAGGGCAGAGTCGGCAGTCTTTTTGGTTTCCTAATTAATAAAGGTGGTTACGGTTATGGAAAACAGTTGGGAAAAGGCGGGAAAATGAGTCAGCACAAGATTACCCCTCCTAATGCACTCAAAACAGTTGAAAATAAATCTGACCCCAAGTGAACAGAATATCCCTCGTATTTCTTAGAGCTGAGCTCAGCTCGGTTGGCAGCCTGGTATCTCCATAACAAGTCTTTGAGGCCTTCAGTTCCAAGAACCTTGCTCACTTCAGGATGATGAAGTTCCTGATGAGTTCCTTAGTTCATCAAAAGAACTTGGCAGCTCATAAAGTCCATAATCTTGCTTCAAGAAGGACTGAAGCACTTCTCAAAGTAAGGGGGGCAAGAGAAGTACAAGGAGAAGAGAATGCAATGTAAAACAGAACCATGTGAGTTATGTCTCAAATCAAAATCACAACACATCGCAATTCAAAACAAAAACAAAAGTTGTATTTCAGAGACAAGAGTCAAAGGTACATTAAAAGTTCGCAGTTACAAACAAAAGAAAAAAAAAACTAAGTTTCTGAAGGTGGATCTTGAAGTTCAACAGAGCGAGCCTCAGTAGCAGAAGTAGAGCTCGGAAGATCAACATGCAAGGACTCGGGGGTTAGAGGAGTAGTAGCCTCAAGGGTACTGGCCCCAGGAACCTCTACCCCGTCACCTGGCAATTCTTGATTAAGAGCTCTGGACACAAGGTCAGCAGAGAAGGAATTGGTACGTGGAATAGTCGAAGAAGCAGGTACACTTTGATTCAAGGCTTCAGCTGGTGGAATCGAGGCATCTTCCTCGTTATCAGAGTCAGATCCTTCCATTTCTTCCTCAGTAGGGATAGGGAAGTTGAAGTCCAGGTCTGGAAAAGCTTTGATAGCCTTGCGCCTAAAGGCAAGCCACCCTGTAGCCCACAAGGTGGTGGCCTCATCCTTCAGCTCTGCTACCTCGCTATCCCTCTGTCTGACCAGGTCTTTCTGCCCCTCAAGCTCCTCGCAGAGTTTGCCATTGGTCTCGTTTAGAGTGAGGTACTCCTGCCTTGCCTGCATAAGGGAATTTTTGGTGTCAAAGGCCTCTTGGCTAGCCTTGGTCCACTCCTCAGTCTTGAGCTCTAGATCCTCCGTGGTTATCCGTAGCTCATCTCGAGCTTTCTTTTCCCCTTCCTCAGCTCTGACCTTAACGGTTAAAGTATGCTTGAGGTCGGAGGCTTGCTTCACTACTTGCTCCTTAAGGATTTGCACCTGAGTCCTGAGGTCCTCGTTTTCAAGGGACAACTCAGTGACTTTGACCTCATACGCCTTCAGAGCCTTAACAGAGCGCTCATAAGACCGAATCCGGTGCAATAAACCTTTCGCATGGAGGGCAGCCTGGGGATATAAAGAAAGCTCAGCAAGTTGCGTAAAGCTATTATACGAGGGTAAATAGAGATGGAAAAGTGTTAGTACTTACATCAGCTGCCCCCTGAAGAGCTGATGCGATGGATTCCTCGAGGGGCATAGAAGCAGCCTACAGGACGTCAGTTTCAGAAAAAATAGAAGAGATAGCTCCCGCAGCGAGATCCATGTTATCAAAGTAAGAATCTTCATCTTCCTCTTCGGATTTTCCCCCTTTCTCAACAATCTTCCCGGAAGCACTGTATGAGAAAGTGCCGGGTTGGAGATCGGGGATCAGTCCCAGAGCATTCTCGACCTCAGAAGAGGAGGGGGAAGCCTGACCTCCCATCTGAGTTTGAACCAACGCAGGCTGAGCCTCTGACGGGGAAGAGGTGGCTGCAATTCGAGGAGTGTCGGATGAGGAAGACAGTGCCTTGGTGGGAACCAGTTCTTTAGCGGATGAAGAGGGCGAAGGCATCTCCAACCTTGGAACTTTAGCCCGGGTAATAGGGCCACTCCCAGAGCTGACCTGGGCCTTTCGCTTGCCAGATCTATCGCCCTTCATCAATTCCTCAACTTTAGCCTGGAGCTCTTTAGGAATAGACTTCATGGTGGAGGGACCTGGAAGGTCTGAGTTGAATCAGGAGATATAAAGAAAACGAAAGAGGAGGAGAAAGAAAGTGTTGATGATATTACCTTCTTCGGCGCTTACAGCAGATATTGGAATAGCTAAGGTCGTCGGGGGGGGGGGGGCTCAGACCTAACTCCACCAGATATCGAGGCTCGATGAGATCAGCGTATATCTCTGGCTTGATTTTTCCCAATTTCAATAGCACCCTGTTATCTTCAGGGCTGAGCTCAGGCCGACCACCAATAAAAAAAAAATGCAAGTAAGAGCAAAGCAAGAGGCTCATAAGTTCCAGATTAAAGCTCAGCCAGCTTGAGTAAAGGCTCACCCAAGTTTTCTGGCCTAGACCAGGCCGTAGGGATACCAAGAGTATCAGTTTTATCAGCAGGATTATACTCCCAGTTGGTACCCCCAACAAAAAAGAAGTGCTTTTTCCACCATTTGTGAGAAGTTGGGAGGTCGGTAATGATCTTCATAACAACATTTCGCTTAGAGATATATAGAAAGCCTTCAGAAGAGGTCAGCTTGACATTGAAAAGTTCCATAAGCAGAGAAAGGCTAGGAACTCCGAGTTTATGCTTGTTAAAGATGACTAAAAGGCCTACCATAACACCATAGAAATTGGGGGAGAGCTGGGAAGGGCATACATTGAAGTGCTGCAGAACAGCCTTGATAAAGGGGTGCAGGGGAAAGCGAAGGCCGTTCTCAAAAGCAGCAAGGAAGAAGCAGACCCTCTTACGCACTTGTTCTACGTAATAAATGGACTTATCCGGGCACCAGGGTTCGACTCCAGGAGGAAAACCATATCGAGCTTTGTAAGCTCTCATCAATGCAGGGGCCTCTCTACTATAGCCAACGGACTCTGCATACCTAAAGGCAGCCCCCAGGTATGAAGATTTATCAGCAACCCCAACTCCACTCACCTTGCCCTTACCTTTGTCAGGCTTGGGGGGCACGGGAGAAGATGTAGAAGGGGGCTCCTCAGTGCCGACCTCGACTTCCACAGCCTCTACACCAGGAAAATTGTCAATCTCATCACATACATCCCCTAAATAGGTGTCCTCAGACCGATCGCCTAGAAGGGAAACAGAGGAACGGGTAGCACCAGAAGAGGCAGACATGATTGGGCAAGAAAAGGGAAGATTAAAGGAACAATAAAGGGGGGGAACACTAATCAAACTTTCTCTAATAACCCTAGGGTCAGCACAATAGCTCCCAACAGCAAGAATGTGCACAATAGAGCTCCAATCCACAAAGCGAGGAAGAGGGGATAGACAACAATCACGATTCCAGCAATAAAAGAACCGAAAAGACAAAAAACGTAATAACCACCTCGAACTCGAGGGATCCAGAACGAGGAAAGATGCGAAAAGGGGGCAGAAAGAACGTACCTAGCTGGGAGAGAGCGACGAACAACAATCCGGGGCCAAATCAAAAGGGGAAGCACTGTGAGTCCTCGAATCGAACACAGGAAAACCGATTTTGAGTAAAAATCAGAAAGCTTGGAGACAGAAAGCAGAGGATTCGCAGAAGCTAGAAGTTCAAAGAACAGAGAAGAAGTTTAACAGTGGGAAAAGGCGGTTCAGATAGCCGTTTGGGTATTTAAAGCTTGAGAGACATGGGCTGAAACGTGCGTGGGAATCGAGGAAGGCCATGATTGCTATAAACCGTCAAAAGGCTTCAGTCACGTGCAAGTCAGGGTCAGCCACGTGCATATCCAGCTCGGTGTGGAAAAATCTCAGCCCCTGTCCAAGCAAGCTCGAGACAAGGGCTGGGGGGCAACTGATGATACCTAGAATAAACCCCAGACCTAAGCTCAGGAAATGAGCTTAGCTCGGGAGCTCGGAGAAGAAAAACAGAGTTCATCCCAACCAAAGTCAGAGCTCGTCCAGCCAGTATGGGAGCTCCCCCAAACAAGATAATAGGGGGAAAAGGTGAGGAGACAGCAAGATGACAGAGGACACCTCCGAAGTAGAAGCCAAGCTGAAATCAAGGCATAAGACCCTTAACCAACCAAGATCCTCTCAAAATATTAAGGAGGATCCCATGGTAGAAGGCAAAGATCTCGGAATATGGATCGTTAAAGCCAGCTGTAGGGAGTTTAGGTAACTCCGGGATTGGAGAGGGAGATGGGGGAAGATCCCTTCTTTATAGGAAGTAAAATCGGATTAGAGGTAGCAAGAGGCTATAAAAGGGGGATAGGCAATAGAGCCACGAAGAACCCTAATTCTCTCCTCACTACGCTGTAACACGTTGAATACAATCAATAAGAAAGTAGGAGCAAGAGACTCCATTGCAGAGTGGACTAGCCTAGCTCTCAAGCCGGTGAACCACTGTAACTCGTTTGTGTTATCTCCCTTTCCTCAATTCCCTTAAGCATCCGCCAGCATTGTTTGGCACGAGCCTTGGAGCTCAGACACCACATTTAATTTCACTCATATCCATACCCATAGCTCAGTTTCGGTATAAAACACTATCAGAAGGAAACTCCTCGTTGCCATGTAGGCGCCAGAAAAGGAAGAACCCTACCAAAATACTCCACCCCTCCGCTGAGAGCTTAGAGGGGCACAAGTTGAGATAAGTAAGGATTCGCCTGATAAAGACGGACATGGAAAACTTGAGTGCAACCTCAAAGGCAGATTCAAAGAAGCAGACTTTCCTCTTTGAAAAAAAGCTATGGGGTTGATGTTCTGTAAGGACGTGGATAGGGACACCTGTAGGGAACCCATAATGTTCCTTGATAGCCTTCGCTTCAACCTTAGAAATGCTACTAGGAACCATGAAGACAGACTAATTCGGATCCTCTAAGACAAATGAAGCTCTCCTTTTGAACTCTGAAGAAAGTGGAGAATTCATATTTTTGACGATACACAACCCAAGGCGCCTGTTCCACTTTATGACGGCTCGACGGTGCAAATAGGTACCAACCATCTTAATCACATCTTTTCAGTAATCGTAGCAAAACAATTCTACAACGTTGACACTTCCTAGAAGTGATGAGCTCGTCCTAAGCGCAAATAATAGATTACTAAACGTAGAGCTCCTTAGCTTATGCTTACGATGAGATCTTCACTCGATAAAGCACTTCAACCCATGATGAGTTCTTTAACTCATGCTTAAAATAAGCTTTTCAGCTTATAAGAAGACAGAGGTTTAGTTGCCAAATCCAGGGGGCCACCCAAAGCTAGGACTTGATAACTAAAACTATTAGAAGATTATCACTGCTACAAGGCCTTCTAGCAAGTGAAAGGGGGTAGTGATGAGTGGGTTTTATACCTACGAATTGAGTACTTTCGGCTTGATGAAATTACAAGTTTTCAATTATTTTATGTTCTTTTTTATTTGTTTTGTGTGTTTTGATGTTATTTGATAGGAATCATCATTTGGATGCAAACAAGATCATTTGGAAGCAAACAAGGATTTGGAGGCTTAAAAGTGAAAGAAATCAAGGAGGTATTGGTGTTTGGTAACAAAGGCACCAGAACTAGCACCATCTGGTGGAAGTACCTCGGTTTTCCTCCATTTTGACCATGATCAACTCAGAATCTGGAAAAGTTCAAAACATGAAAGTTGTATATTTGGATGTCTTCTGTATTTTTTAAATATTTCAGCTGAATCCAACGGTTGGATCAAAAGTTATGGCGATTTTACGAAAACTGGTCCAGAGCTGAAGGCTTAAAAAAGGGCCAGCGCTGTTCCAGCGCTGTTTCAGCGCCCCAGCGCCCATTCACTGCCTTCCCAGTGCTGTTCCAGCACTGTCCCAGCGCCCCAGCACGCCCTCACTGGTTTTGGACGAGATTTCTGACTTGTTTGACCCGAAATTGGACTCTAATGCTACCTATATGCTAGGGTTTGATGGGGGATATATATATACTGACTTTTGGGGGCTGAAAACATATATAGAGAAGAAGACCAAGGATTGATAGAAAATTGAAGGCAAGAATCGAAGAAAATCGAACTTGAAGGCTAGAGAGGGATTGAAGCTTGCAACTAAGTTTTCATTCTTTTCCCTTATTTTTTCTTCTTGATTTTCTAAGATGTTGTTTAATTTGAGAATGATGTTTTTCAATTATATTATGAACTAAATATTTATTAAGGTTGCAACGGAACCTAATGTCTAGTTAAATTTATCTACTCTCGTTTCTCGTTCTTGTTGATCATATATGAGTTGTTTGTCATATTTTGTGTTTAATATATAATTGTTTGGCCATCAATTAATTTGATAACCTAGATGAAATTGGGAGATGAATTCTAGGTTTAGATCTGAATATGATGACATGCGTCTGGTTAATTCTTCTTCGGATTGAATTGCTGGGTTTGTGTATAGGATAGGAATATACCTATATGCCGTGTGTAACTTGTATGAGAGTTTGAACTTAATGAATCTATTCCAACTTATTTTGCATAGGAATATAGCAATTTAATTGGGAGAGATATGCTTATCTTACTATCGGAAGATGTTTGATAAATACTTTTGAAGTCTCAGTTAACAATTCAATTTGATCAATTAACTGGAAAGAGAGTGGAAAGATTTATACGAAGCATTAGGGGAAGTTGTAATCTTAACTTCTTTTATCCGTTAAATTCAATCTTTGATTATTAAGTTTAGATTTAGTTTAAATTACTCATCCCATAGTTCAATTCCAATTGTTTAAATAAAATTGAATTGATATAAAGTTAGTACTTGAAATTTATTATTAATAATTCTCCGTGGGAACGATACTCTACTTATCACTTTATTACTTGTTGATCGTGTATACTTGCACGTAAATTGTCAATACCAAATTCGGACAACAGGTAGGGATACACCGATATTCCACCACAAGAAAAGAAAGAGAAATGAATATTCCATTTCAAAAGGAAAGTTGGAAGAGCTATAAGTTTAAAAAAAACACAGAACATCAAAACAACATATCAAAGATGGCCATTTTTCTAGTTCGCCACATTAGCTCCCCCTGTCTGCTGCTCAATATCTTCCATCATTGTCAAGATAATAGGAAGATCCATAGTGGGTGAAGGGAGCTCGACGCCAGCAACTCGACACCCAACAGCTCGCTCCTTAGGGCCCTTATCAGCTCCACCTTTTCCAGTCTTCTCGGCATCATTGTTAGTAAAAAGAGGAACGCAAGACTCGAAGTCCAAACTAGGAAACTTCTCTGTGGCCTGATCTCTGCAGTCCTCATAACCATTGACGTAGTTATTAGCGCACTCGATCTTCAGATCACTAATGGTTTGGTCCTTGAACTTTACAACAGACCTCAGTTCCTTGAGCTCTTTCTGCATCTCAGTAGCTCTCTCCTTAGTCTTCTCTTTCTCTAACTTGGCCAAATCCACAACACCAATTATCCTCCCCAGTTCAATCTCTCTCTACTTTAGTTTGTCTTCAATGGTATTTTTAGAAGACTTGAGAAGCTCAACCTGAGAGAATAGCTTATCCAAATTCTCGTGAGTAGTTGCCAAGTTGGATGTACGATCCTCGGCCGATTTCTCATATTTTTTAGATCAACCAAGGAGGGTACTAACATGGATAATAGCCTGCAAGGAATTATCACTAAGTAAAAAGCAATAAAAAAGAAGAGCTTAAAAAGAAAGTTTGAGTTAGGACTTGTACAACCTGAGTCCATGAAGAGCAGTGGCGGCTTCATCATTGACACTCATCGAAGTAGACTTAGAAAGGTTTACTCGTGAAAGAATACTCAACATCTTGGTGGCAGCTAAGCTAGTGTTAGAAAGAAGGGAGATTTCATCTGCAAGGGGGGCTGAGGATGACTTCGGCGGAATGGAAGGAATAACCTTCAGAGGTGGTACATATCTAAAAGTGGGAGCAACGAGCTCGTTAGAGAAAATAATGGATCAAATATGTTTTGTTGAAAAACTTGTGGTTTGTTGAAAAGCTTATGATTTATTGAAAAAGTTGTGGTTTGTTGAAAAGCTTGTGATTTGAGTAGTATCCACTGTGCTAGAGTTGTTGATAACTTGACATGACTTACATGTTGTTGATTTAGACACTGCGCAATTGTCATGAGACAGCTTGACATTGCTTAAATGTTGTAGATAGCTTAACATTGCTTAAATGTTGTTGATAACTTGACATTGCTTAAATGTTGTTCTTGACTCATAGCACATGTGGACAATTTATTATTTTGATATTTTGGCTGTGATTATGAGATTTTAAAGTTAGTTAAAAACACTTTGATTTTGTTGTTCTCCTCAGATTGTGAACATATTTTTGTGAAATTATATTTGATCCATATTTTTAATATTTTCATTTATTATGATGCACAATACACTCAAGAAAATATTTATTTTCAGAAAGTTGAAGTTTAGAGTTGGGTTTACTATAGCACTAGCAGAGTCGAGATGGGAGGTTAAAGAAACTGGTTGTGAACATATTGTAAAAGAGTGTTCGTTTCCTTGTTCATGTAAGGAATGAATTCTCTAATTCTTTGTGTGGTATTGAGTTAAAGAGTTGAGTACTCTGTCATAGAGTTGTATGATTTATCTCTTTTAGGAGATTACTAGTCATTACCCATGCTTGAAGGCACAATGTATCACAAAAAATTAAAAATTAATTGTGCAATATATGTATTTCTAATCTGCAATTTATTTTTTCATCGTTTTCTAAAATTACACAATTTCAAATAAATTAGATTCCTTCCTTTTCTTTTCTTTTCTCTAATTTTTCATCTCTCTCTAGCCACACCAAATTCAACTCAAGAATGGTCAATCCAGAATATTTATTATAAAGAATTCAATCCAAACAATATAAATTTATATTGTAACCCAAACCACAACATAATATCAAATCAAGAAAGCCAAAACCTAACCAAATTAGATTTATTGAACATCCCACCACTAAATACTGCAATTCACAAACCAAATACTTTCTTATCGCTAGCTGGTGACGAAGTAATATTTAAAAAAAAATTTAAACCTCTTTATTCAATACCAATAATAATTAACAGGACTATCCGTATCTAACCCCTTTATTTAATCACTACAATCCAAATACACAATTAATAAAGAAATTCCTTTACTAATTCAAAGTACACTTTAAAACTCACTTTGCAATGAGCTTGTCGGAGTTTTTCGCTCCCCACCAAATCTACTAAGAACCGTTGTCATAAGACTCATAGATGCCATGTGAAAATCAAGCTCCTTAATCACTTCTAAATTTTGAAATAGCCTTCCTGTTGACCTGCCAAAAAAAAATTTTTTAGAAGATCACACTGGGATATTCCTTGGGTTGATGCCAAATTTATCCAAATATGTAAAAATGATTTGGTCAATGTCACCATATCCACTAAAACGAAAATTCTATCGGCTGACTCATCAATAATAAGAGTGAAAACGGGTTGATTATTTTTCAAACAATTTTTCTTACCACTAGTAACACAAAACCTTCGTTTCATTTGAAAAGGCTAAATTAAGTAATACAAATCAAAATGAAAAGCTAAATTAATTAATAAAAATTAAGGATTAATTTTCAGGGTGATTTGGGATATGAATAACATTTGCATCATCACACAATAAAGATAAATTCGTAGGCCCATTTCCCAATTTTTAATGCCTTGGCTTTAAAGGTGCAATATTGAGATGAACACTCCTCTAGAAACATGCTTGGTATCTCTATGCTGCTACTTACATATTCTGAGTACCAACAATGGGTAATTCCATTAGTGGAATGCAGGACCAATAATAGTGAACTAAACAAAAAATATGAAGCATAAAAACAAATTGCCAATAGTAGGAACAATATAAAGAAAGACTGTTATTTGTGAAAGATGATACAAACACAAATTGTCAATTGCAACTCTTTCATTAGATTCCTATACTATTAACGTTTACCAATAACTTCGTCACTGGAGTTCAGTTTTTGCTGCATCAAATACCTAATTAGAAATAATCTAAACATAAAACAAAAGAATAAAAGAAATGAAAAATAGAAGATGATGAAGTTTTACACTACTCATCCTATAGCATATAAAATACTAACTCAAACTAAACACTAACGTAAAGAATAAATCAAGAACATGTTTTGTGGGGTAGTTATTAGAATCAATTCTAGAGAGAGTTTGTGTGTGAAGGGAGAGAAAGAGGTGCTAGTGAGTAGAGAGATTGCGTGTGTGTGTGTGTTATGGGGTGTAGGCAGAGAGGGGTGTTGGGTGAGAGAGAGGTGTTGGGTGAATAATTGTATCAGTTAGTATGAAATGAGAAGATAGAGTTAGACGAGAGATAAGAGTCTTAGAATTATAGAGAGAGAGTTGTATCAGTTAGTATGAGATAGGGAGAGAGAGTTAGATGAGATATAAGAGTCTTATGAAAATTTTGCATGAGAACCGTCGGATCTATAATCGTCAAGTAATCTGAACTGTGAAAAACTCAAAACAAACTTTTATAGCTACTTTATTATATAGATTGATTGGTATTATTGCTTTAAATGACTAATTCCTTCTATTACAGACGCAGATATTACCACGAGTAGAGTTATACTTCCATCTTTGAGATACCAAATAGGTCTCTTGGGATGGAGTGTGACAGAATCTCTCAAGGTGGACGCGTTGGATGAGAAGGTCGCCCTCACAGCTTTTACGGCTCGTCTCGGTCTACAATCTAAAGATCTCATGTTCTCTATTTCTAAAAATCCTCATGCCACTATGGAAGAGGTGTTGGCGAAAGCAAAAAAGTATATTAACAGGGAAGAAGCTCTCCTTTCTAAGGGTGGATCGTCGAGTACCCACGAGCGATGCTCAAACAAGAAAAGGAAGTAGTCAAGCCTCAAGAGAGGCCGAGAGAGCCGAGAATGGGATTGTTCACCTCAGAGAGATAGAGATCGGTCCCTAAAACAAGTAGAGTGCTCCTCTCGTAAAGACCTGATTGATTCACAATGTCCACTTTAAACAACAAGCAAAATAGCTACAAAGGTCCGACGTTTAGGAATAGGATCTGTAAGTGTAGACACAGGGGCTGCTATTAAAGTATGAAGGAGATCATAAAGACAATTTATATTATGTTTACAAAACTAGAACGTTCTCATTTTGGGAGTGATGTGATTTTGCAAATGTTGTGTCTACATCAATTGTATTTGGTAACTCTACATGTAGTGCAGAAGTTGGTTCCACATCCGTTAGCTACATATTGGAGTTGATCCAACTAAAAATATGCAAAATATATGGGCAAAAGATAATGTAAGGATTTTTGCTGAAACTAAGGTGACCCAAGGAATGTTTAAAATGGTGGTCAAGTTTAGTATTGACTATATTAGTTTTGATAATGAATGTTGATAGTGTTTTCTACCGAAACTGAGCTATGGGTATGGATATGAGTGAAATTAAATGTGGTGTCTGAGCTCCAAGGCTCGTGCCAAACAATGCTGGCGGATGCTTAAGGGAATTGAGGAAAGAGAGATAACACAAAAGAGTTACAGTGGTTCACCGGCTTGAGAGCTCGGCTAGTCCACTCTGCAATGGAGTCTCTTGCTCCTACTTTCTTATTGATTGTATTCAGCGTGTTACAGCGTAGTGAGGAGAGAATTAGGGTTCTTTGTGGCTCTATTGCCAATGGAGGCCTATCCCCCTTTTATAGCCTCTTGCTTACCTCTAATCCAATTTTACTTCCTATAAAGAAGGGATCTTCCCCCATCTCCCTCTCCAATCCCGGAGTTACCTAAACTCCCTACAGCTGGCTTTAACGATCCATATCCCGATATCTTTGCCTTCTACCATGGGATCCTCCTTAATATTTTGAGAGGATCTTGGTTGGTTAAGGGTCTTTTGCCTTGGTTTCAGCTTGGCTTCTACTTCGGAGGTGTCCTCTGTCATCTTGCTGTCTCCTCACCTTTTCCCCCTATTATCTTGTTTAGGGGAGCTCCCATACTGGCTGGACGAGCTCTGACTTTGGTTGGGATGAGCTCTGCTTTTCTTCTCCGAGCTAAGCTCATTTCCTGAGCTCAGGTCTGGGGTTTGTTCTAGGTATCATTAGTTGCCCCCCAGCCCTTGTCTCGAGCTTGCTTGGACAGGGGCTGAGCTTTTTCCACACCGAGCTGGATATGCACGTGGCTGACCCGGACTTGCACGTGACTGAAGCCTTTTGACGGTTTATAGCAATCATGGTCTTCCTCGATTCTCACGCACGTTTCAGCCCACGTCTCTCAAGCTTTAAATACCCAAACGGCTATCTGAACCGCCTTTTCCCACTGTTCAACTTCTTCTCTGTTCTTCGAACTTCTAGCTTCTACGAATCCTCTACTTTCTGTCTCAAAGCTTTCTGATTTTTACTCAAAATCGGTTTTCCTGTGTTCGATTCGAGGACTCACAGTGCTTCCCCTTTTGATTTGGCCCCGGATTGTTGTTCGTCGCTCTCTTCCAGCTAGGTACGTTCTTTCTGCCCCCTTTTCGCATCTTTCCTCGTTCTGGATCCCTCGAGTTCGAGGTGGTTATTACGTTTTTGGTCTTTTCGGTTCTTTTATTGCTGGAATCGTGATTGTTGTCTATCCCCTCTTCCTCGCTTTGTGGATTGGGCTCTATTGTGCACATTCTTGCTGTTGGGAGCTATTGTGCTGACCCTAGGGTTATTAGAGAGAGTTTGATTAGTGTTCCCCCCCTTTATCGTTCCTTTAATCTTCCATTTTCTTGCCCAATCATGTCTGCCTCTTCTGGTGCTACCCGTTCCTCTGTTTCCCTTCTAGGCGATCGGTCTGAGGACACCAATTTAGGGGATGTAGGTGATGAGATTGACAATTTTCCTGGTGTAGAGGCTGTGGAAGCCGAGGTCGGCACTGAGGAGCCCCCTTCTACATCTTTTCCCGTGCCCCCCAAGCCTGACAAAGGTAAGGGCAAGGTCAGTGGAGTTGGGGTTGCTAATAAATCTTCATACCTGGGGGCTGCCTTTAGGTATGCAGAGTCCGTTGGCTATAGTAGAGAGGCCCTTGCATTGATGAGAGCTTACAAAGCTCGATATGGTTTTCCTCCTGGAGTCGAACCCTGGTGCTCGGATAAGTCCATCTATTACGTAGAACAAGTGCGTAAGAGGGTTTGCTTCTTCCTTGCTGCTTTTGAGAACAGCCTTCACTTTCCCCTGCACCCCTTTATCAAGGCTGTTCTGCAGCACTTCAATGTATGCCCTTCCCAGTTCTCCCCCAATTTCTATGGCGTTATGGTAGGCCTTTTAGTCATCTTTAACAAGCATAAACTCAGAGTTCCTAGCCTTTCTCTGCTTATGGAACTTTTCAATGTCAAGCTGACCTCTTCTGAAGGCTTTCTATATATCTCATCGAAATGCTGCTAGGAAGATCATTACCGACCTCCCAACTTCTCACAAAGGGTGGAAAAAGCACTTCTTTTTTGTTGGGGGTACCAACTGGGAGTATAATCATGCTGATAAAACTGATACTCTTGGTATCCCTACGAACTGGTCTAGGCCAGAAAACTTGGGTGAGTCTTTACTCAAGCTGGCTGAGCTTTAACCTGGAATTTATGAGCCTCTTGCTTTGCTCTTACTTGCATTTTTTTTTTATAGGTGGTCGGTCTAAGCTCAGCCCTGAAGATAACAGGGTGCTATTGAAATTGGGAAAAATCAAGCCAGAGAGATACGCTGATCTCATCGAGCCTCGATATCTGGTGGAGTTAGGTCTGAGCCCCCCCCCCCCCCCCGGCGACCTTAGCTATTCCAATATCTGCTGTAAGCGCCGAAGAAGGTAATATCATCAACACTTTCTTTCTCCTCCCCTTTCGTTTTCTTTATATCTCCTGATTCAACTCAGACCTTCCAGGTCCCTCCACCATGAAGTCTACTCCTAAAGAGCTCCAGGCTAAAGTTGAGGAATTGATGAAGGGCGGTAGATCTGGCAAGCGAAAGGCCCAGGTCAGCTCTGGGAGTGGCCCTATTACTCGGGCTAAAGTTCCAAGGTTGGAGATGCCTTCGCCCTCTTCATCCGCTAAAGAACTGGTTCCCACCAAGGTACTGCCTTCCTCATCCGCCTCGAATTGCAGCCACCTCTTCCCCTTCAGAGGCTCAGCCTGCGTTGGTTCAAACTTATATGGGAGTTCAGGCTTCCCCCTCATCTTCTGAGGTCGAGAAGGCTCTGGGACTGATCCCCGATCTCCAACCCGGCACTTTCTCATACAGTGCTTCCGGGAAGATTGTTGAGAAAGGGGGAAAATCCGAAGAGGAAGATGAAGATTCTTACTTTGATAACATGGATCTCGCTGCGGGAGCTATCTCTTCTATTTTTTCTGAAACTGAAGTCCTGAAGGCTGCTTCTATGCCCCTCGAGGAATCCATCGCCTCAGCTCTTCAGGGGGCAGCTGATGTAAGTACTAACACTTTTCCATCTCTATTTACCCTCGTCTAATAGCTTTACGCAACTTGCTGAGCTTTCTTTATATCCCCAAGCTGCCCTCCATGCGAAAGGTTTATTGCACCAGATTCGGTCTTATGAGCGCTCTGTTAAGGCTCTGAAGGCGTATGAGGTCAAAGTCACTGAGTTGTCCCTTGAAAACGAGGACCTCAGGACTCAGGTGCAAATCCTTAAGGAGCAAGTAGTGAAGCAAGCCTCCGACCTCAAGCATACTTTAACCGTTAAGGTCAGAGCTGAGGAAGGGGAAAAGAAAGCTCGAGATGAGCTACGGATAACCACGGAGGATCTAGAGCTCAAGACTGAGGCGTGGACCAAGGCTAGCCAAGAGGCCTTTGACACCAAAAATTCCCTTATGCAGGCAAGGCAGGAG
Organism: Ilex aquifolium; assembly: GCA_951799425.1. NCBI lineage: Eukaryota > Viridiplantae > Streptophyta > Magnoliopsida > Aquifoliales > Aquifoliaceae > Ilex > Ilex aquifolium. The sequence continues at coordinate 11,760,802 of OX637408.1, forward strand.
TACCTCACTCTAAACGAGACCAATGGCAAACTCTGCGAGGAGCTTGAGGGGCAGAAAGACCTGGTCAGACAGAGGGATAGCGAGGTAGCAGAGCTGAAGGATGAGGCCACCACCTTTTGGGCTACTGGGTGGCTTGCCTTTAGGCGCAAGGCTATCAAAGCTTTTCCAGACCTGGACTTCAACTTCCCTATCCCTACTGAGGAAGAAATGGAAGGATCTGACTCTGATAACGAGGAAGATGCCTCGGTTCCACCAGCTGAAGCCTTGAATCAAAGTGTACCTGCTTCTTCGACTATTCCACGTACCAATTCCTTCTCTGCTGACCTTGTGTCCAGAGCTCTTAATCAAGAATTGCCAGGTGACGGGGTAGAGGTTCCTGGGGCCAGTACCCTTGAGGCTACTACTCCTCTAACCCCCGAGTCCTTGCATGTTGATCTTCCGAGCTCTACTTCTGCTACTGAGGCTCGCTCTATTGAACTTCAAGATCCACCTTCAGAAACTTAGTTTTTTTTTTCTTTTGTTTGTAACTGCGAACTTTTAATGTACCTTTGACTCTTGTCTCTGAAATACAACTTTTGTTTTTGTTTTGAATTGCGATGTGTTGTGATTTTGATTTGAGACATAACTCACATGGTTCTGTTTTACATTGCATTCTCTTCTCCTTGTACTTCCCTTGCCCCCCTTGCTTTGAGAAGTGCTTCAGTCCTTCTTGAAGCAAGATTATGGACTTTATGAGCTGCCAAGTTCTTTTGATGAACTAAGGAACTCATCAGGAACTTCATCATCCTGATGTGAGCAAGGTTCTTGGAACTGAAGGCCTCAAAGACTTTTTATGGAGATACCAGACTGCCAACCGAGCGGAGCTCAGCTCTAAGAAATACGAGGGATATTATGTTCACTTGGGGTCAGATTTATTTTCAACTATTTTGAGTGCATTAGGAGGGGTAATCTTGTGCTGACTCCTTTTCCCGCCTTTTCCCAACTGTTTTTCATAACCGTAACCACCTTTATTAATTAGGAAACCAAAAAGACTGCCGACTCTGCCCTTCGCATGGCTCTTGGTTTCCTAAAAACTTACAATCTTCTTTAAGTCCCCCAACATCTGCTGAGTTTCTTTCTCTTTTGCCGAAAATATTTCTGAGTTTCTTCTTGATCCTTCGTGGTTATCCTCTATTTTCACCGTAATCCTTAATGGTTGCCTCCGCTTCTTCTCTGTTCAAGGAACGCACTTCCTTCGGAATCGAATGGAAGTGGCATTGTCGCTACTTGTCTCCTTCGAACTTAGAGCCTTCTGATTTGGTAGCCATCAAGAAACGGTTTTTTCCTGATCTTGATTTTCCTCTGCGAGTCCCTACCCCTGACGAGCCCTGCAACTATCTTTCTCGAGGGGAAGTCTGCCTTTTTTAGGGTGCAATGGACATGGGACTTCGCCTTCCCATTCATCCGACTATCGGGCGAGTTCTTGCCCATTATGGTCTATGCCCTTCTTGCCTTTCTCCACTAGGATGGGCCGCTATGGTGAACTTTTTCTTGTTCTGGCGCCTGTATGGCAGCGGTAGGTTCCCTTCTGTTTCTGAGTTCCTTTACTTCTTCGAGATCGAGGAAGACGATGCCCCCTGCTTCAGCTTCTTTCGTTGGAGGCACTTTAATTCACCTCCTTTGGTTCTATGCCTTCCTTCCAATCCTGAAGGGTGGTCTAAACGTTTCTTTTTTGCTTCTGGGGAGTCTTGGCGGTCCCTTGAGGTACGCTGTCGTGATGCTAGGATTCCACGGTCCTGGAAGAGCTTCTCTCGCATTGGTAAGCTCGAGCCGAGCTCTCTTGAATATTACTTTGAAGACATATTCTTATTATATTCTTGTTGCGCAGGTCCACCTGATCTGGATGTGCCAGAGATGATGATTATTGACGAGTTGCGGCTAGTGGAGCCTAGCACTTATTCTGAGTTGATGACGAATGAAAAACTTTATTTGCTTGGGGTTGTGGCAACTGAATATGAATTTTCCTCCGTTCCTTATTCTTCCTGGACCTCTCCCTCTAAATCTGACGAGGAAGGGGACTCTGATAAGGAGGGTGATACTGGTGCAAGCTCGAAGAAACGCAAGAGGGATGGCTCTTTCTCACCCGACTCTCTTTCCACTATTTTTCTTACTCCAGTAGGTCAGAAGCTTCTTGACTCGCTCTACAAGGCTGAACAAGAAAGGGATAAGCTGAAGGAGGAGAACGCTCGCCTGAGGGAGGAAGTTGCCGAGCTGAAGTCACAGCTTAAGAAGGATTAGGAGTTCTACCTCCTTGTACTTCCCTTTCTTTCTTGATTAATGCCAAACTATGTTTCTCTTTACATTTTCTTGAACGCTTGTATTCTTGAATTCTTTGAATGTTAGATCTTTCTCTTTGATCGTGCATGTATGAGCTGAGGGGCTCACTGCTTATTAGATGAGCTAGGGAGCCCATTCTGAATTCTGTAAGCTTAGATGCTGAGTTGAGGAGCTTATCTTGAGCTTCATAAACTTGGAGGCTTATTGTTTGTTTATGAGCTGAAGAGCTCATCTTGGATTTTATAAGCTAAGAAGCTTATCGCTTGTATATGAGCTGAAGAGCTCATCTGGAATTTTATAAGCATAGAAGCTTATCGTTTGTATATGAGCCGAATAGCTCATCTTGAATTTTATAAGCTTAGAAGGTTATCGTTTGTATATGAGCTGAAGAGCTTATCTTGAATTTTATAAGCTTAGAAGCTTATCGTTTGTTTATGAGCTGATGAGCTCATCTTGAATTTTATAAGCTTAGAAGCTTATCGTTTGTTTATGAGCCGAGGAGCTCATCTTGACTTTTATAAGCTTAGAAGCTTATCGTTTGGATATGAGCCGAAGAGCTCATCTTGAATTTTATAAGCTTAGAAGCTTATCGTTTGCATATGAACTGAAGAGCTCATCTTGAATTTTATAAGGTTAGAAGCTTATCGTTTGTATATGAGCTGAAGAGCTCATCTTGAATTTTATAAACTTAGAAGCTTATCGTTTGTATATGAGCTGAAGAGCTCATCTTGAATTTTATAAGCTTAGATGCTTATCGTTTGTTTATGAGCTGAGGAGCTCATCTTGAATTTTATAAGCTTAGAAGCTTATCGTTTGTTTATGAACCGAGGAGCTCATCTTGACTTTTATAAGCTTAGAAGTTTATCGTTTGTTTATGAGCTGAGGAGCTCATCTTGAATTTTATAAGTTTAGAAGCTTATCGCGAGCTGTAGAGCTTGTTTCACATGTGCTTATTATATATTAATTTATTTTGGAAACCTCATGAGGATGAATAAAAGATTCGTTTATTTTCATCGAAAATAGCTCTATTACAAGGAAAACGTACTGAAAGAACTTCTTAAGGTGCTCGGCATTCCAAGAGTGAGGTAGGATCTTTCCTTCCTCGGTTTGCAGCTCGTAGTTTCCTGGTTTGATTACCCTTGATATGATATATGGTCCTTCCCAGTTAGGTCCTAGCTTCCCATGAGTGGGATCCTTCCTCGCAAGCAGAAGCCTCCTAAGCACCAAGTCCCCAATTTTGAAACTTCTGTGCTTTACCTTCCTGTCGTAGTACCTTGCGGTTTTCCTTTGGTAACTTTGAACGCGCTGCAGAGCTCTGTCTCTCTTTTCATCCAAGAGGTCGAGGTTCAGTAGGAGAGACTCATCATTGTGCTCGGCGTCTGCCAACTCCACCCTAGGTGATGGGAGCCCCACCTCAACAGGGGCCATTGCCTCGGTTCCAAAAGCCAAAGCAAACGGGGTTTCCTGAGTTGCAGACCTGGCGGTGGTTCTGTAGGCCCACAATACTTCAGGGATGTACTCCACCCACTTGCCTTTTAGGTTTTCTAGTTTAGTTTTCAGAGCTGCCTTTATGGTTCTGATTGTGACCTCTGTTTGTCCATTGGATTGAGGATGTGCAGGAGCTGAGAAGTAGTTCTTTATCCCGAGCTCAGCACAAAACCTTTTAAAATTTTGAGTTGTCAAACTGCTTTCCATTGTCAGATACGACTGCTCTAGGAACCCCAAACCTGTAAACTATAGATTTCCAAACGAAGTTTTGGACCTTTTGTTCGGTGATTGCTGCCAAAGGTTCGACATCCGCCCACTTGGTGAAGTAATCCACCCCTATGATAGCAAACTTGCATTGTCCCATACCGGTGGGAAGGGGTCCAAGTATGTCCAAACCCCATTGCTGGAAGGGCCATGGGCTTACCACCGAGGTTAACAGCTCGGGTGGACAATGGGAAATGTTGGCATGCTCTTGGCAAGTCTTGCATTTCTTGACCAATTCGGTGGCATCCTTGAGCATGGTGGGCCAGTAATACCCTTGCCTCAGTGTTTTTCCTGCCAAGGCCCGAGCCCCGATGTGATTGCCACATATTCCCTCATGTACTTCTCTGAGTATATAATTGGCGTCCTCATCTCCCACGCATTTAAGGAGAGGTGCTGAAAATCCTCGTTTGTACAGATTTCCTTGCAGCATAGAAAATCTGGCTGAACTGGTTCTTAGCTTGGAGGCCTCTTTAGCATCATCTGGCAAGGTTCCTTTCTGCAGGTATTCTATGATGGGGTCCATCCAGCTCGGATGGGCTACGATTGGTAGCATTTCCTCCTTTTCAATGCTTACTGAAGGCTCTGGAAGGTGCTCCACTGGTATTAGCCTATCTAAATCTTCTTGTGAGGCAGTTGCTAATATTGCCAATGCATCTGCTCGTGAATTCTCTGTTCTGGGTACGTGTTTGACCTTAACCTGCACAAATTTCTTAATTAGTTCTCGTACCTTTCTGAGGTAAAGGATCATTTTTTCGCCCCTCGCTTCGTAGGATTCCTCTATCTGTTTCACCACTAGTTGGGAGTCACTGCAGATCTCCAGCTGTTCTGCTTCCATAGAATGAGCAAGATTGAGCCCAGCGATGACAGCTTCATACTCTGCCTCGTTATTTGAAGCCTTAAACCCAAACCTAAGATATTCGACATCTATTCCATCTGGAGAGGTCAGGATCATACCTGCACCACTTCCCTGAGCATTAGCAGCTCCATCCACTGAAAGCCTCCATATGGGGAGGTCGGGTACTAACTCTGTGATCTCCATAGGTGTTGCTGCTGTGAATTCTGTGATGAAATCCGCCAAAATTTGCCCTTTGATGGCAGTCCTTGGCTTATATCTGATATCAAATTCACTGAGCTCTATGGCCCATTTAACTAACCTTCTAGAAGATTCTGGCTTATGTAGCACTTGTTTCATTGGCTGGTCTGTTGGAACCTCGATAGTATGAGCCTGAAAATAGGGCCTAAGTCTCCTAGCTGTTGTAACCAAAGCTAAAGCAAGTTTCTCCATCTTTGGATATCTCTCCTCCGCCCCCCTCAGAGCTCTGCTGCAGTAGTAGACTGGTTGCTGAGCTCTGTCTCGCTCCCTAATCAGCGCTGCGCTTGTTGAGAAATCTGAGACTGCCAGGTAGAGAGTAAGGACTTCCCCTTCTAAAAGGCTCACCAAAACAGGGGGGGAGCTCATGTAATTTTTTAAGGCTTTGAATGCTTCCTCGCACTTGGTATCCCACTGGAACGCCTTTTTCAAGACTTGAAAGAATGGTTGGCATTTATCGCTTGACCTGGACACAAAACGGCTCAAGGCAGCTATTCTACCTGTCAGGCGTTGTACCTCCCTTGTGTTGGATGGTGACTGCATATCTAACACCGCCCTAACCTTCTCTGGGTTGGCTTCGATTCCTCGGCTGCTAACTATAAAACCCATAAACTTTCCTGCCGAGACCCCGAATGCACACTTTGCAGGGTTCAGCTTCATCTTGTACTCCTTTATGATCTGGAATGACTCAGCTAGGTGCTCGATGTGGAGCTCTGCCTCCAGTGACTTTACTAACATGTCGTCGATGTAAACTTCCATGGATGCTCCTATCTGCTTTTGGAACATCCTATTCACCAACCGTTGGTAAGTGGCTCCAGCGTTTTTCAATCCAAAAGGCATGACCTGATAACAGTATGTTCCCTGTTCAGTCACAAAGGAGGTCTTCTCTTGGTCGTTGGGATCCATCCTGATCTGGTTATAACCTGAGAAGGCGTCCATGAAGCTAAGGAGCTCGTGTCCGGCTGTGGCATCCACTATTAAGTCGATCCGAGGTAAGGGAAAGCTGTCCTTGGGGCATGCTCGGTTGAGATCAGTGAAGTCGATGCACAGTTGCCACTTACTATTGGTTTTTTTGACAAGAACCACATTTGCCATGGGCGAAACTTCTTCGTTTCTGTTTGATAGGTTTGCAGATAGGATTCACGCTGAGCTTGTGCGTGATGATCGAGGGGTCAATACCTTCCATATCTTCTTGCTTCCAGGCAAACACTCCTATATTTTCCTTCAAGAACTGGATGAGAAGGCTTTTAACCTTTCTGCTTAACTTGGACCTAATATAAACGAGGTGTTCTGGCTCCTTGTCAAGCTGAATTGGTTCCAGCTCTTCTGATGGCATCGGTCTTGTTTCAAGCTCATCCCTCATGTCGAGTTCATCCAATTGGATGTTCTCAACCTCTTTCATCTTTACAGATGCCATGTAGCATTCTCTTGCTACACGCTGATCTCCTCGGACCGCTCCAATTCCATTTTCTGTAGGAAATTTAACGACCAAGTGATAGGCGGACGGGATTGCCCTCATGGAATTAAGGGAAGGCCTCCCCAGCAGGATATTGTATGCAGAAGGTGCATCCACCACTAGGAATTTTACGGTCGTGGTGGCTTGGCAAGGTGGTTCACCTAGGGTGAGCACGAGTTGGATTGAGCCCAGAGGGAGCACCCTTTCTCCTGAGAATCTTAGCAAGTGAGTGCTTACAGGTTCGAGTTTTTCCCTTCCTATGTCCATCTTGTCGAAGGCAGGTGCAAAAATGATGTCTGCTGAGCTCCCGTTATCGATCAGAACTCGGTGAACGGTCTTGTTAGCTGCCACGGCTCTTACCACCAATGGATCATCATGGGGGTATTGGCATCCCCCCAAATCAAAATCTGAAAAAGTGATAGCTGTGTCTAAGTGTGGTGCTTTGGATACAGTATGCACTTCGAGAGCTTCTTCGACTCTGATTCGTCGGAGGTGCGCTTTCCTGGCTGAGCTGGACTCCCCGCCTCCCGCAAATCCTCCAGATATCACTCTGATCTCACCTAGAGGCTGCTGATGTGGCGCAGGTGCCTGTTGTTGAGGTGGCAGTGGTGGAAGAGCTCGATTCTGGTTTTCATGGGCCACAAAGCGACGCAACTGTCCTCGTTGAATTAAGAACTCGATCTCCTTCTTTAATTGAATGCAGTCATCAGTGTGGTGACCATGATCTCTGCGGTAGTCACAATACTTTATGGGGTCTCTCTTTGCTGGATCAGCCTTCATCCGAGGTGGCTACCTTAGGAACTTCTCATTTTGGACCTCATACAAAACTTGGGATACAGCGGCGGTGAGTGGGGTGAATCTCTGAGGTCCGTATCTAGGTTGTAGCTTAGGTTGCATGGGGCCCAAGCGGTCTCTAACATTTCCTCTTCTCTTCGGGGAGCGATCTCTGTCCCTCCTTGGAGACCTTTCTCGCCCCTTTTCTTTCCTGGGACTTCGGTCCCTTTTTTTCTCTTCTTTTTCCTTCTCCTTTCGTGAGGATGTACTTCCCACCTTGGAAAGGAGTGCTTCTTCACCTTTTATGTACTTTTCTGCCTTGGCTAACACCTCAGCCATGCTTGCTTGAGGGTTCTTGGATATAGAAAACATTAGATCCTTTGACTGCACTTATAATCCGGCAATGAAAGCAGTAATGGCGAACTTTTCGTCAGGGATATCTACCTTCAGAGATTCTGAATTGAACCTCTGAACGTAAGATCGCAGGTTCTCATCAGGCCTTTGCTTTATATTTAATAGATAATAGTTCGGCTTTCTATAAATCCGAGATCCAATGAAGTGAGACACAAAGGAAATGGAAAGTTCTTTGAAATAGGAGATCGAAGCAGGGGGGAGCCTATTGAACCATGCTAAGGCTGACCCCTTCAGGGTGATGGCGAAGGCCCTACATCTCATGGGATCCTGGTACCCGTGCAACTCCATCTGGTTTTTGTAGGTGTTGAGGTGATCCACAGGGTCTTTTGTCCCGTCGAAAACCTCTATCTGAGGCACTCTGAACTTCGGAGGAAGAGGGAAATGTAATACCCCAGGAGTGAATGGGGATTCAGTTTGTTGCACCAAGGCATCCATTGTTACTGGGGTTTTGACCTTCACTGCCTCTCTCATGTGGCTGAGTTCTTGCTGGATATCCTTGAAACGGTGTTCCCAATATTGCTCCATTCTCTCCTGTTGGAAAGGAAGGAAATCATTCCTCTCCAGTCCTTCGTTCTGGCTTTGTGTTTCTTCATTGATCCCCCTCCTAGGCGGTTGATGGGGTGCTTGACTGCTTTCTCCTCCTTCGTTTGCTTCCCTAAGGGGGTCAAGGCACTACCGATCCCTAGGAGGAAGATTGTTCGGGCCCTGCCGGGGTGGCTGCGTCTGCTGAGGGCCTTGTAAGAGCTTCAAGAGCTCCTCATTTTGTTGGAGTAAGCGTTGATTGACCAGGCGAAGGGCGTCTAGTTCATTGTTAGCAGGAGGATCCACCGTAGGTGGGTCGTCTTCAGTGGTGGGGACGAAATCATGAGGGTTTTCCGGTTGCCTTCCACTGGTGACCTCCTGGGGATTTTGCATCATTGGGGGATTCATCTGACTTTTACTCATGTTTCGTGTAGAGACCATCAATCACTGAAAAATCAGTATATTTATAACAAGAACTGTCGTTCCCACAGACGGCACCAAACTGATAGTGTTTTCTACCGAAACTGAGTTATGGGTATGGATATGAGTGAAATTAAATGTGGTGTCTGAGCTCCAAGGCTCGTGCCAAACAATGCTGGCGGATGCTTAAGGGAATTGAGGAAAGGGAGATAACACAAAAGAGTTACAGTGGTTCACCGGCTTGAGAGCTCGGCTAGTCCACTCTGCAATGGAGTCTCTTGCTCCTTCTTTCTTATTGATTGTATTCAGCGTGTTACAGCGTAGTGAGGAGAGAATTAGGGTTCTTTGTGGCTCTATTGCCAATGGAGGCCTATCCCCTTTTTATAGCCTCTTACTTACCTCTAATCCGATTTTACTTCCTATAAAGAAGGGATCTTCCCCCATCTCCCTCTCCAATCCCGGAGTTACCTAAACTCCCTACAGCTGGCTTTAACGATCCATATCCCGAGATCTTTGTCTTCTACCATGGGATCCTCCTTAATATTTTGAGAGGATCTTGGTTGGTTAAGGGTCTTTTGCCTTGGTTTCAGCTTGGCTTCTACTTCGGAGGTGTCCTCTGTCATCTTGCTGTCTCCTCACCTTTTCCCCCTATTATCTTGTTTGGGGGAGCTCCCATACTGGCTGGACGAGCTCTGACTTTGGTTGGGATGAGCTCTGCTTTTCTTCTCCGAGCTAAGCTCATTTCCTGAGCTCAGGTCTGGGGTTTGTTCTAGGTATCATCAACTGTAATTTTGTGTATAAAATTACGAGAAAGTTGTGTTTAGTAGTTATGTTGTCTACATTGTTTTGTAATGAGGTTTGAGTATCTGGTGGATGTATAAGTTTTTTTGGTAAGTAATCATCTTCTTGCACACCACCTGTTCGGCTGTTCCTCCTTGTTTAAGATTTTTTTACTTTCGTTTTATATACATGCAATGACTCTTTTCATCTAGACAACTAGCAAGCACACCACACACATAGTAGCCACCATTTCATTTCCTTGTCACGCGAAGCAAATACCTCTATCTTCATTTTTTTTTGTGTTGTTCTTTCTTTAACTCCAAGTCTTACTCCTCCACTTCCTATAATCTGCTAGGTCCCCTATTTATTTGATCAACAATATCATTCCGTAATTTTTTAACTTTTTTTTGTTGTGATTACTAAAAAAATTTCATAAAACTTGCCATGTGACCCAAACCCCATTTATAATTCTTTGTCCTATTTATAGATTGAACCCAACCTCGGACGGGACATTACACCATATGACTATGTTTTAGATTTTAATTAGAACAAGCTATAAGATGGTTTGAGCAAGAGAGAGAGAGAGAGGTGCAAGGAGTATTCTGTGAGAGTGTGAGAGAGGACCAAAAAAAAAAGCAAAGAAAGAAGAAGATGCATGTTTGGGTGTGAGTTTAATATTGCTCTGATGGAGAATAATAATGTTTGGATGCATGACTTATTATAAAGTACCAAAAATGCCCATTAAAATCGGCACATGACTAGCACAGTGGAGTTGTTCTTCATCATTGCATTTTTCTTCTACTCCCTTTCTCTCCTAGACAAACGGCCAGCGTGAGTCTGACCATTATTTGCATTACTTTCTCGCTACATCAACTTATGTGACACCAACATTTTATGTAGGACTGGTGCTCCATGTAATTTCCCATTTGTAGGGTATGGGTGACAAAACTAATAGTTGAGCATCTTGTTTTAATTATGTTTATTAATTCCTAATTAAGAAGTTTTCTCAACTCCAATAATAATTGGTGTGTAATAGCAAGTTAGGGATCACTAAAGAATGGAACTTAGAAGTTTTTAACATGACCAATGTTTACATCTGTTGAAGTCTGGGTGGCTGATTCTCATTAAATGTTGGTCCAGCCTTCATTTTGCAAGAATATAAATTTTAAATGAAAACATAGACTTGAGTCATTAATCGGACTCTACTTGAACAACATCATTTAGTGTTTAAGGGGACAAATTTTTGCTTGATTTTTAGCTTAAAAACCAATAGAGACCGCCCTATGTTCGCTAACCTACGCTAGAGCAGTTTCTGAACACATAGGAATAAAATCGAGAAAGGATTAATGGGTGGGCAGTGGAGACCACCCTCTAAGTCGCTCTCAAGCCGCTTGGTCTTGAGACAACTCGAGCGGTCATGAGGTCACTCAAGTGGTCCCTAAATTCTCTTTTCATTCCAGCAGACATCACCCTCCCACTGCTCTTTCACTACTCTTTCACTACTCGAGCGGTCGTTCGCGAATATGTGTTTTCTTAGTCCCCAAGACAAACCTTATTCCGAACCTATAAATAGAGAGAACCTTCCCAAGCTAAGGTATGTTTCTAGGGAGCTGATTTTCTTACCTCTAAACCTTAAGATATCATTGAGCAACCCTAGATCCATAAATCCAAAATATCAAAACTCATCTTGTGATTCCTATCCAACGTCACACACGAGAGAAGAATTGTTTGGTTCTTCCAGACCCACTTGTGCATACTAATATTCTTGGGTCCGTCCTAGTGCTTGAGGCCTAAATGAACCGTGTGGGGGGAAGTTCAAGTGAAACTATCCACGACTTCGGTAGTTGTATCTGATGGAGAGATCTATTGAAGGAAAGAAGTATCTAACCATGATATTTGTTGAGGTATAAGACTTGAGTACTTGTAGATTGATTATGGGATAGTGGATTAAGTTTTGGTAAACCCTGTGTGGTTTCTTGTGATTTTTTCCCAGGAGGATTTCCAAGTCAACGAATCTCTTGTGTTATTTATTGTTTTATTTGATACACTTGTGATTTGTAGCACACACGTGCACTATGTGTTTAATGTTCGCATCATCCATAGTGGTTTGGTAGTGGGTTGTTGCCTTGGGTTGGGATCACCGTGAGTGATTGAATGTCAATCGGTAAAATTGACATATTCATTACACTAATCATCATAGAATTTATGGGTTGTTCTTGTTAAAAGGGGTTCGCAAATTGTTAAATTATTTTGAGAAAGAGGTAATTGTGGTTGTATAGGTTATAAACTGGTGTTTGTTCAATCAGAATTCAAATTAACATATTCACCCCCTTTAGGTAGTGCTTAATCTCACCCGTGTAATCATGAGGGACGATCCATTCCGCACAAGGATATCGTTTTTGTCTTTACAATTGGTATTAGAACGGGTCTCCCTATAGGATTTGACTTAGGCAGACTTTTCATTTTTGCTTATATTACCTAGTTTTTACTCATTTGGGATCTATTGTGACTACTAGTTAGTTTCTAATGGGTTTTTAAAAAGATTGAGGTTCAATAACATGGCCACCATTTTTCCATGGGACGAATTATGCTTATTGGAAAGCTAGGATGACAACTTTTCTTAAATCACTTGATGAGCGAGTGTGGTTGTACGTGCTAGAAGGTTGGAGCCCTCTGACAGTCACTACCCCTGTTAAAGGTGATGAGCTGGTCGTTGAACTAAAACCTTACAATACTTGGACAAAATCTAAGTATAATATGTAGGGATGGAACTTGAAAGGCTTGATGTGATATTCAATGTCATGACACTGAATAAGTTCTAGAGGACAACTACTTGCGAAACCTCCAAAATAGCATGGGACATCTTGCAAGTTTCCCATGAAAAGACTCAAATGGTGAAAATGTCTTCCAAAAGGTGGTAAGTGAACCCTATAAATAGGTAATCTCTCTCCAAAAGATGGTAAGTGCATCCCAAAAGGTGGTAATCTCAACCCAAAAGATAGTATGTGAACGCCATAAATTGGTAATCTTTCCCCAAAAGGTACCATATCACCCCAAAAGGTGATAGTTATACCCTAAAAGTTGGTAATGTCACCCTAAAAGGTAGCAACCTCACCCCAAATGGTAGTAACCTCACCCCAAATAATAGCAACCTCACCCCAACCTTGAAATGTGGTAACATCACCCCCCCCCCCCCCCCAAAAAAAAGTAGTAATTTCACCCCTAAGAAGTTAAAACTGCACTCTAAAAATTTGTAACCTCACCCCAAATTGTTGTAACCTCACTCAAAAAAGTAATAATTGTATCCTAAAAGGTGGTAACATCACCACAAAAGGTGATAACTGTACCCTAAAAAGTGATAACCTCACCCCAAAATTGAGTAATCTCATCCCAATAGGGAGTAACCTCACTCCAAAAGTAGTAAGTGCACCCATAAAATGGTAACCTCACCCCAAAAGGTAGTAATGCACCCCAAATGTAGTAACCTCACCCCAAAAAGCGGTAAGTACACTCCAAAGGTTGTAACCTTACCCCAAACAGTTGTCTCAAATGTTGGCAATCTCACCTCCTCCAAAAGATGGTAAATAGTGCACCTTTTGAGTGGTAAACTTGTTGGGGGTGAGATATTGTTGATCTTCCCTTATGATGAAACATGTGGGATGCTAGACACTACCTAGAAGGGGGTGAATAGGTAAATTCGAATTTTGATTGGACAACTACCAATTATTAACCTATGTCTACCTCAATTACCCAAATGTTGTAGCTATTAAGTGTGAGAACCCCTTTAATAAGAACAACCCAAAAATCCATGAAGATTGGTGTAATGAATTTGTTAATTTTACGATTAACACTCAATCTCTCAAAGCGATCCCACCCAAGACAGCAAACCCGCTACCTAACCACTATTATGATATAAATATTCAAACAATCAAATCAACAAAAATATAGTGCCCGTATGTGCATCAAATTACAAGGGTGGATGAAAATAAACACTATGAACACAAGCAATTTGTTGGTGTAGAAACTCTCCTCGGGAAAAATCGTGATGAATCACTCAGAGTTCATCAAATTCTAATATACTATCCCAGTCAGTTTATAAGTATCGAGATTTATACCTCAACTAATACCATGGTTAGACGCTCATTTTTTTCAATAAACTTCTCCACCGAAACTCCCTCTTTGATGTTATGGACAACTTCACTTGAATTTCCCGCCGCACGGTTCGTTTAGGCCTCGAGTAATCTTCTCTACCAAGATACTCGGTATGCACACTCAACAATTGGGTTTGGTAGAAGCAATCAAGTTCTTCTTCTACAATGTGTGAGCTTGGATAGGAATCACAAGATGGGTTAGCCTTTGGATTTAAGAATTTAGGGTTGCTTACAAGCTCTCAAGGTTTTATATAGGCTAAATTTGCTCTCAAGAGTCTTACCCTAGCATAGGATATACACCCTCTATTTATAGGCCCGAAATAGGGGGCCTAGAAAATACAAATTTATAAACAACCGCTCGTGCGACCTTAGTACCGATCGAGCCGTCTCAAGACCTGCTCGACCGGCCTGAGAGCGACCCAGAGGGCGGTCTCCACTCCCCACTCATTCAACCTTTCCTGATTTTATCTTTGAATATTCAAAGACTACTCTAGCGACGGCTAGCAAACATAGTGCGTCCCCTATTGGTTTTTTAAGCCTAAAACTAATAAAAAAAAAAACTTGTTCTCTTGAGCACTAAAGTGTGTTGCTCAAGTAGGATCCAATTATGCCTCAAACTATGCTTTCAAAACAAATCAATGTTTAGAAAAAAAATTCTTTGAAAATCCCTATGATCCATATTCAGATTAATCACCGATTTCATTTTAATTTTATATTGTCTTAAGTCTAATAAATTAAATCAAGGATTGTTAGGCCTCTAAGGCCATTACCTTTGTCCTAAGCAAAAAAGTGCATACAGAAGGTCCCTTCATATTGCTTGAAGCACGATCTCCTTCCTTCCATTGACGCTTTCAGATCTTCAACTTTATAGCAATGAGTATAGAATATATTGAGATTTACAAAAAAAAAGCTTTATAAAATTAGTCAATTATAAACATGATTCTAACAAATCTCACCAAATGTTGGTAAACACATCTCAAACACACAGATTGGTTTAATTGTATGGATCAATGCGCTTACAGATCGATCAATGACTTGATCCCAAGTGCTGCGTTCAGATTGGATCGATCCTAAATGATTGGTATCGACCCCCAAAAATCTGTTTTGCTTGGATGATGTTTGATTAGGTAGGTAACCAGTGGCCGGAGAGAGAAAAAATTTTTGGGGGTCAATGGCTAAAACGTTCAAGCTTAAATGAAAAACCACGGTTATTTTAGCGGTAGAGTACAAAAAAAAAAGATTTTTTTTAGTACTGTAGCATGACCCAAGAAACACCTTTGGCAGACAATGAAAACAAATTTATTGAAACTTTAACCTTTTATCTCTAATCGTGGAGAAATTTTTGCATGGTTGTGTGTTGTACATACACAAAAATTTCTCCAACAGTTACAATGTAAAGTCAAGAATAGGAGAAATTTTTGTATATGTACAACACACCACGTGGATCACACCACATGGGTCAGCCACGTGGTGTGTAATACCCATGCAAAAATTTCTCATAACTTTGGGCCTGATCTGCTCTAGGTTTTTAAGATTGTTTCTCAGTCACACTATATCTTCTCACTTGATGTTAGGTAAGAAGCTCTATCAAAGCACAAACCCACAACCAGAAACCAAAGCACACCAGACTATAAAACATGCATGTATCATAAAGTTGTAAAAACATGATAACCAACAAAAGTTCACTACTTAAGCATTACAAGTACTGTTGAAAACTTGTAACTGAAAACTCTACTTATTCCAAAAGCGTCTCAGCTAAATATTATTCTTTTTTCAGCAAACTGACTCAGCTGAGTATTATTACTTGCCCTGTAGAGGGCGAATTTAGCCAGCTGGACCACAGATTCATCGGTACTGGCTAGCTAGTTCCCCTTTCTTGACAATGTAATGTTGTGGAGGAAATTCTTCTCCTTTGAAGTACCTCTCCAGCATGTCTTTAACTCCAGCAGCATAGCGCAACTGCAGCGTTTTTCATGTAGGAATTGCAGTCAAAAAGCGAAAGAAAGAGGGAAGGAGGGAGGGGGGGGGAAAGAAAAAAAGAAAATGGAAGTCTAAGGGATTTAATACCTGTGCATCGATTGTAGTTCCAGAAATATGCGGGGTCATAGCTTGGTTTGGCATGTACCGCCATGGATGGTCCTTTGGAGCTGGTTGTGGGTACCACACATCCCCACTGTAGCCTAAGATCAGGATATCAATAGACAAAGTAATGGTTAAAGGTTGGAGAGACTCAAAACCGTTCTTTTGGTCCCTTTATTCTCATGGATAAGTTAACTAGATCATCTCAGTAAAGTTCTCTTTTGTTTTCTGGCTTTTTCCGCTTATGAGAACTATGAAAATTTAAGGTGCATAAAACAAAGCAATTTCAAGGGGGGGGGAATGTTTCATCATGCATTCAAATCCAAAAGCTTCAGAGTGTTCAAAGTTACCTGCAATGTGTCCACTGGAACAAGCATCAGCAACTGCTTGTGTATCCATGATTGCTCCTCGTGCATTGTTGACAATCAACACTCCCTTCTTCAACTTAGCAATCCTATCTTTGTCAAACATCCCTCTGAATCAGAAAATCACAATTCTGATAAGTTGGCTTGCCAAAACATGTCAACTATTGGAGAAAACTAACCATAATGATCATAATTGTTTGATATAATTTAGAAAAAGATGAACTATTTCGAGCAACATGCAGGAGTATAGTTTTTTTTTTTTCTCAAAACGTGGTATTTTAAACATATGTTAATTAAAATTCGTCTTCTTATCTTGTCTGAAATGCTAGTCACCCCACAGCAAATAAAGATTTTTCTTACAACCGTATCTACAATTGACAGCCCACCAGTCATGATTATTACCACAGACGCCTTGCCCTTTGGCATGTACAGACCCAATTTAAACCACTTTAAGTTTCTTGTGGCTGATCCAAGAGGTAAGATTCCCTCAGCTAAACAACAATAACCAGGTCTTGATCCAATCAGTCCTGGGTGTGGTCCATGGGAGGTGTAAAAGAGGTGTAGCCATAGTCTAACCATTTTTGGTGCCA
Source organism: Ilex aquifolium (assembly GCA_951799425.1). NCBI lineage: Eukaryota > Viridiplantae > Streptophyta > Magnoliopsida > Aquifoliales > Aquifoliaceae > Ilex > Ilex aquifolium. The sequence goes on from OX637408.1 coordinate 11,777,511, forward strand.
AGAAGCTATCTTCAGCGTCAATCCCAGCTTCTCATGCTTGGCTGCCCTAACTTCTAAAATGAACAAAACAACGGGACTCACATGTTTCATTGCACCACAAAGATGCCATGTATCAAACCCAAAACCTCTCACAATCAAAGCCAGAGGTTGAGATTACACTTCTCCATCCTCAGAAACTATATCAATCACCTCATACAATCGTCTAAAAATTCACAATGATTTTCCATTCTAAATGATAAACTCGGAAATAGTAAAATTGCAAGGTTGCTCAAATATAAGAAGTCCTTACTTTGTTTTCTCTGTTAGAGGTGTGTTGATGACTATTATGTCGCATTTAGGAAGCATTGCATCAAGATCTTCCTCAAACTTTGCCCCAGTTTGATTCTCCAAGTCAGAGTCCATCTTGACCCTATCATGGTAAAGTAGATTACAATTGAAAGGCTTCAACCTTTGAAGTAAAAGCCTGCCAATACGTCCAGCACCGACGGTTCCAACAGTCTTGCCTTCGAGATCATAAGCTCTGTGAGCAATACCTGCAACATTCCATTCCCCCTTGATAACCTGATGGTAGCCAGGCAAGAAGTTCCGAACAAGAATGAGGATCCTCATGAGTTCGTCTTCTGCCACTGAAACAACATTACTTCCGGTGACCTCTGCAACCGTTAAACCAGCAGCGGCCGCAGCATTTAGGTCAACATGATCTGAGCCAATTCCAGCTGTGAGCAACAGTTGCAAATTTTTTGCCTTCTTGATCCTTTCAGCCGTAACATAGCCCGGATGAAAAGGGGTTGTTATCAAGACATGGAGATCAGGAATATGTTTCTCAAGTTCTGCAAATGAGAAGCCCCACAATCAGAAGAGAATGCTAACATCGTCAGGTCATTTATAATTGCATACGGAAACCTTGACCAAATTTACCTCCACTCACAATCCAATACAAATAAATAATATTAATTTCTGAATCTGCTGCCACTACTATTTTTATCTGAGAATCAGCGAGGGTGAGTGTGGAAGAAAATTACCCGCAATTTCTTGTAAATAAAACTACCATTCCCCATAACCATGAAAATAGAATAAGTGACAACTGCATCTCATCCAGATAAGCCATATTTATTCCTTATACTATCCCTTGGTCGCTTCCTATATTGGTTATAAATGAATTCAACAGGCATCAATGTCAATTATGTCAGTTTTTTTTTTAAACATGCACTGATCCATCTACTTGATGTAATGTGCACTATTAGAAAACATGATGGGATCCCTGGTCAAACTTATTCAGGTCTGTGTTGGTTGAAGTCTATAATGCATTATATGACTTTTGGTGTCCATCTACTTACCACAATCTGGTCCTTCTTTGTCGTCGGTGACTATGTACTGGTGGCCTTTTGATTCCAACCACTCACGTATGCCCAAAGCATTCTCCACACATCCCACAAAGTTGGGATTCATTGCAGCATATTCGTTTGCCTTGTAGAAGACACCAACAATCTTTTTGCTTCCGGATGAAGCCTGTCAAACAAGAAATAGTAAACATTATTATAAAGAATGAGGCTTCTTTGTTATAATGGGATTAGAGGTTACCACACCTGAAGTACTAGTTTGAAATCCAGCTACAGGTTATAATTTCTTTTAATTATTCTTGTATTCACTATTGTTGTGTGTCACAGCTAGCACCGAGCAATAACAATAGTTGATTGGAATATCATGAAGCAGATGATAGCATTTGGGAGAATGCTATCAACTGATGATGCTGATGTTTGGGTATAAAACAAAATAAATAATCGGAGGACATCTCCCTGAAATGCGTTGAAATACAACAGTTGAACAGACATCCAGGGATAGAGAATTGCTTCAGTCCGGGTCATGATTAAAATTGGTCCAATTACCTTGGACATTGTGGGTTTGAATATAAAGACAACCTTACTTTTTAGTTCATGATGTGACATGAAAAATTGTAATAGTTAACAACTTGGCCGAACATCCACCCACCTCCCATAATCCTTCCCCTATTGATGAAGTATTATGCTCTGGCACACCACAACTTGATAGTGGCCACAAAATTACTGCTCAAACTGTTGCATTAGGTCTGCCTGACTGGAGATTTTGTTTACTTTAGACTCGAAATGAAAAACCAATGATTCCGAAGCTTATTTTTCTCTCCCATTTGCCCAATTTTTCCAGGTAACCAAGCAAACAAACACTACTGAGCAATGCAAATAAAACTAAACAAGCAAATGAACATCATCTAATTCAATACAACATTAACATTTTCACACAATCCAGCCAAAAAAAAAAATCAAAATTTACACCTTCTGAGTCAGTATATCATGATCAATTTCCGTAAACATATATAAACCCTTTTCAGGGCCACCCATGAAATAAAATATAAGTACATAACAGGGTGTAGAATTGGGAGTGGTGGCGGAGTGATCGAAGTGACAGTGTTACATTTTGCTGACAAATATATAAGAGATTAAGAAAGAATGAAACAGCTTACATGAAGATCTCTTGTTAATAGCGATGAAGTTGAATTTCCCGATGAAGCAAAACCTCGAATTGCAGAGACAGCAGCGTGTTTCATCGCCATTTTTCTCTCTCCGATCAAAAACAAACAGAAAATTTTGTTGTACTCGTAGGGTCTGCTCTCTACACCTGTGTTGTGTTTGAGGAAGAGGCGTAAGAGTCTAGATTTTATAGGCGAATCAAACCCACCCTTTGGATAGGTGCAAATCAAACTGACCTTTTCGATAGCTCCTTGGGACAAATTATTGATAACGTGGCAAATTAGAATTTGTGCTTCTCTTTAACCCTGTTTGGTAAGGGATGGAAATGGAGTTGGAGGGGAAGGCCAACTTGTTACTTTTTTTACCATCCTTTCTTTTACCTAGGTTGGCAAAAATTAGTGAATTTATATTAAATTTTAATATATTGGGATAATAAATGTGTAAATTTATTAAATTAAACGGATCTAACTAAACACAAAGAACACACAAAACATAAATTATATACAAAAACAAACTCTGAATTCGGTTATATAAGCTTATAGATGAGATAGATATGCATTTAGTAAACTTTAAAGCATTATACGATATGTTATCAGCCCTAATTTAGTAATTTTAACTTGGAAAGAAATCCAACGTGAAAAGAAAATAGTTTTCTCCCTGCTCCATGAATAATGATAACTATCATGACTAATTATATGTTTTGGGGGTTCCAAGATGGTGATTTTTCTTCCATACTAAGGATAGGATTATGATACTAAAAAAATTTAATATTGGTTCAAAATTTATTGTCTTTAAACATCACGTTATATCTTTTAAATGTGAAATTATAATTGATCGAGGGTCATTCATAATCAATGTTGAAATAATACAATCGATCATGAGTAACTTCAACTAGTTATAACTTAATTTTTAAAATGTAGGACTTAACTTTTAAAAGTTTAACGTCATGATCAACTATAATATTTTATAATCGATTATCTTATTTATCATTGTCACTTACACTCTAAAAATTTATAATTTAATCTTTGTTTGGTTGGCATCTTTAATCAAATGGAATCTTTACTTTTTATGGGGCCCCCACATACACCCTAGTTTAGATATACAAACATTAGATATGATGAAAACAAATGTTCAATCTTAGATGCAAATCCCATTGGACTGGATTGAGTTGAATTTGATGTTCTAATTCCATCCAATCAAATTCATCAATCCAAACATACCCTTAAAGTACTCGATGGAGATTCCATACACATACATTAAAATGAAGAGGACCAAGAGGAATTCTCGTCATGAAAAATCATGACAATGATGCGAAGGTAAAATATATCACTTAATTCTTACATGGGACGAAAACAGAAAATAAAAAATAAAGATGATTAAGACCAATAATCAAATTTATGTCAAAGATCAATGCGAATGACAAGCACTAAAACACAACCCTATAATATATTATACATTAGTACATACAAGTAATCAACACTTTATCCCGTGTTTATCTTTGAGTCACCACAATGTGTGTTCTGCACAAGGATAGGATGGGACTAAATTAATTCAATATAAACAACGATGGTAAAGGATAGGGGACTACGAATGTGAATTGACTACATTGTTTGATGTAAAAGCTTTTTGGACTTCAAGTAGAATTGTGGTGCAAGGGTTGTTTGAATGATTTAAGCAGCTCAAGTTTGAATTGATTTTGATTTGTTCAAAAATATTACTACTTCAGTATTTGATAAGAAATTGAATTAAGAGTGAGATAATAGAGTACTAATTACATATGTGATAAGAAAAAAATTAATTTTGTCCAGTTATTAATCTTTTTATTTATTTAATGGGTAAAATAGTAAATTTATAACTTAATACACTTGAATGAATCATATACCACTTGGGGAGGTGGTATTATAATTGGTTTAATATTACAGATATAATGTATTATTTAAATAAGCATTTGAAGTAAGACTATATATAATACGAAGTGTTTTTTCAACCAAATATAGGATAAAGTTAGATTAAAGAGTTGTAATTTATTATAATTCTGCAATCCACTATTTAATATTGCAACCAAACGACACCTTAATGTATAGTTCAAAAGAATAGGCTAGGCCGGAATAAATATTAGCGAATAAATATTTCTTAATTTATTACTAGACTATCCTTATCTAAAAGATGAGCTCTAAATTCATCTTTATATATAACTCCAGATGATATACAATTTTCTTTTTCTTTATTCCCATGCATTATGGAGTAATATAAGTCTTTCTAGTTTAATTTCAAGGTTGATTGTTCGTGATTTGCGATATTTTTATAAGAAATCGAATATTTAGATTTATATTTAAGTTTTTAATTTTTTTTTTGCTACAAATTGATCTTTGGTTTCAACTCTCAATGCTCACAAGTTTTTATCAAGTTAAATTTAAAAGAAAAAAAAAAAAATTTAATAAGAAAAAGAAAAAAAAAAATTAGTAGTTAAATTTGGTCTATTCTAACTAAATTAAATCTGAACATACTGTCGACTAACTCGATTCGATTAATACATTTACCTGATTGTTTGTTGTTTTATTTTGACTCTCAATGATAAGGACCAAGTTGTTTTCCCTTATAATTAGAGAAAGTCCGGGTGCTCATCCGAGGTCAAAGGCGCAAGTTGGATATAATATGACTCCAGTTGCATTCGGGCCAGATAGATAGGCAACAAACTTCGTTTTCATCCCCACATATTAAATGTGATTGGCGGCTATACATAGTTGCTTAAAAGATATGATTTTGTGCATGGTGGCAATTTCCAATTTGTGCTTCTATTACTCTTTAAGGGATATTCGTGGAAATTACGGTATTTTATCAATATATTTGATATTTTACAAAAAAAAAAAAAAAATTTGGCCTACCCTATTCGACTTAGTGTACTATTTTTATTCGTATTCCGTCTAAAACAATCGGGTGAACATATATTTTTTAGTTATTAATTTTTGAATTATTTTAAAATTTTAATTAAATAACATGCACTAATTAACTAATACAATAAATCAATAATATTAAAAAAAACACAATAAATTCAATAATACATAAACAATTACAATAAAACACAGAAAGAAAATCATAAATAGTAATACATCATATATAAGAAAGTCATCAACATTAATAAAACATTAGGCTTTCTAGATTTTTTTTACTTTTAGGGATTAACATATATGTATGCAGGTAAAGTAGAATAGGAATACAAAAATTTTGTAGGTATTCCACATTTTTATTCGATTTTTTAGAGAATACCAAAAAAATTTCCGTTGACCTACCCAATTCTTTCAGATAGTCAATCAATAAAATCGGATAGAATAAAATAAGGTCGGAATTTATGGATAATTAAAAATTTGAACACCTCTAATCTTGGGGTACCCGGTGTGGGTCTTCTTTGTAAACTCACTATTCTTTCCTATTGATTTTTGTTTTTGTTTTTTTTTTTTTTTGCACTTTTGACCCGTTTGGTTCCCCCCCCCCCCCCCCCCCCCCCCCCCCCTTTTAATTTTACACTTTAGTAGGAATTTGATTGGTCAATGGGTCAAGCAAGCCCAATCAAGAAGAAACAGAACAATTCATGGGATGTCCGTTTGGTGATTCTAATGGACTTTTAGTGAGTCACCCAGTGAACCAGCCCGAAAAGACTTCAAATGATTTGAAGCAGTACTGGTTGTTGAGAATATGTTATGTCTGCAGTAGCTAAACTAGGGAATGTAATCCACTCCACATTCTCCTTCTTTTTCTCCTACCTAGGTATAATTTATTTGATCAAAAAAAAAAAAAAAGGTATAATTTATTTATTTATTTTTTTACCTATGTATAATTAATTATCAAATTATTTAGAAAAAATTGCCAATAAGTATTATTTTTCCTTACAAATATTCATTAAGTCCTATCATTTTTGTTTTATATCAATGAAGTTCTATTTTTAATATTTTATTTCAATTAATTCCTAATTTTATTGTATTCTAATTTTATCCTTATCCATTAGTTACCAAAACTCTTTCATTGCAGTTTTACATCAATATTAATTTAAGCTAATTCTTACCAAAATCATATTCTATTAATTTATATTGGATTTAAAATAATTAAATTAGAGATTTATTTTAGTTGTTGTGTTTGAATCGATAATTACATTAAAATGGAATTAATTGACAAATATTATCGATGTAGTTTTTTAACTTTTCTTATTTTTATTAAATAACCGGCAAATATTATCTAGAGTTTTAAGATTAGGTACCCTAATGAGATAAGAAAATGTGAGTTTTCTTTGTGTCATACCATGAAGTTTATGTTATCTGAGTTTTTCTTGTGGGGTTTTGATGTTAATTTTGTAAGCAATGGAGTTTTGTCCTCTTAATTGGTTTTAAGAATGCAAAAGAATGAAAGGATTTTGGTAACTAAAAGGTAAGTATAAAATTGAAATATAATAGAATTTAGGACTTAATTAAAATAAAATATCAAGAATAGAACTGCATTGATATAAAAAAAAAATGATAGGACTTAATAATTTTTGTGGGGAAAAAGTAATATTTATTGATAAGTTTTCCAATTATTTATGCTTTATCTATAATTTAATTATTTAATATGTTGACACACTTTATACTTTCCTCCCCAGCCCAAAAACCTCATTCTCTCTCCTCTCCTCTCCTCATCCGCACTCTACGTTTTCTCGTTTTGCAAATATCCTTCTCTCTCTACACTCTCCAAATTTCTCTTTCTAAAAAAAAATTACAGAGGAAGATCAATCTATTGAAACTGAAATCAATAAATTAATTATTTTAAAAATAAATTATGAACATTATTGATTTTAGTTCCTTTAATTATTTTGTGGTTTGGTTTGAATTTTTATGTAATGGCACGATCGGTTTTTCAATTTTTTAGTTTTTGATACTTATATTTTGATTTTTTTTTTTCGGTTGTGGGTATTGTATAAATCACTACAAGAGATACAGTTGGTACTACAATTTTAATTTATTTTGGATGAAAATTCTTGGTTGTAAATGTTCCATGAGCTAATCTACTGATTTGAAATAAGAATTATGAGGAGTTCATATGATTTTAGAAATATTGAATCCTAATCCATGTTAAATTTTTTGGGACGTGTAGCACTTGATAAATTCAAAACACGTGTCTATGCTATAGAATGACAAGTGCCAGGAATTATCAATTGACATGGAGGTGGGACTCAATAGGGTCCAACATAAATAGGTACGAACAACAGTGTTGCGATAGCACCTAGGAGCGACACCCCCAGGCGCCCAACACCGTGATAGTGCCCAGTTCCACAACAGGCGTCCAGTGTTGTAGATGGGTAGAACGCATCCTCATCACAATGAAAGTGGTAAATTGGACCATAGACCAAGGACGGTGACTCGCCTATCCCATTGTGGAAATAGAACACAAGACTGGGATTACACAGCCAACGGAATTGGTATCCTCAACCTACTGGACACTGTTGCTCAATTAGCCCACTAGACTAAGAGGAGGGGTCCCCACCTAGGGGACAAGGCAGTATTATCCTCCTTAAGGGAGAACTGAGCAACAAGGGTGAATGAGCATGATTGTCAACCTTAGCTTGGGGCAAGGTCTCAAAGGTTTAGTCTACTCGAGCAGGCCTCCTAGTGTACAAGTCACTACACATTGGGATGTGCTTTATTGAGATCCGAAGGGACTCCTAAGGTAACTGGGGTTATTGGTCTAGATAAATATGTGGGATAATGAGACACATGGATTGGTGGCTGAAAGATTGAAACTATGTGGGTTTCCTCTATCGAGCACCTTGCCAAAGGTCTCGAGAAAGGGTTCAAAGAAGGAAGGGAGGACCCCGGGCAGGAGCGCGCTAGGGGCATCATGTACATGGGCCTCTCGAGGTCATCGCAATCGCGATCATTAACCTTGGGAGCCCCTTTTTTCCTCAGTTGTCGCACTCTCCCCGAGGTCGTGTCTAGGGTGTGTTTGGGAAAATGTCTCATCCGCAAAATTAACGTTAGGACACGTGTCTCATTGTTAGCGGCCACTAGTATCGCCATGATCAAGGCAGTTGCGAGTTGGTGTGAGTGTAAGAGGATCGGACAAGTAGCCTTTTGGGCAGTACGACTTGCTCGGACACTGCACTATAAATACCCACATTACTTGCCCACTACGAAAGAGAGATTTTGACTTGGCTAGTGAGAGCATTTTACTCCATCTACCCTCTGCCCAATTGATTGGTCCCTTTGTTACTATGTTGTTCGAGTTCCTTCCATTCCATCCGCTTATTCTACTTATTCCCTTCGATTATTCTTAGCATAGACACGTGTGTCAGTCTCTTTTAAATCTCCACCTACATTCTTTTGGCGACTCCACTAGGAAGGTTTGTCCTCGCTAGTCTATGCTTGTCACAGCTTGTACTGGAGGTGTGTTATGTAACATGATGATCGAAAACAACAACGACAAGGAAAATGAGCACCATAAAAGCCCGCCCTAGCGCGAGGATAACCATGGCTCTTTTACGAGATGAAAGGCTCCAAAAGTGTCAGGCCCCTCCACAATGTTGCAAGCTCTACACGACATGCAGACTCTACAGCAAAAAATAGTTGTAGCAATGCAGATCATACAAGCTCAAATATATTTTTCAACCAGCTGGCTTACAAAACCCACTGATATTCTTATCATTGCTCTCACAATATTCGATGCTACATCATTTAGCTTTGCCTTTATCCTCGCCCATGGTGCTGCCAGGTGACAATGACGCATCATGGAAGTCAAGCTATCATAGCTTAACAACGCAAAATCCCACCATTGAACCTCTACCACTTTTGCTGCAATTTTGTACAACCAGCCCTTTAGCTTCTTCACAGCAAGCCACCATCAGCGGTCCTTTAGCACCCTTGCAGCAGATCACCACAAGAAACCTTTTTTTGCGATTTTGCAACAAACCACTTCAACTAGCCCTTTAACGCTCCTGTAACGAGCGACTGCAGTCGGCCCTCAAACTATCACAACCTCTAAAGTGCCCAGTTTAGCCAGAATTTCAACTATGACTGGTGTATCTCTACTAAGCCATGCGGTGGCTCTTGGATATGAACATATTGTAGCTAGTTACAACTACGACCATTCAGCCTTCCAAGTGCCCCCCTCACCATCTCTACAGTAGCGCTTTCAACCACCCAAGTGTGGGGGAAAAATATTTTTCTTATTGGAACTATAGTTATGCCTTCAGCATTTTTAGTCCCCAATGCCACCACCTCACTTCCATCGGCTAGTGCTTAGGTGCCATACCTTACCAATATAGAATGGGCAGTGCCTAGTGCTGGGTATGTCACGTTGGCCCAAGTCCAGGCTCTATTGGATAAACGGGAGGAGTCCATGCTAACAACCATGGACGTAAGGTCCAAGTTTGTCGCAGTGGTGTAGCAAGCCATGTACTCTATAAGGTAGTCGCCGCCGAAGTTTAAAAAGTTTGATGGAAAAAAATGGCAATCACCAGGAACACATTACTCGTTATCTTGATAGCCTCAACCAATATGTGCTCCATGAGCCCCTTCGGATGAGGAAATTTTTCAAGTCCCTCAAGTACGCCAACCTTTCGACAGAATCTACGCGAGACTGGGATGAACTGGTTTCTCAGTTCTATGCCAAGTTCTTCCATGTTAAATAACGTGTAACAGTGTTATCCCTGACAAAAATAACCCAATATGACGGAGAGACCTTGATGGCATACATTGATAAGTTCTGTGATAAGACCATTGAGTACCTAGAAAATGTCACTGAGAAAGCCCTTGTCTAAATTTTCATCGACGGCATGCACAATAAGTACAAGGATTATCTGGTTAATAGTGACTTTAGGACCTTCACTAAGCTTTGTGAGTCTACCCATAGACTCTCAGAGGTGATTCAATCTGTCATTGTGGTGAGGTCTTAAAAGAAGAAAAAATGGGCTACAATATCAAAGGGTTGCTCAGGACTAAAGTGCAATGGAAAGACTTCATCAACAAAAATCTTTTATCTATAAGGGTTTATTCTAGTGACATGAACTATGGTTGGTTTGCAATATGTAGAACCTTTATTGCTACATTTGACCATCGTGGGAATGGCCACAGGAGGACTAGTTATACATGGGGAAGATGACCGAGGGGAGTAGTTTCCAATAAGAATATACACATCCAGATTCAGATGGTTGAGGTCACCCTCATCTCCAATGGGCTATGTCACAAACTGAGTGGTGTCGGCACGAACAGAAGTAAATAACCCATTAGAATCCTCAGGTTCCTCTATTTATGTGTGCTTGGTCGTGACAAAGAATGCCTCTAGAGGCCCCTTCTTGGAAAAGATAGTACCTAAGGGCTCTTGGTCATCATCGTCTAAGCTTGAAACCAACAACACTTCATCCTTTTCTAAGAGGGCAAGAGTCAATGCAGGTCTAGATTTTGCGGAAGTAGCCGAAGCTTTGGACTTAGCCAAAAAAATCTCATTTTTAAAAGCAATAAAATCAACTGTTAGGGTTGCTGCAAAATTAGCAGTCTTCCGAGAATGGAACTTCCGCAAAGGGAAATCCTCATTTCCTACCCGCAACGCACAACTAAAGGCCTCGGAGACCATTGGACCAAATGTTTTAAACCTCTTTGATATTTTTATTAGCAGATCTTTACTGATGGAGTTAACTCCATCCCTCTACTAGCTCTATGAAGGGCCACCAACGAAAATAGGAGTTAGTCGTACAGGATGATCCTTTGGAGCAAAAATACTAAGACCACCTCTATCAGGATATTATGTCAAAAATCACTATTTATAGGGGAGGGATTTTAATGGATGCAATAGTTGAGATGACTGACATGACGGTTGAAATGACTATTATGCATCTCGAGCGCTGATGAGAGCATAATATTGCATATCATAAGCCTCATAACCATTCATCTTTGCTATGCTTGTCGCTTAATTCTTTTGTGTTAGTTAAGTTTTGTATTTTATAGTGATTTTGGGTGTTTACAGTTGAATTGGTGCAAAAAATGGAATTACACATATTTCAATGCCATGGAAGATTTGGGGCATGGTTTAAGAGGTCTAGGAGTGCAACCAAGACCATTGCAAGCAAAATTGAGGAAAAAACCACTTATGTTGGTAGGTTTTGTACTTGTACAACTGAGGCCAGAAGAAGTTCTACCAGTAGGTTATCACTCCTACTAGTAGGTGCGATCTACAGAGTTGTTCTACCAGTAGGAAGCAGAAAACAACGTATCGATAGGGTTGTTCATTATTTTCCTCCTACTGGTTGTTTTGCTCTTCTACTAGTAGGACACCTTTCTGTCTTCAACTTACCAGTAGGACAATACTCACTTGATGACAGATTTGGAAAGGCAAGCTGTTAAGTAATTTTAAAGGTTGTGATTGATGGATTAAAAAGAGAGAAATCAGCACAAGGCTCCCTATAAATACCCAAGTCTAGCAAGAGATAGAGGGTCCCCATTCCATCGTTTAGTTTCACCATTCTTCTTCTCCTTCTCTCTCCTATGGTTTTTAGTTTTTCTTTTTCTTTTTAGTTTTTTCTTCATTGTTTACTTTACAAGCTCTCTTTTAATTTAAGTTTTTAATTTCTGCACAGTAATTACGTTGGTTTACTTTCTATGAATGATTTCTTTCCATTGCTATTTCAATACAAGGTATTTACATTACTTGCAATTTCAATTCTTGCCTTTTTTCTTAAATATACAATGATGCTTTCTTCAATCATTTTCAATTTACTTTCTATCATGCGTGAGTAGTCATTCACCGGTTTGATTAGATAAAGTAGTCTCATCCATGAATTAGGGATTTTGACTCAAAACTAGGGTTAGTGTACTGTCGAGTTAATTGGGTCAATTGAATAGATTAATTGGGAAAATGTTCAATTGTATATCTTCTTGCTTACCTGTAGACAACTAAGACTTGACACGAGTAATTCTTGTAATCACTGCAATTGAATTAATTCTGTTAATCGATTCAATTGATTCGAGTACACATTTGTTAATTAAATTGAGTGTTAACGATTATCTACCACTTTGGTGAAACCTAACCATAAGCTCAAGTGAGTTATAGAATTTGAGTTAAAATACCTATTCACGGTGGGGTAATCTATATCGATCAACCGGTTCTGTTATTTAAGTCTTATTACTTTAAATTAATTAAGTTTCCAACTCTCAAATACTTTCGAAATTCCAAAATTTTATTTGTTTTTGTTTTATTGCCCTTTGAACCAATAATCTTTCCTGAGGAGACGACCTCGGTAATCAACCGAGTTACAAACGATACCCCTTCCTATGCTTGGGAATTCCTGTTAATTGATACAACTCTGTGGAGCAAGCATTTTTGGCACCGTTGCCGGAAAAGGCGAGGTGTTTCAAGAGGTGATTCGAAGGTTGCCAAGGTAAGTCTCGTGATTCACATCACGGGCTCAAGTGCTATCTTTGCTATATTTTATCTTTAATTTTCTTATTCTTTCTTAGTTTCTGTGCATAATTTGTTTTTAGTTGTTTACTTTTCTTTTGCATGTGGGTAAGAGATACACTTCATAATGGACTTGTAAGACTTGACCCCACACACACTGAAATGAATGGAAGGGACATAACTTTCCCATCATTCCACCTGGTCCTAATAACGAGAATACTGGAAATAATCTCCCACCGGCCCCATATGTGAGGACGATGAGGGATTATCTTTAACCCACACGTTCTTTCACTCCTTCATGCATACTTTTTCATGTGCAAGCACAGACTTTCGTTGTAAAACTAGGGATGCTCCAACTATTTCATGGTGTGGAGAGGAAAAACCCCTACATCCGTATCAAGGAATTTGAGGAGATAGTTGGCATATTCATATAGTAGAATATGCACGAGGAAGTGGCGAGAATGAAATTATTCTCATTCTCATTAAAGGAGAATGAAATTATTTCATGGTGTGTATTACAATGCGTAATATTTTTGTCCCATATTTAATCATGTATTTTATCCACCTATACGGAATTAGCCTGTTTACCTAATACAATCCATTCTTTTACAATACAACAACCAAATGACAAGTGGTTATTAGTTGCATATCAAACGGGAATGTCTTGTTTCATTCCTAAATTACTGTATTGTATTTTCTTTTTTATCACTTTGTAATGAACATTTAATTAGTTTGATTTGCATGACAAATGGTAGCCCCGATCAATATTTTGGGAAGATAATATTTTTTTTATAATTATTAAATATTTTATAGAGAGTTGTAGTATGATTTAGTTTCAACGTTTTAGTATTTTGGGATCGGATAGGATTAGACAATAAATTAAGTGAAATTGTGAAGTCAGGATCTTACAGATGAAATAAATTGATTAGAGTCTTAAAGTGAAAGCTAGAGATATGGACAAAGAGTTAGAGCAAGACAATGATAATGAAAGGGAGATAAAAGACATGGAAAGAGTCGACGAGACTGGATGAAAAGAGGGTGAAAAGAATTGAGAAAGAGTGCTACTTTTAAAGCTAGAAGTCATTGCTTTTAGGTTTTTTTAGAAGTCTTTGTTTCATTTTAACGCTTTCTATAAGGCTTTACGTAAACTTGTAAAAATAGTGTTACATTTTAGGAATTGTTATAAGGCTTCATAGACTTGTGAAATTTGTTGGGCCTTTAATTTGGTCCATTCAAAATGGACTCAGAACATGAAGTTGAACTAAGAGTTGAAAATTAAATTAAGGCCCTAAATTTTTGAGGCTCTAGGCAACTATTTTAATGGTCGGGCCTTATGTCCGAGCCTATTGTGCCTCCTCCCATTCAAAGGATCGAAGTATTTGTGCATCTCACAACAATCATCGTCTCTGCGTAGTGCTGCATAATTTTTCTTTGTTGGTAATTTAGGTATTTAAGATATATTAAACATTACATCATATAACTCTCTCTCCCACTCTATCTCATACACCCAACTCTCATACGTATATAACTCTCTCTCTCAGACATTTTAAATACACACTCTCTCATCTCTCATCTCTCATCTCTCATACTCTCTCTCTCTTAACATTGTTTGTCTTGATGATCCTAATTGAACTTCTTTACTCAAAAAAATTCAAAGTCAAGCTAATTATCAATAAAAAAAAAAAAACAAGTGATACCAATTGTACCCAAAAAAAAAAAAAATTTCACAACCAAGCTAATCACTAATAAAAAAAAATAAGTGATACTAATTGCACCAAAAAAATAAAAAAAAAATTCAAAGTCAAGCTAATCACCATTAAAAAAAATAATAAGTGATACCAATTGTACCAAAAAAAACTAAAACAAAAGCTAATTACCAATAAAAAAAATAAGTGGAACCAATTGCAAAAAAAAAAAAAAAATTCAAAATCAACTATAACATTTTTTTTCCTTATTTGCATCACTTTCCTTTTGCTAATGTTTTTTTTTTTTGAATACTTGAATATTGCAAAATAGATATCGAAACGACAAAAAGTCAGTTAAATCAATTTTTTTTAAGTGGTGAAATTTTGATTTTGTTGATTTGGTTTACTTGCAGCGTAAAAATATTTCTATAGAATCTGAGAAGTCATAACAGAGAATTCAAATCAATTGTCCTCGCAACTACAAACAGATCCACTAGGCAATGTTAGTTCAATTGAACTTTTTTTCTATTTTCTAGAAATTTGATTTGTAGTTCAATGTGGTTAATTCGTTTGATTGGATTCAGTGATTTAATTGTGTATTCTTGTAAAACCCAAGTAAATTTGAATTTTTGTGAAAAAGGGTAAAACGGTAATTTGTCATTATGGTACATGTTGAAAACCCGAATTTTTTTAGAACTCAAATGACTAAACAGACCTCACCGTTTGATTCCTCTCGGGAAATCTAGTTACCCAGTCAATTTTCGTTGAATTCTGAGACAGTTGGATTTTTCATGTTTTACAAGGCGATCGAGTGTCGCGTGATCTAAAAACGAGATATGGAATAAAATTTTAAAATTTGAAAAATAATTTAAAGGAAGTTCATATAAAAATATTTTGAACTTGAATCAGGACGAAATTTAATCGTTTCGGGACGAAATCGGACCCGGGAATGGAGAACGTGTAGCGCGATGAGGACCAAGTATTTAAAGGGTATAAATATGAGAGAAAAATCAGATTTTTCCCCATACCCATCAAATTATTCAAAAAATCAAAAGAAGAAAGGGAAGCTCCACCTTCTCTCTACGATCTACATCTCTACGTTGCTCGAATCGACTCAAGCCAAGAACGAAAGTTGTTCTCCTCGTCAAGGGCTACAAATTCATACCAAGAAGGTTGGATTTGGGTGAAATTACAAGGACGAGATTTTGGGGAAAGCTTGGATTAGAGCCTGTTTCGGGTTCTTAGAGCTTCCTACTGTTGTTTTACGCTTCAAGAGGTATATTTTTTTTCCCTAATTTGGTTTATTTCCAACCTAGAGTAATTATATGGAATGGGTAAGGTGTTAGAGGTATATAATACTTACCTATTGTTGTTAATTTGAGGAAATGGGTAAAATCAATTCTAGTATGAATTCGTATTTAGAAATTGCAAACTTGTAATTTCTTGAAAATTTGTGATATGTGGGTATGCTATGTGTTTATATTATGCCTTGGAGAATTAAGTCTGTTATTTGCATGAGATTATGTAGTAACATGCTTGAAAATTTTTGTTTGGTATAATGTTGATATATGCTTGGTGATGTATTAACATTAAGATGATTTATGGTAATTATATGCATATGATATAGTTGGTCATGAAATATGTTGAAATGTGGTTGAAATGGTTCATATGACACTCATAGCATATTGAACATGAAATTAGTATCACAATTGTACATTACATTGCATATGCACATAGACATCGAATTCATGGACATTAGGCATGAGTGGGGGTATGTGTGCATGGTTGTCATCAAACACCACTCTTGGTGAATGATGTGTGGGCTTGAGAAAGTTGGGTCAAGGTCCGGTTGAGTCACACGGTTTGCATTGAAAATTGGGTCAAAGTTAGCAAGAAGGGTTAGACAATCCCTCGGGTGCAAGACCCGATTACTTCGGATACGCACTCCGTTGGAATCGAGTACATAAAGTGTGTCGGCGTACGTGGAGCCGTTGGTGGAAGTCCATAAATACCTCCCCCAAGAAAAACCCGAGATTTAAAAAGGTCATTGGATGTGTAACATCAATGGAGAGGGCTTGGAATGCCCAGATTCATATGTATGACATTGCACGTGTTGAGGGAGCCGGTAAAGGCTAGGGTTGAGTTGTATGTATGAGTCTCATCTCATATCATGGTATGATATTGAGTATTCCATTGTTGAATTGCATATTCTTGAATGGAGTGATTGTTGCTTGTGAATTGATTGTGGGCATTTTATATGCATCTAGGTTGGGGAATAGCTTCTTCAGGAGATACCTTATTGGGCGTGACTCACTCTTTATGGGGACAATATTTCAGGAGCGGGACATGCGCCGGTGGACGGCTCTCATTCGGGGCCTCATTGATGAA
The DNA here is from genome assembly GCA_951799425.1 of Ilex aquifolium. Taxonomy (NCBI): domain Eukaryota; kingdom Viridiplantae; phylum Streptophyta; class Magnoliopsida; order Aquifoliales; family Aquifoliaceae; genus Ilex; species Ilex aquifolium. The sequence continues at coordinate 11,794,504 of OX637408.1, forward strand.
GAAAAGCCGAAATGTGACTTTTACACTATACTTTTGTAAAACTAAGATGTCAATTAGTTTTTGGGCATGTAATGTATGTAAAGGATTGTAATCGAATTCATATGGACTATTTTTAATGTAAAATTGCATGTTGTTATATGAGTATGGATAAATGAACCCGGTGTGGTCAATGTTGTATGATTGCACAGATTGTGTTTTGGGTAGAGGTCCTTGTACAAAAGAGACTCTACCCAAATTTTGTTAAGTTATAGATCCCGGTAAATGGGGCATAACGGCATGATATCGAGTTACACGGTATCCATGGGTATTCCACAGGTTGATGGGTGATCAATGGGGTAATTACGGACACCCGGATTTTGGGGCGTCACAATTCTTAATGATATTCCTTATTAAAACTAGATAGCCTATTCGTTAAGTTTAGCCAGAGGTTGAAAAATTGAACACTCATTTGGTGGAAAGAAGAGCCGCCATGAAAAAATTTATGGCATGATAATTTTGTAATGGTGTTAATTTAAATTTATGGGAATTATCGTATTGTATTAATGTGATATGATTTTTCTTCATTTCAACCTTTGGACTTCTTTTATTTAAAACATTTTTGGATGTCCCATTTGCTTAGCAAATTTTTTGTGTTAAGAGTGCCTTCAGACACAAGTAATGACTAGTTCAATAATATAATCCATAGGAATTGTAAATATGCATAGATCATTATGGCTAAGTACACCCTTTTTATCAAGCAAATTTGCACATATGTTTATCTTCCTCATCTCTTGCTTAACTAACACTTCTCGAAATCTCTCAAGTAGCCCATTAGGGGTGACTAGATACACACTGAGGTTCATAACGGCGACTCTAAATAAAGTTTTTTTTTAATATTAATTTAAAAGAATACTCTTTTTTTGAAATGGTGATTTATTCGAGTTTGCACTCAAGTTTTATACACGTTTTTTTTTTTTTTTTGCAATTGATCACATGATTAATCCACTTAATATTTCTAATTTTATAAGATCTATTCTTGTTTATTTACCTAAATTTAACTTAATTTTTTTTGTTATGTTGTACTAATGACAAATATATTTAAGTTATTCTTCAAAAACTATTTGAATTTTAAATAAAAATATTCTTAAATATATTTGTCATTAGTAACAAACACAACATAACTAAATTTTATAAGATCTACTCTTAATTGTCTTAGCGACCACACGTCTTTTTTATTCTTTGTCTCTTCATAGTCCCCCAAAATAGGCGAACACCTAATTGGCTTTTCAGGCAACCCATTTGCCACATCCTCTTTTTCACTCTCGCATCCCATATCTATCTCTCTTGGTTATTTGGAATTAAGGTTTTTAAAAAGAGTCAATTGAAATCCAGTTTTAAGTTATATTTTGGGTAATGGTTGATGCTTTCTGGATTGCACTAAGAGAATATTCATCACTAGCAAACTAAGAAGCTTAGTTTCGTCAAGGAGAGATGATGATGATGAATACTAGGTTTCAAGATAATTCCCAAGTGTGAATCCAAGTCTATGTTCTTTATACCAATCCACCAAGGTTAAATTATTTTTATTTGAAATACTCATTTATATCAATGTTTGAATATGCATGTGGCTTTGATCGTCGGTTGATTTCACTGACTTTAACAGACTATTTTCTTCAAATATATTTATTTTTTGGGTTAATATCATTTTTGATCTCTAAAAGTATATATTTGTTGCCAGTTTAATCCTCATTTTATCAATTTGTCAATTTGATCCCTAAAGTATTCAATTCATGTCATTTTTGTGCATACATAGACTAACCATTAAGTTTTTAACGGAATTATCATATGTTGGGCACATGATACCGTCTAAAAAAATGACACGTGGTTACTTACGTCAAAAAACTTAATTGATTGTCTGATTAGGGACCAAAGTGACATGTATTGAATACTTTAGAGACCAAATTGACAAAATTAATATAATGAGGACTACACAGACAAAAATTACATACCTTAGCGACGAAAAGTGCTATTAACCCATATTTTTTTCTCCAAGAAAATGGAGGTATAAAGGAGTCAAGTACTCCTCTTGATATTATAGCTTAATTGCCTCCTTTTTGTCCCTAATTCAACGACACAGTTCTTCAATCCGCTTATCAATCAAGAAATACAAATTAACTCTTGATATGATAATTTTGAGATAAATATTCTTTTGTATTAAAGAAAAAGAGGTAAGGTCTTCATTCTTGCTGATATTAAATTTGTGTGGCTTTAATTGCTAAGAATTGTTAGAGTGAATTCATCGTTATAGGATTAGCATTAGTATTTGAGTAAAAGATGGGTTCAGTATCTCTGAAGAGACTCGATGTTTTCAAGAGAAAAGGATCAGCTCATTTTAACACCTTTTGAGGTTGGCAATGAAGTGGGTCGATCTTTCTTTTAAGAAGTGGGTCGATCTTTCTTTTACATGTCCTACAAGGGAAAACTGTATATTGGAATGTTGTCATACCCTTTTTCTTTTATTTTCATTTACTACGATTGGGTTTTGAGTTTATTATTGAATTTACTATGATCTAATTTAATTGTTGATACTTTGACTGTGGAATTCATCTTGCATGCTCGGGCATGACAATGTTACGATTGAAGTGTAGACTTTTGATTCACGCCTTTATTTGTTATCTATATCATTCATTATAATTCTCATGTTTGAAATCTTTAGTACAGTCTCTATAAAATTACCTTATTTTTCCATATGATCACCATTTGGATTTTGAGAACGACATCCTGCAGGTGTTGAGATCCATGCTATTGTAGTAAAGGAAATCTCATGATTATGTGAATTTCATGTAACTTAATTGGTAGGATTGCATGAGTATTTTCGAAGGGATGCAAAGTATGAAAAACCCATTAAGTATTGTACGGGTAAAAATTTTACCATGTTTTCCTATTCAATGTATTTTACTTGTCTACTGACAGGACTACATCCTGATGCTTGTTCATCTGCATAGTGCATCTTTGTTGGAGTTCTGTGTTTTCATTGGTTAAAGATTCAAATTTTCTTAGGTTTTATAACATTGACTATTGTGAAATAAAATCACTAAGTTTTTGTTTTAATTCGGGACCGTTCATCTCAAATTATCCTTTGTTATTCTACTAAATCCCATATTCCTTCTAATTATATCTTATCACGTTGAAAATTTTAGCTGTCCTATTTTAATTGAATATAAAATATATATAGTGTCTTAGTTATTGTTGTTGGGCAACAAATATAAGACGCGATTCTACCTGATTGCGAACAAAGATTAGTTGCAAAAAAGGTAGAGAACACTTGTAGGTATACATGTGCTATCGCATGCTCATGAGTTAAAGTCCACTTTGAGGCACCATCAGACCTCTAGATAGTCACTTAGGTGCATGATCTACTAAGATGTCGGTAAACTATATGAAGGAAACCTATATATGAGCTTGAGAGGAAATAATTGATCGAAATTTCGGGCGCAAATTGACAGATTAGTTAATTTGCCTTTGGATGAAATCATCAATGATACTAAGGACGTAAACCTTAAGATCCTTTGTACGGAGCATTGATTCCAGTCACTTTATCATGAAGTGAATTAAGGTCACTTAGAGTGTGCGCTCGATAGGGATAGTATATGTGAAAAGGAACGGTCAGTCTCAATGATAAAAGTGTGTGTACGTAGGTCCATCGTCTTGATCCGACGTCAATTTGTGGGTAGTTACAGATAAGAGTTGGTGTGGACAAATATTTGGTACCAAAGATAAACAGCAACTAGGGAACTTTTCCAACACGTTGTATATGATCAAATGGGAGATGTTGGCCCATATTGACCACACTTGTACGCGCAACTTATGAATGAGTGTAGTGTGAGCATAAATCAATCCAATTATTCATAAAAATTGAATTCGAGTTTAAATACAAATAAAATATTTTTAGAAAACAATCAATTTACATTTACTCAAATCACCACTTCCCAAAAATATTAACTCTAAATAAAAAAAAATATATCATAAGCACAGATCATGAAGAAAATCCTAACAATTACTCAATCTCCGGAAGAAAATCCTCAGCTACTTCTCCTATCTCCTAATCAATCTATGAAAAATAATAAATTGGAATGAGCTGCGAGGCCCAGTAAGATAATGTTTCTCAAACCTTTCCAAGGTTTTGAAGATATTACATTTAGTATCATTTAATAAGCGAACATAAGAATTTCATATACATAATATAGAAATCATGAGAATTTCATATACATAATATACAAATCAGTCTACACAGCAAAAATCATGAATATGCATGTCCTTTCCCAAAACAGTACAAATGCACAAGCACAATAGTTAGAAATTTGAAGGCCTTGGGATGCAACATATCAACATTAACAGTCAATCAATTACCAGTCCACGATTGGACTCTTGCTGGAAAATCTTTGGAGTCTCGCACTCTAGGGAACATACTGCCCTTCTTAATTTTCTGGGAAACCAATATAAAGAAGCTGTGACAACCACACAGGTAGCCCCGACATCCAATACCATTAACCAAGCCTTCTAAAAATTTATAAGAATTCTATGCATCCTCGCAAGGACAACGGCGTCTATAGATCCATCATCATCAATGTAGTACATTTAAGTTTTCAAGACAATCTCAATTTATCATCCACAGATTCATAAATCCAATATCATATCATATACGTAATATAAATATCCATCATAATTCGTTCGTATAATATCTTAGCCATAACTCATATAATTATGTCACATACAACCGAAAACATGATTAAGATCAAAACCTAATTAGATCTCCAATCATAATGCAATAAACATATAGACCTGTAGTGTAATCAACATAATTTTATGCATGAAACCCCAATAACATGATATGCATTATTAATAAGGAATCAGAAAAGAAATCCTATATTAAACAGGAGAAAATACCCAAAGATTGGACAAACAGTGTGTGTGTGTATGTCTGAATTCAACTTATTAATGAAAAAACAACCATCTTTTTGAGCATTTTATTGTTTCCCATTGATATTGTAAGAGGCAAAAAATTGAGGATACCTCCTACAAGAATAAAGAACGAATGTTTCTGATAGTGTTTCTGAACTTGATCTCCCAGTCTTTACTCCCTACAAAACGAACAAACTGCCCAAGATCAAAGTGCTTCGATCGAAGACACTCCGATGCTTAAGTCAGTAATAGAATTGAGTGAATTGCAAGAAGACAAGGAGAGTTCAGCGTACCTTTCACCTTGGCTCTCTGTGCCTTTTATAAATCATTCATCAATTAGGGTTTCCATGATCCCCGGTTCAAGGTGGCACACCTTCTTCCAATCAGGCGGCTATAGTTGGGAAGTTGCTGATATTTCTCCAGCAATTCCTCTTGTCGTTCCTAGAATCTTGCCCATTTGTTTATCCAAAATGCCTGAGTTGCAGGCGTTTCCTTAGCTCTTCATTTATCGCTTCAAACAGCTCGGTCATGACTTGGAGTAAGCTTTTCCGTAAATTGCGTTATTTTAATTAGCTCGGTCATTGTAAGAACCGAATTGTTTCGCCAAAGAACGAACATCACTGACATCGGGGTTAGGCGTATGCCGAGCTCTTTACTTGTTTAACCGAGCACATCATTTAGTTCGGCTCGGAGCATTAAACCAAGTTGCCAACGACTTTATCACGTGCCTTGTCTTGTTACCCTCACGTGGGTTCATTTAATGCCATGACACGTGCCATATTGGGAAGCGCCCCCTTCATTTGCCCCCAGAAAACGTCTGACATACACTTTTCGTCTGTCAGCCGTTTTATGTCTTTATCCTCATCATTGCTTACATACCCCTTTGATTTTGGCGGCGATTTTAGCCATTTAAACACCAACCTTTGGAATTCCCTCCCTTTATAAGCGCCTCTTCTTCAACCTTTCTTCACTTTGTCTTCTAAGTTTGAGTTTCACACATCTTCATCTCTCTTTGTTACCCCTTCATTTCATCCTCCCTAATGGCCCCTCTTACGGCTTCAGACATTCCTGCTTTTAGAACAAAATACAACATCCCGGAAGACGTTGAAGTAAGAGTCGCCGGAAAGGAGGAACCACTAATAGGCACTCGCGAGAGTATTCCCATCCATACTCGAGCGATTACAGAAGGTGGGATTCGCTTTTCCCTGGACCCTCTTCTTCTTTGGGTGCTTTCTGCGATGAAGTTATGCCCCATACAATGCTGCCCCAATTTCTTCAGGATAGTAATGGGAGTGGCTGCCTTGAACAAGCTTCTGGTTTTGAGCCTTGGCTTGTGGGAGATCCTATTCTGCTACATCATCAAGCCTATTGGGGACAACTATTATCTGGCGGCGAGGAAGAAGGAACGCTACTTGGTGACTCACCTCCCAGATTCGAACAGAGGCCATGAGAATGATGTGGTCTTTGTTTCTGGGAATTGGGAGTACTCTGCTGGAGCCACTCCCTTTTATCGTTGTCTATACACAGAGGGCACGCCAGGTAGTCGCTTTTCTTTTTTGTCTATTTCATCTAATCTGTTGTTTCCTCTGTTTCCTGACGAGCAATTTTTTGGCTTCTTAGGCAAGACTGTGAAAGGTAGAATTCCTGATTCCTCTGTCAAAATGGAGGAGCTCAGGAAGGTCTGGGACTTCAATGATTCACTATTCTGCCGAGCTGCCCATACTCTGCTTGGATACACACCGACCCACACTTCTTTTATAGCTGTACCGAACCGACCCAACGCTACACTAGCCGCAGATCGGGAAGAGATACGAAATGCTCAGGAGCAAACCCCCCGAGGCTGCAAGAGAGCTTCATCTGCTTCTTCTGGGAGAAGGACGGTCAAGAACTTCTTGAATTTTCTATCTTCTGTTGAATCGACTCCATCTGCCGAACCTATTTTGCCAACATTGGTCACTTCCATTCCTATTATTGAGGAGCCAGCAGCCGAAGTCACTACCGAGGCTGATATTCATGGTGATGTGGATCTGCCGATCTTTGACCATCCCACCGTGGTTCCAAACCTTGAAACTTCTATTGCTGTTGACCTTGACTCCCCAAATTCTGTTCATTCTCCAATTCCTCAAGACGATTAGGTTCTTGAGCTGGCCGAAGACCCTGCTCCAAAACGGCGAAAGGTTGTAGAGTCCGAGGCAAGCCTCTCCCCCAAACCCAGCAATCCTCCCTTCAGACCAATCCTTAGAGCAAAGAAGAAAGAAATTACTGCAAAGGATTCGGCGATAGAGGATTTTAACGTTGTTGTGGGGCTTGCTCGGGGAGTAATTTTGCCACGAGACCTGGCGATGAACGAGGCTCTTATCGACGACGAAGTTTCCCGTCAAGCTATTCAACACATGGTTCTGGTAAGGCTCCTTTACCTGTTGGCTATCTATCTTCTTTCATTATTTCAAAAAAAAATTCTAAGTCTTCTTCCCCTTTTTCAAATCCAAGGGTCTGCAAAAAGTCCACGAGGTCGGGGCTAGAATAGCCCGGAAAGATAAAGCTATGAAGGACGCCATCCATGATCGAGCTTCGGCCTTAGCCAAAAAGGAATCCATGGATGACGAATTTGCCAAGATCTGTGAAGAGACTGAGGTTTTGTGGGCTCAGAATCAAAGCCTAGTTGAAGAGAACCGAAGGCTCGAAACAGAGATTGGCAAACTGAAGGATTCTGAGCACGAGGCGAACATTGAACTTTCCAAATCCCAACTTGATTACACCAGTCTTCTAGAGGAGTTTGATCAATACAAGGCCGAGGCGAAAGAGAGATAAGATGCTGCTTATAATGAAGGAGTTGAGAAGGCAGAAAGTGACTTGGCCCTACAAATTCCTCCCCTGTAGGATACATATTTCAGCAAGGGTTGGCAGGCTGCACTCTCGGCTGCTGGAGTTCCGTCATCTTCCGAGCTATTTGCTAGGCACTCGCTTCCAAGTTCCTCCCAACCTCCTGAAGACACTTAGAAAATTTCTTTTGAAAAGTTAATGTAATGATCTTTTTGCTATAATCTTCCAAAATTTTGCATGAATGAATCTGAAGTGTTAGTGATTTTGACTTGTTTACGTATTCACAAAGTTTAGTTTCTCATCAGAGCTCTTTAAAATACTTAAATATAATTCTTTTAAACTCTTGAAGTCATAGCCCTAACTCAACGCCTCTTCAAAAAGCCCGATCCCCTAGCAGGGACCTTTAAACATTTAGCAATAAATCATTTATACTCTTGAAGTTATGGCCTTAGCTCGGCGCTTCTTCAAAGAGCTCGGTCCCCTAGCAGGGACCTTTAAACATTTATCAATAAATCATTTATACTCTTGAAGTCGTGGCCTTACCTCGGCGCTTCTAAAAGAGTTCGGTATTCCAACAAATACCTTGGATATTCTAGTTTTGGCCTTAGCTTAGGGCCTTGGCTTGGCCTTTGCTCAGCCTTTCTCCGATGTGTTGCGGCCTTAGCTCGGCCTTTCTTTGAGGAGCTCGGCAGTAGAGTTATATCCTCAGATCCCACATGGTATCTCTAAGATTACTTCAACCTCGCACCGACCCGCCAATCTTATTGGACTCCAATTCATCCCAAATCAGCTTACATCGTCATGCCTAGCTGTGGGACTGAATTAGATCAGGTGGCTGCGCCTGATTTAAGTTGATACTTCTATCAGGATTTTTGCCTCCCTGTCTTAACAGTAGGACGTATGTAATTCAGAAAAGCAGCACGAGAACAGGGAGATTAATTCTTTCGATCTTTATTAATAACTCTAAAGCATGTACACTTGCAAAAATCCTTGATTCTTAAGGGGCACCCTTAAGTTTCCGAAGGCACTTCGGGATACTAAAAAAGGCACTTTTTAGCATTTCACGTTTTTGAAGGTACTTCGTGGTTCTTCTTGAAAAAGTCACTATTCCGAAGGCATTTCGAGATTCTATTTAAAAAGGCACTTTTTAGAAATAGAATTTCCTCAAATTTGCTGAATTCTAAGGACGTAATACTGCTTTGTGGTCCAATGTTTCGAGCTCATAGTATCCACTGCCGCCCACTCGTGTTATTCTGTATGGACCCTCCCAATTTCCATGGGTCGGGTTCTTTGCGGATCCCAATACGCGTCTGAGGACCAAATCTCCAAGTGTGAAAGAATGAGGGTTGACTTTCTTGTTGTAAGCTCGGGACATTTGATGCCGATAAAAAGCCATTCTTATAGTCGCTTGCTCTCTTCTCTATTCGGTTAGGTCAAGGTCTCGGGTTATCACGGCGTTGTTGTTGTTGCTCTCAACTAGGTCGATTCTTAGGGTCGGTAAGCCGATCTCAAGGGGAATTACAGCTTCCATCCCATAAGCTAGGGCAAACAGTGTCTCACCAGTTGAGCGCCGAGGTGTGGTTCGGTACGTCCACAAGACGTTCGACAGCTCTTCTACCCATCTCCCTTTAGCATTCTCTAACCTTTTCTTGATTCCATCCAATATTGTTTTGTTTGAGATTTCTGCTTGACCATTGCTTTGAGGATAAGCTGGGGTGGAATAGTGATTACAGATCCCATGTTGCTGACAGAAAGCTTTAAAGGGACCACTATCGAACTGTGTCCCGTTATCCGAAACAAGTGTGTGTGGAATTCCGAATCTGGTGATGATGTTTCTCCATACAAACCTTCTTGTATCAGTATCTCTAATGTTGGCTAGGGGCTCGGCTTCTACCCACTTCGTGAAATAGTCTGTGGCAACCAGAAGGTACTTCTTATTGCCAGGGGCCCGAGGTAGAGGTCCCATTATGTCTAGTCCCCATTGCGCAAAGGGCCAGGGGCTTGCCAATGGAAGCAATTCCTGGGATGATTTTCTCAGAATTGGTGAGAATTTTTGACACTTCTCACATCGCCTAACAAACTGTTGAGCATCCTTCTGCATATATGGCCACCAAAAACCCTAGGAAATGGCTCGGTGAGCCAGAGATCTTCCACCAGTATGAGCCCCACAACTTCCTTCATGAATTTCAGATAGAAAGTCAGGAACTATTCGCGGGTGTACACACTTCAAATACGGGCCTCCAAATGAGCGCCGGTAAAGTTCGTCCTTTGGTGATAACCAGAATCTGGACGCTTTTAGTCGCAGCTTATGAGCTTTCTTTTTGTTTATTGGCAAGTCACCATTCTTCAAGAAACAAATTATCTGATCCATCCAGCTCGGTTTGGTTTCGTTACGTAACACTTCATCACACCTGGTCGGCACAATACTCGGCTCGGACTGGAATTCGACGGTTACTGCTCTTTCAGTTTCTTGGTCAAGTGCCGAGGCCAGTGAAGCTAAAGCATCAGCATGCGAATTCTTTGCTCTTCCAACTTGCTGGATTAAGAATTCTGGGATTTTGCCTAGTTCTTTTTCTGCAACGTTATGATATGCCATCATTCTTTCATCCTTTGCGGCGTACTCCCCTATTATCTGATTCACCACGAGCTATGAGTCAGAAAATATCTGGAGTTTCTTTGCCCCCAGTTCGGTCGCAAGCCTTACGCCAGCTATCAAAGCTTCATACTCAGCCTCGTTGTTTGAGGCTTGAAATCCGAGTTTGATGGCTTTCTCCAATAAACATCCATCAGGACTTAAAAGAGTAAGTCCAATGCCGGATCCTTTCTGATTTGAAGACACGTCAACAGACAGGTCCTAGACTCCGTTGTATACTACATAATGTTTGTCATCGATCGGTTCCCTTCGCTCCGAGCTACTTTTGGATTGGAACTCTGCAATGAAGTATGCCACTACTTGACCTTTAATTGCCTTCCTCGGCTCGAATACAACGTCGAACTCCCCAAGCTCGACTGCCCATTTAGCAACTCGTCCGGACAGGTCGGCCTTGCAAAAGAGCGACTTCAATGGCTGATTAGTGAGCACTGTTATTTGGTGAGCTTGGAAATAGTGTCTGAGCTTCCTTGCCTAGCTGATTAACGCGAGCGCGAGTTTCTCCAACGGAGTATACCTCAATTCCGCATCCAAGAGCATCTTACTCACATAATAAACAGGTTTCAATTTTTCATCATCATTCCTCATTAACACCCCACTTACCGCGCGTTCTGATACAACCAGGTAGAGGAAAAGCTTCTCTTCGGGCGATGACGTTGAAAGGATCGGCGGAGTAGCCAAGTAGGTCTTAAGATTTAAAAACGCTTCCTCGTATTCCTGACTCCAAAATGCCCCCTTCTTTCCTCTGATCGATTGGAAGAAAGGTCTACATTTATCTGATGCTCGGGAAATGAATCTCCCGAGTGCCGCCGCCATTCCAGTTAGCCGCTGCACCTCCTTTACAGATTGGGGGGACTGCAGCTCGGTGATTGCCTTCACCTGATTGGGGTTTACCTCTATTCCCCGGTGTGTAACCAGGAAGCCTAGGAATTTCCCCGATCTAACCCCGAAAGCACACTTAGATGCATTTAATTTCATCTTGTATTTCCGTAGAACCTCAAATGTATTTCTCAAGTCGGTACAATGGCCGGTTGACCGCCGACTCTTAACCACCATGTCGTCGATGTAGACCTCAATCGTACTGCCTATCATGTGTGAGAACATCTTGGTTACAAGCCTTTGATACGTTGCTCCTGCATTCTTCAACCCAAAGGGCATCACCCGGTAGCAGTACGTCCCTTCAGGTGTTATGAAGGCGGTTTTCTCCTGATCTTCCTCGGCAAGCGGAATTTGGTGGTATCCTCGATAGGCATCAAGAAAACTCATCTACTCATGTCCGGCAGTTGCATCAACTAACTGATCAATCTTAGGTAGAGGGAAGCTGTCTTTTGGGCATGCTCTGTTGAGGTCGGTGAAATCCACACAAACCCTCCATTTCCGGTTCTTTTTCTTTACTAACACTGTGTTTGATAGCCAGGTCGGGTATTGTACTTCCCTAATTGTACTAGATTCAAGCAGTCGTGTAACTTCTTCTTTCACTGCTTCCTGATGTTGTGGGGCTGACCTTATAAGCTTCTGCTTGACGGGCTTAAAGCTAGGGTCAACGTTCAGACGATGACACGCCGCTTTGGTCAGTACGCCCGGCATATCGCTGGTGCTCCATGCAAACACATCCGCATATTCTCGTAACAAGTTGATGAGCTCTTCCTGCCGTTCTGGGCTAAGGGAAGTTCCTAGCAAGAAGTACTTTTCAGGATCCCCATCCTTGTCTAAAGGTACTTTAGCCAAGTCTTCAACAGTTCGGTCAGTCGTTTCTTTTTCCGTGCCTAAAGGTACTTTAGGTATTTTAGTGACAGCCTGTTCGGCAAACTTGGCCGAGCTGTCAACTGTTGATTGCTATTTAGTTTCATGAACAACTGAACTCCCTTCCCGAACCTCGTCTCTATCTCGGGCTTTGACCGAGGCGAGTAGACAGGTTCTGGAGCTAACCTGATCTCCTCGGACGTTTATTATCCTTTCAGAAGAAGGAAACCTCAGCATCTGGTTGTATGTTGAAGGTACCGCCTTCATATCGTGTAACTAAGATCGGCCCATTATTGCGTTATAAGCCGACACAGTCTCCACCACCAGGAATTCGGTCATGATGCAAATAGGTCCAACCTTTACAGGCAATGTGATTTTTCCTTTGGGAAGAACTGTTTTTCCACTGAAACCGATCAACGGAGTGTTTGAGGGTTTCAAATTCTCCTTCTTTAGGCCGAGCTTCTGGAAAAATCCATATATATGATTTCGGAGGAATTCCCCGGATCAATCATCACTCTTTTTACGTCGAAGTTGGCAATCCTGAGTGTTATCACCAACCCATCATTATGCGGTTGATGAATCCCGACCAGATCCTGCTCAGAAAAGCAGATCATATCTGCTGAGTCTTCAAACTTCGCTCTCTTGGTTCTGGCTTCTGGGGTCAACCGTAGTTCGAACACCTCTCTTTCCTTTGCTGCCTTCTGGATGTAGGCCCTAGCCGCATTGTTAGTCGACATTTGCGGGTTTGTGGTGGCGTGTATTATGTCTATTACCCCTGCTACTGTAGTCTGGTCTCCCCTCGGCTCGGCTCTTTCTATGTTAGGTCCTGATTCATTTTCAACGAACTCAGACAAATGTCCGGCCTGGACCAGCTCCTCCAAGTGCTGCTTCAAAGTTCTGCAGTTTTCTATCATATGCCCCACATCCTGATGATAGGAGCATCTAAAATTGGGATTTCTTTTCGAGGGATCTCCTATCAATTTATTGGGCCATTTGACGAAAGGTTTTGTCTTGATTTGGCTCAGTATCTTGTATATTGGTTCTTTGAACAATGAATTTACCCCGAGAAAAGGTGACTTCTGGGGATAAGCTTCTCTATCATTCTTTCTTCTGTCTTCTCTGCTCGGCTCGGTTTGTTTGTCTTGATCGAACTGTCTCCTGCCCTGATGTTCTTTACTCACATCTCTGGACAAATCGTCGTCGACTTTAGCATACTTCTCGATTCTTGCCATCAATTCTTCCAGGTCGGAGGCTAGTCTCCTGGTGAGCGATTGGTACAGAGGGTTCTCCTTTGGCAGCCCGATCTTGAAGGATGCTACTGCGATTTTGGGATTGCACCATTCTACCTCATTCATCATCTCCCAATAGCGATGTGCATATTCCCTCAGTGTCTCGTTGTTCTTCTTCTTTAACGTCAACAGTGCCCCCACATCCTTCGGCTATTTGCTGCTCGTAATGAACCGAGCTGTGAACTGCTCGGCAAGTTATGACCATCCGTCCACCGATCCCTTCGGCAAACTATCAAACCATTTCATTGCCGACTCCCCAAGGCTGCTCGGGAAGATGGTGCAGAGTAAATGTTCGTTTCTTCGATGAATGGTCATCAACTGCCTGTAGTGCCTGATGTGTAAGGCTGGGTCGGTTTTTCCGTCGTATAGCTTGAAATTTGGGGCGGTGAACTTACTCGAAATTCTTCCTCTTTCAATCCATGCAGAGAAGGGCGACGATTCCGAGCCGTTCCCATACTTCCCTGTCGCTCGCCTCGCTAAATCCATAGCCAACCTCTGCTCCAGCCTTTTTAGCCGAATATTGAGTTCCTCGGTGATGAATTGCTTCCATGTATCCTCCTCCTGGACCCGAGGTTTCTTCCGTTGATGCTTGTTTTCATTGGCACTTTTAATTCTGTAGCGCTTTACTTCGGGAGTCTCTCGCGGATTTTTGCTGTCATGCTTCGCCTTCTCGGTCATTTCCTTCAACCTGACTTTCAATTTTTCGTTTTCTTCTGTCAAACTTTTCTCCCTGGCGTATGATTTCTGGAATAAGTTTTCATGAACGTCAATGCGGTCCTGAAGGGATTGGACCAACTTCACTAGGGACTGGTTTTCCCCCTCGGCACGGAGGGAATCCCCGAGTTCTTCAAACGGTTGACTACGATTTCTTGTTTGCTTGAAGCTTGCTGAGGATAGTTCGTTATTCTCCTGGGGCCTGGATGGGCCTTTGCTCCTATGTGATTTTGTGTTTGCGCCAGAAGGCGGCGACATCGGATTTGAATTGCCCATGGCTAGACTGCCTCTAGGAGATCCAATAGCACTTTTGAGCCTTGACATCGTTGCTTTTTGTTCGAGAGATGAGAATAATTTCCCACAGAAGGCGGCGACATCGGATCTGAATTGCCCATGGCTAGACTGCCTCTAGGAGATCCAATAGCACTTTTGAGCCTTGACATCGTTGCTTTTTGTTCGAGAGATGAGAATAATTTCCCACAGACGGCGCCAAAAATGTAAGAGGCAAAAAATTGAGGATATCTCCTACAAGAATAAAGAACGAATGTTTCTGATAGTGTTTCTGAACTTGATCTCCCAGTCTTTACTCCCTGCAAAACGAACAAACTGCCCAAGATCGAAGTAGTTCGATCGAAGTAGTTCGATCGAAGGCACTCCGATGCTTAAGTCAGTAATGGAATTGAGTGAATTGCAAGAAGACAAGGAGAGTTCAGTGTACCTTTCTCCCTGGCTCTCTGTGCCTTTTATAAGTCATTCATTAATTAGGGTTTTCATGATCCCCGGTTCAAGGTGGCACACCTTCTTCCAAACAGGTAGCTATAGTTGGGAAGTTGCTGATATTTCTCCAGCAATTCCTCTTGCCATTCCTGGAATCTTGCCCATTTGTTTATCCAAAATGCCTGAGTTACAGGCGTTTCCTTAGCTCTTCATTTATCGCTTCAAACAGCTCGGTCATGACTTGGAGTAAGCTCTTCCGTAAATTGCGTTATTTTAATTAGCTCGGTCATTGTAAGAACCGAACTGTTTCGCCAAAGAACGAACATCACTGACATCGGGGTTAGGCGTATGCCGAGCTCTTTACTTGTTTAACCGAGCACATCATTTAGTTCGGCTCGGAGCATTAAACCAAGTTGCCAACGACTTTATCACGTGCCTTGTCTTGTCACCCTCACGTGGGTTCATTTAATGTCATGACACGTGCCATATTAGGAAGCACCCCCTTCAGATATCTTGTCAGCTGCCATCTTTAGCCCTCCTCATGCATGGGTTACAAAAAACTCAACTAAGCAGGATAAGTGGTCCAATCCAACTCAGGTAGGAATGGAACCCAGGTGGGATTTCAGTCACATTTTTGGCTACCCAAACATGGGATTTTTGGGCCCCACATGCTTTTTCTCCAATCAAACTTACGGTTATCCCTCTATATCGAACGTTCCAAAAATCCCCTTAGTATTAGGTCATCTCTAGTTTTGATATAAAACACTCCAATGAAAAACTCAAATTTAAAAGAGGACAAACTCAAATTTAAAGGAGGACAAACTCAAGAATGGTGAAACGAGGTTAGAATCTAACCATTGAAAATTTGAGTAAATATTTGAGTCTTCCGGTTAATTTGAGTAAAAATTTAGATCTCCCTTCATTTTATATGAGTTTAAGTAAGAAACTGAAGCTTATTTTAGCTTTTTTTACTGAAATTTAAATTTGCGTAAATATTTAAGTAAGGATGTTTGAAGACGCTCTTAAAACGAGAAGATCGGAGAAATATCAGATCACAAGAGGACCAATGAAATTTTGAAAAGCGAGCAACTATGCGATAAAAGTTGTCATAGAAGTGAGGGGAGTTGTACATGGTTAAAAAGAATTCCATTTGGACAAATTTTATAAAATTGAATAACTTGAAAATTCTGATTTTAGGAAATGTGACGAGAATGCTTTCCAAAACCTCTCCTCACAACTTTATTGTTTATGAGTGTGTTTGGATGCTCAGAAAGGATTAAATAGGATATCAAAAATATAGTCTTGTCTATCCAAACCAAACCCGCCCAAACAGTTATCTGTTTGGTAAACATATTTTCATAAGTAAATTGTATCCATGCCAATTTTTTGTAAACATATTTTCACCACTATAGGACCCACTGACAAAGTTGATGTAACACCATTAATATATTAGGGTTTTGACTATTATACCCCTTTGGCAATCCACTGAAACCACCTCTACCTCCACCACCATTGAAACCACTACTTGGACCATACCCTCCTTTGTACATGATCATTTTCCTCCATAGTATCACTACCACCACCACAACAGAAACGCCCAACACCACCACAACAGAAACGTCACCACCACCACAATAGAAACACCCACCACCACCACAAAAATGACTCAAATCTAAAAGACAAAGAGGGGATTTAATACCATAATAGAGTTTAGGATTTCAAAATCATCAATCATCGTGATAGTACGGGTGATTGTGAATGGTGGAGGTTGGAGGTGGTGCGGGTGAAGATCTCTTCTTCGTTCGGTCCAGAAGAGAGAGAGAGAGAGAGAGAGAGAGAGAGAGATACGGAGAGCTAGAGAGAGCTCTCTGGTTCACTTCTTCGTCGCCTTCATAGAGTGAGAGAGAGAGAGAGAGAGCTCTCAACCCAAGGTAGAGGAGAGGGGTGTTGGAAAAAAATGGTTTTATACAAATTATTTGAACAACTTGAGGTTTAAATAAATATGGGACCCACGCCTTGAAATTGGTGGGAAGAATTTTAAAAGCGTTCTCCTTCGCGAGGAGATTAACGTGGTATATTTATTTGTCCAAAACCATTAAGAGTTGAATAAGCAATTATGTCTCAAAGTAACTTATTTGAAGTGATAAAATAAACTAAGATTGGTGTAGTAAAATAAGGCTTGTCCTAGTTGACTTCATGGATTGGGCCCCAAGGGGTACCACACTTTTGTGAGTGGAGCGAGTGTCTACACTACTTTGATTATCACACATGCGTGCACCGCCCGCCAAGCCACAACCCGGCCGGGCTTGGGCTTAGGCTTAGGCTAACAAATATAATCTTTTTGAACAAAATTTATTCGGAGTAGTGCAGGTCATGGGTCAAACCAATTAGATCCAAACGTGGATCGGAATTAAAATCCCAACCAAAATTTAAATCAAACCGGATTTTAAATTTCTTCCCATTATTTTCTTTGAAATTGGCACCAAAAAGGGTCTGGGTTCATTCCAGAGAGTCTGTTCATTCCAGAAGGTGTCTCTTGCCTATTCAGATTAAAGATGTGTCTCTTCAATCTAAACAGTGGCAACCCATATCTTTTCAGGCAATCTAAACAACCATTAAGGGTCTATAAATAGACTATCCCATTTATGGACTCTAGTTTCATAATTTATTCTCTCTCTCTCTCTCTCTCTCTCTGCATATTGTTGCATTATTCTTTTGTTTCGTTTCAAATATAAACACAAGTTATGTTTGCTGGAATCTTGAAGATTGGAGTACTGCTTCTTCAAGAACGAAAATTCATTCTATCTTGGAAGACAGTTGTTCATCAACCTTGAGAGAGCAAATATGTCTTAAGGAAATTGTGTTTCCCAAGGCTCAAATTATAAATTCTGGTTTTCTTATTTATTGATCGTGCAAATCTGCGTCACTGTGAGTGCACTATTTTTTGTGTAACAGTATATAGATATAATTTCAATTCTGTTTATTGCATGAGTTAGACTTTATACAGTTTAATATAATATAATCATATACATATTTTCAATAACAAGACAAATTTTTGTTTTATAATTAGATTAAGTACTATTATAAATCTAAAACAGAATTTTGTATTATGTTACTATTTTACTTTCATTAATTACTATACTTATCACAAATTAGAATTGTGCTTTCTGTTAGACTGTTTTAGTGCTAAATTTTTTATTCAATTTGTGTAACAAAAATGACAACTTCAAATGATTATGTTCTTGCTACTGTTGTTCGTACAACCATAAGTGTGTCTCATGGGGAGAAGCTTGAGAAGTTCAATGGCTCGGACTTCAAACGTTGGCAATCTAAGATACTTTTCTATCTCACCACTCTTAATCTTGTAAAGTTTCTTAAGTAAGATGTTCCTTCACTTGATCAGAATGAAACAAATGTGAAAAAGGTGGTTGTTATGGATGCTTGGAAGTACTTGGATTTCTTGTGTAGAAATTACATTCTCAATGGGTTAGACAATGCATTATATAATGTGTACAGTGCAGTCAAAATTGCGAAAGAACTTTTGGAGTCCTTGGACAAAACATACAAGACCGAGGATGCCGGCACGACTGTCCTTGGATTTCAAAATGGTGGATTCCATGACTGTCATATCCCAAGTTCAAGAACTTCAAGTTATCTTTTATGACATCCATGCCGAATGTATGTCTCTTACTAATTCATTCCAAGTGGCTACGATTGTGGAGAAATTACCACCCCTATGGAAGGATTTCAAGAACTATCTCAAGCATAAGCACAAGGAGATGAAACTTGAAGAATTGATTGTTCGCTTGAGGATCGAGGAGGATAACCATAAATCCAAGAAGAAAAATGACGTTTTTAATTCAATGGAATCCAAAGCCAACATTGTGAAAGGAGGAACAAAGGCTAACAAAAAGAGGAAGCATAATGGTGATGATCCAAGTCAAGGATCAAAAAAATTCAAGGGCAAGTGCTACAACCGTGGCAAACCGGGGCATATTTCAAAAGACTGTCATAAGCCAAAGTATTTCAAGAAGCCTAATGCTCAGGTAAACATGACTGAAACGGACAAGTTTTCTATGGAAGTCAACGACATGAATCTCTCCTCAATTGTTTCAGAATGCAATTTGGTGGGTAACCCCAAAGAGTGGTGAGTGGACACCGATGCTACTCGACATATTTGTTCCAACAAATAGATATTCTCTACTTGTAAAAAGCTAAAGAATGATAAACAACTATATATGGAAAATTCCTCAACCTACAAGGTTGCAGGAAGTGGGAAGGTGATACTCAAGACAACATCCGACAAGGAACTCACCTTGAACGAAGTGCTTTATGTCCCAGATATTTGCAAGAATTTAGTGTCCGATTCCTTGCTTTGCAAGAAAATGGCTTTAAGTTAGTCTTTGTATTCGACAAATTTATACTCACTAAGAATGAGATGTTTATAAGAAAGGGATACATGAGTGATGGACTTTTTAAGCTCAATGTAATGACTATTATACCCACATCTTCTAATAATAAGAATAACTCTTCTTACTTGCTTGAGTCTTCTAATATGTGGCATGCTAGAATAGGACATGTTAATTATGATACAATTAGAAGATTAGTTAATTTGAATGATTTGCCTAAAATGTCTATTAATCCAAATCATAAATGTGAGACTTGTGTGGAATCAAAGTTGGCAAGAACATCTTTCAAGACAATTGGAAGAAGTACGAAACCTCTTGAATTAATTTACAGTGATGTTTGTGACTTAAAGTTTATGCAAACTAGATGTGGTAAAAATTATTTTATTAATTTTATTGATGATTGCACAAGATACTATTACGTTTACTTAATTAAAAGTAAAGATGAAGCTATTGATATATTCAAGCATTATAAGAATGAAGTTGATAATCAACTTAGCATAAAGATAAAGGCACTAAGAAGTGATAGGGATGGTGAATATGAATCTCATTTCGAGAAGTTTTGTGCAACACATGGAATCATTCACCAAACGACTGCCCCTTATTCACCTCAATCAAATGACATAGTTGAACGTAAAAATTGAAAACTGAAAGAAATGATGAATGCTATGTTGTCAAATTCGGGAGTACCCTAAAACTTATGGGGGGAAGCCTTATTATCTGCTAATTATATTCTTAACAAGGTGTCTCATAAGAAAACTAATTACACACCATATGAATTATGGAAAGGTCGAAAACCTTCCTATAAATTGTTTAAAGTGTGGGGGTGTTTAGCCAAAGTGGCAATTCATAAACCTAAAAAGGTTAAGATATGACCAAAAACCATTGATTGTGTATTATTTGGTTATGTTTATAACATTAGTGCATATCGATTTCTTGTTCACAAATATGAGATTCCTAATATGCATATTAATACAATTATAGAGTCAAGAAATGTGTCATTCTTTGAAAATAATTTTTCACTTAATATGTCACATGAATCAAGCTCATTAAAAAGATCAATTGAGGTTACAACTAGTAATGGTCAAAACGAGGAGTTCATTGAAGATGAACCTAGATGTAGCAAGAGGACAAATACTTCGAAGTCATTTGGTCCTGATTTTCTTATCTATTAGAAAATGATCCTCAAAGTTTCAAAGACGCTATGTCCTTCCTCGAAGCTCCTTATTGGAAGGAATCTATCGATTCTGAAATTGAATCCATTATGAGAAATCATAAATGGGAGTTGATGGATCTTCCACCAGGTAACAAACCTTTAGGCTATAAATGGATCTTTAAAAAAAGATGAAAATCGATGGATTCATTGACAAGTACAATGCTAGACTTGTAGCCAAATGAAATAAACAAAGGGAAGAATTGGATTATTTTGACACTTATTCATTAGTTACTAGAATTACTTCCATAAGGATGTTAATTGCTATAGTTACATTGAATAGTCTTGAAATACATCAAATGGATGTAAAGACAACAATCTTAAATGGTGAATTAGATGAAGAAATATACATGGAACAACCTGAATGGTTCATTACTAATGGGCAAGAAAATAAAGTATGCAAGCTTGTTAAATCTTTGTATGATTTAAAACAAGTATCGAAGCAATGACATGAAAAATTTGACAAAGCAATGTTGTCAAATGGGTTTAAGATAAATGAGTGTGACAAATGTGTATATATCAAGAGCATTCATAGTGGATACATTATTGTACGTCTTTATGTAGACGACATGCTAATTATAGGCAATAATAACGATATCATTAAAGCTACCAAGCGGATGTTGACAAATAGGTTTGAGATGAAAGACCTAGGTGTTACTAACGTTATATTAGAAAATTAAAATTTCTAGAACGTCATATGGACTCATGTTATCTCAATCTCAGTATATTGATAAAGTACTTGATAAGTTCAAGAAATATGAGATAAAACCTATGAGAACACCTGTTGATGTTAATATCAATCTTTCTAAGAATAAGGGTAACAACATATCACAGTTAGAATATGCATGTATAATTGATAGTTTAATGTACATAATGAATTGTAACTGTCTGGAGATAGCATACTTAGTGAGTAAGCTAAGTCAATATATAAGTAATCCTGAAAAGGACAATTGGAAAACAATTATTAAAGTTTTGACATATTTAAAGCATACTCAAAACTATGGTTTGCACTACACGAAGTACTCAATAGTAATCAAGAGATATACTGATAAAATAAACTAAGATTGGTGTAGTAAAATAAGGCTTGTCCCACAATGGAAGAAGGCCAACACTTTGGTGAGTTAATATTGTAAAACCCGAATATATATGACGACCACATAAATAATTATTATGAGTATGAGTATGCATGACAACCACATAAATATTTATTACGAGCATGATCATGTGATATGACTGTGCTCGATAGGTACCTACTAATTAAAAATGGAACATTGATTAGGTGTGGGATAATTAAATGAGTATATTGCATGTGACATAATTAATTTACTTGATATATGTTAGTGCACATAGGATTAAATGGGGTGGTGAGCATGTGATATTAATTTGAGTATTACAAAAAATAAATAAATAAATAAATTAGTGTGCACAAGAGATGGGTCAAAGCTTAACAATATATACATGGGGGTCATTGTGTCAAGGAAATTGGTGGCTAGGAAGAGGAGGGGGAAGAGTGATGGTTTAGGAGAGATAAGAAGTGGGAGTGTCATTCTTGTGCATGTGTATGGAAATATAAAAGGAAGAAAAAAAAAAGACTCTTCAAGACTTAGCCATTTTTGGCTAAGGCAAAACCCAATACTAGGGGTGTCCATGGGCCGGGTTACCCACGGGTCCCATTACCCGGCCCGAAAAAAATAGGCCCCATAGTTGGCCCGCCCGAGCCCGAGCCCAATATCCTTAAAAAGAGGGCTTGGGTTTGTCCCCAAATCTATTACCCGACCCAATAGCCTGCCCGAAAAAACCTGTTAAAACCCGGCCCAAGAGCCCGCCCACCCTTCCCTTGAAAAAAAAGTAATACTTTTAGACCATTAAATTTGAAACTTTGAAATAAGTCTCTCAATGACGAAATTTGAAATTTTAAAAATTTAGATACTATAAGTAATGTATTATTTTCTTTTTTATGTATTAAGCATACAAGTTTTAAAGGGTAGAGTAATGTAAATGATAGATAAGTGAATAGGTGTCAACCTAGTTGAGATGTATTCATTCTATTGGATGTAGGTCATCCCCTAATCAAAAATTAAGGGTGCGTTTGGTAACGTTTTTGTTTTTATGTTTTTTTTATAAAAAAAAATAAAACAAAATTTTGTTTTTTTTGTGATAAAAATTAAAAATATAAAACATGTTTGGTAGTCATTTATATTTAAAAATTTATACAAACAAAAATAAAAAATATGTTTGGTATTACTTTAAAAATTTACCACCCAACACCTCCGCCAACCACCAGCCACCCACCACCACCGAAAACCAGCCACCCAGCCACCACCGAAAACCAGCCACCCACCAACCCAGCCACCATCGAAAACCAGCCACCCAGCCACCACTGAAAACCAGCCAACCACCAACCCAGCCACCACCGAAAACCAGCCACCCCCCACCCCGAAACTCACCACCACCGACACCCACCACCATCGGCACCACCCCCTGAAACCCACCACCACCCAACCCACCCCCATCCCCGAAACCCACCACCACCCAACCCACCCCCCATCCCCGAAACCCACCACCACCCAAGCCCACCCCCATCCCCGAAAATCCACCACCACCAAAACCCACCACCGCCAACCAACCCCACCACCACTACCGAAACCCACCACCACTCCCCAAAATCCATCACATCCACCAAAATAGAGAGCGACAGAGAGAGAGAGAGAGAGGGGGGGGGAGAAGGCGTCTGGCTCCTTCGATGGCGATGGCGTCTGGACCCTTCGACTTCGTCTTCGTCTTTTGGCATCGAGAGAGAGAGAAATGACAGAGAGGTGATAGAGGGCTGAAAAAGATAGATGGTTTTTTATACTCAAGCAAAAAAATCATCTTTTGTTGCTAATGAGGATCGAAGCCCAGACCTCATTAAATGACTCGCGCGTGTTTGTTTTTTTGATGTTTTCAAAAACATCATTTTGGACGTTTCTATATTTGAACCATGTTTTTGAAACAGAGCAATTAAAAAAAAAATAAAAACATTCACCAAACATGTTTTTTTTTTTTTTTGTCATAAAATGAAAACAAAAACAAAAAAAAACGAAAACACTGTGTTACCAAACGGGCCCTAAATTATTCATTATTTTATTTTTGTCCATTTTGGCTCTACTTTTGATTCAAAAATATAATTTACACAAATATTAAATTACAAAAATAATCATTATTTTAAATGAAGTTGTATATAAACAAGCCCGCGAGCAGGTCCACCCACAAGCTTACCCAATAGACTCGCAGGTTGGGCTGCGGGTAACCTACACCTACCCGAAGCCCGGCCCAGCCCGACCCGCCCGATAACTCACTTGGGTAAGGGCTTAGATCTACACAACCCAGGCTTGGCCCAAAAAAAAATTCGCAGGCCTAGCTTGGCTTGACCAATGGACACCCCTACCCAAAAGGCAAAGCCATTTTCGGCTAAGGCAAGGAAGGCCAAGAAAGGAAGGAAAAAAAAAAAGAAGAAAGGAAAGAGAGGAAAAGAGTTTGGTGATGGTCTTGTGGTGGTGTTGGTGGTGCCATAGGTAGGCTATGAGGAACCATTTCTTTATTTTGTTTTGTTTCTTGGAAAAAAAAAAGAAAAAAAACATAGCATGAAATTATTGTTTGAGATTTGGGAATTTAAGCATGCATGTTGGGTGTTGTTTAAGATTTGGGAATTATGTTAATGAAATAGTATAAAAATTAGTTAAGCATGTATGTTGGGAATTACTTGAGATTTAAGAATTTTGATTATGTATATAGTAGGGTGTTGCATGTAGATGTTAAAATGATGTTTGATTATGTGTGTATAATACCATGATTTTTGGAAATAAAATTGATATAAGGTGTAGGTGGGTATGTAGTATAAAGTGTTGTTAATAAGAAATTCAAGAAAGTAAGATTGTTGTATAGAAGTAAAATTTAAATTAAGGAAGGTAATAGTTTAGTTGGTAATCTAGCAATGATGTAGAAATATTTATTGAAAGGTATGAATTCATCGGTGTATGAAATTACAAGAAAATATGTATATTTTATAATGTTATAGGAAATTGTGTAGATTCGAGTATATTTTGTGGGAAATATATAGTTTGGGTGTTTTGAGTTCATACAAATAGTACGGTAATGAATTCGAAGAGGTTAGCTTAATTTAATTTAAAAGAATTTTACTCGATGTACCGGGTAATCTACATACTTTTGAACAATATTATCGACTTTCAAAATCAATTCGAGTAGATAATATTATTTGATGCGAATGAATTATATGAATCGATGTGATGCAAATATTAAACTTGGTTCAAGTAAATTATCTTGAACTCAATTAATGTTATGTGTTTGAATGAAATTGTGGACACCGGGTGTGTCAAGTCCGAAGATGAACACCGTGAGAAACACTGCACAAAAGGCTCCAGCAAAAAGGTCGTCCACACGATAGAGGTTTGCACAAGGTAGGTGAACAATCCTACAATCTTTTTATATTTCGGTAATTAAGTAGTTAGACTGATAATATTACAAATTTTGTTTGTTATCTTTAATGCATAAAGGTGATAATTTAGTTAGGTTGTGGAAGAATGTAGTGAGCCTTTGTGGTTTGGTTAGTTGGAATCCATCCCTATGACGGAAAGAATGGAATTAAGAATATGATGGAAAGAATGGAATTAAGAATATAGATTAGAACACAAGCTGTTTTGTGACTAGTAATGGTTTCTAGGTGACAGTTCGTCTGTGTGACGAGTGCCTACGTGATGGGGTTCGGTTATGTGATTGAGATGTCTGAGTGACGGGCGTCAGCGTGACGATTAGTTGCTAGGTGACGGTTCGTCTGTATGATGAGTGTCTACGTGACGGGGTTCGGTTATGTGATTGAGATGTTTGAGTGACTGGCATCTACATGACAAGGTTCGGATAGGTAATGCAGTCATCTGGGTGACAGGCGTCTACGTAACAGAGATTAACTTTTCGCACAATGTTTCTGTTTGAAATGGAGAGACATGAAACTGTCCGAATGACGAGACATAAAACCGTCTAAATGACAAGACATTGAACCGTCTGAATGACGAGATATGAGTCTTCGTGACGTAAGAACATCCGCGCAATAAAATCTTCTAAGTGACGGAAATTAATTATCGAGAAGAATGATCTACTTGACCGGAAGTAGTTCAAGTATTTAAAATATATAAGTGATGAACTAAGTTTTGCAGTCAAATCGTTTAGGTGACAAGAACAAGACGACAGTCACAACTTGTTTGAAATATGGAAGTCAGTGACGAAGAATAAAATGTCCAGATGTCGGATTGCATCCTTAAACCGATTGAATTTTTGTGGGTATGTTGCCTGAGTGGCGAAACAAGACGTCTCACTGTGAGACCATTGAGTTTTTGAGATAGATTTTCGTAAGAGAAATTACTGGGCTGTAGTTAGTGTACTTTTGTGGTTGAGTTAATACATTATAATATTTGTTGACTATTTTTTTTTTTTTTTTGTGGTACCACATTTTTGTGAGCGGAGCAAGTACCTACATTACCTTGATTATCACACGCCCACCCCGACCCAACTCAACCGGGCTCAGACTCGGGCTTGGCCCAAAAATATATAATCTTTTTGGACAAAATTTATTTGGAGCGGTGCGGGTCATGGGTCAAACCAATCTGATACAAACACGGATCAGATACAATTCCAACTGAAATTTAAATCCAATTGAATTTTAAATTTCTTCCCGTTATTTTCTTTGAACTTGGCACCAAAAGGGGTCTGGGTTCATTCCAAAGAGCATGTTCATTCTAAGAGGTGCCTCTTGCTTATTCAGATTAAAGAGTGTGTCTCTTCAATCTGAACAGTGGCAACTCATGCCTTTTCAGGCAATCTGAACAACCACCAAGAGTCTATAAATAGACTGTCCCATTGCCATTTCAATACATCCCAATTCTGGATTCCAGTTTCAGAATTTATTTTCTCTCTCTCTTTCTCTCTCTCTCTCTCTCTCTCTCTCTCTCTCTCTATGCATATTGTTGCATTATTCTTTTGGTTCGATTCAAGTATAAACACAAGTTATGTTCGTTGAAATCTTGAAGATTGAAGTGTTGCTTCTTCAAGAACGAAAATCCGTTTTATCTTGGGAGACAGTTTCTCATCAACCTTGAGCAACGAAAGGGAGCAAATTTGTCTTAAGGAAATTGTGTTTCGGAAGGCTCGGATTATAAATTCTAGTTTTCTTATGTATTGATCGTGCAGATCTGTGTCACTATGAGTATACTGTTTTTTGTATAACAGTATATAGATATAACTTCAATTCTGTTTATTGCATGAGTTAGATTTTATATAGTTTAATATAATCTAATTATATACCTATTTTCTATAACAAAGGGTAAATATGTCATTATCCCTTCATAAACTGTTGGCTAGGATTGAAACTTATGGTGGAGGTGGGTTAATTTTAACCCATGTAGGAGATTTAAAATGCACTGTAGCATCCGGGTCAAGGATAAACCCGAGATTTATATCCTGACTCAATTTTGGCTTCCCAAACACAGAATTTGTGGGACCCACTACCTTATTAACCTTTTCTTATGAATGTTAACCCACATTAACCCACTACCCAAATACACCCTATATGTAATTTGGTATGTCAACTTTCTTACAAACCAAAAGATTTTAGGAGGATAAAATATTATGGTGTGTTTGGATTGCATCTCAAAAAATAGTATTTGAAAAGAGTTTTAATAAGTGTTTTTTTTTTATATTTTTACATTGTAAAACCTGTTTGATTATATGTTTTTGAAAATAGTATTAAAAAACAGAAAATAGTAAAACATGTTTAGACAATAATTCACAAAACTAATTTTTATCTTGTCACTCCTGCTCCTCTCTCCATTCCCGTCTAGAGAGTTTTTCCCCTCTCTCTCTCTTTCTCTCTCCATTATCTTCTCACACAGTAAACACACCCACACACAAGAAATATAGACACACACAGTCATCGCACACACCCACACACATCTTTATTTTCTTGAGAAACATACTAATTCGAAACACAGAGTAATAGGTTTAGTAGTTTAAGGCCGATATAAAAATTAGCATAGGTAGTGTATTTCGCCACGGAATTTATTTATTTATTTATTTTTGTTTGGGTATGTGCCATGGAATTCTTAGGCATCATATTTTGATGTGGTTTAGGTCGTTCGAAATTTTGCATCAACAAAAATCAATATTTCTTTATTTTTTAGCCAGAATCCTATTCCATGTCTAATAAAACTTTCCAAAAGTTTGCCACAATGCCTCCTTGATTTAGATAAGGAAGGATCCATGAGTTCACATTTCTTTTTGGACATAAAGTTAAACCAGTCGTCTCAAGAGCTATTTTTAGAACTTTCTACTACCTAGAAAAGGTCCCGACCAGTGAGAAAGCTAGAAGTTTGTTTGCTTCCACCGAGGAGATCAAGACAATTATCCAATCAATTCCAACCCAATAGGGCCCATGCAATTGGACCGGTCCTCAAGGTTCAAGTGTACTATTTTTTTTTTAACTAGTATGCTTTGAATTCATGATAATTTTACGTACAACTACTTTGAATATATATAATCACTCGTCAATTTTTAGAAACACTTTTTATCCATTTTGGATCTATTGAATTTGTAAGAAAAGTAGGGGAAGTTTGCTGAAAGCATTATCTATACCATTGTGCAAATGATTGAACTAAATCTTGATGTGTTATTGATTTAGTTGTTGATCCAACTTAATTATGCAATAAGAATCGTATGATCAAGGTTCGATCCTACCATCTATTTTCGATATGTAAGGGGTTGTTTGGTAAAGGGTTGGGGGGGGGGGGGGGGGGGGGAGGAAAATAGTCCAAAGGACCCCCAAATCCCATGTTTGGATTAAAAATTTAATCGTAGGTTCCCAAACCCGGCCCGCAGCTAGCCTAAATATTAAAATCATGATCATGAGTTTCGTCAAATCTAGAGGGTGGGTTTGGGAAGATGGGTTAAGGGGTTAATGATGCAAAAGACAATTGTACCCCTTAACATGGGTATAAATTGGACTGATCAAGAGCAAAATAGTCATTTATAGGATAAATAGTTGTTAATAATTATGATATATCTGTGAGTCCTACATGTGTATATGTCGCATACTAAACATGGGTGTGAACCGAATTCATTGTTGAATCCCATTTTTTAAAGAGGGGTTTGAATTTGAAAGAGTTTGGGAAAGTCAATTCAAATCCTACTAAAAAATCCATCCAAACAAGCACATAAGGTATCGCTTGCTAGCCTTAGTTCGAGTCTGGCGCAACCCGAAAAAGAAAATGTTCCAGCTGAGTCAAACTCGTCTCAGAAAATTGTATGTCAGGCCACAACGGGTCAACCCCGATCCATGGACTGACCTACGATTTTGCATAAAGTGAAAATCATTGTGCTGACACGACTCAAACTTGAGATGAAATTAATGAGTTAGAATTAACAAATTTTCAACACAAATCCAAAAATGACACTATCTGTTAGCAACAAAAATATACGAGTCAAGTTAATGTTGAACACAAATTACCCAAATTAACACGATAAATACGTTTAAACGAGTATAGTATAAATACAAGAACAAGTTTTTATTATATTTACTACTGACATCAATTATTATGAATGATTATTATTTTTTCCTTATTTTTACTTATATAAACTTTAATAGATTTTTAACATGTGAGACAATTATGAGTGTTAGGTTTAGTTAAGAACCATAATTCTAGATCTTTATATTGAATTGACGGGTTAACTCGAAAAGGACACGATAATAAATAAATTAGGTCAATATCATAATATCTAATATAATAAATTAAATGAATTAAATAACAGTTAATTAATACTAGAGACAAATATAAAATGACCCGAGTTGAGCCCCATCTAACAAGACTCAATTACCAATTGTCACTTATTAAGGCCCGTCCCCACCGAGTGTCTTGTTATTCAGTCCAGACCTTCTATTGTATAGAAAATGTGTTGTTTCTTAAAAATATGTCGTTTCTTAAAAATATGTCGTTTTACACATAAAACAATATTTCGAGTGGCAGAGACACTCTTAGGCAGTGTTTTAAAATCCGGTCCGGACCGGCCGATTGACCCGGTGAACCGGTGCTCTAACCGGGCCGATCATCATAAAAGACCGTTTGTGCTTGAAAATCGGAATTAAATTGCTGAACCGGTCAAAAACCGGTGAACCCGTTCGAACCGGGCGAGTTGAACTAAACCGAACGGTTTAATTAAAATTGTATAAATAACAGATCTGTTGCACTTTTTAGGCATTTTGTGTTTTTGGCCTTTTGTTTTGCCCTAACTCACTCCAGACCAGACCAGAAGAGGCAATCTCCACCAACGATTCCATGCTCCAGTCCAGCCTCCACGCTCCAGTCCAACCTCCACCAACCTCCAGTCCACCAGCAATTTTGAGTTCCCCCCCCCCCCCCCTCTCTCTCTCTTTCTCTCGATTTTTTGCCTTTTTGGGGCATTTTGCCCTAAAATCTAAATCGTTCCCAAACCCTCCTACTCTGAGACTCTCAACGCTCCATTTGCTTCTCTCTCTCTCTCTCTCTATCTCTCTCTCTCTCACTGAGTCTCTGCTGCAACTACGAGCGAACAATAAAAGCTCAAGGGTGAAGGAACTCTACTTCACGGGCTCCTTCTTCATTGCTTCAAGGACTCTTGCTTCAAAGAAGAGGCTGGTTCAAGCTTCAGATCTCCATTGTGGCAGCCAACGACAACTCTCATTGACAGTAGTAGGTACTACTCTGCCTCTCTCTCGTTATCTTTCTCGATTTCTCTCTCCTACTATATTAGATTTTTGATTTGTATACATTGAATCTGTAATTAAGAGCAATCATACTCTGCCTCTCTACTATTTTTATTGAATCTGTGATTTTTTATTTTTATACATAGAATCCGATTTTTGATTTGTGATTATTTTCATGCATGGATTTTTTATACCTTGAATCTGTGATTTGTTTGGAAGTTGTTGATGCTTTTGAAGCTTGAATTTAGATATATGGTGGTGTATTTGTTGCTATGAAATGAGATTTTGGTGGGTTTATTATAATTTTTTTGCGTATTTATTATTATTTTTTATTTTTTATTATTTTTTATTATATTACCGGTTCAACTAGTGACTCAACGGTTGAACCATTGACCCAGTGACCCGGTCTCTTTGCCGGGTTGTTGTCCGGGCCGGGTTTAAAAACACTGCTCTTAGGCCAGGGTGGGCCAGGGCGCCCTCTGTCATTTGTCTTGTCTTGTGAGCTTTTGATCAAAAGCATGCCCACCCAAACTTTATTCCCAATCCCAGACAGTTTTAGACTTATTTTCCAAACCCAGTCTCTTTATAAAAACATTATTTCAAATGACGCCTTTATAAGGAAAAACGTCATTTTAAATGACGTTTTTAACGTTGATAGAACTGAACAAAGATTGTGATAATTAAGGAATAAAATGTCATTTAAAGTGACGCCTTTAAAAACGTCCTTTTCAATGACATTTGTAAATTACTATTTTAAACGGCTTGGTAACGACGTTATGTGAAACTTAATAAAAACGTCATTTGGAATGACGACTCTAAAGGCGTCATTCCAAATGACGATTTAAACGAATAAAATCATAATGGACTTTCCCAAATCACAGAAGACTTAGGTCAATTTTTTTTAAAAAAATTCACCCTCTCTCAGATCGCTCTCTCCTCCTCCTCCAACCACTCACCCACCGTCTTCTCCGACGAGGAAGATCCCTCTCTCAAATCGCTCTCTCCTCCTCATCACACCACTCACCCACCATCTTCTCGGACGAGGAAGACCACTTAGATAAAGAAGACCAGCCCGACGAAGCAGCTTAACTCCGGCAACACATTTTTTCTCCGGTGGTGCTCTCTGTAGAAGTCCCCAATTGAGATCACCATCTCCACTCCTCTGAAAGCTATGAAGGTATTACCTCTCTCTCTTTCTCTCTTTCTCTCTCTCTCTCTCTCTCTCTCTTTGTATCTCTCTATAAAAAGTTGTGCAATTTTCTATTCTACTCTCCAGGTTCCAGAATACTAGGACCATCTCCTCCGAAAAGTCATACCACCAATCTGCCGGAGCTACTGTCAAGGTATTTTCCCCCTCTCTCTCTCTGTGTCTAATTTTTGTTGTGTTGGTTTGGGTCTAATTTTGTTTGGTTTTTACATTTTGAAAATCCAGTTTTGTTTTTATTACTATTTTGATGATCGAATTTTTTGATTTGGTTATTTAGTAGCATGGGTAGGTTTTGGATGATATGAAATAGGTTTTTTTTTTTTTTTTGAAGTTTTTTCAAATTTGAATTTTTTGAATTACTCTTTATGTGGTATAGTTAGGTTTTGGATTATTGGAGATGGCGTTTGCTCTCATTTGCATTTCCAAGGTTGAATTCTTGTAATTAATAGGTTGTATGGCAAAGTTAGGATTTGGAGGATTAAATGATTATTTTGTTTTGATTGCTTTTAAATGTGTGGACTTAGCATTGAGTGTTTTATGGTTTGGGTTACTTTTTGGATGATTGAAAATGGGTTATGATTTTCTTGTTTAAATTTTTTATTGTGTGGTAGGTTTAGTTTTGGATGATTGAATTTGGATTATTCCAATTGCTTTTTTCAGATCTACATCTCAACTCAACAAAGTCTTGTTTAAATTCAATTTTCATTTTCATGTTTGATTTTTTTGCAGTTGATAGTAATTTACTTGGATGTAAAAATCATTATTCTAAGATAGTTAGTGTAATTAAGTTCTAAAAGTTAGGGTGTCCATTGTTTGTCTTAGATCATTGCATTCATATCCCCCAACCCATACACAGAACACATACACCCTTTTCGAAGGTCGCGCATGTTCTCCCCCTCATCATAGCTCACTGTAACAGATCTATCTCTCCCTTTCTTGAAGCTTGTATATTCATATATTTGTTGTTGGGTTTCAAAATTGGAATTGATATTTCTGGGTGGCATCAATTATGGCAAATCTAAAGTGGTAAGAAAATTGAGACAATGGCAAACCATTCGCAAAGTCATGATAGAAGAATAAGAGGGAAAACTTCAGGGTGCTGGCGAGAAGGTGTATGTGCGTTTGTGTGCTTGTTTGCTGATAATGATATGTGTTGTTGATTTGTTGGTGCTGAGTTGTTATTTGGTGGTGTTGGGTTGCGTTGTTCCAAAAAGGGGTGGTGTGGTTTTTGATTTTGGTAATGTGTTTTGTTGATATTAGACTGGAGGGAGAAGTTTTCGTTTTTAGTATTTTTAGGACATCAAATTTATTTATTTTTCTATTTGTCTAAAGCTAGAATGTGTACTTAAAAAAATATAAGAAAACAAACATAAAAATTTAATGGTATAATGGTATATTCATAATTCTGTTAGTTCTGTTAGTCAATTTGGTCCATCTAAAACTTTATGGGGGAAATTGCTGAAATTGAAACCATAGGGAGTTGATCGCAACAATAGGCAAAGTTGAAGGGGGCAATATGTAATTAACCCTAAAAAATAATAAATATATAAAATAAACCCTATTAATTCAATGTGTTGATTGCTAATTTTTAGTAGTTATTAGAGTAATCGAGTTTATTTGATATTTTTTTATTAAATGATAATACTATATGGCGTTAATGATGTGATGCACCCTCCCTTCCATTGAATATAATGTATGTGTTTTGTATCTAGTCAATATTTTTTGATTTTTTTAGTTGTTTATGAGAATACCATTCAAAAATGTTAGAAATATCTTATCTTTAATTTTTATTCTATAAAAAGTGTTGTCTCTCTTTCTCTCTCTCTCAAATATTTGTTTTAATTGGGTCGCACTACCTATAGCTTTGCGCGGGCCGAAAAATGTAGCTAGCCCGTTCATCATTCCTACATGTGTGATTTAGTCTGACAGAGCATGTGAATTAGCATAAAATAACATAGTTTACTTATTAGTGTATTGGCAAAAATCTCATTTCAGGACTATTCAATTTTTCAATTACATATAATTCTGTCACTGTTCTAAGATATTTTGTGTCATCTCCACCAACAAAACATATATTATTCAAGGAATCCATTGATACCTAGAATGTTTAATAGGAAATAGAGATCCAAAAATTTTATTTCAAAAGTTCTAATGATGAAATTAACCTAACCTAACGTATTTGTCTTATTATTTGTTGGAGTAACAATATATAATTGAAGTTATACGCGTAAACGACATCAAATGTTATTTTTTATGTCTTTATTGTAGAATTGTTACAAATGGCTGGAAGACATACTTCTGCGATGGTTTATTGGGGTGGTAACATATCCAAGAACGATGATGTTTTAGGGTACGATAATGGTTAGAAGCTTGTGATAAAGGTTGTTCATGACACAAGTCACTCGGCTTTGGTGGATAGGTTGCATGATGTGACGGGGACAGATAGGAATAAATACAACCTCAAGCTCATCTGTAGATTTCCTACTGCATTGGAAACTAACATCTTTACATATATTCCATTAGAAGTTGTTGACAATGATGGTGTGGAGGCAATGGTGGATGTTGTATTTGACAATCAAGGTGTTAACAAAGTGGATTTGTATGTGAGCGAAGAGGTTAGGTACGATGACATTGGTGGAAGTAATGAAGGTTGTTCTGATGGTGGTTCATAATCTTCCCTACTCAACCAAAAACCATATATCCCAATGTTTGGCCCTTCAACAATGGTGGATAATTATTACACTCTTGTAACGATGCAGTGTATGAAAGAATATAATCGATATACATGTATGATCAAAAATAGGGCCTAGTACTTTTCCCGAATGCTCATCCTAGCAAAACTACAATGCTACCATGGGTAACGAGCAGATGGAAATGATTGCAGTTACCCGGAGTTTGGTGCCAGTGGACCCCGTCCAAGAACTTGTAATGCATTAGATTGCTAATAATACGTATGAAGAAATGCGTGTTTTCGATCGGAATAAGTACTACGAACAAGAAGAATTGCCAGAAGATTTATTGACTAATGAGTCTGATGATGACGACATCAAAGGTAATTCTGTTGAGGATGATGGTGAGGTTCTTATGCACGAGCCGGATTCAACATTCTTCACAAACATTGAACCGAGAACCCAGAATAAAGTTGACAGCTTGTACAATTTGCATGGATTTAAAACATGGGATCCTACAAGACTTGAATTTTTGAAGGGTATGGTCTTCAAGAATAAAAAAGTTTTGGAGATGGTAGTGAAATTGTATTCATTGAAGATGCACCAATAAGATGTTATTGTTGATACAAACAAAACGCATTGGATTTTGAGGTGTAAGATGCATGTACAATGTGGATGCAAATGGAGGCTACAGGCGGTTTTGAAGGCGAAGCACGGAATGTTTGAGATCACAAAAATATGAGGGACCTCACACTTGTTTCTACCCAATGTTGAACTCGGACCACTATCAGCTTGATGCGGGCTTTATTTTTTGATGGATTAAGGGTTTGGTTCGGGTTACACCAAATGTACCAATTCCAATCATCATAGAAATGGTGAAAAAAGAGTATCAATATTTAATAATGTACAAGAAGGTATGGAATGCGAAGAATAAGACTATAACAAATATTTTCGGTGACTGGGACAGTTCTTACAACATCTTGCCCAAGTTTATGGGTACCCTTGTGAAAAACAACTCCAGGACAATTGTAAGGTGGCAGCATGAAGTTTGTGATGCCACATTCGACATATTTGAGAAGGTGTTCTAGGCATTCAAAGCTTCTATTGATGGATTTGTTCATTGTCGGTCTGTAATTAACATCTATGACACATTTGTAAATGGCAAGTATAAGCATAAGCTTCTGATTGCTACTAGAATTGACGCTCAGAAGCAGATTTTTCCTCTGGCATTTGTGTTTGTTTATGAGGAGACTCGTGAAAGCTGACGTTGGTTCCTATATCATCTACGCCACTTTATTGTGCCAAATAGACCTGGTATATGCTTAATATCAGATCGACATAAAGGTATAATCTCAGCGGTTAAGCAAGCTGATTCTGGGTGGAATGAGTCATACGCCTATCACCGTTTTTGTCTTAGGCATGTACAAAACAATTTCAACACAACTTTCAAGAACACGTATTTAAAAGATCAAGAAGTGTGAAAGGCTAGGGCAGCACATCAGATTCGCAAGTTTAATTTGATAATGGAAGAAATTAAAAATACATACCCAAAGGCGTGGGAGTGGTAAGATAAGATTGCAGCACAATAGTGGACAATTGCCCATGATGGTGGCCGGCAATATGGAACAACCACAACCAATGTTTCTGAGGTGTTCAATGGTGCACTAAAAGGTGCAAGGATACTTCTCATCACTGCATGTATGAAATTCATATTTTATCGGCTCGTAAAATACTTTTGTGAGTGTCGTGAGCATGCACAATGCTGCATAGACAATGGTATGGATTACTCCCTTGATGCAATCGAATTTATGCGAGCCAACCAGATCAAAGCAGAAATGTTTAATATCACACCATTTCACATGCAACGAGAAGTTATGGAAGTGGTCACTAATAATGGTAATACAAATGTTGTGTGTATTAATGACCAGACATGTACTTGTGGAAAATTTACAATTTATAAAATGTCTTGTTCTCATGTTATGGTCGCTTGCTCGCATTTCCATGTTAGTTCCTGGCATTTAATCGATTCAGTATTCAGCATCCAGAAACTTGAGTCGACTTAGGCACCTGAACTTCATCATCTACACCACCAAGATTATTGGGATGATATCGATGACCCTACATTATGCCCTGATAGGTCGTTATGTCATGGAATTAGAGGACATCCACAGACATTGCGCATACGCAATGAAATGGATTTCCCAAGAGAGGGGCGCAAAATAAACCACTGCAGCATTTGTTTGCAAGCAGGGCACGATCGTCGAACATGTCCAGCAAAGAACCAATCAGCTTCTGCATTGGGTCATCCACTATAAATATGTTATGTCGATGTTGTTATTTAACTTTGACTTATTGCGTTATGTAATGTATAAGTGAATTCCAAACTTTGTATGTTGTGATGTTATTTATGTATTAACAATGCACTCTAAGGTTGTGTGTAAGCTGTATTGTGTTATTTATTGTTCGAGCGCATTATTCATTCATATTATAATTATTGACGTTACCAAAATGTTTCTGTGTAGGATGTATTAATGTTGTTATATATAAATATTAACGATGTTATTTATATATGTTAACTCATGTTTGTATATTGTATAATGATGTAGGTTGTAGACATGGATCGTGATCCGCGTTCATTACTACATCCAGGTCCCGATGATGCATCTGTACTATCATTACGGCGTGACCATCGCACAACCGCTATTTGGGAGGGCATTGAGTTTACCACCATTACATTGTAGACGATCCGAGACTCCACTTCGTCGAGTTACCATCACTGACGAGCAGGTTATTCAGCTTCCACGCACAGCTAGATTTTATGGGGCATGTCGCCTTAGGTACATTCAGCTGGAGTGGCATCTTAGTATGACACTTGTTGAGCATTGGCGCATTGAGACACACACATTTCATCTGCCGATTGGTGAGTCCACCATCACACTTTAGGATACAGCTGTATTACTCGGCCTACCAGTTGATATGTGGTATGGACACCGTGCATGATGTATAACAGTGGAGTGTCATGTGCACTTAGTTGCTCGGGTTCACACTAGTAGATGGAGTAATAGATAAGTTCACACTGTGACTTAGTACACTGGACGAGCATTTGGGCCACGCGATTCCAGCTGATGCGATTGAGCA
Organism: Ilex aquifolium; assembly: GCA_951799425.1. Classification (NCBI taxonomy): domain Eukaryota; kingdom Viridiplantae; phylum Streptophyta; class Magnoliopsida; order Aquifoliales; family Aquifoliaceae; genus Ilex; species Ilex aquifolium. The sequence goes on from OX637408.1 coordinate 11,831,798, forward strand.
GTTTGTAGCATGGTACGCACGTTTGTACATGCTATTGATGATTAGGGGGTTTTTGTTTGAAGATAAGTCATCAAGTAGGGTAAAGCTTATGTTCTTACTATTGTTTGTGGACCTTGATGCGGTCGGCACTTTTAGTTGGGGCAGTGAGACTCTTTCATGATTGTACCAGAAGATGTGTCAAGCTACTAAACGGGACGCGAAAGATATTAGCAGTCCACTTATTATGATTCAGGTAATGGCTTATATTTTTCATTGTCCTTTAAAATGTTTCTTGTAACTGTATATATATATATATATATATATAATCAACATATTGTGTATGCAGTTGTAGACATGAGAGTGTCTGTCACACATTGTTCCACAGCGTGTACTGCCACGGCAGCACGTGGCCCATGGTGCAAGCTGCATTTCATGGGCAAGACAATGTTCTACTTGTGCACGATAGTGTTGATCCTTTAGTAGATGGAGTCGGTGTAGATGTGGGCGTTGTACATGACGATGTTGATGTGCACGTAGTACATGATGATCCCTCTTGGTTGTAGGTGCGTAATAAAGATCAAACGTTAAATAGATATTTTACGTATTATTATGTCTTTATAAATTTATTGAAATTTATAGATGGAATGTAATATTTCACACTCATACTCATGTATTACGTCACTATTGGGATCAGCTTGACCATATCTTACTTACTCGGATGTTAGTTTTTAATGTTTGTTATTGTGTGTTGGGTTGATTGCAATGAGTTGGGTGGAATTAGTGAATGTTGAGATGGTGGAATGTTTATGTATATTAGTTTATGTCTGCCATTGAGTTGGGTGTGTTGTATACAGATTGAAATTTTTTGGAAAGGTCCAATTTATAAGGGAAACTCTGCCCATTTTTTTAAAAAATACTTTTACATTTATTAATGAGTGCTCACAATTTGTAATGGAGATGATATAGGAGCCGTATACTACTGAGGTCATGAGTCGCCTACCAGATTATTGCCTTACTTGACAAGATATTTGGCGCACACGCGCCCCATTGATTTTTTTTGATGTCGTAGAGTGACATTTTTCAGATCGAGTTACTCGATAGTTCGGTCTTATACAACACATACCATAGCCCTACGATACTAGTAGGGCCTTGCATGCCATCAACCGTCGCGATAGATCGAGTCGGGATTGGACTGTCGTTCATCAGGTGTACATGGAGATGTGGGCCCATCGGCGAGATACCATTGTTATAGGAGAACTATCTACTGCACCGATGGATCTTATTGGCCCATACATGCAATGGTATCGGCACATTACTCAGCGGCTTGTCGGTCCACCCATTGCTAAGCCTGTTGTTGGTTTTCAGCCAGTCGAAAACATCATAGAGCTACTGGTAAGATGATGTTAAATGATTTACTATTGGGTTGGAAGGCAACAAAGTGGAATTGTTTACTATAATTAACAATATCATGTAATGTTTTCATAGGAAAAAATGCTTACACGGATATATCACACTTCACGTTCTACATATGAGGGAAATCCAGATTTGACACTTTGCATGGAGACTCTTGGGCGTATCATAGATCCGAGCTCCTCGTGTTTGACATCCATCCGTGAGTAGCGACAAGTTGTCGGCACTTCAGTCTCAGCAGCTGATGTTCCATCTACATCTGCGCAGCCACCACCCTCTAGTGTTTAGACTACTACTTTTTCTTCACCACCGTCATCCATATTTGTACTGTCATCACCAGGCCGCCCATCGGCACCAGTACCGGCACTAGCACCAACACCATCATCAGCACCGACACCGACACCCACTTCGACATCGGCATTGACCCCGACACTGACACCAACATCGACACCCACACCGACACCGGCATCCACACCAACACCGGCACCCACATCGACATCGGTACCCACACAGACCCTGGCATCCACACAGACACTAGCACCCACATTGACATCGGCACCCACCCCGACACCGACTCAAGTACTGACACGGACTCTAGTACTGACATCATCACTAGTCATCTCAAGAGTACGGACCCTTACATTTATAGTGATACCTTATCCTATACATGTGGATGTTCCATTTTCCCCTCCACCAGTAGTGTCAGCAGGTGTTACCATTGGGTCATCGCACACATTCCTCCCACCCAGTGTTATCAGAATCGGATCGGACCGGCTAATTGGACCAATTCAACCGTGAACCGGGACCTTGACCAGTCCGGTTCCGTAGTTGGACCACTTAAGGAAGAAAACAGGTTAAAAACTTGAAAATCGGTCGATTCTGGTAACCGGCGGGTTTATAAAAACCGATCGGTTTAATGCCAAGTTAAAAATTAAATTACATAAAATAAAAGCCTCAAGCTTCTGGATATTTTTATTGCCCTAAATCGTAGAAATGAAGTCCAGAAGAAGGCACTCTAGTGAACAGACGACTTCGACTAGGCGACTCCAGCTACCAGGCGACTCCGGCGAACTCAGTCAAGCGACTGCGATCGATCAGCCACTATGATCGATCATCGACTGCGAACAGGAGACTCCAGCTACTCCAACGAACTCAGTTGTTCTACTGCAATCGATCAACCACTACGATCGATCATCCACTGTGATCATCGACCAGCGAACTCAGGTAAGATTTTCTTGATTTGGGTTTAATCTGGAAAGATTTTAAATTTGATATTGAGTTTTTTTATGGACTATGTGATTTTCTTTTAATTCATTGTTTATAGAGTGGTTTGATTTGGAGAAATAGTTCATGTTTTTTACTAAGGTTGTTTGTTAATTATTGTTTTGATAGAAATTTGATTTCGAATTACTAATTGTGTTCTTGATATGTTAATAGTCCATATTAATGACCTCTCTTTGTGATTATGTTGTTTCTGTTTAAAGTTGCATTTTCATCTTTAGTGCTGATCTTTAGGGTGCGTTATATTCCATTAGGCTAATTCAATGAATATGCTTCAATTTATCTATAGAAGGTGGTTCTTACTTTTATAATTGTTTGTCAAAACACTTCATTCATGTTGTTTGAATTGCAAGCATGGGAACTAATTAAGTTAAATGATCTTGTTGTTTCTGTTAAAAGATCTTGGATACTTTTATCATTGTTCGTCTGTTAAATAGCGATTTTTGTTGTCATTGTTGATTTTATGCTTTCAGTTTGTTTGCTCTAGCAAAATTTCATCTTCTGGGACACCAAATGAATCTACTCCAACCCCAACTAGTTCTACAGCTACACCAAACTCTTCCTCTACACAAGCTGCAGTTAGAGGAAAAACTGACCCTACATGGGAAGATTGTCGGGAAGATGTTGTTCCTTCAAAAAAGGGGAGGAATTTGATTTGTTTGTATTGCCAAAAGGTTATAAAATGTTGTGGTATCAATAGATTCAAACAACATTTGGCGGAGATTAAAGGAGCAGTAGAACGATGTACTAGATGCCCTCCTGATGTGAGCCTTAAGATGAAATTGCTCCTAGAAAGTGTTGGTAACAAGAAAAGAAAGACACAAGAAGATTACGAAGAATTAAATCAATATAGACCGGAGTTTAGACAATATGAAAAGTAGGAGTACATGTAAGAGAATGATGATGTTCAAGAACTTTCATCCTCTTTTAAGGGAAAGGGCATTTCCATTGGTGGAAGTCGAGGTAAATCAACACCTAAAATGGATAGAGGAAGAAAGGGTCAAACAATTGGCTCTTTCTTTGTTCCAAGGACTACTCCAGGTGCTCAACCTACTATTAAAAGTGTGTTACAAAGTAATGAGGCAAAAGAGAGGCGTGATCTTGTTGTTTCTAAATGGATGATTGATGCTTGCATTCCCTTTAATGCTGTGAATTCCAAGTATTATCAACATATGCTTGATGCAGTAACAGGTTATGGTGGTGGTTATAAAGGCCCTAACTTTCATGACATTCTTGGTTATTTGTTGAACAAGAATGTCGAAGAAGTTAAAAAATGGGTTCATAGTTTTAAAACCACATGGAAGGGAGACTAGTTGTACTATCATGGCTGATGGGTGGACAAATCAATGTAGGAGAACTCTCATTAAGTTCTTGGCCTATTGTCCCAGAGGAACAATCTTTCTAAAGTCAGTTGATGCTTCTGATGCTTCAAAGACAGTTGATATGTTATCTAAATTATTTAAACAGGTGGTGTTACTTGTTGGTGTAGAAAATGTGGTACACATAGTAACTGACAATGCTGCAAATTATGTTGCTGCAGGGAGGTTATTAGAGCAAGAGTTTCCCACAATATCTTGGCCACCATGTGCAGCTCATTGCTTGAACTTGATGTTGCAAGACATTGGAAAGTTGGATAAGGTAAATGATGTTGTGTCCCATGCTTCAAAGATCACAAAATACATATACAATCATTGTTTTCCTTTGCATTTAATGAGGAAACATACTGGTGGAAGGGAAATACTAAGACCTGCTCCTACACGCTTTGCAACCAATTTTATTGCATTACAAAGTATTTTGGCACAAAAGGATGTTTTCGAGCTATGGTTACATCAAGAGAATGGACTGGTTCGGCATATGCCAAGGAAAGTAAGGGAAAAAAATTTGTTGATAGTGTGTTGGATTCTAGGTTTTGGAAAGAATGTGCTATTATTGTCCAACTAACAGAGCCTCTTGTTCGAGTGCTAAGGATTGTTGATAGTGATGATAGGCCTTCAATGGGCTATTTGTACATGGCTATGCATACAGCTAGGGAGGAACTATTAAGAAGATTTAAAAAAAAAAAGAAAATAGTAGATGTTTACTTGAAAATCATTGATTCTCGCTGGGATAGACAGCTTCACAAAAATCTGCATGCCGCTGGTTATTGGTTGAATCTGAGTAACCAATATAACACTGTTGAAATGGATAAGCACATGCAGACTATCTCAGGATTCTTGAATGTGATTGAGAGTTATGCTTATAGAAATCCCACTTTAAGAAGTAAGTTGACAAATGAGATGAAGTTGTTCAGAAATGCAGAGGGAGACTTTGGGTGGGTGACTGCTATTAGTGATCGACATACGATGCTTCCTGGTGCTTAGAAGCTTTTGAATTTTGACTAATTCAATTCAAGTAGTTTGTTTAGTTTATTTTAAATGTTATAATTTGATTGTGATGCATCAAATGCAGATGAACGGTGGTTGTGTTATGGAAGTAGTGCACCAAATTTACAAAAATTAGTCATTCGCGTCTTAAGCCAAACATGCAGTTCTTCGGGTTGTGAACGGAATTGGAGTGCATTTGAAGACATTCATTCAAAGAAAAGAAATAGGTTGGAGCATCAAAGGCTTAATGACCTTGTTTATGATCGTTACAACTTAAGATTACAACAAATGTATGAAATCTATGTTAGCATCTTGTTAAAAGACGAATGATTTTTATTATATTTCATTGATTGCATATTTCAGACATTTTCGTCAAGTAAATGACGATATACAGGAATTACTTGAGGGGTAGAAATTATGATCCTATTGACTTTGAAGATTTCACAAGTAATGCCTCATGGATTTTAGAGGATGAGCCTCCAAGTTTAACTATAGATGTAAGTAGAAAGTTTTCGTGGTGAATTAGCTGCATGCAATATCTAACCAAACCTCAACACTGGTATGTTTCATTCTTCTTGTATTGTCTTTATCACTAAAAGTATATATCTACAATCATTATTTGATACATCAAAAAATAATTCCTCTTTTGGATATAATGTAGATGAAATTTTGAACTTTGAATTGGATGATGACGATGATGATCTTGAAAATGAAGAGGGTAATGAGAGTGGAGGTTTTGGGAATGCAACTACTGTTGAAAATATCAATTGCGTTGGAGCTGAAAACCCTGAGTTTGGCGTGGATTGGAGTTCATGGAGTAGGAGTACTCGTTGAGAAAATGAGACTGAGTAGAGAATGTATTTTGTGTAACTTTTATCGAGTATTTGAGCAGTTGTACTTTTATTTTGTATGGTCATTGTGATGTTGTGTTTGAGATTTGCAACTTATGTTTACTTATCATTTGGATGATGTGTTCTTATGTAAACTTTTAACTTCAGTAGGGATTGTGGTTTGGACTTGGAGTGATTTTTCGGTTATATAAATGGATTGAAATTTTAAAGTTCAACTTTGATATTTGGCACAGGTTTTTTTTTACTTAACTTCATTAATTTTATGACAAATTGTATGCATTTTAGACATATTTTATATTTTTTAGCTAAATTATTATGTTTATAATTATTATATTTTTTTTTTATTTTTTTTATTATATAACCGGTCCTACCAGTTGATCCACCGGTTGAACCAGTGAACCATTGACCTAGTCCCCTAGCCGGTTCGATGACCGGTCCGGTTTTGATAACATTTCCCTTACCCCTTCTGTAGAGCCTCCCTTACCAGATTCATTGTTAGATGGGGAAGGGGTGACACAGGATGCTACACTTCTAGGTAGAGGTCATGTGCGAGCCGGACCGCGAGTTTGGGGCGGGCAACACAATCGGGGACAAGCTCAGGGGCGAGGTCGTGCACATCATGCACATCATCATGATCACGTCAGTGTGTCACAAGTGACACAAGCTGCACCACAGGATGCTGAGCAAGAATTTCGGAGACAGCCAAAGCGAAGTAGGTGACCACCTCCATGTGGGACATGATTTTGATGTATTTGTAGGTTTTTTTTTTTTTTTGAACTATACAAATTTTTTCTTTTGTAAATGCGTTGTCACATACACAATCAAGTTTTTTTATTGCAATTTTTAATCAAGTTGTCACATACACAATCAATATTGTACACAACACATTTAACTCACTTTAACATTACACTTACATAACATTTCACATGTAAATCTCGACACAACAATAATAGGATCTAGAGACAACAAAAATAACATAACACTTCTTCACACAACACTAACATAACATTTCTCTACATAAACAATACCATAACACTTGTTCCCACAACACTAGCCTAACACTTATCGACACAATACTAACCTAACACTTGTTCATATAATACTAACATAACAGTTCTCCACACAACAGTAACATAACAGTTCTCCACCCAACACTAACTATCACACCCCCACCCTGAATCACATAGGATGGGCGGCGGACCGACCACCAAGGCCTTAACCAACCATCCATGTGCATAATAAAATGCAAAATACAGCGGAAGACAAATAATAAAGTGATCAAATCCATCGACCTAATGAATACCAGAGGAATAAACTAAACATTACCGACGTCATTATTAAACTCATGTAAAACAATAATTAAACCATAAAGTTCACTACTCTAAACATAAAGCATTATTGTTCCCAAAATAATTAAACATTTGTCTCAAAATTATAAAAGACTTTTATTCCTGAAGACCTATAATAAAATAAATCTTCGATTCCTCTAATCTCTTGTCTATCTGTGGACTTACTCCTCACCCTGATCCTCACCTGAAATATGTTAAATGTTTGGGTGAGCACAAAGGCCCGTGAATAGCAACCACCTCTAATGAGGTGTGAAAATAAATCCCACAATTTATATACAAAAAAATAAACTTTGATATATATACATAAGTACAACAAATTGTACCACAATTCCTCCCACATAATCATGTAAACAAAATGATCTCATGATCACAAATAACTTTATAAATGAAAAGACATTTATAACCCAAAACACTCACACACACATTCAGTCTCAAATACATTTGTTAAATCATGTTTATTACCACTAGCCTGGTAACTGACCCAGTCTCTTGTCATCACTAGCCTGATGACTGGCCCCGTCTCTTGTTACCACTAGCCTGGTAACCAACCCAGTCACTTGTTACCATTTAGACCTGATAACCCCAGTCCCAGTCGCTTGTTACCACTTAGACCTGGTAACCCCAGTTCCAGTCGCTTGTTACCACTTAGACCTGGTAACCCCAGTCTCCATCTCATAAACATGATTTCCACGCACACCAAAACTGTAGTTTTAATCCCAACACACACAAAATTTCTCTTTCATCACCAAAGCAATGATATAAAATTTTTCCACAAGTTTTCCAAAATTCACATGTATAACAGTTCACAATTTCAAAATATTCAATAGCAATCCCAAACATCAACACATATATCATATATATGAAAAATCCACACTCACGCACCCACACATTTAATATAGAAAATCCTCCCAAAAGAAGTAGTAAACTACTCACCTTGCTTTCCAAAATCCAATTCAAAGCACTCTCTCTCAACATCAATGCAATTACCACCTAATCCAAAATAACATATAACAATCAATCCATATTCCTAATTTCGTCGTTTCACGCTTCTATATTTAATTTACGTACCTCCTATCTATTTATATATATTTAATATATATTTTACATATAAATATCCTTTATAATACAAGGTAATAAGGTATAGAAGTATTCTGGGCTATTTAGAAAAGTTTATAAAGTTTGGGGTCAAATCATAATTTTTGAAACTTTTGGGGTCAAAGTGTAATTTCTTTAAAAAATGAATTTTCTGTTTTCGGGCCTGTCATAAATTTTCCAGAATAGTATTTAAGGTTCTAGAGACCCATTTTTCGAGAATACAACATCAATTTGATTTATTAGAGTAACCATTGATTTTTAAACACTTAATCGAAACTTTTAGGGGTTGTTTCAAAATTTCAGAAATTTTCCAAGACTCGGGGGCTGTTTTGAAATGACCACATTTGTTTCAAACATATTGGGTCAGTTCTATAAATTACCAAGTTCCATGGTAATCAAAAATTAAGTTTATAAAAATAGAGGGATCAAAATAAAACTACTTAAAACTAAGGGGGAGATTTTCATAATTTCAAAACTTTCATCTTCTTCAATCTTACGTCCAGAAGCTTGTCTGTAACTTTTCTTTTTCTCCCTTTTTCTTTCCCAACATCTTCTTAACACAAATACCACCCTATTATATTTGAATTCACATACTTGAACCCTATAAACCTACTCATATAGATTACTTGCAAGATTATATCAGACTACAAACTTATATATGTGTACATATAATGATTAAATAAAAAATTAAATTTCAATATGAAGACTAACATTGATGATCAAATCTTCTAGTTTCTTTCCTTCTTCTCTAAATCCCTTCCTTCTTTCTCTTCCTTTTTCTTTACTTGAAACCCTAGCCTCTCCCTCATTTTTCTTATTCAACGTATGTATAGGTGTTGGGAAGAGAATATATGTATATATATCTATACATATATATGAAGAGTTTGACCTATCCCACAATACCTACCATATTTAAAACCATATGTATAAGAGTCCTAATAGGTCTCTCTTGGACAAAACTTTTATTAGAGACATATTAGTCTTCTTTAATTATTTCTATCCTTGTATATATAATTACTCTTAGGTGGCCAATGCACCAAAATAAAATAATAATAAATTTTTATTTTTATTTTTGGGTAATTACACTAACATAACAGTTTTTCACACAGCACTAATATAACACTTCTCCACACAACATGTTTCATGGATCAACATCTTCGTTGGACATCTCGACATAAAAAATACATCCAACATCTCCCCACTTAAGAGGAAACTTATACGTGTTTCTTCCATTAACCCTTCTTCAGAACGTTCTCATGCGATGCGACAGAGGTTGTAACTATTTATACAGATTGTCATGCGATTGTTTTCAGCTCGAAAATGATACAATGGTCGCTCCAATTGTTGAGGTGTCTCAACTGGCATATGAATGTCACTTTGTCAATGCCTTCATAAATTGCAAGTTGGCATATATCCACTAAGATTTTCTCGCTCTGTCAAACGATATTACAATTCGGCCCTCATGGTTCTTATGGCTCTACTTGAATAACTTAAACGATGATACATTGGATAGAAGAATTCATCCTTTAAGAACCAATGATAACCCATATTTTTATATAACGTTCTCACACTAAAATTCATGGTTGGAACTAAGTTTTCTTCAATTACTTGCTTACCCAAGCTAAATATATAGTCCTGAAAGATCAAGGTTTCGATGGACATATCAATTCACTGAGAAATAATTGTATTATTTTCCTATTACCCATGAATTGACAATCCACTGAATCAATGAATTTCCTGATGAAATGACAAAACCCTGCAATTGCTGATCAACCATGTATTGTGATGAATACACACATCTGCCAACTACTAAGAATATCAATAAAAATAATGTGCTTAAGTGACAACTAACTAGTCTTTGATAAGGTCGAAGAAGAAAAAGTGACTGCTCGTGACTACTTAATGTCACACGCTGAAGTGACTACACCCTGAATGGGTTTTAGCAGACCATGTGTTCAAGTAACTAAACCCTAAAAGGGTTTCAGCAGACCATGTGCTGAAGTGACTAAACACTAAATGATTTTCAGCAGACAATGTGCTGAAGTGTCTAAACTCTAAATGGGTTTCAACATACCATGTGTTGAAGTGACAACACAAAGTTGATAAGGCCAAAGAATGAAATGATCTTACACCAGTCTAATGCATGTTTAAACCCTAAATGGCCTCACATGTCTACACTGTCTTACTTTTGACTAATGTGACATGTTCAGCACACTAAGGTTTGGACACTACTATTTAAACACCTTATTTGTGGTTGATATGGCAAATACAAAATTATGTTTGCATCAAATTTCTCTACGAGATTTAACAATCGCAAACGTAAACGGGTTTAGTTGCTACAAAAGCAAAACGATGATTAGAGATTTTCTGATCCAAAAGAGTATTATGCAGGAGTACGACGAAAATGAGATTTTCGTGCTAAATAATTGGACGAACTATTCACACAATTAAGAGAACTTGGCATACCAGTGTCTCGTAGACGATCACTAACAATACAACGCCGGAATAGAAAGGACTATGAATTAACAGTAAAACATGTTCGATGAGAGAATAACATAATGATGGTGCTTAGGTATCACTATTATATGCTCCAACAAGCAAAAAACATAGTGGGAACTGCATATGGACGAGAGTTGACACCAGTTGAGCAAAATAATGTATTGTCTAATGCACAATATCTGTCAGATGATTATATGTCTGATGAAGCTTAATGTACTAAGTGTGCAATTATTTTTTCCAATGTCATATATTGAACAGTGGTAATCATTGTTCATTTCTAAGATAGAAAGCCAGTGTAATCTGTATAGTGTCAAGTCATGTCAGTCATTTGTAATTGAATTGTTATGTCATTACTTTATTATCGTGAAGTCATATCATTGCTTTATCAGTGTAATCAGTGTAGTGTCAAGCAATGTTTGTCATTTTTCATTGAATTGTTATGTCATTACTTTGTCATTGTGAAGTCATATTATTACTTTATCAGTGTCAAATCATGTTAGTTGTATACAGTGCGTGTCTTGTCAAATTTGTATATAATTGCATTCTATATCTATATAAAATATTCTTCTTAATTGTGTATATCATACCCCAAACAATGTCTAGGTGCACATCAAATAGGCAATCCAATCAAACCACCCAAGGTTCTTCATCACGTAATGAACAACAAAGTTCATCTTCAGCCAACGAACGTCAACGCTCGACTGGCTGAGTAGCATCGTCGCACGTAGTTCGTTCAATTGAATCCTACACAGATTCTACTAGTGTAACTTGGTATGGACAAAAGCGTGAGTTCTGTAATGAGCCCATCGATCCTTATCACTCATTCGGTCAAGTTGAACACGTATTTGTTGGGCCTGAGATCGACTATCCACCTCCGCGTGTTCATATCGAACTCACTCCAAGATGACGACAGCTATATGACAAACATTGTGAGCTTGAAGTTTATTGTCGTTGTCATGGACTAATGGTACCGAAGGCACGTTCGGCTGATATATATGATTCACAAAACTCTAGCGACCATAACGAGATCATAGCAAGACTTGAACGTGAAAATGGTCAAATTCAACGTCGACTTGCTCGTTTGCATGCAATCGAGCATGCAAAAATTGAGCGTTTCGATCCTGACTATGCTGAAATTCAAATTTTAGATAATCTGTTACTTATTTTCGATCCCGAACTTTCTGATTATTCCGATTTAAGTGATGATGCATCCGACACTTTTATTCCATCGAGTTTATGTGTATTCGGTAACCCTCTATATTATTTTCTATATCAACCACAATATTGATATACTGAATTTCTTACAATCTCATGTAATAACGTTGTTTTGTTTAATGTATGTATAAGTATCTTTTTTCATATTTGCATAATTTGTACACTTTTGTAGGTCAAATCTCATTGTTTGATGAGTTTATAACATAAAAATGGAATAGACAATTTTTTAACATATACAAAACAAATTTCTCAAAATTAGTCACAAAATTCATGTACACACAAACAGTATTTTAAGCATTTTTTTTGGTAGTGTAATGCAATGAATTAACTTTTTTTAATTCAAAACTTGATTTTTTAGTAGCTTTCAAAGTTTATAAATTTCTGTGCGAAACATGCTTTAATAATTTATTTTTTTAGTTTAAGTAAAATACTGCTGAACAAACAATTTAATATCATCAAAATAATTAACAAAATCGTACAGTTGCGTCATTAAAAAAATAGAGTTAAATAATTTTGGAAAACGTCATTCAAAATGACCTGTTTACAAACAAGAATTTTAACGCATGTTATGTATGACCGTTTTCAATTTATTTTTTTTAACGTCATTTTCACTGACACCCTTTAAAGACGTCATTAGAAATGACGATTTAAATAAAAAAAAATTCAATTTAAAAATATCATTTCAAATGACATTTTAAAACATGAAGGTATCATTGCGAATGACGTTTTAAAAAAAAATTAGTTTGCAAAATAAGTTTAAAACTAGTTGGGTTTAAGAATAAAGTTTGTGGGGGAGGTTTTGGTCAAAAGATCCTTGTCTTGCCCATTGCACGTACTCTTATGATATTTTCACTTAGCACTTTCATTAATTTTTTAATCTTTTCTTCGACCCTTACAGTTCCGTGTCTTGAAAAATATTATTACATCTGATATTTTTATGTTTTAACAAGTTAAAAAATACATGATTTATGTGTTGAATTTAAATGGTCATTCCAATAAGTGTTGCTTGTTAAGTTTGGGGATTATTTACGATATTATTAAAAATATGATTTTAATAGAATAAATGATTATTATTGGTGGACTCTTTGATCATGTACATCAAAAAGGAAATTACTGCAAAATTAAATACTGAAATAGATAATTTTTGGTATATAATATGATATTAATGTTTATTTGGATAGGTGATTGAGTTGAATGCACTACGACACAAGTATTGTGTCCTTTCTTTATCTTAATAAGATTAAATAATGTTAGATATATTTTTTACTAGTAATTAATTTTTGATTGCTAACATATTTTTTATTTTTATATTTAAAAATATTTCTCAATTTTTAAAAGTTTTTATTAATTAATAAAAAAATTTATTTATATTTTTATCCACCTTAAAGTGAAATGCTGGCTCCGGTACTGTCTGCTTCCCTGGTTATTGATTCGGGTTTCCGGAGGATCCAAGGCCATCATACCTCCTTTGCCCCCCAGCCTAATATTATTATATTATAATAATATAAACTCTCATGACGTGGCAAAACATCTTATCCAAAACATGGTTGGAGTGGTTGAATACAAGTGCAGGTGAGTTGGACTGCCACGTAAATCAGAGAACTAAAGAAGGAAGCTTCCTAGATTGGTTGAGTTGGCTATTCATGAATGACAGCTGATCATCTCAGCCTGTCACTAAACGACAAGGCTGCATCGAGCAGGCGGTTGCCGACATCCCATGGTTCACATCTTCTAGTCAACCTACTTACGTCCCCACCCATGACCATGCCCAAACGTGGACAACAATGCAATTTTATAACATTTTGTCTACATAATTAATATAAAATATTATTTATATGCATTTCATATCATGACAGGTGGGAGAAGACTAAGGTTAAAAAAAAAACAAATTGGATTAGGCTTTATGGGTCAAGAAAAAAAATTATAACATTTTGAGTGGTATTATAATTTTTAAGATTTGAGTTATAATATTTTTGAATCTACAATTTTTATCATAAACTGACCCACAAACGTTATATCGTTCGAGTTATAACTCTATTAGATCAATTTAAAGTTTTTGTGGTCACTTATAATTTATCCTGACAATTTTAGGATCGACTTAGAATGGAGAGATCGGACATATTTGGCTCTTGATAAATATACATAGCAATCGGGGGTAGTTTTACTGTACTTCAATGTTCAATCATCTACTTGCATTCTTGAGTTTTTAATTATTTTATGTGATTCATAATTTTTATTTAATGGCGTGTTTGTAGTTTAGATAAAAAAAAATAAAAAAATAAAAAATAGGAGTTATACATTTTATATTCTTCAAGTGAAAAGTCTTTCATTCTTTAGTTTATGTTTGGTAAGAGGGATAAAAAGTAAGAATTATTGATTTTTTTTTTTTTTTTTTTTATATTTGGTAAGATACATGCGTATTATAAAGAATTTAAAGGCAAATAACATATATTTTAACACACAAAATTAATATTTTATCCACTTTTTCTCTTAAATTTGGAGGGATAAATTTTGTTAATTTGGAAGAATAACTAATTCATCTGTTTCTCCATCTTTCTTATTTTTTCTTTTTTTACCAAATATGATATTTTATCTCTTCTTTTAATTTTTTATTCTCCTATTGTTTCATCATACCAATTAAAACAAAAGTTAATTATTATTTGTTATTATGATATCACACATTTATTGTTACTTTTCTATAATAAATAAAAATAAATAATGAAGATATAAAAAAAAACATAATACGGTTAAAAAACTCTTTCATCGTTATATAGGTGATTGTGCTTTTTCAACATTAACATTAAAAGTAAAATGAGACTGACACAGAAAGAAGTGGAAAAAATGGATCGCACCCTTTGCACATCAACCTGGGAGCTTTTATGTACTCCTTTTCTTAGATCCTCTCTTTTTCCCCTTTTTCATGTCGAGTCCCTCCCTCGTACTACAAAGTATATATACGAAAATGATAATGGTGTATAAGAGTAAAAAGTCTAATGTATTTTTAATCTCTAAACGTTGATTCGGTTTCTTCTATCCATTTAATATTACAACTAGAAAGTTAAATTGTCCACTTATACAAGCACAATTACGATCAAAATTGATTTAATTTTCATCTGTTTTAATTCAATGGCATAAAATTTATTTTTCAACTTAAAGATATTTTTTCTCTACACAACTCCAATTATTATATATATACAATATATATGTATATATAGTAATTATTGTTTGTCCTTGCAGGCACTGTCCATATAGGGATGGGCACCGACTCCGACGGAGTCGGAACCATGAATTCCGACTTTTGACTCTGATTATTGTCGGAATTTTTTTTGCCTCTGACTTTGACTTCGACGTATACTATCTCCAACTTCAACTCCACTCCGATTCCAATTGGTGGAGTCGGACAGGAGTTTTGAATTTTGAGCTAATTTTTACTCTTTGCTGATATTTGAGGATTTAGGGTCCAAATATTGAAAAATAAAATTGGGAATTTAAGTTCCATTTTCGACTAACAGTTGTAGAAAAGAAGAACGAGAGAGGGAGAGAAAGAGGGAGAGGGAGAGGGAGATATGCAGATAACGTGAAAGAGAGAATGAGACGACAGAGAGTGATATAGAAAATGGCTTACCAAAAAGGTTTCACAGTTCTCCTTTGTTCACTCTTCATCGTCGAGTCTTCTGTTTAAGTTTTACCGTTGACGACAGAAGCTTCAATAGTCACAATTCTCCTTCTCCATACGATAAAGATAAGAACAAGAGAGAGAGTGAGACTTGAGAGTTGAGAGTGAGTATATATACAAATTTTATAATTAAAATAAAAAAAAATCGAAATTGGAATCGGATATTTTTCGGAATAGATTTTGAACTCTAACTCCGACTCCGATGAAGACAGAGTTGGTCCAGAATCAAAATAGTACCGAATTTTTCAAATAATTGCAAACCCTAGTTCCATAAAACCCAACCCACACACGAAACTCCCTGGAACCAAACGCACCGGAAAGGTCGTCGTATGGTTTGGAAAAAGTTAAGTGTTTTGGACGTAGTTTGGAGTTGTTTAGCCAATCATATTTGATGGGACATCCAAACCCTGAGTCACACTAGCTGCCAAAGTGTCTTTTACTGTTGAAATGGATAAGAGTTTGTGAATCAACACACTTTCGGCCGACTTTAATTATACCGTTTATAAATTTGGAGATTCCTAGAATAATTAAAAATGACATTAACAATTAAAAATGAATGAAAATTACATTAGTCTAACTACGACAACAGTCTTTTATTTAATTATTAGTTATTGTCTGTGTTTGAAGGCACAGAGTAATAAAAAATGATAAATAATAAATATATTTGTATTCATATCCAAAATCAAATCACAAACATAGAATAGAGATAAATGAATTTAAGTATCGGTTGTAGTGGGGGTGAGAGGCAGTGGTGGTAGGAGACGGTGATGGTTGTGGTGGTGGTGGCGGTGGCAGCGATGGGGGCAACAGCGGCGACGATGGTGGCGGCGGCGGCGGCGGCGGTGGTGATGGTGGTGGCGGCGACGGTGGCGATGGTGGCGGCGATGGTGATGGCGATGAGGGCGATGACGATAGCGGTGGTGGTGGTGGCGGCAACGGCGACAGTGGTGATGGTGGTGGTGGCGACGACGATGGTGGTGGTGGTGACGACGGCAGCAGTGGTGATGGCGGCAGCAGCGACGGGGGCAATAGTGGTGGTGACGGCGGTGGTGGTGGCGGCAGGGGGTGGTGGCGACGGCAGCGACAGCGGTGGCGGTGGCGACGGTGGCGGTGGTAGCGGTGGTGGAGGTAGTGGTGGGGCGGTTTCGAACACTATTTTTTTTTTTTAAAATACTTATGAAAAATAATTTCTAGAAGTACTTTTAAAAAGTCATTCAAAACACACATTTAGGAGTTTATTTTTCCTATTAAATTTAGGGTGTTTATATTAGCTGTTAGATTAACTTTAAAATAAAATTTAAAGCGATCTGAACCGCGAAAAGCATAAGTCATTTTGATTATTTTTTGAAATTTGAATTGTAAGCTACTTTATTATATAGATTAAATTTGATGTTAAAACTCAAATCTCGTATATATTTTTTAATAATTTGATTTTGGATTAATCTCAATCTCAACTTGTATTCTCAAAGATCACTCTTAAAGTTTAAAAATATAAATTTACACTCTGAAAGACATAAATTTGTATTAATGTGCACTTAGAGCTAATCGTCATCCATTTTGCCGTTAAAAAAATTTAGGCTAATTATAAATTATACCTTCAAAGTTTAAATATTTTATATTTATGATCCAAAAAAAATTACATCTATTAATACTTGTTAAATAGCTCTAAATTGTGACTTGTCGTGCCTAACATTAAACAAAAAATTTCTGTTTAATGAGTATTGTTGGCAATAATAGGTATTTTAAATATTTTTTAAATAGTATTATATGAATTGTCGTAAATGTGAAATATATGACACAATGTAATTGACTACACAAGAAAACATTTTTTGTGTTAAAAATATTTTTTTATTGACTCAAACATGATACAAAAATAATACGACATGACACAAAATTACACGACACAAAAATGCTACGATACGACAAAATTGAGAGGTATTTAACGAGTATTAATGGATGAAATTCTTTTGGATCATAAATGTTAAGTATTTAAATTTGAAGGTGCAATTTGCAATTTAGCTCAAACTTTTTAACGGCAAAATGGATGGTAGTTAACCCTTCGTGCACATTGATATAAATTTATGTCTTTTAGGGTAAAAATTAATATTTTTAAACAGTGACGGTATAAATTAAAATTTGAATCATCTTTCAGGGTGCCATTTGAGATTAGCTCTTTGATTTTTACCACTAAATTAAGACATAATTGATTATCGAAAATCTTATAAAGGAACAAAGTGAGCATTATAACATCAAAGGGCATGCAAGTGGTCCAAAGAATAATTTATTAGAATTGAACCGATAGACGACTGGATCAATGATTTATTGGTTTAATTGGTAGGTCAATTAATCAGACCGGTTAAATAATAATAAAATTTAATAATTTAATAAATTATTCAAAAAAATTTGAAAAATGATCATAATGCATACAATTTGTCATATCATAATCTCTGGTCAAGTCTAAAGTCATAATTTTAATATCATCATCCCAATAAAATACACATCATTCAAATATTATAATCTTTAACAAAACATAAAAACACATCCAACACAGAAGTCGATAAGATTTATAGATTAACTCTAAGACTTGCAGTCGTGTGTTTGTGCGCGTGTGAGAGAGAGAGAGAAAAGTGACCATAAGACTTACAGATTAACATAACTCCAGTAGAAAGAAAGAGAAGGAGAGACTGATAGGCGGAGTTCAATCGAGACTTCGAGTGGCTGTGCGTCTGGAGGAGAAGAGAAAACACAGGTCTGTGTCGTTGATTTAGGATTAAAATTGCCTCAAAAATAAGATTTTTAAAAAAAAATAACAATTGACCCGCCCAATTTTAATAAATAGTCTGCTTCACCGATTTTAACCAAAAATTGGCCGATTTTACGATTCATATTTGGTTTGACTGCACAAGTGATTTTTTTAAAGAATTGGACAGATTTAGGGCTCGGTTCACCGATTCTATCGGCCGATCCGGTCCCATTTTGATAACACTGATCCAAAGTGCTACAATTGGATTATCATTTTCCCTCAGAACAAAAATAGGATGTTTAACACTTCAAAGTGAATTCTTCATTTCTTCTTTTATTTTTTTGCCTATTCTCATAAAATATTATTTTGTCATTATAAATAATAAATATTACAATATGATCCTAAACGTAAATACTCACAAAGTTATCATTTTTCTCTTAAACCACTTGTTCCAATAAACACGAGGTTATTTAGCTCATTCATTTTGATTTATTTTAGGTTTGGTAGCTTAAATATGTCAAGAAATTGATCACATTTTGACTAATTTTCATATACCTTCCAATAGTTTAGTTGTGTAGAGCTAATCAAATATTAGCAACGTATTGGGTATTAAATACTCATAAAATTAGAAAAAAAAAATTAGTATTCAAGCTACATTGTTTTTATTATAACATCCGGTTCTCAAAATCTCTATGATTGTTTTCAAAATAAATTGTTTGAAGGCAATTTTAATTTTTGATATTAATTATTAAGAAAATACTATGAAAAATATGATTATTATGTATTCCATTCCTTTTAATCAATAAACCCATATAATAAAAAGAGTTATATTTAAAAGTACAATTTAGAATTGATCCATATCAATGTACTACGGTCAAATTAGAGTATGAGAAAAAAAAATTAGTGGAATAGTCTCGGTGTACTTCGTCTTTATTCAAACCCCCAAAGTTCCAATAAAAACAAAAACGTGTGTAATTGTCCTCCGACCCCACCAAATACAAAATCTTTCAGAACTTCCACAAACTTACAACTCTCGTCTCTCTCGTCTCTCTCTCTCTCGTCTCTCTCTCTCTCTATATTCCCGCACATTTACAACTCATCTTTCTCTCTCGGTTTCCGCACAGTTGCAACTACTCTCTCTCTCTAGCTGCATGTATATATATAGGTCATTCCAAAAACCTCCTTAAATCCCTCACCAAACCGGCAAACCTCAAGAAAACGATCAGAGAGAGAAACCCAGAAAACTTAAAACTGATTTCAATAAGAGGGCTTCTTTTACGATGATGTTTCACGACGGGAATTACAACGATCGGTGGATGATCGGCAGTTCGACGCAATCCCAGCCGTCCACGTGGACACGAGTCGAGGACAAGCTCTTTGAGCAGGCTCTGGTGTTGTACCCGGAGGAAATCGCCGACCGGTGGCAAAAGATCGCGGAACGAGTTCCGGGAAAATCTGCGGAGGAGGTGATGGCCCACTACGAGACTTTGGTTCATGATGTTTTGGAGATCGACTCGGGCCGGATCGAGCTGCCGAGTTACTCGGACGATTGCTTTGAGTGGGAGACCGAGTCGGGCGCGAGTCAGATATCGTTTGGGTCGTCGGGAAAGGTGAAAGGGGAGGTGGAGAGGAAGAAAGGAACTCCTTGGACTGAAGAAGAGCACAGGTACTTTATATGAAATTTGTTTTTGAGAAACAGTTGTGCTTTCAGGAAGTGTTTTCTTTGTTTGGGTGTTTTTATGCTGCACACTTTTGAAGTTGGAGTTTTTTAGTTTCTTGGGTTAAAAATAGAAAATTTGCTGAAAGAAAAGAAAAACTAATGAAATATTGAGATTTTCTTAGATTTGCTTTTCTATTATTATTATTATTTTTGGCTAATTTGTTGAAATGGGTTGAAATTTGATTGGAAGGTATGTTATCTAGGATGTTTGGATTTTTGGGTTATATTTATAGGCTTTTTTGTTGTTGAACTTTAATTTGGATAATGAATTCAACCGTTTGTTGTTGGGTCTAAAACTAATGAGAGAAATGTTTTTGGTTTTACATTTTCCCTGTTTGGTTTATACTCTGTTTGGCTGTTGAGAAAACAGAGGAACTGGAAAGGGAAATGAAGCTCCGAGATTTTGCCTGTTTTTCTGGGGTTTTCAAGAGTTAATATCTTAACTGACATGATACACACTATGTGACATTGGGTTTAAGATTTGGGTCTAAATAATGCAAAAGAAATTTCAGGGGTATGTTTAGTTCCAAGTCAAGGAAATATTTTCTGTTTTATGGGGACAAAGAAATTGCAAACAGAACTGAGATTTGGCTGTGGAGAAAACTGGGGAATTGTAAAAGGAAATGAAGGTCCGAGATTTGCGGTTTTGTTTACCTTAGCATGCCAAAAAGAATTCAAGGGCATGCTTAGTTCCGGGTATATGACTTTTTTTCGGTTTAATGGGGACTAACAAATTGAAAACAGAATTGAGATATTCCTCGTGGAAGGTTTGGAATCTAGTTTTGGAGTTTTGACCTTAGGTTAGGGGATCATTTTGCCATAGCTTGCTCCTGAGAAACCTAATAGGCTAGGGCGGCTCTAGAGCAAGTTTAGCTTTTGTGAAAGAAACTCTTGCTATTTTGGTTTCAAGAGAGAAATGGGTTCCAAAAATGGCTTGATTCCACATGAAACAAACATGCCCTTAAGCTCTTATATCCTCTCAACAAACCAAACATGGCAAATGAATTTAATGTTATTGTTGTTTTTCTTGAATTTATTTTGTTCGTGGATATGTGTTTCATGTTCATTGGTCAGCCTCGTTAACATCTTGTGTTGTTTGTTTTTGAATGTCAGATTGAGAAATCTAAGGAATATACAAGTTTGAGAACTCTAGTTTTGCACACTTGTACTTATAGACTGAAACAATTTACTTCTATTAGTTATATGTTTGGAGGCACTCTTTTTAGTAGGAATGGAACAAATTAACAACCTAATTGCCTAAGGTGAATCTTATTTTCAAGAGGTCTTTCCAATAAGCTGACAGCTTGGTCTGATAGTCAGCTTCATAAATTATTAATAACAAACCTAGGTTGTGACCTTTAGTGCATGGTATGATGTTTCATAGTGCCATTAATTGGTTTGAATTTATCGAGATGAACTTCTGCGTTCTGCCAGCATAGCAGTAATATGATGTGCAATGTTACCCAGAATCATTAAATAGTAAAAAACAAAGATCTAATATGTACCATTATGCCACTGCTATTACTTGGGGTACAAACATACCATAGATTGAAACAGTTTGGTTATAATGTTTTCGTGATATTGACGTACTTTGATTTGGTCTTGTCACAGGTTGTTTCTAATTGGGCTCGATAGATATGGCAAGGGTGACTGGAGGAGCATATCAAGAAATGTGGTCGTAACAAGAACGCCAACACAAGTTGCTAGCCATGCCCAAAAGTATTACCTTCGTCAAAACTCGGTGAAGAAAGAGAGGAAGAGGTCAAGCATCCATGACATCACCACCACAGTGGATAGCACGCCCGTACCTCCTCCAAGCAATTTCCCCAATCAAGAAGGGTCCCTAGGGTATCAGAACTTCGGCTTTCCTATGTAAAGATGAAGAAGATTAGAGCTACATAGGCTGTACATATAAAAGGTTACTTACAGGTAGCAATCTCAGTTGTTAAGTTCTATTCTTTCTTAGCTGACAGTTATTTAGGGATTAGCACGTGAATACGAGAATAGGGTGTGTGTGTGTGTGTTTATTTTTTTCGAGTCCTTTTGTGAACTTAAGGGATGTATCTATAGAGGGCATAGATTGGTCATATACAGAGATTTTAGGTGTGAAAACAACAGCAAATGAAATTGACTGGTTTTTGGATTGTAGCCCTAAATTCTATTGAATGGGCCTCTTGACTACTTTATGCTGTCCGGTTATTGACAGGAGATGGTGTTATGTTGAGTTATTTACTAAATTGCCATTTCTTTTTAAACAATTTTATCAAAATACGGCAGTTTTAAATTTATTTACCAAAATACGACATTTTTTAAAAGCGGAGTCAACAAATATGTTTTTACTAAAAAAAAAGAGTTAGTAAATCCGCTTTCATTACTTTACATGTAAACAATAAAAGAAAGGAAAATGCTATTTGGACCTAAAAATCTGACATAATTTGTTGACCTAATGACGTGGCTGCATTGGAACCATTGGATTAACACTAAGTTCCAATGTTTGATGGAACCCACAGTCAATCCAAAGGTCATAGTGAATTAGGTCAGCAAATTAGGTCAGTAAATTAGGTCCCAATAGCATTGCTCTAAAAGAAAGCGTGGATGAAGATTCCGCGTTTAATGAAAAAGCGGATTTAGTAAATTCGTTTTTTCAATGAAAGCATAATTACTGAATTTGCTTTTAAATTAAAAGTGACGTCTCTATCCACGCTTTCAGGAGAAT
This sequence comes from Ilex aquifolium, assembly GCA_951799425.1. NCBI lineage: Eukaryota > Viridiplantae > Streptophyta > Magnoliopsida > Aquifoliales > Aquifoliaceae > Ilex > Ilex aquifolium. The sequence continues at coordinate 11,854,695 of OX637408.1, forward strand.
GAGCTTGTATAACAAATTTGTGTTGACCATGAAAAATGGATTTATTGGATCCGTTTTTACATTAAAAACGTATTTGACAAGTCCGCTTTTAATAAAATGGATTCAATAACATTGTTTTTTGGCAGAAAAAGTATTTTTCAATTTTACTATTTCTATAGTCCGATGTCCTTTGGTGTTTTTTTTAAAAGATTACACAAAAATAATAATATATCTACATTTTTATGGATGACTCAAAATGAGGGGTAAGTTTTTTTTTTTGGCAACTCTTCAAAAAGTGAGTGGTAAATTTATTTGACAAAAAACTTCACAATCAGCATAATCTATTAGAGCATCTCCAACCTTTGACTTAAATGTAGACTCAAATTTAAATTTGAGTCAAAATAGCCTAAAAAAGTTCTCAAACCTTGGACTCAAACCTATACCAAATCAAGACAAAACTTATTCTGGACCCAAATTGAAGCAGACTCAAATTTTATACCAAATTTCTAACAGTAACTTTTTAACCTATCCAAAACTAAAAGACTTCTTTGACTACTTGTTCTCTGCCTCTTATTTACTACACTGCTTCCATCGCCGACCACCACCGAAACTTTCACAAATCATTTGAAGGCTTATAGGTAAATTTTTTGCTTTTCATCTTCCATCTTCTTAATTTCTTATAATTTTTCAAAACTCTAATCTCACACATCTTTCATACTATATAAACCCTAAGCTTACCCATCAAATTTTTCTTTAATTTTTTCGAGTTAAACACTATCGGTAGTACAATTTCAGACCACCGATTCTTCCTGAAATTTTAAGTTTTTGGTACCTACAAATTTAGAAAATTTGTCATTTTATTTCTTCAATTTTCCAATTTTGTTAAAAACGTATATTTTTGTGTTCTTCAGACCATGCCCATGTTAGCTATTTTTTTTTCTTTATCTGGATTTATAAAAAATAATAAGGGATTAGAATAATCTTAAAATTCTGGGGTGGTTTCTTTATTTTCATGTAGTGTTGTATACATATTCATTTTTTTTTTTTTTTGAATTATCCATTTGTGGAGAGATGACAGTTTCATTTATTTTATCAATGTCACAAAAAATGAGTTTTGAGATAATAAGAATTTTTTTTTAAATATTTGAGTTGATATTTGAGTTTGCTCATTGGAGTGCTCTATACCAAATCAAGCTTTTTACTCAAATTTAGACTCAAATTTGAGTCATGGTTGAAGATGCTCTTATGTAAATTACATACTAGTTAATATATTTATCTGAAATAGGAATATAAATGATCATGTTCATACAAAAAGCAACACAAATACAATATATGTTTTCTAATGAGAATCATATTCCAAATAGCATAGTGGTTCGCCATGTGTGCACGGACTAGTAGGGAGAAATTTATTTGACAGAAAACTTCACAATCAGTTTAATCTATTATGTAAATAACATAATAGTTAATATATTTATCTGAAATAGGAATATAAATGATCATGTTCATATGAAAAGCAACACAAATACAATATATGTTTTTTAATGAGAATCATATTCCAGATAGCATAGTGATTTGCCACGTGTGCACGAACTAGTAGGGAGGAATTTTTCATATTCATCATTAGTTGAATCGTCAAAATCAGATAATTCATGGTCAGAAACTAGTAATGGATCGGATAATATTACATTAATAGACTCGGCAAGATCTAAATGCTCTATCTTTGCCTTGTTGATAAACTGGAATCGATCTAGACGTCGTTGCATTTGATCAATTTACGTTCTAGTTTTGCTATGATATCATCATAGTTGTCTGCGCACCATTCCACGTACATTTCAATTGAATGTGCCTGTGGCGCTCGTAATCCATGTCAACAACAGTATACTTCAAGTTCACAAGGCATTAAATTAGATTTAAACCACCTTGGTCCTCGTAGGTGATAATAGAACTCTAGAGACAGAACAATTGTTGCAGATTCAATAATTACATGGCCGACTTCTGTGAAAGAGTTAATGTTGATTAGCTTATTATGAAAGTCATGCAAGTTTTTATACCACGTTATACCACTGGGATTTGTGTAGTTACTAGGTTTTGGTAAACTGAATGATGACGACCTTAGATCCTGGTGTATAGCATGATGTTGGCAATCATTGCTCGAGGACTAACCATTGGTCGTTCAGCCTGAAGACCTAGATGATGACCTTCTAGGCATTTCACTGTAGGAGTTACATTGTGAAAAAATGCATATATATATCCAAAAGTAATGAATAGACACAACGTTGATCAATAATGTTCAATAATCGCTGGAAACACTAAGATGGATAGTCACTTAATGCACTAAAAATACAAGATGACTAAACACTGACATTCACCACACACTGATGACTAAACACTGACATTCACCACACACCGATGACTAAACACTGAAACTAACAAGTGTAGTCAATTCAATAGGCAATACGAACACAGTAGAATATGATTAAAGACTCACAGGTTTAGTTTGTTCAATAGACAATACTCACACATTAGGATATGATTAAAGACTGACAATGTCAAAATATGACATTGATAACACTGAAAAAAATATGACATAGAAAAATAAAGATATGACTAAACACAGATAACCCTAGTAGGAGTAATCACACATTGAGAGTCTGTTCAATAGGCAATACTCACACATTGAGAGTGTGTTATCATTGTTGTGACAAGGTTTAGTATGACTGAGAAGGACAATAATTTTCTACATAGTGTGTAGTCAATTCAATAGACGGCAGTCACACAGTGTGTTGTCAACTCACAATTCAGTACTCACCATTGTTCAGTGTGTATAAGATTGGCTGCAGGGTTCAGTGTTTAGTCCATTCACAATTTATTGTCACACAATCATCTTTTCAGTGTTCATCTGATGGCAATAGCTCCAAGTTGTAGAAACTGAATTGATGTATACAATAATTCATCTCATGACTTGTACAATAAACTGGCCAAACTGTTAGCACTACTGCATAACAATTTCATTATAAATTCATCATGTTTAAACGCCCTCATTGTATACTTACCAATTTCAACAATGAATTATAGTCCATGCTCTTTGTTTGAAAGTATAGGTTATCATTGGGCTTTAGAAGATGAGTTCTTCTATCCTCTAAATTTACGTTTATGTTACTCACAGAGGTCCATAAATAGAATGGTAGAGGAATGACAATATCGTTTGAATCAAAGGGAATTTCTAAGTGAAGATTTGGGCATTTGCAATATATGAAGGCCTCGCCAAATTGCATTTAATATGCCTATTGACACTCCTCAATAATTGGAACGAGCATTGTTTCGTATTAGAGTTAAAAACAATTGTATGACAATACGTTTAAATTGATACAACCTCCATCGCATTGCACACCACCGTGCTGAAGAAGGTTTGCTGGACGAAAGACGTTTATGCTTCCAATTGAGTGGGGAAGCAGTATGTGTTTTGATGTTGAAATGTCAAATGAAGAAGGCTCCCCATGATGTAACTTACAATTATGTTGTAAGTTATGGGTTTATGCTCCTATTTGGTGGGTTTTTATGTTTCTAATAATGTACGTCTATAACTATAGTAATCTACATGTACTTTCATTTTCAAAAGTTGAAACTTGTGGGTTTATGGTCGTAGTTTGTGGGTTTTTATGTGTGTAGTAATGTGCATCTATAGCTATGGTAGTCTATTTGTGTTTTCATTTTCAAATGTTGTAATGTGTGTTTATGCTCATAGTTGGTGGTTTTTTATGTTTATAGTAATATTACTTTCATTTTCAATTTAAATTACATGTATTGTGTATTGTTATATGTTAACATAAGTGGAGTTTCTTGCAAAACATAACAATAAAAACAATATAATAAAATAATTTGGAAAAAATGTAGTATGAAATGGTGGTATACACACTATAAATAATGTACATTTCAAAAACAATTGGGCAAAATTTCCCCTTAAAATTGAACCCCACAAATATTTTAACCTGCATATACAATATTACCATTACCATATCATATACTACCACAACTACATCCACATCCACATCCAAACCTTATAAACAACCATAAGACCACACCCATAACCAAACCCAAACAAACTCACACCACAACCAAATGCACAAACAAAACCACCACCACCACCACCACCACCACCACTAATACAATCAATATGCATACGTATTACTGTAGTTACATAGAAAATGATAAAACTACTCTATTACATACAAATGAACATGTTCATAAAACGAAAAGACATAAAACTATGTGCCGCAAGCGGGCTTCTTTTGCAGCCATTTCGAACGATGGGCCTCTAACTCCGACGACTCCCCCTGAATGACTTTTGACACATCCTCTTCGACACCAAACATTGTAGTCCTACCTCGGACTATGCCTCAACCTCCCCGACCTCTACGACCTCAACCTCTACCACCTTGACTTCGAAAATGGGAAATAAGTTGGGCAAGTGGAGTCGTATCGACATTTGTATCATGCTTATGTGTGACATCCTTTACTGGTCGTGACAACTCTACATCGTGCGAAGGCGATGGCAGACGTGCATCCTCTGATGATAGTGACATCTTTACATCATGTGTAGTTGAGGTCGGGCGTACATCCCCTTTTGGTAGTGACATCCCTACATCATGCGTAGTCCAGATCGGGCGTACATCCTCTGTTGGTAATGACATCTCTATGTTATGCATAAGCAATGTCGGGTGAGCATCCTCATCCTCTAATATAGGCTGATTGGAGAACCATGTGTCTAATAGGGATCACCTGCAGTTGGTGTATGTGGCGGACTCCTAGTGGATGGTGTTTGACAAGGTACACTCGAGGGTGGTATATGCTGAGGTTGGATAATAGATGACGACTCACGAGGTATAGAAGGGCCTGATGTGTGCAATGGTATGCCCAGTTCTGGTGTCTACACAGCTATAATCGAGGCTGGTGTTGTGTCGACATCATTATGTATTTGACTGGTCGTGCAGGGACGATAAGGTCTGTACCATCGTACAAAAACCCCATAAGGCCCCGCATGTGCAGGGTACAGTCCACGAGGTGCATACTGTGGTATGGGTGCAAGCTCTCTGGACAAGCTATGATGCAAACATTGGTCCTCATGAAATGCCTGAAGGCAGGTGGAGCTAAGAGATCGTGCCTCATGCAGTGCCTATGCATGTCCTATATCAGTATCAACCTCAAGAGCATCATCTGTGATCTGGTGAATCTATACGAGGGTACGCTTCTATAACAATCAAAATAATTTATTCATATAAGCAATCCTAAGTATTTGGAAGTATTTGTATTATACAGATATTAATGATCAATGAACACATATCTGAACTTACCAATATATTGACGACGCTACCCATAGGTTGGAATCCGACATGGGGAGGCCTATCTAACGGAGGTCCAATAAGTCGTCTAGTGATACACCTATACCAAACCATATATGGGTCACTAAAACCCATCAGTCCTGTATGTGCCTCTCCTGTAACAATATTCTCCCGGTGATACTCCCATACATGTACAAATGACTGATGTGCACCTCTCCAATCATAACAGGCCCTACCACGTTGATCTGTAGCATGAAGTGCACCCCCAGTGTCTCTCAGGTAAATGACACTCCACCACAACGAAGTAGATAAGTGGTGCTAGCATCATCCATATGTCATTACCAGTCATATAGTATGGCGGTGATTCTGCTACGACATTTGGAGTATACTATATCCACAACATCTATGATCATATAAATAATCAAAAAACATTAAAGTCATTATTCAGAATTAGTGACTTGTTAAACTTATGAAAGAACCACGAACAACTTGATCAGCTCACGTCTGATCTAGCTGATCTCTATAATGCCTGAGCACGTGTCTCAGACTGTGTATACATGATGTTACACGCACATGCCACCTTAAAGATACGAATATTTAATTATAAAAATAATCAAACCTTTGTATACCTGCATCCAAATGGACCCACAAATAATGGATCATGATGCTCATCTATCCCCTACGCAGGCTTCGCAACAGCAGGTACGTGAACATTACCGTCTACCTCATCAGGAAGATCACCAGGTACTGGTACCGCTGCTGCTGCTATTGCAAATGCCTGATGTGGGAGGACTCTATCAGGACGAATGTGAGTAAGCCACTCCCATGCCTATAGTTGTTCAATGCAATAAATACAACATAATATTTATAGGAGGACGCAATAATATTTAAAGCTGGTAAGGAAAAGTAAATAGTACTTGTAATACAATTAAAGATCCTCCAATGTTTGTTGCGTCTAAGGCAGTGGCATGACATATCACTCGGTATAGGCATGCTACGACATCATTGCCCCAACTCAGCCTCCTTGAAGAATCTAGATCCTCAAGATTCTATAAGTACAAAAGCCCCACCTTATTCTGCGACTTGTCCGGAAAAACATATGCCCCTAGGAGCAGAAAAATGTAGGCACGGGGATATCGGTCAATGGTGATGGCATCAACATTCTCACCGAGCGGATGAATAAATGGAGCACTCAATGTAGTAATCTAAAGTCTAGAACCATCAAAGGCCATTTGTAGCGGTCTAATGCCTAGATGTTGCTCGTAGTAATTCTTCCACTCAATCATTGTACGCTGTATATCCACACCAATCACTAGATCACCATCAATGGGGAGGCCTGGTAGTACTACCATGTCCTGCAAGGTGACAGTCGTCTTGCCAATATGGAGGTGGAATGTATGCGTCTCCACCCTCCATCGCTTGACTAGTGCTGTCACCAGATGCCAATCAAGATGTATAAATCCAATACTATGGACATCGAAAAACCTAACACTCATGACTCGACGCAATACTCTATCATTGGGATGGCGAAGTTGACGCTTAGTAGCCTCAACTCGAAAACACTTTAATGGTGCAAACACCTTGACAAATTATTTAAATTTATTTAAATGTTTTTCCCATTAAATATGATTTGCATAATTTATTCATGAAAACACATGCCTGTCCATCCCATATTTGTGTGCTCCGATGTTGAGCCTGTAAGTATAATGGGTCAACAAGTCCCAGGTGTACTAAATCACGAGTTTGTTGCTGGTCCATATCGTTTCAATCCGTTAATATAAATTTTACTAAGACTTTGACACAATAGACACAATACAAATGGAATATTCATTAAATATACACTTTTTACAGTGCAAAGAGACAAATAATACCACGGTTTATTCTTCATTTGACATATAACCATCTGATAAGTACTGTTCATTATTCAACACATTATTACGCTCTAAAGATGATAAATCTCGAACATATGATGTTTTTACCATGTCCATTGCAAGTTTGAGCATATAATATCGACACTGACGCACCAACATCCTATTATTCTCCTTTCTGATTTAACTAACTACTGATTCACACTTTGCATAGTTAGCGATCGTCAACATGGCGACAATATAGAAAGTATTCTTAGCTCAGTGTATAACGTATCTGGTCTATTAACACGATACGCCCACTCTTGTAGTACACTGTAAAATTTTCACTTTTGTAATCATTGTTCCGCTCTTTTAACAGCCAGAATTTTTGACGTGTACGATTGTTTGAAACTACTGAACCTCTCGATGTAGACATAGTTTAGTTAATTCATCATTTGTGTAAGTACACATTGTCACTAAAGGCACAATAAAAACGACATAATTCAATACACATATACAAAGTTTTAACAAAAAATGAGAAATTAATGGCAACCCAATAAGTTAGACTTCAACATAGTATGTTTAATACATGTTCACATTACAGTAACAACTACATGCCACGACCATTAGAGAGAGCTCTTTGATTTCTGGCTGGGCAAGTTCATCGATCGTGACCCAGTTGTCCACACAATCTACATTGGTACGTACTACATCCCTCAGGTTGGTCCATTTCATTGCGGATGCCAATAGATTGGGGATGACCCTTTAACTGTAGTAGATTAGATTAGGGCAGACTTTCGGACCACTAGGATCCTCCCAATAATCTTCATGATGCAGTGGATGAAATTGAGGGGCCCAACTGGCATCATAGGCAGTAAGTGTGTATATCTCATCTATGTACCACCACGGGTCCAAATGTCTCTTAGAAAAAACCACCATCACATGGGAGCACGACATTTTGTAGATGTTCTACTTTCCACATGTACATGTGCATTCTACAATGTTTAATACATCTGCATTACCACATTTAGTGACAACGTATGCCTCCCCCATGCTTCAATTAAATATGGTGACCCCTTTTTTTTAAATCAACATGCAACATCTTTTCCACGATATCGGGAATGAGAGAACAACCGCTATCTGACACCGAATCACGCCTGTCATTGAAATACTAAACAAGTTTGTAAAATATTATTTCAACACATGCCATGATTGGTAGATGCCTTGCATTTTTTACAACAAAGTTCAACACCTCAGAAGTGTTGGTTGTCATAACCTCATAATGTCGTCCACCACCATGTGCAAGTGTCCATTGCTCTTTTGGTATTCGATCAAGCCATCGAACAACTCGAGGATAAATTTTCTTGATTTCTTCCATAATCTTGTTATACTTGTGGATCTGACTCGCACTACCAATATCTTATACATGATATTTTAGTTGGTTATTCTTAAATTTAGTGATGAAGTTGTTGCGGACATGTCGTAAGAAAAATCGATTATATGCATAAGACGCTTGCCATCCGAAATCATGAGTAGTAATTGATTGAATTATACCTTGATGGAAATCAAATATCAAGTATATGCCCTCGGTCACCAAAAAAATGCCGCCCGAGTATCCAAAGAAACCACGCCCATGTGCTTATACTTTCCTCATCCACGATTGCAAAGGCGAGCGGATATATCTAATGATTCCCATTGAGGCCCGTAGCAATTAAAAATTTCTTCTTGTACTTTCCGTATTGGAAGGTGACATCAATACTGATAAATAGACGACAAGATTTGAAACTTCCAATGCATGGTTGAAATGCCAAAAAACCCTATGTCAAACAATGTCGTACCATTCCCAAGGTTGTGCAACTGCCATCTGACTGTTATGCCCTCATTATATGTAGCGCACCCATTAATTTCGGCAAAAAAACATATAATTCATTCCAGTCGCCAAAAAGCCTAGTTATTGTTTTCTGCTTTGCTATCCACGCCTTCCTATACGAAATATCATATTTATACAGTCCTGGTTGACTGACACATATTTGGAAATATGAAACATCCCATGCGTTATTTTTTGGCAAGCTTTGAGCCTCCACTTGCACCCAAATTGATATTTTTTACACCGAAAAGCCAATAATTTTCTCTCACTCTCAACCACCTCGAATTGGACATGATTTGTAATAGAATAAATCTTCACTGCATCCTGTAACTCTGCTTTGGACTTGAAGATCAGTAATTTGGATAATTCAGGCTGGTGGGGATCCTATATGGGAGTACGAGATGCATTGTTGAGACTGGAACCATGTAACAATCAATGGCTCGTGGAAGCGAACATTGGCATCCATTGCATCTGATGGGCCAACTTCATCACCGTCATCGTCAATGTTTTCCATGTCAACCATCAATGCAATCTCCTTGTCTTCCTCGACTGAGTCTTCGGCACAATCAGCTACATGTATCCCATTGCACGTTAACAAATCATTATCAGACTGAAAAAGTTGTCTAATGGTGCCAATACGTGTATAAAGATGAGGTTGGATACCGAAATTCAAACAGGATATGGTTTATCCCATCGACATCGACAAGGTCTGAGTATTGGGTCCAGTTTGTAATTCAGGAACATATGGCTCATTCTTTCTAGTTCCATGGCCCGTATTGAAATCAACAGCATAAACATCGTCCACCATAAAGTCATGCTCATATTGTCTTGTCCCTTCAACATAATAAGAAGAACCAAATACAGGCGAATTATGTGACGGATTCATGCTCACTTGAGTAAGAAACTGGATGTATGGGCCATACTTATTCACCATGGTTTGAGGCAGATCCATGATTTCCACTATCTCTAGATATAAGTTAATACTATTAAGTGTTGGGTTCTCAAAGACAACATCCAGCATTGCCGCCACCCCATCATCATTTTTTATTTCAACGAAAATCTACAAATCATCTTTAGTTGTGATGTTGAACTATTCAGCTGCATGATGATAGACACAATTTTCAATAATTCCTCATATTTGGTTCTGTTTTTTAACTTAATGCACTGTTGAGGATTGCCATTGTAAGATACACCTTCTTCACTGTATACAATATTACCTCCCCAGTGGCACATTACGGTTGCTCGTTTTCCCGACATTTTATACCTTCATTCAAAAATAAAGTTTGTAAAAATTCATTTAGTTATATGCCTCTTATTTTCTTACATTTCAGTAGGGATAACTTTAATGAAACAAGCTAAAACATACCTCTGCACGTTATGGTGTAATATGGTTATTAGGTTTCAAGTTATCTTAGTTTTCAAGAGGGATAACTTTAATGACACAAGCTAAAACATACCTCTTCACGTTATGTATGGTTATTAGGTTTCAAGTTATCATATTCGTTCTCAACCTCAAGTTTTCAAGTTTTTGAAATATGGTTATACCTTCATTCAAGTTTTCGTAATATGGTTTAATATGGTTATACCTTCATTCAAGTTTTGGTAATATACCTCTTCATATATCTCTACCTCAAGCCAATTTATTTCGCTATGCATGACTGCTACAACTCAAATAATACGGAACCCAAGCATAGGTTTTCGCGAAGTAATAATAGATTATGGAAGTCCGAGATCAATCCTCATGGAATTGAAAAAACTTTTAATGCATGAAAAATAAAAATAAAATTACTTTGGAAATTTTTTTGAGAAAAGTGATTGTTCAAGAGAACATCAATTAATTGAGTAAAAACAGTAATTTGAAATACTAAAACATCAAGGATACCCTTTCAATTTCACACATCAAAAGTTAATGTTCCAGTTTTTGAATTCAATTAGGAATTAGCTGAGTCGTGATCCCAATCGGAATATTTAGCGGTGATAATATGAAAATATTTAAAATCTAGCAATTCACATGCAGATTACAAGCATTCACAGTGCCCGAAGTCTACGATAAATCAAGATCTCTAGCAAATAAACCCTAAATTTATTGCAAATAATAAATCAATTATCTTATAAAAATTCTAATTAATTAATTGAAGCATGAAATAACCAATTATTTGACTCGTAGGGAAACTCAAGCATTCGGTGTACGTGGTACAACGAATTAAGAAATTATACAGAGTAAAAACTTTACTAAAAGACAATAATTAATTTACAAAAATAAATCAAGCATTAAAAATAATGGATAAAAAATAAATACCATGCTTCATTGAAAGCTTCTCCCCTAACTTTAGTTTAACTTTTAGTTTGGGTATAAAATAAACACAATAAACTAGAAGGAAAAAAAATAGAGACCAAAAAAAAATTATTACAATGTAAAGCTACAACCCTATTTATAGGTAATTGGATTGTAAAACCTAAGTTATAGTAGGGTTCTAGGTCTCTAGGCAAATGTCGAACATGCAAATAGATTCGCACGTTGTCTTAACCGTCTGGACGCACATACATATCCTGGCCTTTAAGAAACACGCGTCTGGACACACTTGTTCTTCCGTCCGGACGCACTCCTTCACTCGTTTTAGAGCAGCTACTAGAATTTCCGTCCAGATGCTCATTGCTTTGTCGTCTGGACATGTTTTCCAGAATGCTTCCTTTGTCTCCCTTGAATTATGAGCCTCTTCCTTTTCTTGGGTTTTGTCCTATTGGTCATCAATTCAACCTATTTACCTATAAAACTGGACAAACACTCTAGAAAGAAAATCATATCCCAAACTCAATTAAATCAGTACAATCAATGCCTTGCCCAACATAATTAGCTAATAATGAATACCACAATACCAAAATATTTAAGACTAATCACACCCCCCAACCTAGTTCTTGCTAGTCCCTAGTAAGAAAAAAATAAAATAAAATAACTCACATCCACTTTCGTAGAACTCACGATTGCATTTAGCATGTGCAACAAGCCTTTAAACCCATAGGTTGTCCACAGTGGACGAGTTTAGTCTTGTGAGAGTTTTTAGAGATGTTATCCACAAACATCAACCTGTTGTCAAATACATAAATAACTATTTCATGTCATAAATTGTTATCACAATATAAAAATTCTAAACTGCAAGCCTGTTTATAAGCACATGCAAAGAAAAATATAGAACTCAACGCTATATAAATGTATGCACTTATGATGTTCCCATATAAGTCGTGTGTAGTGTAAATTAACTATACCAATTCAACAATTCATCTAGTAAGTACCCCTACAACTATCAACTAATTCGTTTCAATGCCAAATCTCACTAGATAATGCTCTCAACACAAAATCTCATAGATTATAGTGAGTATTCCCTCAAGTATCACATGTGAGAAGAATATATTTAAAACAAAACAAAAATAATGCTTGCATGTTCTATTAAAATTACCTTCATCAGAAAAAAAAGAAAGAAAAGGATTTGACATAGCAATCAATCACCATTCTTTTTCTTATTCGCACCAGTCACACATCCACCAATACACTCTTGAGATCATATATGTCGTTATTTAAGGTTGTAATGGGACCTTAGGATTAGAGTTTTGAAAGGAAGGGTATTCCGGAATTTAAAAGATTATCCCGAGAGATTAATACGTTACATAACCAAACTTGTTTCCATATCCTTTCACCCATCATCATCTAGAAACACAATTCACCATATTTGCTCATATATTTTCAAACTCATACTTGTTATTTTATTATTATTATTTGAAAGTCATCAAATATAGATATTCACAAGTATGCAAAACTTTTCACCTTTCTCATAATATTTCCCAACCACATTACTCTCTTTTACATACTCAATAGCATCTTTATCTCGGGATAACCAAGGGTAAATAATATTATATCATATTTTATGCTTGGTTATTACATGTGTGGTATAAGAAATGATTTTTTTTAAAGGCTCAATTATAACTTCTAAGGATAATAATATTCAAAGAATAAGGCTAGGGCTCAAATAATGTAAAAACTGGCCTAAAATCATATCTCAAGTGTTCTTAGTAACACATTATCTCATGCAAATAATTCAAAGTCAAGCAATCATTCACCATATTAGCATTGATCAAAACAATGATAATAAGACTATTCAAGGAGATTAGCTGAAAAATATATTATTTAGTGAGTAAATGTAATTAACCCTCCAAGAAAGATTGGAACAAAACTTACTAGGGTTTTTATGCATCTCACTATATGTTTCAAGTTTTCGAGGTAAAAATACCTAACAAATTTCAACATTGGTACAATATACAATGCACAAATTGTGAGTTTTTATAAAAACATGATATGTGATACACAAATATAGAAAGGAGCTCTATGTGATGCTTAAACAGTTGCAAATTTAAAGTTAAGCAAATTATTCACATATTGTGATGTCAATTTCTGCATAAGAATGGTATTTAGATATTTAACAACCAAACTTAAAATTGAACTAAAAAAATACTAAAAAAACACTATTCATTAACACTGTAGTTTAAAGACTACATACTCAAAATGTGAAGTGATAAAGCCTAGACTCAACTACTTACAACAGGCTTTGATCCTAAAAAAATAACTACTTCCTAAGTCATAACAAAAGTTGAACAGCAAAATTCGGGACCATAGAAACATCCTAAAGCAGCTAAGAAGATGGACTAGCCAGGTCTTGGGAACTATGACCCTTGTCTATCACCCATTCCCTTATTTGTCTCATCTCTCTTTTTGCCTCCTGCTGGCCCCTCAAAATGGAAAATAGGATCTCTCTATCAGTCTTGGGATCTGTGGCCTCATCAATAGGCACATTAGAATTCTCATCCAGATTGAGGTACTGATTCCACTGCTCCTTCATAGGCACCTATGCTGCTGGCTCCTCCTACTGCTCTGAAGGGTGACCTCTTTCTCTTGTTGTCCTGTTCACACTCTGACTCTTCAGCAGTGATTCAGAGTTAAGGACGATGACCATCTTCATTCTCTCATGCTGGCCTCAACAACCAGTCCTGCCTACAAGCACAGTGTTTTCGCCAAGCCAACAAAAGGGAGAGACCCCTTCTTCTCATCTGCTATCCCTCTCCTCATCTCAGCAAAAATCAATGTGGGGAGGTAGATGGATCGCCCGGTGCCCATAGCATAGAGTAGTCTCACGTGGTCTGGGTAAATATGGTTGTTCCTCAACAGTGGGATCATATTAGATACTGAAATTAAATTAAGAGATACTGAAATTAAATTAAGTATCTTATACTTGTCCGTCAAGTCACCCTGTAATAAGAATTTATCCCTATCTGTCCACACAAAGTTGGGGTCGTAACAACTCTCTCACCACATCATCCCCCGGATGATCCTGGGGGCAATCTGGGTTGACCACTCAAGCTTGCGTCATCTCGGTCAGACAATCAATAGCGACGACATCTACCCGAATAGCCGTACCCCAAATGTACGTGTGAAAACTCGCATTCGCATGTTGATCAACATTGCTATAAAAATCTCTCACCAATGTAACAACCCCGAGCCAATCCTGCCCCATGAATCTTTCCCACTTCCTCCCATAGATGATGTCACTCACACCCAATCGTGTGAAGTCCTCATACTCGATCTTTGTCTTGCAAACTAATGGTTTGTTCTCATAGTACTGGAAAAACCTAATCTATGACGCCCTAAAATCGGGGGTCCTTTATTAACCGTTGATCACCCATTAACCCATGGAATTACGCGTGAATGTCGCATAACCTGACACCACGGTACAACATTCCATTCACCGGGATCATAAACAACTCGGCGTTTGGACAGGGTCTCCCTTGTTCCAGGAACTCCCAACCGCATAACTTGTGTATATTTCAATCATAGGACCCATCTGAGGTCCAATACACATCCATTCATACTCAATTATTGTCCATTTATATCATTTGAACAAAAGAGTCCAAGACCCAAAGGCCTAGCAAAACATTTCAAATTTTCAGTTTAGCTCCCCACGTTCGAACGTGGACTACGTTCGAACATGGGTGAATCTCAGAACTTTGGTTCTATGTAGAACCCTAAATGCTGTGAGCTGCCTACGTTCGAACGTGGAAGTGGCGTTCGAATGCCAACTGTGCCCAGTTTTGCTTGTTTCACCTATTTTTGATTTCCAATCCATTCCATATCAACCCAACACATGTATACTGAAGTTTTTTTCATATAAAACATGGTCCACTCAAGTTCTATTACAATCATTTCCATATATTTACATATTCAAAATCAAATTCCATAAAAGTTTTACAAAAATGGTTTAAAAGCCACAAGTCGGCTTTTCTTCATCTTTGAGGCCCTGAATGTGAGCCGTCCACCGGTGTATAACCCGCATCTGAAATATTTTCCAATAAAGGATGAGCTACGCTCAATAGGGTATCTCCTAAATTGGCTACTCCCTAACCTAAGTGCATATGAAATGTTCACATGCAACATTCAACAAGCAACAACCATCCCAGACAAGAATATGCAATTCAATGTTGAAAATCACCATGTCATGCCATGAAATGAGATGAGACTCACTCATGCACTTCAGTCCAAGCCCTTACTGGCTCCCTCAACCCATGCAATGCAATAAATATAAAACCGAGCATTCCAAACCCTTGCCATTGATGTGCACATCCAATAACCTTTTAAAAATAAACCATGTGTCTTTGTTGGATGTTACACATCAAATTACTATTTTACAAAACAAAATCATGTGTCTATGTTGGGTAACGGATTTAGGAATCTCACCTCCGGTTCTGTAAACCGTTACACTTTTTTAGAATTTCACCGCCGGAAAGTGTATAAACCAAGTGATCGGGTCTTGCACCCGAGGGAGAATCTAGCCCTACTTGTTATACATAGGCATTAAATCAAACACCTTCAAGACACCAAATCATGTAATCACATAAAATGCCCAATTTCATCACATAACTCAAGAAATTACATTAAGCAATTTCTACATCCCCAATTTAAGATAGAATTTATTCTACCCATTTCTAATACCCATTTCATCAATTTACAACAATAGGCAAGTGTTAAAATACATCTAACAACCTACCCATTTCATACAATCATCATAGATTAGAAATAAACCTAGTTATGATGAAAATCCTACCTCTTGAAGTGTAAATTAACCGTAGGAAGCTTCAAGAATATAACCCAAGCTCTTAGCCTTTGATTTCCCAAAATCCCGTTTCTTGAACTTCGGTGAAATCCGTTCTTTTTGGTATGGTTGCGTAGCCCTCGACGAGGAGAACAACTTTAGTTCTTGGCTCGTGTTGATTCGAGCGACGAGGCGGTGTAGATCGTAGAGAGATTAGGGGAAGAATCTCTATTTTCCAACGTAAAGAACCAGCTGAGAATAGGGGAAGAATCTGATTTTCTTCCCCTTTTTATAGTCTCCAAACACTTGGCCTTCGTTGCACCACACGTCCCCTATTCCCAAGTCTGTTTTTGCCCCGAAATGATTAAATTTCGTCCCGGTTCAAGTTCAAAATATTTTTATACCAACTTTCTTTAAATTATTTTTCAACTTTCAAAATTTTATTCAAAAATTCGTTTTTAGGTCACCCGAGGCCCAATTGCCTCGTAAAACGCAAAAAATCCGACTATCTCAGAATTCAACGAAAATTGACTGGATAACTAAATTTCGCGAGACGAATCCAACAGTGAGATCTTTTTTGTCATCCGAGCTCTAGAAAAATACGGGTTTTCAAGCTGCACCGAAGTCACAAATTATTGCCATTTTTCACAAAAATTCAAATTTACCCGAGTTTTACATTCTTTTTCCCTTAAAAAAATTTCATCCCCAAAATTCACACACTCATGCACACTTAACCGCATGCATATGCATTCAGTCATATAATACTAAATGACTATAAAAATGTACCTCCATCCTTGAATAAGAACGGATAACTGGTACGTATAGTGTCCTCACGCTCCCATGTCGCCTCCTCCACACCTCGGTGCTGCCAAAACACCTTCACCAGCCTCACAGTCTTGCTTCGCAAAACCTACTCCCGGCTATCCATGATACGCACTGGTCCCTCCTCGAAGGTCCCATCCGCATCAACAATCAACTCGCCCCAATCTACCACATTTGTCGGGTCTGGAGTATACTTCTGGAGCATAGAGACATGGAACACCGCATGAACACCTGATAAATTTGGAGGTAACGCCAACCGGTAAGCAACTGTATCAACCCTCTTAGTACTTCAAAGGGCCCAATAAATCTCGACGATAACTTTCCCTGCTTCTCGAACCTGACCACTCCTCTCTTGGGCATCACCTTCAAGAAGACGTGATCTCCAACCTCGAACTCCAGATGTCGCCTCAGTCTGTCGACGTAGCTCTTCTGTCGGCTCTGAGCCGTGAAAAGACGCTTCCGTATCAAGTCCACCTTCTCTGAAGTATCTCTAATAAAGTTTGGACCCATAGAGGGTCTCTCTCCAACCTCTGTCCAACAAACAGGAGAACGACAAGCCTCCCATAAAGTACCTCATAGGGTGCCATTTGTATGCTCGTCTGATAACTGTTGTTGTTGGCGAACTGCACTAAAGGTAAGTGCTCTTCCCAGCTACCCTTGAGATCTAGGACGCATGCTCGTAACACGTCCTTGAATATCTAGATGGTCCTCTCCGACTGACTGTCCGTCTGGGGATGAAAAAGTTGTGATCATCATCAACTGTGTCCCCATGGCTCACTGGAAACTCTCCTAAAAATAAGCCGTGAACCTAGGATCCCGATTCGATACTATAGATACGGGCACCCCATGTAACCGGACTATCTCTCGTATATAAAGCCTACAGAACTCCTCGAGTGTGAAGGTCATTCACATTGTCAAAAAGTGTGTCGACTTTGTAAGCCGGTCCACTATCACCCACACCGCGTCATGTCCTTGCGATGTCCGTCACAAGTGGGTCACAAAATCCATGGTGACGTGCTCCCACTTCCACTCAGCTACCTCCAAATACTGGAGTAACCCTACTGGTCTCTAGTGCTCAGCCTTGACCTGCTGACACGTGAGACATTGGCTAATGAAATCTCCGACGTGTCTCTTCATCCCACTCCAGTAGTACTGGCGACGAAGATCATGATACATTTTCATGCCACCTAGATGAATAGCAAAACGAGAGCTATGAAACTCTCTAAGGATCTCCTCTCTCAGATCCGCAGACTGAGGAACCACAACCCTTCCCCTGTACCTAAGACTACCATCCGTGTGAATGGCCTAGCCCTCGTCACCTGTACCGGACTGTACCCGATCCCTGATGGACATTATCTCTGTGTCCTGCCCCTGAGACTCAATCACTCTGCTTAGTAGGGAAGGTGTAGCCATCAAACTCCCCAAAGTGCCCTGAGCCTAACCCCTGTAGTGTAGCCCGAATTGTCCTATAGTCTCGAGTATCTGCCACTCCCGAGAAGCCACACTAGCCAAGACTCCCCGTGACTTCCGGCTGAGTGCATCAGCCACCATGTTTGCCTTACCGGGATGGTAATACAAAGTGAAGTCGTATTCCTTCAAATACTCCAGCCATCTGCATTATCTCATATTGAGGTCCCGGTGTGTAAAGATATACTTCAGACTCTTGCGGTCCGAAAACACCTCAAACTGCTCACCGTACAAATAGTGGCGCCAAACCTTCAAGGCAAAGACAATGGCCGCCAACTCCATGTCGTGCATGGGGTAGTTCTCCTCGTAGTTCTTTATCTGTCGAGAAACATAAGCCACGACCCTCCCGAACTGCATCAAAACACACCCAAGTCCATCCTTGGAGGCATCACAATATACTGTGTACCTCTGTCCTCTCTCTGGGACTATCAAGATAGGAATTGAAGTAAGCTTCCCCTTCAACTCTTGGAATGCCCTCTCACACGAGTCATCCCACTGAAACTTGACCTCCCTCCGGGTCAATCTCGTCATAGATACAACTAGTCGGGAGAAGTTATCAATGAACCTCCTATAATACCCCGCCAATCCCAAGAAATTGTGTATCTCGAAGACTGACTTCGGTCTCTCCCAACTCATAACCGCCTCAACTTTCTCCCGGTCGATTGACACACCCGAAGCCAACACCACGTGTCCCAAAAATTTCACATCCGTAAGCCAAAATTCACACTTGCTGAACTTGGCGTACAACTAATGGTCTCTCAAGGCCTGGAGAACAACCCTCAAGTGACCCTCATGTTCCTCCTCAGTCTTGGAGTAAATCAAAATGTCATCAATAAAGATAACGATAAATTGATCTAGGTAGGGTTGGAACACCCTATGCATGAGATCCATGAATGCCGCCGGGGCATTCGTCAATCCAAAAGGCATCACAGTGAACTCGAAATGTCCATACCGCGTCCTAAACGCCGTTTTAGGGATATCTACCTCCCTAATCCTTAACTGATGGTAACCCGTGTGTAGATCTATCTTGGAGTAGACCCACGCCCCTCTCAGTTAATCAAATAAGCCATCAATCCTCAGCAAATGATATCTATTCTTGATAGTAACCCTATTCAACTGCCGATAGTCTATGCATAACTGAAGGGTCTTGTCCTTCTTCTTGGTAAATAGCACCAGAGCGCCCCAAAGTGAGGTACTCGGTTTAATGAACCCATTGTCTATCAATTCTTGCAATTGAACCTTGAGTTCTTGCAACTCTACAGGTGTCATTCTATGTGGAGTCATATAAATAGGCGATACACCGGGATACAACTCAAAAGTGAAGTCTACATCTCTATGTGGAGGTAATCCCGATAGTTCGTCCGAAAAAATATTCTCACACTCACAAACCACCCGAGGTAGACCCAACTATTATCTCGCCTCGTCCTCTATGGTAAGGCTTGCTAGTCAACTCATCAACTGCCCGTGCCATCAAGAGTCATACACGGCTTGGGGTAAAGCATCATACTTTTCCCCCTAGAACTTGAAACAAACACCATTCGGCACATAAACAGTGACCCTCTTCCGATCACAATCAATGACGACTCGGTGTGCCGCCAACCAATCCATCCCAAGGATGACATCAAACTCCGACATGTCCATGAACCTAAGGTCTACGGTGAGTAGAATCCCCGAGATCTCTAACTCACAAACCCGACATATCTGATCAACACTCGCCCTAACTCCTAGGGGATAACTCACATGCAATGACTTTTCCAAGGTTTCAATCTCTAAGCCCAAATCCCTTACACATGATGTAAAAATAAAAGAATGTGATGCACTAGAGTCAAATAATACCCTTTCCCATAAGCGAGAGAGTAGAAATGTACTTTGAATAATCGACTGATCCACTGGCTCAGTCTGAGGTGTGTGTCGGGTATAGCAATCAGGGCTAGATTCTCCCTCCAGTGCAAGACCCGATCACTTGGTTTATACACTTTTCGGCGGTGCAATTCCAAAAAAGTGTAACGGTGTACGAAAATGGAGGTGAGATTCCTAAATCCGATACCTAACAAAGACGCATGATTTTGTTGTGTAAAATAGTCATTCGATGTTTAACATCCAACAAAGACACATTGTTTATTTTTAAAAGGTCATTGGATGTGTAACATCAATGACAAGGGCTTGGAATGCCCGGTTTAATACTCATTGCATTACATGGGTTGAGAGAGCCGGTAAGGGTTCGGGCTGAAGTGCATGAGTGAGTCTCATCTCATTCATGACATAGCATGGTGATTTCCAACATTGAATTGCATATTTTTGTTTAGGATGGTTGTTACTTGTTGAATGTTGCATGTGAATATTTCATTAGGTTGGGGAGTAACCTCTTTAAAAGATACCCTATTGAGCGTGACTCACCATTTATGGAAAAATATTTCAGGTGCGGGTTATACACCGGTGGACAGCTCACATTCGGGGCCTCAAAGATGAAGAAAAGCCGACTTGTGGCTTTTAAACCATTGTTGTAAAACTTTTGTGGAGTTTAGTTTTGGATATGTAAATATATGGAAATGATTGTAATAGAACTTGTATGGACCATGGTTTATATGAAAAAACATTAGTATACATGTGTTGAGTTGATATGGAATGGATTGGAGTGGATTAAAAATCGAAAACAGGTGAAACAGACAAAACTGGGCACAGTTGACGTTCGAACGCCATTTCCACATTCGAACGTAGATAGCTCACAACACTTAGGAAAAATTTCGTAATAAACTAGAACCAACAAAATACTAGCGGAATGGGGTAAAGGAAATTCGGCTAGATTAGGGTGTGTGAACCGAATTTGGAAATAAAAGAACACAAAATAACTAAAAAAAACAATGAAAACGAACCCAAGATCGATATACAAATAAAGGGCGAAGACGTGTCATCTTTGAACCAGGCGATTGGGTTTGGATTCACAAGTGCATAGGAGGATTAAGTTGCATCCTCGAGAAGATGGACCTTTCCAAATTCTTGAGAGGATTAATGACAATGCATATAAAGTGGATCTTCCAGGTGAGTATAATGTTTCTGCTACCTTCAATGTTTCTGATCTTTCTCCTTAAGATGTCGGTGAAGATTCGAGGACGAATCTTTTTGAGGAGAGGGGGAATTTTGAGAACCAAGGTGGGCCTACTCTTAAAGATCCTTTGCATGTCCAGATGGGCCAATTACAAGATCAAGAGCCAAGAAGATCAAGGAAGCAATGCAAGGATTGGTGCAATCCACTTGTGATGAAGCTAGCAAGAGCCCAACACTCAAGATGGGCTTGAAAGAAGGAGAACATGTTAGATAGGGCCTGTTGTTGTTAAGGCCTTCAATTTGTTTAAAATATTTTTATTATTAGTTTAGAATAAGTGGGCTTGAGGATGCTTAGCCCACATATATCTTATTAATTTATTTAAACTCTTATTAGGGTTTGTTTCCTTAGTAGATTAAGGTTTGTTTCCTTAGCAGATTAGAATTTAATTTTTTAGTAGATTAGAATTTGTTTCCTTAGTAGATTAGGATTTTTTAGGAATTTTTCTTGTAATGACCAGCCTATAAATAGGCGTTCAATCAATGAAAAAAGGGAGGCAATATATTGAATTTTAATTGTGAGTTGAGTTGAGTTTACTTCTCTTGTTCTTGATTGAACTTCTGAACTTAACAAAGGTAAATCACAACATTTGTGGCGTTCCTCCTTGTAATTTGGGTTCTTGAGACGGGTTCTTCAACGGGTCTAGATTTTAATATAATCTAGGTTCTTGACACGAGTTCTCAACGGGTCTAGATTCTCCATCCATAGACCTGAGTTTGGCTTTCTTGGGTTGTTTTTCCAATATTGTTGTTGGGTCTCAAAGCAAGTCGATTGGGGTTCACATCATTAGAACTCAGTCAAGGCAATGCAACCTTGTTTAATCCCAACTAGTAATTTGGCCCAAGAAACAATAGAGCAAGAACAAAAAACACAGAAAGAACAAGAACAAGAGACACGCGGAAGGAATAGAATGACTCGAGAATCAAGAAAATTATATGAATGAAAGAGTAATTATAGGACAAGATACTAACTATAATGATGTATGCAACCCCTTTGAAGATAAGGCTCAAAAAAAAAATTATTTTCGGATTTTCTCTGTTTTTTTTTTGGACGAATTTTTTTTTTTCACCAACTGATTTGATCATAAACTAAATAATAAACAATAGACAAAACCCTAAAAATAACTCAAACCCTTGAACAACGAAATTTTCGGCAGCCCCACAAAACCTTAAGAATTTCGGCAGCCCTTTTTTTTGTAACCCTAGAACAATGAAGCCCTAGAATCAAATATGCAAGAAATAAAAGGATAGAATATGACCTGGTTGGAAACCTTGCTCTGATACCAAATGATGTGAACCCCAATCGACTTGCTTTGAGACCCAACAACAATATTGGAAAAACAACCCAAGAAAGCCAAACTCAAGTCTATGGATGGAGAATCTAGACCCGTTGAGAACTCGTGTCAAGAACCTAGATTATATGAAAATCTAGACCCGTTGAAGAACCCGTCTCAAGAACCCAAATTACAAGGAGGAACGCCACAAAGGTTGTGATTTACCTTTGATAAGTTGAGCAGTTCAATCAAGAACAAGAGGAGTAAACTCAACTCAACTCACAATTAAAATTCAATATATTGTCTCCCTTTTTTCATTGATTGAACGCCTATTCATAGGCTGGTCATTACAAAAAAAATTCCTAAAAATCCTAATCTACTAAGGAAACAAATCCTAATCTACCAAAAAAATAAATCATAATCTATTAAGGAAACAAACCCTAATCTACTAAGGAAACAAATCATAATAAGAGTTTAAATAAATTAATAAGACATATGTGGGCTAAGCATCCTCAAGCCCACTTATTCTAAACTAATAATAAAAATCTTTTAAACAAATTGAAGGCCTTAACAACAACAGGCCCTATCTAACATGTTCTCCTTCTTTCAAGCCCATCTTGAGTGTTGGGCTCTTGCTAGCTTCATCCCAAGTGGATTGCACCAATCCTTGCATTGCTTCCTTGATCTTCTTGGCTCTTGATCTTGTAATTGGCCCATCTGGACATGCAAAGGATATTTAAGAGTAGGCCCACCTTGGTTCTCATCACTTAGGGTTCTGCAGAGAACCAAAGTACTGGGAGTCACCCACGTTTGAACGCAGTTCACGTTCAAACACCATATTTTCACATGTGAATGTAAGGAGCTTACATTAATTTGGCATCTCTACAGAAAACCAAAGTACTGGAAGTAGTCCATGTTCGAACGCCAGTCCACGTTTGAACGTGGGGAGCTAAACTAAAAATTTGAAATGTTTTGCTAGGCCTTTAGGTCTTTGGATCTTTTGTTCAAATGATATAAATAGACAATTGTTAAGTTTGGAGGATCAACATAATATGAGAGACAATATTCAGAGGGAAAACAGAGAGAGGTTAAAAGCTTAACCTAGCCCTCATACATCACTTGTATTTATAGTTAACTCACAGTAATAAGAATTACACATACATCCTCTTACTATTAACAATTTACATATACTACCCTAATATTCTTAACACTCCCCCTCAAGCTGGACTATATATATCATATAATCCAAGCTTGGAACAAATCCCTGTAAGACATGTACGACTCAATGCTTTGGTAAACATATCTGCAAGCTGATCTTCAGATTTCACAAATGGAGTTGTAATCTCCCCAGCTACTATCTTGTCCCTTATAAAGTGACAATCAACCTTAATATGTTTGGTTCTCTCGTGAAACACCGGATTGGCAGCGATATGGATAGCTGCCTGGTTGTCACAGAACAACTGTAAAGGAAGTTGAACTGGAAACCCAATTTCTTGGAGGAAGTGTAGTAACTAAGTCAACTCACTCGTCGTATGCGCCATTGCCCTATACTCAGCCTCAGCACTGGATCTTGCTACCACAGATTGTTTCTTACTTTTCCATGAGACAACGTTACCTCCTAAGAAAGTACAATAACCAGTGGTTGATCTCCGATCAGAAGGAAAGCCAGCCCAATCAGCATCTGAGAAACCTTCCACTCTAAGATGTCCATTGGCTCGATATAACAGTCCAAGTCTAGGAGCACGTTTGAGATACCGCAGAATACGAGTAATTGCCTCCCAATGTGGTACTCTAGGACACCCCATGAACTGACTTACTATACTGACTGCATAGGAAATATCCGGTCGAGTAATAGTGAGATAATTGAGCTTCCCAACCAATCTGCGATACCGACCCGGATTCTCAAATAGTGCACCATCATCCATCAGAAGTTTCTGATTCGGATCCATAGGAACATCAATAGGTCTACCACCCAACAAACCTGCTTTCTCTAGCATGTCAAGTACATATTTCCTCTGGGATAAGCAAATACCCTGTTTAGATCGAGCCACTTCAATACCCAAGAAATACCTGAGTTTTCCCAAATCCTTAGTATGAAATCGATCCTGCAAGAATATTTTTAACTTGGCAATCCCCTCAGAATCATTTCCAGTAATCACAATATCATCTACATAGACCACCAATAGAACATAACCAGCATCTGTCTGTCTATGAAACACAGAATGATCTGTCTGACATCGACGAAGACCAAACTCTAAAACTGCATCTGAAAACTTACCAAACCATGCCCTCGGTGACTGCTTCAAACCATACAAAGATTTCTTTAACCGACATACACTCTTACCATACTCCCCCTGAGCAGTAAACCCAGGTGGCTGCTCCATATACACCTCTTCAACCAAGTCACCATGTAGGAAGGCATTCTTGACGTCTAACTGAAACAGGGGCCAATCAAGATTAGCAGCCAAATAAATCAAGATACGAACAGAGGAAATTTTGGCAACAGGAGAGAAAGTCTCCTCATAATCAATGCCATAAGTCTGAGTAAAGCCCTTTGCAACAAGTCTGGCTTTGAGATGCTCCACAGAACCATCCAGATGAAATTTAACTGTATACACCCAACGACAACCAACAGGTCATTTACCAGGAGGTAAAGGAACGAGATCCCAAGTCCCATTATGATGTAAGGCATCTATCTCCTCTTCCATAGCTTTCCTCCAACCAGGATCAGATAATGCACCCTGTAAGTGCTTAGGAACAGATATAGTAGATAATTGGGAAGTAAAACAAGAGAAGACAGGAGACAAGGCATCATATGAAACAAAGTGAGCAATGGGGTGATTAGTAACACACCAACGAGTACCTTTGCGAAGAGCAATAGGTAAAGAGTCTAAATTACCTGATGTACCTGGATCAGAAGGCGGCAAGGAAGACGGTACGGGCACCTCAGTCGATGGGCGAGGACGGCGAGAGTAGACACGGAGAGGGAAAGTAGATGGTAACACAGTGGGCAGCGGAATATCTGAAGATGAGGAAAGAGATGGTGGTACATGAGATGACCCAAAGTCCAGATCCAAAGGCTGAGAAGGTGCTGAAAAATATGGAACAGATTCCTCAAATGTGACATCGGCACTAGTAAAGTAGCGGCGCAGAGAAGGACTATAACAACGATACCCCTTCTGCGTGCGGGAATAACCAAGAAATACACATTTGGTAGCTCAAGGGTAAAGTTTGTCAAACCCAGGACCTAAATTGTGAACATAACAGACACATCCAAAAACCTTAGGAGGGAGTGAAAATAAGGGCTTACCAGGAAAGAGGACAGAATATGGACTTTGCCCATTTAACACAGAAGATGGCATACGATTTATAAGGTGACAAGCACTAAGAACAGCATCACTCCAAAAATATCGGGGAATATTCATCTGAAATAACAGGGCACGTGTGACTTCCAACAAATGACGGTTTTTGAGTTCAGCAACACCGTTCTGTGGAGATGTGTAAGCACAAAAAGTCTCATGAATAATGCCAGCTTTACTAAGATAAGCTGAAAAATGATCAGATTCATATTCCCGAGCATTATCAGAACGTAAAATACGTATACGATAACCATACTGAGTTTTTATTTCCTTACGAAAGGTTTCAAATATAGAGAATAATTCAGACCGAGCTTTCATAAAAAACAACCAAGTCACACGAGAATAGTCATCCACAAATGACACAAAATAAGAATATTTATTAGATGAAATATTCTTTATTGGACCCCATACATCAGAATGGACCAACTCAAATGGACTAGACACACGATTATTGACTCTAGACTGAAATGACACTCGGTGATGCTTACTAAGTTGACAAGCTTCACAAGATACAGACGACACACAACGAAGACCAGGAACTTGACACTTCAGATTCTGGAGAGAGGGATGTCCAAGACGACAATGCCACTGAAAGGGGGACAACGAGGTCTGCAGAGCCCGAGTAGGTGAGTCAAAATCAAAGTAATATAAGCCACCAGCTTCATGCCCCGTACCAATCTTCCTCTTCGTCTTGAGATCCTGAAAGACACAATAGGAAGGATAAAAGGTTACAAAACAATTGAGAGACCGAGTAATCTTGCTAATGGAAAGTAAACTAAACGAAAATTGAGGGGCAAATAAGACAGAAGATAGGGACATATCAGTACTCAAGTGAGTAGTCCCCGAACCTGAAACTTTAGAACAAGTACCATTAGTAAGAGTAACACTACGAGTGGAAGTAGCAGACTGATAAGTAGAAAAAACATCAGACGCACCAGTCATGTGGTCAGAAGCACCAGAGTCTATGATCCAGGGACTGCGAGTGGATGACAATAAACAAGTGGGAGCAATACCTGACTGGGCAAAAGTAGCAGTGGAGGGAGATGGAACAGCCTGTTGCTGGGATAAAAACTGGGCATACTCCTCTCGACCCAGTGTAACAGTAACCGACCCAGTATCTGGTGGAGCTGACCGAGCTATAGAAGCAACAACTGAGGTGTCATCCTGATAGGAAGCCTGATTAGCAGCACCAGAAGGCTTTCCATGTAAATCCCAACAAAAATCAACAGTGTGCCCTCCACGGCCACAATGAGTACAGGAACGAGGTCCACTACGGCCCCCACAACCACCCGTACGACCTCCTGTACGTCCTCGACTACCACGACCACCACGACCACCTCGATGACCATCACTGTGGCTACTAGGAACAACAAGAGCTGAGCGATCAGTGGAGGTACCATGATGGTTGCCTGAAGCAGACAACGTAGCACGCTGTACACGAGAGAACACCTCAAGTAGTAAGGGAAGACTAGAGCCACCCAAAATCTGAGAACGAATAGCCTCATATTCGGGTTTCAACCCTACTAGAAACCTAACAACACTCATGTCCTCATGTTGCTTCTTCCAAACTGCTGCATCAGTAGTAAACGGATGATAGGTCTTCATCTCCTCACAGACTCCCCGAACCTGAAAGTAATAATCCTCAACACTTAGAGTACTTTGTTCCAGCCGAAAGTACTCCTGGCACACCTCATAAGCTCGGGTAAAATTACCCGTACCAGAATACATAGTAGCCAAGTGATCCCATACCTCCTTGGCAGTGTCAAGATAGAGCAAAGTAGAACAAATACTAGGCTCAATACTATTCAATAGTAAAGAAATGATTTGCACATCCTCTTGTTCCCACTGATCATACCCAGGAGTATCTTCCTTGGGTTTTGGGTCCACCAGATACTTCTTAAATCCTTTGCCTCGAAGAAAGACTTGAGCGGATCGAGACCATAAAGTATAATTGGTCCCATTGAGTTTAACAGAGGTCAGAGGACCATTAATAATAGTCGGAGTAGAAGTAGGTGGCACAAATGGAGTAAGGGACCCACTATCTTGCTTAGGATCCATTATAGTTCAAGAAATAGCAATTAAAAAACTGCTGGACCGTTGAACCGGAGGAAAGGGAGCTGTTGGACCGCTGAACCGGGCTGGAGAACCGTCCAGAAGCACTGAACCGGACCGACTGGGGCTTCTGGACCACTGAACCGGACCTCTGAAGCACTGAACCGGACCTTGGAAGTTGCTGGACCGCTGAACCGGTCTGGAAAATAGGGCTGGACCGCTGAACCGGTCTGGAAAACAGGGCTAGAACACTGAACCGGACCGGCTAGGGCTTCTGGATCACTGAACCGGACTGCTGAACCTTCTGGACCGCTGAACCGATCTGGAAAACCGGATTAGAACACTAAACCGGACCGGCTGGAGGTCCTGAACCGGACCGCTGAACTGAACCGAAAATAGTTACGGTTCGGGCTTGACCCGAGCTAATCCTGACCCGATCTGACATTTGGTCTTCGTCTTCTTCAATTAGGGTTCCAGGGGAGCCTCTGGTCTTCGACGGCGCTACACCACCACAGCACACCACCACCACACACGATCACCACAGTCGATCGTGACTGCACCTCGACAACCACACCACCACAGCACACCACCACCACACCACCACAGTCGATCGTGACTGTAACCCTATTCTCCGACTACGCGTGGACCACCACAACGTCGCTACACCACAACGACCACACCACCACAGTCACAACGACTGTATCACCACCACCACTGTAGCAGAGACTGCGAAGAAGAAGAACAGTAGCACCACCACCACTGTAGCACATATACGAACAACACCACTGTAGCACATATACGAACAACACCACTTCCAATCGAATTAATTTATTCAAAAAATATATTTAGGATTTTAAGTGCTCTGATACCATGTTAAGTTTGGAGGATGAACATAATATGAGAGACAATATTCAGAGGGAAAATAGAGAGAGGTTAAAAGCTTAACCTAGCCCTCATACATCACTTGTATTTATAGTTAACTCACAGTAATAAGAATTACACATACATCCTCTTACTATTAACAATTTACATATACTACCCTAATATTCTTAACAACAATAATTGAGTATGAATGGATGTGTATTGGACTTCAGATGGGTCCTATGATTGAAATGTACACAGGTTATGCAGTTGGGAGTTCCCGGAACAAGGGAGACTCTGTCCAAACACTGAGTTGTTTATGATCCCGGTGAAGAGAATGTTGCACCATGGTGTTGGGTTATGCGACATTTATGGGTAATTATGCGGGTTGATGGGTGATCAACGGTTAATAGAGGACCCCCAATTTTAGGGGCATTACATAATCGTCTTTTCTAAAGTTTGGAACCAATGCTCATCAAAGGTCTTGTTCTTATCTTGAATGCCTTGTGTAGCTGTCCTTGCTCTCTTCGAGGTGGATGCTCTTGGTGGAGCCATTGGAAGGGGTAGGTAGTAAGAGTGAGGGTACCTTGGGAAAGAAGGTTGAGGGAGTAGGATAGAAGTTTCAAATTTAGAAGGAATAGGAGAAGAGTTTGAAAGAAAAAACTCGTCCAAGGCCTCTTTTTAAAATTCTGATGCAAGCATCCAGATGCAAGTTATGTATTGTCCGAAAGCATCCCAACTGTCTCATTAAAAGTAGTAAATACATGCACGTTAGGACGCATGAAAGGGTTTCGTCTAGACGCAATTTGCAAAATATCACCCCTTGTTTCAACACTTAGAAAAATTTCGAAGTCTTAAGAAAATGATGCGTCTAGACGCATGAACAATCCCATCTAGACGCTTTACAAAATGGCCCATGTTTTGACACTTAGAAAAAATTTGTCCTAAAAAAAGGTTATGGATCTCAGACTTGGAAAAATTTTGTTATGCTTAAAAAAAACAAATTGAAAATTTTGACCTGTAACCTCTATCACCTAAATATAAAAAATAATAAAACACACAATTGTTAACATTGATGCAAACCCACATAAAATGTGAACCTACCCCCGGCCTAAACTCTACATTGTCCCTAATATATGATCAAACATTGAATTTATGCAAAATAAAAGCATAGGTGTAGAAAGAAGACATACCTCAATCAACTTTGCATTAACCTAAAATATTAAGACTCAACAAAAATAACCAAAATGTTAAAAAAAAAAAAACAACAAAAAAAAAAGAAACAAAAACTACTATACAATAATTGGGTTGAGTTTTCAAAGATTATTCATAGTAGGGATCTACCAACCCGATTGATTCCATTTTTACTACTCCCCCTTCCAAAAACAGCTTCAAATGTTGGCCATTAACTTTAAAAACAGTCACATTCTTGAGGTTTCCAATCTCCACCGCCCCATACGAAAAAAATTCTTTGACAATAAACGGGCCAGTGTATCTAGAACTAAGCTTTCCGAGAAACAAATGTAATCTAGAATTATACAAAAGAACTTTTTGTAAATGTTAAAAAGTTTTTCTCAAAATATTTTTGTCATGAAAAATTTTCATTCTTTCTTTGCTAATTTTAGAATTCTCATAAGCCTCCTTCCGGATCTTATAAAACTCATTCAATTGCAATTTCCGTAAGGAGCTAGCTTTGTCAAGGCTAAAATTGAACATTTTAATGGCCCAATACGCTTTATGCTCCAATTCCACAGGTAAATGACAAGTCTTCCCATATATCAATCTATATGGATAAGGGTTTTAAAAGTAGTGCGGTAAGCCCATAATGCATCGGTTAGTCGCAATGACCAATCTTTGAGATCCGGGTTAATCATTTTTTCCAAAATGTGTTTGATCTCACGATTGGCGAGCTGTGCTTGCCCACTTCTCTATAGGTGATAGGGAGTTGCAAATTTATGTGTAACACCATATTTTTTTCATCAATACTTCAAAAGTTTTGTTACAAAAGTGTAATCCCCCATCACTGATAATGAGCCGAGGTATATCCAATCGGGAAAAAAATATTTTCTTTAATAATTTATAAACAATTTTCTGATAGTTATTCCGATATGGTGTAATCTCAATCCACTTGGAAACATAGTCAACTGCCACTAAAATATATAAATACCCAAAAGAATGAGGGAAAGAACCCATGAAATCAATGCCCCAACAGTCAAAGATTTCAATAATCAAAATTAGATTGAGGGTCATCATATTCCTATGGGTAATGTCTCCTAGCCTTTGACATCACTCACAGGCCTTACAAAAATTGTGTATATCTTTAAAAAGTGTCGGCCAATAAAATCTACCTGCAAAATTTTTGCAGCGATTTTTCTTGTAGAAAAGTAGTCTCCACATGCCTCTAAATGAGAAAAATAAAAGAATGTTACTTAACTCCACATCTGGTACACATCGTCTCTTACCTCCACATCTGATACACATCGTCTGATAATTTGATCAGGGCAATATTTGAAAAGGTAGAGATCATCCCAAAAGAAGCTTCTTACCTCAACTAGAAATTTCATTTTGTCTTATGCACTCCAATTGGTGGGCATGTCACAAGAAAATTGACAATGTCAGCAAACTATGGTATCTCAAAAACAGCCAACAACTGTTCATCGGGGAATGTGTATTTGATCGGTATTGTCTCCATTGGCACATCGCTTACAAGTCTAGACAAGTGGTATGGTACGACATTCTTTACTCTTTTTTTTATATTGGGCGAATCTCAACTTGCATTCCGAAAGATCACTTGAATCTCAATTTACACCCTCAAAGTTTAAAAATATTAATTTACACTCTAAAAGATATAAATAAATATCAATATGCACCTAGGACTAACTGCCGTCTACTTTTCGGTTAAAAAAGTTTAGATTAATTATAAATTGCACCTTTCAAAGTTTAAATATTTCACATTTATGATCCAAAAAGAATTTAATCCATTAATGCTCGTTAAATAGTTCTTAATTGTATCGTGTTATAACATTTTTTCGTATCATGTTCAAGTCAATAAAAAAATATTTTTAGCACAATATTTTCAACAAAAACGTATTTGTTGACTCCGTTTTTAAAAACTTCTTTAGTTTGGTAATATGTTCAAAACTGTCGTATTTTAATAAAATTGTTTAAAAAGAACAGCAGTTTGGTAAATAATTTGTGTTATGTTGATCTTGATCTACCTTGATTGATTTCTTTAGTGATTAATTAGGGGTGGAGCTAGGATTTCTCATTAGAGGGGACAAACTATTATAGAAAAAAATTTCACCAATTTATACAAAAAATTTCCAAGCATGAAAAAATATTTTAGGATTCAACACTAGGTTACTATTAAAACAGTAAAACTAGTTTCCATTTAACTTGAAGAAAATATGAACAACAAACCATAAAATAACCTATGATATTACATTTCAACTCAATCACATATTAAAGTAGAATACGATGTTATTTCTAATCTCAAAATTCGCCTATAATGTATTGATGATAAACTAAATTTTTAGTAACTCTCTTCAATGTACAAAGTCACATTATCCATGACAAAATCATTATTCATTTTATATTGCGAAAATTGGTTGAAATCATAATTTATTTTGTTGATTTACTCAATCCAGAAACTAAAACATTGATATTTTTTTGGGGGGAGGGGGGCAATGGGTCACTAACTTACAAAAAAAATTTAAAAAAAGTGAGGACCATTGTAAACATTTTCAAAAATTAAGGGGGACAAATGTATTTAAAAAACCAAACTATCATCGCTTAATAATCTATATAATAAATTAGCTAGATTTCTTTGTCTTTAGCTTTTCGCGGTTCAGATCATTTTGATCCGATGGTCCTAATTAGACTTTATTTCCTTTTACAATTCTAAGACTCCCATCTGTCATAAAACTCTTTCTATCTATCTATCTATCTTATATTCTCTCTCATACTATTATCTTTTTTTTTTCTCCAGTGTTAGTTTTGTTATTATTTACTCTATAAAACAAATAAAACAACATCTTATGCAATTATTTATTTCATGAAACTAATTTAAATTTTTTATATATATGATGACATGTATTTTGCCTTTTGCTTTTTAATTTTTAAATAACACTTAATATAAATAAAAAATAGCACATTGACTATAAACATCAAATAATATTTAACACGAAATAAACCTTAGATTGTAAATTAATATATAATTTTATTAAAAAAAATTGACATTTAATTTTTTCCAATTTATATTAAACTTTGTCGAATTAATATCAAATTAATTTTTATTGTTATCAAATTAATATTATAATTCATTTAATCAATTTTTTGGAATACTAAATTATATCAATTTTTTGGGTACTAAATCAAATTTTATTTGATTTTATTAAATTTTTAATTTTTTTGTACTAAATTTGGAGAAGGAAAATTGTAAAAATAATAAATTTTTTTGGGATGAAATAATCAATTTCCGTTAGCAACATTGATGGAAGGGAGACAGAGGGGGTCTCCGTGCAATGAATTCAAACTTCAGGGGTCTTCGTGTTATTTATAAAATATCTAAAGTTGTCCGTGTATTATTGTCAAAACTCAAGCGATGTCTGTGATTTTTACCATTTTTTTAATTAAACATTAATTTATTATTATTTTATATTATAAACTTAAGCAGTTATTGGTTAGAAGAATTTGTTGGTAACCAAAAAAGAAATGTGTGTCGGTGTATTTCTGTGTATATTTTATATGGAGGATTGGACATTTAGTGATTAAATTTATAATTATATTGTGTCATTTGGGGTTGAATGGTGATAGTGTCGATAAATTCATGAGTTTTATATATAAGTAAGATTTGGTTGATTTTATTTATCGCTTAAAGATTGTGAATTTAATTGTGTTATGTTAGTATTTTTTTTTTTACTTGAGGTATTTATTACATGGGGATATGGTGGATTAAAAATTTGCTGGTTGAGTTTATAATTATATTGTGTTATTGGATTGAGTAGTAATAGAGGTGATAAATTCGTGAGTCTTATAAATGAGTAATATTTTATTTATTGCTTAAAGATTGTAAATTTCAATGGGTTATGTTAGTATTTTTTGTTAATAGGCAATTATATATATGATGTTGTTTTGAGAAGTTTTTATATATTTTTATGACAGTTCCATTAAAATGGAGGATACGGTCCACGATATATTTCAAGTCATTTTAAAATAAGAATTGATATGAATATTTTAGGCCATTCCTTTTAAATTTGGATAATTGTTTAGGATTTTTTTATTTGTTGTATAATACTTTCAGGTACGGGCAATGCTTAGTCTATATAATAACGTAGTTAGAAAAGTTTGTCTTGAGCTTTTCGCGGATCAGATCGCTTGACGATTGTTGATCTGACGGTCCTCATGCAAAATTTTTCTAAAACTCATATCTCTTATCTAACTTTCTCTCACTATCCCATACTAACTGATACAACTCTCTCTCCCTCTATCTCATACTCTCTCTCCTATCTCTCACACGTTTTAAGCACACACTTTTTCATCTCTCATGTAACTCTTTCTTGGACGACTATATATATCTAATAATAATAAAATACATCAATTACCCATTAAAATTCTAATAACAAGGATTATTTCTAACAAATTATATGTTCATTAACATATGTGATGAGCCAGGAATTTCATTTAGAGTGATCACTTTAATTATACACTCTAAAATTTTTCCTCGTAACCAATCACGCTATAAAATATATTTATATTTATTATATTATATTTGATACATAAAGTCTATTTAACATGAAAAAGCCAAAAAATAATGTATATTGTATATGTATAAAAAAATTGATTAATTATCACCATTGTAAAAAAGTGAAGCTAATTGTCATTTTTATAATTAAAAATTATTAGTTATTCACTAACAATCCATTAAGGCCAAAAAATAATGTATATTGTAATATGTATAAGAAATTGATTAATTATCACCATTGTAAAAAAGTGAAGCTAATTGTCATTTTTATAATTAAAAAATATCAGTTATGCACTAACAATCCATCAAATTTATTCAATAAACCATATTTTAAACATTATCACTAAAATATTAGCAAAGTAAAATTATTAAACTAAAATTTATGAGGTAAACATATTAAAAAAATAAAAATCGATTGGCCCATAATAAAGACAATAATCAATACTTGAATAAAAATAAAAGACAATTTTTCATAGAAAAAACAAAGTCAAATGAAGATCAATTGAAAGAATTTTACTTGCAAAAATTCATAATAAAATGAAGGTCATCTGAAAAAAACTTTATTATAATAAAAAAAACTAAATCATTGAGATAAAAAAATTATAGAGTGAGCACAAGTATAAAATGTGTATAATTTTTAGAATATATAAATATAAATATACATATAATATTTTTTAAAAAATTTGAGGGTGGGCCCGTACCCATTCTTACCCCTGTGTAGCTCTGTTCATGTATGTCATCCTATATATATCTATATGATCGATTTTCATTCTTTTTACATCTTTCTCTCTTATCTCTCACACATTTTAAACACACACTTTCTCTGTCTATACACCCGCCAAAACACACGCCAATATCGACTTCTATCCAAGTGAAAAAGATATTTTTTAGATATAATGATTAAATATATAAATTGTGTACATGTTGATATTTTTTAGAAGTCATGTTTTTAGAGAAGTTTTGTCAAATTTTTTTACAAAATAGTGTTTTCAAATTGTGTAACTAAAGAAAATAATAAAAAATAAAGTACTATTTAAAACTATTTATATTGCATGACCGGTGCTCAAGGTTTTTTGAGTTATTTAGTGTCTTTAGGCACGGATTATTACTAGTACATAAATAAAGGGATTCAAAAACTAAGGGGGGCCACCCTCCTCCCTATGTGGCTCCGCCCTTGTGATTAATGAATACTTTCAATCTATGATGAGAGTGTTGACAGTTCTTAATCTTAAGAGACTCGTATCAATTCCCTTGATAAAAGCTTTTGTTGAGCTTTTCCCAAATTATCAAGATTTTTCAATCTGATTCCCTCTCTATCATGGTTTCTACACTATTTTAAGGCATTATACTTTAAACCCCTCAACTATGACAATTTTTTCACTTTGTTTTTTCAATTTCATATTTTTCACATTCCATCATCAAATATGTGATTAGTTTTATATCACTCCAATTATTAATGTCCGTTACATATCTAACAGAAAATTATTTCATTTTATCCCTTGAGCTAGTGTTTTTTTTTTTTACTTTGTCCTGACACGTTGATAATTTTCGTCCAAAAAGATAGTGGATGTTTGTGATTGGGGCAATGTGAAATAATTCGAGTAGTTAAGTGAGTAATGTGAAAAAAATTAATAGTTCAAGGAGCAAAGTGAAATTGAGTCTATAGTTTAGGCATAAAAAGTGTAATTTAACCTTTCCTAAACTAATCTAGTTAAAAAAGAGTCGTGCAAATGTCAGGCTTTCATATAAACAATGATAGTTTGAGAAATGTGTTTGAAAATATGGTATTTAGGGAACAAAGTTACCAAAATACTGGGCATTGATTTGGTTTTGTTGGTCACATTTTTCTGTGGATTTAAGCAATTATCAACCATGGGATCTGGGATTTGATTGTTACAATGACGGTCTTATTATAAATACTCTCTTCAATTCTCACCTAAAGTTGATGTTACTCTTCATTTTCCAGCTTAATCTACTTTTGATGTCTCATGTGATGTAAATCATGCCCATAAAATAACATGAAATTACCATTAAAATTCCATAACTCAACAAATGTATTCACTTACAGGTCAAGACGTTATGAACAAGGTCACAAATAATCAACAAAAGAAAGAAACGGAACACACAAATTTACAGTGTGGGTGAAGTTATGCTATTAAATACAAATGCAGCATGTTAGAAGTCTTTGAAATTCAACCATAAGGAGCTGAACGGCATTTTATTGATAAATAAGTCTGATCAACCGATTGAGATTATCCATCAAACCAAAAAGAAAAAAAAAATGATTTGCATAAACAAATTTAAAAAGAAAACAAAGACCCGTTTTATTAATTAAGCCTTGGGTACCAGACCAGCCTTGAGTCCTTGAATAGTAGCAACATCCGTCTTGAACGATTTTGCCAGAACAACATCATCGATGTTGGTAGTAAATACACTGCTAGGAACAGACACAGTTCCAGCATTTGCACTTCCAAAAGCAGAGACAGCTATGGCAGAGTTCTTAGCATCACTGTTATACTGGTAGTGAACAAGTCCCTTTGGAAACACAAACATATCGCCCGCTTGAAGCGTCTGAGTAAAGAGCTTGTTGGTGGTGTCAACAAACCCAACTTCAAGTGAACCATCGAGTAAAAACAAGAGCTCAGTTGAACGAGGATGAGTGTGAAGCGGATTGACAGAGCCAACCGGATACTGGAGAACTGCATAGGAAACACTCTGCCCATTGAGAACCGGGAATTCAGCAATGCTTGCTTTCAGAACCGTAAAAGCTGCCGGTGGGCTCGCGCCTACAAGGACTCGCATGCCAGTGAAAGTGAAAAAGTTTTCATTAACGTTGGTGAGGTTTGATGGTAGTACAAAATCAGAGATGATGTCTGCATCCCCAGCCATGGCTATGTGGAGAATAGCCAAGACAAGTGCTAGTGGGAATAATATTCCATGCTTTGAAACCTTAAAAGCCATGTAACAACTGAATGAAGAAGAATTATAACTAATTGGAAGATAAGTAAAATGTTACAAGGTCTTGATTGCTTGGTCCTCCTAGAGAAAGATGATGATGCAAATTTATAGAGGGATATAGATGGGAGAGAATGGAACACTTGAGTGGAATTGAAAACTACGATGTCATTGTTTTCAATTCTCTCGATATTGTCAATACAATTAAGACGGCAATAATTTTTGTTACATGTCTTACAGTTTGTAGTTAATAATATGTCCATTTAGTGGGATATACTTGCTTCTCAGATGACTGGGTGGAAGTTACAACACTCTTGAATCTTCTGTTCATTTTCAATTGCATTTTTGCAGTTGCAGGCCAAGCCAGACTCAGAAAAGTATGAAGAATCATGCTGTGGATGTCTGGTATTCTTTTCTGATTCGCACTCGATCTGGAAGACATTGTATTAGGAAACTGAACTTGATTTGAAATTTTGATCCAATTAGAAAACAATGGTTCTTCTGAAAATCTGATCCAATTGGGAAATGAAGGGTTTTGGATGATGTGTAAATTTCAAATTGGTGGCAATCATAGTTGTTTTCTTATCATTTTATAGTGAACTTCCCCTCGAAGTATATGCTTTAGAACCAAACCATGCTTAATTTCAGGCTCAAAGCTACATTGGTTTGAATTAGGTCCCAAAAAACAGAGAATCCAGCTCGAACACTGCCTGAATTTAAATCGGGTTGATATCTTTTTGCAATCCACAGTACCAAATATTTTGGGTGGGTTCAGAATTACCCACCCATGCTGCACCCTGACTTTGGGGAACTAACATGGTTCCAGCACTATCATTACCAAGGAAGAAGACTTGCGCCAGATAATTCTTCTGGGAACAGTTCCACTAACAGTTAACAAGCCATCGGGGTAAACACAAACATTTCACCCGATTTGAGCATTACACAAAGAGCTTCACATCTCAGACCACTTTACAGAGCCAGATGATTGCTCTAGACTGCATAAAAAACACTCTTCCAAAGGTTGAGAGTCGTTCGAGACCTAACGTAACTAAAACTCACCATACCAAGACTCCCATCCATAGCAGGATGAGACAGATCAAAGATAAACAATTATACCGCCATTTTGGAGGGAATGATTCCCGGATCTAAAGGCAATTTATAGTGCCAAAACAAATGCATGCAACTGACAGTGTCAAAACACATCCATGTTCAAGTGTCTAAAACACTCAGCTGAGAGTTTGTCAAGTTGAAAATTAGAAAATGTTTGTGGGCTGAATATGTTTTCAAACCTTGGACAATATAAAATTATAGTGTGTATTTTTGGTACCTAAACAAAATTTCATTGGTATAGAGCATCAGTGTACAAGCAGCCTGCGGAGACTCTTTCAAAGTATGCATCATACCAGATCTAATCTACTTGGGAGTAACTGCAAGGCATAATTATGTTGGAAGTGCAAAACAGAGTAGTAAGCAGCTCCAGTACTATTAGCATCAGGCAAAACAGTTGGCTGGGGAAGCTCTGGATTATGTGTTTGTTAGGGGCTGTGTCCTTGAGTTTTAATGAGGCATGTCTGCCACGGAGCTAACAATCTCATCTAAACCGGGACGCTTACATGTAATAGTCTAAGTAGGCAATGAACACATTGCAAGCAACAACAAATAACAATGACACTAGGCAAATGCAAAGATAAAACAAACTACTGACCAAGATAACTTCAAAGGAAAAAAAATGACACAGAAGCATAAAAATGCCAAAGAGAACGTCAGAACACAGGTCATTTCAGTTGAAGTCTAAAGATATCAGAAATGTCATCACAATATATACAACAAAGAGTCTCATCAAGAGTTATGCAAAGTCATTTACATTTATTCTCATGACTACTTCCAAAACCAGAGCTGCTCCAATCAGCATAGATACACCACCTCAGCCCTTGTGAGTCGCTTATTCAGCTTTCTGATGAAGAAAAGAAGTAATACAGATCAATCAAGAATATAAACATAAGCACAGTTGCAAATGAGAACCATGAATGCAAATGCAAACACTAGCATAGGGTGACACACCATAGTTACTTTTGCTGAAGGTAACCATATACTGGGATAGGATCTTCCCTTGGGCAATGAAAATAATATCAAAAACAAAAAGGAGACTATGTCCCATAAGCAAAGAGAAAACACTTAAAAATCAATCTAAAACTCTGTAGAAACACCCACTCAAGCCCATGTGGTATCATCCATAAACCTCAGGTGCAAGGTTTTGCAATAACGAAATAACCTCCCATGCAAATCATAACTACAGTGTCTCAGTAGTAGAATAGATTCTTTTTTTTTTTTTCTTTTGATAGGGAATAAGCAGAATAGATTCTTACAGCAGTCGAAATTATTAGTGACTTGATCTTTACCAGACTTTATAAAAGAAAGTTCCCTCTAACTTCACTTTAGATTTGCACAAGCAATATTAACTAATAATATTCAACTAAGTAGCTGGTTAATTGATTCCATCCTTTCCTCTTTTCTCCTCTCTCTTTTCCTTTTTCCTTATTTCTGAAAGTAATCCTCTCAATCAGTTAGATCATATAACTTTACAGCTTTTCCATGTAGTCTGTTGCAAATGGTTTCCTAGTCCCACATTGACTTAAACTACTCCATCTATGGATGCACGATAGCTCCTTCTTCCATGATACTCCACTTTCATCTTCTTCACGTCTTCCTAGTTTTCAAACCCTTTCTCTTCTTTATAGCAGCTCAAACCAAAAGGGAGAAATACATGAGACGGGACCTTTGCCACTAGAATATATAAGCTCCAAGAGTCCAATTATGGATTTTTGTAATTCTAAGTCTCTGACCTAATACAAAACATGGAACATGCATCATATGGCTCCATGGCTAGTTTCGAGCTCCAATAATTAACTCTATTAGTCCCCAAACCATTGGTCTCCTCAATCTCTCATCTCAAATTTAGTGCTGTCATCTTTTAAACATTTCAAATGGATATAAGCTTGTGCCTTCTGTCTCAGATTAACATTTTAGTTCACCGATAACTAGCAAAGCCTTAAATTTTTACCATTTAAACCCTTGCTTTAAGTTCAACCATCAAACATGGATATTTTGAATCGATGTAAATGTCATAGAACAATTTACACCTTCTTCATGTGTTAGTCGTATATTATTTCAACTTGTGGCAACATAAGGACAGGGCAAGACCTGCGTGGAGAATGATTTCTTTATACAGTCATCCACAGAAATGCAACCTTAACAAAAAATCCATTGACCAACCAAGTTTGCTCGATCGAATGAATAAATGAACTCAATATAGCATAGAACAATTTTCATTCATTAGTTCTCAAATGCAATTTAAACTTTTACTGTTTTCCAACAAAAAAAAAAAAAGAACAATAAAAAACAACTCAAGAAAAACAAATCCACTCTGCCCAACCCTCCAAAAACAAATCTAAGACAGGGCCCAATGCACACAAATCACACAACAAAAATGGAAAAAACAAGCTTCCATGAAAAAAACATGCTAACAAAGCTGCAGTAATCAATACAAAGGGCAAATTATCTCCTGAAAGATCTGCTAGATAGATTCTATGTATCCAATCTCACTACTAAAAAAAAGGATAAACTGTTATTTCCTATTTCCATCAACACAGACTACATCAGGGACACATTGTCTTGTAAAAGCGCCACCCAAATCCTCATTCCACTATCATGAAGCATTGCAGCGTTTGATCATCAACAAATTGCAAGGAAGTAGAGAAAAATCAAATAAGGAAAACACCAGTATCATTATTCAACTATTCCTCAGCAGTCAGA
This sequence comes from Ilex aquifolium, assembly GCA_951799425.1. NCBI lineage: Eukaryota > Viridiplantae > Streptophyta > Magnoliopsida > Aquifoliales > Aquifoliaceae > Ilex > Ilex aquifolium. Next base: position 11,896,308 of record OX637408.1, read on the forward strand.
CACAGCATGTAGATTCAGATATCAAAAACCAAATAAATAAACAATGAATAAAACCCGCAACAGTCCATACCTTGTCGGATTTCTCTTTCTCTGCTTTCTCTTTCTCTGCTCTCTCTTTCTCCTCCTTCAGTTTCTGCTTCTCCAACTTCTCCTTCTCCATTTTCTTCACTCCCAAAAACACACAACCCATTAAAAAAAATACACAAATTATAAAAAAAAAAGACAAAAATAGAAACCCCATTAAGAAAAGAATCCTCTCCCTCCCTAATTTATTCGCAAAAAGAAAAAACCATCAGAATACATATCCATCAATACACAACAATCAAATTAGGGAGGAGAAGGTCTCCATGTTGTTCCGGAATTCTAACCTATTTAATTACAGAAAATGGTTTTATTGGGTAGTTTCCTCCAAAGTTATATCAACCTCACTATTGTTTCTGAAACTACTCAAATGAAATTTACAAAAGCATTACTTAAATTCATTATAAATGGGCAATCATCATGGTTTCAGAATTGAATGAGATGGGAAGATTGTCAGATGGGTATTTTTCCATCGTAGCCGTCCATAGTATAATCATAAGTGATACAATATATTTGATAACTATTAGAAAACATCATAAATGCATAAGAGGAGAGAGAAAGAGGGAGAACATGAATGTAAACGGTCTCCTTAGCACGTTCTTCTTCGCTAAGGATTCGACCTTTGTCATCGCTGAAGTAACGAAGACCTGCAGATGTTGATTTTCGAGAGGTTTCCATAAAACGACGGTGAGAGATGCGAGAAACGACAGATCTCATGGCCATTGTTGGATTGGTACGAGCTTTTAGAGGTGTGAGTCACAGTGAATAGAGTCAACAAACCCTGAAAATGAGCCTTTATGGGAAAGGGCCAAAGTGGGTCCCGACTCGGATCCCGGTTTTTGGTTTTGTATCAGATAGTGGTATTTTGGTTTTGGTAAAACGGGCGAAGTTTCGAGTGGGCGAAGCTAGATTTTTTAATTTTGGTATTGCGATAAGGTTGTCACGTTATTTTATGCATATTTTAATTAATTATTTTTAGTTAATAAAAAGGATGTTATTTATTTTGGGACTAGAGATAATAATCTTAACCTATTATCAATGATGGAGTCAAAAATTTGTTATCGGGTAAGCCCACTTAACCTGTGAAATTTAATTTTTTTCTTGGATCAATAAAAGTACTATGATATATGTGTCTTTTTTCTTTACATTGTGTTTCATATTTAAAAATTTATTAAACACAAAAAAAAGTCAAATACCAATATACGTAGTCTATTCAAACAATATGCAAATAATACTCAATAAAAAGAGACTAATTATAACCTTTTGCAAAAAATGAGATTAATTGCAGCCATGTACAGTGGACTCCGACAACTTTTAATACTTTGAAAGAATTGTATGATGATGTAATGTTATCGAAAATGTCTTTCTTGTAGGAATTTGTGGAATAAGAATTTGATAATTTGATGAATGAGGAGCTAGCATTTGAGAGTTAAAAATTCTTTTTGATATGAATGCAATAGAGTTGAGATTTTTCCTCCAATATTTTTATTTATACTGGAGAATGTATTAACTAGTAGTTACCATTCCCCTAATTAGTCCATATGTCAACTACTATTCCCTCAACTCCATGCAGTCAAATTAAGATAAAACACTCTAAGTAGGATTAACTATCTTGGCCTAGTATTTCATTACTTCATGGATGCCTCTAGTCAAGTCGCATATGCTAACTATAAAAGGTCATATCTAAACATCTAATCATATCAATACAATATATATGTATGCATGCACTATTAAAAAATAATATTAAATATATAATAATTTCACAAAAATGCATCTATGATATAAGTCATGAATAATGCAATATTTAACCAACGAATTGGAGTTTTATATATTCCGAATTTGACCACCAATCGTGACTTAATTATCATAGAGGGATTTTTGACACATATTCCAACATTTCTCTATATAAGCAATTAAGTTAATAGTAATCAATTTCTTGCTAATTTGCATCAATTTTTAAAAATTATAGCAATTTTAAACAATTATGAATAGAAAAACATTGAGAGTTATCAAAAAAAAAATAGCCTCAATCACTAGTCGCAGGCTGAGTCACACGATTCGCCTACACACACCCACGATCTCAAGCTCCGCGCGTGAATTCGCGATTTGGGAGAGAATGTGTCATTAATTCGCAAATTCATTGAGATGTGGGATTGAAGCAAATGCATTTCAGTGGCTTTCTCTTTCCTTTTTCCTTGAAGCTTTCTCTTCACCCTTTTATACTTTTTTAAATCTTTACCCATTTACAATCTATTTGTATATATAAAATAATTTTTATATAATATAAATATATAGTATGACGCTCTCAAAACGCTCTTGCTCTCAGAATTTTTTGAATTGTTGCGCTTTCGCGCTCCCGCTCTAGCTCTCGCACCCACATCCGCACACGTTCTATGTGATCTAGGTTCCAGGTCGTCGACGTTACAAAAAAGGAACGTGCACTCACTAGTTGTTACACTTGTCTTGAATTCTGATGATACCTAAAATAAACTCCAAGCACGAGCCCAGGAAATGAACTCAGCTCGAGAGGTCAGGTAAGGCACGCAGAGCTCGTCCAGCCAGAACTCAGCTCGGGAGGTCAGGTAAGGCACGCAGAGCTCGTCCAGCCAGTGTTAGAGCTCACCCAAGCAAGATAATATGGGAAGAGGTGAGGAGACAGCAAGATGATAGTGAACACCTCCGAAGTAATAGTCAAGCTGGAATTAAGGCGTAAAACCCTTAACCAACCAAGATCATCTCCAAAGATTAAGGAGGATCCCATGATAGAAGGCGAAGATCTCGGGATAAGGTCCATAAAACCAGCCATGTGGAGTTTAGGTAACGCCCGGATGGGGGAAAGCAAGGGGGAAAAGATCCCTTCATTATAGGAGGTAGAATCGGGTTAGAGGTAAGCAAGAGGCTATAAGAGCAGGGTAAGCCTCAATTGAAAAGGGGGAGCCAAGAAGAACCCTAATTTCTCCCACACTGCATTGTAACACACCCGACGTAATCAATACGAAAATAGGAGCAGGAGTCTCCATTGAAGAGTGGACTAGCCGAGCTCCTAGGCCGGTGAACCACTGTAATTTCATTGTCTTCATTTCCCTTTCCTCAATCTCCCTAAGCATTTACTAGTATTTTGCATGAGCCCTGTAGCTCAAACACCACATTCGTTTTCACGCACATCAATACCCTCTGCTCATCTTCGGTAAATTGAAACCATCAGTTTGGTGCCGTCTGTGGGAACGATAGTTCTTGTTACAAGTATACTGATCTTTCAGTAATTGATGGTCTCTACACGTAATATGAGCAAAAGTCAGATGAATCCCTCAAGGATGCAGAACCTACAAGAGGTCACTAGTGGGAGGCAACTGGAAAACCTTCACGGTTTCGTACCCCCCGCTGAGGACGACCCGCCTACGGTGGATCCTCCCGCCAACAATGAACTAGACGCCCTTCGTCTAGTCAATCAACGTTTACTTCAACAAAACGAGGAGCTCATGAAGCTCTTACGAGGCCCTCAGCAGGCGCAACCAGCCCAGCAAGGCCAGAATGACCTTCCTCGAAGGGAATGACAATACCTTGATCCCCTCAGGGAAGCGAACGAAGGAGGGGAGAGCAGTCAGGGACCCCAGCAGCCACCTAGGAGGGGGGTTAATGAAGAAGCACAAAGCCAAAATGAAGGGCTGGAGAGGAATGATTTTCTTCCTTTCCAACATGAGAGAATGAAGCAGTATTGGGAGCACCGCTTCAAGGACATCTAGCAAGAACTCAGCCACATGAGAGAGGCAGTAAAGGTCAAAACCCCAGTAACAATTGATGCCTTGGTGCAACAAACTGAATCCCCATTCACTCCCGGGGTATTGCGTTTTTCCCTTCCTCCGAAGTTCAGAGTACCTCAGATAGAGGTTTTCGATGGGACAAAAGACCCCGTGGATCACCTCAACACCTACAAAACCAAATGGAGCTACACGGGTACCAGGATCCTGTGCGGTGTAGGGCCTTCGCCATCACCCTGAAGGGGTCAGCCTTAGCATGGTTCAATAGGCTCCCCCCAGCTTCGATATCTTCTTTCAAAGAACTCTCCATTTCCTTTGTGTCTCACTTCATCGGAGCTCGGATCTACAAGAAGCCGAGCTATTACTTATTAAATATAAAGCAGAGGCCTGATGAGAACCTGCGATCTTATGTACAGAGGTTCAATTTAGAATCTTTGAAGGTAGATATCCCGGATGAAAAGTTTGCCATTACTGCTTTCATTGCAGGATTAGGAGTGCAGTTAAAGGATCTAATGTTCTCTATATCAAAGAACCCTCAAGCAAGCATGGCTGAGGTGTTAGCCAAGGCAGAAAAGTACATAAATGGTGAAGAAGCACTCATTTCCAAGGTGGGGAGTGCATCCTCACGGAAGGAGAAGGAAAAAGAAGAGAAGAAAAGGGACCGTAGCCCCAGGAAAGAAAAAGGGCGATAAAGATCTCCAATGAGGGATAGAGATCGCTCCCCGAAGAGAAGAGGAAATGTTAGAGACCGCTTGGGCCCCATGCAGCCTGAGCTACAGCCTAGATTCGGGCCTCAGCGATTCACCCCCTCACTGCTGCTGTATCCCAAGTTCTGTATGAGGTCCAAAACGAGAAGTTCTTAAGGTGGCCACCTCGGATAAAGGCGGATCCAGCAAAGAGAGACCCCACAAAGTATTGTGACTACCACATGGACCATGGTCACCATACCAATGACTGCATTCAATTAAAGAAGGAGATCGAGTTCTTAATTCAACGAGGACAATTACGTCGCTTTGTGGCCCATGACAACCAGAATCGAGCTCTTCCACCGCCGCCACCTCAACAGCAAGCACATGCACCACATCAGCGGCCTCTAGGTGAGATCAGAGTAATATCTGGAGGGTTCGCGGGAGGCGGAGAATCCAGCTCGGCCAGGAAAGCACACCTCCGACGAATCAGAGCCGAAGAAGCTCTCGAAGTGCATACTGTATCCAAAGTACCACGCTTAGACACAACTATCACTTTTTCAGATTCTGATTTGGAGGGATGACAATACCCCCATGATGATCCATTGGTGGTAAGAGCCGTGGTAGCTAACAGAACTGTTCATTGAGTTCTGATCGATAACGGGAGCTCGGCAGACATCATTTTTGCGCCTGCATTCGACAAAATGAACATAGGAAGGGAAAAACTCGAACCTGTAAGTACTCACTTACTAGGTTTCTCAGGAGAAATGGTGCTCCCCCTAGGCTCAATCCAACTTGTGCTCACCCTAGGTGACCCGCCTTGCCAGGCCACCACGACTGTAAAATTCCTAGTGGTTGATGCACCTTCTGCATACAACATCCTGCTTGGAAGGCCTTCCCTTAATTCTATGAGGGCAATCCCGTCTGCCTATCACTTGGTCGTCAAATTTCCAACAGAAAATGGAATCGGAGTGGTCCGGGGAGACCAGCGTGTAGCAAGAGAATGTTACATGGCGTCTGTGAAGATGAAAGAGGTTGAGAACATCCAATTGGATGAACTTGACATGAGAGATGAGCTGGAAACAAGACCAATCCCGTCGGAGGAGCTAGAACCTATACAGCTAGATGAAGAGCCCGAGCACCTTGTTTATGTAGGATCCAAGCTGAGCAGAGAGATTAAGGAACTTCTCATCCAGTTTTTGAGGCAAAACATGGAGGTGTTTGCCTGGAAACAAGAAGACATGGAAGGCAGTGAATCTTCGGTTATCATGCATAAGCTCAGCGTGAATCCGAGTTGCAAACCCATCAAACAAAAGAGGAGGAGTTTCGCCCCAGAGCGTCAAAAAACCATTAACGAAGAGGTCAACAAACTTCTACATGCCAGAGCCATTAGGGAGGTGGATTACCCAGTGTGGCTAGCTAATGTTGTCCTCGTTAAGAAGACCAATGGCAAGTGGCGCCTTTGCATTGACTTCACTGACCTCAATAGGACTTGCCCCAAGGACAGTTTCCCCTTACCTCGAATAGACTTGATTGTGGATGCCACCGCTGGTCACGAGCTCCTCAGCTTCATGGACGTTTTCTCCGGATATAATCAGATTAGAATGGACCCTAATGACCAGGAGAAGACCTCCTTCATAACCGAGCAAGGGATGTACTACTACCAGGTTATGCCCTTCGGTTTGAAGAATGCTGGAGCCACTTATCAACGCTTGGTGAATAAAATGTTCCAAAAACAGATCGGAACGACCATGGAAGTATACATTGATGACATGTTGGTCAAATCGCTGAAAACAGAGCTCCATATCAAACATTTGGCGGAATCTTTCCAGGTCTTAAAAGAATACAAAATGAAGCTCAATCCCGTCAAGTGTGCCTTTGGAGTCTCTGCTGGAAAGTTTCTGGGCTTCATAGTTAATAGCAGAGGAATAGAGGCGAACCCAGAGAAAGTGAAGGCGGTACTGGATATGCAACCTCCGTCTAATACAAGGGATGTGCATCGTCTAACAAGAAGAATAGCTGCCTTAAGCCGCTTTGTGTCCAGATCAAGCGACAAGTGTCAACCTTTCTTTCAAGTATTAAAGAAGGCCTTCCAGTGGGATACCCAGTGTGATGAAGCGTTCAGAGCACTGAAGAATTATCTGAGTTCCCCACCTACTTTGGTGAGCCCGGTGGAATGTGAGGTCCTTACTCTCTATCTAGCTGTGTCAGATTTCTCAACAAGCGCAACGCTAGTAAGGGATCGCGACAGAGCTCAACAACCAGTATATTACTGTAGCAGAGCTCTGAGGGGGGCAGAGGAGAGATATCCAAAGATGGAGAAACTCGTTTTAGCCTTAGTCATGACCGCCAGGAGGCTCATGCCATATTTTCAAGCCCACACTATCGAGATCCCAACAGATCAGCCAATGAAGCAAGTATTAAGTAAACCAGAGACTTCAGGTAGGCTAGTTAAGTGGGCCATTGAGCTCAGCAAGTTCGATATCAAGTATAAACCGAGAACAGCCATCAAAGGGCAAGTGCTGGCTGACTTCATTGTAGAATTCACAGCGGGAACACCCATGGAGGCCACACAGCTGGTACCTAACCTCCCCACGTGGAAACTCTCTATAGATGGAGCTGCCAACGCCCAGGGTAGCGGAGTTGGCTTAATTTTGACCTCCCCTGATGAAATAGATGTTGAATATGCATTAAGGTTTGGGTTTAAGGCCTCGAACAACGAGGCAGAATATGAGGCTGTCATAGTAGGTTTAAACCTTGCTCACTTGATGGAAGCAGAACAGCTGGAGATCTGCAGTGACTCTCTGCTCGTGGTAAAGCAGATAGAGGGATCCTATGAGGCCAAGGGCGAGAAAATGATCCTTTACCTCAGAAAGGTACAAGAGTTGATCAGGAAATTTGTGCAAGTTAAGATTATACATGTCCCCAGATCAGAGAATGCTCGAGCAGATGCGCTAGCGAGGTTAGCAACTGCTTTGCAGGAGAATTTAGATAGGTTGATACCAGTGGAGCAGTTGGCGGAGCCATCAGTAGGAGTTGATAAGGAGGAAGTTTTCCCAGTCCTTTCCCCACCTGTTTGGATGGACTCAATTAGAGAATATCTTCAGAACGGAACTTTGCCAGCAGACCCCAAGGAGGCTGCAAAGATAAGGGTAAGGTCAGCCAGATTTTCTATTGTACAAGGAAACTTATACAAGCGAGGATTCTCGATGCCTCTCCTCAGATGTGTAGGAGATAAGGATGCCGATTACATTCTTAGGGAGATTCATGAAGGAATTTGCGGTAACCATATCGGAGCTCGAACACTGGCGGGAAAAGCCTTGAGGCAGGGATATTACTGGCCCACCATGCTGAAGGATGCCACCGACCTGGTTAAGAAGTGTAAGGCGTGTCAAATACATGCCAACATCTCTCATTGCCCACCAGAATTCCTAACCTCGGTGGTAAGCCCTTGACCCTTTCAGCAATGGGGATTGGACATTCTTGGCCCTCTCCCCACCAACATAAGGCAGTGTAAATTCGCCATAATCGGAGTGGACTATTTCACTAAATGGGCTGAAGTGGAGCCTCTGGCCACAATCACGGAGCAAAAGGTTCAGAATTTCACTTGGAAGTCTATAGTCTGCAGATTTGGGGTACCTAGAGCAATCGTCTCTGATAATGGGAAACAATTTGACAACCCGAAGTTCAAGAAGTTTTGTGCAGAGCTGGGCATAAAGAACTATTTCTCGGCCCCAGCTCATCCACAATCAAATGGACAAGCAGAGGTGACAATCAGGACAATCAAAGCAGCCTTGAAGACCAAGCTCGAATCTTTGAAGGGAAAATGGGTTGAGTATATCCCAGAAGTGTTGTGGGCATACAGAACAACCCCTAGGACAGCAACCCAGGAGACACTGTTTGTTTTGGCGTTCGGAACCGAAGCAGTTTCGCCTATAGAAATAGGGTTACCATCCCCTAGAACCGAGCTCGCGGAACTAGAGCATAACGATGAATCCCTCCTGTTGAATCTCGACCTCTTAGACGAAAGAAGAGAGAGAAATTTGCAACGCATTCAGAGTTATCAGAGAAAAACCGCAAGATATTACGACAGGAAGGTAAGACACAGAAGCTTCAAGGTTGGAGATTTGGTGCTTAGGAGGCTTTTGCTTGCGAGGAAGGACCCCACACATGGGAAGCTGGGGCCAAACTGGGAAAGCCCCTACGTCGTTTCAAAAATAATTAGGGCTGGGAACTATGATTTACAAACAGAAGAAGGAAAGATCCTACCTCACTCTTGGAATGCCGAGCACCCTAAGAAGTTCTTTCAGTAAGTCTTCCTTGTAATAGAGTTATTTTCAATAAAAATAAGCAAGTTTTTTGATTCATCCTCATATGGTTTCCAAAAATATATATATATGTGTATATATATATATATATATATATATATATATATATATATATATATATATATATATATATATATATATATAAGTATATATGAAACGAGCTCTACAACTCAAGATAAACTATTCAGCTTATAAAGAACGAAACAAGTTCTACAACTCAAGATAAGCTATTCAGCTTATGCAGAATAACACGAGCTCTACAGCTCAAGACAAGATCTTTAGCTTGTATATATAAAAAAAAAAGCGATGGGCTCCTCAGCTCATGAAGTACAGAGCGAGCTCTACAGCTCCAGATGAGCTCCTCAGCTCATAAACAAACGATAAGCTTCTAAGCTTATAAAATTCAAGATGAGCTCCTCAGCTCATAAACAAACGATAAGCTTCTAAGCTTATAAAATTCAAGATGAGGTCCTTAGCTCATAAACGAACGATAAGCTTCTAAGCTTATAAAATTCAAGATGAGCTCCTCAGCTCATAAACGAACGATAAGCTTCTAAGCTTATAAAATTCAAGATGAGCTCCTCAGCTCATAAACGAACGATAAGCTTCTAAGCTTATAAAATTCAAGATGAGCTCCTCAGCTCACAAACAAATGATAAGCTTCTAAGCTTATAGAATTCAGAATGAGCTCCTTAGCTCATTTGATAAGAGATGAGCTCTTCAGCTCACAGAAAGGAAAAAAGAGTCCCTTAGCCCATATATGCACATACATGTTCAAAAAGAAATGTCTGATATTCAAGGATTCACGGATACAAGCATTCAGAAAGATATAAAAGTGAAACGAAGTTTGGCATTCTCATTCATCAGGAAAGGAAGGGAATACAAGGAGGTAGAACTCCTAATTCTTCTTAAGATGTGACTTCAGCTCGGCTACTTCTTCCTTCAGGCGCGCATTTTTCTCCTTCAGCTCATCCCTTTCTTGTTCATCCTTATAGAGCGAGTTGAGAAGCTTCTATCCTGCTGGGGTAAGAAAGACAGTGGCAAGAGAGTCAGGTGAGAAGGAGCTGTCCCTCTTACGCCTCTTTGAAGTCACGCCAATATCCCCCTCCTCATCAGAGTCCTCTTCCTCACCTATGTCCTTCTCGTCAGACTCAGGGGGAGAGGTCCAAGGAGAATCTGGAATGAAGAAAAACTCATATTCAGTAGCCTCAACCCCAAGCAGATAAAGGTTCTCATTCGTCATCAACTCCGAAAAAATCCTAGGCTCTACGAGCAGCAGCTCTTCAATATTCATCATCTCTGGCAAATCCAGATCAAGAGGACCTGCACAACAAGAATATAATGAGAATAAATCTTCGCGGAAAAATTTCAAGGGATCTCAGCTTGAGCATACCAATGCGGGAAAAGCTCTTTTAGGACCGTGGAATCCTAGTAAGAGGACAGCGCAGCTCGGGAGACCACCAAGACTTCCCAAAAGCAAAAAAGAAACGCTGAGACCACCCTTCAGGATTGGAAGGAAGGTCCAAAACCAAAAAAGGAGAATCAAAGTGCCTCCAACGAAAGAAACTGAAGCAGGGGACATCGTCTTCCTCGATCTCGAAAAAGTAAAGGAACTCAGCAACAGAAGGGAACCTATCATTGCCATACAGGCGCCAGAAGAGGAAAAAGCTGACCATAGCAGCCCATCCTCGAGGGGAAAGGCGAGAGGGGCACATGCCATAATGGGCAAGAACTTGCCCAATAGAAGGATAAATGGGAAGGCGAAGTCCCATGTCCAATGCACCCTAAAAAAACAAACTTCCCATCGAGAAAGATAATTGCAAGGCTCGTCAGGAGTAGGAACTCGCAGAGGCAAATCAAGCTCAGGGAAGAATCGCTTTTTGATGATTACCATATCAGAAGGCTGTAGTGTTGAAGGAGACAAGTAGCGACAATGCCACTTCTAGTCGATTCCGAAAGAAGTGCGTTCCTTGAACAGAGAAGAAACGGGGGTAGCCATCAGGATTACGGTGAAAACAGAAAGTAACCACGAAGATTCAAGAAGAAATTTAGAAATATTTTGGCAAAGGAGAAAGAAACACAGGAGATATTAGGAGCCTTGAGGAAAATCGTAAGCTTTTAGGAAACCAAGAACCACACGGAAGGCGGTGTCGGCGGTCCTTCTGGTTTCCTAATTAATAAAGGTAGTTACGATTTTGGAAAGCAATTGGGTAAATGCGAGAAGGTGAATCAGCACAAGATAACCCCTCCCAACACCTTCAATACAATTGGAAATAAGTCTGACCCCACCCAAACAGAAGATGAGAGCTTCCAGGGGTACCAGCTGCACGGGTCTCTGCTCCTATTAATTCCGAATTCTGAGCAAGGGCCTCAGCCACAAGGTCAGCTGAGAACGATGTAGTGACAGAAACAGTAGAAGTTGCAGCTGGGAGCTCGGGAATTGCAGAAACAGTAGAAGTTGCAACTGGGAGCTCGGGAATTGCAGCAACAGAGCCTGTCCCAGTAGGAAGAGCTTCAAAAGTCTCAGCAGGAGGGATGGACATCTCAACACCCTCTGGGGTAACATCTGGAGGAGCCAAGCTGTCCCCCTCGCCATCCGTATCAGTCTCCTATAGCTCCTCCTTAGTTGGAATAGCTAAGTTGAAATCAAGGTCTGGATAAGTCTTTGTAGCTCGGCGTTTGAAGGCAAACCATCCGGTGGCCCACTGGGTGGTGACGTCTTCCCTCAACTCAGTAATAACATCGTCCTTCTCCTTGACAAGGGTATTTTGTGCCTCGAGCTCGGTGCAGAGTGCAGCATTTGCCTCAGTGACAGCAAGATAGTCCTTCTTTATGCTCTGCAAATAGCTCTGGGCTTCAAAGGCTTCCTGGCTGGCCTTAGCCCAGGCCTCGGATTTGAGTTTCAGCTCTTCCCTGGCTATTCTCAGCTCATCCCTAGTTTTCCTCTCTCTCTCCTCAGCAGCATCTTTGGCCGTTTGTAGGCCCTGAAGGGAAGAAGCCTGGTTCTCCAACTCCTCCTTGAAGCTTGCCACTTGAGCTCGGAGGTCGTCATTGTCAAAGGTGAGTTCAGCAACCTTAAACTCGTATGCTTTTAAAGCTTTGACAGAGCTCTCGGAGGATTGGATCCTATTCACCAAACCTTTTACGTGGAGAGCCAGTTGAGGACAGGAGAGAAAGCAAGAAAAGATAAGCTTAAGGTTACGACATAAAAGATAAATGGATGAATAAGGACGCTAGAGCTTACAACAGCTGTTCCCTGAAGAGCTGAGCTGATGGTCTCCTCAAGAGGCATGGAAGAAGCCTTTTGAACGTCGAAGTCTGTAAGGACAGAAGAAATGGCCCCAGCAGCAAGATAACTGTTCTCGAAAAATGAGTCCTCACTCTCCTCCACCTTGGGACGCTTTGCTTCATCCAACCCAGTTTTCTTCGGAAATGATTCAATAATCTTCCCTGAAGGGCTATAGGAGAAATTACCAGGTTGAAGGCCAGGGACCAACCTCAAGGCTTCCCTGACCTCAGTCGAGGAAGGAGAAGCCTCGCCTGGCTCATTAGTTCAACTTGAAGTGGGCTGGACCCCGGATGGCAGGCATGCCTCAACAGTTGGTGGGGTGTTCAACGTTTGAACCTGCCTTGATGAGGTCGAAGTTGGAGAAGAAGAGGGCACCCCCAGTTTTTGAATCTTAGCCTGAGTAACAGGGCTACTTCCAGAGCCGACTACAGCTTTCCGTTTGCTGCTTTTCCCACTCTTCGATAAATGGTCGATCTTGGCCTGGAGCTCCTCAGAGGTGGGCTTCATTATGGAAGACCCTGGAAGATCTAAGCCAAACCAGTTACGCATATATAAGGGGAAAGGAAGGGATGCAGCACAACTTGTTGGAAAAAGGAATTACCTGCTATTTCTTAAGGTCTGACAACAGAAATGGGAGGTGGGGCTTCTACCGTTATCCCAGGAGGACTAAATCCTCTCTCAATCAGAACCCAGGGTTGGATGAGCTCGGAGTACCTTCGCGGGTCACACTTGACCAACTTCAGCCTCACCTCCTCGTCCTCAGCACTAAGTTCAGGTCGGGTACCTAGAAACAACGCAAGCAGAGCAGAGTTAGAAACTTATGATTCTCAAAACAGAGCTCACCAACTCAAACAAGGACTCACGCAAGTTCTCCAGTACAGTCCAGGCCTTAGGAATACCAAGAGTGTTCGTTCTATCAGCAGGGTTGTATTCCCAGTTGGTGCCCCCAACAAAGAAGAAACGTTTCTTCCAGTGTTTGTGGGAGGACGGAATGTGAGAGATGATCTGCCTAGCGTTGGCTCGCTTGGAGATATACAAGAAACCCTCAGAAGAGCCCACTTTGATGTTAAAAAAATCCAAGAGCAGGGAAACGCTGGGGACCCCGAGCTTATGGCCTTTAAAGAAGACCAGAAGACCCACCAGAACCCCCTAGAAGTTAGGGGAAAGCTGAGAGGGACAAACATTGAAATATTGCAAAACATTTTTGATGAAGGGGTGCAGAGGAAAGCGAAGGCCATTCTCAAACGCGACCTCAAAGAAACAGACCTTCTTGTGAACTTTGGCAACGTAAAGGGTGGAGCTATCTGGACACCAAGGCTGGACACCAGCAGGAAACCCATAGCGGGCAATGAAAATCTTCACAAAGGAAGGGTCAACCTTGCTACGGCCCACGAGCTCGGCATGCTCTAGGGCAGCTCCTAAGTACGATGAACTACCAGAGATACCAACCCCACTGACTTTGCCCTCGCCTTTGTCAGGCTTGGGGGGCATAGGAGAAGACGATGTGGGAAGCTCCTCGGTATTGACCTCGGAATCAACGACATCAACACCAGGGAAATTGTCGATTTCATCACCCACTTCCCCTAATTCAGTCTCCTCCTCGGCAGACCTACCTTCTAAGAGATGAGCAGATGAGCGATTGGCTCTAGAAGAGACATGCATGGTTGGGCAGGAAAAAGGAAGGTCAAAGGAGCGATAGAGAGGAGGAACACCAGTCAAACACTCTCTAATAACCCTAGGGTCAGCACAATAGCTCCCGACGGTGAGTATGTGCACAATAGAACTCCAATCCACGAAATGGGGAAGAGGAGACAAGCAACAATCACGGGTCCAGAAGTAAAAGAACCTATGAGCCCAGAAACACAATAACCACCTCGAACTCAAAGGATCCAGAAACGAGAAAAGATGAAAAGCGAACAGGAAAAACGTACCTAGCTAGGAAAGAGAAACGAGCAACAATCCAGAGTGAAATTGGAGGAAGGAAGCACCGCAGATCCTCAAATCGAACACAAAGGACTCGGTTTTGGGCGAGAATCAGAAAGCTTCAAGCTGGAAAATCGGAAATCGAAATGAAAGGAGTCGAATAGTGGAAGAGACGGTTCAGATAGCTGTTTGGGTATTTAAAGCTTAAGAGACATGGGCTGAAACGTGCGCGGGAATCGAGAAAAGCCATGATTGCTACAAACCGTCAAAAGGCTTCAGTCACGTGCAAGTCAGGGTCAGCCACACGCAGATCTAGCTCGGTTTGAAAAACAGCTCAGCCCCTGCCCAAGCTAGCTTGAGACAAGGGCTGGGGGGCAACTGATGATACCTAAAATAAACTCCAAGCACGAGCCCAGGAAATGAACTCAGCTCGAGAGGTCAGGTAAGGCACGCAGAGCTCGTCCAGCCAGAACTCATCTCGGGAGGTCAGGTAAGGCACGCAGAGCTCGTCCAGCCAGTGTTAGAGCTCACCCAAGCAAGATAATATTGGAAGAGGTGAGGAGACATCAAGATGATAGTGAACACCTCCGAAGTAATAATCAAGCTGGAATCAAGGCGTAAAACCCTTAACCAACCAAGATCCTCTCCAAAGATTAAGGAGGATCCCACGATAGAAGGCGAAGATCTCGGGATAAGGTCCATAAAACCAGCCATGTGGAGTTTAGGTAACGCTCGGATGGGGGAAAGCAAGGGGGAAAAGATCCCTTCATTATAGGAGGTAGAATTGGGTTAGAGGTAAGCAAGAGGCTATAAGAGCAGGGTAAGCCTCCATTGAAAAGGGGGAGCCAAGAAGAACCCTAATTTCCCCCACACTGCATTGTAACACACCCGACGTAATCAATACGAAAATAGGAGCAGGAGTCTCCATTGAAGAGTGGACTAGCCGAGCTCCCAGGCCGGTGAACCACTGTAATTTCATTGTCTTCATTTCCCTTTCCTCAATCTCCCTAAGCATTTACTAGTATTTTGCATGAGCCCTGTAGCTCAAACATCACATTCGTTTTCACGCACATCAATACCCTCTGCTCATCTTCGGTAGATTGACACCATCAAATTCAAAAGGCCAAAGTAGTTAGGGTCAATTTGTGCAAATAATCAAAATAAAACCCAATAAAATCTCAACAACAATTATAACCCAATATAATTTAACAAGCACAAAAATCACATGAGTTCTTCCCTCTTGTGTGCATCTGTCTCTTTCTCTCTCCCCAGAAAGTTAAAAAAAGGTGTGACTCTTACATGTTATATTTGTTTTCTGCCTTCACTTGTGTGTAGCATGAGTGGGCAAATGGGCCCAATTTTTCCTCTAACTTTTTAACATATTTTCACATTTCTTTGAGTGAAAAGAGTGCCCGATTATTTTTTTACACAAGATTTAGTTGGTCCAAACTTATTAGAGTGGGTCCAATATTTTTGGTTTTTGGTCATGAGGGTGGGCCTATTTCCAACTACCTAATAAAAAATCATAAATATATACAAAGGTATTTTTTTTTAGGGTGGGCATGTGCCCCCTAGTCCTTATGTTTCTATGCCCCTACCCATTACACATTAAACCATCTAACTCGTCCATAAATAAATGGGTTGGGTACTTATATTAATTAATATGAGTTTTAAATGAGTTGGGTAATATGATTCATTTTTATTAAGTAAGGTTAAGATGGATTACAAATAGGTACCCATTGGGTTGAATATTTATTTTTCTATTAAATAACGCTAGTAATAAAAATTAAATAAATATACTAATATACTAAAAACTATACACACATACACTAATACACCAAAGTATGCGCATACGCACTAATACACCCGAACTGACCCATGACTCAACCCATGACCCACGGTCCGACCATGACCCCCCAAGACCCCAATCCCGACTCTTTGTGTGTGTGTTTTGGTGAATAGTGTATGTGTGTGTATTTTGGTGTTTTATTAAATTTGTTTGTGTTTTTTGTGTGTTTGTATTTTTGTTATATTAGTGTGTGTGTTTTGATGTATTAGTGTGTGTATTTTTAATGTATTAGTGTGTGCGTTTTGGTGTATTAGTGTGTGCATTTTTTGTGTATTAGTATGTATTTATATTAAGAGTTTTAATTATTTTACGAATTAGTGGTTTTAACTCAATCCGTTATGATTTAACCCATCATAACCCGTTTATTAAGTGGGTTGAAAACCGATTGAATTTATTTTGCAGCTAACCCATCTTGAGCCAGCCCATAACCAATCCAACATGTCCATTTGCCACCTTTATCTGGGGCTAAAGAATTCATAAGAGATAAATCTCTCATAACTTGGCACTAAGGAAATTATCAAGTTTCTAACTTAAGACATCTTTTTTTTTTTTTTTTGGTCTCTCTTTTTTTTTTTTTTTTGGCAGCTGAAGAGGCAAAGTGATAAGGCTATCATGTAAAGGATCTGATCAGACGCCTGTACAGCATTTGGAAAAACCAAAAATCCAAAGACGCAGAGGCCTTTGAGACAGAACCAGGTTGAAAATCTGAAGTGAAGCTCAAGGACCGCACAACCGCTGAAGATGAAACAGAGCACCAAAGCATCCAGTATGCTGACAGATCAACCAGAGAGCCTCTGCTATAGACCAAAACAGAAGCACCGAAAGAGTATCCAACAGAAGAAAACAGGTGCCTTCCAAAGTCTACTCATCTTAAGTTTTTATTTCCCACCTCTGAGAACTGGACTATATAATCAGACTGTTGAGCTTGTTTTGATGTTTGAACTTGTTGAACTTGTTTTGATGTTTGATAATCCATACTGCCATAGGCTCTGTGATTGGTGAATATGTGAAGAAAGCCCCACTGTGGACACTTAATCGAAGAGAGCCCCAGTAGGATTGTTTACTCGAGAGTAGTGCTAAATTTTAGACATCATTTTGTGAATTTAATATGAAATTAACCGGTTTAAATTGAGTTTTCACATATTCAGATGGTACTTGTCAAATAAAGGATTCAACGCAATTTAACTAAAAACATACAAATTTGATAGACATGATTTATATATAATTTATGCATGACATGAGCTTGACACGATACGAGATCGATTATAAATGAATAAAAATGACTACAAGAAAATGGATTTTTTGCATTAGCAATTTGCCGATTCAAAAGATCACGTTACCGTCGCAAATAGTATTTGCGACGGCAACGTGATCTTTTGAGTCGGCAAATTGGGGGTGGCAAGTAATAGGCGATGCAAAAGATTTTGCATCGGCAATTAACCGTCACAAAAAAATCTTAGATCCGACATTTTTTGTTTGCATCAACAATTTTCCGTCCTAAAAAAACCCATGTGCGATGGTTTAAATCCGTCATAAAAGGTATTATTAGTCACAGTTGGGGACCGTCGCAAAAAACTCTGTTCACAATGGTTAAAATCTGTCTCAAAAGATACTATTAGCCACAGTAAGGGACCGTCGTAACAAACTCATTTACAACTGTTTTAATCCGTCGCAAAAAATATTATTAGCCACAGTAGGGAACAGTCTCAACAAATCCATTTACGATGGTTTTTAACCGTCGCAAAAGATATTATTTGCCACAGTAGAAGGTCGACGCAAAAAAAATTATATTACTCTATTGACGTTATTCGTGTCAGCAACTTGCTTTCATAAATAATTTTTTTTTAAAAACCTAATTCTCTGTTTCACATGTTTCTCTACACCTGTTTACATATCCAATACATTATCCATAACATCATTTGATTAAAATAATAAGGCACATCTCTCAAAACCAAAACATCTAAATTTAAAAATAAAAATATATTCAGCATAAGTAAATAACATCCGAAATTTTAAAAAAAAAATATTTCAAACTACATAATGAAAGTGTCAATGCATAATAAAAATATTTAGTCTCCCAATGCACCATTTGCTCTTTAATCATGCACAATGGGTACTCTCTACCCATGCGTCATCTACTCTCTGCGCTATCTACTCATTTGATAACACCTGCAAAAGATACGATGTGTGTTATTATTGTCAATAATATGTTTGGTTGCTAATTATATACATATTAATTAAGATAAAACATACATCACTAGATAGCCAAGCAAAAAATTTTCCCACTGCCTGCCCAACAGTAATTACACCAAACAAATTCATACCTTGATTGAATTTGCAGGCAAACCAACCATCCAAGGCATCACAGACAAAGCTGAAATCACAAATTTAGTCATTCAAAAATACAACTTCAACTTTTACAACAATCAAAATCCATAAACCTCATAAACATAGATTCTCACCTAATAAAATAGAGACATGAAAAAAACTTTTTTTTCAGAAAAGCATATGACAAAGGCAATGCAATTCATTAGAATTCTTATATATCCTGCATAGCCAAATAAAAGGAAATAAAGGAAAAAATCAATAAACGCGTAGGTATAATAGCATCATTCGAAGAACTATACACAAGAATTCTTATCCATCCTACCTGCCAGTAGACATTTATCACCCAATTATCTTTTAGGAAAAAATAGTTTTTGATGACGCTAATTATCCAAGCAAATTCTTGTGTACCCATTTAAGCCTTGTGATTTCTACACACTAACAAGATCCAACGACTAACACACTCAGGTTTACCAATGCAACAAGAAGATAAAATCATTTATCCCAGAGAATTCTAATTAATCCAAACTTGAGCAAATAGATCAACAAATTATTGCCAACATATAAAAAGCAAACAGCTACATTGTGCGTACACATATAAGTATAATTATTTAATGAACTCATTGGAAGAATAACAAGCTACAAGATGATTTTTTTCCTGGTTTGTTTCCTGTATGTATCACCTATGCTACGACCATAACGATCTTCTGCAAAGACAAGAACTCTCAAACACTTGCCCTGAACAATTTTAGTTAGTTCCTCCTTTGCCTCTTTTCCATATGGCAATTGACTATCTGGTGCATCTATTCCCCTGTTTTAGATTCCATAATTGAATTACCCAAAATCTTTTCCAATTACCAAACTAAATCAAGTCTTATGTCCTAATCATTTGGGATCGACTATATGACTTAGTCTTCGTCATTATTTACAACATTTAATTTACAATTAGAACCACAAAAAAAAAAAAAAAAAATTGTTGTCAAGCAATTACCAGTTACCCAGAGCCTTCTTGGATGAGACCACATGCTTATTGAGTACTTCAGGAACCTTGAAATAGAGAAATTAAGCGTAGTGTTGAAGTGGGTATAATAGTTAAGTTGGCCAAATCAATAATTAGCTAAAATACTTAAGATACTTAAGCGTAGTAGTGTTTGATTCCCACCCATACACAAGGCTCTTCCAAGTACTTTATGTAAATACAGTAAAAGATATATAATAAGTAGACAAACTATTTTAACAAGTTTTCCTTTGAATTTATCTCTTACCCCAACCCCCCCGCGTCGTAGGGGCGACAAGTTTTAGGCTAGAATACCAATGGGCTGCCTTCAAGCCCCTTAAAATGCCAGTTTGGTAGGAACTCCATTTAACTCGAGGTGCAAAACAAAATTTGTATCTAATTAACTATTAACTAACACTTAAGAGCAACTCCAAAGGGAGTTGCCATTTTTGGGGTGCCAAATGCCATTTTGCAACATTGAACAGTGTTTTGGCACTCTTGAATTTTAAATCTGTTCCAATGGTAGGTGCCAAAATGGGGTGCCATTTTAATATTTTTTTATTAAATTCCAATTTCAATTTCAAGTTGTATTTTCAATACATAGTTTTTCATAAATAATAGCAACATAAATAAATAATGACTAAAAATATAAAAAACCGTCAAATTGCGAATCCATCTACAAAAAAAAAAATTATAATCAAAAAAAAGTTTTAAATAAAAAATTTTTGTTGAATTTTTTAAAATGGAGCACATTGCTATTTTTTGTTTGATTAATATGACAATACAAAAAAAGTTTAATATATAAATTGAGAATATAAAAAACTTTTGGGGTACAAAGTGTCATTTGCCCTCAAATAAATACTACCAGCAAGGCAAATTAGGGGTAATCGATCAGACCTCCCCTCTGCGATTCAACGATCAAACCCTTCCCCTTCCCCTTCCCCTTCCCTATACGATTCAACGATCAGAACTTCACTAGGTCTTGAGATGGAAGAAGAGTCTTGATATGACAGAAGATTCTTGAGAACTTCGCTAGGTCTTGATATGGCAGAAGATTCAACGATCAGAACGATCAGTGAAGTTCGCTTGAGAGGGTTTTCGATATCAAGGGGTTACAACGCAGTAGACACCAACGGATTTTCAGGCAAGCCTCCTTCCCCTTTCCCTCTTTGTATTTTCAGGCAAACCAACAGATTTTTGGGTTAAATATAACCGTTGAGAGAGAACAGTAGACACCAACTGCTCATTTGCAACCTCTACTTTCTCTCTCTAGAGTTTGCAAATTTGCCACCCCAAGTCCATAGGTGCCATTTTGCAACCCTTGATGCCACCCACCTTGGAGTGAAATTTTTTGATTTTGGGGTGGCATTGTGGCAGTTAGGGATTTGCCACCCCTGATGGCACCTGCCGTTGGAGTTGCTCTAAGTATACATATATGGATGTATATAGATACACACAGAGAAAGAAGAGATGTTTGTATATAAGACAAAGTGTATACCATTAGTGACGTCGCTGGGCTACCATTCTGAACATAAGCAGTCCAAGAAACCTCCTACCCCTCTATGCGACATTTCATCAAACATTAGTCGTGCATCATCCAAAGCACCACACTTTCCACATATAGTTACAATGGCATTACAAACAAAAAAATTACCATCAAATTCATAACTACAAAGTAAACCCATAGACAGTTGACGAGCAAATGCATAAACAAATTATAAAAGAGGTAAAATCAAGACCAATCAGTGACTCGAATGAAGGAACAAAATAAAAAATGAGACCAATTCGATCTCAAAATTGAATAAAATCTCAATACATACACCCAATGAGAAATTCAACATAGAAACCAAAACACTAATGTCTGAATACATGTGAACGTCCAGCTACCAATCAAATTAAATCAAACACAGCTACCAATTTCCGGGGGAAAAAAAATTAACACAGCTATCACCAAAATGTGCTAAAGCTCAAGTGGTTTGTGGATGAGACGCAAAATCGTTACCTACTGAAGCATTTCACCGATAGTTGCACAGTGCGAGTACACAAAATCTGTGGACATCTGATAGAGAAGGACGAAGGAATGTGTATAGTCACAAAAGAAGCATTAAACGAAAGAGAGCAGGAGTTGTTAACATAAATCTTGAATGGTAAAGAGAGCAGGGCATTTTGATCTGTAACTGAATTCTTTAATTGAATTTTTGTAATGGCTGAAGGAATGGAGAAGCCCTAAAATCTGTGCAACCGCTAAGAAGTTGTACACTTATTGTTGAATTTTGTAACTGAAGTGTTGTAATTAAAAAAAATTAGAGATAATATATAATGGAGACGGAGGAAGATGGGAAGGTGAAGAGAGGCAGATGACTTCTTCTTCTTCACCGAGTGGAGCAAAAATGATAAATGATAAAATCACAGAAAAATGATTGAGTTTTTCTGTGTTAGAAGTTAATTTTTCTGTGCTGGTTGGTTTTCACTACAAGAAAGGGAGAGGGAGAGAGAGAGAGAGAGAGAATAAATAATTGTAACTGCAAAACTCCAACTTTGGCGAGGGATAAGAATGACATAGTTGTGGTTTTAGAGGGTAAAAATAAAAAAAAAAAAGTTTTTTACATACTTTGATATTTTAAAATAGTATAGATATAGATATATTACTAAATTTATTGGAGAAAAAAAATTATATTACTAAAAAAATAGACTCAACCCACAAAATAATATCATTTTAATAATAGACCCACAAAAGGACGTTGTTTTACATAGACTAATTATCACAACAAGTCCTCAATGTAACACAAGCGAAAATGTTGCGATGGAAAAAATTACTGTCACAAAAAATAAAATTTTATTGTATTTGTTGCCACGACAACGAATTACCATTGCAAATAAATTATTTTAAACGATGGCATTAGGAATAGTCGCAAAAAAATTAATTTTGCCACTGTAAATGTACCGTCGCAAAAAAAAAGTGATGCAAAAACCCAAAATTCTTGTAGTGATATGAATTGAATAAACGTAAACACGACACAAACTTGACACAACATTACGATACCCTACTCTGAAGGGTTTAGGGACCAATTGGTGTCGTCGAAATTGGAATTTGATGATGTTAAAACTCGAAACGTGAGGGATATGCTTAAGCTGAAGAGCTCAATGATTGTGAGCAGTAGTGTGCAAGTGATTTAGTGGAGAAGAACATGATTCGAGGTGAAGTCTAGTAACTTTACCCA
Source organism: Ilex aquifolium (assembly GCA_951799425.1). Lineage (NCBI taxonomy): Eukaryota > Viridiplantae > Streptophyta > Magnoliopsida > Aquifoliales > Aquifoliaceae > Ilex > Ilex aquifolium. The sequence continues at coordinate 11,918,765 of OX637408.1, forward strand.
ATGCTACAGTAGAACCAATGATTATAGTACGAGCTTAAAAAGAGTAAGAACACACAGATTATAGTAGTTCACCAGTTGAAAAGTTTGGCTAATCCACTCTAATGGATTCTCTTAATCCTTGGAAAAACTGTATATTTCTTGGAGGAGAAGATAAGGTTGTAATTTATTCAATGCCTTTACATAGAGAAAGCCTTTTTATTTATGTCTATCGGTGGAGTGGTCCCTATGTAATTATCACATGGTCCCCAAGTTTGTTAGGATTTTGTTAAGAGAATATTGGGCAGTTAGAGGTTACATTTCCTAGGAGTGACGTGGCCTTCTAGAACATGCTGAGGCGCCCTTGTGACCTGTCTTCTAGCTTGGATGCGTTGTGGTCCTCCACATCTCTAGAAGAGCCTTCTATAAGGTTGTTCTGCTTAGGGGATGACCTCCCATTCCATTAGCCAGCTCATGAGTGAGGGAGCTTGGCCCCAACATCTGTCCTAAACTAGAAATGTTGATTCTCCTTGAACGACCTGGATCCTTTTAACTAAGGATGTATGTGGACAACCTTGAATTTTTAACTGGGGGTGGAAGTATAACCAGAAGGTCGGCAGATAGACCTCATTCCTTGGCTCTTTTATGGCCTAGTTACCTAGATGTATTTTTTCGTGATGCCATTTTTGGGTATCATCAGTTGGCCCCCTAGTCCTGAGTTCGACCTGCATGTCTTGGGTGTAGCTCGGGACTGAGCTACTCGTCTCTTTAAGGCATGCTTAGGTTAATTGAAAAAATGTGATAGGACAGTTTCACTAGGATTATGGCGTTGTGCAGGCGTCGGGTGTAGGAAATGCCTCGCCGTTCAGTCCGTACCAATTATATCGTGCCATATGGAGCGATGTGCAGACGCATTTAATATGCACAGAGAGAGAAAACTGCCAAAATTCCTTCTATTTAAACCCTCCAAAATTTGATCATTCTTTTTACCAAATCCCTTCAATTCTCAAGCCCTTTTCTCCCAAACCTTTCTTGCAACTTCTTGAGTGTTTGCAATATTTGCAGTGTTCTGGCAAGATTTGAGAGGCATTGACTCAGGGTTCTCGATGACTTAGAAGGTTTCAGACCAAGGTTCTTTGGTGCTTGTCTCGTTTGTGTTTGAGTTCTTCTCTTCATTTGCGCCTTTAATCTTCTAGGTATGTTTTTCTCCTTCTTTTTAGCTTTTTTGCTTCAATTCTGGATCGCTTCGATCCTCCATGGTGGTCTTGGGGTCTTCACTTCCTTGTTCTTCGTTTTCGTTACTTTTGAGGCCTAGATATATCTTTGGCAGTTCTTCCTCTCTTTTGGGACCCTTTTGCCATAGCCAGGGTTTTCCTTCTTGGTCATTGGTGTTTAGATCCTTGTGCCATTGAGGACAGTTCTTTGGGCATTTTTTCTTCATTTTATCTTTGATCAAGTTATTTTGTTTTCCCAACCCTTGGAATTTCAAGGTCTTTTGCTGCTACTTGGACTTCCATTTCTCTCATGTTTAGGGATGAAAATAAGGATCCTAAGGTAGAATCTTCCCCTCAAAAGGTGATGGTAGACCTAGGAAGGGAACATCAAACTCTTCCCAGAATCGACTCTTCCCCTTGAAGAAAGGTAGTAGATCTGGAAGGGGATGAGGAGGTTCTTCCCAAGGAATCTCATGAGGGGAGCCCTTCCCACTGGAAAACCCTTCTATCAGACCTTCCTATTCTTCTTTAGAATGTACCCATGGTGCAAATCTATGGTCATGGTAAAATAAAAAGAGACCCCAAGAAGAGGGTAACTAAGTCTACCCAAGTTGGCTCCCCTAGTGAGGTCAGAACCTCGGGCAAATCTGGAGATCTGCAAGGATTAATTGCAACCTTGGTCCAAAGCCGTGTGATTGAGCACAAGCTTCAATCTTTGATCACTCGTTACCAGTTTCATGAGGACGCCGTTGTTTATCTTCCTTCGAATGTGGACCGCTAAAATGTGTACATGATTGGGTGGACTTATTTTTTTGTTTTGGCCTTTGAGTTCGGAGTTAGGTTTCCTCTGCATCCTTTTCTTTAAAGTGTCCTTCGATTCTTCAACATTTGTCCCCCATGTATGTCTCCCAACTTCCGTGGTACTCTAATTGGCCTTCTAGTCTTCTGGAAGAAGAACGACCTCGGTGATGCGCCTTCGATTGGTGAGCTTCTTCACTATTACAATGTGAAATGATCCCCTTCAGATGACTTCTTCTATATTTCCAAGCGTGTTAAGGCTAAGACCTTAGTTGTAGGTGCTCCTTCTTCCCACAAGATTTGGAAGGAGCACTTCTTCTACGTTACTATAGATGCTTGGGAGGTGGATCCAAATGATGCATCTAACACCCTCTGAGTCCCTCAACTTTGGGGGGGGGGGGGGGGGGAACCAAAAAATTTGAGTGAGCATCTGATTTTTACTTCATTTCATTTTTGGCTCGATCTTCCTGAAGTCACCCTGAAGAGCTCAGGGTTGAGAGGGTTGAGAAGTGCAAGATGAGAAATCTTAAGGAGCTCGTGAATTTAGAGAAACTAGCGAGGTACGACCTTGGCCCCCCAGTGGTCAAGAGGCTTCTAGCTCCTTTTTTCTTTTGCCCCATCTGTGGACGAGGACTTCCCCCTTGACGTCGAGCCAGATCCTATTCGTAAAGATCTCAACACTTAGTTTATTTTTCTTACAAATTTTGCTTCTTCTCGTACCATTTTTTACCTTCTTGCATTGTTGTTGTTTTTTCTATTCTTTTTTTTTTTTTTGTTTTAGATTCTAAACTTATGGCTCCCGAGTTAAGTGAAGTTCAAGAGCCTATTGCCAGGAGGAGAGACAAACGACGACGTTTGGTCAATCCCTAGGACCCCGACTCTCCTCTCAACAACATGACCAAAACTTGTAGAGTCGAGGTGGAGAATACTCCAAATTTTCTAGAGAAGGCTCAAGATGCCGGGGGGATTCCCTAGTCGTCGATCCTTTTTGAGTGCCTTCTAAAGAGCTTAATGTCCTTCCTCTTCCGGCTCCATCAACCTTGGGGATAGCCCCTCCTACTCTTACACATCCAATCTCCACTGTTCTAGCTCTAGACGATGTCTCCCTCCTTTCCAACACCGTTCTAATTACCAAGAAGATGCTAAGTATTCTACCTCGGGCAGATGTAGCCAAGTCTGCTTCTCTTAGAGCTAATGATGAAGCTTCTAATGCCCTACATGGCCTTGACGTGGTACTTACTATGTCTCTACTTTCTTAGAGGTCTTGCTTTCATCATCTTTTATTTACTTAGTGTTTGTTTTTGGTAGGTTGTAGTTCACATCAACGCCCTTCTTGGAAGAGTTCAGAATTCTGAGAAGGCGGCTAAAGGGTGTAAGGTTGGCCTGACCAATGCTCATAAAAAGATGGAGGAGTAGGGCTTTCAAATCGATCAGGTCAAGTCTTCTAAAAGAGCTCTTGGAGATAAGTTGAAGCTTAGTGAGGTAGACTTGGGCAAGATGGTTGGTGATATGGACTCCGCCAAGCTAGAAAAGGAGAAGGCTGAGGAGAGAGCTTCTAAGCTGGAAAAGGAACTCGAGGAACTGAAGTCCGCTATGAAGGCCAAGGATAAGACCATCAAGGACTTGAAGACCGAGAGTGCTGAGAATTATGCTAACAACTATGTGATAGAGTAGTATACTAAAAGCTTGTTCTTTGTAGTAAAACTCGTTTTATTAATTAATAGAAATTTATTCTTTCCATTTTATTGAGAATCTATATGTGTAAAATGTTTGCATTATATTTAATATATGGTATGCATGTGTGTCTTATATTTTACATTGTAGATAATTTGGTGTGTAGAGTTTGGCTTATACGCAGAAGATCATATTATCGGATCCTTGTATAGGTTTACAATCCTAGATATAATTAGACACACCATCAGTATGATTGTAGTGTAATATTCTGACATAGTCTGTCTTGACTGTAGGAGACTGTTTGATATCTCGAATTATTGCACTAGTATACTTTGTGTATTAAACAGACCCATGTTAAAATTATTATCTTTTACTGATTCAATAAGATAATAAATATATCATGATTATTATGATTGTTTATGCTCTTAATCCCGAGATATTTAATTGTCACGTACATATAATGTTTGTCACTTTAATTCATCAAAGAGTGAGATTCATATTGAGTTAATATGCTCGATGTATTGAGAGACGATATTATTTGTGTGGTGAAAATTAATTATTAAAGGAAATCACGTCCTGGTATTTAAACGGGTTGATGATATCCTCTTGAGGAAGCTCATAAATTTTGTCCATGTCAAACCCTGCAGGTGGATTTAATTGTCCGACATGACAAATAAGTTGAGTGGTAAGGTCTCAACGAATAAAAGAAGTCAATTAAATATAATTGTCAGTAATTTATTTAATTGATGGACATCGTTAATCTTAAATGTGGGGAGATTATTAAGCATATAATAATAAGGAGCTCGAATATAATTTTGAGATAAGGTTCAGGAGATCAATAATAATTTTTTAGTGGATTAACTTATTATTAATGAGATGTAGGATGTTTGTTCTGGGTTGAACATAGAAATCCTAGGCCCATTGGAAGCCCGGTTCTTATTTGTCCTTAGGGTTTTTGTCGTAGCCTATATATAGACATCTAGGCTCTCTAAATCAGCATCAATTCTTTACTCACATTTTTTCGAAAAGAGAGAGCAGAAGTTCGGAGGTTCTGACAGCCCACACTACATCCGGATTTTGACGTTGGGGGATATACGACAGAAAGCCGCGAGGTTCGTCGAGCTATCTTCCACGTTTGTGGTTAGGTTCTGCGTTTGTGCTAAGATGAGATCAATCCAGAGTGATCTCGAAGGTAAACCCTAATTCCGCTTTGTAGGGTTTAAAGAAAAAAATTTGGTATTCGATACATACGCGCTGTCAATGGTTCTTAGGATTTCCGTTCCAACACTATGAACACTTCAGAGACCAGGCCATTCAGAAGTTCCCTGATCTGGACTTTGACACTTTCGTTCCTCCTATGTCTACATGGCCAACTGACAAGGCTGGAGAGGATCGAGCAATAGAACATGCACTTTCTTTTCTTTTCCTTGTGCAAGAATTATCTATACATATATCCTTGCCCCCTTCACTTGCTGGAATGCGAATGCCTTGTAGTAGTGATAACCTTTATGATTCTAATCACTAAGTCCTAGCTCTAGGTGGCCCCCTGGACTTAGTGGCTTAGAATTTGTATAGGCTTTTTGAGAGTTGCGAAACTCAATAAGCTGAAAAACTTATCTCAAGTGTGAGCTGAAGAGCTCATCTTTGGCACGAGCCGAAAAGCTCTATAAGCTAAAAAACTTATCTCAAGTATGAGTTGACGAGCTCATCTTTGGCACGAGCCGAAAAGCTCTACAAGCTAAAAAGTTTATCTCAAGTATAAGCTGAAGAGATCATCTTTAGCATGACTTGGAAAGATCTATAAGCTGAAAAGATTATCTCAAGTATGAGATGAAGAGATCATCTTTAGCACGAGCTGAAAAGCTCTAGAAGTTGAAAAGCTCATCTTTAGGACAACCTCAACACTTGAAAAAATTTAGCGTACTCAAGAATTTTGATGTCAAGATTTTGCAAAAATTTCATTAATCTCAAACATTCATAATTGTCCCCTGAGCAGGGGTCTTCACATAAATTTTAAAATTAAAGGCATCCAACCTATCATTGGTAGAATTTATTGAGATGATCTACGTTCCATGAGTACGACAAGTTTTTCCCTTCTTCATTCTGTAGCTCGTAATTGCCAAGCCTAACCACCCTTTTCACTATGAAGGGTCTTTCCCAGTTAGGGCCCAACTTACAGTGCTTAGGGTCTTTCCTTGCTAGGACGAGATCCCTAGCTTTGAAGCTTCTTCCCTAACCCTTTGATTATAATATTGTGTTATCCTCTTTTTGTAAGAGGAGATCCTCTGCAATAATTCATTTCTTTTTTCATCGAGGAGGTCGAGGTTCCTGAGCAAAGCTTGATCATCATAGTCAGGCTTAAAAAGTTCAGTTTTGGGAGAGGGGAGCCCAATCTCCACTGGTGCAACGACCTTTGTCCTAAAAGCCAGGCTAAAGGGAATGCCATTTGTAGCTGTTCGAACTGTTGTTCTATATGCTCAGAGCACACTCAGGAGGTGGTCTACCCACCGGCCCTTTGATGCCTCTAGCCTTGTCTTTAAAGATTTAAGGATCATTTGTATGGTGACCTCTGCTTGAGCATTGGACTAGGGATGAGCTAGAGATGAGAAGTAATTTCTTATACCGACTTCCAAACAGAAATTTATGAAGGTGGGGTTGTCGAACTGCTTGCCATTGTCAGACACAATGGCTCTGTGAATTCTAAAACTGCACACTATAGACTTCTAGACAAAATTCCTAATTTTCTGCTCTGTAATAGTTGCTAAAGGCTTGAATTTTGCCCACTTTGTGAAGTATTCGATCGCTACCATTAAAAATTTGCACTGCCTCACTATTGAAAAGGCCATATGTTCATTATCGACGTAAGCTGCTCTGATGGGCAATGAGGGATATTCACATACATCTGGAAAGTCGTACACCTCTTGACCATGTCCTTAGCATCTCTCATCATAGTGGGCCAAAGTACGAGCTCCGATTTGATTTCCACAAATGCCCTCATGAATTTTTCTTAGCACATAATTGGCCTCTTCTGTTGTAACACACTTCAGAAGGGGTGTAGAGAATCCTCTTTTATACCTCGGATCAGTGTGAAACTTGACGACCTGTTTTTCAACTTGGTTGCCTCTTTAGGATCTTGGGGAAGAGTTCCATCCTATAGATAGCTGATAAATGGGTCCATCCAGCTTGACGTGACATCCACTGGGAAAACCTCTTTATCTTGGTCGGGGTGAATGCTTGGCTCGTTGAGGTGTTCTAAAGGATCGACCTTGTCGATATTTCCTTGATCTATTGAGGCTAGCTTGGCTAGGGCATCAGCTTGAGCATTCTCAGCTCGGGGTACTTATATGACTTTAGTGTGGATGGACTTAGGTATGAGGTCATCCTATCCTCCCGTGCTTCATATTCTGACTTGGCCTGCTTTACCACAAGTTGAGAGTCACTGTGAATCAAGAGTTGGTTTGCTTCCATTGAAAGTGCCAGCCGTAGATGTGCTATCAAAGCTTCATACTCGACCCCATTATTTGAGGCTTTGAAGTTGAACCTGAGGGCGTATTCCAAGTCGATGCCTTCTAGAAAGGTTAGGATGAGGCGAACTCCACTTCGCTGTGTGTTGGAGGCTCCATCAACAAAGAAATTCTATATCGAAAGGTTAGGTATGAAACCCTACTTGTATGGGTAGTGTCTGGATCAGGGGTCGATGTGAGGTTATGAAGTCTACAAGGATTTTTTCCTTTGATGGTCGTCCCAAGCTTGAACTTGATATCAAACTCTCCCAACTTGATGACCCACTTGACTAACCAACTTGAGGATTCGAGCTTTTGTAAGACCTACTTTATAGGTTGATCGGTCAAAATTTAAATAGAGTGAGCTTGGAAGTAAGGCCCTAGTCTCCTCACCATTGTCACCAATGCTAGGACTAGCTTTTCCATTCTGGGTATCTTTCATTTGGCCACCGTAGAGCTTGACTACAAAAATATAAAGGTTTTCGCCTCTTCTCTTCTTCCTTTACCAGGGTTGCGCTGACTGAAAATTCTAACACAACTAGCTACAAGGTAAGGATATCTCCTTCCTTTGGACTAACCAGCATAGGAGGTGAACTTAGGTAAGCCTTCAAACCTTGGAAGGCCTCCTCACAATGGTCATGCGACTGAAATACTGCTTTGAGAACCTTGAAGAAAGGATGGCACTTGTCACTAGAGTGTGAAATGAAACGGCTAAGACTTGTTATCCTCCTTGTGAGGCGCTTTACCTCTTTGATGTTGGTGGGTGACCTCATGTCAATCACTGCCTTTACTTTTTCTGGATTCACCTCGATCCCTCTCCTATTGATGATAAATCCCAAGAACTTCCCAACTGAGACCCCAAAGGCACATTTGGAAGGGTTGAGCTTCATCCTATACTTTTGGAGGATTTGAAATGATTCCTCGAGAAGTTGGATGTGGAGCTCTGCCTTCAAATACTTCACCAGCATGTCATTGATATAGACCTTCATTGTAGACCCAAGCTTCTCCATAAACATGTTATTTACCAATTGCTGATATGTAGATCTAGTGTTCTTGAGCCCAAGCAGCATGACCTAGTAGAAATAGGTCCCCTACTCAGTTATGAACAAGGTCTTATCTTTATCATTAGGATCCATCCTGATCTGATTGTATCCTGAGAAAGCTTCTATGAAGCTTATGAGCTCATCATCTACTGTAAAGTCGACTATGAGATTAATTCAATGTAGAGGAAAGCTATCATTCGGGTAGGCCCGATTAAGGTTGGTAAAATCAATGCACAAATGCCACTTTTCATTAGTTTTTTCATGAGTACTATATTGGCTACCCATACAGGATAATCTGCCTCCTTCATGGCCATGACTTGAAGAAGCTTGGACACCTCCGCATTGATTGTCTTTCATCTTTTTGAGGCAAAGCTCATTCTCTTCTATTTGATTGGTTTGTAGCTCGGGGCCACACTGAGCTTATGGACGGTCACCTTTGGCTCGATCCCCCGCATATCTTCCTATTTCTAGGTGAACACATCCGAGTTACTTCTTAGGAATGCCAAGAGCTTCTTCTTGAAGTCATCCACCAACTTGGATTCGATGAAAACAAAGTGTTCCGGGTTCTTGTCTATTTGTATAGGCTTTAGTTCTTCGGAGGGAATCGGTCTCATATCCATCTCATCCATCATGCGTGGGTCATATATTTGAATAGAGTCGAACTTTTTCTGTCTCATGGATAATGTGTAGCACTCTTTAGCCATCCGCTGATCTCCTTTTATGACCCCTACCCCATTTTCAGTGGGAAATTTCATTACGAGATGGTAGGCGGAGGGAATGGCCTTGATCAAATTTAGGGATGGTCTCCCTAATATTAAAATTTAAGCAGAAGATAAGTCCACGATAAGAAATCTTACTATAGTGGTGGTTTGGAATGGAGGGTCACTTAGGGTGAGCACGAGTTGGATTAAGCCTAGGGGGAAGACTTTCTCATCAGAGAACCCTATCAGGTGTGTTTTAATCGGCTCGAGCTTCTCCTTACCAATTCCTAACTTCTCAAAGACTCCCGAGAAGATGATGTATGTTGAGCTCCCATTGTCCATGAGCACCCAATGTACAGTTTTATTTGCTATAATGGCTTTCACGACTAAAGGGTCATTATGGGGGAGTTGGCACCCCTCTAAATAAGAGCCTAAAAAAGTGATCTCGAGGCCAAGACGTGAAGCCCTTTGCATAGTGTTTACTTCAACGAAGTCTTATGATATTTCTCACATGGGCTTTCCTGGTCGAGCTCGATTCTCAACTGCTTGCGAAGCCTCCAAATATTACTCTAACTTCGCCCAGAGCTTGCTGATGTTGTTGTTATCTTTACTGGGGCTGCTCCAATGCTCTTTCAGCTCGTTCTTCGCCATCCCGAACAACGAAATGCTTGAGCTATCCCCTCTGTATGAGGAACTTGATTTCCTTCTTAAGTTGGATGCACTGGTCGGTATCATGGCCATGATCTCGATAAAAGTTGTTGTACTTAGTGTGATCTCTCTTATGAGGGTCTGACTTCATCTTGGCAGGCCACTTAAGGTATCTCTCATTTTGAACCTGATGTAGCACCAAAGCCACCGAAGTGTTGAGTGGAGTGAACTGCTCAGGTGCATATCGAGGTTGTAGGTTTGGTTGAGATGGTCCCAGACGATCTCTTACATCCCCTATTTTCTTGGGAGATCAATCTCTTCCTCTCCGAGGTGATCGACCTCGTTCATAACTTCGCTCACGAATTCTCATGGGGCTAGAATCCTTTCATTTTTGTTTGAACGGTGCTCAGGGGTTACTGACAAACCACCATTTGAGAGGAGGACCTCCACCCTGTTGATATATTTCTCAGCCTTTGCTAGTACCTCAGTCATGGATGCATGAGGGTTTTTGGAGACTGAGAACATGAGATCCTTAGATTGGAGGCTTAGACCAGTCATAAAGGCTGTCAGGACGACCTTCTCATCCAGTCTGTCCACTCTGAGAGGCTCCTAGTTGAATCTCTTCATGTAGCTCCTCAAGGATTCACTATGATCTTTATTAACATTTAAGAGATGGTAGTTTGGCTTCATATACGTCCTTTCCCCGATGAAATGGGAGATGAATTGTACTAAAATTTCTTTGAAAGATGAGATTGAGTTTGGGGCCAATCTGTTGAATCAAGTAAAAGTTGAGCCCTTCAAGGTGATAGCGAAAGCTCAGTAGCGAATAGGGCCTTAGTACCCGTGGAGTTCCATCTAGTTCCTGTACGAATTCAGATGATCACGGGGATCTTGGTTCCATCAAATGTATCGATCTGAGGAGTGTTGAACTTGGGTGGAAAAGAAAAGTGTAGGACCTCAGTGATAAAGGGTGACTAAGTTTGTTGAAACAGAACCTCCATGGTTACTGGGACTCGGTTCTTCATGACTTCCTTCATATTTATCAGCTCGTGCTGGATTTCCCTGAATTGTTCCTCCTAAAATTGATCCAAGGTGTTATTTCGTGGGGCGGGTTGCCTATTCTACTTCCTTCCTCCCCCTCCCCGGCTGTCCTGCTATGTGTCTCATCTTCATTTTCCTCCCCAAGGGGCTGACGTCTGAGGTTTTCTACATATTGGCTATGGTGGTTCTTTGTTACGCTGTTCGGGGAATTCAAAGGATTTAGATGATTTAGAGGATGGTGGGGATTCAGAGGTTTCTGAATTGGTTGATTATGGACGTTCAATGGATTCTGAACTAGTGGATGAGGATTTTGCTATACTTGCTGAAGGTTTTGGGCTTGAATGAGAGCGACTAACTCCTCATTTTTCTTGAGAAGATAAATGAGGGTCTGTTGGTAGGTTTCTGGTTCCTCTATGGGTTGTGGGTCTACAACCTAAGGATTCAATGGAGGAGGAGGAACCCTTTGCTTGTTTTTTGGAATCTGGCTCATGCTTTGAGTTAGGACCATCAAGTAACAGAGATGAAGGTTTCAAAGGAAATGATGTAAATTATTTCCTATAGACGACACCAACTGATGATGTATGAACTCAAAACGTGAGGGGGATACTTAAGCTAAAAAGCTCGAGACTTGTAAGTAGTAGTGTGCAAGTGATTTAGTGGAGAAAAAGATGATTCAAGGTGGAGCCTGGTAACTCTATCCAATGCTACAATAGAACCACTGATTATAGTATGAGCTTAAGAAAGGTAAGAACACATAGATTATAGTAGTTCATCAACTGAAAAGTTTGGTTAATTCACTCTAATGAAGTCTCTTGCTCCTTGGAAAAATTGTATATTATTGGGAGAAGAAGATAGGGTTGCAATTTGTTCGATGCCTTTACATGGACAAGGCCTTTGTATTTATAACCACAGATGGGGTGGTCACTATGTCATCATTACATGGTCCTCAAGTTTCTAGGAATTTTTTGGAGAGAATATTGGGTTGTTAGAGGTTACATTCCCTAGGTGTGACGTTGCCTTCTAGAACATGTTGAGGTGGCCTTGTGACTTGTTTTCTAGAAGAGCCTATTGTGAGGTCGTTCTGCTTAGGGGACGACCTCCCATTCCATTAGACAGCTCATGAGCGAGGGAGCTCGGCCCCAAGATCTGTCCTGAGCTAAAAATGTTGGTTCTCCTCGTTATGTAACGCTGGTGACCTAGATACCAGTAACTGAGGTCGTTCTTGGATGACCTGGATCATTTTAACTAAGGACGTATGTGGAAAACCTTGACTTTTTATTTGGGGGTGGAAGTATGGCCACAAGGTCGGGAGACATACCTCGTCTATTGGCCCTTTTATGGCCTAGTTACCCACATATCTTTTTAGTTATTCGTGATGCCATTTTTGGGTACCATCAGAATCAAAGTAAAGTTGATATGAACATTAAATAGTATCAGCATTAAGCATTGATATGAACTGTTAATGATCCTACATCAACTGAATTGTTTTGAATTTATTCTTTAAACTTGTATTTGCAAATAAACTGACCACCGGCGGAGCCACGTTATAAGGAGGGACCCTTGCCATCACCGACGTTTGGCTAATCATGTATATGCCCTCCATATTTATTGCTATAAAATCATAACTATGCTAAATTTATTAAACTATCCCCTTAAATTTTGGAAAATTTGTGTAGTGGTACTAATAATATTTCTCATTTGAGTAAATTAGTGGCTCTTAGATGCAAAATTATCACCTAAAAGCGTTTCTTTTTTCAAAGAATTAATTTCTAAACAAGATGGGGATATCACAATGAGAGTTCCATAACAAGATTAATAATTCTATGTGATTAAATACATCAAAAGAAAATTGTTGAAAAATCTAGCATATAATCAATCAACAGTAGATCATTTTTTTTTTATTTGTAAGAACAACATCATGTTCCATGTACATATTTTGTTGAGCCTAAATTAATACTGGTTTTATAGTGCTGGCTTTGTCCTGAAACCAAGTGTACTTTTCTATAACTGGGAAGATCTTAATAATGTTTCGTTCAATTCAATAGACCTGAACTTGATTCATTTACAAAATGATAAACGATTGATTCTATTAGAAAATAATCGTATGTACTTAAATTTTATAATTAGTTTGATATTTAAAAAAAGTTTGAATAATTTTTTGTTCAATTTAATATACCTAAGCATGGATAGAACTAGTATAGTGCCTAGGGGGGCCATGCCCCCCAACCTCTGAAAAACCCTTATGTATAGATATACTATACTCCAAGAAGATGCTCCATTTCTGTAGTATATTGATCCCTCCAAGACCACTTCCACCATAATAGTGCTTTTAATCTTCACCTTCAATTAACGCTCTCTCTCTCTCTCTCTCTCTCTCTCTCTCTCTCTCTCTCTCTCTCTCTCTCTCTCTCTCTCTAAAATATTCCCCTACTTCAAACATAATATCAGGTCATTTACTAGTTTATTCGTTCAATAAAACATTCTATTGCTAAATAAGAATAGGCTCTCTCTTTTTTTTTTTGAACAGGTGAGAATAATCTCCCTTCCGAAAAAAATGAAAATAACCTCCCCATTTTAGATAGATTGAACAAAATGTCCCTTATGATCACTGTATTAATTTTACTTTTTCGGCCATAAATATTGCCCAACTAGATTTTGAAACATGATGGAGAACAATGTTTTGACGAACTCTTTGATTGCGTGCACAAACACGATATTTCTATAAAATTCAATACGAATACAATCATAAATGAATTTTGTGAAAGAAAAGAATGTCAAGCACTATTTTTAAAGACGATTGAGAGAATATAAAATAAAAGACTATTCCTTTGGTTTTTTCTCTCTTTTTTTGTGACAATATCTTTGTTTATACTGAATATATTTTTTATTTGATTATTATATATTGTTAGTTTAGATGTAAAAGGTATAAATATCCTATGATAAAATTATAGTTTTGTTCATGTTTTATAAAAGGGAAACTTGATATTAACGACAATAAATGAATGACCTCATTGAATATTTTTTTTTGTTGTGCCATTGTTCTTGTTTGGCCCCCCTCACGATGAAATCTTGGCTCCGTCCCTAGACCTAAGCCTGATTCATTTATAATACGACTAGTTATTGCCCATGTCTGAAGGCACGGAGTAATAAAAAAATTGTCAATCATAAACAAATTTATATTCACACCCAAAATCAAATCACAAAATATAGAGGAGAGAGAAAATAATTTAAACACCGGTTGTAGTGGGGGTGAGCGGTGGTGGGCGATAGTGGTGGTGGTGGGAGACGGTGATGGTTGTGGAGGGCGACGGCGACCGTGGTGGATTTTGGTTGACGATAGCGGTAGTGGCAGTCATGGTAGATGGCGGTGGTGGTAGTGGTTGAGGGTGATGGTGGGCGATAGTGACGGTGGCAGGCAGTGTTGGTGGTGGGTCAACAACGGTGGTGGTGGGTGATGACGATGGTGGTGGTGGGTGGTGGCGAATGGCGGTGGTGGTGGGAGGTGTGGTGGGGGTGGGTGGGTGACATTGGGTGGCGACAGTGGTGGGCGACAACGGGTGGTGGGTTATGGTAGTGGGTGGCAGTGGGTGGTGGGGGGTGGTGGGTGGTGGCGGTGGGCAACGATGGTGGGGGGATGATGGTGGTAGTAACAATAAATATAAGAATGAGATGATGATGGTGGTGAATGGTGGCGGTGGTAGCAAGCAATGGTGGGTGACGACAGTGGTGGTGGTGGTGGGTGGTGGCGATTGATGGTGGTAGAAGTGGTGGTGTAGTGGCGGCGGTGGGACGGTAGGGGTGGTTGGGCAGTGGCGGTGGTGATAGGGTGGTGGCAACGGTGATGGGGTGGTGGCGGTAGTAGTGGTGAAGTGTTTTGTAGAGAAGTGATTTTGAAGAAGTAGAAGTTATTTTTTTTTTCTTTTACTTACTTATTTAATTGGTAAAACTACTTTTGACTTATTTGGAAGTAATTAAAATAAATTGTTCCAAACACTTCCTTTTTTTTTTTTTAAGTGCTTATGAGAAGCCAGAAGTTCTAGAAGCACTTTTGAAAAGTCACTCCAAACACACCCTTAGAGCATCTCCAACATAACATGTAAAACACCAAAAAAAACTAAAATTTCGCTAACCGAAGACAAAACCATACTCAAATAGAATATGTTTAGATGTTCTAAAATAGCTTTTTACTACAATGATGCTCTAAATATAGAGCATCACTGTAGCAACTTGTATAAGTACTTTATAATTTTCTCTCTCTCCTCATATAAACCCACCTTTTTGTCCACTCTCTGTCTTTCCCTTCATTCTCTCTCTCTCTCTCTCCCCTCCCTCCAACAGTCCCAATGAAGGTACAAAATTTGTGAAATAATATTTAAAAGAAGTAGTTAAAATATAGAAAATTTGTTGGACTGTGTATTGAAAAAGTGAGTAGCTAAACTTGAAAAAGTGTACTTTTCGATAGCTAAAATACAAAAACTTGTTGGAGATGCTCTTTGGGGGCCTATTTTCCCTATTAAATTTGGGGAGTTAATATTAGTCGTCGGATTAACTTAAAAGTAAAATTTAAAACGATCTCAACTGCGAAAAGCAAAAGTCATTTTTTATGTCTTCAATCATAAACATATTTGTATTTACACCCAAAATCAAGTACAAAAAACATAGAGGAGAGAGAAAGGAATTTAAGCACCAGTTGTAATGGGGGTGAGCAGTGGTAGTGGTGGTGGGTGAAGACGGTGATGGTTGTGGTGATCGGCAATGACCGTGGTAGTAATGGTAGCCTGGGTGGCAACGGTGATGGTGGTGGTGGGTTTTGGGTTTTGGGTGACGATGGTGGTAGTGGCAATCATGGGTGACGGCAGTGGTGGTGGTGTGTATGGGTGGTGGTGGGCTACAGTGATGGTGGTTGGCAGTGATGGTGGTGGGGCGACGATGGTGGTGGTGGCAGTGGAAGGTTGTGGTGGTGGGCGGTGACAATGGTGGTGGTGGGTGTGAGTGATGGTGGACGACGACGGGTGCTTGTGGATGACGGTGGTGGTGGGTGGTAGCGAATGGCGATGGTGCTTGTGTATGACGGTGGTGGCGGGTGGTGGCGAATGGCAGTGGTGGGGGTGGGTAATAGTAGGTGGTGGCGATGGTAAGTGTGATGGGTGGTGGTGGGTGAGAGTAGGTGGCGATGGTGGTGCACGACAAAGGATGGTCGTAGGTTGTGGTAGTGGTGGTAGGCAACGATGGTGGTGGTGGTTGATGGCGGTGGGCGATAATGGTGATGGGATGATGGTGTTCGTGGTAATAAATATAAGAATGAGATGATGATGGTGGTGGATGGGGGCGGTGGTAGCAATTGGATGTGTGTGACGATGATGATGGTGGTGGCGGGGGTGGCGGCGGTGGTGATGGTAGTGGTGATGGTGGGGCGGTGGGGGTGGTGTGGGGTGGCGGCCACGGCGGTGGTGGGGCGACGGTGGTGATGGTGGTGGTGTTGAAGTGTTTTGTAGAGAAGTAATTTTAAAGAAGTAGAATTTATTTTTATTTTTTTTACTTTTACTTACTTATTTAAGTGGTAAAACTATTTTTGATTTATTTAGGAGTAATTAAAATAAGTTGTTACAAACACTATATTTTTTTTTTAAAGTGCTCATGAGAAGTCATAAGTTCTAGACGCACTTTTGAAAAATCACCCGAAACACATCCTTAGGGGACCTATTTTTTCCTATTTAATTTGGTGAGTTAATATTAGCTGTCGGATTAAATTTAAAATAAAATTTAAAACGATCTTAACCACGAAAAATAAAAATTATTTTTAATATGGTACTTTATTATATAGAAATACAAAAAATTTTATGATGCAAAACAATCCGTATGATTGTGTAATGGATAAAGTATTTGGCTTCTATTGAAGAGATTAGTTTAACTTGCACTGGAAAGTTTTTTGAATTTACTTGAACATGAACTCACAATACGAAAATAAATCAAGTATGAGCAATAAGTTAGAAATCAAGCTAATTAAGTTTAAACAAGAACTTAAAGCACAATAATTGAGTACTAGCTAAGCTGTAATTAAGTCGAATTGAGTTTCAGCATACTAAACTTTTAAAGATTCAACTTGGCTCATTTAGCACTCTTAATTTTTTTTTTTTTTTTGGCCACTTAAGCAAGACAAAAACAACTTTATCAAGCTTCTTCATTGTCTCAAGCTTATTATCCAATACAAGTTTTCTCTTGATCCACTATTCGAACATCATTTTAAATATAAATATAAAAATATTTATCTAAATAATAAAGTAAAGCTATTTTTAAATCCAAAGAAAAAAAAAACGACTCAGATCATTTCAAGATAAATAAAGTCTTTACCTAATGAACAACGATAGCTCAAGATTAAAAAAAAAAACAGCTCAGATCATTTCAAAATATATTGATCTAACGGACTAAAAGTTTGCTTAAACCTGATCATGTAGAGGCCTGTGCGGCAAGTTATGTTATTAAGATAGCGGCAGAGTTTGGATATGATAAAGTTGTGCATGAGGGCGAGTCTAAAATGGTTGTTGATGCACTTCGAAGAGACATGATTGATTTATCTAAAGTTGGCAAGTTTGTTGATCAAATCAAGGTATATGCAAACAGTTTTGTTGTGCTTTTCTTTTCATGGACTCGTAGAGAAGGTAATGCTGTGCGCATTGCCTAGCAAAATTTGTAGAAAATTGTCTGGAACCCCATATTTCGAGGGAGGATTGTCCTTTGTTCTTGACACTTCTCCTTCAACATGATATAACTAGTTCAAATTAATGAATATTTACTACTGTTTCTATCAAAAAAAAATATGGATTATTTATAGATGTTGAGGTAACTATTTGGAATAGTCAACACCGATCGGATGTAATCCAGAAGACACCTTAGATGTCCAAACTGGTGCAAATTCAAACGATCAGAACCTGTGCGAAATTCAAATTCGAATTTAAGTGTGAAATTTGAATTTCAATGGGCAGAAGAATTAAATCGGGGTAAGGATTTAAGGACCCAAATGATAGACAAATTTTATCCAAAAAGATAAGGTTGGATTAAACCCATAGCGACACCCGAGCTTGACGGGTTGGGGCGGCAATGCACGCCTATGGTCAAACCCAAGCTCATCTAGTACTTTCTCGTCCATAAAAGTAGAGTGCCCCTTAGGGCTCAATCCTTAAAGCAAACTTCGAGTATATATCCTCAGGTTAGAATTCTTGTCCAACCAATGTGAGATTGATATTAAATCCCTCATGTAACAAACTCTATTTCCAAGTTTCAAGTGAGTCCCTTTAGAGTATATTTTCTCATTTGTTTTTTACTCAATTTGAGCAAGATAATATACCATGTTAACCAATCCATGGAGTAGAACATGAACTCACAAAATTTACTCAAAGCACTGAATCACTTTAATTTAGACTCAAAATCGACAAAAAAAATCAAATTATTGACCTCAAAAATTTCGTTGTGTCCAACATTATTTTCTTTTCTCATTTGATTTCTACATTTGAGACAAAAATTCAAATGATATTGAACTGTCTACCCTATTTATTGCATGCGGCTCAATTATGAATTATCTAATAGAAGTTTGCAGTTTTTTACCAAACTCGGGTGGTATTGAAATTATTTCTCAAATCCATATAGTTTTAAAGATGTCAATTGGATTGACGTTTTTAAACCAAAGACGTCAGTCATCTAACATTTTTTAGGGCACACCAGCTGTCCTACAAATAAAAATGTTCGTTTTTCTGACGTCTTTTGAGTTAAAAACGTCAATCCGACTGACATCTTTTATATTAAAGACGTCAGTCTAACAGTCTTTTTGATGTATTTTCCCCTTCAACATTTTCCAGCGTTTTAAGTCTTTTTCAAGCTACAATTTACACAATTAATTCTGATCTTCATTTTTATGGATGACACAAAAATTGAGAGTTAAGAAATATTTTTTGGTTTTTTCAACTGTTCAAATGCAGAGAATGCGTTTAATTATTTGACACAAATTTTCACAATCAGCTTTAATGCAAATTTTGATACCATAGTAGTTTTTTTATTTATATGAAATAGAAATAAAAAGGATCACGTTTATACGACATGAAACAGACAAAGAACAACATATGTTTTCTGATGAGGACCATGTTGCCAACAACATAGTGATTTACCATGTGCACACATACTAGCAGGGAGAAATTGTTCAAAATCGTCATCACTTGAATCATTAAAATTAGAAAGTTTCATGGTCAGAAGTTAGTAATGGATCCCCCAACATAGCATTAATAGCCTCGTCAAGATCTGAATGCTCTATCTTTGCACATTTGATGAAGTGGAATCAATCTAGACGTCGTTGCATTGGATCATTCTCACTTTGAAGTCTTGCTATGATATCATCATAGTTGTTGGTGCACTATTCCACATACATATCAGCTTATGGCACCCGTAATTCATGCTAATGATAGTATACTTGAAGCTCACAATGCTTGAAATAAAATGTTATCCATCTTGGTCCTTGTAGGTGGTAATAGAATTGTCGAGGTGGAATAGTTGTTGTAGGCCCAATAATCACATGGCTGACTTCTGTGTAAGGGTCATGAATGTTGATCAACTCATTGCGAAAGTCACGCAATCTTCTATACCACGTTACACCAGTGGGATCTGTATAGTTTCCATTTTTTGGTATAATAAATGATGACGAACTTTGATGCTAGTGTGCATCAAGATGTTGGTGTTGGTTGTGTGAGGACAAACCATCGTTTGTTCGACTTAAAGACCAGAATGATAAACTTCTAGGCATTTTAGTATAGGATTTACATTGTGAACAAATGTGTATATGTACACAAAAGTAATGACTTTACACATTTAATCAATAATTTTAAAAAATCACTGGAAACAGCAACATTGGATAGTCACTTATTATACTGACAACTCTTTGATGAATAAACACTTGGGTTAATTGCACTAGAGGTTCTCAAAGTATGGGGTTTGTTTTATTTTGGTCTCTAATGTTTCAATTGCATCATTTTGGTCCTTGAAATATTTAATATGTTTCTATATGGTCTTTTAAGCAGACAACGTCTAGATTACTAACGATTTTTTTTATCATAACCTTGTCATATAATACCTAAATATGGACAAAAAATAATTTTGATAACTCTTAAACAAAATTTGAGTAGTTATTAACAAAAAAATGTGTAATATGGTAGCTTTTGACCTAAATTTGGATAGTTCATAATTAAAACTGTGTAATTTAGGTAGCTATTTAACCAAAATTTGAGTAAAAATTTGGTCAAGAGTTATCTAGATAATTTTTTTTACCCATATTTAAGTATCACGTGACAAGTGTATGATAACAAATCGTTAGCAATCTGGACATTGTCTGCTTGAAAGACCATATATAAACATACTTAATACTTCAGAGATCAAAATGATGCAATTGAAACGTTGGGGACCAAAATTAGACAAACTTCATACTTTGGGGACCTCCAGTACAATTAACCCTAAACACTTACACTAACAACACACTAAAGACTAAACACTAAGGCTTTCTATTGCATTGATTACTAAACATTGACACTTACAACACACTGATGACTAAACACTGACTCTAAAAACATGTTGATGACTAAACACCGGCAATGACAATAAATAACAATGACAACACTAATTGGACTCGCAGAGTACTGTCACTTCATTGTCTTACTCGTTCATATTTATTTAGTTGTTGTCCATTGCAGTTAAGTTTTTTCATCTGACATATACTCATCTGATATGTATTGTTTATTAGTCAAAACATTATTTCTTTCAATTAATATTTGCTCTCGTCCGTAAGTAGATGATGACATGGTGATAGCCATCTCGAGCATATAGTATCAATATCTATGGAGAAGTATCCTATTGTTCTCCACTCAGACTCGTTTAACTGTAGGTCAAATGCACATTGAACGGCCAGAAAGACAAGGACAAACAAATATGTAAATATTTAGTCACAAATTACATAATATGTACATAAATTTGTAAATTTAAATTATAATGAGAGAGGCAGATAGTGGAAAAAAAAAAAGGGTGAGGGAGGGAGAGATAGACAGAGAGAAAGTGAGTGAGAGAGAGAGTTACTTGTTACAAAGACCGGCTAGAGTGAAGGGAATTAGTTGTTGTGGTGGAGGAATGTTGATTTTTGGGCTGCCACGCCCTGCAAATCTGATTGGTACGGCTTGGGGGTTCCAAAATCAAGTGGAGGACCTTGATTTCAAGTGATTACGGAGGATTTGTGGTTGTGGTGGTGGAGTCGTGGATTTCGATGGTTGATTTTTAAAACTGGGCGTAGTTTTTGAAATGTCATTTGGACTGACGTTTTTAATGTGTCCAAAATTTTTAGGACTCTTGCATTTTTGGAGGGAGCTCGTGGGTTTGAATTTAAGACATCAGTCCAAATGATGCTTTTAAAATAAAGACGTCAGTTGAACTAAAGTTTTTAAAAACTATCTGTATTTGGTAAAAATATTTTCGAAAAACCAGGCTAACTTGGCAAAAAGCTCTAGAAGTTAGGCACCAACTATATAGCAAAAATTATAGTTCACGTAAAATACAAGAAAGTGAGCAAATGAGCTCAAAGGTAGAACAAAAATAACTGAGTAATTCTATGCTTCCCAATTTGTATCTAAAAAACTCATCCCAAATGAGTTGGCACCTTCTCACAACACATTGTGGACCCTAATAAATCAACTTTTTCATAAAATATGAGGTATGTGAAGGTGTCAATTCATTTAGGAAGAGTTTTTTGGGATACAAGTTAGGCAACATAACATTACTCAACATAACCCCTTATTATTTTATCTTCTTGGTTACTGCAAACCAAGATAGTTAGAAAATAAAAGTTTCGCCCTTTTCAAAGATAAAGTGTCACACCCCATCCCAAGAAAGAGAGAGTGTGTGGGTAATTCTAACATGTTAACCATTAATCCTCATATTAATTAGAGTAATTAATCATGTGCATCATTAATGAAACCCACCCACTCAAATAAATAATTTCATATAAGAGCAATGCTATATATCTCAAATTTGTATCCCAAATGTGCATCCCAAATCAATAAGGATGGTTGGATCAGTGAGTCCCAATTAAAAAAGTTGGTGAGACCCACTCATCCAATGGTTCCCATTGATTTGGTATACAAATTTGGGATACAAATTTGGGATATAAAGTGATGATACCTAAAATAAACCCTAAGCACGAGCTCAGAAAATGAGCCTAGCTTGGGAGGTCAGGTAAGATAAGCAGAGCTCATCCAAGCCATAGTCAGAGCTCGTCCAGCCAGTGTTGGAGCTCCTCCAGGCAAGATAATATGGGAAGAGGTGAGGGGACAACAAGATGATAGCGAACACCTCCGAAATAATAGCCAAGCTGGAATCAAGGCATAAAACCCTTAACCAACCAAGATCCTCTCCAAAGATTAAGGAGGATCCCATGGTAGAAGGCAAAGATCTCGGGATATAGTTCGTTAAGCCAGCCATATGGAGTTTACGTAACTCCGGGATTGGGGAGAGAAAGGGGGAAAGATCCCTTCATTACGGGAAGTAAAATCGAGTTAGAGGTAAACAAGAGGCTATAAGAGGGGGGTAAGCTTCCATCGAGGAAAGGGGGCGATAGAGCCACGAGGAACCCTAATTTCCTACACATTGCATTGTAACAAACCCATCATGATCAATAAGAAAATAAGAGCAAGAGACTCCATTAAAGGGTGGACTAGCCGAGCTCTCAGGCCGGTGAACCACTGTAATGACATTGTGTTTATTTCCCTTTCCTCAATTTTCCTAAGCATCTACCAGCATATTTGCATGAGCCTTGTAGTTCAGACACCATACTTGATTTCATGCACGCCCATATCCTTTGCTCATCTTCGGAAGATTAACACCATCAGTTTGGCGCCGTCTGTGGGAACGATAGTTCTTGTTACAAGTATACTGATTTTTCAGTGACTGATGGTTTCTACACTAAACATGAGTAAAAGTTAGATGAATCCCCCAAGAATGCAGAATCCCCATGAGGTCACCAGTGGGAGGCAACCGGAAAACCTTCATGATTTCATCCCCACCGCTGAAAACGACCCACCTGTGGTGGATCTCCCCGCTAACAATGAACTAGACGCCCTTCGCTTGGTCAATCAGCGCTTACTCCAACAAAATGAGGAGCTCTTAAAGCTCTTACAAGCTCCCCAGCAGACGCAACCAGCCCGGCGAGGCCCAAATGATCTTCCTCTTAGGGAACGGCAATGCCTTGATCCCCTCAGGGAGACGAATGAAGGAGGGGAAAGCAGTCACGTACCCCCTCAATCGCCTAGGAGGGGGATTAATAAAGAAGCACAAAGCCAGAACGAAGGGTTGGAGAGGAATGATTTCCTTCCTTTCCAACAGGAAATAATGGAGCAATATTGGGAGCACCGCTTTAAAGACATCCAGCAAGAGCTCAACCACATGAGAGAGGTAGTAAAGGTCAAAACCCCAGTAACAATGGATGCCTTGGTGCAACAAACTGAATCCCCGTTCACTCCCGGGGTACTACATTTCCCCCTTCCTCTGAAGTTCAGAGTGCCTCAGATGGAAGTTTTCGATGGGACAAGAGACCCTATGAATCACCTCAACACCTACAAAAACCAAATGGAGTTGCATGGATACCAGAATCCTGTGCGATGTAGGGCCTTCGCCATCACCCTGAAGGGGTAAGCCTTAGCATGGTTCAATAGGCTCCCCCCAGCTTCGATCTCTTCTTTCAAAAAACTCTCCATTTCTTTTGTGTCTCACTTTATCGGAGCTCGGATCTACATGAAGTCAAGCTATTATTTATTGAACATAAAGCAAAGGCCTGATGAGAACTTGCGATCTTATGTACAGAGGTTCAATTCAGAATCTCTGAAGGTAGATATCCCTGACGAAAAGTTTGTCATTACTGCTTTCATTGCAGGATTAGGAGTCTAGTCAAAGGATTTAATGTTCTCTATATCGAAGAACCCTCAAGCAAGCATGTCTGAGGTGTTAGCCAAGGCAGAGAAGTACATAAATGGTGAAGAAGCACTCCTTTCGAAGGTGGGGAGTACATCCTCACGAAAGGAGAAGGAAAAAGAAGAGAAGAGAAGGGACCGAAGTCCTAGGAAAGAAAAAGGGCGAGAAAGGTCTCCAAGGAGGGATAGATATCGTTCATCGAAGAGAAGAGGAAATGTTAGAGACCGCTTGAGCCCCATGCAGCCTGAGCTACAGCCTAGATACGGACCTCAGCGATTCACTCCGCTTACCGCCGCTATATCCCAAGTTCTATATGAGGTCCAAAATGAGAAGTTCTTAAGGTGGCCACCTCGGATGAAGGCAGATCCAGCAAAGAGAGACCCCACGAAGTATTGTGACTACCATAGGGATCATGGTCACCATACCGATGACTGCATTCAATTAAAGAAGGAGATCGAGTTCTTAATTCAACGAGGACAGTTGCGTCGCTTTGTGGCCCATGACAACCAGAACCGAGCTCTTCCACCGCCGCCACCTCAACAGCAAGCACGTGCGCTACATCAGCAGCCTTTAGGTGAGATCAGAGTAATATCTGGAGGATTTGCGAGAGGCAGAGAATCCAGCTCAGCCAGGAAAGCACACTTCCGACGAATCAGAGCCAAAGAAGCTCTCGAAGTGCATACTGTATCCAAAGCACCGTGCTTAGACATAGCTATCACTTTTTTAGATTCTGATTTGGAGGGATGCCAATACCCCCACGATGATCTATTGGTGGTACGAGCTGTGGTAGCTAACAGAACCGTTCATCAAGTTCTGATCGATAACGGGAGCTCGGCAGATATCATCTTCGCGCCCGCATTCGACAAAATGGACATAGGAAGGGGAAAACTCGAACCTGTAAGCACTCACTTGCTAGGTTTCTCAGGAGAAAGGGTGCTCCCCCTAGGCTCAATCCAACTTGTGCTCACCCTAGATGACCCGCCTTGCCAAGCCACCACGACCGTAAGATTCCTAGTGGTTGATGCACCTTCTGCATACAACATCTTGCTTGGAAGGCCTTCCCTTAATTCTATGAGGACAATCCCATCTGCCTATCACTTGGTCGTCAAATTTCCAATAGAAAATGGAATCAGAGTGGTCCGGGGAAACCAGCGCGTAGCAAGAGAATGCTACATGGCTTCTGTGAAAATGAAAGAGGTTGAGAACATCCAATTGGATGAACTCGACATGAGAGATGAGCTGGAAACCAGACCAATCCCATCGGAAGAGCTAGAACCTGTACAGCTAGATGGTGAGCCTGAGTACCTTGTTTATGTGGGATCCAAGCTCAGCAGAGATATTAATGATCTTCTCATCCAGTTCTTGAGGCAAAACATGGAGGTGTTTGCCTGGAAACAAGAAGATATGGAGGGTATCGAATCTTCGGTTATCATGCACGAGCTCAGCGTGAACCCGAGTTGCAAGCCTATCAAACAGAAAAGGAAGAGTTTCACCCCGGAGCGTCAAAAAGCCATTAACGAAGAGGTCAACAAACTTCTGCATGCCAGAGCCATTAGGGAAGTGGATTACCCAATATGGCTAGCTAATGTTGTCCTCGTTAAGAAGACCAATGGCAAGTGGCGCCTCTATGTTGACTTCACTGACCTAAATAGGGCCTGCCCCAAGGACAGTTTCCCCTTACCTCGAATAGACTTGATTGTGGATGCCACCGCTGATCATTAGCTCCTTAGCTTTATGGACGTTTTTTCCGGATATAATCAGATTAGAATGGACCCTAATGACCAGGAAAAGACCTCTTTCATAACTGAGCAGGGGACGTATTGCTACCAGGTTATGCCCTTCGGTTTGAAGAATGCTGGAGCCACTTATCAACGATTGGTGAATAAAATGTTCCAAAAGCAGATCGGAACGACCATGGAAGTATACATTGATGACATGTTGGTCAAATCGTTGAAAGCAGAGCTCCATATCAAGCATTTGACAGAATCTTTCCAGGTCTTAAAAGAATACAAAATGAAGCTCAATCCCGCCAAGTGTGCCTTTGGAGTCTCTGCCGGAAAGTTTCTGGGCTTCATAGTCAATAGCAGAGGAATAGAGGCGAACCTAGAGAAAGTAAAGGCGGTGCTGGATATGCGACCTCCATCCAACACAAGGGATGTGCAGCGTCTAACAGGAAGAATAGCTGTCTTAAGCCGCTTTGTGTCCAGATCAAGTGATAAGTGTCAACTTTTCTTTCAAGTATTAAAGAAGGCATTACAGTGGGATGCCCAGTGTGAGGAAGCGTTCAGAGCACTAAAGGATTATCTGGGCTCCCCACCTACTCTGGTGAGCCCGGTGGAAGGTGAGGTCCTTACTCTCTACTTAGCAATGTCAGATTTCTCAACAAGCGCAGCGTTAGTAAGGGATCGCAATAGAGCTCAGCAACCAGTATATTATTGTAGCAGAGCTTTGAGGGGGGCAGATGAGAGATACCCAAAGATGGAGAAGCTCGTTTTAGCATTAGTCACGACTGCCAGGAGGCTTAGGCCATATTTCCAAGCCCACACTATCGAAATCCCAACAAATCAACCAATGAAACAAGTACTAAGTAAACCAGAGACTTCGGGTAGGCTGGTTAAATAGGTCATTGAGCTCAGCGAGTTCGATATCAGGTATAAACTGAGAACAGCCATCAAAGGGCAAGTGCTGGCTGACTTCATTGCAGAATTCACAACGGGAACACCCACGGAGGCCACACAGCTGGTACCCGACCTCCCCACGTGGAAACTCTCTGTGGATGGAGCTGCCAACGGCCAGGGTAGCGAAGCTGGCTTAATTTTGACCTCCCCTGATGAAGTAGATGTTGAATATGCGTTAAGGTTTGGTTTTAAGGCCTCCAACAACGAGGCAGAGTATGAGGATGTCATAGCTGGTTTAAACCTTGCTCACTCGATGGAAGCAGAACAGCAGGAGATCTGCAGTGACTCTCTGCTTGTGGTGAAGCAGATAGAAAGGTTCTACGAGGCCAAAGGCAAAAAAATGATCATTTACCTCAGAAAGGTGCAGGAATTAATCAGGTAATTTGTGCAAGTTAAGATTATACATGTCCCCAGATCAGAGAATGCTCGAGCAGATGCGCTAGCAAGGTTAGCAACTGTTTCACAGAAAAATTTAGATAGGTTGATACCAGTAGAGCATTTGGTCGAGCCATCAGTAGGAGTTGACAAGGAGGAAGTTTTCCCAGTCCTTTCCCCACCTGTTTGGATGGACTCAATTAGGGAATATCTTCAGAACGGAACTTTGCCAACAGACCCCAAGGAGGCTGCAAAGATAAGGGTGAGGTCAGCCAGATTTTCTATTGTGCAAGGAAACTTATATAAACGAGGATTCTCGATGCCTCTCCCCAGATGTGTGGGAGATGAGGATGCCGATTACATCCTTAGGGAGATTCATGAAAGAATTTGCGATAACCATATCGGAGCTCGGACACTGGCGGGAAAAGCTTTGAGGCAGGGATATTACTGGCCCACCATGTTGAAGGATGCCCCCGACCTAGTTAAGAAGTGTAAGGCGTGTTAGATACATGCCAACATCTCTCATTGCCCACCAGAATTCCTCACCTCGGTGTTAAGCCCTTGACCCTTTCAGCAATGGGGATTGGATATTCTTGGCCCTCTACCCACCAGCATAGGGCAGTGTAAATTCGGCATAATTGGAGTGGACTATTTCACTAAATGGGCTGAGGTGGAGCCTCTGGCCACGATCACGGAGCAAAAGGTTCAGAATTTCACTTGGAAGTCTATAGTGTGCAGATTTGGGGTACCTAGAGCAATCGTCTCTAATAATGGAAAACAATTTGACAACCCGAAGTTCAAGAAGTTTTGTGCACAGCTGGGGATAAAGAATTATTTCTCGGCCCCAGCCCATCCACAATCAAACGGACAAGCAGAGGTGACAATCAGAACAATCAAAGCAGCCTTAAAGACCAAGCTCGAGTCTTTGAAGGGAAAATGGGTTGAATATATCCCAGAAGTGTTGTGGGCATATAGAACAACCCCTACGACAGTAACTCAGGAAACACCGTTTGCTTTGGCTTTCGGAATGGAAGCAGTGTCGCCTGTAGAGATAGGGATACCATGCCCTAGAACCGAGCTCGCAGATCCAGAGCATAATGATGAATCCCTCCTGCTGAATCTCGACCTCTTAGACGAAAGAAGAGAGAAAGCCTTGCAACGCATTCAGAGTTATCAGAGAAAAACCGCTAGATATTACGACAGGAAGGTAAGACACAGAAGTTTCAAGGTTGGAGACTTGGTGCTTAGGAGGCTTTTGCTTGCGAGAAAAGACCCCACACACGGGAAGTTGGGGCCAAACTGGGAAGGTCCCTACGTCGTTTCAAGAGTAATTAGGCCGGGGAACTATGAGTTACAAACGGAAGAAGGAAAGATCCTACCTCACTCTTGGAATGCCGAGCATCTTAAAAGATTCTTTCAGTAAGTTTTACCTGTAATAGAGTTATTTTCAATAAAAATAAGCAAGCTCTTTCATCCATCCTCATATGGTTTCCCAAAAAAAAAATATATATATATATATATATATATATATATGAAACGGGCTCTATAGCTCAAGATAAGCTATTCAGCTTATAAGGACCGAGATGAGCTCCTCAACTCATAAACAAACGATAAACTTCTAATCTTATAAAATTCAAGATGAGCTCCTCAACTCATAAACAAACGATAAGCTTCTAAGCTTATAAAATTTACAATGAGCTCCTCAGCTCATAAACAAACGATAAGCTTCTAAACTTATAAAATCTAATATGAGCTCCTCAGCTCATAAACAAACGTTAAGCTTCTAAGCTTATAAAATCTAAGATGAGCTCCACAGCTCATAAACAAACGATAAAATTCTAAGCTTATAAAATCTAAGATGAGCTCCTCAGCTCATAAACAAACGATAAGCTTCTAAGCTTATAAAATTCAATATGAGCTCCTCAGCTCATAAAGAAAAGATAAGACAGGAATGAGCTCCTTAGCTCATCTAATAAGAGATGAGCTCGTCAGCTCATCGAGAGGAAAAACGAGTTCATCAGCTCATATACACACACACATGTTCAAAAAGAAAGATCTGATATTCAAGGATTCACGGATACAAGTGTTCAAAAAGATGTAAAAGTGAAGCGAGGGGGAAGGGAATACAAGGAGGTAGAACTCCTAATTCTTCTTAAGCAGTGACTTCAGCTCGGCAACTTCCTCCCTCAGGCGCACATTCTCCTCCTTCAGCTCATCCCTTTCTTGCTCAGCCCTGTGGAGCGAGTCGAGAAGCTTCTGACCTGCTGGGGTAAGAAAAACAGTGGCAAGAGAGTCAGGTGAGAAGGAGTCATCCCTCTTATGCTTCTTTGAACTCGCGCCGGTATCCCCCTCCTCATCAGTGTCCTCTTCCTCACTTATATCCTTCTCGTCAGACTCAGAAGGAGAGGTCCAAGGAGAATCTGGAGTGAAGGAAAAATCATATTCAGTAGCCTCAGCCCCAAGCAGATAAAGGTTCTCATTTTTCATCAACTCCAAAAAAGTCTTAGGCTCTACAAGCATCAGCTCATAAATATTCATCATCTCTGGAAAATCCAGATCAGGAGGACCTGCACAACAAGAATATAATAAGAATAACTCTTCATGGAAAAAGTTCAAGAGATTTCAGCTTGAGCATACCAATGCGAAAAAAGCTCTTCCAGGACCGAGGAATCCTAGTGTCAGGACAGCGCAGCTCAGGAGACCGCCAAGACTTCTTAGAAGCAAAGAAAAAGCGCCGGGACCACCCTTCAGGATTAGAAGGAAGGTCCCAAACTAAAAGAGGTAAATCAAAATGCATCCAACGAAAGAAACTGAGGTAGGGAACATCGTCTTCCTCGATCTTGAAGAAGTAAAGGAACTCGGCAACAGAAGGAAACCTACCGTTGCCATACAAGCGCCAGAAGAGGAAGAAGCTGACCATAGCAGCCCATCCTCGAGGGGAAAGACGAGAGGGGCACAGGCCATAATGGGCAAGAATTCGCCCAATAGAAGGATGAATGGGAAGGCGAAGTCCCATGTCCATTGTACCCTCAAAAAAGCAAACTTCCCCTTGAGAAAGATAGTTGCAAGGCTCGTTAGGGGTGGGAACTCGCAGAGGCAAGTCAAGGTCAGGGAAGAACCGTTTCTTGATGGCTACCAAATCAGAAGGCTCTAGTGTTGAAGGAGACAAGTAATGACAATGCCACTTCCAGTCGATTCCGAAAGAAGTACGTTCCTTGAACAAAGAAGAAAGGGAGGCAGCCATCAGGATTACGATGAGGACAGAACGGAACCACGAAGATTCAAGAAGAGACTCATAAGTATTTTGGCAAAAGAGAAAGAAACACAGGAGATGTTAGGAGACTTAAAGAAAATCGTAAGCTTTTAGGAAACCAAGAACCACATGGAAGGCAGAGTCGGCGGTCTTTTTGGTTTCCTAATTAATAAAGGTAGTTACGGTTTTAGAAAACAGTTGGGTAAATGCGGGAAGGTGAGACAGCACAAGATAACCCCTCCCAACGCACTCAATACAATTGGAAATAAGCTTGACCCCACCTAAACAGAGTATTCCTCATACTTCTTTGAATTGAGCTCAGCTCAGTTGGCAGCCTGGCATCTCCATAGCAAATTTTTGAGACCTCCAGTTCCAAGTACCATGCTCGCATCAGCTCGTGAAATTCTTAATTTTGCTTTAAGAAGCACTGAAGTACTTCTCAAAGCAATGGGGGCAAGAGGAATAACAAAGGAAAACAACTATGTTTCAAAGCAAAAAGCAAAGCCAGAAATCACATCGCAACACATCACAATTCGAAACAAAAATTCAGAATTTCAGAATTTTTTTTTCAAAGTTTGTATCCTAGAACACAAGTTTGAAGTACATGAAAAATGAAATTAGAATCACAAGAACACAAGGGGAGTTCTAAGTGTCTAAGGAAGGCGTAATTGAAGGACTTTGCAGCTCTACGGATGGGCCTTCAGCAGCAGGCAGAAGAGGAGAGCTTCCAGGGGTACTAGCTGCACGGGTCTCTACTCCTATCGATTCCGAATTTTGAGCAAGGGCCTCAGTCACAAGGTCAGCTGAGAACGACGTGGTGGCAGAAGCAGTAGGAGTTGTAGTTGGGAGCTCGGGAGTTGCAGCAACAGAGCTTGTCCCAGTATAAAGAGCTCTAGAGGTCTTAGCATGAGGGATGGACATCTCAACACCCTCTGGGATAACATCTGGAGGAGCCAAGCTGTTCCCCTCGCCATCTGAATCAGTCTCCTCCAGCTCTTCCTCGGTAGGAATAGTGAGGTTAAAGTCGAGGTCTAGATAAGTTTTGGCAGCTCGGTATTTGAAGGTAAGCCATCTAGTGGCCCACTGAGTGGTAACGTCATCCCTCAACTCAGCAATCACGTCCTCCTTCTCCTGGACAAGGGTCTTCTATGCCTCGAGCTCGGTGGAGAGTGCCGCATTTGCCTCAGTCACAGCAAGATAATCCTCCTTTATACTCTGCAAAGAGCTCTAGGCTTCAAAAGCTTCTTGACTGGCTTTAGCCCAAGCCTCAGATTTAAGCTTCAGCTCTTCCCTAGCCTTTCTCAGCTCATCCCTGGCTCTCTTTTCCCTATTCACCAAGCCTTTTACATGGAGAGCTAGCTAAAAAAAAAAGAGAAAGAGATAAGCCTAAGGTTACGTCATAAAAGAAAGGTGGATGAATAAGGGTGTTAGAGCTTACAATAGCTGTTCCCTGCAGAGCTAAGTTGATGGCCTCCTCGAGAGGCATGGAGGAAGCCCTTTGAACGTCAAAATCAGTGAGGACAGAAGAAATGGCCCCAGCAGCGAGATCACTGTTCTCGAAAAAGGAGTCCTCACTCTCCTCTGCCTTGGGGCGCTTTGCTTCATCACCCCCAATTTCCTTCGGAAAAGATTCAATAATCTTCCCTGAAGGGCTATAGGTGAAATTACCAAGTTGAAGGTCGGGAACCAACCTCAAAACTTCCCTGACCTCAGTCGAGGAAGGAGAAGCCTCGCCTGGCTCGTTAGTTCGGCTTGAAGTGGGCTGGACCCCTGATGGCAGACGGGCCTCAACAGCTGGTGGGGCGTTCAACGTTCGAACTTGCTTTGATGAGGTCGAGGTTGGAAAAGAAGAGGGCACCCCCAATTTTTGAACCTTAGCCCGAGTAACAGGGCTACTTCCAGAACCAGCCACAGCTTTTCGTTTGCCATTTTTCCCACTTCTCGATAAGTGGTCGATCTTGGCCTGGAGTTCCTTAGAGGTGGGCTTCATTGCGGAAGAGCCTGGTAGACCTAAGCCAAAGTTACGTATATATGAGAAAATAGGAGGAGAGGCAGCACAGCTTATTAAGAAAAGGGAATTACCTGCTGCTTCTTCAGGTCTGACAACAGAAATAGGAGGTGGGGCTTCTACCTCTATCCCAGGAGGACTAAATCCTCTCTCAATTAGAACGAAGGGTTGTATAAGCTTAGAATACCTTCGCGGGTCACACTTGACCAACTTTAACTTTACTTCCTCGTCCTCAGCACTGAGCTCAGGTCGGGTACCTAGACACAATGCAAGCAGAGCAGAGTCAGAAACTTATGATTCTCAAAGCAAAACTCAGTCAACTCAGACAAAGACTCATGAAAGTTCTCTGGAACAGTCCAGGCCTTAGGGATACCAAGAATATCCGTTCTATCAACAGGGTTGTATTCCCAATTAGTACCCCCAATGAAGAAGAAACTTTCTTTCCAATGCTTATGGGAGGATGGAATATGAGAGATGATCTACCTAGCGTTGGTTCGCTTGGAGTTATACAGGAAGCCCTCAGAGGAGGTCAACTTGACGTTGAAAAAATCCAAAAGCAGGGAAATGTTGAGAACTCCGAGCTTATGGTCCTTAAAGAAGACCAGAAGACCCACTAGAACCCCCCAGAAATTAGGGGAAAGCTGAGAGGGACAAACACTGAAATATTGCATAATGTTCTTGATGAAGGGGTGCAGAGGAAAACGAAGGTCATTCTCGAATGCGACCTCAAAGAAGCAGACCCTCTTATGAACTTTGGCAACGTAAAGGGTGGAGCTGTCTGGACACCAAGGTTGGACACCAGCAGGAAACCCATAGCAGGCAGTGAAAATCTTCATAAAGGAAGGGTGAACCTTGCTAAGACCCACAAGCTCAGCATGATCTAAGGCAGCTCCTAGGTATGACGTGCTACCAGAAACCCCAACCCCACTGACTTTGCCCTTGCCTTTGTCAGGCTTGGGGGGCATAAGAGAAGATGATGTGGGAAGCTCCTCGGTATTGACTCTGGACTCAACAACATCAACACCAGAGAAATTATCGATTTCATCACCCACTTCCCCTAATTTGGTCTCTTCCTCAGCAGACCTACCCTCTAAGGAAGAAACAGAGGAGCGAGTAGCTCTAGAAGAGGCATGCATGTTTGGGCAGGAAAAAGGAAGATCAAAGGAACGATAGAGAGGAGGAACACCAGTCAAACACTCTCTAATAACCCTAGGGTCAGCACAATAGCTTCCAACAGCGAGTATGTGTACAATAGAACTCCGATCCACAAAATCGGGAAGAGGAGACAAGCAACAATCACGGGACCAGAAGTAGAAGAACCTATGGGCCCAGAAACGCAGCAACCACCTCGAACTCAAAGGATCCAGAACGAGAAAAGTTGAAAAGGGAATAGGGAAAGCGTACCTAGCTAGGAAAGAGAAACGAGCAACAATCCAGAGCAAAATTGAGGGAAGAAAGCACCGCAGATCCTCAAGTCGAACGCAAAGACTCGATTTTGGGCGAGAATCAAAAAACTTCAAGCTGGAAAATCAGAAACCGAAAGGAAAGAAGTTGAACAGTGGAAAGAGGCGGTTCAGATAGCCGTTTGGGTATTTAAAGCTTGAAAGATGTGGGCTAAAACGTGCGCGGGAATCAAGGAAAGCCATGATTGCTGCAAACCGTCAAAGGGCTCCAGTCACATGCAAGTCAGGGTCAGCCACGCACGAATCTAGCTCGGTTTAAAAAATAGCTCAGCCCTTGCCCAAGCTCGCTTGAGGTAGGGGCTGGGGGGCAACTGATGATACCTAAAATAAACCCTAAGCACGAGTTCAGAAAATGAGCCCAGCTCGGGAGGTTAGGTAAGATAAGCAGAGCTAGTCCAAGCCATAGTCAGAGCTCGTCTAGCCAGTGTTGGAGCTCCCCCAGGTAAGATAATATGGGAAGAGGTGAGGGGACATCAAGATGATAGCGAACACCTCCGAAATAGTAGCCAAGCTGGAATCAAGGCATAAAACCCTTAACCAACCAAGATCCTCTCCAAAGATTAAGGAGGATCCCATGGTAGAAGCAAAGATCTCGGGATATAGTCCGTTAAGCCAGCCATATGGAGTTTAGGTAACTCCGGGATTGGAGAAAGAAAGGGGGAAAGATCCCTTCATTATAGGAAGTAAAATCGAGTTAGAGGTAAGCAAGAAGCTATAAGAGGGGGGTAAGCTTCTATCGAGGAAAGGGGGCGATAGAGCCACGAGGAACCCTAATTTCCTACACATTGCATTGTAACAAACCCATCGTGATCAATAAGAAAATAAGAGCAAGAGACTCCATTAAAGGGTGGACTAGCCGAGCTCTCAGGCCGGTGAACCACTGTAATGCCATTGTGTTTATTTCCCTTTCCTCAATTTTCCTAAGCATCTACCAGCATATTTGCATGAGTCTTGTAGTTCAGACACCACACTTGATTTCATGCACGCCTATATCCTTTGCTCATCTTCGGAAGATTAACACCATCATAAAGCATTCCTCTTCAGATAAATACAAAACTTGGCACAGTGTAATAACTACTAGAGAACCATATCCTTAAAACTTCTTTAGCAAAACTAAGTGCAATTATGATACAAAACATAATGTACAAGCTGACGTCAACATCCCTACATCATCATTCTTATGTCAAGCTAGACTACCCAGTGGACCATCTCCTACATTCCATATATATCTGAAAACAAGCAACTACTGGGGGGGTGAGCTAACCACAAGCTCAGTGAGTATATTTAAGACATAAAGAAAGAAAACATACAGCACAACACAGTATTAACAATATCCACATAATAGGATTTAATATCAATATCCAATCATCCGACAATAACTAACGGTACCCGTTTTCGCCCAAGAGTCACGACAATCACATCACTGTTGTTTACGCCTAGTAGCCTTAGCAATCTCATCGCTACTGTCTACGCCCGACAGTTTCAGCTATTATATTGCTACTGTTTGTGCCTAATAGACTCAACAATTATAATCACAGAAAATCACATAATCTCTCAATCCACAACTTAAACTCAGAACCAATCAACGATTCACAACACTAAATTCACCAAAACACAATTTAGCTATAATCCCATAAATGTAGCAAATAATTATTATACACATTTTCAATCAATATGAATCAATACATTCACCTCGGGTTCAATTTCTAAACCCGAACTCAGTCCCTTTATGTAGTATAAGGTAAATCTGACATTGACGCCGTTGTCTCCGCACCTAACATACATCATCACAAACCACATAAAATATCATTTATAACACATAAAATTACACTATACTGCATAAATGACTATTAGGTCTTAACTTGATATCTTCCCAATACCTCCTTCCATTTATTTAATGTACCTAAAATCTTAGTTTTAGTGACGTGTTTGTAGGTAAATAAAATCAACTAAAAGTGATTTGAACCCATTAAAGTGTTTAAAGAAGGTTTGAGGTTGAGTAGTTAACAGACCAGAGGCACTAAAATAAAAATGGCAAAAGTTCAAGTTCCAACCGGTAGAAGTCCTACAGGTAAACCTTCTTACCAAATGTTGTTCTATAGGTAGGACACTACTTCCGACCGGTAAAAGACTGACATAACCGGTTTTTTGTTTCTGCGTCTTCCTCAACTCTTTTCCTTCAATGATCAATCCCACAACATTTAAACACATACCATCGATTATAAATATATACTCACATGAAAACCTATATACTAATAACATATCCAAAATCAAAACCAAAACCAAAATCGAAGCCAAAAACCATCTCTCACAACCAAAATTCATAACCCAAAATCTAATCCTTTTTCTTATACTTTAAACAATGAAATACATAGCATTTTAAAAAAAATTCCTTACCGAAGGGAGTCATTCTCCTACAATTATTCAAGAAAACTTGTTTTGAATTAAGAAGCCAAGGAAAAAGGTTTCGTTATTCGCCAATTTCAAACTCAAAAATCGAAACACCTTCGCCAAAAAACTTCCCTCCCAACTCAACTTCTCTCTCTCCTAGTTTTTGAATTTCTTTCCCTTATCTTATTAATTTCTCTTTTTCTCCTTCTCTTTGCTGAATTTTTGTGGCCGTCACTCTCTCTCTCTCTCTTTACGTTTTTTTTCTTTCCTCTCCCAGTAACTATGTTTAATACCCACACACACACACACACACACACATATATCTATATAATAAAGTAGCTAGCTTGGTTTGTCTTGAACTTTTCGCGGCTCAGATTTCAAGACTTTTGATCCGACGGTCCTCATACCAAATTTTCCTAACACTCCTATCTCTCATCTAACTCTCTTCCCTTATCTCATACTAACTAATACAGACTCCTATCTCCCTTTTAACATTATCTTCCTATCTCATACAATAACTCTTTTTCCCTCTCTCTCTCCTCTCTCTTTTTCTCTCTCTGATACACTCTCCCTCCTCTCTTCCATTTTTAAATGATCAGCAACCCATCAAATTAAACAACCCAGCAACCCATTTTTACTTATCCACCAACCCAGCAACTCACAGCAACTCATCTCTTCCATTTTCCCTCCAACTCTCACCCGGCACAGCAACCCATCAAATTAAACAACCTAGCAACCCATTTTTACTTATCCACCAACCCAGCAACTCCCAACAAGTCATCAACCCATCTCTTCCATTCTCTCTTCCATTTTTAAAATACTAGCAACTCATCTCTTCCATTTTCCCACCAACTCTCACCCGGCACCTCTCTCTCTCTTCCTTATATCTCATGTTATCTCTCTCTCATTTTTAAAAACAAACTACTTTCCCTTATCTCTAACTTTTTTTCCCCATTGCAATACATACCACACCGAAGTAACACCCTTTCCCTTCCCCTCTGTCTCTACCTTGCGCCTCCAATATACACTGAACAACCCATACAAAATTACACCCCGAGATTTTAAAAACAAAAATACACCCCTACAAAAGAAAAAGTTGGGTAAAATGCCAAAAAAAGAAAAACCTTTTACTTAAGGTCATTTGTACTTAACTTCTTCGTAATTTTAACTGTTGACTGTTGTACTGAACTCCCCTCAACTTAAAAATAAAGTGCCACAGTAGAGATTTGTTAAAGAATTTATAAAAATACCAAAATACCCTCATTTAGCCACTTACTTTTTGTTCCAATATCCTTCTCTCTCCCTACCTTTCCCTCTGCTG
Source organism: Ilex aquifolium (assembly GCA_951799425.1). Classification (NCBI taxonomy): domain Eukaryota; kingdom Viridiplantae; phylum Streptophyta; class Magnoliopsida; order Aquifoliales; family Aquifoliaceae; genus Ilex; species Ilex aquifolium. The sequence continues at coordinate 11,955,839 of OX637408.1, forward strand.
TCCGCCCACAACTAGCATACACTAGCACCTTGTCATCTTTCTCTGAACCCTCCAAAACCATCCATCGTCACAACCCCATAGAATTTTGAAGTGAAAATTAGAGCTGAGTCCTTCTTAAGGGACTTATAATGAGTTTAGTCCACTAAGGAAATTTATTTTGGGATAAGTCCGTTTTTAATCTTACTAATAAGTAGTTAAGTCCACTATTTTTTTTAAACTCCAAAATGCCCTGCTAATGACTTAAAAAGCAATCTTCAGCATTAAATTAATTTCCTAAATAGTCATCCTTGATTCACACTTAATGGAAGATTTTTTTTCATAAAATCTAAAATTCAAATTTTAATTTAACATTACTACCATCTCTCTCTCTCACATATTTTTTCTTGTTGAAAAGACTATGCTTCATTTAATATTGAATGTTAATATTTTTTCTGAAATATCAATATTCAATGTTACTATTTTTGTTGACCATGTTACTACTGTTATTTTTTTCAAATATTAATATTCAATGTTACTATTTTTTATTTTTGAATGTTACTATTTTTTTTTGTTTGAATGTTACTATTTGTTATTTTTAATATTACTATATATATGAAGGAGAGAGAAATAAATAGTCTTATCTATATAATAAAGTAGCTAAATTTCTTTGTTTTTAGCTTTTCGCGGTTCAGATTACTTGACTATTATTGATCTGATGGTCCTCATGCAAAATTTTTTTAAGACTCCTATCTCTCATCTAACTCTCCCTCTTTATCTCATATTAACTGATACAACTCCCTTTCCCTAATTAGACTTTCATTCTTTTTACAACTTTAAGACTCTTATCTCTCATATAACTCTTTCTCTATCTCATACTCTCTCTCCTATCTCTCATATGTTTTAAACACATACTCTATCATATCTCATATAACTCTCTTGGATTTAATAACAAAATGCATTTAACAAAATATAGGTTCATCAACACATGTCATCCTATATATCTATCTATATATATATGATCCTAATTAGATTTTCATTCATTTTACATCTCTCTCTATCTCCTATCTCTCACACATTTTAAACACAAACACTCTCATCTCTTAGAGCATCTCCAACCATGACTCAAATTGTTACTCAAATTTGAGTCTAAATTTGAGTAAAAAGCTTGATTTGATACAAATGCTCCAATGGACAAACTCAAATTTAAATAAGGAGAAACTCAAATTTAAATGAGGGCAACCCCAAGTTTAAAAGAGAACAAAGATGACCATTGGATCTTTAAAAAAAATTTAAATCTCACCATTAAAGATTTGGGTAAGGATTTGAGTCTCCCTTGATTTGAGTAAAAAAATGAGTTTCCTTTAATTTGGTATCAGTTTGAGTCAAATGTTGGAGCAAGTTTTTTAGACTTTTTTACTCAAATTTAAATTTGAGTTAGGGTAGGAGATACTATTAGATATATACAACCATCCAAGCCAAATTCTCCAACTCCTATTACTTTATTATTATATGCGTTTAGGATAGAGAGAGTGTGTGTGAGTATGAGGTAGATACAGAGATAAAATTATCTAATAACCATTAAAGCTCTAATTACAAGGATTCTCTAATAAACAATTTAAACACACACTCTCCCATCTCTCATATAACTTTCTCTCTCTCTCATCTCTCATGCGTTTATCCCATCTTTCATATAACACTCTCTCTCTATCTATCTCATACTCTCTCTCTCCCTCTATACACCTGCCAACGTACACACGCCAATATCAACTCCTACCAAAAAAAAAAAAATTTAAAGGTATAATCATTAAATATATAAATTGTGTACATATTAATATTTTTTAGGGTTCGTGTTTTTAGAGAAATTTTTGTCAAGATTTTTTAGAAAATAGTGTTTTCAAATTGATTTGAATTGTGTAAACTAAAGAAAATAATAAAAAATAAAGTACTGTTTAAAAATATTTATATTGCTTGACCAGTGCTCGAGATTTTTTGAGTTATATAGTGTTTTCAGGCACGGGTTATTACTAGTATATAATAAAGTAGCTAGATTATTTGTCTTAAGATTTTCGTGGCTTAAATCGTTTTGATTCAATGGTCCTAATTAAACTTTCATTCATTTTATAATTCTTAGTCTCCTATCTCTCATATAACTCTCTCTATTTATCTCTCTCTCTCTCTCTCTCTCTCTCTCATACTATTATCTTTTTTTTTGTTTCCCATGAGTTGTTTTTGTTATTATTTACTTCAAACCGATGAAATTACATGTTATGTAATTATTTATTCTATGAAACTAATTCAAAGTTTTTATATATCTGACGACATGCATTTTGTCACTTGCTTCTTAATTTATAAATAATAATTATTAATGTAAATAAAAACAGCACATTGACTATAAATACCAAATAATATTCAACACGAAATGAACCTTAGATTATAAATTAATATATAATTTTATCAAAAATTGACATTTAATTTTTTTCAATTTATATTCAAATTTGTCGAATTAATATCAAATTAATTTTTATTATTATCAAATTCATTTAATCAATTTTTTGGGGTACTAAATTATATCAATTTTTTGGGTATTAAGTCAAATTTTATTTGATTTTATTAAATTTTTAATTTTTTATACTAAATTTGGAGAAGGACAATTATAAAAATAATAACATTTTTTGGAATGAAATCACCAATTTTCGTTAGCAATATTGACGTAAGGGAGACAGAGGAGGTCTCCGTGCAATGAATTTCAAACCGCAAGGGGTCTCCATGTTATTTATAGTGGTGATAAATTCATGAGTTTTATAAATGAGCAAGATTTAATTGATTTTATTACTTAAAAATTGTAAATTTAATTGTGTTATGTTAGTATTTTTTTTTGTTGTTGAAGTATTTATTAAATGGGGATTGGAAATATGATGGTTGAGTTTATAATTATGTTGTATTATTATATTGAGTGGTAGTAGAGTTAATAAATTCGTGAGTCTTATAAATGAGCGAGTTTTTATTTATTTTATTTATTTCTTAAAAATTAAAAATTTCAATGAGTTATGTTAGTATTTTTTTCTGGAGGCATTTGTATAAGATTTTTTTTAAACCATTCCTTTTGAATTTGGGCAATTGTCTTTAAGATTTTTTTATTTTTTGTATAGTGCTTTTAGGCACATGTAATGACTAGTATCTATACTAATAAGATAGAACCCAATTTGAATCTTTATCCACTTTAAAATTTAATTCAATTTTAATTCATTTGGGAAAGCACAAGGACGGTTCAGATTAAATCTACTTTTAATTCAAATGTCCAAATTTTATCTCAATTCTTCCAACATAATCCAAAGGCTCAAATTGCATCCCATACAAATGCCAAATCCCGCCCAAAAATTAAACCCACTTACATGTTACCCAACTCCTATACGCCACCCAACCCCAGTCAGACTCTCTTTCTCTACCTCTCTCTCTCTCACAGAAGACCCCAACTCAAACGATACACATCCGCTACCACACACTCTTTATTTCTACCCTGCAACTCTCTTCTACCTCTCACCTTTTGCTCTTCTCTGCCATGGCTCAACCCACTGACGACACAACCCAGGTATATCTCTCTCTCTCTTTTCCATACCTATCTTCACCTCACGCACACACACACATACACATACACACAAACACAACAACCCACGCACACATAACACACTACAGATCACCCTCACTCACCCACCCACCCAAGGCAGAGGCACACACACACACACATAGCAACACACGCGCACACGCGCACATTACACACACAGCAGCATGCAGACACACACAAAACACTACACAAAACAGCACGCAGACACACACAAAACACAGCAGACACATTCTGTGTTATATTTTCTAATTAGGTGCTAAGTTTTGTAATATTGAATGTTAGGTTTTTCAAATTGGGGTTTTCCATTCAATAGGGTTTGTGACATTTGCAAATTTGGGGTTTTTAATGAAATAAGGTTTGTGACAAACTGAATGTTGTATGCTAACTGTTTGTTAAAATACGTCACTCATAGATTAATGGTTTGGAAAGTTTAACACCCTTGGAAACTACTATTGGGATCTATTTGAGTTTGATAATTTTTATGTGCTATTATTTGGGTGCAGTGATTTTTTATATCCCTCTAAGATATTGTTGTAGTTTAAGACTTTTAAGTAGTGTAGGTTGTTCGATTAAATCGACTTTGAGACAATATGGTTTTTTTTAATTGGTGAAATAAGGTTTGTGACAAATTGGATTTTGTATGCTAACTATTTGTTAAAATGCTTCACTCATAGATATATTAATGTCAAAACTTAGATTAATGTACTCTGCTTGGTTTACTATTTAGTTTTGGTTGTTTTCTATTGCATTATCTTGAATTTGTATCTTGATGTCCTTTTGTCCAATTTTTGTCTTTTTCGTTGTTGAATTGCTTCAGGTTCTCGGATCAACTCTTTATATTCAACTCTGCTTCTTGGTCCAAACTACCAGAGGTAAAGTATTCATAGAACTTTGCATGAGTTCTTCAAATTAATGTACTCTACAGAATACAAATGTTACTTAGTATTCTTGACAGATATTGTCACTTCATAAAATTGAGTTTGTGAAATTATAAATTGGGCTTTTTTATTAAAGATGTTTGTAGGGTTTTGATTGAATGTATTTCAGGGTGATCAAATTGGGTGTTTAATTTGGGTGTTAATTGGGATTTTTTCACTACATAGGGTTATAATATTTTTTTACTGTTTTTGATTGAATGTTAGGGTCTTGAAATTGGGATTTTTCGTGAAATTGGGTTCGTGAAATTATAAATTGGGTATTTAATGAAGATGTCTGTAGGATTTTCATTGAATGTATTTTAGGTTCATTATGATTGAGATTATGTGTTAATTGTTTGAGATTGTGTGTTAATTGAGATTGTATGTTTGGTTTATTAGGGTTTTTTTGGTAAAGTTTTTTTTTTTTTTAAATGTCTTATTTTTAGGTATTGAATCTTTGTTATAATTACTCATCTTATGAAGAGTTACTTGACTTTATGTTTGAATTAACAACTATTTTGTAGGGTGACATTGTACAGTGAAGGTGCGGTGGTGCAGTGGATGAAGTATTGTGAATGCAAGGCTTCGATGGCTTGAGATTTTTGATTTGGTTAGTATTACGCTCAATTCGGGGCCACATAAATAACCTGGGACTGCAAATGTAATTGTGGAAGTTTTTAGTGTTTAATTTGGGTGTTAATAGGGTTTTTCTTTGCATAGGGTTGCAATATAGTTTTTAGTATTTTTGATTGAATGTGTGTTATATTCATGCAATAAGATTTGTAGGGTTATTATGATTGAGATTGTGCGTTAATTGATTGAGATTGTTGAAATTTTGTTGGGTGACAGATTTTGATTAATATGATGTGATTGAAAAAATATGTGAAGCTTTGATTTTGATTTTCGATCTAATGAATATATCAGGCGTGTTGATCAAGTTAATGGTAATTTTTGATAATTCACAAGTTCATGGACCATATCTAGCTCTTTAGGTACTTGATCACTCTTCCTTTCCCTAGCTCTGTGTGTTCATATTGAGCAATTTCTTGAATATTTGTTGTTGTGACTTTGTACATTTGTTTCTTGCTTTGATGGTTGTTTGTGTTACAATGAATTGGCACAATCACCAATGCCGCGGGTTTTGTTTTGCTAATAGGATTGGTGGCTTGAATTTTTCTAAATATGCATTATGTTTGGGATTTAGGATTTGGGTGTGGTGTGGTTGTTTTTGTTTGTGTGGGCTACAAAGATGAAAAGTTAGATTTCCTTTTCCCATCTCTAGCACATGGGTCATGTGATTTTTTTTTTTTTTTTTTTTTACTTTTTGTTCTATTGTGAGCCCAAAAGTCAATTTGGTAATTTTTTTTCTCTTTTTCCCCATACAATGAATAGTTGATTCATGCGATCAAGCATATAGACCAACATATAATCTTTCGGTTGTTGTGTGTTCATGGATTGATTTTTATATAGATTTGGGTATATGGATACGTGGGTGAATTCTTTTTTTAGAGTTTTTTTGTCATATTTTCGGGTGTTGTTTGGAAATCAATAGATGTAAATACATAGTAAGTTAATTGTGTTTTCTTTTTACTAACTCTTAGCTTTTTATTACCATGTTTGGTACTATGGAACATATATTTATAGTTTATGTTGGTTGCATTCTAAATTATCTAAGCTTTGGATATAATGGATCAAAGTATGTTTTTCAATCTAAAATTAGTAGGGGTCCCAAAAGTAATTAAGTACCATTATTGTGAAGGGTTGTTTATGATGGATTTGGGTTACTTAAATCGGTGTGGTCACTTTTTATTTTTTTTGAACTTATTGGTGTAGTCACTTGAGAGGCCTTTTTTTTTTAATAAGAAGTGTGTCTCTTTTAAAGTTGTGGTTTACAAATCTCTTTAATATGTTGTTATTGAGATTACTTTCATATAAATATGCAAGTGTTTCTCCCCATAGCATATGTGGGGTTGCCCGTGTGTGTGCGGGGTTGGGTCGGAGGGTTCTTGCTTGGCGACTCTTTTGAACTCTCACTTTCTTTACTAGTAGAATCACCCTTCATCACCCTCAGACCCAGTATTGTCTTTTAACCTGAATCGAAACTTCATGAATTTCAAATACTCTGTCATTGGTTGCATTAAACCTTGAATTTGTTGATGTCGTTGTTGCAACTTTTACGTTTGATTTTAGTTAAAGTAATTAATATTTGTTGTGCAGTTTTGGTATTTAAAATAACTTAATACTAAAATTGGATAATTCTGCCTTCGACAAATCTCAATGTGGAGCTATTTTAAGCATGTCATATTTTTGGCTAAAATTATTTAATTAATTATGAATTTGATCATGCAGGTATTGATAGTACACAAAATGCTATGGGAACAAAGCTTAAAATGTCATAGAAATCTTTTTTTTTCTTTTTCTTTCAATCTCCTTCGAATCTAAAAGTGATAAAAAATAAATTTAGTATTCTGTTTAGTAACAATGAAATGATTTTAATAAATAAAAAACCATACTGGTAATTTTTTCCTGATTGCTCTGGCCAATAACAATGGCCTGCATTCAATTGTTGAATCTGCTGCAATTGATGTTCCTGGGATATTGACTCTTGAGGCAGTTGCTGAATCTGTTGCATTTGTTGAACATATTGCTGCTACAGTTGCTGAATTTGCTGCATTTGTTGCATCTGTTGCTGCTGCAGTTGCAGAAGGTGCTACATTAGTTGCACCTGTTGCTGCTGCAGATGCTGAATCTGCTGCATTTGTTGAACTTCTTGTTGTTGAATCTTCCACAGTCCTCTTCTTTTTTTGTTTCTGCACTATTCCAGGTGTGCAACTTCTATGATTGTGGCCAACTTTCCCACATTTAGTGTAGGTCATCACAACTTTCCCACATTTCCCTAGTTTCCCTTCTTTCCTCCTTTCATCTGCCTCCCTTCTCCTCTATTTTTTTGGTCTGCCATGCTGAACAGTTAATGTAGGTGGATTCAAAGGCCTTTTTCCAGAGCTTGGCCACAAGTCAAGTCCATTAATGGAATTGATCAGATGCTTATACAAATTCATATAGGATTCTTTTGAGTAGCATTCATGCACAAATAATCAAACTTCTGGGACCAGTTACATCAACAGATAATACAAGACAAAAAAACAAAAGGTAGATCTTTCAACACCAATACAAAATTGAATCCCAAAAATCAAATAATATAATATTCGTCTTCATTCAAACACTTATAAAAACTTAGAATCATGACTTACAATATATTTTATCTGGATCCAAAAATTGATCTACAGGTCGCAACACCCAAGACATCGTTCTGGTATGCCACAAGCACAAAGAAGTAGTTGATTAAGGTAGGGTTTGTGAACAATGGATGAAATCTGATGAGTTTTTCTATGAGAAGAGACCAACAGTTTTTTTTTAACATGGAAGAGACGAACAGTTGAGCCAGGAAGAGACGAACAGTTGCTATTTCCTTAATTACCCTTGGACCTTGCCTCACGTGAGTCATGCGTGCATTTGTCCGTCACAGTAAACGGTTGAATTGGATGGAAGGGCTTGATTGACATACATTGACAAGTTGAGGGGCTAAATTGACACAAACCAAAGTTGAGGGGCTTAATTGACTTAAATCATATAGTTTAAGGGCTAAATAGGTAGTTAACTCTAAGTTTTTTATGTCAAAATAAGATTACCATTGAATCCGGGAGGTCTGGAAACCTTGGAATAGACGTTTAGCTTATATAGTTGTTCAAATGGATAAAATAGTAATTTTAGTATTTTAGGTGTAAATTGACTTTAATTTTGAGATAATCATAAAACTAAATATTTTTATGTTAAAATAATATTAAAAATGAATCCGGAACGTCTAAAAACCTTAGGGTAGTCATAAAGATCAAATTGGAGATATTTAGTGGCAAAACCGTAATTTCGGAGAAAAATGCAATTTTTGACCTATGAATAGTAAAATTCGGGATTTGCTGGTTTTAAAACACCATTTTCAGCTCCATTTGTCCCATTATTTCTTTCCATTCTTACCCAATATCTCTTAGAACCCTACGACAAAATAAAGGAAAAGAGAAGAGGGAAGAACAAGGTCTCTAGAGCTTGGGTTTTTAGTATTTTACTTGAAAATCTAAGAACATTACTTGAGATTCTTGGATCCACTTGGACATTTGAAGGTAGAGCTTGGGTTCTTGAGTTTTGAAGGTAGGGTTTTCATTTCTCTTGCATATACATTAATGCATTTCATGTATGTTCTATATCTATTTGTTTAGTATGGACTAAATATATATTTATCGTGTACCTAGACTTATTGATAAATTATTTCATTATCTATCATTATAATTGTAAACTGTTGGTATTTAAAACATTGTATATACTTGAGAAAAGGATTATCCTACTGAGCGTGTGGTTGCTCATCTCTATCATTTAATATTTTTCAGTTATGAGCATATGTTGGTGGACTGCATAGTGGGAGTTTCGAGGTAGAATATAGTTGTTATGATTTTTATATATTTAGTTAGAGTATGTAAAGAACAATGTACGATAATGTATATTATTGAGAATTTGTAAGTGATTTATATTTTTGTTAATTTGAGAGAATATGTATAGATTGGGACCTTTTAAATGGTTTATTTATAAAGAATTTAGATATTATATATATTATGTTCATGACGAAGAATTTTGGATAATTAAATTATAACTCAAGTTTGGGAGAACTTCGTGTGCCTCCATTTGCCACCCCGATATTGAGCGGTAATGACTTATTTGTGGATATCATGAGAATTGATGTATATATGATTGATATGATGCGAATGACTAGTTAGGTATAATTATTATGTTTAATGCTCTCACAGGTAGTGATCACCAATTATCGGAATACCCGATTTTCAAATGATACTCTGTCAAATTTTCTAAAAAAATAATTTATTTAAACTAAAAAAATATCTAGATGTTTTTACAACAAATTGACATATGTTTTTGGAATAAACTAAGTAATTTTTTTTAATCACTTTTGTGAAATTTGGGGCATGACATCCCCCCCCCCCCCCCCCTCTCTCTCTCTCTCTCTCTCTCTCTTATATGGTCTTATATGGTTTTAGCCTTGATGCCACACCCCACCGACGCTAACGATGCCACAATTTGACTCCTGCCACAGCACCAGCGCCATTGCCACCGTCACTATCTTAGATATTTCTCTGCTACTTTGCTACACATAGACCCCCCATGCACATCTTCCTCCCCTCCCCTCCTCTCCTCTTTCCTCCTCATCTCTATGCACCCCGATCCCCAGACCCTTTGTTTCTCACCTCCCCCCAAACACACACATCCTTTGTATCTCACTCCCACCCACTGAAACACCCCTCTCCCGAAACCTCCTATCTTTCAACAGAACACACCCCTCCCCAAACCCTCTATATTTCGCCACACACAATCCATTTCTCTAAGCACAACACCCACCATACATCCACACACATCACATACCCATTTTAGTGGTTAAGTTTTAATTTTTTAGTGCACTCCAACTGTTTGTTTTTTTGCTCATTAGCACACTGGCAGTGTATCTCAGAAACCCACACACACGCTGAAACCCCCTCCCCCTTCCCTTCCCCTGTCCTCTCTACTTCCCCCCCCCCCCCCCCCCCCCCCCCCACCACATATACGCAGAACATACATACACAAAGCACATAATTAGTGTTAAATTATGGGGAAATAATTCTATGTGGTCTTAATTTGTTGCTAATACATACTCCACACCAAGTGTTTTTTGAAATGTCTGAGAGAAATATTGTATACTCTACCATTGATTTTTTGTTTCATTGATATGAGTTTACTATACCTATTTAGTGGGTTGAATTTGTGTCTGTCTTTGATAGGTAACTATTCTTATGACATTCATTGGATTATGTTCGTTGGGTTTTAATCAAGAAACGGAAGTGATGAAACCTTAATCAAGAAAGATACAAAAGGAAGCGGTGAAAAGAATCGTTAGGCTCTATTTTAATTGTTGGAAACTTAGTCCTATTGGTAATTCTCTATTTTGATTTATTGTAATGTTCTATTTTTGATTTTGTATGGTTCAATTTTTTTGGGACTTGAATATCTGATAAATTTTGATGGAATAGACATGAATATTTTGATTTGCGATTTAGAATTGTCTCAACATGATTATTTTGGTGTATTTCATCTGTCAATCATGTGGATGATTAGTGGAATAAGCCTTTTAATGATTATGGTGTTTACGTAAACTCATCTTTTTCCACGTTGGAATTCACTAAAATGGGTTTGAAGGTACCTGTGTCATAGAGAAATCACATATCTTTGGAACCCTATTTGCAAAGGTTTTCAAACTAGGTAACCAAAGGCTCTGGATTGCAGCATTTACTTTTGTTTAATGAATAATACATTATTCGAGTTTCTTGCAATGTTTCATAATTAATTGCTGCTAATGATTCAAGTATAACCTTTAGTTTTTTTTTTTATACTCCCATAACTTTGTTATGTTTAAGTACAATGTAAATAGGATCGCAAAATTAGTGTTTTAAAACTTTAAGATGATTCTCATGTCGTTATTAAATCACATTACTCTTTGAACTAGGAGTTAATGGAATGAAGAAGGAGGTATTTATGTAGTGCTCCACATTTTTTTATCTCAATAGTTTGGTTGCTGAGGAGTTAATGGAATGAAGAAGAAACTAAAGTGGGAACCTTTAGTCTCTTTTCATGTGTAATTTTGTATACATGACATGTGATTAAGACATGATTTATAAGATTTCTAGGATTTAATAGCATATCTAAGTCTTACTATTATCATTGTAGCGTACAATGAAATTGTTAAATTCTTTCGTTTCCTTCAAGCAATGGATAATGTGTACATATCTTTCATTCTATTGTTCTTATTTCTTTTGCCAACTCCCTCACCCAATTTCCCCCCATCTGCACAAAAAAAAACACACACACACACATATAGCCCCCACTCAACCCCTTCTGCTTCTCTCTCTCTCTCTCTCATACACACACGCGTAACCCCTTGCATAAACACACACACACATTGCTTCTCTCTCTCATACAAACACAAAATTTAAACTCCAGCTTTTACTACTAAGCTAAATGATGATTGATTTTTTTGAGTTTGCTCAGACATTTGAGGGGGCTATTCAAAGTAAATCATGCATAAGAAATCATAATTCGAGGTTTTTGCCTATGAATTCATCGTAGTTATCTTTTGAGTGATTGTTTTAATTACCTATATTATTGAAATTAGTGTTGGATTTTGCTACAATATTATTGATTAGAATTATGATTATGAGAATTTTTTGTGCTTGAATAAGGAATTTTATGCTTGAGTGGATTTTGCCACATTGTTTTTGTTATCTTGGTGGTTACGTTGTGTGGATGGTTGTGGGGTTATTTTTTACAGTGGTGGGCTACAAAAAGTTGGAAGTGCTTTTTTTTTTTTTTTTTTTTTTTTTTTGTTGTTTTCCATATTTTTGTTAATTTGCTAGAGCTAGAGTTGCTAATTTGAACTCGATTTTGTAAGTAGGTTTGATTTGATGAGAATTTTGTTTCTTAAGATTAGTTTCTAAATGATTAAAAGCGTAATGACTTCAACTAATCTTTAATGTTTGGCATGATATCATGGTTGTAGTTTCACTTATTGTAATTGTTAGAATGGATGATAATTAGATTTGTGAGAATGGAATGAGTGAAAATTGAATTAATAGTGTTTATGACACTCTAAGTGAGTTTGTTTGGTTTGGAAGACTTTGTTTGGTATAGTTTATGAGAATCAGTGTGGTTTGCAATGATGAAATCTTATAACTTTCATGTATGTGCAATGGTTTTAATTATTATGATTTTCTTGGTCAATTAGTGAAATTTGTGTTTAGCCAATATGAATACTAATATGTTGTGGTGGTAGTTGGTAACTATTATAATGTTGTTGTGGTAGTTGGTATGATTATGAAATTTTGTAGGTAGGTTGATATAGATGTAATGTCATATTTTTATGGAATATTTTGTTGAAAATTTTAAAATTTCCTACACTGATTTCAATTTTTCTTTAATATGAAGCAAAAAGAAGCTTGGTATGCAGTTTTGGCTTGATACATGTCAAGTGCGGGTGAGTTAAAGGAAGTAGTTTTGACTTTCAACTTAGTTCGCGTTCGACTTCAATGCTTGATTATTTCGTGCCCAAATTTAATACTTAATTTTTTTTTAATTACACTGTTTCTTCAGGTACGGATTATTCCTAGTGTATATATGTATCATCTACTCACAATAGACGTGTGTCTTTTTAAATGACTCACACAACATCTTAATTCCACTTAGGTCTACCTTAGTTTCCCATATTCACATACACACCACATAACTTATCATTACTTTATAAATTACACTCAAAACATTTTTCCTTTTTATGATTTCACTCAACGCTTTACCAATCCAATCATTCAACCCCTAGGGTTATTTATTTTAAACATTATCTAACTCCAACACTTTAAATAATTGTAAGTAAACACTCATAACAAATATCATAAATTATGCTTTAAACCCTAATATTTAATAAAATATCATATAATGCATATATAAGTCTCACATGAAGTGGCAACAATAGGACCAGCCCTTCTGTCTTCCTTTCCATCAAATAAAGTAAGACGGCCGATTAGTTGCCAAGAGAGAGCTAGAACACCGATGCCTATTATTCAGTTATATGTATGCACACTAAGCTATATATATATATTATAAAAACATATAAAAAAATACATGCATATTTTGAACATATTTTATTTTATATCTTATTGTAGTCGTAAGAGCCCAAGAAGATCAAAAGGTTCAAGTCCAAACATATATATATATTCGATTATATGATTAATGAAAACATTTTGAATTCACTACAAGAAAAAAGAGTTTTTACGGCGATAAAGTGCTGTCATAAAAGGTCTATTTGCCGTCACAAATATTTTGTGTGGCGGCATTACCTCGCCATAATAAGTGTGGTCTGAAAAGGTTTTTACGACAGCAACGGTCTGTCTCAAATAGTATTTACAACAAGAAGATTTTGTTGTAAATAAGTTGTCACAAAAAATCCGACACTTTTGTTTTTATCACGGCGTCAAAAGTGCTAGTCCTTTTGCCACATTTTACTGTCGTAAAAAATAGAAGATTTTATTGTGGCGGTTAATATACTGTCGCAAAAAGTATGAAATTTTTTCTACGTTAAATGAAATTTATTTACGACAGCATCAATGCCGCCACAAAAAAAAAAAACAAACAAACAAAACAAAACAAAATTTTTTTATAATTATTATGGACCGTTGTTTAAAAGTGCACAGTCGTACAACTTTTTTTTTTTTAGAGGGAGAGAGGGGAAGGGGGCTTAAACCAAAAGGTAAAGTTTTCACCAGGTAAATGTACCATTGGACTGAATATGCATTGGTATCTGTACAACAAATCAATTCAATATATAGATAAACACAAAAAGTAAATATGATCAACATTTCTAAAAACACAGTAATATTTTCATATCCGAAAAAAACAATCTCATGAGTTAAACAAAATGTAATATATGCACTTTTACAAAACATAATGATCCATGAGTACAAGAAATTAATTCAAAAAGTTGAACACCATTCCCGAACCATCTACTCTCCCAGTGACATCTGGAAAAAAAAAACATAAAATTATTGTTATTATACTGAAATGATATTTATATACATATATACAATAAAGAACAAAAATAAGTTAGAATATACATCAACAAAGGGCCACGTAATATTTCTCTGAACGGTTTGTTCAATTATGTAAATAATATATAATAATATAAACGAGTCATATCGTATATATTTCTTTTAATTGGTTTCACCAATACTTGATTCGTTTATAATTGTATCGTGTCAGGTCCACTCATTTACTAAACAGGTGGCTTAAGAAAGACTCAAACCCACTAATTTTATGTCGTGTTAACGGGGCATATTATATTTTGACACCCCTAATTTTGATATAAAAAATTGATTTTGTAAAGTTTAATTTTTTTTCTTTGTACTAGAAATTGTCTTTTGATATAAAACTACAAAATTTTATAAAAGATTACTTGTAACAAGAAAAATAGTTGTGGCAAATCAATTTTTTTTTAGAGTTTTTCTTCTTTAAACTATAAAGTGTTTTTTAATCTAAAACAACATTGTAATGTTTTATGAAATATTATATAGGACGGGAAAAATAGCTGCCATAAATATAAAAAATTCTTTTGAATTTATGAAATATTATTTACGGCAGGAAAAACAGTTGTTTCAAATACAAAAATTTCTTTTGAGTTTATGACATTATTTACGATATGAAAAATAACTGTCACAAATATTAACAAAAAGGATAAATTGACTCCATGTCTCGCTGCCCGCTCACCATGTTGACAAATTCTAGTAATAATGAAGTTGGGTTGAATTAGTAGTGCATCTCTTCACTCGTGTGAAAATTAAGTGTAATTAATGCCTAAAGATATGGTGCAATATGAATGGTTTTGAGAAGGATGTTGGTGGCAGTT
Source organism: Ilex aquifolium (assembly GCA_951799425.1). Lineage (NCBI taxonomy): Eukaryota > Viridiplantae > Streptophyta > Magnoliopsida > Aquifoliales > Aquifoliaceae > Ilex > Ilex aquifolium. The sequence goes on from OX637408.1 coordinate 11,970,894, forward strand.
AGATGAATCTATTTAACACCATCGAAAAGATTTATTGAAGTCTGTCATGTTTTAAATTATAGATACAATTCATATTTATTTATACCAATAAAATAAGCGAGATTATGCCAAAAAAAAAATTTCTCATTCTAAATTATACGAACTTAAATTTAGTAACTTGAAGTTTTGCTAATAATCCATTAGGATACAATTTAGGAGAGAATGGGGTTCCCTTCTAGTATCTTCCTCTTTTAGTTACCAACTATATTAAAATTTTCACTTTTGGACTTCTTTCTCTTTCTGTGCTTCACTGCATTTGAGAGAACATAAAATTCAAGTTCAACAATTTTTTTAATTATTTGACAAATTTATTATCCATTTTGGTTAGAACAAATGTATTCTTATTTATAAAGTACTAGTTATTGTATGTGCTTGAAAGCACAGAGTAATAAGAAAAATAGTAAATAATAAATATATTTGTATTCACATTTAAAATCAAATCACAAATATAGATAAGAGAGAAATGAATTTAAACACCGGTTATAGTGAGAGTGAGCGATGGTAGTGGTGGTAGGTGGTAATGGCGATGGTGGGGTAGCGACAGTGGCGATGGCGGTGGTGGTGGTAGTGGTGATGGTCGTGAAGGGGTGGTGGTGAGGTGATAGAGGTGATGGTTGGACAGTGGCGGTGGTTATGGTGTAGAGGTGACGGTGGTGGTGGTGGTGGGTAGTGGGGATGGTGGTGGTTGGGCAATAGAGGTGGTGGTGGTGGTGGTGAGATGGCGGCAATAGTAACGGCGACGGTGGTGACAATAGGAGACAGTGGTGGTCGTTGTGGCAAAGGTGGTGGTGGGGTGGCGACGGTGGTTGTAGGACAGTGACTGTGGTGGTAGGGTAGTAGTGATGGTGGTGGTGGTAGTGGGGTGGCGACGGTGGTGATGGTAGGGGGTGGTATGGTGACGACAATAATGGTGGTGGTAAGGGGCGGGGGGTGGTGATGGTGGTGGTGGTGGTGGTGGTGGGGTGGCGACGGTGGTTGTAGGACAGTGACTGTGGTGGTAGGGTAGTGGTGGTGGTGGTGGTGGTAGTGGGGTGGCGAGGGTGGTGATGGTGGTGGTGAGGTGGTGGTGGTGGTGGTGAGGTGGTGGTGGTGGGGTGGTGACATTGGTGGTGGTGGTGGTGGTGGTGGTGGGGTGGCGACGCTAGAGGTGGTAGTGGTAGTGGTAATGATGGTGGGGGGTAGTTTGGTGGTGGGGTCGGTGGGGTGGCGGTGGTTGTGGTAATAGTAATGGTGGTGGTGGTGGTGGTAATGGTAATGGTAGTGGTGGTAGTGGTGGTGGTGGTGGTGGGTGCGATGGGGGTGATGGTTGTAGTGGTAGTGATGTGGTGGTTTTAAAAACTATTTTTTAAAAAAAAAATTATATTTATGAGAAATTATAAGTATTAAAAGTACTTTTAAAAAGGCACCTCAAACACACCCTTAGGGGCCTATTTTCCCTATTAAATTTTGGAGTGTTAATATTAACCGTTGGATTAACTTTAAAGTAAAATTGAAAGAAATCTCAACCGCGAATAGGAAAAGTCATTTTGTTTATCTTTTGATATTTGAATTGTATTGTACTTTATTATATAGATTTTACACACACATTCTCATAACTTTTAGTGGTTTGGTTTGGTTTGGTTTGATTATTCTCATAACTTCTAGTAGAATTGTAAACAATTCTTTTTTTTTTTTAAATGAAAGCGGTAGGGGTAAAAAAGGGTGCTCAGAAACCATCCCAATATGTTCTTATTTGTGGGATCATGAGGCCCCTGACCGCACCTACTACCCCTCTCGAATCTAGCTAAGTTAGTATAGCGGTCAACCACCAAACCCAAATGTAGACTCTAAGACTCGAACATTTAACCTCAAGGTGAGAAGTTCGATTAGTACCCTACTGCCCGCCTCCACTCAGTTGTGAATTGTAAGCAATTGAAACACTCTCTTCTCATTACTAAGAGCTTAGGCCGGGCGGTCAGGACTTGTCAACCTTATTAAAAAAAAAAAAGTCATGAGTTCAAGTCTTATGGTTTGAATATTCTGTAATTAAAAAAAAAAAAAAAAAAGATATAGCTCTTATTAGCCCGGAAATCAAATTTAGTTTTCACATAAACCCTCCCATGAGAAATCGTTGTATAGTGACAAGCATACATTTTTCTTATTTTGAAAAAAAAAATCATGAATTCTCTAAGGGGAGAATCACATTTTATAACCTGAAAAATTTTAAAATTTTTTTTTTTTTTCACATTGTACCATCAATTTATTAAAAATGTTATAATGTCATTCCACCATTAACTTTTATTACTTATTCTGCTAACATTAATGAATTAATTTTTAATAGAACGAGTAACAAAAATTAACGACAGAACGCATTGCAAAACTTATGAGGGTGTATATGAAAAATCTACTCTTGTCTTTTGAGTAAGAGTTATATTCGTTCTTATCAGACAGAAAGAAAATACTTATACCGTGGTATTGTCGTAATTGACTTCAAATTAGAAGTCTTACTATCAGTTCATCTAACGACTACTCGCCCACAAACGTTTCGTTAGGCACATTTGCCGCTGAAAAGTCTCACCAGAAAATGGCAAAACAAACAAACACGTCATCTAAGGTCCCAGCCTCCGGCGGGAGAGCGTGCGTACACCATACCAATCAAGCACCTCATCGTGCTGTCAATCACATACCAGAAAAAGAGCTCCCATTTCCCCTCTCTCTCTGTCTCTCCCCCAAAACAAGCACATACATACTCCACTCCATACAAATTCACAGAGCCCATCTACATTCCATCGGCTTCTAACCCAATCTCTCAGATCCAGTCCTGTTCTTGAATACTTCTTGAATCTTTCTCTCTCTAGTGTCATTTTCAATTCTTAACTTCATGAATACTTCTTGAATCTCTCTCTCTTTAATGTCATTTTCAATTCAGTTAACCGTAGGCTCCCTCTGTTCTCTCTGCCTTCTTTTGTGCTTTAAACTCATTGTAGATCTTTAATCCCTCTAAGAAATCCTTAAAGTTAAAGCCCAGAATCTTGAAGGTCTCCAGTTCCTCGGTAAACCCTCATTTTCTTTCCATCCAAAAACCTTTGTCCCTTGTCTATCCACATACTGTCGGCTTCCAACCAATCTCTCAGACCCAGTCCCCGTACATCTTCATCTACCCATTTCTTGAATCTTTATCTCTCTGGTGTCATTTTCAATTCGGTTAATCTTTTTCCCGCTCTCTTATGAACTAAGCATTGTCAAGTGTACCATCCGTTTGTTCACTCTCCATTATCTTTCTTGCTTTAAACTCATTGTTAGTTCTTCAAAGTTCAAATCATTAATAAGTGAAAAAAAAAAGTTGTTCAAAGTTCAAACCTTCTAAAAAATCCTTCAAATTCAAGCACAAAACCTTGAACGTCAACATTTTCTCGGTAGAACCCTGGTTTTCTTTTCATCCAAACGCCCTGTACTTTCTCTTTTTCTTGATTTTCCCACACAATGGGAAACTGCTTCGGAACCCAGAAGAAATCAACGGCCGAGATTTCACAGTCCGGCTTCATCAAAAGTTCTCCGATCGTCAAACTGTACGGATCACCCACAAACCCTGCGACCTCGTACATTCGATTCGCTCTCCTATACAAACCCATCTCTCTCCACTTCACTCCCTCCGAAAACCCGCTTTTCGGCCCCGAAACGCCGATCATACTGTTCGAATCCGACTTCGTATCGGGCTCTCCGGAGACCATTTTACGTTACTTGGACGCTAAGTTTCCCGACCCGCCATTGATGAGGTATGTGAATTGTTACGACGAAACAACGCCGTTGTTCGTGTGGGTAGTGAAATTGCAGCACAGGAGTGTGACGTGGCATTTGGAGAGGTTGGTGAGGTGGGTGCAGGATTTGGTGACACGTGGAGGGAGGGCTAGGGGCGATCCAGTGATGGGGAGTCCACGGATGGAGGTGAAAAAGTTTGGGAGGAGTTACTCCCAGTTGTTGGAGGTGATGCTTGAGCATGCTCAGATGGAGGAGAGGATTGTCTTTCCCATTTTGGAGAGGGCAGATCGAGGTAATTATGATTTTATTACAATGCCTTCAACGATGAAATTAGAAGAGACATACAATTTATTAGTAATGGAGGCATGATGTTAGCCGATTGTATACATTCGAGATTAATCTACAACCATGAGTATATGTGATTGAAATGATTCATTTAAAAAAATAATATTTACTGATCGAGATCTTTTTTTTTTTTTTTGTGAATTTATAGATTTTAATTACTAGATACCATGGTGGTAGATTGGCAATCCTTGATTGGTAGGTCAATCAATGTGGATGCACTAATTATTGAGAAGCTTTGGATTTGATTCTTTTGATTAAGTAAAGAATTATCATAAGAGTAGATTGTAATGTTATATGATGGGGGTTCACACAATTGGTTTGTCCAAATCAAAATTATATGAGAATATAGGAATCTTGTAAGTTGCTAATTTGTTCAAGGGGCTGCCGGGGAATATTGTGAACTAGGGGTAACCATGTCTGAAAGTATGGTGCAACGTAAACTAACCGGTTAATTTTGAGAAGTGAGGAGTGAAGATCCCAGAGAGAGAAAGTGAAGAGTGAGGAGAGAAAGGTAAAATTCAATGTGAATAGTTTTGAGAGAATATTAGTGGTCGTTGGATGAGTCTATTTGAGATCGTCGGATAGGTTTATTAAATCTTGCCCTGTTTTACATTATAGATTGTCATTAGAGACGGAAATTGGGGCTGATGGAAGTGTCAGTTATTTGACCATTTGGCATCCGGGACAGATCTAGGATTTATGGTACGAATTGTTTTGAAATGTGATGAGGAAGTTGTTCTGCAATGGATGGGATTCCTGCTTTCAGAAAGTTATTGTCATGATTTTTTTGGGGGGTATATCATGAACAATTTTGACTGTAACTAGATCATACTAGCTGAGTTAGGAAAGCACACAGAAACTCCTGTTTAGTCAAGAATTTGAAACAACTTAAAAATGGTAAGCTTTTAGAGTATTGAAAATTGCTCAGAAAAAATTTAAATTGTTAGCTCAAATGAGGCTATTTTGCTGGATGAGAAATTTCACCATGTAAAGGATTGGGTTTTCTTGAATCCGGTGGAGAATATCTGCCCTTTCATTTGATATGTTGATAATGAATATTAGTTTCTCTAGAGCAATGCTTTTATGATTATGTGGTCTTTTTGTACCAGGGTTATGCTTTCACTACAAGATACTGACTTTTGAGAATGTGATGGTGCAGGATTGTGCAAAGCTGCAAATGAAGAACATGCAAGGGACCTACCCATTATGAATGGCATCAAAGAGGACATCAAATCCGTTGGAGTTCTTGATTCAGGAAGCCCTGTCTACCAAGAGGCCCTTTTCAACCTTTCTACAAGACTAAAAACATTACAGGTGAGTTCTACTCTAACCATATTGGGTTGTGGGTTCCACTTCCACCAAAAGAAGTTAGATTAGATCAGCCAGATTGATTCATCTTCAAGCCTATCCTTTGATTCCTTGTTACTCCACTACTTTTTTCTCATGTACACCTTAAGTAACATTCCTTGTTACTCCACTACTTTTTTTTCATGTGCACCTTAAGTAACATTCCTTAGAATCATTACTTTAGGAATCGCGACCAGATAAATAATTGGGCAGTTTGTTCTGTCTTGCCAGGAGCACTGTAAGGAACATTTTGAAGAGGAGGAGAGAGAACTACTGCCATTGATGGAGGCAGCAGAGTTGAGTAAAGAGCAGCAAGAGAGGGTAATGGAGCAATGTGTGGACGTGATGTGCGGGACACACTCACACCTGCTTCGCTTTTTTATGGAAGGCCTTATCCCTCGGGATGGTATGCAGTACTTGGACTTGATCCTCAGATGTTGTGATAAAGATCGAGTGTCCTCGATTTTTTCTGTGATTGTCGAGTAAGATTTAGTCCTTATTGTGATGATCTGGGGCCTGGATAATTCATTGCATTCTCATGCTGGCTAGAAAAGGTATCATGGAGAGTTGGTCTTCGCTTTTAGCTGAAGCCAATGCTTTCTTTTCCACCTTGGTACTGCTTTACGCTACACGCCTGCCTATGCATACCAAGTTGGATTGGCATCCGTCAGAAAAGGAAGTGGGAAAAGATAGAGAAGCATCAGATACTAAATATGGTCTCTTCTGTTTGTAGATAGAAAAAGGTTGGAGGACATGTAATGGATTACATGATGACATACTTTATAAAAGGATTGGGACATAGCATTCTGTATTTCAATTTAAGCATGTTCATCTACAATATAACTACCGAACAACTTGTAATCCTATTATGCTGTTGTGGCCAGCAACAATTGTGAGAATCGGTTTTGGATTTATCCCATTTTAATGTCTGTATTTTTCTAATTTGCAAGTGATTGTGCACATAAGGGAGGTTGTTGCATCTGTTTTTGATTCTTCGGATTCTTAGAAATACGTGTTGAAGTTGAGGAAGTAATGATGGTATCAAATGTTGAAATTTTAATTGGGCAATGGGTTTATTTGAAAGCATACGTTTCAGTTCGGTGTTTTTTTTTTTATTCCCCACAAAAAAAAAAAAAACAAGTTCAAATATAGCACTGCTCAGATGCAGTTCTTTTTGTTTTTCTAGTGGCTGCTAGATAAATTATGTGGAGGTTGAGAACTCAAAGCAATCAATTGGATATTTTGCCAATTCCTTGCTCAATATGCCTTAAACATACGTTGCTTTAAGGATGGTAATACAATGTACCATTCTCCACTCATAAATAAGTTATTTTCTGGAAAAGAAACCCAATTTGTTTCTAAAACTAGGGGTAAAAGTAAGTACTAAAGAATATGACTAATCTTAATTTGCACCGCGAAAGATACTTCAATTCTCAATTTATATTCTTAAACATTAAAAATCTTAATTTACACCCTCGATATTATGAATTGGCAGCAATGTAGACCTCGCCCAAGCCGTTCAATTTATGTTATAAATTGAAGCACATGAGTTGCAAGTGCTTTTGGGTATGAGGGGTGAGGTGTGTCTATTGCTATAGATCTTCGTCTGTGATCAATTTGGCATCGTTTCATTTTTTATTTTGTTAATCAAATAGAGGCTAAGACTATCATGTGTAACTCATATGAGACGTTAACGGCCTGTGAATTTATACATAAACACATGGCCGAAGCACTTGTAACTCACATACTTCAATTTATGACGAAAAATTGAATGGTAATTTAGACAAGGTCCACATTGTCACCAATTTATAACATTGAGAGTTCAAATTAGAATTTTTAATATTTAAAGATACAAATTAAGAATTGAAATATCTTTTAGGGTGCAAAGTGACATTTAAGAATAAACTTTGGGATCCCAAATCAAGGCATATTACATTCATTATTTATTCAAAAAACTTGATTCATTTGTCTCGTCTCTCGACAAGTTTTAATGGGCCTATTTTTTGGGGTAATGCAAAAATGGCAAAAATGGACAAAAAATAGGGAAATTTGGAGGTCAGTCCCCTTATATGGACTTGTTTGGACTTAAGTTCGTCCAGAAAATTTATTTGTTATGAAATCCGTTTTTTGTCAATTTTAACATATTATCACTTCCCTTTAAAAGTGAAAAAAAACTAAAAATTAAAAATTCTTAAATTTTAGGAGTTTGACTAACATTAAAATATTTTCTCTCTCATATCTATCTATATCCATATATAGGTTAAGAGTTTGACTAACATTAAAATTTTCCCTCTCTCTTATCTATCTATATTCATATATAAGTTAGGTGTATATATATATATAGTAACATTAAAAATAAAAAATAGTAACATTCAAATACAAAAAAAGTTATCATTTGGACACAAAAAATAATACATTTAAACACAAAAAAATAGTAACATTTAAACATAAAAAAAATTGAAACATTCAATATTAATATTTTTTAAAAATAACAGCAGTAACATGTTTAACAAAAATATTAACATGTTCAACAAAAATAATAATATGCTTAACAAAAACTGTAACATACTTAACAATAATTATTTCTCTCAAATTCAAACGCAAAAAATAGTACCATTCAAACACAAAAAATAGTAATATTCAAAAAAAAAAAAAATAGTAACATTGAATATTAATATTTAGTAAAATAATAGTAGTAACATGCTCAACAAAAACAGTAACATGCTCAAAATAATAGTAACATGAACAATAACATATTCAACAAAAGCAATAATATGAACAGTAACATAATAAAAAAAATAGTAACATAAATTTGAATATATATATATATATATATTCGGCTACCACTTTCCTCACTATAACACTGTCACCATTGCACCATCGTCACCTCCCAAACAACACCAACCATCACGTTGTCATCACCTCCACAACAACGATCACCACCACACAAAAGTCCATTCAAGTTCCACTTCGATAACACCTTTTTACTCTACACCACCGCCACCACTAGCATCATCTCCATAACAACCCAGCGTACATATATATATATATATATATATATATATATATAGAGAGAGAGAGAGAGAGTTTTGAATTTGAATTTTAAATTTATGATGGAGATTTTATTGGCATATTTTAATTGACATTGAATTAAGGGATAACAATTTCCAAAATAGAAAATTAATTTAACTTCCTTTCAAGGAATGGTATTTTTGAGATAAAAAAAAATGTGGACTTAAGTCATTACATATAATTTTAAACATGGACTTAGCCCCTTATAAGTTTCCTTGCAGGACTTATCTCCAAATAAGTACATCTAGGGAGACTCATTTCCAATTTTCACCAAAAATTAAGGTAGTGATGAGTAAAATTTAAATATAAAATAATTGAAAGTGGAACCAAAATTATAATCACTTATGCGTTTGTTTCCTTTTTTGTCCAAATTATTATGTGTGATTGATCTTCTTTCCAAGACTCCAATTTTTACCCTATCAACCAAACTATACATGTATAACTTGTTTTTAACCGAAGGTCCAAAAAAAAAGTATCCTGTTTCTATATTATCTTGATACCAGTAGGCAATGAAGATTATTGAGGAAATTGGGGCTAGGAGATTTTTAATGACTTAAATTTATTTGGGAATAAGTCCTATTTTAATCTTGCTAATAAGTAATTAAGTTCACAATTTTTAAAAAACACAAAAATGTCATTCATAGGGAAGAAAACACATATTTACTTATCCATTTGACTTGTATTCACTTACTAAATGTCTCTCCCATCTCTTTCTCTCCTTTTTTTCTCCCTCTCATATCCATATATATTCATATACAGACTATGACTACTATATATATATATATATATATACACACACACACACACACAAATAGTAACATTGAAAGACAAAAAAATAGTAATATTTCGAATCAAGCTTTCTCCCCTTTTGTCCATATATATATATATAGTAACATTAAAACACGAAAAAAAAAGAAGAAAAAAGTAACATTCAAATACAAAAAATAACAGTAATATGCTCAACAAAAATAGTAATATGCTCAACAAAAAAAACTAGTAATATGGTCAATAAAAAAAATTAGTAACATGGAATATTGAATAAATTTTGTTTTGAATGTTACTTTTTTTTGTGCTTGAACGTTACTATTTTTTGTTTGAATGTTACTATTTTTTTACTTTGAATGTTATTATTTTATCTCGTATATATATACTAGCAATGCACAACGTGCCTTGCACGTAAACAAATTTAAATAATATTTTTTTATAAACGTGAATTATATGTGTAATTAAATAAAATAATAAATTATGTGTCGAATAATTAATTCGTATTTTAATTATTGCTAATTTTTTAGTACTTAATATATCATTCATTTAGGATTTTTTTTTTGTTAAATAGATTGATTAGATCTCTTATAATATTATTATATTAGTACATAGCAAAAAATAAAATATAACATATATTTGACCGTGAAATTCAATCTGGTAACTACATGTGTATAATAATTTAACATATATAGGACTTTACTTTTTTCATATAAATATAGAAAATTGTATGTAACTGTAATACTAATAAATGAGTTCAAAATAAATTAAAAGTCAAATAGGAGTAAAAAAATAAAAAATAGATGAAAGTATATAGGTGGGTATAATTGACTTTATCATAATAATTAAAGATAAAATAGGAAATCAAAATTTTTTTGCAAATATTGACATTTATAAGTAGCATAGATATAGATATAGATGGATATACGTGTGTGTGTGAGAGAGAGAATATATGTGTGTGTGTGAGAGAGAGAGAAAGAGAGATAGATAAAATAGTTCTAATCTATGTACAGATCTAGATAAATATGATAGAGAAACAACTTTAATGCTAGTACAATTCCCAATGTATGAGTTGTTAGTTTTTCCAAACAAGTTTAAATTCAATGAATAATTCTATTTGGACCTAAAAATTTGACATAATTTGTTAATATAATGATGTGGTTTCAGTAGAACTATTGGATCAACACCAAATTCTAATGTTTGATGGGACCCACAATCAATCCAAAGGTTATAGTAAATTAGGTCAGCAAATTAGGTGATAATAGCATTGCTCAAATTCAATATAACTATTGAGAGTATTTTAGACAATAAAGATCAAAATGGGCTTATTTCCAAACAAGATTTTTTAGTGGACTTAAGTCTAAATAAGTCCACAAACGGCCCCCAACCTACCCAATATTATTTTGCTCTAATATGGGTTTAGGTAAAAAACTTTGGTTGCTTGGTAAAAAAACTTAGACGAAATTTTGCATTTATATACGAAGGATTGATCTAGCATATTGTTTACCAGAATAAAGATTTGAATCGTCATTTAACTAGCGAACCTCGATCCTAGGTTGTAGTCAACTCACTTAAAACTCAAATTTTCTTGCCACCTAATTTTCTATATGCCTTTTTTTTCCCTAAATTGGATGGACAATGTGCCCATGTTACACGGTGGTACTCAATATCCTTTTGCAACGAGTAATAGTATTTGAACCTAAAAATCTGACCTAATTTGCTGACATAATGATGTGACTTCATAGGAATCATTGGATCAACACCAAGTTCCAATGTTTGATGGGGTCTACAGTGAATCCAAAGGTCATAGTGAATTAGGTCAGTAAATTATGTCAATAAATTAGGTTCCAATAGCATTGCTCTTCTGAAGAAGTTCTTGGTCTTAATACATCTCCAAAATGGCAGCCTCCTCCTCAATATGGTTTCAAAATCAATCGCGATGGTGCTTTTTGATGACTATGAATTAGGCACAAGGCAAGCACGTGGGAGAAAGCGTGAGCGTTTGGGTCGTGAAGCTCCACTTCATGAGAGGGCTCCAGTAATTGCCAAACAGTCTGCTCGCCCATACCCCACAAAAATAGCTCACACCAATTGCAATACTCTTAGAGGAAGTTCCACCTTTCTTGCAGCCTAATTTTTAAAGCAGCTAAGGGATTTCCAATGGTACAATTTGCCTAACCTATAAAAGGATCATACAAGCCATGTGTCACACCTTAACTGACTTAGGTGAATAATGGCAGTCTTGGTGGCACCTTGCACCAAGGCACGCTATGAGAAGGGATCAAGGTGATGCGGTTAAGTGGTTTGATAGGTTGGTGCAGACCGTGGCAGCATGAGACCACTCGGCTGAGCATGGCAGCACGTGGTGGGCTCAATTGAGGCAATGTTAGTGCATGACTTCGAATTGCATGGCATGAGCTTGACCTAGCATGCACAATGGCTCGTGGGCAAGGTTGGCTGCTGAATTATGAGCACATGGTTGCTCAATGCATGTGACCAGGAGGATGTGGGCAGTTGTTGGTGTTGACTCAGTCAAAGTAGTTGCTGAACTGGGCCTAGTCTGAGGGAGACAGTTTTGGGTGTTCTTAGCCATATTTTGGTCCAGGTGCATGCTAGTAAGGGGCAGTTCCATCTTAGTTGCTGAATGGATGGAACTGTCTGCCAGGTGTTGCACAGAGAAGCAGCCTTGCTGACCAAGTTTGCTAGAGAATAGGCAAATTGTGTGTAACAGCCCATTGGCAGATGAGGGTGTCATCTGTCATGCTCCTTGTATAAATAGGGGTGCTTGGGCATTCTTGTGAGATAGATAAAGTGTTCTTGCTTGAGTTCCTTATAAATTGTAGAGAGCTTCAATATATACAACTTGGGAGTGTTATCATAGTAAATTCGTGTTGCCTTTGTGTGAGTTTGTGTGTCCCTATACTTGAGTTTTGTGGTTGGTTGTAGTGGCAATGCCTTCAAGGTTAGCCTCAAAAGAAAAATGAGTTGTTACCCTATGACAGTTTGGTATCAGAGCCAGGTTTTGACAGAAAGATCGACCCATGGCTGGCGAAACGAATGCAGATTTGAGGGAAAAGGGTGGTACGTTTGGAGGAGTATGTTGGTCCTCCACAGTCCGGTGATGTTGTGGCCCTTTTTTTGCAGCTTGAGTTGCTATACCAGCGGTTCGAGGAGATGTAGGTATCACATGAGCAACTTCAAAAGGTTGAATCTGATCACTTTAGCCGGATGAAAAATGAAGTTGTTGATGTGCTGGCTACTGTTTCTACATGGACCGTTGGTATGGGGGAAAAACTGAGTTCCCTCGAGACGGATGTTTCGTTGCTCAAGAAAACATTGTAGAATGCCTCTTTGGCTTCTGGCAGTGAAAGCATGCAAAAGCAAAGGTGTCTGACCCTATGCCTTTCACAGGCAATCGCAACACTAAAGAACTCAAGAACTTCTTATGGGATATGGGGCACTGCTTCAAGGCAGTCCGTACTCCGGATTCTAAGAAATTAGATCTCACTAGCATTTACCTATCCGGTTATGCTAAACTATGGTGGCGAACAAAATCAGAGGACAAGTCTCGTCATCACTACTTGGGATGCTTTGTCCGTTGAAATGAAGGAGTAATTCCTTCCAAGCAACACGGCTTGGCAATCCCATAATGCTTTGAGAAAGCTTTGACATACAAGCATTGTAAGGGAGTACGTGAAGTAATTCTCATCTCTAATGCTTAACATCAAAAACATGTCGGAGGAAGATAAATTGTTTAACTTCATGTTTGGCCTTTGAACTTGGGTGCAGGTTGAACTTCGTCGGCAAGGGGTGAAGGATTTACCCGCTACTATATCCGCAGTAGATGCGTTGGTTGATTACAAGGCGCAGGCTAACCCTTCGGAGAAGGAGTCTAAAGGGAAAGCCAAGTTTCCCAAGAAGGACAAGCATAAAAAAAAAAGGCCGAGAAGTCTGGCAGCACAAAAAAATAGACTGACATGCCCTCTACATCAAAAGGAGGTGCCGACTTAAGCTGTTTTACTTGCAATGGCCCTCATCATGCCAAAAATTGCCCCAACAAGGAAAAACTCAGTGCCCTCATGGTTGAGGATACTAATTTTTCAAACGAGCCTACACGAGTCAATCCATTGCAACTCCTTAATACAACTCGCAAAGAGGAGACAGTGGCAATGAGGGGACTGATGTTCGTGCAAATTCATCTGAACAATGTGGCTGCCCAGGCGATGGTTGATACAGGCACGACGCATAACTTTGTTTCTGACAGGGAAGTGTAGCGGCTTGGTTTGGCTTTGACGAAAGACTCTAGCAAGGCTGGTAATTCAGAGGCAAAACAAGTAGGCGGCGTTGCTAGAGAAGTCCCTTTGAAAGGTGGTGAATGGCAAGGACCATGTGACTTTATGGCTGTCCCTCTTGATGATTTCCAGGTGGTCCTTGGGTTGGAATTTCTTACCAAGGCAAAGGTGTCGTTTATGCCTCATTTTCATGGGATTGTCGTGATGGACATACCCAGTCCCTTCTTTGTTCCCCTCATCAAGGCCAATTCTTCGGGGGGAAATGATATTTGCATTGCAAGTGAAAGATGGCTTGCGAAAAGGAGAAACAACTTACTTGGCTGTTTTGTTTGAGGATGAGGAGTCCATAGCATTGCAAGTCCCTGAACTAGCGCAATAGTTGTTGGTTGAATTCAAGGAAGTGGCACCCAAAGAATTGCCAGCCAGATTACGACCAAGGCGGGAGATTGACCATGTAATCAAGTTGATTCCAGGGGCAAAAATCTCTGACCAAACGCTTTATCGGATGTCTCCATCAGAGTTGGCGGAGCTAAGGAGGCAGCTTGGTGGTTTATTGGACATTGGGTTCATTAGACCTTCTAAAGCTCCCTATGGAGCTCCTGTCCTATTTCAGAAAAAAGAAGGATGAATCCTTACAACTTTGCATGGATTTCAGGGCCCTTAAGAATGTAACTATCAAGAACAACTATACAGTCCTTCTCGTTGATGAGTTGTTCGATCGACAGGGGAAAACAGTCTTTTTCACAAGATGGACTTGCTGTTGGGATGTCATCAAGTCAGAATTGCGGAAAGAGATGCGACGAAGACAGCTTGTGTGACGAGGTATAGGTCACATGAGTTTTTAGTTATGCCTTTCAGGTTAACTAATGCCCCTACCACATTCTGCAACTTGATGACCAATGTATTCCAGGAATACTTGGACCATTTTATGGTGATTTACTTAGATGACATAGTTGTTTATAGCCAGACCCTAGAGGAGCATGTTGAGCACTTAGGTTGGCTTTGACAAAGTTGAGGGAAGCGCAGCTGTACTTGAAATCGGAAAAATGTGAGTTTTCTCAAAGGAAATCTCATTCCTTGGGCACATCATTTCTATGGGCGTGGTGAAGATGGGCCCAAAGAAAATTGAGGCCATTGCTGATTGGCATGTCCCTACTAAGGTTATTGAATTGCGTTCTTTCCTTGGTTTGGTGAATTATTATCGGAAGTTCATTAAGAACTACTCAAAGAATTTTGCTGTGTTAAATGATCTTTTAAGGAAGGATAGGACATGGAACTAGTCCTACGAATGCCAGGAGGCATTTGATCAATTGAAGGCGGTGGTGACGTCTAGCCTAATTTTGCAGCTGCCTGACTTTGACTTGCCTTTTGAAGTTCATACAGATGCATCGGACTTTGCTCTTGGAGGAGTGCTGGTGCTGAATGGACATCGAGTGGCATTCAAAAGCAGGAAGTTGAATGATACCGAGAGACGATACTTGGTGCACGAAAAGGAAATGACAACAGTCATTCACCGTGTCAATGCATTGAGGCATTACCTACTAGGGAAGCATTTCCTTGTGCTGACTGACAATGTGGCTATCAGCTGCTTCAATTCCATGAAGAAGCTGACACCAAAACAAGCAAGATGGCAGGACTTTCTTGCTCAGTTCCATGTTACTCTACAGTACAAGCCTGGCAGTGTGAATCAAGTTGCCAATGCACTTAGCCGAATCCCAGTTGTTGATGGGGTGATGGTTGCACTTAGTCAGATTGCTAGGGATATGCTGCAAAGAATTCAGGATCAAAATAAAGTTGATCCCGTGACCAGTTTGTTGCTAAAATAGGTGCAAGAGGGGGTGACTCGGCGATTTTGGGTAAAGGATGGTGTGCTCTACGCCAAAGGAAGGAGGCCCTATGTTCCGAAGTCGGGCGGACTTCGACAAATTTTGTTGAAAGAGACTCAAGATGCTCGATAGTCAGGGCATCTGGGGTAGGAAAAGACCCTTACCCTATTGGCGAAAAGTTATTGTTGGCCTCGCATGGAAACAGACGTTGAGATTTATGTGCACACTTGTTTAGTGTGCTAACAGGACAACACTGAAAGGAGGAAGATGACAGGTACCTTAGAGCCTCTCCCCATTTTGAGCAGGCCTTGGGAGAGTGTTTACATGGATTTCATCAATGGCTTGCCTAAGGTGAATGACTTTACTTCGATTTTTGTGGTCGTAGACAGATTTTTGAAGTATGCCACCTTTATTACGGCTCCAAAAATATGTTCTACTGAAGTTACAACTCAGTTGTTCCTTAAGCATATTGTGAAGCTTTGGGGTCTTCCACTTGATATAGTCAGCGACAGAGATACGTGATTTACTGGCCAATTTTGGACGGCCTTGTTTGAGCTGTTGGGCACATGCCCAACCTTTCCACCAACAATCATCCGTAGACCGATGGGAAAACTAAGCGGATTAATGTAATGCTGGAGGAATATCTCAGGCATTGTGTCTCAGCGAACCAGGAGAATTGTGTGGATTTACTTGATGTCACCCAATTCAGCTACATTTTGCAGCAAAGTTCCTCTACTGTTATGAGCCCATTCGAGTTGTCAACTAGCTAACAACCTCTTACTCCATGTGAAGAGGCCAAGCAAAAATCTCAAGGGAGATGTCCTGCAGCTTATCACTTCGCTTGGGGCAATCAGGAGAGGACCGACGAGGTAAAGGACTACTTGACAAAGGCAGTGAAGAGGATGAAGAAATTGGCGGATGAGAAAAGGAGGGCAGTAGAGTTCTAAGTGGATGAAAAAGTGATGCTCAAACTGATTCCACCAATTTGGAAGAAGATCACTCGGAAGTCTGCACATAAGGGATTGATCCAGCACTATGACGATCCTTTTCTTATCTTAAGAAGGATTGACAGATTGGCCTATAGGTTGGATCTTCCAAATCGTCTCAAGCTACATCCAATTTTCCATGTTGCGTTCTTGAAGTCATACGTTGAGGACCCTAGCAGATATGTTCGACGTCGGGCTCCTCCAACAATCAGGAAGCAATTCTCGGAGATAGCAGAAGCTATCCTTGACCACAAGACTGAGAGAATGAGTAAGAAAAATAGAAAGACTCATTACCTAGTCAAATGGAAAGGGAAAACACTGAAAGAAGCTACTTGGGAGAAAGAGACGACATTGTGGTAGTTCGAGGATCTTATTAAGCAATACCATGCTACCATTCCAATGAGGTCGTTGGATACTTCAGGTGGGGGTGGCTTGTCACACCCTAACTAACTTGGGTTTATAATGGCAGTCTTGGTGGCACCTTGTACCAAGGTACGCCATGAGAAGGGATCAAGGTGATGCGGCTAAGTGGTTCGAGAGGTTGGTGCAGATCGTGGTAGCATAAGACCACCAAGTTGAGCATGGCAGCACGTGGTGGGCTCAATTAAGCCAATTTTGGTGCATGGCTTCAAATTTCATGGCATGGGCTTGACCCATCATGGACAATGGCTCATGGGAAAGGTTGGCTACTGAATTATGCGCTCATGGTTAACACATGGCTGCTCAATGCATGTGACAAAGAGGATGTGGGAAGGTGATGATTCTGACTCATTCAAAGCAGTTACTGAACAGGGCCTATCTGAGGGAGGCAGTTTTGGGTGTTCTTAGCCACATTTTGGTCCAGGTGCATGCGATAAGGGGCAGTTCCACATTAGTTACTGAATGGGTAGAACTGTCTTCCAGGTGTTGCACAGAGAGGCAGCTTTGCTGACCAATTCTGCTAGAGAATAGGCATATTATGTGTAATAGCCCATTGGCAGATAGGGGTGTCATCTGCCATGCTCTTTGTATAAATATGGGTGCTTGGGCATTCT
Organism: Ilex aquifolium; assembly: GCA_951799425.1. Classification (NCBI taxonomy): domain Eukaryota; kingdom Viridiplantae; phylum Streptophyta; class Magnoliopsida; order Aquifoliales; family Aquifoliaceae; genus Ilex; species Ilex aquifolium. The sequence goes on from OX637408.1 coordinate 11,988,335, forward strand.
TGTGATACAAAAAGTGTTCTTTGCTTGAGTTCCTTGTAAATTGTAGAGAGCTTCAATATATAAGATTTGAGAGTGTTGTCCCAGTAAATTTGTGTTGCTTTTGTGTGAGTTTATGTGTCCCTATACTTGAGTTGTATGGCTGGTTACAGTGGCAACGCCTTCACGGATAGGCTCAAAATAAAAACGAGTTGTTACCCCATAACACCATGAACCAGGTAAGTAATCCTTTCTAACTAAATACATTTCAATCAATTACATCCTTTTTGACTTTATCATCGAAGGGTTGACCACCGGAGCCCCTCCGGTCCTCGATTTCCCTTACAGGAACCTGCTGCCGGTTGCTAGATCATCTCACTCTCCAAAGGTGCAACTTTTGGGGTCAACAATTGGTGCAATTTGTGGGAATGACTTGGTTTCCAATAACAAAGCTTTAAAATTCCATGGCAGTAACTAGAGCATCCAAGGAGCCTACAATGGACTAAACTCATGAGCGCCCTAGCACCCACCATGTGGGGCGAAGGGCCGCACTGCCTCCAGAGAAAGAGTCAACGAAGATTAACAAACTAGAAAAGTCGATTGAGGAATTGAAACTCCAAAATCAACATATCCTCCAACTCTTGGAAAGAGATCAATCTCAAACTAGGGGGCATGCGGGGGATAACCAAGTGGTTGATCGAAGCCAAAATGAAGTAGTTCGCCCCTAGGTCAACGACCAGTGGGAAAGAAAGCTTCAAGAGGTTAAAGAGAAGCTAGGAAACATGATAAACACAGTAAAAGCCCGAGTCCCAGAAGCTATTGAGACCTAGTCCAAAATACTGAATCACATTTTTCCTAGGATGTTTCTGTTACCCTTTACCAGAAAGATTCATGATGCCAACGATCAAAATGTTTGATTGAACTAAGGATCCATTGGACCACTTGGAGACCTATAGGTCTCTGATGATGCTCCATAACGTCCCAAATTAGATTATGTGTCGAGCTTTTGCTGCCACCCTCAAAGGGACATCAAGGCACTAGTTCAACAAGCTGAAACCCAGCTTGATCAACACGTTCACAGAACTAAGTACCTCATTCATCTCGCACCTCATTGGGGGCAGGGCTCACCGGCGGCCACCAACCTACCTCTTTAATGTCAAACAAGTAAGGGGTGAAACATTGCGAGAATATGTCAATCGCTTCACTATGGAATCTCTCTAGATTGACAATATGGAAGATAAGGTAACTTTAACTACCTTTATGGGTGGATTGAAGTCCTCCTAGTTCTTGTTCGCTCTCTCCAAAGAGCCTCCTTTGACTATGGTCAAGGTTTATCAAGAGCTCAGAGTTATATGAATGTCAAGGACACTTTCCTAGCCCGAAGGAACCAGGAGAATAGGCGTGAAGATAAGCGAGAGGAGAAGAGAAGGTGAGATCCATCAAATAAGAGAGAAAATGGGAATAACCCCAAGAAAATCAGTCTGATAGAGTACGTGCAAGGTATCGTCTAGGTCCCAGTACCCTCAATGAGCCAGCTCAGAGGTATACACCATTGAATATCTCTGTAGAACAAATTCTCTTGAGGATGAAAGAATCCTGAAATGGCCCAGAAAGATGAGGACGCATCCCAATAAGAGGTCCAAAGACAAATATTTCCACTTCCACAAAGATCATGGCCACAACATGGAAGATTTCCAAGTCCTCAAGGACCAGATAGAGGATCTGGTCCAAAAGGGACACGTCGGCAGATACATTAAACATCATCGATAGGAGAGAAGTGATAAGTCCCACATCAGCAGCCAGTGGGAGAAGTGACAGTAATATCATGGGGCTTTGTAGGAGGCGGAGAAAGCAGCTCCGCTAGGTGAGCCAATGTCTGCAAAGTAAAATCCGATTGGAGGTTGGCACGGTTAACCCAAGAAAGAGGCTCTAGATGGACCCCCCCCCCCCCCAAATTTCTTTCTCAAAAGAGGATTTATGGGGTATCCAACACCTGCACGATGATCCACTAGTGGTCACCCTAACAATCGCTAACTACTCTGTGAAAAGAGTCTAAATTGCTAGCAAGAGCTCGACGAATATCACATTTGCTCCAACATTCGATAAATTAAACATCAGAAAGGAGTAGTTGATACCCTTGACTGCTCTGCTTATTGGATTTTTAGGAGAAAAGACTCATCCCATAGGAGCCATTGTCACACTGGTTATAGTCGGACGAGCACCGTGACAAACCACAATCATGACGAATTTCCTGGTGCTAGACTACCCGTCAGCATACAACATCATTCTTGGCCGCCGAAGCCTCAACTCCACGAGGGCGGTTCTATCAACGTATCATCTCCTCATGTGTTTCCCAACCAAAGAGGGGATTGGTGAGGTACGAGGGGACCAAGTGGCGGCCCACGAGTGTTATGTATCCTCTATGAAGGGGAAACAACATTAAGAAACTTTGCAAGTTGATTCCCTAGATCACAGGGAAGAGTTGGAGTGCCTACAACCAGTGGAGAAGTTGGAGTACCTACGACCAGTGGAGGAGTTGGAGCCTACCAAATCGAGGATACCCCTAAGCAAGTTACCTTCATCGGAAGAATGCTTGAAGAGAACTTGAGGATTTTGCTAATAAAATTTTTAAATTCTAATAAAAACGTCTTTGCTTGGAAACATTCCAATATGGGGGGGGGGGGGGATAGCCCCGCCATAAATTAAATGTCAATCCAAGTTTCAGATCGTTTCGACAAAAATGCCAAAATTTTGCCCCCGAGCATAATCGGGCAATCAAAGAGGAGGTAGCAAAGCTCTTAGATTCGAAGTCCATAAGAGAGGCTCAATACCCACTATGGTTAGCCAATGTTGTGCTAGTGAAGAAGATAAATGACAAATGGCGGCTCTGTATAGATTTCACCGATCTGAACAAGGCATGTCCGAAGGATTGTTTCCCGCTACCAAGGATTGATATCCTGGTTGACGCCACTGCTGGCTATGAATTTCTTTCTTTTACGAACACATTCTTAGGATACAACAAAATCATGATGCATGAACTAGACCAATAAAAGACTTTCTTCATTATAGAAAAAGGAACCTACTACTATAAGGTCATGTCATTTGGCCTGAAAAATGCAGGAGCCATGTACCAAAGGATGGTTAATCACATGTTCAGGGAGCTTATCGGTAACTCAATGGAGGTGTATGTGGATGACATGCTCGTTAAAAGCCTCCATGTTGCTAAGCAAATCGATTATTTGAAAAAGGCCTTTGATACGCTTAAAAGATATAACATAAAGCTCAACCCAGATAAATGTGTCTTTGGGGTGCCCTCAGGGAAGTTCCTAGGTTTCATGGTGACCCAAAGAGGAATAGAGGCCAACCCATAGAAAATCAAGGCACTCCTAGATATGAGGTCTCCACAAAATACCAAAGAAGTCTTGGTGCTTACAGGAAGAGTAGCGACTTTAAATAGGTCCATTTTCAAAGCCAACGATAAATGCCTCCCTTTCTTCAAGGTACTTAGGAAAGGTTTCAAGTGGAGCTTAGAGTGCGAGGACACCTTCCAAGCACTGAAGCATTACATCAACAACTCGCCGATCCTTATAAGGACAAAGGAAGGAGAACCCCTATACCTATACCTTGTAGCAACGCAAGAGGCGACAAGTGCAGTCCTGGTAAGCCAATGCAACAAGGTCCAACACCCCATCTACTACATAAGTCGAACATTGAGAGGGGTTGAGGTCGGGTACCCAATAATGGAAAAGGTGTCCTTTGTGTTGGTAACCATATCTAGGGAGTTAAGGCCTTACTTTTAGGCCCATCCCATCATACTGCTATCGGATATTCCCTTACAACAAGTTTTGCAAAAGCTAGAAACGTTTGGAGGATTGGCAAAATTGTCAATCGAGGTCAGAGAGTTTGATATCCAATACGTGCCCCGGACAGTTGTGAAGTAGCAGGTGATTGCTGATCTTATAGTAGAATTCACCGTTGAAGTGTTGGAGCTCGAAGACGTCGCTATTCAGCCAGGGGAATGACGAATATATGTTGATGGATCCTCTAATTCAACTGGGGGGAGTTGGATTGATTTTCATCTCTCCAAATGAAGACAATATTGAATATGCCCTACATTTTGGGTTCAAAGCCTCAAATAATGAGGTAGAATATGAAACTCTTATCGTAAGTTTACAGTTGGCTAAGGCCCTAGGGGTAAAAACCTAAAAATATACATTGACTAACAACTTGTGGTGAAAAGTGAAAAGTCCCGACATTTGCAGTTGTTCCAAAGCTTCCTCTAGAAAAGCTTACTCCAATAATGAGCTCAGGACTATTTGCTCAGTGGGGGATTGACATTATAGGACCAATCCTAATGGGGAAGGGTCAGAATAAATTTGTAGTTGTCGCCGTCGATTATTTCATAAAATGGGCGGAGGCAGAGCCATTAGCAACAATAACATAACAGAAAATCTAGAATTTTGTGTGGAGATCGATCGTCTATAGATTTGGTATACCAGTCGTCATAATAAGTAACAATGATAAGTAATTTGACAATGACAAGTTTTGAGGGTTCTATTCTGAGATTGGAATTCACAACCACTACTCTTCTCCTGGCCATTTGCAAGCAAATGCCTAGGTTGAAGTAACCAATCAAACCCTCCTCCAAAGCATAAAAACAAGATTAGAACAGTCAAAAGGTCTTTGGGTGGACAACTCCCAAGTATCCTGTGGGCATACAAGACTACAGTAAGAATGTCAATGGGGGAAACACCATTTTCATTAGCTTTCGGGATGGAGGTGGTTATTCCAACAGAGATAGGAATAGCAACCCACCAAACCAAGGAGTTCGACCCTAACATGAATAACCATTTGCTCGCAAACAACCTAGATTGGCTAGAGGAGAAGAGAGAAGAATCCCAGATAATGGTTGTAGCATACCAAAATAGTGTCTACAATTATTATAATGCTAGGGTAAAGCCAAGATAGTTCATGGTCAACGAATTAGTATTGAGAAAAGTCACCCAAGCAACCAAAAATCCAGGAGAAGGAAAACTGGGCGCTACATGGGAAAAACCCTACCTAGTTGTGAAAATCTTGAGGCCAGGAGCATACCATTTGGAGACTCTAAGAGGAACCAGATTTCCACATCCATGGAATACAGAGCACTTGAAAAAGTTCTATTAGTAGTCACTTTCTGGTGTCTCTACAAGGGTTCTTTGAAGTTTCGATGTATCTAATTTGAATAAAACTGTGTATTCCGCAGTTCTTTTTTTGTTAATAAAAAACGTAGCTTTCAAAGCACCATGATTAGCAAAAATAAAAGCTTTCCACCTTCTTACTTAGCTCAGATTGAGTCTACTGGACTCAACAGAAGCAAAATCAGAGCCTTCAAGCTCCTCGCCTAGCTTAGATTGATCCTGCTAGACTTAACAGAAGAAAAGTTAGAGCTTTCAAGCTCCTCGCCTAGCTCGAATGGACTCAACAAAAGTAGAGTTAGAGCTTTAAAGCTCCTCGCCTAGCCTGGATTGAGTCTATTAGACTCAATAGAAGCAAAGTTAGAGCTTTCAAGCTCCTCGCCTAGCTCTGATCGAGTCTATAGGACTCAACATGAGCAAATTTAGAGCTTTAAAGCTCATCGTCTAGCTCGGATTGAGTCTACTAGACTCAACAGAAGTGACGTTAGAGCTTTCAATTTTCTCGTTGGCCTCGGATTGAGTCTATTGGACTCAACATAAGCAAAATGAAAACTCTTGCTACCTTCAACTAAACTCAGAAAAAAAAAAAAACAATGAATTTTACAAGGCTAGCACCCTTCCACAAGTCAAGGGGGCAAGAGGTAGAAGGGGAAAATAAAATGGGACATAGACAAAAGAGTTTTCATTCGTAAACTTTACTTTACCATTTTCAAAAGAAAAAACTTAGAAAGCTTAGTCAGTCCCAGCTCCCCTCTGTCACTTGCCCGATGAAGAAGATCATTCTTCCCATCTCCGTTTACAGGAAACGAGAGCTTCTGCCACCGGCTCCTTGTCATCATCCTCAGAAGCCATTGCAAGACCTTATTGTCATAAGGGATCTCCTCTACCACAGCAAGAGGGGGACCAAGCCCAAACAATGTGAGTCTCTCAGGAGTAATTAAACTCCTAAGAGGCCTTGGACCTCCTTCAGCAGCCCTATCTATTATGGCACGACTAGTTGGGCTTAATAGGGCCTCTCTAATACAAAAGTCAGCAACATAAGATATATTAAGGAAAAAGGGAAAGGGTTCTTGACAAGTAAAAACGATAGCTTAACTCACTCATGTTAGACAGAGGATTCTAGAGTTGGGGGACGCAAGGGCCAATTTCTATAGCTCCTTCAAACTCCCAACCTTTTTCAAAAACAAGGAAGAACCTATCTTCCCATCCAGGAGGAAGGTGTTGGAGCTCGGAGACAACCTCAAGCATATTCTCACATTGGAGGAACTGATAAAAGCCCCACTGGTCAAGAGCCAAGCAAAAGAGGTTGATGAACTCAAGTATTGAATGAGAGTGGCCTAACCCCGCCAAACTTCAAACAACCATGACACCAACTAGGATGCCTCACCCCTCTATGGAGATGCGGGGAAGGCATAAATCAAAGTAGTGAAGGATAGCCATTATAAAGGGTGACAAGGGGAATCGAAGGCCGACTTCAAAGGCATGCTCAAAAAAGCACACGCGCGTGGACAAATGGCGTTGCAAGGGGAGTCAGGCCTAGGGACGTGAACTCTGACCCCAGCAGGAAAGCCATAATGTTCCTAGATCTCTAGCAGATTGACCATCATCATGACACTGGGAACAAGGAGGTCAGCCATGCTGGTTCCATGTTTAAACGAGCCCGTCTTTTGAAGGCCATATTTTGTTCGTTCTGAGCATCCATGAGAAATACAAGTGTGAACATAATGTTTGGAGAAAAGTGATGGAGCATGTAAAGGCTTGAATAAGGATGCTTAAATAGTAGAGGCTCTTGTCCTTAAATGACTTTAAATGCAGAATGTTTGTATTTGGAAAGCTAGATTTCCTATGTTCAAGGCATCGAGAAGATGAAACGACATTAGTCATTCCTCTTGACAGCATGAAAGTTAGGTTAGAGTGTAACTGTCACTCGCACATCATTTCAAGCATCATTAGGAAGAGAGCCCAATTAAGTATGTCCCCTTTAGAAACACGGGCCCATTGGTTAATCCAACCCAAGTTGAACCCAAAGTAAAAACTTCAAGCCTCAAATACAGCATGGGTCGGCCACGAAACCATTTTGGACTCAAGCCCAAACATCTCAATCAAGATAAAGAAAAAAACAAAAAATGTAGCAAGTTTTTCATTAAAATATTCAGAGGGCCACAAGAAAAAAAGAGCATATACTAGGCTGTTTCTCCTGGAGGTGTAACTAAGGTAGTTGAATCAGCCTCCTCCGAAGGGTGACCAACTTTAGCTACATTAGGAGGATCTTTGGTACAAGCCACAACCAACTCCTCCCCCACTTTTTTCAAAGGCATGTTGTTCATCTCTTCATCATCGTTCTCCCTCTTATCATCAACAGCAACCAGCATTGTTTCGTCACTGGGCTTGAAAAGGTTAAAGTATAGATCAAGAAACATCTTTTGGTCTCATTTCTTAAAATCATCAAACCCATCTATATAATACTCCAGCATCCCCTCCTTAAACTCCTTCGAGTCTTGGAATTTGGACATAGCTGACGCCCTAGCAGATTTAATCTCAAGCTCCTTATACTCTGCTAAAGAGGAAAGCTCTAGGACCTTCTGAGAAAGGGTTTCCTTATCACACTCCAAGTTCTTATTCCTTATAGAAATATCAGAGAGCTCAACCATGGTGATGTTCAACCTAGCTAGCAACTCGCCCTTGTGCCTTAAAGCCTTGTATCTCTCCTTTCAACAATAGAAAGTTTGACAATGGCCTTCTCGACCTCTTTCATGAATCGAAGGGAGTCTCCTTGAGCATACGATAGCTCCACCTCCTTTCCCAACCGTAAGGGCCAAATTCTTGGTTACCCAGGATGGCCCTAGGTCGAAGGTGGCTTGCACCTCGTCCTTCTGAACAAATTGATGAAGCCAAGCCATAGCCTCTTCCATGTTGTCCCATATAGATTAAGAAGTGGTTGCTAAACTCAAAGGAGGAAAGGGTACAAAGCAGTCTTTCTCCTCAGTAGTTCCCAAGTCCTTGTTCTTCCCCTTGAGAGTAGAAAGTGAGGTTTCCACCAATCCTAATGAAGTTTTTGCTGATCCAGCACCAGCAGTTGGAATGGCAACATCTCCAAGTGCAGCGTTAGAGGACGGTGGAAACACTTGCAAAATATTAGAGCTTGGGGACACCCCCTTAGCTCGAGGAAAGGGCATTCTTGGTCTCTTCCGAGAAAGGAGGCTAGTTTCAGAAGCCCTCCTGGCCTCAGCCGTCTGCAAGGACTTTCTGTCAATAACTTTTGGGGGCATAGCTAGAAAACCACAAGTTAGAGCATACCTAGATTAAGGCAGATTGCATTTTGAGGAAATCATACCTTTTGGAACAGAAGGAGCTATAGCTGGATGGTAAGAGCTGCTCGGAGGTGGACCCAATAGACACTCAAAGAGAGCTTGATCACTCACAAGGTCAAAAAGATCCTTGGTAGGATAGTTAAGCACTTTTTTGACCCGAGCTCTCAATTCAGGAGTCAGGGGATTTGATTTACCTACGTTATAAGGAGACAAGGGATGAAAATCTGGAGAAAGCACAACACAAGAGAAAATTGTATAAGAAGAAACCCACTTATTGGGAAGAGGGGTAGGAGATCCCCAAATACGGGGAAACATAAAGGAACTAGTTGAAAGGACCTCAAAATGTCCAAACTCCCAGTCAAAGCTGGAGATGAAGAAGAATTTGTCCTTCCACTCCTTCACATTTGAAGAGTAGCCCGTAAGCAAGGTCGAACCCTTTTTTTTTTTTGAAAAATAAAACCACCCCAAGCCCTGCCCATAGCAACAAGTGAGTTTGTAATAATGCATAGCTCAGCAAAGGTAGGTTGTACACCAGCACCATTCGCCTTGCCCCAGATGATGCCCATACCAATAAAAAATCCCCAACTGTAGGGGGTTAGATGAGCAGGAGCCAGGTTTAAAAGGTAGAGTGCCTCCCTGATATATCTAGGCAGTGGAAAGCGAAGTTAGCCTCTAGAATGGATTCATAAAAGCAAGCCTCATCAGGGAAAAAGGAATTAACGGTCTCGCCGTTGGAAGGGACCCATAGGTGCACTATATCAGTAATCTGGTATAAAGTCCTAACTCTTGGGGGGAACTCTCGTTCAAGCAATTATGATAATTCTTAACCCCACTAAATCTGAGAGAGGAAAAACATGTCAAGCCCCAATTTTAATTAAAGAGTGATTTAATAAAAAGAGATATTTACTCTAAATTCTCTTGTCGGTTTAAAATAATAATTGAATGAAATGAAACATTTGGTTTTATCAAAACATATTTTTTTTTTCAAAAATTTCGATAGAGTTTCATTAAAAAATTGGGCTTTCAACCAGCTAGTAAGAGCATCCCTGTGAGTGCATAACATAATTTAAACTAACTAAATATCAGCAACATGCCTCTATCAAAAATATAATCCAACTAAATCTGGGGCGGCAATTAGAGGCCCACGAAGTTCTCCCAAACTCGGATACATCTAATACTAATAGATACCACAACTTAATACACAAAGTCATAACTTTACATTACAATACCCAAAATAATAATCCCTCTATGGGATGATCAAGTGTACACCACAAATACCTCAAGACAACCTTTTCAAATACAATGTTTATGTGCTAACATTTCTACATAAGTTCTAAAGGTAAATACAAAAACACTCCAAAAGAGATTCTTTCTAGTCCAGGCTCCCACAAGCATTCCATCACCAATGCCCTAGGATGCATGCTAGTCTCTAAAAATATTAGTAAGGGATGAGCAACCACAGCTCAGTAAGATAATCTTTTTCCCAAGCATTTACAAAGTTCACCTCATCATTAGAAATATACAAGGTATAAATTAAAGGTTTGTGTATTTAAAGTCAAACCATCATAGAAAATACCATGCATGCCTCGCATACGGATAATATAATCAATCACATCGGTTCACGCATGAACCATCCTCGAGGAACTTTTTGGGTCTTGCACCCTAGGGTCTTATCGCCCTTCTTGCTTTTCAAGGGGAACGTGTAGGGCACAACTTGTGATGCCACATTGGTCATCACCGAAAACCACTACCATAACCAATCCCCCTTAGGACTAGTAGCCGCCTTGGCAACCTACTCAATAGGCCCCAATCGTCTACTAACCCTCAGCCTGTCAGTATCAAACATATAGTTTTCAAAAATCATTATTTTCTATATCAATAAATCCTTTTGAAAACACATGTCATAATCTTGACATTTTATTAAACATGTAGTAGGCTCAAATCTCAAAAAATTTATTTTCAAAGCAACACAACCATTTTCAAGAGAATAAGTCATATATATTATGTACAAGATCATAGCAGACTTCAAAACTCTCAAATCGTAGGTTTAATCAAATACTCATAACTAAAATCAAACTAGGGTATCGAACCACAACATTAAAATCATTTCTATTTCCAAGAGAATAATTCAAATACATTACGTGCAAGATCATAGCATACTTCAAAACCCACAACACTAAAATTATTTTTATGCATGTAGGTTCACAATTCATGGCATACTCAACACTAAATCAATGTTTATAACAAGTATTTTGTCATCAAACACATAGTAAGCTTTAGCTAAAGAAAATACATTAGATGCACAATGTAAATGCAAGAGAGAGGAAAACCCCACCTAACAATCAAGAATTCCAAGCCAAGTTCCTAGAATTTTCAAGCAAAGCCAAAGTTTAAGAGACCTTCTTTTTCCCTTTTCTCTTTCCATTTATGTTCTCATAGGGTTCTAAGAGGTATTGGGTGAGAGTGGAATGAAATAATGGGAGAAATGGGGCTGAAATTGGGGTTTTAAACCCAGCAATCCCAATTTTTACTGTTCATGGGGGCAAAAACATGTATTTTTCTCCGAAATTTGGGTTTTGCCACTAAACATCTCCAGTTTGATCCTTATGACTATCCTAAGGTTTTTTTATGCTCCGGATTCATTTTTAATTTTATTTTAACCTCAAAACATTTAGTTTTATAATTTATCTCAAAACTAAAGTCAATTTACACCCGAAACACTAAGATTATTATTTACCACTCCGAACCGCTACATGAGCTAAACGTCTATTCCAAGGTTTTCGGACCTCCCGAATTCAATGGTAATTTTATTTTGATCTAAAAAAATTAACATATTTACTTAGTTACCCTTATCAACATTAAACACCTCCAAAAATTAAATTTGACCCAAAAAGTCAATACGTCCGTATCTCAAACTTACGCGACTATTTCTTTAAAAATAATTCAAAATTTCTCTCATCATTTTAATCATTTTAAAAATACTAGCAAGTTAATATCATTTATATTTATATAACACGGGATCTCACAATCCACCCCCCTTAAATTAAGTTTCGTCCCCGAAACTTATTACTAACCTCCAAGATCGAAAATATGTGGATATCGTGCTTGCATATCGGTCTCCAATTACGAAGTAGCTTCTTCGACTCCATGGTATTGTCATAACACCTTCACAAGAGGTATAACTTTGTTGCGTAAAACTTGCTCCCTCCTATCAAGAATTTGCATTGACACTTCATTGTAGCTCACGTCCTCTTGTATTTGGATGTCTTGTCAATTAAGAATATGTGATGTGTTGGGCTCACATTTCCGTAGCATGGAAACATGAAACATATCATGAACTCCCGAAAGCTGAGGTGGTAAAGCAAGTTTTGTATGCCACCATCCCTACTCATTTCACTATCTCAAAAGGCCCAATGTACCTTGTAGCCAACTTCACCTTTTTCCCAAAACGAAGTAATCCTTTTTGGGGTGTCACCTTCAAGAACACATAGTCACCATTTTTAAACTCCAATGGCCTCCTCCTCCTATTCCCTTAACTCTTCTATTGGCTTTGAGCTATGCATAGTTGTTTCTGAATTAATTGTACCTTTTCAGTAGTCTCCCTCACTATCTCCGGACTAAATAAACTATTCTCCCCCATTTTTGCCCAACACAAGAACGATCTACAAGGTCTCCAATATAATGCTTCATAAGGTGCCATGCCAATACTAGATTGAAAACTATTGTTATATGCAAATTCTACCAGCGGCAGATGATCACTCCAACTTCCCTTAAAGTCCAACACACAAGCTCGTAATATATCCTCCAAAATTTGTATCACCCTCTCGGATTGGCCATCCGTTTGAGGATGAAAGGTAGTGCTAAAATGTAACTCTGTCCCCATAGCTCGTTGTAGACATTGCCAAAATTGCGCCACAAAACGAGAATCACGATCTGACATAATAGAGAGTGAAACTCCATGTAATCTAACATCTCATGAATATAAAGCTTGCTCAAGATCTCTAAAGTGTCAGTGGTCTTCATACTCAAGAAATAAGCGGACTTGGTGAGTCTATCTATAATGACCCATATGGCATTATGCCCTCACGAAGTTCGCGAAAAACCAGGCACGAAATCCATGGTGATGTGATCCCACTTCCACTCTGGGATAGGTAAAGACTGTAGTAATCCTCTGGGTTTTTGACGCTCCACCTTCACTTTCACCTGCTGACACACTGCACATCGTGCTATAAACCTTGCCACATCCTTCTTCATCCCTTTCAACCAATATTGATGCTTCATGTCTCTATACATTATTGTGCCACTGGGATGGATAACAAACTTAGAGCGATGACACTCTCCAAGTATCCCTTCCTTTAGGGACGAATCATCTAGTATACATAGCTTTTCCCCATATCTCAGTTCTCCGTTCCACAAAGACCAACCTTCAACTACTTTCCCATTTTTCAATTGAGCTCGAATCGACTCTAAGTAAGGATCCAAGAATTATAACTCAACAACCCTATGTTGGAGGGTAGGTTGAGCCACAAGGTTAAATAGACATGGCTGGGACCCATCTCCTCTAACCCATAGATCATAGTCTCCAAGTGCATCCATCATCTGTCATTTACTTGCCAACATACCACTAACTTCACCACGCGACTTTCTACTCAAAGCATTTACAACCATATTGGCCTTCCTAGGATGATAGCTAAGGGTAAAGTCATAATCTTCTAGATACTCCATCCATCCGTTATTGGCGAACATTCAGATTCTTTTGTGTGAAGATGTACTTCAAACTCTTGTGGTCAGAGTATACTTGAAACCGTTCTTCATACAAGTCGTCATAATTTGAGGGCAAATACAACAGGGGCGAGTTCCAAATCATGAGTGGGATAATTTTACTCATGGGTCTTCAATTGCCCTGAATCATAAGCGATGACATTCCCATGTTGCATCAACACACACCCACATCCCCGTAATGAAGCATCTGTATAAACGTCATAGCCCTCACCACTAGCAGGTATAATGAGAACAGGTGTCGTGGTTAACCTCTTCTTCAAAATCTCAAAAGATTGCTCACAATCTTCATTCCACTTAAACTTTTTCTCCTTTCGAGTAAGTCACGTCAACGACATAGATATACGAGAGAATCCCTCTACGAACCTCTGATAATAACTGGCTAGTCCCAAGAAGCTTCGGACCTCGGTCACATTCTTGGGTCGATCCTATTTTAAAACCGCTTCAATCTTGAACGGATCCACTAACACTCCTTCCTCGGATACTACATATCCCAAAAACTTGACTTCTCTCATCCAAAACTCACATTTGTTCTTCTTAGCATATAACTTGTGTTCCCTCAATGTTTGCAAAACTAGCTTGAGGTGTAGTGTGTGCTCCTCATGTGTCTTGGTATAGATGAGGATGTCGTCAATGAAGACAATGATGAATTGGTCAAGGTAGGGCCGAAACACACGATGCATCAAGTCTATAAAAGTTTTGGGTGAATTCGTGAGTCCAAACAACATCACCACAAACTCAAAGTGCCCATACCTTGTCCGAAAAGCAGTCTTAGGAATATCCTCCTCTCTAATCCTCAATTGATGGTGCCCCGTGCGGAAATCAATATTTGTATAGTAGCAAGAACCCTTCAATTGATCAAAGAAGTCATCAATGCGGGGCAGAGGATACATGTTCTTTATAGTCACTCGGTTCAACTTCCTATAGTCCACACACAATCTAAGGGTTTCATCTTTTTTCTTCACAAAGAGGACGGGAGCACCCAAGTTGAAGTACTCAACCGTATAAACCCCATGATAAGAAGCTCATCTAGTTGTTTCCTTAAATCCTTCAACTCCAATGGCACCATGCGATAAGGAGCAATGGATATCGATTTCGTGCCAAGATAAAGCTCAATAGAAAAATTCACTTCCCTCAATGGAGGTAATCCAGGCAACTCGTCGGGAAAAACGTTAGGAAAGTCGGATACAACAAGAATAAAAGTGAACTCCACATCGCCCTATTCCTCTCCAGAAATATGGGCTAAGAAACTTAGGCTACTCCCAATATCAATCTTCAGAACGTGTTTGCCTATCGTATGGAGATGTCTAGGGATACTATTTTCACCCATGAAATAGAAAGGTATATCCCCCGGTGCACGAAATACCACTTTCTTCTGGTAGCAATCCATAGTAGCATGGTAGGAATAGAGTAAATCCATTCTAAAAATTACATCATACCCTATCATCTCCAAGGCAATTAAATCTAACCTCAACTCTTTCTCTCCAAAGTGAAGTATACAATTTCTACACACTCTAGCTGTCTCCAAACAATCCCCGATAGGTAGATCTACATAAAGCATATAACCTAAAGGCTCAAACTCCAACCCCAATGCAATGGCATATCATGTACAAATAAAAGAATGGGTTACCTTGGGATAAAACAAGGTACAATCCCATGAATTATAGAGAAGAATCATACCCTCCACTACTGCATTAAAAGCACTCTCATCAGGCTGAACTAAACCATAAATGCGAGCTGAGGCATCAGTGCCCTGATTCTTGGCCCCCTGTTTCTTCTGTTGAACTTGCTGTTTTGGCTAAGATTTGAACTGAGTGGTCTGGGGCTGTTGTGGTACTGTCTGTACATAAACACAAAAAGTTTGCTGATATGGTAGCTTTATGGACTACTGATAAAATCCCCTACTACTCTGTCTCTATGGTGAAGAAGCTACTGAAGGGCAATGACTCTTGAGGTGACCTATGCCACCACACCCATAACACTGTTTCAAGTGTGTTGGCACTCTCTCAACGTGGCCTCTAGGTCTCAAACTCTGTGCATAACTTCACTCACTCCCTTGACCCATACTGCGTTCTGAACGCTAGTATGGAGTATCCATATGACGTCCACCACTACCACTACCGGTCTTGGATTGATTCTTTCTATGTTGGTGGCGCTCTCGAATGACTTGAGTTTCCTCCCAATCTCTCTCCACTAGGGTAGCCCGCTCAACTAATTCTCCAAAGTCACAAATACGAAGAGCTACCAATTTCTCCTGAGTAGATGGCTTCAAACCTTTCTCAAACCATTTGGCCTTCTTGGCCTCAGTTGATACATACTCTGTAGCAAAGCGGGAGAGCTCCACGAACGTGAACTCATATTGAGTGACAGTCATGTTACATTGTTGAAGTGTCATGAAGTCGGATGTCATCTTATCCCTCATTAATTCGGGAAAATACTTCCCATTGAAAACCTCTTCAAAAATTTTCCAAGTCATTTGTTCCACGTTTCTCGTTCTTTTTACCAACTCCCACCAATGGTCAGCTTCCCCTTCCATAAGATATGTAGCTAGACCAACTCTCAAGTCATTGGCAATATACATGTCATCCATCACTTTCTTCACTTGTCGAAGCCATTTCTCTGCCTCTAGTGGGTCCGGGCCTCCTTGAAAGGTAGGAGGGCATTGTCAAAGAAATTCTTTAAGAACCATCATCCTTCTACCCTCACCTTCAACTTGTTGCTCTTGAGCTTGAGCTTGGGCTTGGGTGGCGGTAGTATGGTTGTTGTTGTTCCCAACTTGTTGTTGTACCAATGTAGTGAGCTCCATCAAACATTGGTAGATATCATTCATAGTGTCTTGACGTGGCGGTACTTGATTTCCCCCTTGTCGGGGTGATCTCCCACGTCATTTTCTTGCTTCCATCCTACACATTCAACTAGGCTTTAGATCACCGTTTCAAACATATACACTCTAGACAAGTAGTTGAGTTTATGAGATACATCAGTTCCTACAATTAACCTCAAAATCCTAATGATTCTCTAAAATTTATGTGCTAGGACCATATTTGGATAATCCAATTACCTACAGCTCCCATATAAGACATAACACCTAAGCTCTAATACCAACTTGTCACCCCCCAATTTTAATTAAAGCGTGATTTAATAAAAGAGATATTTACCCTAAATTCTCTTGCCGGTTTAAAATAATAATTGAATGAAATGAAACATTTGGTTTTATCAAAACATATTTTTTTTTAAAAAAAAATTCGGTAGAGTTTCATTTGAAAATCCGGCTTCCAACCAACTAATAAGAGCATCCCTATGAGAGAATAACATAATTTAAACTAATTAAACATCCACAACATCCCTCCATAAAAAATATAATCCAACTAAATCTGGGGTACAATTAAAGGCCCACTAAGTCCTCCCAAACCCAGATACATCCACTATCAATATATACCACAACTTCGTACACAAAGTCATAACTTTACATTACAATACCCAAAATAATAATCCCTTTATGGAATGATCAAGTGTACACCACAAATGCCTCAAGACAACCTTTTCAAACACAATGTTTGTGTGCTAACATTTCTACATAAGTTCTAAAAGTAAATACAAAAAAACTCCAAAAGAGATTCTTTCTAGTCCAGGCTCCCACAAGCATTCCATCACCTATGCCCCAGGATGCATGCTAGTCTCTGAAAATATTAGTAAGGGATGAGCAACCAAAGCTCAGTAGGATAATCTTTTTCCCAAGCATTTACAAAGTTTTAAATACCAACATTCCACAAACCATACGAATAAATAATGAAAGATTTCTATAATTAAGTATAGGTACAAGATAATAAGTAAAACATATATAAAAATCTCCTAATACCTCATCATTAGAAATATAAAATGTATAAATTA
The DNA here is from genome assembly GCA_951799425.1 of Ilex aquifolium. Taxonomy (NCBI): domain Eukaryota; kingdom Viridiplantae; phylum Streptophyta; class Magnoliopsida; order Aquifoliales; family Aquifoliaceae; genus Ilex; species Ilex aquifolium. The sequence goes on from OX637408.1 coordinate 12,005,469, forward strand.
AAGGTTTATATATTTAAAGTCAAACCATCATAGTAAATACCATGTATGCCTCGCATAAGGATAATATAATCAATCACATCGGTTCACGCATGAACCATCCCCGGAAATCTTTTGAGTCTTGCACCCTAGGGTCTCATTGCCCTTCTTGCTTTTCAAGGGGAATGTGTAGGGCACAACTTGTGATGCCACATTGGTCATCACCGAAAACAACTACCATAACCAACCCCTCTTAGGACTAGTAGCCGCCTTGGCAACCCACTCAATAGGCCCCAACCGTCTACTAACCCTCTGTCTGTCAGTATCGAGCATATATTTTTCAAAAATCATTATTTTCTATATCCATAAATCCTTTTGAAAACACATGTCAGAACCTTGACATTTTATCAAACATTTAGTAGGCTCAAATCTCAAAATTTGTATTTTCAAAGCAATACAACCATTTCCAAGAGAATAAGTCATATATATTATGTACAAGATCATAACATACTTCAAAACCCTCAAATCATAGGTTTAATCAAATACCCATTACTAAAATCAAACTAGGGTTTCAAACCCATAACACTAATATCATTTCCATTTCCAAGAGATAAGTCATATACATTATGTACAAGATCATAGCATACTTCAAAACCCCCAAATCATAGGTTTAATCAAATACCCATAACTAAAATCAAACTAGGATTTCAAACCCACAACACTAAAATTATTTTTATGCATGTAGGTTCACAATTCATGGCATACTCAACATTAAATCAATGTTAATAACAAGTATTTTGTCATCAAACCCATAATAAGCTTTAGCTAAAGAAAATATATGAGATGCATCATGTAAATGCAAGAAAGAGGAAAATCTCACCTAAGAATCAAGAATTTCAAGTCAAGTTCCTAGGATTTCCAAGCAAAGTCCAAGCTTTAGAGACCTTCTTTTTCCCTTTTCTCTTTCCCTTTATCTTTTCCTAGGGTTCTAAGAGGTATTGGGTGAGAGTGGAATGAAATAATGGGAGAAATGAGGCTGAAATTGGGGTTTTGAACCCAGCAGTCCCGAATTTTACTGTTCATAGGGGCAAAAAAAATACATTTTTCTCCTAAATTAGGGTTTTGCCACTAAACATCTCCAACTTGATCCATATGACTACCCTAAAAAATTTTGACGTTCTGGATTCATTTTACTGTTATTTTAACCTAAAAATATTTAGTTTTATGATTTATCTCAAAACTAAAGTCAATTTACACCCGAAACACTAAAATTATTATTTTATTTGAGCTAAACGTCTATTCCAAGGTTTTCGGAACTCTCGGATTCAATAGTAATTTTATTTTGACCTAAAAAAATTAATATATTTAATTAGTTACCCTTATCAACCTTAAACACCTCCAAAAATTAAATTTGACACAAAAGTCAATACGTCTGTACCTCAAACTTACGCGACTATTCCTTTAACAACGATTCAAAATTTCTCTCATCATTTTGATTATTTTAAAAATACTAGCAAGTTAATATCATTTATATTTATATAACACGCGAGATCTCACATAACCAATCTCCAAGATAGAGTCAGAATTCTCATTAGCAGCATCCGCTTGGGCCACGAGCGCCGAAACACTTTCAGAGGGGTGTTAAAACGATAAAAAAATTCACTGCTCATCATATTTGGGTGCTAATTTTGAGTAGAGGTCAGTGATGGATAGGCGCTCGACACGTGATGTTTTTGAAAGTTATTAATTCTTGACTTGCACATTTTAATTTGACCCATTTGAAAAATTATATGTTGGTCCAATTCTCAAAAAAAAAAATAGGAAAGAGAAAAACTTGGACTTGTATGTGGGCCACAAATATCCCAGTCATTCTCGGCTATACTCCACAAACAGTTTTAACGACTAGCTAAAAGAGTGGATAATGCAAGACCCACTAGTTGGAAGTTGGCTACTTGTGGGGCAGTTAGGTGATTGTCAGAACATGGGGAACCATGAAGCACCCATGTAATCTAGAACTTACACCACTAAGTCCCCATGCCACTTGATTCTCTATTTAAATAGGAGAAAGTGCAACATGTGAAAAAAAGGAGATGGGTTAGAGAGAAAAGGATAGAGATGCAGTAGAAGGTGAAGACGATTAACAAAGCAACAAACCAGAAAAGAAAACAAAGGAGAGGGAAGAAAAGCAAAAAGAAAATTTTGAAGCTTTGCAACAAGTAAAAATTTCACTTTCTTTCTTATTGATCTAATCTCTTGGATTATTTTGATTGCAGCAAGATTGGTTCAAAACCAAAGCAATCCCAAACAACCGTAGCAATCCCGATTAACCGCGACAATCTCGAATCCCTTCAAAGTCAGAAATTTAGTATCATAAAATATTGGCTTCAGTCAACTGTGAAGATATGGATGATCACATCTTTCATCATATTCCTGTAAATCCTCCAATTAAATCCCCTGCATGTTGTAAATCCTGTAAATCCTCCACCAAATATGCCACTATATTTCCATTCTAATTCACTTCATCCCACTGATCATGGGATTCGGTTCCCACATTTTGTACTCAAAACTCTGTTGTAAATGTATATAAATTAGTGACAGATGAATGAAAAGAGATATACAATTCCAGAATTTTACATGGTATTAGAGCATTGAAAGATCCTTCATATTTCAGTCATGGCTTCCAACGTCCCCCCATCCTCTACTTCGCAAGACTTGCCTACCAGTAATCAGTCTTCCTTTTCAGATGAATCCATTGATAACCCATTTTTTCTTCAACATTCGGACAATCCTGGTCAGATTTTAGTCTCCATACCTCTCAATGGTGATAATTATTCTGCATGGAAACGTGCTATGATTGTTGCACTGTCCGCCAAAAATAAGTCTGCCTTTGTCGATAAATCCATAGCAAAGCCCGATTCGTCCTCTCCTGACAGTAATGCATGGGTTCATTGCAACCACATGGTCCTTTCATGGTTGCTTAATTCACTAGAACGCAATCTTTGGGAGAGCGTTATCTATGGGGACACCGCTGCCGAAATCTGGGCAGACCTTCAAGAACGTTTTTCGCAAAGTAATGGCCCCAGTCTCTTTCAGCTTCAACGAGATATTGTTAATCTCCATCAAGATCAACTTTTTATTGCTACGTCGTATTACACTAAAATGAGAGGATATTGGGATGCCTTATCCAATCTCACAAACCTTCCTACTTGTAAATGTGGTGGGTCAAAGACTATACTTGAACTTCAACAACAAACCCATTTGCTACAATTCCTCATGGGATTGAATGAATCTTACACAACCATACACAGTCAATTACTCCTCATAGAACCATCACCAACTGTAAACAAGGATTACAGTCTGTTACTCCAAGAAGTAAAACATTGTGAAGCCCTTCTTCTTTCAATGGACAATACCAATGTTGTTGTTGCTACAGTCGAACATGTTGTTGCCCATTCCAATGCAATACGTCATCCTCTTGGCCGAAACCAACCAACACCAAACTTCAACAGTGGAACACCACCAACATCTCATGGTAAACATCCGAAATATCGCCAAAAGGAGCATCCATATTGCAATTATTGTAATCAATTGGGGCACACACGAGAACGTTGTTACAAACTTCATGGATATCCAGCCCGTTCTCCGACCATATCTCAAGCTCATATTGCTGAGACTAATCCTAACAGCAGTGCCCCGTCTATCTCTCCTACAAGTGCTTCTCAATTCACTCCTGAGCATTACCAACATATCATGTCTCTCATAGGTACTCCACAACCCATTGCCCATTTGACAGGTAAGACGTCTTCGCCAATTTGGATTATTGATACGGGTGCCACAGATCACATGGCATGTTCCCTATCATTATTTCAAGTCTTTCACATTCTCATTTTTTCTATTCCAGTTCGTTTATCCAATGGTACCACAACCCCAGTTTCACATATTGGCACGGTATCTATTAACCTTCATTTTCACCTTACATGATGTTTTGTTTGTTCCTGCCTTTTCCCATAATTTGATTTATGTTAGCAAACTCACTTCTTCCCTTGATTGTGATGTTATTTTTTCCTCAACTCATTGTCTTTTTTAGGACCGACGCACGAGGACCACGATTGGGATGGGTAAAGCGCATGGCGGGCTGTACATCTTTGAACCGAGCACCACTTCGACCTCCTCAAATGCAGTCCATAATCCCTTATTTGATCTCTGGCATTGGCGACTCGGTCACCCATCAGTCGCTTGATTAAAGAATTTAGCTAGGTCACACTCTTTAATTTCTTTTCAAGATTGTCTATGTCATATTTGTCCCCTTGCCAAACAACATCGACTTCCTTTTCCCAGTAGTGATATTAATTCAAATGCTCCTTTTGATCTCATTCATTGGGACTTGTGTGGTGGTTATAAAACACCTTCTTTAATATGCGCTCATTATTTTTTAACTATTGTGTATGATTTTAGTCGTTCTACTTGGGTGTATTTAATGCGTGCTAAATCCGACACTACACGTTTCATCTCTGATTTTCTTGCCATGGTTTGCACGCAATTTAATGCCACAATCAAATGTATTCGCTCAGATAATGGGTCTATTTTTCATGAAGTCCAAAATACAATCCGCAAGCTTGGAATCCTTCATCAACGTAGTTGTATTAGAACCCCCCAACAAAATGGCGTCGTAGAACGCAAACACCGCCATTTGCTTGAAGTTGCTCGATCATTACGATTTCAAGCAAATTTGCCTCTTAAATTTTGGGGAGATTGCATTCTTACCGCTACTCATCTAATCAATCGTATAACCATACCCGTCCTATCCGGAGAATCACCACATGAAGTATTGTTTGGAACTTCACCTTCTTACTCATATCTTCGTGTATTTGGTTGTTTGAGTTATGCTCATAATATTAAATATACCCATAAGTTTGATTCTCGCGCTCGCAAATGCATCTTCATTGGCTACCCGTATGGTCAAAAAGGTTACCGTTTATATGATCTCAATGACGACACAACCTTTACGAGTCACGACGTAACCTTTCATGAATTCACTTTTCCTTTTCATAACCAATCTATTCATTCACATATCTACCCAGTAAGACCTTTACCCATTCTTGACACCCATAGCTAAACTTCTACACCTTTAAATCCCTCCAACCCACACCCATTACCTAGTTTGCCCACATCGTCAACACCTACATCAACCTTACCTACTGCTGCCATACCACCACCATTTCGTCATTCTTCTCAGGTTCGCACCACTCCATCATACTTACGTGATTATGACTGTTCAACCGCCATGTAGCAGCCCTCTCCATCTAAATCCTCTGCGAAGGTATGTTCTGGTTCACCTATTCCTTTGTCTCATTTTCTTGATTATTCTAAATTTTCTGCTACCCATCAGTCATTTCTTGCAACAATAAATCCGAACATAGAACAATCTTCCTTTTCTATGGCCATGAAAAGTGATCACTGGTGCAATGCTATGGTATCCGAGATCAAAGCCTTAGAGGATAATGATACTTGGACACTTACAAAACTTCCTCCCGGCAAACATCCCATCGGATGTAATTGGGTTTTTAAAATCAAACGTCTCTTGGATGGTTCCATTGAACGTTATAAAGCCCATCTCGTGGCAAAGGGGTGGAGCAAGAAGAATTGGATTACCATGACACCTTTGCTTCGGTGGCTAAATTAACAACTTTGCGATGTCTCCTTGCTGTGGCTTCCAGTCGTCATTGGTTCTTACACCAATTGGACGTCAACAACGATTTCGTACATGGTGACCTCCATGAAGAAATTTATATGACCTTGTCGCCGGGAATTTCTCGAAAGGGGGAGCCACATGTATGTCGTCTCAACAAATCACTTTATGGTTTGAAACAAGCATCTCGCCAATGGTTTGCTAAGTTCTCTTCTGCTCTTATTCATGCTGGATATAGTCAATCCAAAGTTGATTATTCTCTATTCACTCACAAGGATGGCGACCACTGCATTTTCGTCTTAGTCTATATTGATGATGTTTTAATTACTGGTAATGACCCATCTATGTTGATGATGTTTCAATTTCTTTTATCCAAGTTGGGCATGATCAATCCTCATGTTTCACCTTGAGGAGGAGTATCAGAAAATATTGGCTCCAATCAACTGTGAAGATATGGATGATCACATCCTTCATTATATTCTTGTAAAATCCACCAATTAAATCCTCTGCATGCTGTAAATCCTTCACCAAATCTGCCACTATATTTCCATTCTAATTCACCTCATCCCATTGATAATGGGATTCGGTTCCCACATTTTTTACTCAAAACTCTGTTGTAAATGCATATAAATTAGTGACAGATGAATGAAAAGAGATATACAATTCCAGAATTTTACATTTAGGAATTTCCAATTGTGACAATCGTATATAAATTAATCATTAACACACTAATTAGGTCATCCATTATAATTCTATATAATTAAGGGTTATTTTTTTTAGAAATTTAAAATAAACAAATGGACCTCAAATATTGGATTATTTGCGTGAAAACAAGTCAAATAACTATAATATATGTCATATTTCGCGTAAAAATAAAAATGTCATAGTATTCGAATAATAAAATAAATGGATAATCTATGAGATATATGAGGGACACTTGTCTCTTAGAAAAAAAAGAGACCACAAGAATTGACATGTGACTCAAAAAAAAAATTAATATGGATAAAATATTGACAACTGTCCATAATGATGCAAGCCTTCTCACGTCACATGAGTGACATTGGGGTGGAGAGTTGGCTATAAATAGCCTGGGTTAATGGCCATTCAGACTACATAGGAAAAGGGAAGAGGAAGGAGGGAGAAAAAAAAAAAAAAAGAGGGAAAGGAAGGAAGAGAGAGAGAGAGAAGAAGAAGAAGAAAATGGTCAAAATTTTATCTACCTAGGAATTCGATCTTGCAATCAAAAATTTAGGTAAAGATTTTTCAATCGTGATTCAGTAATTTTGTAGATCCAAATCACCTGAATTTAGTCCTCGTTAAATATTTTTGGATCAAACTCAAGTATCAGTATTTTTCATTAGTTATTCAAAAAATTATTTTTAGTTTAATTAAGTCATTATTACCTATTTTTATTCTAAAATATTACTTTGTTTGTTTTGCCACAATACGCAGTATCAAGTCAAGGTTACATTAGAGGTAGAATTTCGTTTATCTTTTACTGTCATTGATGCATCCCTACCGTCATTAATACTACCCCTACCGTCAAGGCCAAAAAGGGATGATGTCAACGAATCTTCCCACTTAAACGATAATTTTGTCCTTTAAATGCAAAGTTGTAACATATTATTCCTATCCAAACATCCCTTATTCTCTTTTTAAACAATACTAATTCTATACCCAAACAAGTGTCATATCTCTCACTCTCTCTATCAACTTGGCTACTCGAAAAATATTAGCACAACATATAATTTTGATTTCGAATTCGATTCCAATTTCAAAATAAAATCGAACTTACTTGAAGTTTGATATCGATATACACTAGTATGTGTACACACAAACACACTCATCAATTGAATATTAACTTCGACGAAATTCAATATTAAATTGAAGACTAATTTGTTGAAATTAAATATTAATGTGATGAAATTAAATGCTAATTGAATATAAATTTGATAAAAAATGGATGTTAATTGGATAATATTGATTGTTAATTTAATAAATTTTTATGTTAAATTGATGAAATTCAAGGTTCATTTGGAATTGAATGTAAAATTGATAAAAGTGAATGTTAATTGAATAAAATTGATTTTTAATTTAATAAAATTGGATGTTAAATTGATTAAATTGAATGCTCATTTGATTGGATTGAATGTAAATCTGATAAAATTGAAACTCAATTTTCATAAAATTAAATTTAAAATTAATTAAACTTAATGTTAATTTGGTGTTAGACTCCAATAGCACCACCATCATAATCCAAGTTTTATCAATTGATTGTTAATTTATTGAAATTAAATGTTAATTCATTATTAATTTGGTGAGATTCAATGTTTAATTTGGTGTTGAATTGATAAAATTAAATGTTAATTCGGTGAAATTGAATGTCAATTTGGTGTTTAATTAGGTGAAATTAAATTTTAAATTGATGAAATAAGTGGTAATTGAATAAAATTAAATTTAAAATTTATGAAATTCATTATTTTTGTTGGATAGAGTGCGTGAGAGAGAGTGAAAATGATCATTTTCACGGGGTGTCAATTAAATTTATCATATTTTTTATTATTGAATTGATAGTGGGTTTTATTATTGAGTGGAATCCACGACCAATTAAATAATCTATATAGTATTACAGGTAAGAAGTTAAATTTTCAATTTATAAAAGCAGAATAACAGTTAAGATTGATCCAATTTTTATCTTATTTGATCCAATGGTACAAAATTCATTTTAATTTTTTTCGTTATAAAATATTATCTTTTCTGCACGACCTTCAATGCTAGACAACTCAATCAACACACTTCCTAATGCCAAATAATCACAATAATCCACACTTCCTCTCTCTTCTCTTTTTCCTATCTCTTTTTTATTTTCTCTCTATTTATTTTAATTTTATATTATGTAATTAAAGAAAAGAAAAGAAATAATAAATAATAATTTAAAATATATAAAAAAAATTATACTATCAATACTTGATTTTATGTATTATAGAGTGTCTTCAACAACAAGATTATTGCTAAATCGACAAATTGCGAGAGTAACAAATGGGATTGACGTCTATATAATAAAGGAGTTAGGAGTTTGAATCTTATCCCTCATAGTTTTCTCATTTATTTCTATCACAAGTTAAATTATTTAATTCATGATTCAATGCAATTTTTATTCTAGACATTGTTCACATATGATATTGCAAATATGCTAATATTTTTTGAGAAAAAAATGTCGATATTTTTTAAAAAAAATAATGGATAAAAATTAATTTCAAATTATGTAATTGAAGAAAGGAAAGAAAAAAAAATTGTTATTAATTTTTTAATAGCTCAAATTTTATTTTGTATCATACTTTCAGGGACGAGGTTATGACAAGTGATTTGATAATTGCGATTATTGAAATTAGGAAAATTTAGGAAAGTATCAAATTGAGTGGATCAAAATTCCAAATGCGGGTCGGAGTTTGGAGCTAGGGGTGCAACTCGGGCGGGTTGGGCGGGTTAGACAGTCAACCCTAGCCCAACCCTAGGTATATAATCTTCAACCCTAACCCTAACCCTACCTCGGGTTGAGGAACTCAACCCGAGCCCAGCCCGAGTTTAATTCGGGCGGGCTCGGGTTGAATTCGGGTTCACTGCAAGAGAGACAGAGAGAGGGGAGAATAATTACAAATTCATAAAACAATTAATATATTTCATTCATAACAGTGCACGATTATTGATCATCTACTTTCACACCAAAAAACTAGTGATCTTAAAACACAGTCAACCCTAGCCCAACCCTAGGTATATAATCTTCAACCCTAACCCTAACCCTACCTCGGGTTGAGGAACTCAACCCGAGCCCAGCCCGAGTTTAATTCGGGCGAGCTCGGGTTGAATTCGGATTCACTGCAAGAGAGACAGAGAGAGGGGAGAATAATTACAAATTCATAAAACAATTAATATATTTCATTCATAACAGTGCACGATTATTGATCATCTACTTTCACACCAAAAAACTAGTGATCTTAAAACACAATCCCAAAAAACATAGAAATTAGACCCATAAAAACATTAAACTTAAAACATCACACTATCACCATTAATCACGCATAACGCATAACAGAATAACAAGCAACAAGAAACAGAGGACGATGGAGTAAAAATGAAAAAAAAGTGCTAATGTTTTATATATATATAATTATTTTTTAATTTGTCGGGTTCGGGTTGAAATTGGGTTGCTGATACCTCAACCCGAGTCCGGCCCAAATTGAATTCGGGTTGAAGTTTTTTGACCCAAGCCCAACCCAAGTATTAAAAACCCTAGCCCAAGTCCTAATTTTTTCGGGTTGGGCTCGGGTTGAAATCGGGTTGCCCAACCCAAGTTGCACCCCTATTTGGAGCCCAGAAGTACAGAAGTAACAGAACCCCCTCGCTGAATTTTATAGCTACAACAAAATTGAAGGACATAGCAGCTTTACCCTGCTCAGGTTCTGGCGGGAACATCTGGGTGTGTGTGTGTGGGTGAGAGAGAGAGAGAGAGAGAGAGATCGGCCATCGGTGACACGAAAAGATCAAAATGAGATCAGAAGCTCCTCTCCCCAAATGGGCATCTAAGCCTTGCATCATGGGCATTGATGAAGCTGGTCGCGGTCCTGTTTTAGGTCATTCCTCTTATATTTTTGACGCAATTTCTTCTTTTATTTTTGGGTATTTATTCTCTGAAGATCATTTTATTTATATATTCGGAGTACAGGACCAATGGTGTATGGATGCTTGTACTGTGCACTCTCATACCAGAAGACTCTTTCCTCTTTGAACTTTGCAGGTTAGCCTTGCTCTTCCCTTCCCTTTCCATTTTTCAAACTTCATCCGAATGTGGGGGTTTTTTTTTTTTAGTTCTTTGCAATCTGTGAAAATGTGGGTTTTTAACTATTTGTTTTATTTGCATCATAATCCGAAACAATAATTCTATTTGGGCTTAATTTGCAGATATAATTTGCTGACTTACACAACCATTGGATTGGTTGTGTGGATTCTAACAAGTACTGGTGTTCAATGTCAATCCAATGGTTGTGAATGATTATGTCAGTAAATTAGGTCCAACTAGCATTGCTGAATCTGAAGTATTGCATTATCTTCTGAAATAACCATTAGTCATGAATTCAGGAAGCAATTTTGTTAGGTTTAGATGATTTCATAGTGGAAATTTGAATGTATACCATAAACTACTATGATGATTTTGTTTTCAAAATCTTCAAGTAAGCTGCAATACGAGAACCAACTACTAAGTAGACCAAAGACTGACTCCACGAAAGTTGGGTTTTATAGAATAGGAGATTTCACTTGTAGAATAGAAACAAATTTTGCTGGAGGGAGTAATTTTGGGACAGCAGAAATGAAATAGGAGTATGTGCAAGTAGGAGTTCATAGATTGACGTAGTCATGGCATTCTACTAATTCTCAAAGTTGCGTTACATAAGTGTGTGCTGGATTAGAGAAGCATGCAAAAGTTCTGCATTTTAGGTATAGAAAATGATGAAGTGCTTACAAGGGCTTCATTAAATAGAATACTTGTGTACATGCATGTTCGGTGAATGCAAAGGTTTTGTGGGACAGAGGTCAGACCTCCAGTGGGGCGCCGCCCACAACAAACCACATTCTCTCTCTCTCTCTCATCTTTAATCTAAGAGGCCAAAGCAGTGGTGGGCTGAATGAAGAAAGATGCATAGCCACGTGAGTGCATCACATATATTCTACCAAGCTATGTCATACTCTCACTTCTCCTCCCATCCCCCTCTTCCTACTCTCTTACTTAACCAAAAGTGTAACCAAATAAATATATGTGGGACAATAAGCTGCCCAAGCTAGCTGGCAGTCTCAAGGCGTGCCCAAGCTGCCAGCCTCCTCAAGGGGTCGCCAAGCTGCCCAGCCAACTCCCCAGCAGCCTTGAGGTGTCACCCAAGCACCACAACAGCCTCCAAGTAGCACTCCAGTGACGCCCACAGCCAGCCAACCCAACGCCCAGCCAGCCTAGTGCCTGGCGCCGCCCAGCTGGCACGGCGTTGCCCAGCTGGCACGGCGTCGCCCAGCCGATCCTCCACGGTGTCACCTATTTGCCCCACCTCCATCGCCAGCGAGCCTTGTGCCTGGCCTCGCCATCACGCCTGGCGCCGCCATGCCTCTTGTCCTGGCATCGCCCTTGCCCGGCGCCCAACTTGCTATTTGGCTAAAGATTGACTTGGGACCTAGAGTTGTAGTAAAACTCGACTCCGAGTATTAAGTGAATATTGATAAACAAAGCCTCTTAGCGAGCATATCCCTTCCTACAAGTCACGACTCAACGTCCTAGTATGATTCTACCTCGAACATCTAGGAGATTGGTGATGAGGTCTATCCTATCACAACATAGAGTTCGATTCTACTTGGAACACGACTTCCTATGTCGTTATAAATAAAGGTTATGGGTACCAGGTATGTAATTCAATCCGAGCCTATTCACCATACACTTTTTCTTCGACTAGCTTACTGACTTAAGCATCGGAGTCCCTTCGGCCGCCTCTGGCCATCGGTTCACCTAGGCGTTCTCTTCTCTTGCAGGTTTACCAAGGCTTCTCCGCTACCTTCTCTTTCTGTACGAGGTGGTTACTCTCTGTGTGGATTTATTCCCGCACAGGTTGGTATGTGTATTCGAATTTGGATTTTGGCCCACTCAAAGCATGATTATCTCATTCTTTCCATCATATGATAAAATTGCCGAAAGACATGATTTTCACTTAATAATTAGTGAGAAGTACAAACTCAATATTCCTCCCTTCACCAAACTACCATATACACGCTCATGGAAGGAAGGGCCTCACCCAGTTTAATCTAGATCTACGAGAAGCCCAACACATGAAGTAATAAAGACAGAATTTTCACTTAATAGGTAGCGTCATAGTTATAACTTACTAGTATCGTATTACGTGACATGTTATTTTTTTAAGCCCTAGCCAATGAAACGACACCGTTTCACAGGATAGGGCTTAAAAATAAAGCCCCTCTTCAGTTCTTTTGATCGATGAAGACCAGCTCGATCTACGAAGCAGCAAAAACTCCTCTCTAGTCTATTGTATAGCAAAAGCTCATTCGAAGTTTGATTAGAGATCTTTGCATTTTGATATTAGTGAACTATATTGGAAACTTGAACAGTTAGGTGAAATATTAATGAAATGCTATATTATTATGAGTTTATGACTTTTTTTGCAGATGTATATATATTTTATTAATAATTATTTGGAATTGCGCGTATCTTACGATATACGATACGATATGATACATGATATACTATTTTTGAAAAACGATACGCTTTCCGATATACGATTTGACAACCATGGGTAGCGTGTAGCACACATTCTCAATATTCCTACCTTCACCAAACTACCGTATGCAAGCTCATGGGAGGAAAGGGCGTGACTCAGGTAAATACAGATCTATGAGAAGCCTAGCACATATGGATTAAGAAAGTCGGCAGTGGGTGAGATTTCATTCTTGTTGAAAGATTTGAAAATGCAGAAGCCATGAATAGAGACTATATAACAATTAAGAAAAAAAATCCAGATCCACTATAAGAGTATGTGGTGAGATGCAGCAAGAGAATCCTGATGTTTTACTTACCAAAAGAAAGGGAATCCATATGTTTTCATTCTCTTCGGGTACTGTTTGGAATTCCCATCTAATACTTTGAAACATCTAGTGTAAACTGATGCATATTGCCTGGTAGAATCCCAAGAGATTTCAGTGAATGTTTTGAGGCTAAGCTAATGGCTTTGTGGAGTAGAGTTTGGGCCGAAGCTAGCATGTTATAATCTTTCATTTTCAACTCCAGGGGTTTCTTGAATTTTCTTATTTATATTGTCCTTTCTTGTCTTTCCACTATACAATAATTATCATATCAACTCATTATCCCTCAAGCATGAGTCTTATGGTAGTCTAAATATTGATCTGTGGGCTTCTGTTTTTGGTTCTGTAATATGGATTACACAAGAGGTAGCCCTTCTTTTGGTAAAAGAGATACCACTTGAGCTATATAGCTTCTGGCATCCTTAATATAGTTGCTTTTTGCATCGTTTTAGGTTCCACTTCACCCTGTTAGAATCTGAGGGGTCACCTCATATTGGAATGCCAATTGTTCTGCTAGATCTTTGGGCAGAGACAGTCTGATGAATCAATTAGTGGTCTCTCTTGACAAATTATCATCAATCTAAAGCATCAGCACACTTGACCTTGCCCGAGATATTATGGATATTCTGCCTGTAATATGCTTTCTTGAATTTACTCCTCTTAGATTACCTTCAACTCTTTAAGTGAATTGATATCTTGACTGCATGGGATGCTTCAGAAAGAAAAAATAAGAAACATTATCTTAGATGCAGACAACGAATTTGTCCATATTGCTCAAAGCCTTACTATGTCATATAGGTGTCCTACCCAGTCTTTTGTAGTTTCGTATGTTCTTGACTTTGTCAATTAATGTGTAAATTGTTGGTCTAGTGTCACTTACTCAAACAATCATACGGAGATTAGAGAAAATACATTTTTTTGTAGGAGTAGGATGTCAGAAGTTAATGGGACATTAAAGAAAATGAAGACTGGAAAAGCTTTAGGACCTGATGGTATACCTATTGAGGTTTGGAAGTGTATAGAGGGTGTTGAGTTATTATAGTTAACTAAAATTATTTAATAAAATTATAATGACTTAGAAAATGCTCGACAAGGGAATGAAGAGTGTTTTAGTATCTATATATAAGAATAAGGGAGACATATAAAGTCGCATAAGCTATCGAGGTATTGAATACGGATACGATATGACATGGACACGCGAACACGATATTTTCTAAAAAGTAGGTGATAGAGATCGAAAATGGATTGGATGAGCTTAATTGAAGAGTTGGATTTTATTATTTGTTTTAGTATTATTATATTAGTTATGAAATATTTGTTTAACTAGAAGTATTAATTAGAGTTTGACTAGGAAATTATTATGGAGTTTTAGTAGGATAGGGATTTGAGAGTTTGGTTATGAAACTATATTAGAATTTTATTAGGATAGTAGTTTTTATTTTGGTAGGAGACTTAACCTATAAATATTGATGTATCTCTGCTATTTTCAATAGGGAGACATTAAGAATAAGAATTGAGTATTATCTGCGGAAATTTATGTGTTCTTGATCGATTCATTGCGAGGATGAGTTAAATCCCTTCCACCTCCTCTTCTCTTTCTATTCTCTGATTTCTAGTCCTGCTCGTCCTAAATCAGTTTGGTATCTGAGCGAAATCTCGATCCAAATTTTATTGCTTCATTATCATAGACCTGATACTGTCTTGTTGCTATTCATCGTCGATGCCATTGCACTGTTGCATGCTGTCCAGTTTGTGTAACTGAAATAAGAGCTAGGATTTGGTTTGCTACGAGTCTGCGACTGAATTAGCAGTGTAGAAGACGACCTAAATTCTAGGTTGGTTCTCCTACGATCTTACCCTATTTTATTTTACAAGACTTGACCCATTGCTATATTTACATCCCAATACCCATAACTTAAATAGCGTCTAGCCCTTAAGAAGCACGGACACGGACACGGACACGGACACGGACACGGGACAAAGATACGATATGACACGGACACGCAAACACGATATTTCTCAAAAAGTAGAATACAAACACGTTGGGGATACGTTATAAAAAATTATATTTGATATATAATGTTATATAATTTATCGCAAATATAGTGATAATGATATATAATTCATAAAAAAATCAGTATTTTATGATAAGTAAATCTTATGTGTAGTCATCTGTGTGAATTTTTAGACTAAAATATCATCATAATAGTCAATAATCATCAATTTTTTTTTTGTAGTCAATGTGTACCTAATATATAATTTAAATAATTGTTCTCATTTTCTCAATTCCTCTTTTTTTTTTAAAACTTTTATGCATCTTTTATTTTTGTTATTATATTTGAAATACAATTTTAACATATCTAGCATAGTTGTTAGTATCGTACAATACGCAATACGTATCGTACGATACGTTACGATATAGAGGTAAAACGATACGGATCGTAGTTCTGTATCGTTTTTGCGTTGTATCGTCCGATACACGATACTTTTTTACGATACGATACGTATCGGTCCGATACGCACGATACGTGCAAACGTTATTATTATTATTTTTTTTTCTGGAATGACGTCATTTTTGTGCTGAGAGACTGAATTTTTTTATCCCTATAATCACTGAAACGATTTCGTTTCGGTGGCTAGGGTTAAAAAAAAAAAAAAAATCCCTCTTTTTCTCTCCATTCTTCCTTCGTTGTTCGCTGTTTTCGACTCCTGACAGCAGGCTTCGACGGCGATCACAACTGCCTTCGACGGCGATCACAGCAGCCTTCGGCGACAATCACAGCAACCCAAGTCTCCATCGTTGTGAAGAACTCTAGCCCCTCTTTCTTCTCTATGTTCTTCATCGACGATCACAACTGTCTTC
Source organism: Ilex aquifolium (assembly GCA_951799425.1). Classification (NCBI taxonomy): domain Eukaryota; kingdom Viridiplantae; phylum Streptophyta; class Magnoliopsida; order Aquifoliales; family Aquifoliaceae; genus Ilex; species Ilex aquifolium. Next base: position 12,021,626 of record OX637408.1, read on the forward strand.
TTCTTCCTTCTCCAGCTACTTCAGCGAAACCTGTGGTCCTGTGCAGTGTAAGATTGAGGCATTTTCAATTGAAATTGAAGATTGAGTTCTAAATAAATGTTTAGAAGTTTGGATTAGAAGTCTCTTGGGTGTTTGAAGTTTGAATTAGTGAATTATGGTGTGAACTTTGTATTATAATATTAGTGAATTATGTTGATGACTTGAACAGTTGGTGGAGTATTAATGAAATGTTATGTTTTTATGAGTTTATGATTTTTTTTCAGAGGTATATATATTTTATTATTATTTATTTAAAATTGCGCTGTATCTTACGATACACGATACGATACGATACAATACACTATTTTTAAAAAACGATACACCTTTCGATACGCGATTTGATAACTATGATGTCTAGTATTAGTAATTATATGTTCTCAAAATTTTAAACTTTGTTTATTACATTGCAACACATGTTTATTGTTTAGTAGTAGACACGTTCTAAATAATTGTCGGACACGTCACCAAAGAAGTGTCGGACACGTGTCCGAAATTAAAATTTTTTCATTTAATTATAGACATGGATAAAAGAGTATCAGACATGTGTTCGAAGAGTGTCGATGTCTGACATGGATACGTCACCTTTTTGAGACTGTCCGTGCTTCACAGTCTAGCCCAATACCCATAAAATAACTCAGCCTTGGCCATTCTAGAAATATCAGCCCAATTCTAGAATTAGCCTAAGCCCAACACCAATCAAGCCCATGTTAACCTAAGGCCTACCCAAGTCCAGAAAAAAAAGAAAAAAGTAAAAGAAGTCCAACGGTCTGAAACAAAAAAACCCCCAAACAACCACTTCTGAATTTACACAAATATCCCTTTTTTGAAATTACACGTTGATCCCCCAAAATTTTTGGAAATTACATTTTTGCCCTCGAACAGTTTCAGAAATTACACTTTAGCCATTAAATTTTTGGAAATTTCAGTTTGACTCCAAAAGTTTCTAAAATTAGAGTTTGGGCCCTATAATTTTTTTTACAAGAACATGTTTATGCACAAGAGCAAAAGGCTAGATACAATTCAAGCATCCATCGATTCACTAAGAGAACTTGTATTAGCTGCAGTTTGTGAAACTAAGACAAGTGAAGATTTTAGTTTTGTCTCATCAACTCTCAATCAACAAGTGGTTGAACACAACTCTCCAGTTCCATCACAAGCTCCACAATCACATTCAGTTCAACTGACTAATGAGTTGAAATTATCTAATGTTGATAAGCCCAAAAGTTCTCCTCATCATACATCAATTGCTTTTGATAAGTTGCTTTCAAAGGATCTTACCGAAGAAGTTAAAGAAGTTTCAAATGGTGCCACTACAGATGGAGTTGCTATTTTGTCTCCGCTAGTTTATATGCTTCCTTCACCTATAATAGTGTATTTGGATAAGATTGTGATGGATGCAACGCATCAAGGGATTATTTTCTACTATGGAGATCTACAATGCTATTTTCTTGGAACACAAGCTTCTTTAGTTTTTTCTGAGTCCTTGTAGCCTTCCAACTCTTTGGAGAAGAGATTTTTTTCAGCTGAGGATAATTGATAGGATTGAAAAGGGATTGGATGAGCTTAATTGAAGAGTTGGTTTTTATCATTTGTTAAAGTATTATTATATTAGTTATGATATATTTGTTTGATTATGAGTATTAACTATAGTTTGACTAGGAAATTATTATGGAGTTTTAGTAGGATAAGGATTTGAGAGTTTGGTTATGAAACTACTTTAAAATTTTATTAGGATAGTAGTTTTTATTTTGGTAGGAGACCTAGTCAATAAATATTGATGTATCCATACTATTTTCATTAGAGAGAGATTATGAATAAGAATTGAGTATTCTCTACGGAGATTGTGTGTTTCTTGACTGATTCCTTACGAGGATGAGGTAAATCCCTTCCACCTTCTCTTCTTTCTTTTTCTCTAATTTCTAGTTCTTCTCGTCCTATATTAGTAGGACACGGACACGTGGAAGGTATGTTAATTAGATGATATTTTTTATTTTTACTAGTTTTTGTACGTGCATTGCACGTGGACCATTTTGAGAAAAAAGTAAATTTATTATAAATTTAAATATATTGAAAAAATATGTGTTTAACAGGACAAAGTATGCAATTCAGAATAATCAGAGAAAAAAAAAATTCATGTATTTCGTGAATTGGCTCCTCGGATGGATGAGAGGACCGTGTTTCAACATGGTTCAAAGTTGCGGTATCGGCCATCAATTCAAAGGGCACTGATACACATTGGTTGCGACGTCGCGGTACAGTATCGGCCAATACGCTCAAATGCTATATAGAAGTCCCAAAAAAATTTGAAAAAAATATAAAAAATTCTATAAAATGTAAACAACAACATCTGTGCATTACATGCCTAAAATATATTATCTCACACATTAAAAATTATAAAAATAGGTTATAAAGGCGCTACCGAAAATAAAAATTATTTGTGCTACACCAATAAAAAATAGTAATCTATAAATTATTAATTTCTTAAATACATTAGATTCCAATACTATGAAATACAAATACTTTTTTTTAAGTTTAAACATAATTTAATTTAATAATAGGATAAAACAGAGAACATACAAAAAAAAAAAAAAGAAAAGAAATTAGAACATAAAAAAAAAATAGAAATTAGAAGAGAAAATAAAAATAAGACATTTTTTTAATCTTTTCCTTAATACAACTTTTACTGTGGTAGTCTTTCACTTTTAAGTTTTGAGAAGAGAGAGAGAGAGAGACGGAGATGGGGACGAGAGATGAAGAGAAGAGATGAGAAAGGGACTGAGTGAGAACTCGCGTGAAGGTTGGGTCCTCTGCTACTCGAGTAGTCATCGTTCGATCGTCAAGCAGCCTAGGGTTTCTACAATTGATATGCGAAGTCGATCGATGATGTTTGGTCCTCTGCTACTACGAAGAAGAAGAAAAAGAAGAACAAATAGTAGGAAAGACTCTCTTATTAAGGAGATTTACCACAATTTTTCAGGTTTGTATTCAAATTTGTTCTCACTTTGTTCTTTTGTTTTTATTATGGTAAAGGAGTTTGATTTAGGGTTCAATTTTTCATTTTTTTTTTGCTTTTTTTTGGCATTTTCTCTATTGCCTGAAAGTTGGTGGACGATTCTGTGGGTATTGGTTCGATTCAGATGTGAATTGACCGAGTTGAATCCAGGTTTGTCCGAGTTAGACCGAGTTGGGCTGAGTCAGAACTGATTCATGACAGAATCGTGATAGTCTTGTATTGTGTATCGTTATCGGATCGGTGGCTGCCGAGACGGATACGACTCGGCCGAGTTGTATCCAACTCGGCCGGTATTTTGAACCTTTTGTTTCAACTAAGACATGCACGTTGGTAAATTCTTAGGACTCAACAATGGATTGTTTACTTAAAATGACAAGATTACTCAATGCACCAACTTCACTCTCAAGTTATTGTTGCTTAAGAATGTCCGACATCTAACTGTTGGACAATTACTATCCAGAATACAAATATATTGTGAGAATAGCTCAATTCTGTGACAAGCTTGACAAAAATGCTGATAATGTAATCACAAATATATTTTGTTCACAACATACTATCATAGACAACTCATTTATTGAAACAAACTTGCAAAGAAAGTAATGGGGCTAAGTGCTCATTTGCCAAAATATTGGTAAGAAGTTTGAAGTCCCAAGGATACCCAGTAGTTGCAGGTAAGTCTAATTTAAGGTTGGAGAATGCCTTACACAATGGAAACAGTATGTAACTGCCAGCACAAAATGCACGCCTCCACCAGTCCACCGCCCTTAACAAAAAAAGAACATAATACAATGAAAGAAATTAATCATAGTAAAATAATAATCCCCATAACGAAAAACATGAGATAAAAGCATTTAAAGGAACAAGAAGTTCACGACTCAACCCGACATGCCATCCCAAGCATTTAGGAAGCTATAAATCCTCCTTTTTGCATAATACGTTTGTATTTTATTAAACAAAATAGCACCACTAAGAAAAAGGACCAAACACAATCAGAAGAGAGGTACAAAAGTGGATTGTTAATCAAAACAAATTTTAGAAATATTCCATTTCAGGTGACATACACATATACATATATGGTATTTAATTCAACAAAGCCATACCACTCTGCCAATAGAGCAAACACAATCAAAGAACTCTATAAGACTAATAAATCTTGCAGAAAGCAATCTTCTTTAGAAAAATTCTACTTTAAAATGGATTCATATCTCTATTTGCAATCAAAGTCACATGTAAATGCAGTTGTTTCCACAAATCCTCAGCGTCATAATGGACCCGCATGACTATATGCTATACAAATCACACAAAAGAGTTTCCTTTTCTTTCAAATTCTTGACATTTGAAATGACTATTACAAATAAAGAACTAAATCACTTACAAAGGAACTTTAAAATTTATGATAGATTTAATAATTTTATCAGGATAATAGCAGTTTTTTTTCCTTTAACTTAAACCCATATAAGAATTGCAAATGACTCAAAAATGTTTGAAAACAGTAACCATCTCAAAAAAAAAAAAAAACTAATCGATCAACTTAAAAAAAATTGAAATTGCAAAAACTGAAGCTTACTTTCTGGAAAACCTTGATCTTCTGTGACTTATCGACTCCATAAATCACTAAATCTCAATAGTCTCCCTCATTGTCCCTTTATCAACACACGAACATTTTAGAATCTAAAAGAAACCCAAAAAAATAAGTTAAATTGAGAGGAGCCTTGTTGGGTGTTCATGAAGGCCAATGACTTTGTAAATGATAGTGATTCATTGTTGCTGGTCAGAATTTCTAGAGATTCAAGGGAAATAATGGGTGAGGTAGAGAGAAGGGAAACAGATAGGCTGGTTCATAACTCAAAATTCATATACATCCATGGTCTCAATCATCGATCAATCTAGGCTAATACTGTTAATGTTTACCGATAAAAGAGAAAACTTGTATTGATTCAGTAAGTAGCCAAATATGTATTACAAACGTATTTATACTAGGGCAAAACATAGTAATATAAAAGACTAATCTACCCCTAATGCTAATATACTAGATTACTCTAACATCCTCCCTCAAACTCATGATGTGATAGCATCCAACATCAAGAGTTTGCCAAGGAGAAAACGAAAGCGTGCAATAGTGTGAGATTTGATGAAGAAATCGGCCAACTGCATAGTAGAAGGAAGATATGGGAGAGAGATCGTGCCCAACTGAAGATGATGGCGCACAAAGTGACAATCAATCTCTATATGTTTTGTGCGCTCATGAAACACCGAGTTATGAGCGATCTGGATAGCACTAGTGTTATCACAATACATAGGAGTAGGAGTAGTCAAGGGAATGCCAAGATCAGCAAGCAACCAACGCAACCAAACTATCTCTGCTGTGGTAGATGCCATAGTACGATACTCAGCTTCTGCAGAAGAGCGAGCGACAACAGTTTGTTTCTTACTTTTCCAAGAAATAAGAGAATCACCGAGAAATAGACAAAAACCAGTGGTGGATTTGCGATCCATAGAGTCACCAGCCCAGTCCGCATCAGAGTAAGCACGGAGTTCCAGAGACGAAGAAGAAGAAAATAATAAACTTTGATGTAATGTTCCCCGTAGATATCGAAGAATTCGAAGAACAACAGACCAGTGAAGTGTGGTAGGTGTAGCAACAAACTGACTAACCACATGAACTGCATAAGCAATATCTGGACGAGTAACAGTAAGATACACCAAACTCCCAACAATAGTACGATATAAGGTAGGATCAGGCAGAAGAGAACCATCAGAGGAAGTATAACGAACATTAAGCTCCAAGGGTGTGTCAACAGTTCGAGTATCCGAGAAGCCAGCTCGCTGAATAACATCTGAGGCATACTTTGACTGAGAAAGAAGATAACCCTTGGGAGAGGAGGCAACCTCAATCCCTAAAAAATATCGAAGTGGACCCAAATCTTTCATCTCAAAATAATCCTGTAACTGAGTTTTCAACAACTGAATTCCAGCAGTGTCATCACCTGTAATAATCATGTCATCCACATAAATTAATAGAAGTATGAAACCAGAAGAAGTGGATCGAAGGAAGAGAGCAGAATCATGATCACTAGCACAGAAGCCTAAGTCACATATAACTGAAGAGAATTTTGCAAACCATGCCCTCGGGGCCTGTTTAAGACCATATAAAGCCTTGTGAAGTTTGCACACATGACCAGGACGACAAGGCAACCCAGGAGGAGGAGTCATGTAGACCTCTTCAGACAAATCACCATGAAGAAAAGTATTTTTCACATCCATATGGGATAGGCTCCACTGACGAACGGCTGCCACGGCAATTACTGTGCGAATCGTGGTCATCTTAGCCACTGGAGCAAAGGTCTCATCATAGTCAAGCCCATACTCTTGAGCAAACCCCTTTGCCACTAATCTAGCCTTGTACTTTTCCACAGAACCATCAGATTGGGTTTTGATTTTATAAACCCACTTACAACCAATGGGGCGTTTACCAGGAGGTAAAGGCACCAACTCCCAAGCTCGAGTCTTATGTAGCGCAGAAAGCTCCTCATCTATAGCCTGTTGCCAAAGAGGATCAAGTATAGCCTCCTTATAGGAGGTTGGTTCAGACAGAGAATATATAGAAGTTAGGAAAGAACAAAAAGCAGAAGAATAACAAGAGTTGGACCAACCAAACCTGTCAGGACACTTCCGAGTGCGCTGAGGGTAACGAGGAGTGTGATCCACGGTGTCAGAAATTGATTGGGAGCCAAGAGGTGCAGATGAAGGCACAACATTGGTGGAGGAGACAGTGGGAGTCCTGCGAACATAAGTATGCACAATCGGGGGACGGGTAGTAGACAAATCAGGCAAGGAGGAAGAAGAGGAGGAGGGAAGATCAGCCACAGTCATATCACCAACATAAGAATCAGGAGAAACATTAGAGGGAAAGGGATCAAGATAGATAAGATCAGACTTATGCAGAGATGAAGAACTAGATGGAATAGAGAAAAAAGGAATATGCTCCATAAAAACAACATGGCGAGAGACATAGAGTTTCTGTGTACTAGGATCATAACACCGAAAACCCTTTTGTCCCTCACCGTAGCCAAGAAAGACACATAAGGCTGAACGAGCCGAGAGTTTGGTACGATTAACACTAGGGAGCAGAACAAATCAGGTACATCCAAACACACGTAAGGAGAAATAGTCAGGTGTCTTACCACAGTTTTTCAAAGGGGGAGACACCAGAATTAAGGATTGTAGGAATACAATTAATCAGATGAACTGCTGTAAGAACTGCTTCTCCCCAAAAAGAGCTAGGAACACCGGATGACAACAATAGAGAACGAGCTGTCTCAATAATGTGACGATGTTTTCGTTCTGCCACTCCATTCTGAGCAGGTGTGTCAGTACAAGAAGACTGAAAAATAGTACCATCAGATTTCAACAAATCACGAAAAGTACTAAAAGAATATTCTCCACCTTGATCACAGCGGAAACATTTGATGGTAGAAGAATATTGAGTACGCACCATAGCACGAAAGGTAGAGAAAATGGAAAAGAACTCAGACCTACGTGTCATTAGAAACACCCAACAATATCTGGTATGATCATCAATAAAAGAAACATAATATCTAGACCCCCCTTTAGTAGCAATAGGAGCTGGTCCCCAAATATCAGAATGTACAAGATCAAAAGGTGCAAGAGAACGAGAATTATTTTTATTGAAAGGTAATGCAGTAAATTTAACCAACTTGCAGCCACTACAATCTGAAATATCATGACATTCTAAACTACCCAAACTACCAGTAGAAGCTAAAAATCTTAAACGAGAATGAGAAACATGACCTAAACGAGAATGCCATAAATAAAAACTAGATGACTTTGGACTCAATTGAAAAGAAGATAAATCAACAGTAGATGCAACAACTTCAGGAACATGAAGTTCATCCAACACATATAGCCCTCCATTTCTATGGCCTGTCCCAATCAGCTTCTTGGACCGTGGATCCTGCACAACACAACCAGTAGAAGAAAAATGGACTAAGAATCCCGAATCAAACAACTGACTAACAGATATTAAATTTAAAGTAAGTTGAGGAATATAGTAAACATCAGGAAGTGTAAGCTGGGAAGACACGATAGTTCCAACACCAGCCAAAGACATTTGGGTGCCATTGGCTGCAAGAACAGATATAGAGGGAGGGGAAACAATAGAAACGAATAAGGAAGAGTTACTAGTCATATGATGGGTGGCTCCTGAGTCAAAGACCCAGGCAGTTCGAGAGATACCTGAAGGTCCTGTAGTAAATGAACCTGTGGAAGAAGAAACTGATAGGGCACCTGGTTGATGAAGGGAAAGAAGCTTCTGCAACTGATCAGCTATCATAGTCATGCTGGGAGCTGATGGGAGTGTCTCATCCACTGGTGAAGCAGTTGCGGCTGTATGACGATCTTTGGGCCTAAATGGCTGCTGTAAGGCCCCTTTGGCATTCTTGTTCACTAATTTAGGACATTGAGCCTTCCAGTGACCCTTCTCACGACAAAAACTACACTCATCCGAAGCAGCTCGACCCCGATATCTAGTCTGTGAATGAGGAGTTCCTCTGGGTGGTACAGCCAGTACAGTCTGATTAGGCAAGGGAAGAAGACCCTTTCCAGAAAGAGTCTTAAGACGGACTTCTTCAGCGAGAAGCTCATTCACTACTGCATCGACTGTGGGAAATGGGAGACGATGAAGAATAGAACCACGAAGACCTTCAAAGTCATCTCTAAGGGCCATCAAAAACTGAACCAACCGCTGCTCCTCCCTAAAAGTACGATACACCATATGGGTACTCAATTCAGCGGGCTCAACAAGTGCTAACTGATCCCAAAATCCAGTCATAATCGAGTAGAACTCCTGTATAGTCTTGTCTCCCTGACGTGCAGCTCGAATTTCATGCTCAAGTTGATATCTCTTTGCAAAATTAGACTGAACAAACAATGTAGCTAAATAATCCCAAATCTGTTTGGCTGTGTTAAACTTAGCCAAATGCACACCAATGGTATGATCAACTGAGTTGTTAATCCAAGTGATAATTTTAGCATTGTTGACTTCCCAGGTATTTTTTAATTCAGCATATCTCTCTTCCTTCGAATCTGTTGGAGCTTGCAAAGCACCACTAACATAACTCCACATCTCTTTTCCCAACAAAAAATTCTTCATAACATAAGACCAATATACATAATTTTCACCATTTAATCTGACACTAATAGCTTGAAGAGAATCAGAGTGTCCGCTTGCCATAATGTTAACGAGAAATCTCAGCAAAAGAATACCCAAAATAAATCCAAAAAACGTACAAAAACTGAACCGACAGAGGACCAGTAGTCCAAACCAACAATCAGTAGCCAAACTCCAACCAAACCAGTCTAAGACCAAGAACAGAAAACACCAACAGCTCTGGACGAACAGAACACAAAAGCTGAACCGAAAGAACTAAAGACCCGACCCGACAGAGAGGAACAATCGTCTTCTACCTCTGGACGACCCGACCAGACGAAACCCAAAGCCAGACGAACACCCTTCGTCTTCAACCTCTGTACGAACCCCTGACTAGCAACATCAAATAACAGTCCAACCAGCCACACCAGTCGATCACAAGAAACCGAAATCCACAAGAGCCAGAAGCAACAGCCGATGCACAATAGACTTACCAGATGAACTCAAAACAAGAAAGGGAGTACACCAATGAGAAACCCATGAAGAATCGATCAAGATGGTGGTGTTCACGGTCGGAGACTGATGACGTCATCGCCGGCGATGATGACGTCAGTGCTGTTTGCCGTCGGGTTCACCAGGTTAGGGATTAAGGCTCTGATACCATGTTAATGTTTACCGATAAAAGAGAAAACTTGTATTGATTCAGTAAGTAGCCAAATATGTATTACAAACGTATTTATACTAGGGCAAAACATAGTAATATAAAAGACTAATCTACCCCTAATGCTAATATACTAGATTACTCTAACAAATACATGCAGACACAGTGATAAAAATTACAAACGTATGCATCGATGTATAAGTACAATTAACAATTATCCATGTAAATTTGAAACAAACACTGATAGCAAAGAAAACATCTATCCAACCAATGCAGTACCATCACTGCCAATCTCATATTCACCCACAGTCACACACACAAGACAATATTACTTGGGGACTGCCCAACACACAAATAAAAAAACGAAGGCAAGATGAAGTAATGGCAAACATCGTTGTCTTGATAGCTTATCAAAAAACAAAATAAATGTGTATCTTAAAATAGTTGATGACTCTTGTAAAATAAACACAGGGAAAAAAGAGCATGCAGTAACTTGCAATTCTTTCACAAAATCTTACAGGCAGTGGTGTGGTCAAATAAGTTTGTACCTCCAGCAAACCTAACATTGAAACCATGTAGGGAGTTGTATCCATGTAAAAAAATAGAAAATTTCAAGCATTCTAATGAAATCTTGTTCTCTATTCTGAAGTAGAACATTAACCTTCACATTTAATTGAATAATTGTGAAGAATATAAAAGAACCTTACACTACTCTAGATGTTGCATGCAAACAGCCAAATGACATACTCTAATGCCTACAAAGAGGAAGGAAATTAAAGATTGATAAATTTAAATGCAACCTTGGTTTATTTTTTCCAAAAGACAGGTTTTCTGCTCCTACTGACTCCACCATAAGATGTTCTTGATGACTCCCTCTAGTATCCAGTAAAAAAAGCTGTCATAATAGACAAAGAAGTAGAAATTACCAACACTTCTTCCCAAAACTGTTTAGCGTTTAGGGGTTCATAGCATAATTCCAACAAGATGTTGAATATATAGCCAAAACAACGTCATGAAAAAGAAAGCCAGTAAGTAAATCCGTACTAAAGGAAAAATTGTAGCTATTTTTTATTAACACATTCAAATAAAAATTACATTGATAATTCATTAACCATCAACTTCAAGGAAACATTAAACTCTACAACCAACACCAATGCTACGATCTAGCCAAAAAACAAAAAAAAAGTTCAATGTTGGTTTCTCCAAAAAAAATTTCACCATTGCCATAGAAAAACTAAGATTTGTAGCATATGTACAATTTCTTTATTTTTTTGTTATGTTCTTATTTCAGTAATTTATTTTTTTTAAAAATAAACTCATGAATTGTTAACCATTCAAACTTGGATATTAGTAGCAGTAAGTTGCTAAGATCTACTTAACTCAGTCACTGAATTTTACTAAAAGTACAACAAATATAATGCCTACAAAGCAGAGTAAAATGACTTTCGATTCCTAAAAATAGTTCTCATGCTAAACTGACAACAACAAAAAATAGTTGATGATTTATGTATATTGTGGGAAACCAATGAATCAGTCAAACCTTAAACATCTAAATGCAAGTTATACAGTGAAAACTTCCCCTTAAATTCATTAGATTACATAATAATAGCCTTTGGGTTATAAAGGATTACGGTGTGTATTATGCCCATAAATGTCTTCTATAAAACCAATAAATACCAAAACAAAACTCTCATAGGAATGTAAGGAATGTAAGTATAAGAATGGCATAAAGGCATACCTCCCTCTCAAGTGAAAATGAACATAGCCCAAGTGACTCCTGATTATTGTGCCAACTTTGCAATAAAGAAATGGATCAAAATAAATGAAAAAACATGCAATACTTATGTTACTCGGACGCGGGTGCGGGTGTGAATTTAGGTGTCTGACATCTCAAGTTAAAAAATAGTGGATACGAGCGTATGGATCCAGATTTGGATATGAGTACGGGGATACGGTCTAATTTTATTAATATTAAAATTATTGTATACACAATTTATACGCACATAAATATTTAATTCTAAATATTTAACAAATAAGGTAAAATTAATAAAATGATTTGCAGTTATTTAATATACCAATTAACAAATAATAATAACATAAAAGAATAATTACAAAAAGAAAAAAAATAATGAAGGGTATTAAATGAAATTAATGGTACTTATATATGCTTAAAAATTACAAGTTATAAAGAAGTGGGGTATTAAATGTAATTTTTCATAGTTACGACAAAAAAAAAAAAATACAAAAGCCAAAGCAATCGGCTCCCTTAGTCACCCACGAACACAAACAGAAATAGAGACAGAGAGAAGAGAGGCGATGGCGATGGGTGGGGGCGAGGCGATGGCGATGGCGATGGCGATGGCGATGCCGGTGCCGGTGCCGGAGAGAGAGAGAGAGAGAGAAAAGAAGAAGAAGATACCTGGCAGCTCGTGGGTCGCAGATCGCAGCGATGAAGACCGAAGTTTCAAGTTCTAGATCTGCGTGGATGAAGGCTAGATCTGCTCAAATCTGGACTCAAAGAGGTAAGCTACTGTACTCTTCTCCTTCAATTTCTGTTGTATAGTCTATATCTGTGGCTTTCTCTCTCTCTTTGATTTCGTCTGGGTGTGTCTTTCTCTCAATCTTCTCTCTGTTTTTTTTTTTTACTTGGAAGATCTGGACCTGTGTACCAGCCGTGTCCGGAATAAAGTTACTGTACCGGACACAAATCCCGCACCCGCACCCGTGTGGGATCGTGTCGACACGGGTACTCCCACAAAAGAGGCGAGTCCGAGTAACATAGTTAATAGCATAAAGAAACACAACAACACCAAGAATGGCAAGGTCGAGGAACTAACTTCAAGCAATAAAAAAGAAAATATACCTAAATAAAATAATTAGGAAAAAACTAAAAAGAGATGATGTTACTTTCAAAAGTTCACACTTCCCAGTATGTTGATGATATATTTGCTGTGGAAGGTTCCAGTAAACATTTTCCCTTACATCACTTATGGCAATTTTATCCTCTGGGGAACTCTTTCCCCCAAAACCAAATGAAAAAAAGCTACCTCCATTGAACTCTTAATAAATAACTTCAGTGGGCAAGGTTTGCCCAAAACAACCAGCCATTTGAAGTAGCTTTGAAAGACTAACTACTGAAAAGAATATATTCCGAAAATAAAGATGTGAGAAACCCCCAACTACTCAAAGAAGAACCTCTACTGAATGCTAAAAAAGAAATGTTCACAAATCACAATCAAAAGATACACAAACCATGTCTGTGTCATCAAGCATTTCTCATTTAATATATTTTTTCCTTTTAAGTAATTAATTAGATTCAAAAGTCTAATACCTTAACTACAAACAGTAAAAAATTTGAAATACAGCTTCATGCTCTGCCCAAGTCTGATTCTATATCAAAAAGAAATCATCTGTACATGGTGTATCTCTCCCTCCCGTCTCCAAATCTGTCTCAGCTTTAGAACAAAAAGCCTTTTTTAGTGCTTTTTGTTTTCCTTTTCGAAAAGCATATATATATATAATACTACAGATAAATACATATGTACATATTATTTCCCATAAGCAGTGTTCATACTTGTTATAACCTCATTCAAAGGAAAGTTGGCAAGCACGAATGGCTGGAAGTATCCAAAGCCACTAACATATAGTGTCCAAAGGCACTATATGGCTCCGTTGATGCCTTGGTGATGGGACGACGATTGTTGTGATTCTATGCATGAAGTGAGTAGATTTCTTGGGCATTATTCTGAATCTGAATTGCGATATAGTGCACTTCTATAATCAAACTAACAGTGAAGCCCAAGTCAAACTGAGCAAAAAAGCGTACCTGCAAAAGCTATTCGAAATGGTGAGATCTTAATGTCTGCAAGAGAGGCTAGAAAAGATAGAACATGTTCGCATATGGAGGTAATTACCAAACCCTACCTTTGAAAAACATATGATTCAAGTGACAGTACTGCTTACTTTCGGAGTGCCACCAGAGCAGAGCCGACTGTTTTTTTGGGAGAGACTCCAAGGGGTGAACTAAATATTTACTCAGAGCTGACTATTTTTTTTTGAGAGAGACTCCAAGTGGTGAACTAAATATTTACTCGTGGTTGTAGAGAGTATGTGAGAGAAAGAGATGGTAATTGATTTATGTAATTGAATACTTGTAATTAAGGAAAATTGAGGATAGAGAGCCTAGTAAATGTGCGGTTCGAGGGCTGGAATAGCCACTAACATGTCATCGTTACGGGTGTTAGGCTGGCTGGCTGGCTTGATGTGATCCTCTAGACTCCACATCATCATCTCTCAAGGTATAAATAGCCCAAAAGGTTGGGTCTCAAGTACGTATACAGAACTCAGCTTCTACAGAAGCACCTATATCTTTTCACTTGAATGTCGATTGACTTAGACATCGGAGGAAATACGCCGGATACGCATCCGGCCTTTTCCTAACTTTGTTCCTTGTTTCAGGAGTCTCAAGGTCAATCAATTCTGGCGTCTCTATCCCAACGATTGCACAGAAATCACCCCGTGCAGTTTTGATAGACTTAGAGAAAACATATGATAAAGTTCCTACAGATATAATATAGAGGATTCTAGAGAAGAAAAATGTTATTATTATGTATATTGATATGATGTAGGATATCTATGAAGATGTAGTGACTTTAGTGAGAACAATGATACGAAAGATTAATGAATTTCCAATTACTGTAGGCTTACATCAGGTTTTGCTTTGTGTCCATATCTTTTTGCGTCGATTATGGATAAATTTACCAGGCACATTCAGGATACACACATGATGCATGTTATTATAGATAATATTATATTAGTTGATGAAAGTAAAGAAGGAATTAATAATAAACTATAACTATGGCGAAATTTTTTAGATAGGATAAGTAGGACTAAAACTGAATATATGTGTTGTTTTATGTATTATTTTTAGCTTAAGGTTATTTTAGTACTTTATGATTGTGATTATATATAAACAAGTTGAGCGTAGTTGTGTAACCTAACACACTTCTCATATTCTTCTCTTCTCCAAAACCCTTCTTCTCTTCTTCAAAACCCTAATGGCCGTACAATATAACTATATGGAATGTTACTTTAGTAGAAGAATGAAATGAAACTGAGAAGTAGTAAAAATTGAAGAGCAAGAAATACCTTATAACGATTATAAGGTATTTCTTTCCTGATATTGGCTTCGGATATCGCATTGGCATCAAACCATTCTAAAGTGAATCATTGTTGGTTACTTTTTTCCCCCAATGGTACATTGGCCCTTCGATAACGACTTTCTGTGTGGATACATTGGTGGCAATTGGCAGTTGTAAGCTATATCTATGGGATAATCCTTCCTTGAATATGTTTCATACAATTAATCAAAATATGCTTCATAATATAGCTTTACTATAACCTGTTTGCTTGGAGCGTTGTAGATCAGCTTTTATAGTTTCTCTGTCTCTCTCTCTAGCCCGTGCACTAAGTTTTGTTAGTTTTTACAATGTTGCTTGATCCGTCTCTTCAACCAAGTAGGACCTATTAAAAGTATACCAGTCAGTCCACAAATCATCAATATGTGAACAGGTTGGGTTCAATTCAGGCTATGTTCCTGAAGAGCTTTAGTTTTGAAAAGGAGGTATCAATCAAATTGGACCTGCTAGTGAACTTATTATTATTACACTCAATAGCAGATTTTTTAATTAATTCTTTTTTTTTTCTCATTCGAGTTGTTAGACTTATGCCCTTCATAATGGGAATTAGGCCTAGTTTATGACTTTTCATCCTACTAAGTATAAAGATGGTAGTTTGGTAGTTTGTTATGTAGTCTCACCCATCTTCTGAATTGACCTTAATCCAGACCTGCTTGAATCTGATCCATTACTAGATCGCCTCTTAACATGTTAATGTTATGCGCTTCTGCAACTAAGTTGTGGACTTTGTTGGCTTGCACTCTTGGACTATGATACAAGGAGGGTAACCAGGTTCTAAAATCTTCTCTTTATTTTCAGGTGATAATGTTGTACCTCACATTGAAAGGTCTTGCCCTACTTGAGGAATTTTATGCTCTCTTTTATGCAGATTCCAAGACTTTGAAAGAAGAAAAGCGGGAAGAACTATTTGAAAATTTAAAGGCTGATGAATCGATTGGATGGGCTGTTGATGTCATCGATCCAAGGGAGCTATCGGCTAAAATGTTAAAGAAGTCAGTTGAGAACTACTGAAAGCCTTTTGTCTGTTTAAGCAGTTTTTTGGCTTGACTTCTAGTTGAACTTTTGCAGAATTAAAATAAATCTTAATGACATATCGCATGATTCTGCCATTGGCCTCGTCAGTAGGGTGCTGAACATGGGAGTTCTTCTAACTGAGGTAAATAATCTTTCAACTTCTGTATGATGACCTGTTCCCAAAGAAACTGTTACTCTACGTCCCACTCAGGAGAACAATGTTCTTAATTACTAGAACATGCATGGGTAAGAAAAGGTGAAAATGTTCTTAACTGGCTTGGATCTTTAGGGATTTGCTTTAGGATGTCATTTAAGATAGTAATGAAAGTATATAATTTTGGCGTTGAGGGTAAATATTAATTATCAAATGTAATACCATTATCACATCAACGACAAGCCCCAACATGCGAAAAGGGAAAAGAACATCAAATTTCTCTGGGTAGATCTGGCTTTAGAAAAGAGAATTAAATAACTGACATCTAAAATTATTTCAGGTTTATGTGGATACTGTAGGAGATCCAGAAAAGTACAGAATTAAGTTATCTGAAAGATTTCCAGCTATCAAATTTGTGGTTGCAAAGAAAGCTGACAGTCTTTATCCAGTTGTAAGTGGAGCAAGCATAGTTGCGAAGGTGATTCTCTATATTCTGAACTCCCTCAAATTAAAGTCTTCCTAAATGATTTTTAATGCCATGCTCACTCTACTTTTTAGGTCACAAGGGATCACGCGCTGCGAGATTGGGTGCTTGATGAAACTGCTGAAAACATGCACAGGAACTTCGGATCTGGATATCCTGGAGGTAAGCATGTTGAACTTTTTTCATACTGCTGATTCTTTATTGTTTGAGTGATGTAAGCTACTCATGAACTTGGATGCACATTCATTTACCTAGATCCTGAAACTAAGGCTTGGTTGGCACATCACAAGCACTCAGTATTTGGATTTCCAACATTGGTCCGCTTCAGTTGGGGCACATGCACTCCCTACTTCAAAGAAATTGTTCAAGTTTTGTGGTGAGTCTTCATTATAAATTCTATTAGCCATTTCAATTAGATTCTCATGCACTCAAGTACATGAGCGCCCCTAGGTACATTGCTTTCCTTTATCATTTTCCTTGAGTGGTGTCAGTAAAATCAAAACAATTCTCCATGGGAGATACATACACAGTGGTGGAGATTAGTGGGGGCAGTTGGCCTCACACGATTTTTGTTTGAAAAATATTTCTCATACATTGTTAATATTTTTAAAATTTCTACCCCCGTAAAAAGGTTTTACATGTTTTGTAATTCACTTAATTATCTTTCACATTTGAGTTAAATAACTAAATTCTAAATTAAGTGAACTTAACTAATAATTAGTTAGTTGAATCCCTTTAACATGTTTTCAAGAGTAACATAAGGCTCTTTGTCCTCTTTCTGTCTCAACATCCCCTCCATGTCTCTCACTGCTATTAATTTTGATATATTGGGGAAAACATGTATAATGATATTGAATATGAAATCTAGTTGGAAAAAACTCTCAATGGATTCAACAGAAGTATTACCAATTGATATTTAAGTTTTTGAATTTTTTATCTCATGATTGCTAAAACTTTCCCCCACTATATTGTATTCCTTGCTCCGCCCCTCGTATGTAAGGAACTTCCAACCAACTAATCTTTCTCTAAATCTGTAATGAGCAAAAATCTAAACTATTGGGCCACCGAGAGCAAAGATAAACTCAATCTACACGAACTATCTTACTAAGTTTCATGAGATGTATCTGTTGCGAGATTCGAGTATCCGAGACCTATCCAACAAATATCCAACAATGAAAAATATTTTGTTAATTATTCGACACACGTGGAAGGTATCCAAGCATCTTATTAGTGTTCGCATTCAATTTGTATTGATATGGATATTTTTCACCAATTGAAGTGTCCGTGCTTTATAGCAGAATTTTAGGGACATTTTGCCATCTTAAATGGTTCACAAAACATGTAAAAGCCACTGCCCGACCTAATCTTTTGGCATGGTTTTGTACGATATGACTGCTACAAGGCTTGAAAACATATGCTTTGTTAATGGATTTGACGGCTGCTGAATCCATTACACATTGTTATTGCGTGGAGAATGGAAGTTGTCAATTACACAACTGTTTTGCTGGGAGAATGGAAATAGTGACCCCTTCAGGACTGTTATGGACATGACCAGACTGGAGATTACCACCAACAGCCTGGCTCCCTGCTGCCCCGCGACAATCAACATATATCCCAAGCTAACCATTTCCCAAAACACACTCACACCAACTTCAGACACAAAGCTCACTGTCCCACCACCAAGACGCCATCAGAAAGCTACCATTGTGACCTTCATCATGATATTACTGTGAAAACTGCAAACCCCACATTGCATTAGTGTTATACCATTTGCAAAGTGGGTATGGGTTAGTGTCAGAAGAAAAGAGTTTTGGGGTGAGAGGAAATGGTGGGAGAGAAAGTGGATCCTGGGTTTTTAGTGGTGGTGGTTGTGGTGTGCTGCTGGAAATAGGAAGTTGGAGAAAGGGAATGACTACAACTATTATGTTTGGTCTTGCTATTGTACTCCCAATAAGGGGATCTTCTTAGGTGTTTCCCAGATCTTTGGGTCTTTTTTAGTGCTGCCCAGCAGGCCAATAATGTTGATCAAGCTGCACATTTTATGTGGCCATGCGCTCTGTTCAGAATTTGACGCTTCTCATGCACAAAATTGTTATCTTGGCAAGGATTTGGTTGGTTGACTTCTCAGTCCTTTGCAGCCGCTTGTGTGAAAGGCCCTATATTAACAAATCACAAAATAAGATAAATTACTGACATGTTAAAATTATCTATATTAGGGTAATTGCTTAGTTTGGTCTCGTTAATCAAGACTGTCGGGAGGGATACACTGGATACAAACCTAATTTTTTGTGTTATTTGCCAAAGTTCCTGCCGTCAAATTCAGAGTTATTTGCCGAAACTTTTACTTCTATACCAGGCAATGACCTCTGCCAAAATTCTGTGAATGACACATTACGATTCATTATAAAGTTGATGCTAAAAAAAAAATAAAAAATCAAACCTCTGGTTTGTGTTATTGTTACGTAATGTCCGTTGTGCCCCGTGCCTGTTACATGGCGACCAACCTTTAATGGTAATAGTGTAAGTTACCGTTGTTCAAATCATATACAAATTTGTGTTGTCACACGCTTATATACGAAGCACTTTGCCCTTAAACCAAGCAGTAGACCCTAGGGGTGCACATGCACATCGGCCATTTATATATTTTGACAACCTAATGTCATTCGATTGTATTTTGTGGTTTCTATAGGGAGTCCGATGCACTGGATGGAGATGCTTCCACTGATAGGACTGGCAAGCGGCAATTAAAATTGACGAGTGTTGGTTTCACTGGGCTCAAGAGGAAAAGTGAAGAAATTGAATCAAGTGGCAAAGGTCGCTGCAAATTTTTCCAATCTCGCAAACTTGAGCAACTGTCTCACTTCTAAACATGAGGTTCGGAATTCTCAGGAAGTATTTTGTCTTTGTTTCACAACCTTTTGCCCTCCGGTGTCTTGCATCTTGTAACTTAGATCCTAATCTCCAACTCAATTAATGATTAAATCATGCCTTTGCATCGATAGTTGTTGATGGTTGGGTATGGTAGAACATGAGATATGTAACTTGATTAGACAGAACCTGGACTAGTTAGAAACCGAAGACAAGGTCAGGGTATACATGACTTTTTTTTTTGATAATTAGGGTATACATGACTCAATATTACTATTAGCAGACATTATCACTCATACAGTGTCTCAGTTCCTTGGTCCAGATTAGGGTATTTTGGAAGATGACCTGCTTGCTCAACCATTGACTGTCTCCTTAATGTCTCAAATGAGCATGGGGATTCTTTTCTTGCAATCCCTTGACCATCATTTGTTGAATTGCCTGAGATTCAGCTTGTTGGTCAGCTTATCTACTCCATCCTTTATCTGTTTGCCTTCCTCGAAGATTCCAAACTGTTGTGTGCCTAATGCTTATCAGATTAGTTTATTACATATGAATTCATGAAGTCGTTGGGTGAAGGATAATGGCGATCTTGTTCTCGTCATCATGAAGGGTTGGAGCTCAGGCAGTTTCTTTTATTTAACCACTCAATAGGATGTAATTCTTCTTGCACTTCTGAAATGAATATTCGAATCACTAAGTTTTGGAGTGAATATTTTCGTAGAGGTTTGTCAGCTTGAACCTTTGATTGATTAATAACCAAGAGAACCCCTCTTGCATTGTAGGCCTCTTCCTTTTACAAATCATATGTTAACTTTGAAACCCTTGCAAGACATGCTACACCTAGGGATGGCAGTGGACCAAAGCGGGGGCGGGGGGTGTAGTTTCCATCCCTGTACCCGCTTAAAAAAATTTCATCTATCCCCGGTCCACCCCCATTAATGAGTATACTTTTCATTTCCATTTCCGTCCGGGGGTAAATTTGTAATCCCCACCCCCGCCCCGCCCCGTCCCCAGCCCCCCCACTCCCGTCCACCTTACTTGTCTTAACCCAAGTCAATATAATCCAAAATTCTAAATAAATTTAACATCCTAAATAATATAACATAATTATAAAATACTATAACATAATTAAAAGCTTATCATTTACAACTTAATTCAACATAATATAATTAAAATTTTGTCTACAACATAATCTAACATAATATAATCAAAAGTTTGTCTCCCATGTAAATTCAATACAAAATTATGCAATACAACATAATGTAACATAACATAATCAAACATAAAAAAAAACATAAAAACACAAAGATCTACATTTTTACAAGTCAAAAATATGAAAAAAATAATAATAATAAAATAATTTCTTAAAAAAATCATTCAATAATGTGTAGATTTCTATTCACAGCAACATGTATGTATATATATATATATATATATATATATATATATATATATATATATATATATATATATTAGCAATAATCCGTGCTTGACGGAACTATACGATTTGACTTAATATTTGAAATCAATTTGAGCACACTATTTAAAAAAAAAAGTTGATAGAATTTCTTTTAAAAATAAGATCACAAAAAATATCAACTTCAGTACAAAATTTGTATACTTGATAAAACGCTATATTTATGTGGGGGTAAAAATCCGCACAATCACTGAACTGAGTTGAGATGCGCCCCTAGTCTTCGAATATCATCTAATCCATGAGCTGCAAGATAAAAAAAGGTCAGAAGGACCCTCGGCGTTGAGCCAGGGGAGGCCCCTCCAATGCCTAAGTCAGTATTGCGATCAATACCTGAACAGACGAGTGTAAAAAAACAATATAGGTGTGTGTGTGGAGTATGGAGCTGAGGTGCTCATACTCGAGGCCCCCTCTTTTCTGGGTCTTCACCATATATATAGAGAAAATTAAAGAGTCACTTACCATCACGTACTGTGCAGCCGTCAATGCAAGAAAATAGGCATGGACTGCCCTGCCAAAACACTCATTACCTGCCATACATTTATTTGTAGTAGGTCCCACTTGTGATATTTGTTAAGTCATTTATACTTCTTCCTTGGGAGTGGAGCTGGTGGACCCATCTGACAAATAATGCTCCATCAACTGCCCCCCAGCTTTTATTTCCTTTGAATACCCAGAAGGAGATGAAAGCTATGCAGAATACTCACGTCTCAGGAGATAATATCCATACCCTTTCTTGGTGGTGTGCAACTTGAAGGAGACATACCG
The DNA here is from genome assembly GCA_951799425.1 of Ilex aquifolium. Classification (NCBI taxonomy): domain Eukaryota; kingdom Viridiplantae; phylum Streptophyta; class Magnoliopsida; order Aquifoliales; family Aquifoliaceae; genus Ilex; species Ilex aquifolium. The sequence continues at coordinate 12,043,468 of OX637408.1, forward strand.
AGATCCACTTCATCAGTTAGAACAATGCATCTGCTTGGTGCCATAGATGGCGTTTCCATGGTATAGACAGTTCGATACTCTCATCATAGAATCCCGAGAAGGATAATAATAGTTGAGCCGTGAATGAAACAATCATGAGGCGCCTTCCAAGAAAAATAGTTCCGACGAGAAATGCTAATAACAGATGTCATTGATCCTCTAAACAGAGACCATGTAAGCTTACCCTCCGAAGAGTAACCCAATAGGCCCGAAGAAGGGCCGAATATACCTGGCCCCTGAAGGACCGAACACATAGATTTTTGGAAGAGAAAACGAATATAGACGTCTCAGACGTGTTTATTGAGCAATAGTGAAGTGCCTTGTTGAGGGGTTGAGTAATGGAATACCAAATATAACCATAACAATCCACTGGAGAGAGTATAGCCCTGAATAGGGCAATCATAACTGGAACCCAAATAAGATAATAATCTGGATCCCGAGAAGGGTTACAGTAATCGGATGCGACGAATGTCAAGCGTAAGCGAGCCTAAACAGGGCAATAACAGTCGGTCCTCTGAAGAGGGACCAAATAACCATGGTCCTTGAGAAAGATCAAAATAAGTTCGCCCTTGTAAAGAAAGGCCGAATACACTAGGTCCTCTGACGAGGGACCAAAGAATCTTGGCTCCTTTAGAATGCCCATAAAAGAAGGCCCGAACATATTTGTTCCTTGCCTGGATAGTCCCAAGTTTGATGATCAACTGGGCGTTTGATTCCCGCCTTTTCTTATCATGTTCAATTAACATTTAATTGAAATAAATAAAAGCGTACCTTGTCGAATTGAGTCTTGAATATATCAAACCCGTAGTTAGGCAATTCAAGATTCATTCAGTGAGATTCTTCTTGAGAGGGTCTTCATGCCCGTCATGAAATGTTGACGCCGGGTCTAGCTTTCCCTTGTAATTGTATTGCACTATGTCTAGGGTCTCACCCAAAATCTCATGTCACCTCCCTAAGCAAGGAGTACTCCCGAGTCCAAATCTTTGAAATTGTCCCCGAAAAGTTTCATGCCTACAATAGGATTTTTGGTGCTTTGGTCATGCAAAGACTTATCCGTGTTCGAGGTCTGAGCCCGAGTCTCATGTCACCTCCTTAAACAAGGAGTACTCCCAAGTTCAGGCTCTTAAACCCGTTCTCGAGAGGTTTTTGACTACAATAGGACTTTCGGTGCTTTGGTCATGCAAAGGCTTACCCGTTTCTAGGGCCTGGAGCCCATCAAATGCCTAATCACATAGGGCTTTTGGTGCTTTGGTCATGCAAAGACTTATCCGTGTCTAGGGCCCGGAGCCCATCAAATGCCTAATCACATAGGGCTTTGGGTGCTTTGGCCATGCAAAGGCTTATCCGTGTTCGAGGTCTGACCTCGAGTCTCATGTCACCTCCTTCAACAAGGAGTACTCCCGAGTCCAAATCCTTGAATTTTTTCCCAAAAGGTTTTATGCCTACGATAGGACTTTTGGTGCTTTGGTCACGCAAAGGCTTACCCGTTTCTAGGCCGGAGCCCATCAAATGCCTAACCACATAGGGCTTATTACCACCGAGAGTCCTCAATTCAAAAACATGATGTGGTGTCTTTGAATGCCTTGGATAGCTTGCTCTTGATATCACTCGGCAGTAGTTCTTGGTTGCTCGGCGAGAGAAAACAGTAAGGGGTCAAGAGCTCGTCCCCTCTTACTTCAACTCTCATTTTCGTCCGCTCGTGCTTCCCCAGGCAAATTTTTAGAGTTAGAACACATACGAAATTGAGCAATACCTCAAAGCAAAGTAAATCCTTTCTGAAGCTTGAAATCACATCATGGGGTCATCGTCATGTCCGCAGGAGCTGGGTAGGATTAGGAAGTCATTCGACTTTGCCTTTTTCCAAGCAATCCCATCCGGCATCAGTTTGTGATGGATGATATAAAAGAGCCCGAGCTCCGTTGATCGAGGTGAAAGGCCATCATCGTGGCTTTCCTGGGTGATTCAAAACCCATCAATTCGACGCGTGGAGAGTGAACGGCGTTTTTTAGTCTGAGACCCCCCCTTTTTCTGAAAACTCTAGTGAACGCCGAGGTAATATATCCACGCTATTTTTGTAGAACCCAAGTAGAGATGATACATTGATCTCTGACCGAGACTATGAGGGAGCTTGAATATGAATCCCTTCATGTGAATCCGGTGCTAGATTGAAGGATCGAATGGTTCTCTTGGGCAGAGCAGGTTGAGAACAGACCAACCATTATGTAGTGGTTCTGGGGTGAGATCAATCATATTTGTCGGCCACTTTGATGCTAATTTCCAGATGGTTGATAATCTAAAAAAGTTTCGGAAGTAGATCCCAATGTAATGGATGATAGTTCAGAAACTCTGGGAGCTCTTGTGATGTTCGATCAAATGCCGGAAGGAACAATTCCTCTTCGTGGATGAGCTGTCATTGTCTCGGGTAATTATAAAGACCCAACTGTCTAGAGTCGCGGAGCAGAGAACATAAAATTAAGCTTTAGGTGGTGTAATTCTTGACTGAAGCCCGACGCCGATTAGTTCTCTCACGGACGCCAGCGTTGATCCCCTCTGGAGCTGCCACAATTCAAAACTTTCAAAGATAATCTGAGGTAGACCGAGCAAATGATTGGTCCACCCGTAGCATTATATGAACACTAGAGAGCCAGATTTCTTGCTTTAACAGTGTCTCCTGAATCCGTTTCACGGGTTCTTGAAAGCTCTTGTGGATTTTGCATAGGGAGCCAATCTTTGCTGCTGATGGATGAGACTGAGTCCCTCGGTACGATAAACCGTTCACATGGTGCCATCTATCACTTGCTTGACTTAAATAACCATAGGAAATCCTTGAGGCCGAGGGCGAACCATAACCAGCTGCTTGATGTGAAGTTGAAGTAAAGCAGACTTTGATAAGTTGGAAGTAAAGTAGACTCTGATCTCGAACTTCCACGCTCTGCAACATCCTCGACGTGGTTTGCGAGTGCTTGGGTTCAAGAAGTGGTTCTGCCAATCTATGTTACCTTTTCTTTGTGATTTCTTGAAGAGAGCTTTGTTTCCGAAGTCGAAGGAGTGCCACTAGTTGCAGAGAACATTCAAGGGATGAGACCGAGCAAGGTTTCGTCCATGGGCAGAGGGCAAACACCGTTTGGTGATGGACGGATCACCTAGGAAGTGATTGGATGCTTGCAGAGTTGTATAAATGCCGATATGATGAAGTTTCTTGACTAATACTCGACACCGATAAATTTCTTCATAACACCGAGCATTGATCCCCTTTAGAAATGTTGATCGGCTGTTGCATTTTGAGATTGATGAAGGTAGTCTGAGGTGGTCCGAGCAAACCTGGGTATCAGACCGAGGCTTTCGGATTTCAAATTCAACTGTGGGCCGTGGATCGTGGACTGCCCACCACCTTGAGCTTGTAGTTTGAGTGTACTGTATGATAGTGCTCGTCAGAGGCATGCAATGACACCGTTCGTCAACTGATGGGTATAAATCATGATCAATTAATAATATCGAATTGCATCCGCAAACATAGTGAAGGCACCGCTGGTGTTGTCGAGATAAGAAGCCCTTTGAGAGCTCCCTAGGAGGGGCAGACCACCTAAGAAGCCGAGATTCAACTAGTGATGTCGATCGAAAACCTCTGTTAGATTTCCTTGAGGCGATCAACCATGGCTGATGGGTACTTAAAGAAAGTAGGAAATCCTTATCTCGGACTCGAAAGAATAGTTCTCATTTACTGTATGACGCCGAGATCCTCTAGGCACTTTATTCAATTATAGTACGCCTGCCGCTTACCCCGGCTGATTACTTCATGGTACGCCGAGTCTGATTTGGAACCGTCGACTGCTTCACAACAGTGTCCGAGAAGTGAGACCAACTGCAACCGTCAGTAGGCGTTAGGCCGAGCAACCAAGGGTCGCATCTGTAAGGCACCGATCACCGCCGAGAGGGATTCAAAATGACACCCTCTTGTGACTGAAAAACCCAGGGTCATGGTCATGTTCCTTGAATGCTTGGGGAACACTTCATATAGAGCTCGGTGGACCGATCACTTGTGTTCATAGGTGGTTGACCTCTATCCGGTGTGAAGCCGAGCACTCCCAGAGACTGCTTGAGTTTTAGAAATGAATTTGCTTCTCTTGGTCATAGGTGATGCCGACCACCTGAGAGATCTTTGTCTGAGAACGTGTCTTCGAGATATGCCCCCCACTGTGAATAGTTCCCCAAAGTCACGCCAAAACACGGGGACTTTCGAGGCCGAGAAGATAGGCCGAGCTCCGACTCCTGTGGGAAAGGCTCAGGCAGTGTGGAACGCCGAGCACCATGAATACACCGACACGGGCCAGTCGGGTTCAACACTTAGAAATATGCTCTGCAACACTAAGCAAACACAAATGCTGTGCTACTTGTGTGCTTATGTTTTACATGCTTAAGTTCAATAAGCATGCAACACTAAGCAAACACAAATGCTCTGCTACTTGTGTGCTTATGTTTTACATGCTTAAGTTCAATAAGCATGCATGTGCAGCTACTATCAAGTGACTGGAGCAATATCTCGGCCCCACTAGCCTTCGCTAATATTGCAATTCTTGTCAAACTAATACACCATTCTCACAAATAGAAGTGACCAAGGGCCTGACTTTTGACTTGACTTATTCATATGCACTTCGAGAAATCTGTATGTTTGCCCCTTGCACACTAAAGCATATACTGAGAGGCTGAGGTATACGAATATCAGTCATAACAAAGACCGAGCGAAATCCCCTTGAACAGACCCAGAGAGAAGCCAAGCACTTGTTTCCTCGGGGATGTGGAGCTGATGTCATATTTTGAGAGACTTCTAATGTCGAGGAGCCCGACTGAAGGTAGACCAACCATGTGATCGGCCCCGATTTACTTTTGTACTAATGCCGAAGAAATGAATTTCGAGTTTCAAGTCTCCTGTAATGGGTCTTGATTCACGTCTAGATCACTTAACACCGCTCGGTGCATCGAGGTTGCTGAACACAGATCCTGAATTTCAAGTGATGGTAAGACCGAATGCCATTCCATGAGCTGCTCATATTTGCCGACCATCTTTAGGTTGCACCGACCACGGAGAGGCAAAAACCAATTGAGCTCAACACCCTACACTGTAGGTTCTGCAATACTGAGAAAGCAAAAACAAATGCATGCTTCTCTTTGTTTCTTGTTAGTCATAACATGTGAAATTGATCATCTATACTTTTCTAGATTCATGAAGAATTGCTTTTGTACTAGGCCCACCTATACGTGTCATGATTTTGGCCATTTAAGTACTTGTGTTGGCATGCATAATTTTTTGGGTGCACAAGTGTGATCTTCGTCAAGTGACACTGGAGCAAATACAACAATTATTTTAGTCTTTGCTAATGGTGAAACTTCTAATGTGGTTCCCCAAAAAGAGAAGTGAACTTGCTCTTGGCTTAAGCTTAAACAGTGGTACTTATAAAATACTGCTGAGCTATTGGTCTCATGTACAATAAGTCGGCACTTGGAGTGAGACCAAGCTGCACACACAACTCAAGGGGGAGAAACCGAGCTGGGTCCTTTGACAGGATCTGCACTTTATATGTGCCAGCAGCATAAAAAGACCACCTGGCTTATTTCTAGATCCCATGGTGAAGATAACAAAAAGGGTGACTTTGAGCAGATGGTCCCAAGGAGTTGGACTGGTGGGTAGCCATAATTATCATGTGAAGTTGTCTATCCGTGAACTCCTCACGACACACAAGCATATTCAGGAGCAATTAATAAACTATACTTTTATGCTTCACATGGCCGCATAAACGGCACAATTCAGACTTGATTTAAATATGTGAGAAGGGAGATCACTTATCTTTGTATTGGCTGAACTCTTTCATAAATATATAAGAGATATCCCGACGTGGATGATCATGCGAAATGATGACAAGTGTATGCCGAGTTGGCGAGCTCCACGAGCAAACAAATACGGAGAAACCCAACCAGCTGAGTGATTAAATGCTGGCTGCTTTTCTATGGTCGGAATATTTCTCAGGTCCCAGGACTCTTCGATACATCAATTATGTGGAACTGTTATGTGTACATCGAAACAACTCGCTTATCTTTGTTTGCCAAAACCCATCCATAGAAAATAGAAATACCCCAAGCTCAATAAACAATTAAAATGGGTGATATACAATCAGCTCCTATGCTTGCTTAGTGCCGACACATCGCAATCGGGGAGTGTAAGATGAGTGGCCATCTCCATCGGCGTAATGGCGTTAACCATGGTCTATTTTAGTGTGGCTGCTATTTGGTAATTGACTGATTGAGCCGCTTGAGTAGCTCCTCTTTGGACACCGAACAAAAGCTAAAGGCCTAGAGTGACCCAGTATGAAGAGGTCGGGGTAACCAAATATAGATGAAGGGGCCGAGCAAGCCATAGGACCTACTTTATTTTGGTGTCTACATCGGAGATGGGTTATTGTAGTGGCAGAATGTCATTCTTCACTAAAAGACGAATCAACACAACTTAACATAAAAGTTTTTGTAGCATGTTCACGTGGAAAAGTTGAAGCATCAGGATGCCACCAATCCATATGGCACAAAGACCAAGTTTCCATGCATAGAATAAGAAAGTCTTAGCTTTTGGAGAATAAGGCTTGCGACCAATCAGATCCTTGTGAGGCTTTCATGGTGATATTCTGCAATGCTCTGAGTTTGAAATGCAGATCGAGGACTATAACTCATACCGCAAGAAAGACAGAGCTCTATAAATTTGAACAAACGTGAGATATATCAACGATCTCCTGGGTTGGGCAGGTCTCACGAACCGGGTGATATGAAGATTTTGGGGACATGCTTGCTTCGTTTCCCACAGACGGCGCCAAATTGTGGGGGTAAAAATCCGCATAATCACTGAACTGAGTTGAGATGCGCCCCTAGTCTTCGAATATCATCCAATCCATGAGCTGCAAGATAAAAAAAGGTTAGAAGGACCCTCGGCGTTGAGCCAGGGGAGACCCCTCCGATGCCTAAGTCAGTATTGCGATCAATACCTGAACAAGCGAGTGTAAAAAAACAATATAGGTGTGTGTGTGGAGTATAGAGCTGAGGTGCTCATACTCGAGGCCCCCTCTTTTCTGGGTCTTCACCCATATATATAGAGAAAATTAAAGAGTCACTTACCATCACGTACTGTGTAGCCGTCAATGCAGGAAAAAAAGGCATGGACTGCCCTGCCAAAACACTCATTACCTGCCATACATTTATTTGTAGTAGGTCCCACTTGTGATATTTGTTAAGTCATTTATACTTCTTCCTTGGGAGTGGAGCTGGTGGACCCATTTGACAAATAATGCTCCATCAATTTACTTTCGCACCACTATTTTGTGTGTGGTGTGTTTGTGTAAGAGTGTGTGATTGTGTGTGTGGTGCGTGTGGTGTGTATGTTAGACTATGGGTGGTTGTGCTCTTTGTGTTTTGTGTGTTCTGTCTTCTTCTCTTTGCGTGTGTTCTGAGTGCATGTGTAGTGTTGAATATAGATGTTTGGAAATAATTAAATAAACAATCAATTTATGTTTGTAGAAATAGTTATGTCGTCCATTTCTCGTTGGTTTGGGGTTGCAATAGGGTGACTACACGCTCAATTTCATAAATTAAATATAATTAAAAATCAATAATTTTGTAAAAAAACTCGATTAGCCTACAAATTTCTTAAACCCAACTTCCAATTTTATCAAAACAAACACCAAAACCCTATTTCATAAAACTAACACTCAACAATCAAGTCAACATCCAATTTCATGCGATTAACAAAATACTTTTGCAAAAATTTTTTTTTTTTTAAAAAAAAAGAGGGAATTTAATGAGTAATCTATTACCCTTCTCCAAAATTCTTAAAATACCGAAAAAGTGATAAGTAGAACACAAAGAACAAAAAACCAATAAAGTTTCTAAAAATAAAGAAAAATGAATTTAATTCACAGTGAATTTAAAGGTTCATAATTGATAGGCATTGTCAAAGAAAGAACAATCCAAAACACACCAATATCATGTCACGATCCCATCCTAGAATTACACTCTTATTCACTCCCCCAACCTTAAGCAATATTAAAAAAAAGGATATTTAATGAGTCACCTATTACCTTTTTACAGAATTCTGAAGTATCGGAAAAACGATAAGTAGAACACACAACTAAAAACCAAGAAAGACGAACAAAATGAAATTTAAATTAAAAGAAACAACATGACCTTCAAATGCATTTTAGTAGTTCATAAAAAAATCTCAATTCATAACATGTCAGACAATAATTAAAACACAAATGTTGAAGTAGATAGAATTTCAAGAGCAATACGACAACGTATGAAAACCTTCGACATTGCAACAATTCATATAAATATGCACATGTATACATAACAGCATATGAAAACCATATTCAAAAACATCAAACACATAGTCAAAATATTTGCGATTGACAGTAACACAAAGAATGATCCAAGGCAAAATAAACAGTGAAGTTCAAGATTACACCACCAAGTGTTAGTCCATTCCCGCTTTTATTCCCACACGGGTTTATACGGGTATTCTTGTATACGTCTACCGTCTAATACGTATGATTCATCCTCGATCCAAACGGGGCGGGTTTGGACAAATATTTATTTTTACCCGGTCCACTACCATCCCTAGCTACAGCTTAACTGTCTGATTTTGGACCTTTGTGTTTGATGTCTTGCTGTTGACTTCTTCCTTGTGGCATCTTTCGGCTTTCATACCTCACCCATCTCTAACTTGGTGATGAATATCTTTCAGCACCCAAAACCTCTTAGGAACTATAGAGCAACATCTTTTTTTAACAGTAGGTTAACTTTGGGTCAAACCATAGCAGCACATTGCAACCACACTGTTTGATCAAGGTTCTAAGTCACTCAAGAAATTAATGTGCAACCAAGTGGACATGAATTGGTCCAACGCAACATATCATTGTTTCATCACAAAAAACCAACTTGTGTAATAGGGCTGTAAATTTTCTGACACAACACATCACCAACGCGAACTTGAAAATGGAATGACTAATCAAGACAAATACTAAATGAGTCGAGTTAGTTTCAAACACAAATAACTTCTATAAATAGTATTGTATTATATGAAGAACATGTCTCTTTTAAAATCTTTTCGTCTGTCTCTTTTAAAATCTTTTCATCTTCTTGTATTATTGTGTGAATTGTAGTAGAATTAAATGGTTTTTGAATTGGTTTTGCTATTATGTAGGTCAAGTAGATTTTTAGTTTATTGGCACTTATACGTGGTGGATTTGGTTGAGAGAAAAATGGTCCTAGTCCCGCAACCTATAAATTCTATTTTGTAATTGTTCTCATCAGCTTTAGTTCCAAAATCAAATAGCTCCAATTTTGAATTTGAGCTCACAATACTTTTCCTAGTCAACCTGACAACTAGTTTCATTAGAAAAAAATAATGTCAATACAACCCCATAGTACATTCAGTGCTAAGTGTTTGTTCATTACATTTCCTCTCCTCGTAAAGCGTATAATATGTACATATACAGAAAATGAACACAATCCTAGGAGAACCCTCATCTACAAAGGGACTCACAAGCAAAAGGCCAAAAACCATGCACACACCTACCTGCTGTGCTTTCTAGTCAACACACTCTTCTTTCAATCCAAACACTCCATAAATATGCACTACCACAAGAAGAGAGGCCAAGAGTGCTGCACACAAGGTGGGAAATCCTATGCAGCTGTGGTTGCAGCTTCCAGCACTGTGGTGGTTGTTCCGGTGCCCGTTTGCAGCGCCAGCTGCATAAAGGGGTATGACAGCAGCGGTGCCTCCCTGTGTGTTCCCACCACCATTTGCTTCCTCACCACCATGGCCTCCTTCCCCGCCAACATGGCCACCTCCTCCACCACCTCCATGGCCAAAATTGCTGTGGTGGGCTATAAGTTTTCTACCGCGATTATTGCTGCTATGTTTATCCTCAATGTCCTCCTGCAAATTAACTGCATATATAATATTTCTGTGAGCTCAAATGACACAGGTTAAGATTTCCGAGGTTGAGGTTAAATTAGGCACAAATGCAGGCAAATTGATCCATGACAATACAAGAACAATTGTTCTTAGCCGTGACGAACTGTAATTTTTGTCGCCAAAGGCTTTTAGCGACGCCTAATACTTAGGCAAATTGTGAGGTTAAGCAACAGAGACAAACAGCATAATTCGAGATGTAAGTTTGTCATGTAGATAGATCTTATAAATCTTGAATTGAGCACTTATGCTGGATTAAAATTCTTTTAGAATATAGAAAGCACAGAAGCTAACAGAACTTGAATCAGTTCCCCCAACTTGGACTACAAATTTAAAAATATTGTTCTGTTCATTGTTCATCACTGAAATAAAGCAAGATGCTTTTGGGATAAAGACTCCTTAGGATTTCCGAATAATATTAAAGAAGAACATGGTGACAAAAAGGTATCACAATTGTTTCCTAGATTCCTCTTGTTGATTGAATTTGTAGAAAGAAATTCAACCAATTATTTCTTTTAAAAAGCACCATAGTACTGCTATTTCCAAAAACATTCAACGAAGATATGCATGCTTTTATCGGGTTCGAATAAGAATGGTTGGTTTAAAAGAAAAAAAGAAAAAAGAACAAAATTCCAGGCTTCAAAATCTGGATTTTCATGAAATAAGGTTCAATGACACATCTATATATTGGACTAATTGCAGCCATCTGAAACAAGAGTCCTTTGTGAGGAAACCTCCTTTCATACTACAAACAGCTTTGATAGGTAAACCACAGCTTCTAGTTGTCTCTCTTTTACATAAATTTGAGAGAGAGAGAGAGAGAGAGAGAGAGAGAGAGAGAATGAAATAAACCTGAAGGCAAGGTCTTGGCAAGAGGAAATAATGATGCAGGGCAAATGAAGTAGAGTAAGACCAGTAGAAGAAATATCATCTCTTTAGATTCCATGTTGCTTCCTTCCCAGAAATCTCACAGCTTTTCATTGTCTTATCCTCCTACAATCCTCCTTTTATTTTCATGAATGCTGCACTTATTCTATCCTAACTTTAGTAAAGTAAACAGGATAGGATAATCTTTGCCTGCTTCTAATCCAGAAAAGATCTTATGAGAGAGATTAATCTGTGGTCTAGTACACAGATGTCAGAATTTTTAAAAGTGCTTTTTTGCTTTTATAATTGTAAAAAAGTAGCACCAACTTTATATCCGGGCCATAGGAAGAGAATTGCTCTTTTGCTTTAATCACCTCAACTAGATTTTGGTTGCCATCTTGATTTGTCAAATTGAAACTGTTGGTAAAAAGTCAAATTATTTGAGTCATTTTATTTATTCTTAGCCTTCATTTCAAGCGTACAACTCACTTGATCGTCAATGGTAAACCACGTATGATGTTTTGTTAAAGCCGAATTTTGTTTTTGACCTTATTGCGACCTAAAAATCCGAACATGATTCAGTCTGATGTTTATATATAAGAAAAGTTGCCATTTGCTTGTTTTAGTTGAATCCAATTCATCGTAAACAAAAGTAGACAGATATACTTTGGGGGACCTAAAATAGGTTGATATTATGGATTTTAGAGTAAAATAAGTTAGATCCGTTGAGGCTTAGGTTTCTGGACTAGCTTATGTAGGATTTTTTTGAACCTAAAAAGACTTATGTAGACCGATTCAAAAAATTGATTTTATGGGATTTTCTTTCGATTTTTTGGAGTTTTGTCGTAGGTCCTATATAACTTTTTAGATTATTATATTTATAAAATATTATTAGTCAGGTAAAAAAATTTAAAATTTATATTTTGGGAACTATTATGTATAATTTATAGATACATTAATTATTATTTTTTATTTTGACACAAAAAAGTAAAAAAAATTAGAAAGTCACTCCAAATAAAATTTTCGAACTTTTTCAACTTTTTAAAGAACACACCAAACGATTTTGGAGGGTTTTTTTAATTCTGATTTTTTTACGAAACTTTTCAAACTGCAATTTTTCACCTGCTGACCCAAAACGGGACAAGACATCAAAACAAGACATCGGGACAGATCCAGAAATTTAGCCGTGTCGCGATTCACTTGGCAAGCTCGGCCATAAATACTCCGGCTTGATTTCTCACAACTTCTTCGTCCGTTCTGCCTTCTTGGCAGTATGCTTAAGGTCATCAAAGTTGATCTTATAAATACCTGTTGGAGGAGAGGTCCATTTGTTTTTTTTTTTTTTTGGATACATGTTGATAGATCACTATTTATAATGAACATTCAATTATAACAATTTAAAACAATGCATATATAGAAGACGATAAAGCACCCATGTAAAGGTAAAAAGAACCCCGAAAGAAGGGCACAATAGATCTCCAAAGAGAGGGATATGAGAAAAGTAATACTTCATTTCAGTGACAATTGGTTCCTTCACCTCTTAATTGAGAGAATTTTGAGCTCCATTTTTTAGAAAGAGCAGTTGGAGAGAGGAAAGAGTGGGAGTTACTTGATACTGCTGATGATAGAAAGACCTATGCCAAAGCAACGATCTCATTTGGATTTTCACTTTTTTTCCGCCATAAAAATCCCCATTCCCCGTTATTCCATAGGGCCCACAAGATTACGAGCAAAAAGAGCAAAACTGTTAACAATTTACCATCCAAAATCTTCTCAAATTGGGGTGGACATCATAGATTTATCATGGTAGATGTTACATATGGGACGTGAGACTAAAAAAGATTAGACTAGTGTTCTATGAGATCTGAATATCTCATCGGTAGCTACAAAAAACTCCATAATGCCCAACTTAGAGAAAGAGAGTTACCTCGACTCTCAACTTTGCAACAATAGTAGGGACTTGTTATTAAATTAGGTATGTATGTTACACCTCTCTCGATTAACTTAATTATTGGTTGTTGACTAATTTAATTATTGATTCCTACTACCAATAACACTCCACTTATGGTATGTTTGATTGAATGGATGAAAAAATGCAAAGATAAAAATAGGAGTGATACACTTTCTATCCTTAAAGGGAGAAATCATTTATTTCCTTCTTTGTATTTGATAGGAATGATGAAAAGTAGAATTGACTGTTTTTTTTTTGAGTTTGACAGGATGAAAAATTAGAAGGATGGAAAAAATATCGATGCATATTTTATTATTATTATATAATATATATATAATTAATGCATACATAATATGTAATAAATAAATATGATATATGCATATACTAAAGTATATATATAGATAAATAGCATACATTTTAACACATATAATTGATTTTTTATCTATTTTTTTCTCAATTTTATAGGAATTGATTTTGACAAGTTGGAAGAAAAGTTAATTTATCTACCTTTCCATCATTTGTATTTTTTTTCCGTACCAAATATAATATTTTATCTATCTGTTCAACTTTTCTTCCTTCTATTTTCCATTGTAATAAATCAAGCTAAGATTTTATATCAATAGATGGACTACCCCAATTGAGGCTACAATTTTCAAACGGTTGATTGTTAGCATTGGATTCTTCTCTCGAGGGTGAATGTACTCAAAGGCATATGCTGAATATAACGAATTGATTAGTGATTCAATACAAATCCTTAATATGCGTGGGCCAAGAAAAGATGAAAATCTTTACTAGGAATCTTTACAATACTATCAAATGTTCTCTAAGGACCGAATTTATTTTTTTGGGAGGTTTGGATTGTATTTATTAAATCTTTTAAAATCTAGTCCGATGGATTTGTACATGGTTTCAAAAAAAAAAAATTTCTATCCAATCTCATGTTTGGTAGATGATATAAATATACTAGTAATTGCCTGCAGCTGAAGGTACTATATTACTCGTAAAAAAATTGTAAAAATTTGTCCATGCATAAAGGCACTGTATAACACAACTTCAACAAACAATTATCAAATTGACATTGTTCCACCTGCATACAGAGCATATTTAATCATACCTTTATGTAACAAGAGTCATGTTACAACTACTACAACATATTAATTCAAACATCTGAGAAAATATGTTGCTTAACAATGTTCAATGTAATTTTTATCGATTCAACATCCATGATTTCAATATTTTTAATCAACTTTATCTCAACTTCCAAAAAAATGTTCACCAACTCTCAAATTCTAAAAAATGTTATTATTCAACAACAATCACGTAGAAAATTAATTTTGCTAGAAAAGGTACATATAGCCAACGGAGTAATAGACTTGACTAAAAATAAATCAAACTCATAAATAAAAAATATAAGAAATATAAATATCAAATAACAAACAAAACCTAATACAAAATTGTTGTCCTTGGTATATAAGCAATCGATGCAAAGTATTTTTTTTGGTCATATAGAATGTTGAAAAACAACATGTGAAGCAAGCAATGAAATTAAAATTACATGAATGTGCAAAATTAAATTATGAAGCAAATGCCAACCTTCGAAATAAGCAACCACACCTCAAAGGGCAGAAAATACCAAGGAAGTTTGTAAAAGATTTGGAGCAGCAGTTTACCCTTATACAACCTCTCAGATGCCACAACTGTCAACCAAAAACAGAAAATATAATTATGAAAAGTTTACAATTCTTAGTCAACATTGAAAGTTTTTAAAATACGACAATGAAAATAATTCAAGGAAAAAAATGAGGCAAAGGAAAGGAAAATATATGTATAGATTGTAACCGAAGGAGTTGAACAATAGTACAATGAAAATAATTCATGAAGCAAAGGAAAAAAAATGAGGCAAATTGTGACATTGCACCTTCAATAACGAATTGAATGCCGAAAAGTTTTTTCGCTACCAAAAAATTCTTATGTTGCATATTACTAAAAAATTATAATTATATGTTTTTTGTTTTGGGGTTTTTTTTTTTTTTTGGGGGGGGGGGGGGAAAGAGGTGAGGAGAGACTTAAATCCTTGACCTCAAGTGACAAGGTAAAGAGTACTATTGGACCAAAGATCCGTTAGTAATTATATGTGATCGATCATAACATTTTATATATTATCATAATTTTGTAATTGATCACAATATTTCATGCTGCAATGGATGATAAATAACTTCAAATAGTTGTAACTTGATTTAAAAATATAACTTGACCTTTAAAAATTGTATATTTCATAATCGATCATAATATTTCACGAGTAATCATTACTTTTTGAGTTACAAATTCGATCAGTTGCAAGAGTTTCAATTCAAACTCTCATAAAATAATTTTAGTACGGTACCTTATTTGGTAGTTTAAGTTCTAGTGTGTGTTATGTCATCTTGTTATATTTATAGACTAGTCATAACCCGTGCCTGAAGGCAAGATAAAATATAAAATTCAAGCGCCCAAAAAATCGATCAGACTATATTAAATTTTTTCAACGTGTATACTATCGTATATGAATAATGTTTGAAATACAAATTATATTAACTACAAATTAATCAAATATTAAATGATTAAACACATGATAGAAATGAGTGATGTGATGTTTTTAGGGGAAAATATATAAATGATTAAACATGTGATAAAAATGAGTGATGTGATATTTTTTGGGGGGAAAATATGTAGGGGATAAAAATTCAAGTTGCTATGTATTTTATTGTATAGATTGTAGTCGAAGAAGTTGAAGCAAAGGAAAAAAATAAGGCAAAGGAAATGAAGATTTCAAAAAAATTGTTAACCAACATTATACACATACAATCAACATTATACTGATACAATGCTTCCACTCATGCTCGAAAGATGTCTAAATTCTAAATGTGTGCATGTCTTGAATCAGTGTGTGTGAAACAATTTTCATTCGTAATTGATTTTCTATTTTGGGAAACAATTTTCACGTTGTGGCAGGCACAATTATGTGCTTGCTATCTTAATGAAAGTTCAATATTCATTCAAAAATAAATAAATAAATACAAAAAAAATACAAATTTGGATACCATGTTGCTTTGGGGGTTGACGGACTATTCTTTTGTCATTAGGGCTTGGAACAGAGCATACACTGAATATACGAAATCCACCTTCACCACCAAGCTTCTGAGATTTTGTGAAGGATGAAATATACAAAGTTGGGGGAGGCACATAGACAGGTAAGAGAGAGACAAAATGTAGGGGTTCGTTTGTTTAGCGGGAGAATTATAGAAAATGCAAGAAAGAGATTTTTTTTTAAAATTTTCATGTATTTGGTTAGCATGAAAAGGAAAATGATAGAAAAAATAATTTTCTTTCATGCTTGAATTTTCTCACAAATAACCAACTTTTTTTTCTTGTAAAAAACACAAGGAAATGCAAGAAAGTTGTGATATATAACTAACTTCCTATTTTACCCTTATTTTTCTTAAAATATTTTATTGGTTATTAATTCTAAAAAATTTTGGTATGAATTTGATTAATCATATAATTTGGCCCAAATACCTTTGTATTGGTGATTGTCTTAAAATTAAGTTTCGAGTCATTTTAAAAAAAAATTTAACTTTCAATTATAATTACATATTTTTTTTTTCTTTTTTAGACCGATTTAATATAATTAAGGGTAATTTAGACAATTATAAAAAAATTCTTGTAACTTTTCTTTCTTTCAAACAATAGAATGAATTTTTTTAAAAACTTTCCGATAAATTTTTCATTCTAACCAAATACATGTATGAAAATATATTTTATATCATTTTCTTTTCTTTCACTTCACTTTCTATCATTTTCACTTTCTATCATTTTTTTCTTCCTAACCAAACGGACCCTAGGAGTTTGATACAGACATAGAATGAGAGAGGGAAAGAGAGAGAGAGGGATGAAACTCTAGTACTCTTGAGATTTTTTGAAGAGAGAGGATTCAGAATGTATAGAGAATAAGGGAGTGGAGAGACGTGTGTGAGAGAGATAGAATGTAATCTCTATCTATAGCTTAACTGTCTGATTTTGGACCTTTGTGTCTGATGTCCTGCTGTTGACTTCTTCCTTGTGGCATCTTTCGGCTTTCATACCTCACCCATCTTTAACTTGGTGATGAATATCTTTCAGCACCCAAAACCTCTGAGCAACTATAGAGCAACATCTTTTTTTAACAGTTGGTTAACTTTGGGTCAAACCATAGCAGCACATTGCAACCACACTGTTTTATCAAGGTTCTAAGTCACTCAAGAAATTAATGTGCAACCAAGTGGACATGCATTGGTCCAACGCAACATATCGTTGTTTCATCACAAAAAACCAACATGTGTAATAGGGTTGTAAATTTTCTGACACAACACATCACCAACGCGAACTTGAAAATGGAATGACTAATCAACACAAATACTAAATGAGTCGAGTTGGTTTCAAACACAAATAACTTCTGTAAATAGTATTGTATTATATGAAGAACATGTCTCTTTTAAAATCTTTTCGTCTATGTCTCTTTTAAAATCTTTTCATCTTCTTGTAGTATTGTGTGAATTGTAGTAGAATTAAATGGTTTTTGAATTGGTTTTGCTATTATGTAGATTAAGTTGATTTTTAGTTTGTTGGCACTTATACGTGGTGGATTTGGTTGAGAGAAAAATGGTCCTAGTCCCGCAACCTATAAATTATATTTTGTACTTGTTCTCATCAGCTTTAGTTCCAAAATCAAATAGCTCCAATTTTGAATTTGAGCTCACAATACTTTTCCTAGTCAACCTGACAACTAGTTCATTAGAAAAAAAATAATGTCAATACATAACATCAAGCTATACAACCCCAGAGTACATTCAGTGCTAAGTGTTTGTTCATAACATTTCCTCTCCTCGTAAAGCGTATAATATGTACAAATACAGAAAATGAACTCACTCCTAGGAGAACCCTCATCTACAAAGGGACTCACAAGCAAAAGGCCAAAAACCATGCACACGCCTACCTGCTGTGCTTTCTAGTCAACACACTCTTCTTTCAATCCAAACACTCCATGAATATGCACTACCACAAGAAGAGAGGCCAAGAGTGCTGCACACAAGGTGGGAAATCCTATGCAGCTGTGGTTGCAGTTTCCAGCACTGTGGTGGTTGTTCCGGTGCCCGTTTGCAGCGCCAGCTGCATAAAGGGGTATGACAGCAGCGGTGCCTCCCTGTGTGTTCCCACCACTATTTGCTTCCTCACCGCCATGGCCTCCTTCCCCGCCAACATGGCCACCTCCTCCACCACCTCTTGCACCAGCACCATGGCCAAAATTGCTGTGGTGGGCTATAAGTTTTCTACCGCGATTATTGCTGCTATGTTTATCCTCAATGTCCTCCTGCAAATTAACTGCATATATAATATTTCTGTGAGCTCAAATGACACAGGTTAAGATTTCCGAGGTTGAGGTTAAATTAGGCACAAATGCAGGCAAATTGATCCATGACAATACAAGAACAATTGTTCTTAGTCGTGACGAACTGCAATTATTGTCGCCAAAGGCTTTTAGCGACGCCTAATATTTAGGCAAATTGTGAGGTTAAGCAACAGAGACAAACAGCATAATTCGAGATGTAAGTTTGTCATGTAGATAGATCTTATAAATCTTGATTAAAATTCTTTTAGAATATAGAAAGCACAGAAGCTAACAGAACTTGAATCAGTTCCCCCAACTTGGACAACAATTTTAAAAAGATTGTTCTGTTCATTGTTCATCACTGAAATAAAGCAAGATGCGTTTGGGATAAAGACTCCTTAGGAGTTCCGAATAATATTAAAGAAGAACATGGTGGCAAAAAGGTACCACAATTTTTTGCTAGATTCCTCTTGTTGATTGAATTTGTAGAAAGTAATTCAACCAATTATTTCTTTTAAAAAGCACCATAGTACTGCTATTTCCAAAAATATTCAACGAAGATATGCATGCTTTTATCGGGTTCGAATAAGAATGGTTGGTTTAAAAGAAAAAAGAAAAAAGAACAAAATTCCAGGCTTCAAAATCTGGATTTTCATGAAATAAGGTTCAATGACACATCTATATATTGGACTAATTGCAGCCATCTGAAACAAGAGTCCTTTGTGAGGAAACCTCCTTTCATACTACAAACAGCTTTGATAGGTAAACCACAGCTTCTAGTTGTCTCTCTTTTACATAAATTTGAGAGAGAGAGAGAGAGAGAATGAAATAAACCTGAAGGCAAGGTCTTGGCAAGAGGAAATAATGATGCAGGGCAAATGAAGTAGAGTAAGACCAGTAGAAGAAATATCATCTCTTTAGATTCCATGTTGCTTCCTTCCCAGAAATCTCACAGCTTTTCATTGTCTTATCCTCCTCCAATTCTCCTTTTATTTTCATGAATGCTCCACTTATTCTATCCTAACTTTAATAAAGTAAACAGGATAGGATAATCTTTGTCTGCTTGTAATCCAGAAAATATCTTATGAGAGAGATTAATCTGTGGTTTAGTACACAGATGTCAGAATTTTAAAAGTGCTTTTTTGCTTTTATAATTGTAAAAAAATAGCACCAACTTTATATCTGGGCCATAGGAAGAGAATTGTTCTTTTGCTTTAATCACCTCAACTAGATTTTGTTTGCCATCTTGATCTGTCAAATTGAAACTGTTGGTAAAAAGTCAAATTATCTGAGTCATTTTATTCATTCTTAGCCTTCATTTCAAGCGTACAACTCACTTGATCGTCAATGGTAAACCACGTATGATGTTTTGTTAAAGCCGAATTTTGTTTTTGACCTTATTGCGACCTAAAAATCCTCACATGATTCAGTCTGATGTTGATATATAAGAAAAGTTGTCATTTGCTTGTTTTAGTTGAAATCCAATTCATCATAAACAAAAGTAGACATATATACTTTGGGGACCTGAAATAGGTTGATATTATGGATTTTAGAGTAAAATAAGTTAGGTCCGTTGAAGCTTAGGTTTCTGGACTAGCTTATGTAGGATTTTTTTGAACCTAAAAAGACTTATGTAGACTAATTCAAAAAATTGATTTTATGGGATTTTCTTTCGATTTTTTGGAGTTTTGTCGTAGGTTCTACATAACTTTTTAGATTATTATATTTATAAAATATTATTAGTCACGTAAAAAAATTTAAAATTTATATTTTGGGAACTATTATGTATAATCTATACATACATTAATTATTTTTTTATTTTGACGCAAAAAAAGCCAAAAAAGTTAGAAAGTCACTTCATATAGATTTTTCGAACTTTTTCAATTTTTTAAAGAACACACCAAACAATTTTGTAGGACTTTCTTAACCTTGATTTTTTTACGATAATTTTCAAACTGCAGTATTTCATCTAAACAAGCTGACCCCAAATGGGACAAGACATCAGAACAGATCCAGAAATTTAGCCGTGTCGCGATTCACTTGGCAAGCTCAGCCATAAATACTCGGGCTTGATTTCTCACAACTTCTTCGTCCGTACTGCCTTCTTGGCAGTATGCCTAAGGTCATCAAAGTTGATCTTATAAATAAATACCTGTTGGAGGAGAGGTCCATTTGTTTTTGTTTTTTTTTTTTTTTTTGTGGATACATATTGATAGATCACTATTTATAATGAACATCCAATTATAACAATTTAAAACAATGCATATATTGCAGACAAGAAAGCACCCATGTAAAGATAAAAAGAAGCCCGAAGAAAGGGCATAATAGATCTCCATTCCCCGTTATTCCATAGGGACTACAAGATTACGAGCAAAAAGAGCAAAACTGTTACCAGCTAGGCATAATAGATCTCCATTCCTAGTTATTCCATAGGGACTACAAGATTACGAGCAAAAAGAGCAAAACTGTTACCAATTTACCATCCAAAATCCTCTAAAATTGGGGCGGACATCATAGATTTATCATGGTAGATGTTACATATGAGACGTTAGACTGTAAAAGATTAGACGAGTATTCTATGAGGTCCGAATATCTCATCGTTAGCTACAAAAAACCCCATAATGCCCAACTTAGAGAAGAGAGTTAACTCTCAAACTACAAAACCTTCTCAACTTAGCAACACTAGTAGGGACTTGTTATTAAATTAGGTATGTATGTTACGCCTCTCTCGATTAACTTAATTATTGGTTGTCGACTAATTTAATTATTGATTGCTACTACCAATAACACTACATTTATGGTATGTTTAGTTGGGTGGATGAAAAAATGCAAAGATAAAAAGTAGGAGTGATAAAAATCATTTCTTTCCTTCTTTGTATTTGATAGGAATGTTGAAAAGTAGAATTGATTGATTTTTTTTGAGTTTGACAGGATAAAAAATTAGAAGGATGGAAGGAAGAAAAGTTAATCCATTTACTTTTCCATCATTTCTATTTTTCTTCCTTACCAAATATGATATTTTATCTATATGTTCAACTTTTCTTCCTTCTATTTTTCATTGTAATAAATCAAGCTAAGATTTTATATCAATAGATGGACTACCCCAATTGAGGCTACAATTTTCAAACGGTTGATTGTTAGCATTGGATTCTTCTCTCGAGGGTGAATGTACTCAAAGTCATATGCTGAATATAACGAATTGATTAGTGATTCAATACAAATCATTAATATGCGTGGGCCAAGAAAAGATGAAAATCTTTACAATACTATCAAATGTTCTCTAAGGACCGAATTTATTATTTTTTTTTTTTGGGGGGGGGGGGGGGGGGGTTGGATTGTATTTATTAAATCTTTTAAAATCTAGTCCCATGGATTTGTACATGGTTTCAAAAAAAAAAAAAAAAATTTCAATCCAATCTCATGTTTGGTAGATGATATAAATTTACTAGTAATTGTCTGTACCTGAAGGTACTATGTTACTCGTAAAAAAATTGTAAAAATTTGTCCATGCATAAAGGCACTGTATAACACAACTTCAACAAACAATGATCAAATTGACATTGTTCCACCTGCATACAGAGCATATATAATCATACCTTTATGTAACAAGAGTCATGCTACAACTACTACAACATATTAATTTAAACATCTGAGAAAATATGTTGCTTAACAATGTTCAATGTAATTTTTATCGATTCAACATCCATGATTTCAATATTTTTAATCAACTTTATCTCAACTTCCAAAAAAATGTTCACGAACTCTCAAATTCTAAAAAATGTTAATTATTCACCAACAATCACGTAGAAAATTAATTTCGCCAGAAAAAGTACATATAGCCAACGGAGTAATAGACTTGACTAAAAATACATGAATGTGCAAAATTAAATTATGAAGCAAATGCCAACCTTCGAAATAAGCAACCACACCTCAAAGGGCAGAAAATACCAAGGAAGTTTGTAAAAGATTTGGAGCAGCAGTTTACCCTTATACAACCTCTCAGATGCCACAACTGTCAACCAAAAACAGAAAATATAATTATGAAAAGTTTACAATTCTTAGTCAACATTAAAAGTTTTTAAAATACGACAATGAAAATAATTCAAGGAAAAAAATGAGGCAAAGGAAATGAAAATATATGTATAGATTGTAACCGAAGGAGTTGAACAATAGTACAATGAAAACATTGCACCTTCAATAACGAATTGAATGCCGAAAAGTTTTTTCGCTACCAAAAAATTCTTATGTTGCATATTACTAAAAAATTATAATTATATGTTTTTTGTTTTGGGGGGGGGGGGGGGGGGAGGGGAAGAGGTGAGGAGGGACTTAAATCCTTGACCTCAAGTGACAAGGTAAAGAGTATTATTGGACCAAAGATCCGTTCGTAATTATATGTGATCGATCATAACATTTTATATATTATCATAATTTTGTAATTGATCACAATATTTCATGCTGCAATGGATGATAAATAACTTCAAATAGTTGTAACTTGATTTAAAAATATAACTTGACCTTTAAAAATTGTATATTTCATAATCGATCACAATATTTCATGAGTAATCATTACTTTTTGAGTTACAAATTCGATCAGTTGCAAGAGTTTCAATTCAGACTCTCATAAAATAATTTTAGTACGGTACCTTATTTGGTAGTGTAAGTTCTAGTGTGTGTTATGTCATCTTGTTATATTTATAGACTAGTCATAACCCGTGCCTGAAAGCACGATAAAATATAAAATTCGAGCGTCCAAAAAATCGATCCGACTATATTAAATTTTTTCAACATGTATACTATCGTATATGAATAATGTTTGAAATAAAAATTATATTAACTACAAATTAATCAAATATTAAATGATTAAACACATGATAGAAATGAGTGATGTGATGTTTTTAGGGGAAAATATATAAATGATTAAACATGTGATAAAAATGAGTGATGTGATATTTTTAGGGGGGAAAATATGTAGGGGATAAAAATTCAAGTTGCTATGTGTTTTATTGTATAGATTATAGTCGAAGAAGTTGAAGCAAAGGAAAAAAATAAGGCAAAGGAAATGAAGATTTAAAAAAAATTGTTAACCAACATTATACACATACAATCAACATTATACTGATACAATGCTTCCACTCATGTTCGAAAGATGTCTAAATTCTAAATGTGTGCATGTCTTGAATCAGTGTGTGTGAAACAATTTTCATTCGTAATTGATTTTCTATTTTGGGAAACAATTTTCACGTTGTGGCTGGCACAATTATGTGCTTGCTATCTTAATGAAAGTTCAATATTCATTCAAAAATAAATAAATAAATACAAAAAAAATCCAAATTTGTATACCATGTTGCTTTGGGGGTTGACGGACTATTCTTTTGTCATTAGGGCTTGGAACAGAGCATACACTGAATATACGAAATCCACCTTCACCACCAAGCTTCTGAGATTTTGTGAAGGATGAAATATACAAAGTTGGGGGAGGCACATAGACAGGTAAGAGAGAGACAAAATGTAGGGGTTCGTTTGTTTAGCGGGAGAATTATAGAAAATGCAAGAAAGAGATTTTTTTTTAAAATTTTCATGTATTTGGTTAGCATGAAAAGGAAAATGATAGAAAAAATAATTTTCTTTCATGCTTGAATTTTCTCACAAATAACCAACTTTTTTTTCTTGTAAAAAACACAAGGAAATGCAAGAAAGTTGTGATATATAACTAACTTCCTATTTTACCCTTATTTTCCTTAAAATATTTTATTGGTTATTAATTCTAAAAAATTTTGGTATGAATTTGATTAATCATATAATTTGGCCCAAATACCTTTGTATTGGTGATTGTCTTAAAATTAAGTTTCGAGTCATTTTAAAAAAAAATTTAACTTTCAATTATAATTACATATTTTTTTTTTTCTTTTTTAGACCGATTTAATATAATTAAGGGTAATTTAGACAATTATAAAAAAATTCTTGTAACTTTTCTTTCTTTCAAACAATAGAATGAATTTTTTTAAAAACTTTCCGATAAATTTTTCATTCTAACCAAATACATGTATGAAAATATATTTTATATCATTTTCTTTTCTTTCACTTCACTTTCTATCATTTTCACTTTCTATCATTTTTTTCTTCCTAACCAAACGGACCCTAGGAGTTTGATACAGACATAGAATGAGAGAGGGAAAGAGAGAGAGAGGGATGAAACTCTAGTACTCTTGAGATTTTTTGAAGAGAGAGGATTCAGAATGTATAGAGAATAAGGGAGTGGAGAGACGTGTGTGAGAGAGATAGAATGTAATCTCTATCCAAAATGGTTTAGGCGGGATAAAACTCTATGAGCGGGAAAATATATTTGGGAGAGTGAATTTTGTCCATCGGATTAACGATGAATATTTATCAGTCAATCTGAGACGCTCGAACGATTTTATAAGTTTGAGGATTTGAAACTTTTTCTACGTTATTATATAGATGTGGGATTTCATAGATTTATGTCAAATCATATTACTCAATTTACTAAAATATCTATTATTATGGGAATAGAAGAATAATTTTTTCAGTAAAATAGCCTTTTTGTCTTCAAATCCTATCTTTCACGTTTGAAACCCACCTCCCATGGGTTTCATTAAACCTACATTTGTGGGTTTCAATCAACTATTCAGTACGGGCTTGGAGTGGAATGAGATTCATTTACCCTATGAATCCCGAACCTCAAATCTTCAACCAAACACGGGTTTAGAAGATATATTGGACTATTTTCACAAAACACACCTCTTAAATCTTATCCAAACCCGCATACCAAATATGCCCCAAGTCTTCTAGTCTATTAACAAAATAAAACCAAACCAATTGAGGGGTTCAAATTATCTTCTTTTGGGGGACAATTTG
This sequence comes from Ilex aquifolium, assembly GCA_951799425.1. Lineage (NCBI taxonomy): Eukaryota > Viridiplantae > Streptophyta > Magnoliopsida > Aquifoliales > Aquifoliaceae > Ilex > Ilex aquifolium. Next base: position 12,068,620 of record OX637408.1, read on the forward strand.
TATCCAATCCAAACACCTGCCACTCAACAAAAGTTCCAATTTGTAAAATTAATGTGAATTATTGGATTAATATGTCCGATTAAAAAGATTAACGTGACTTGCTAATCCACATCAATTTGATAAATAAGTTTGATAAAGGCAGTAGGCTTATCTCAAAAGCCAGTGGTTCATCTGACTATGGGTTGTGTTAGGTAGCCATGAGGAAGCCAATGGGCGACCCGGGCCAATCAACAAAAACTCACAGTATATTAAATAATTATTAGAACCGACCCAAGACATAGATCGTGTACTGTCTTATTTGGGTAGACTGGCTCGAATTGTTGACCAAACAATGACATATGCCATGTGTGGGCATAGGGGGTTACTGGTGGACCCATCCATATCCATTACACGTAGGCATGGGGATTAACGAGTGGTTTTCAATGGAAATGATTTATGAGCAATTATAGGCATCCCAAAATTGTATTTTAAATTAGTAAGGATATTTGGATTAGTGAATTCCAATATTTTTTTTAATGAGGTCCACTCATCCAAAGATTCTTATCATTAAAGTTACTATTTTTTTTTTTTGATCAACATTAAAGTTACTATTTGGAATCGCAAGTTTAGAATGCATAGTATTTCCCCCCGATTTAGAGGCAAGATTTGTCTAAATTCAATGGACTAGATAAAACAAAAATGGGCATAAAAAGAAGTGCAATGTCTTGAATTATTTACTAATTAGGAATAAAGATAAACCAGTAAAAAAATATAGCCATGTTTCGTTTGCATCTTAAAAAACAGTATTCAAAAACTGTTTTTGAGAATAGTTTTAGAAAAATGTGTTTTGGGGCTTTTTGTGTCACAAAATTTGTTTTGTTATATGATTCCAAAAATAGTTTTACGGAATAGAAAACAGTAAAACATGTTTGGACGGTAACCAAAAAGTAATAAAAACAGAAATATTGCTTGGATTGAATGATATATATATATACACAAAGTTTTCAAATTATTATATTGATAAAAACTAGCATAAATCATCCTATAGTAAAAAAATCATTTGTACGCGTACACGAGTATACTTATCGAATTAAATATTTATGTTACTCATAATATCATAATATAAATTCTAATATAGTATACACCATTGTTTGTACATAAGAGAAGTCTCACTTTATTTTACATGGGCTCATTTATAGAGATTATTTTAAATAGAGAATTGATCATTCAAATGTTGAATTATTCATCAGAAAACCAGGAAATACACAAAATAGATTAACCAAAGAAATAAAACATTAGATTGCACTTCCTTTTAGTTTGGGGAAACACAGCCCCAAATTACACACTTCTTCAAAAATTACAGCTAAAAAAGAAAAAGAAAAAATGAAAACGAAAATTTGATATCATGAAATACCCCTTCAACTTCAATTCATCTTTTATTTTCTATATTTTGAACTATGGAACAAATCCTAACCGTAGACATTGAATAAAGATGATACAACAATACACAATAAATTAATCCCCAATTCAGAGATTAATCCAAGTTTAGAAATTAAAACATTTCCTCCTTTTTGAGCTCCTTGTTGTAGATGCTTTAGCCATTGTGATTAACTGAGCATCAAAGCTTGAATAAATCACAAAAACTTTTAAAGCAACCATACAAAATTAAATATGTGAATACACATACATATACAAAAGCATAGATCTAGCCAGATCTAACAAGATCTATACAAACCTACATCCAAAATGAAAACCCAGATCTAAAAAGAAACAAAAAAACCCAGATCTATGACTTACCTGATTTGCCGGACGTAACCGTTGAAGACAGATCTATGGTATCGATAGATCTAGGGCTTACATAGTCTCTGGAGCTATATCTCCGACTCGCCGGAGCTGGGTCTTCCCTTCGACGGTGAGAGTTGTGTGTGGTTGTTATAGAAAATAGGTATATAATTAGATTATATTAAACTGTATCAAGTCTAACTTATGCAATAACAGAATTGAACTTATACCTGTATACTATTATATGCAATTTAATCTAAATAGAAAGTAAGCAAAGTCAGTGCACTCACAGTGACGCAGATATGTACGAACAATAAAATAAGAAAACAAAAATATTCAATTTGAGCCTTGTGAAACACAATCTCTTTAAGATAGTGCTCCTTCTCGGTGCTCAAGGTAGATGAACAACTGTCTCCCAAGATAGAACAAATTTTACGTTCTTGAGGAAGCAGCACTTCAATCTTCAAGACTCCAGCGAACACAACTTGTGTTTATACTTGAACCAAACCAAAAGAACAATGCAGATGCAGGAAGCGAGAGAGAAGAAATTCTGAAAACTGGAATCTAGAACTGGGATGAATTGACATAACAATGGGACAGTCTATTTATAGACCCTTGGTGGTTGTTTAGATTGCTTGAAGAGGCATAAGATGCCACTGTTCAGATTGAAGAGACATACTATTTAATCTGAACAGACAAAAGGCACATCTGGAGTGAATAACCTTTCTGGAATGAACCAGACCCAGTTTCAGCGCCAAATTCAAAGTAACGGATAGGCAATTTAAAAATCCAGTTGGATTTAAATTTCGGTTGGGATTTTAATTCTGATTCGCGTACGGATCCGATTGGTTTGACCCATGACCTGCACCGTTCTAAATAAATTGTGTCAAAAAAGATTATATCTTTTTGGCCCAAGACCAAGTCCGGCCCGATCAGGTTGGGTCGTGGCGTGGAGAGGCAAGGCGGACGGGCGACGCTCGCGCACGTGTGTGGTAACCAAGGTAGTGTAGGTGCTCGCTCCGCTCACAAAAATGTGATACCCATTGGGGCCCAACCCATGAAGCCAACTAGGAGTATATTAACTCACCAAAGTGTTGGTCTCCTTCCAATGTGGGACAAACCTTATTCCACTAGATCAATCTTAGTTTATTTCATCACTTCAAATGGGTCACTTTGAAACATAATTTCTCTTTCAAACCTTAATGATTTGGGACAAATAAACATACAACGTTAATTTCCTTACGGAGGAGAACGCGTTTTTAAACTTGGTCCCACTAATTTCGAGGTGTGGGTCCCATTTTTATTTAAGCCTCAAGTTGCTCAAATAATCTAGTTTAAAACCATTTTTCTAACAATCTCCTACATGAAAGAAAATTTGATCTATGATAATGCAGACATTGGTTCAAGTACAGGTGAGAGATTATTGCATCTGGATAAGTAGCCAGTGGCCTTGAACTTTCCGTAGTGACAAACTATCCGATTTACTTGGCTAATTAGTAGACATGATGTCTTTGAACTGTCAGCTGTTTGTGTAAACCAAAACAATAGAATTCAAATAGTTTCCCTTCGGACACAGTTGGTTTTCACATTTGAGTTCATTTTTGCCTTGAATACCACTTGATTTCATGAGTAATTTTAGAGTAATCAGTCTACGATTCTCATAGAAACGACCACTTCTTTACTCACATAGACGATTTCTGATTAAGAATATCCCGCTATATCCCACTTAGACATTTTCAAGTCACATAATATCATTAAAAGTGTAACTTACCCTAGCTCTCACGGTAGTCTCATCATAGGAATGGAAAGGAATTTAGAAAATCTCCTCATTGCATACTAAGTTACACATAATTCGGTTGTTCATTTAAACTTAGATCTTGGGATCTCCAGACAGCTAAGTTGGGTTGCCATTATCATGACTCTTGGTTAAGTAATAGGCTTTAGGCCCATTGTCGTTGATGAACTTTCCACTTCCTCTCTAGTCAAACCTTTTGTAAGAGGATCCACAATATTATTATTTGACTTCACATAGTCAATGTATATAACACCATTAGAGAGCAATTGTCTAACGGTATTGTGTCAACGACGTATGTGTCTAGACTTACCGTTATAAATACAATTGTGTGTCCTTCCATCGTAGATTGACTATCATAGTGAATGCATATTGCAGGCACAGACTTTGGCCAATTTGGAATATCCTCTAAGAAGTTACGAAGCCATTCTGCTTCTTCTCTAGCTTTATCTAAGACAATGAACTCAGATTCCATTGTAGATCTAACAATACAAGTTTGTTTTGAAAGATTTCCAAGATACGACTGCACTACCAAAGGTAAAGACATATCCACTCGTGGATTTTGAATCTTCAGTATCAGATATATAATTAGCATCAGTATACCTCTCGAGTACAGCTGGGTCTTTCGTGTAGTGCGAACCAAAGTTTTGAGTATGTTTTAAATATCCCAAAACTGTAATAATTGCTTTCCAGTGTTTTTTTCGGGATTACTTGCATGTCGACTTAGCTTACTCACTGGGTATGCTAGATCCGGACATGTACAATTCATTATGTCTATTAAACTACCAATTATACATGCATATTCTAACTGTGATATGCTTTTACCATTATTCTTAGAAGATGAATATTAACATCGACAGGTGTTCTCATAGGTTTTATCTCATACTTCTTAAACTTATCAAGTATTTTATCAATATAATGATTTTGAGATAGCGTGAGCCCATCTAACGTTCTAGAAATTTTAATTCCTAATATAATGTTAGCAACACCTAGGTCTTTCATTTCAAACATATTTGTCAACATTTGCTTAGTAGCTTTAATGACATCGTTATTACTACCTATAATTAGCATGGCGTTTATATAATGACATATAATAACGTATCCATTATGAGTGCTCTTAACATATACACATTTGTCACATTTATTTATTTTGAACCCATTTGACAACATTGTTTTGTCAAATTTTTCATGCCACTGCTTCGGTGCTTGTTTTAAACCATACAGAGATTTAACAAGTTTGAATACTTTCTTTTCTTGTCCATTAGCAATGAACCCCTCAGATTGTTCTATTTATATTTTTTCATCTAATTCACCATTTAAGAATGTTGTCTTTACATCCATTTGATGTATTTCACGACCATTCAATGCAGCTATAACAATTAACATCCGTATGGAAGTAATTCTAGTAACTGGTGAATAAGTGTTAAAATAATTCAATCATTCCCTTTGTTTATATCCTTTGGCTACAAGTCTAGCTTTGTACTTGTCAATGGATCCATCGACTTTCATCTTCTTTTTAAAGATCCATTTACAACCTAAAAGTTTGTTACCTGGTGGAAAATCCATCAACTCCCATGTATTATTCCTCATAATGAATTTGATTTCAGAATCGAAAGCTTCCTTCTAATAAGGAGCTTTGGGAGAAGACATAACTTCTTTGAAACTTTGAGGATCATTTTCTAATAGATAAGTTAGAAAATCAAGATCAAATGACTTCAAAGTCTTTGTCCTCTTTCTATGTCTAGGTTCATCTTCAATGAACTCCTCGTTTTGACCATTACTTGTTGTACCTTCAATTGGTCTTTTTAATGAGCCTGATTCATGTGAAATATTAAATGGAAAATTATTTCGAAAGAATGACGCATTCCTTGACTCTATAATTATATTTAATATGCATATCAAGAATCTCAAATTTATGAACAAGAAATCGATATGCACTACTGTTATGGCCTTAACCAATGAATAAATAATCAATGGTTTTTGGTCATATCTTAACCTTTTTAGGTTTAGGAACTGCCACTTTTCTATACATCCCCACACTTTTAAGAATTTATAGGAAGGTCTTCGACCTTACCATAATTTATATGATGTCTTATTAGTTTTATTATGAGGCACCTTGTTAAGAATATAATTAGTAGATAATAAGACTTTCCCCCACAAGTTTTGAGGTGCTTCCGAACTTGACAACATAACAATTCATCATTTCTTTCAATGTTCGATTTTTTACGTTTAGCTACACCATTTGATTGAGGTGAATAGGGGGCATTCGTTTGGTAAATGATTCCACGTGTTGCACAAAACTCCTCGAAAGGAGATTCATATTCACCACCCCTATCACTTCTTATTACCTTTATCTTTCTGCTAAGTTGATTCTCAACTTCATTCTTATAATGCTTGAACATAAGCCTCATATTATTTTTAATAAAGTAAACATAATAGTATCTTGTTCAATCATCAATAAAAGTTATAGAATACTTTTTACCACATCATATTTGTACAAACTTTAAGTCACAAAAATGACAGTGAATTAATTTAAGAGGTTCGGTACTTCTTTCAATTGACTTGAAAGATATTCTTGCCAACTTTGATTCCACATAAGACTCATATTTATGATTTGGATCAAGACATCTTAGGCAAATCATTCAAATTAACTAATCTTCTAATTGCATCATAATTAGCATGTCCTAGTTTAGCATGCCACATATTAAGACTCAAGCAAGTAAGAAGAATTCATCTCATTATTATTATTAGAAGATGTGAATACAACAGTCATTACTTTGCGCTTAAAAATTCCATCACTCGTGTATCCCTAATCAAGGAACCGGACACTAGATTCTTGTGAATATCTGGGACATGAAGCACTTCGTTCAAGGTGAGTTCTTTTCTGGATGTCATCTTGAGTATCACCTTATCACTTCCTTCAACCTTAGAGGTAAAGGAATTCCCCATATAGAGTTGTTCATTATTCTCTAGTTTTTTTATAAGTAGGGAACTTCCATTTACTAGAACAAATATGCCGAGTAGTTGTGACGCCCCTAAAACCGGGGGTCATTTGTCAATCCGTTGATCACCCACCAACCCGCGGAAGTACCCGCGAATGCCGCATAATCGACACCACGTCATAACATCCCCTTCACTGGGATCGTAACCAACAAAAATGTTTAGGTAGAGTCTCCCTTATACCGGGCACTCCGAAACGCATAACCTGTATACATTTCAATCACTTGATCATTCCAAGGTCCAATATACATCAATTTGTCCTTGATATTACTCCATTTACATCCTTTGAACAAAAGGGCTCAAGGCCCGAAGGCTTGACAAAGTTATTTTGAATTTTTAAAAATTTTGGAGGAGCTACCAGTAGCTTGTGTACATGCTACCAGTATTTGAGCCCTCTGCCAGAGCTACCAACAGTTGCCCAATACCAGCGAGCTACCGGTAGCTCAGGTACTTGCTACTGGTAGCTGAGCCCTCTAGAATCGTGCTACCGGTAGTAAGGCCCAGTTTTTTCCCAAATTCAATCCTCTTTCAAATTCAACTCATCCAATCTCATACAAGATTCACCCAAACTCATATAACTTCAAATTATACTCAAAATACAGTTCATAAAGGTTCATTACATAACCTTTAAAATAATATTACATGTCCAAAAACTAATTACACAATTGTTTTACAAAATGTAATTTAAAGCCACAACTCGGCTTTCTTCATCAACGAGGGCCCAAGTGAGAGTCGTCCATCGGAGCTTGTCCCGCACCTGAAATGTTGTTCCCACAAAAGGTGAGCCACGCTCAATAGAGTATCTCCTAAAGAGGCTACTCCCCAACCTAGATACATATGAAATGCTTGCATGCAATTCAAAAATCAAACAAGTATTCATCCAAGAACATACAACTTCAAGAATGAATGTCACAATGTCATACCATGTTATGAGTTGAGACTCACACATGCAATGCAACCCGAGCCTTTACCGGCTCCCATAACACATGCAATGCCATGCGCATGAATCTAGACATTCCAAGCCCCCGCCATTGATGTTACACATCTAATGACCATTTATAAATTCAGGGTCTTTCTTGGGGTGGGTATTTATGGACTTCCACCAATGGGCACCCAACCGAAACGACATTTATGGACTTCTACCAACGGCTCCGTATACGTCGACACACTTTATGAACTCAATACTAACGGAGTGCATATCCAAATCACCGGGTCTTGCACCCGAGGGATAATCTAGCCCTTCTTGCTAAGCCTGACCCTATTTTCAATATAAACCCGTGCGACTCAGTCGAACCTTGACCCAACTTTTTCGAGTCCACTTATCAACCCACCAAGGATAGTGTTTAATTAAAACCATGCACACACCCACACCCATGTCACATGCCCATAAATGTGATGCTTCCCGTGCATAGGCAATGTAATGTACAATTGAATTACATATCATTATGCAACCAAAATTTCAATTACAATTACGACATCATGTTCAACATGTCATGAGCACAATATGAACAATTCCAAAATCCTCAATGTAACTTATATCATCAAGCATATAATTACATTCTAACATCAGCACAAAGCATGTTATATGAATTTCATTCAAATAACATACTTTTCAATCATAGGCATTTCATCAAACACCTTTAAAGCACATAATCATGCCAATTTATCACATTCTCATGAAATCACTAAACAAGTAATTTCAACAATACCCAATTCATGCAAAATTAGTTTAATACATTATTATACCATTTCTTGTAGTCTAGTTATACTAGAAATACATTTATATAAGAAATTTCATCTCAAATCATGATATCCATTTCATATGAAACCCTAGGTTGAAAATAAACCTACCTAGGAGAAGAACCTTACCTATTGAAGTGTAATACGAATGGTAGAAACTCCAAGAAAACCCAACTCAAGTTTTAGAATTTGATTTCCAAAAATCCTATTCTTGAGACTTCATCAAAATCAACGATTTTTGGTACGTAGACGTGGCTCTTGTCACATAGATCAACTTTTGTTCTTGTCCCGAAGCGTTTTGACGAGAGGTTGGCCCTAGATCATAGAGAGAAGATTGAAGAAAACCCCTCTTTCTCTTTCTTCTCTTTTTCGGAAAACCCAGCAGCCAAAATTGGGGAAAAATCTGATTTTTTTCCCCTTTTTATACCCATTGGATACTTGACCCTCATTGCGCCACACGTCCCGCCTTTTATTGATCCGATTTCGTCCCGAATTAGTTAAATTTCGTCCCGTTTTAAGTTCAATATATTTTTTTTAACTAACTTTAAATTATTTTTCATGTTTCGCATTTAATTCCCGATCGTGTTTATTTTAGTCACGTGACACCTGATTGCATCGTAAAATGCAAAAAATCCTACTGTCTCGGAATTCAACGAAAATTGACTACATAACTAGATTTCGCGAGAAAAATCCAACAGTGATGTCCGTTTCGTCATCCGAGTTCTAAAAAAATTTGGGTTTTCAACCCGTACTATAGCGACTAATTACCGTTTTGCCATTTTTCATAAAAATTCAAATTTTTTCTAGTTTTACATTCTTCTCCCCTTAAAAGAAATTTCGTCCCCGAAATTTACACACATGCACATTCAATCACATGCATATACAACAGTCATATAACACTTTATGTCCACAAGAATGTACCTTCATCCTCGAACAAAAACGGATAACTAGCACGTTTAGTGTCCTCGTGCTCCCATGTCGTCTCCTCCACACCACGATGCTGCCATAACACCTTCACCAGCCTCACGGTCTTACCTCACAAAACCTGCTTTCGGTCATCTATGATACGCACCGATCCTGCCTCGAAGGTCTCATCCGCATAAACAACCAGCTCACCCTAATCTACCACATGTGTAGGATCTGAAGTGTACTTCCAGAGCATGGAGACATGGAATACCACGTGAACACCTGATAAATTTGGCGGTAATGCCAACTGGTATGCGACTGCACCAACCCTCTCTAGTACCTCGAAGGGTCCGATATACCTCGGCGACAGCTTCCCTCGCTTTCTGAACCTGACCACTCCCATCTTAGGCATCACCTTCAAGAAAACATGATCTCCGACCTCGAACTCTAGAGGTCGTCACCGTCTGTCAGCGTAGCTTTTCTACCGGCTCTGAGCCGTGAGAAGACGCTTCCGCAGGGTGCCATTTGTATGCTCGCCTGATAACTGTTATTGTAGGTGAACTACACTAAGAGTAAGTGCTCTTCCCAACTACCTTGAGATCAATGATGCATGTCCGTAGCATGTCCTTTAAAGTCTGGATGGTCCTTTCTAACTAACCGTCCATCTGGGGATGAAAAGTTGTGCTCATCATCAACTGCGTCCCCATGGCCCGCTGAAAACTCTCCCAAAAATGGGTTGTGAACTTGGGATCCCAATTTGATACTACATATACGGGTACCCCATGTAACCGAACTATCTCCCGTATGTACAACCTGTAGAATTCATCTAATTTGAAGGTCATCCGAACAACCCAAAAAATGTACCGACTTCGTAAGCCGATCCACTATCACCCACACCGCATCATGCCCACGCGATGTCCGTGACAAGTGGGTCACAAAATTCATAGTGACGTGCTCCTACATCCACTTACCCACCCCCAAATGCTGGAGTAACCCTGCTGGTTTCTAGTGCTCAGCCTTGACTTACTAGACACGTGAGACATCTACTAACAAAGTCTCTGACGTGTTGCTTCATCCCGCTCCAGTAATACTAGCAACGAAGATCGTGGTATATCTTCATGCCACTTGGATGCACAGCAAAATGGGAGCAATGAAACTTCCTAAGGATCTTCTCTCTCAGATGCCTAGACTAGGGAACCACAACTCTTCCCCTAAACCGAAGAATACCATCAACGTGAATGGCCCAACCCTCGTCAACCTTACCTAACTGCACCCGGTCCCTGATGGACAATATATCCGTGTCTTGTCCCTGGGACTCTATCACTCTGCTCAGTATGGAAGGTGTAGCCACTAAACTCCCCAAAGTACCCTGAGTTTGACCCTTGTAGTGTAGCCTGAACTGCCCAATGGTCTCGAGCATCTGCCACTCTTGGGAAGCCACACTAGTCAAGACTCCCAATGACTTCCAGTTGAGTGCATCAACCACCACGTTTGCCTTACCAGGATGGTAATGCAAAACGAAGTCATAGTCCTCCAAACACTCCATCCACCTGTGTTGCCTCATATATGAGGTCCCGCTGAGTGAAGATGTACTTCAGACTCTTATGGTCCGAAAACACCTTAAACTGCTCCCCACACAAATAATGGCGACATACCTTCAAGGCAAAGACGACGACCGCCAACTATATGTCATGCGTGGGGTAGTTCTGCTCGTGGCTCTTTAACTGTCGAGAACCATAAGCCACTACCCTATCAGATTGCATCAATACACATCTAAGTTCGTCCTTCGAGGCATCACAATATACCATGTACCTTTGTCCCGTCTCCGGAACTATCAAAATAGGAGCTGAAGTAAGCCTCCTCTTCAACTCCTAGAATGCCCTCTCGCACGAGTCATCCCACTAACTTGACCTATTTCCTGGTTAATCTCATCATAGGTGCAGCTAGTCGGGAGAAGTCCTCAATGAATCTTTGATCGTATCCCACCAATCCCAAGAAACTATGTATCTCGAAGATTGACTTGGGCCTCTCCCAAATCATAACCGCTTCAACCTTCTTCGGGTCAACTGTGACACCACGTGTCCCAGAAACTTCACTTCTGTTAATCAAATTTTACACTTGCTAAACTTGGCGTACAACAGATGGTCCCTCAAGATCTGGAGAATAACCCTCAAGTGACCCTCATGCTCATTCTCAGACTTGGAGTAGATCAGGATGTCATCAACAAAGATCACAACAAATTGATCTAATTAGAGTTGAAACACCCTATGCATGAGATCCATGAATGCCACTGGGGCATTTGTTATCCAAATGGCATCACTGTGAACTTGAAATGTCCATATCGCTTCCTAAACGTCGTCTTAGGGATATTTGTCTCCCTAATTCTTAACTAATGGTATCCCGTGCGCAGATCTATCTTGGAGTAGACCCGTGCCCCCTCAGTTGATCAAACAAGTCATATATCCGCGTCAAATGGTACCTATTCTTGATGGTAACCCGATTCAACAGCCGGTAGTCTATACACAGTTGAAGGGTCCTATCCTTATTCTTGGCAAATAATATCGGAGCACCCCAAGGTGAGGTACTCGATCTAATGAAGCCTTTGTCCAACAATTCTTGCAACTGGACTTTGAGTTCTTGTAACTCTACAGTTGCCATTCTATGCAGAGTCATAGAAATGAGAGATGCACCGGGATGCAACTCCATGGTGAAATCTACATCCTGATGTGGAGGCAATGCCGGTAACTCGTCCGAAAAAATATCCGCATATTCACAAACCACCCACGGTAGACGCAAATCCTGTTTCACCTCGTCCTCCAAGGTAATGCTTGCTAGCCAACCCATCAACTACCCGTGCCAACGAGAATCATACACTGCTTGGGGTAAAATATCGTGTTTTTTTCCTTGAAACTTGAAACAAATACCCTCTGGTGTGTAGTCGGTGACCCTCTTCCGATTACAATCGATGACGACTCAGTATGCCGCCAACCAATCCATCCCAAGGATGACATCAAAGTCTGACATGTCTATGACCCTAAGGTCCACGATGAGTAAAATTCCCGAGCTCTCTAACTTACATCTCCGACATATCTGATCAATACAAACCCTAGTTCCTAGGGAAAAACTCACATGCAATGGCTTTTCTAAGGTCTCAACCTTTAAGCCCAAATCCTTTATACATGATGCGTAAATAAATGAATAAATAAATGAGATGCACCAAAGTCAAATAATACGCTTGCCCATAAGCGAGAGAGTGAGAATGTACCTTGTATCATCGACTGATCCACCGACTCAGTTTGAGGTGTGATGGTGTAGACTCGCCCCTGGGTCCCTGAAGTCTCTGCTTGTAAGCCTTGTCCTCGGCTTTGGCCCATGCCCTAGTCCATCTAACCTGATTGCGGAATCCTTGCTCGTAAAGTAGTAGGGGCTTGTGTAGCACCTTGACATTGAAACTGACTTCCCTGGCCCATAGTAGGATAGAGAGAAAAGAAGAATGTCTATGGATACCCCACTGATGATTAAGACTGAGATGCTCCAGAACTCTGAGATCCCTACCTCTGAGGACAATCCCACTTCATATGGCCTGGCTGGTGGTAATTGAAGCAAGTCTTCTGGCCCGCCTGATAGGTGTTCCTGAAATTTCTCCCGCCTTGGGAGGATTGACCTTGGTATTGGCCATGGTAGACAAGGTCTTGTCCTTGATACCCTTGTGGGGGTAGAAGTCTTCTTCTTCTTCCTCGAACTAGAAGAAGAAGATTGACCCTCATTCTTCTTATCCTTAGCACCTGCCTCCCAGATGCCCCTTGCGTATTCCACCTATATCTCAATAGCCATGGTTGTCTTGACTATCGAGTCCAAATCTTATAGACGGGGGCCCACAATCTTCCCCCGGATAGACAACTTCAAACCATCCTCGAACCTCCTCATTTTGGCAAAGTCTGTGGCCACATAATCATTGCTAACTCGACGAACTTAGCCACAGATTCCATCATTGTCATAGTCCCTTGATTCAAATCCAAGAATTCCTGGGCCTTCGCTTGCCGAACAGCCGACTGGAAGTACTTGTCCATGAATAGCTCACAAAACTCTCCCCATGTCATTGCCTCTATGTTTTTTGAGGCCTTTGCCTAATCCCACCACATATGGGCCTCTCCCTCTAGCTGGAACACAACTAACCTTATCTTAGTGGCATCAGACGTGATCTTCATAGCCTCTAAGATCTTATCCATTTGTTGGAACCGATGGTCGGCCACCATCGGATCTGCCCCTCCCATGAAAGTCGGTGGCTTGTGTGCCTTAAACGTTTAGAGGTTACTCGAGCCCCCTTAGCCCACGTTGGAGCTAGCTTGAGCAAAGGTAGCCGTCATTGTGCCTATAGCCTCCATGAAGGCTTGTTGGTCAAAAGCCGGTGGTAGTTAGTTGTTGTTCCGCCCACCTCCTCGACCGTTCCGATATCTTCTTCCTCTATTTTTCATCTACACACATGTCAAATAACAATAGAGTACTAACTTAGTATTCCAAGTTAGGGATCAAAGTCGAAACATTGAGATTTCTCTTCTTGTCTCACTAGTAGGGCGTGCACCACCCACTAGTAGACATCTATACCATGAGCAGTTTCGTTCCGTCTTTTCCGACCCCTAAGGTTATGTTCTCTAACCCTAGTGTCTCTTTTTCATGTACATTTGATCATGCATATCATTCACATAATATATAACATGTAGCATTTAGAGCACATAACATGTAATGCATAATGGATGCAATGGCCTAGACCATGCCCCGCAAGCCCTAGGTAAATCGAGAACCTAGGCTCTAATACCAAGCTGTAACGTCCCTAAAATCGGGGGTGCTTTGTCAACCTATCAATCTACGGAAGTACTCGTGAATGCTGCATAACCCAACACTATGGTCATAATATCCCCTTCACCGGGATCGTAACCAACACAGAGTTTGGACAGAGTCTCCCTTGTACCGGGCACTCCGAAACGCATAACCTGTAAACATTTCAATCACATGACCATTACAAGGTCTAATATACATCAATTTGTCCTTGATATTACTCCATTTACTCCTTTGAACAAAAGAGCTCAAGGCCCGAAAGCTTGACAAAGTTATTTTGAATTTTTGAAAATTTTGGAGGAACTACCGGTAGGTCGTGTACGTGCTGCCGTATCTAAGCCCCCTACCAGAGCTACCAGCAGCTGCCCACTGCCAGTGAGCTACTGGTGGCTCGGGTACTTGCTACCGGTAGTTGAGCCCTCTGGAATCTTGGTACTGGTAGCAGAGCCCAGTTTTTCCCAAATTCAATCATTTTTCAATTTCAACTCATCCAATCTCGTACAACATTCACCCAAACTCATGTAATATCAAATTATACTCAAAATATAGTCCATGAAGGTTCATTACACAACCCTTTAAACAATATTACATGTCCAAAAGCTAATTACACAATTTTTTTACAAAAAGCCACAATTCGACTTTCTTCATCAACGAGAGCCCAAGTGAGAGTTGTCCACTGGCGCTTGTCCCGCACCTGAAATGTTGTTCCCACAAAGGGTAAGCCACGCTCAATAGAGTATCTTCTAAAGAGGCTACTCCCCAACTTAGATGCATTTGAAATGCTCACATGCAATTCAACAATCAAACAAATATTCATCCAAGAGCATACAACTTCAAGAATGAATGTCACAATGTCATGCCATGTTATTAGGTGAGACTCACACATGCAACGTAACCCGAGCCTTCATCGGCCCCCATAACACATGTAATGTCATACGCATGAATCCGGGCATTCCAAGCTCCCCGCCATTGATGTTACACATCCCATAACCATTTATAAATCCCAGGTCTTTCTTCGGATGAGTATTTATGGACTTCCACCAACAGGCACCCAACCGACACCACATTTATGGACTTCCACCAACGGCTTCGCATACGCCGATGCACTTTATGGACTCAATACCAACGGAGTGCATATCCAAATCACCGAGTCTTTCACTCGAGGGACAATCTAGCCCTTCTTGCTAACCCGACCCTATTTCCAATGCAAACCCGTGCGACTCAGTCGAACCTTAACCCAACTTTCTTGAGCCCACGTATCAACCCACCAAGGATGGTGCTTGATCAAAATCATACACACACCCACACCTATGTCACAAGCCCACGAATGTGATGCTATCCATGCATATGCAATGTAATGTACAATTGCATTACATATCATTATGCAACCAAGATTTCAATTGCAATTACAACATCATGTTCAACATGTCATGAGCACAATATGAACAATTCCAAATCCTTAATGTAACTTATATCATCAAGCATATAATTACATTCTAACACCACCACAAAGCATGTTATATCAATTTTATTCAAAAAACATATTTTTCAATCATAGACAATTTATCAAACAAATTTAAAGTACATATTTTTTTTTTAAAGTACATAATCATGTAACACATAATCATGCCCAATTTATCACATTCTCATAAAATCACCAAACAAACAATTTCAACAATACCCAATTCATGCAAAATTGGTTTAATACATTCTTATACCATTTCTCATAGTCTAGTTATACTAGAAATACAATTAGACAAGAGAATTCATCTCAAATCATGCTATCCATTTCATATGAAATCCTAGGTTGAAAATAAACATAGCTAGGAGAAGAATCTTATCTCTTGAAGCGTAATACGACTGGTAGAAACTCTAAGAAAACCTAACTTAAGCTTTAAAATTTGATTTCCAAAAATTCCGTTCTTGTGACTTCGTCAAAATCCCTAATTTTTGGTATGTAGACGTAGCACTTGTTGCGTAGATCAACTTTTATTCTTAGTCCGAAACGTTTTAACGATAAGTTCGCCTCAGATCGTCGAGAGAAGATTGAAGAAAACCCCTCTTTTTCTCTCTTCTCTTCTCTTCTCTTCTCTTTTCCAAAAAACCCAGTAGCCAAAATGGGGGAAAATTCTAATTTTTCCTCCTTTTTAGACCCTTTGGATGCTTGGCTCTCGTTGCGCCACATGTCTCGCCTTTTATATATCCGATTTCGTCCCGAATCATTTAAATCTCGTCCCGTTTTAAGTTCAATATATTTTATTTGAACTAACTTTAAATTATTTTTCATATTTCGTAATTAATTTTCGATTGCATTTATTTTGGTTATGCGACACCAGATCGCATCGTAAAACGTAAAAAAATTGGTTGTCTCGAAATTCAACAAAAATTGACTGGGTAACTAGATTTCTCGAGATGAATCTAACGGTGAGGTCTGTTTTGTCATCTGAGTTCTAGAAAAATTTGGATTTTCAACTTGTACCGTAGCGACTAATTACCATTTTGCCCTTTCTCATAAAAATTCAAATTTTCTCAGGTTTTACAATATCGCCGATGTTTACCCACCACTCATTGGGGTTACCCACAAAGTTGCTTTCTGAAACAACTACGGAGAGATTTATATCGTTGATTTTCATAGAAAGCTTGTCTGATTCAGTCATGTTTACTTGAGTATTAGGCTTCTTGAAATTCCTTGACTTATGACAGGCTTTTGAAATATGCCCCGGTTTGCCACAATTGTAGCATTTGCCTTTGAATTTCTTGAACCTTGATTTGGGCATTTGCCATTGTGTTTACTTTTCTTGATAGTCTTGGTTCCACTTTCAACTATATTAGCCTTAGATTCCATGGAATTAAAAACTTCACTTTTCTTCTTGGATTTACGGTTATCTTTCTCGATCCTCAAGTGAACAATCAATTCTTCAAGTTTCATATCCTTGCGCTTATGCTTGAGATAGTTCTTGAAATCCTTCCATAGGGGTGGTAATTTCTCTACAATCGCAGCCACTTGGAACAACTCACTAAGAAACATACCCTCGGCATGGATGTCATGAATGATAACGTGAAATTCTTGAACTTGAGATATGACAGTCTTGGAATCCACCATTTTAAAATCCAAGAATTTAACAATGAAATTTTTCGTGCCTGTATCCTCGGTCTTGTACTTTTGGTCCACGGACTCCCAAAGTTCTTTCACAATTTTGATAGCACTATATATATATTGTATAATGCATTATCTAACCCACTGAGGATGTAATTTTTACAAGAAATTCAAATGCTTCCAAGCATTCATAGCAGCTACCTTTTCCACATTAGTTTCATTCTCATCGAGTGAAGGAACATTTTCCTCAAGAAATTTTGTAAAATTAAGAGTGGTGAGATAGAAAAGCATCTTAGATTGCCAACGTTTGAAGTCCGAGCCATTGAACTTCTCGGGCTTCTCCTCATGAGACACACTCACGATTGTAGGAACAACTGTTGTATGAACAAAAGAATCATTTGAAGTTGTCATTTCTATTACACAAACAGAAGCAATAATTTAACACAAAAATCAACAATTTAGTAGAATATTTTGATTGTGATAAGTATACTAATTAATCAAAATAAAATAGCAATCGAATACAAAATTCTATTTTAGACTTATAGCAGTAGTTAATCTAATTTTAAACTAAATCTGTCTTAAGATTGTTATAGAAAATAGGTAAATAATTATATTATATTAAACTGTATCAAGTCTAACTTATGCAATGACAGAATTGAACTTATATATGTACACTGTTATATGCAACCTAATCTAAATAGAAAGTAAGCAAAATCAGTGCACTCAAAGTGACGCAGATCTGCACGAACAATAAAATAAGAAAACCAGAATATTCAATCCGAGCCTTGTGAAACACAATCTCCTTAAGATAGATTTTCTCCCTTTCTGTGTTCAAGGTAGATAAGCAACTGTCTCCTAAGATAGAACAGATGTTACGTTCTTGAAGAAGCAGTACTTCAATCATCAAGACTCCAAGGAACACAACTTGTGTTTATACTTGAATCGAACCAAAAGAACAATACAACAATATGTACAGAGAGAGAGAAAAAATTATGAAACTGGAATCCAGAATTGGGATGGATTGAAATTACAATGGAGTAGTCTATTTATAGACCCTAGGTGTCTGTTTAGATTGCCTTAAGAGGCATGGGATGCCACTATTCACGTTAATTTTCTCGCTGAGGAAAACACGTTTAAACTTGGTTCCACAAATTTTGAGGTGTGGGTCCTACTTTTATTTAAACCTCAAGTTGCTCAAATAATCTAGTTTAAAACCATTTTTCCAACATGTGTGTGTGTGTGTGTGAGAGAGAGAGAGAGAGAGAGAGAGAGAGAGAGAGAGAGAGACGCTGGTTTCGCCGAAGTGGAGATAGAGAAAGGTAAATAAAACCTTTTTATAGTAGAATCTATTTTGCTGCTAAGGAGGTTCGAAGGGGAGACCTCATTAAAGAAAGAGGGTTGTTCTCCGTGTTTCCATTTTTCCCTTCTTTTGTCTCCAAAACACCCAAAACAAGCTCAGTTTGTTTCTCATTTTTAGTTCTTTACATTCCTCTTTTTCCGAAAATTGGAGAACCAAAAACCCAAGCCAAGCAACTTCTCCTTATTTTTAAAGTTTTGAGAACAAAAAATTATTTTGTAGACACAAACCTAATAGGCCCTGTGTTTTGCATCTTTATACAAATGTCCATCTTGATCCTTAGTGAATCCCACCCCCACTCCCCACAAGAAAAAAAAAATTAAAGAAGAATGTTATTATTAATGTGAGTTCTATAACTCTTGTGTTGATTTTTTCTACTTTTGCTTTATCTCATTCTCAGTCGTTGCTTCCGTTCTCTCAGTCATTGCTTCTATTCTCTCAGCCGTTGCTACGACGACGAACGACAAAAAAGGTTACTAGTTCATATACGTTTCTCACCATTTCATGGGTCTTTCTTTTCTTCCTTCTCTCCATTGACACATCTTCCTATTCTTTTCTCTCATCCGCTTCTAGACGAAGATTATCTTCAATCGCTGCTTCCATTCGCCGGAGAAGGTACATGCTAAATGTAGATCTATTCATGGGTAGCTTTGTTCATGTGTTTTTATTTTACGTTTGTTTTGCATTCTATATTTTCATGTGTCCATTTTAGCACTTTTCAAAGGAGAGAAGGAGAACCCAAGGTCTTAAACTCCCATGGAGAAAGATTTTTGTGAGCAGATAATCACATTCGATCAACTTAACACATGAACGCAAGCAATATCTTTTGTTTTGTCTTATCAAACAAAAGAATGAAACATTAACTATTTTTTTCATTAAAAAAACAAATTGTTTGAGATTGATTGTAAGACTAATTTTGTGACGACCCATATAAAAAAAAAAAATCACTAACACGCTAATTAGGTCGTCAATTATAATTGAAATTTATTTTTTTAACAAATGAACCCTAAATATATTCTTCACGTGCAAACAAGTCAAATGCCTATAACTTAGGTCAAAACTCATAATCATATATATATATATATATATATATATATATATATATATATATATATATATATATATATATATATATCTGTGTGTGTGTGTGTGTGTGTGTGTGTGTGTGCGCGTGTGTGCAGGTGAAAGGACAAAAGGTAAATATATTCATATCTATACTAATAAGATAGAGGCAATTTCAAACTTTCCCAATTGAAATCAATCCTCTCAATTTAGAAAAGCAGAAGAACGGTTAGGATTTAATTGAAGTTTAAATCCACGGTTTAGATTTCATCTAAATTCATCTAATTCAATCCGATGGCTTACATTCCATCTCACCCAAATACATCCTCCCGTCCACTATACCTACAGACACACGCCACCCATTTTGTTTTGATCAGATACATTACCCAGTTCAAACGTCTCTCTCTCTCTTGCTTCTCTGCCATGGAAGACGCTAGGTACGTCTCTCTCCTTCTCTCTCTCTCTCTCTCTCTCTCTCTCTCTCTCTCTCTCGACTTTCACACACACACACACAGAGCGATCCTTTCTCTATCTCTTCACCCACACACAACACACACACGCAATCGAACACACACACACACACACACACACACAGAGGAAGTGGACACATATGGGTGAATCTACTGAAGAAGAGCTTGGTGGGTACATTTGGAGGCAGAGTAATGTAGATATTCACCTCTTCCAGCGTTTGATCCCACTCGAAAACCTTCTGACCTGAGCAAATGATTCACCCACCGTTTTAAAAAAAGAATGAACACACATATATATATACTCAAGAACAATTAGTAGATACACAGAGAGAGAGAGAGACTCAGTAGATACACACACGCAGAGGCAGTAGAACACACACACACCCCAGTCGCTTACACACGCACACACACATATACACACCAGTCGCTTACCCATATACATACACAGAGAAAGAGAGAGCATAGTTATATTCACACACACACACACACTGCAAACGCACATATTTTAAAGTAACTTTTTTGGATGTTAATTTGGGTGTTCAAATTGGTGGTTAATTTTCAAATTGGGGTTTTCCATGACATCATGTTTGTTACATTTTAAAATTGGGTTTATTCATAGGATTGGTTTATTTTGGATTGCGATTGGGTTTTAATTTCATTTTTTGGATGTTAGGGTTTTGTTTATTAATTTGGAATGTTATGGTTTGGGTTTGTTAGGGTTGTTATGAATGGTTTTTAGTTTTTGATTGAATGAATTAATTTGATTGAGATTTGGTGTTACTTTCATGAAATAGCGTTAGAGTTTTGTTAATCGAATGAAATGGGATATTAATTAATTTGGAATGTTATGGTTTTGGTTTTTATGAAATTGGAATGTTTTGGTTTTATTGGGTTTTTATGAAATTAAAATGTTATGGTTTTTTTTTTTGATTTTTTTTTTTAATCCATTTACTTATTTTCTTTTTGGGTTTTTGTCGAGCACACCTTCGGGTGGGGTGATGTCGCATGTTGTCAAGGCTGTTCCAGATTCTGTGCACCCAAGGTTTGAATTCTTTGACACTTGGTTTCTTATTGCTCTTTTCTAATTGCACTTCAATAATGGTTGTATGCAAATTATTTGTTATTATGCTTCAATGAAAATAAATTTCTGTTTGTTCTTGAATAAATTAAACCATCTTTTTTGCTGCCTTTGATCTTCTAAGGTTTGTTCATGAAATTTTTGTAGGGTTTAGCTTGCAGCCTTTTCACCAAAAGCATTTGTGCTTCTAAGGTTCGTTCGATTTCCTTATCAATTAAGTGTTTGTCTTTGATGTTGTGGTTATTTTTCTTTATTAACCTTAATCCTTACCACGTGAGCTTTTCAATTTTTATTATTTTATTTAGAAGTGTTTAGTAGTGATCCTGTAATGCCCATCTAACCTTAACCCCTACTAATCCTTAAACCTTAATTCTTAATAAGGTTAAGGATTGTGTTTTGACGTTTTGTTGATGCATTGACCTTTTTCAGCTACTCACGACGACATGTTTGAGATCATGGCTGTCAAGGTTGTAAGATTATTTTTCCAACTACTTTTATTCTTAATACACCTAATTGACTATATCTATTTTTGGACATGTCTGTGTTTGTGTATTTTATGAGTTGCTGCTATTTGATCAAATGGTTCTTTAGTTCATTAGAGGGATTGATTTTTTGTGATGACTACGACAACAAAATCTCACAGTTTTTGTGTCATTGCAGCTTTTGGTGATATATGCACACTCCCCATCCAACAGTGATGGGTTGGGTTGTTATTTTTATTAAATTGGTTTTGAGTTTGGGTTTGAATTAGTTGAAGGGTTTGAATTTGAGTTAAATGATTGAAGGATATATTATGCGATTGGTCATCACAATGTTTTTATATGCACATTTACTTATGTGTGAAAAAGGTTTTAAATTATAAATTATAATTATGTCTCTATAACCAAAAATTGATTATTAGGTCATGTTCTTATTTTTTGTTTCGGTTAATGTTTTGATTGGCCCATGTTAATGAGAAAAAAATAATCTTTTGTTTTAGAAGAGATAAAGTGAGTTTCTCTTTCGGAGAGAAGGGTTTGATAAAAAGTATTTGTAAGTATTTTCTATAAGTATTAAGAGGAAGGTTAGAGGCTTCATTGTTGAGTATTATGTTTCTTTCATGCTCCCTCTCTCTTTGTCTTTCTCCCCCTTTATCTGCCTCACACACTCTCAAAGCGCGCACACACACACATACCCAGCAACACATCACACACTTTTACACACAAATCAATGCCATATGTAGAAACAAGCAACCATATCTCACGTTGAGAAAGATAATTGTATTGTAAGTATGGCTTTGTTCTTATTGCCTTTTTATAATGTTGGTAAAGATACTTACAAATAAGTTATACATGTGAATGTTTGTAATTCAATGTCCCCACTCTCCTCTTTTGGTGCTTTTCAGTGCTAAAATTATGTGATTCATTTGAAATTTTCTAAAATTATGTGTCAGTTTGAATTTCGATTGGTTCCTTTAAAATCTTTAATTACAAATCTTTTGAAATCTGATACTTGGATTAAATTTTGAGGATTGATGGTTGTTTTGAGATTTTTCTTTGATGCTTATTGTTCATTCTATTATTTTTTGCAGAACTATAGGCATTTGAAGTTTGTCCCATTTATAATTCAATGTGAACACGTATTATGTGAACTAAAACAATGAAAATGTTCTTTGGTTTTGTGGTAACTTGACAAAACATAACTACTCTGACAATTTGAGCTTTGTTTTCTTTTAACTAATGTTGTTTGTGATGATTTTTGTGTTTGGTTTGAATCTTTAACTACGTTGCTTTTTGTGTACAGGGGTTGGGATCTTGAAATATTGATATCTTGATTGGGTAGATTTCTTTTCTTTTATTTTTTGAAGCTTGTAGTGGGTTAAAGTCAACAGTGGTTTTTTGTTTTGCTGTTAAAGGTTGATGAGTACATGGTAATATTTTCGTTTATTAAAGTTGTACAGAACTGCATTACTTCAATCTAATGCTATAACTATTGATTAATGATCTCTTTGCTAAAAGACACCAAGTATTGAATTTTAGATCTTTGTGAATATTATGTGGCAGAGACTTCGTCAATTGGACCTATACGGATGTAGGTTGGAATTTGGATTTTCTCTCCAGAAGCCAATGGAAGCTCATAACTTGAAAGTGACACAACTATCGTTGAATATTTGTTTCTATTCGATTATGATTATGTAAAACTGTTACTTATTTTTATTCTAATTTCATGCGGTGTTTTTAGTCTATAATGAAGCTATGTCACGCATAATTCATATCTAAAGTGTGTCTTCTTAGTGTTTAGTTTATTGTTCTTACTTTTTTTTAGGAAAGATTAAGGTGATTGTTCCGAGTTTTGAAATTGGATTGTGTTGATGTTGGGAATGTATGATACTGAATTTTATGGCTTCAAAAAGTTTATTTTTATTGTGTTTGGTTTATTACATACTTTTGGATTTAATTATGCGCTAAGTTAGAAATTTGCGCATCAATGCTTTGGAGAATAGTTAAAGATTGGGTTATCGTAGTTCAAGGAAGAAAAAAAGATTAGGTTGTCTGACATCGACAATTATTTAAGATTTTTTGTTTATCATGTAGTGCTTTTAGACATGGGTTACTATTAGCTATGTATTTATACTTAAGTTATAGCTATGATTATGAGTTGTATAAATACAAAGACGTATGATTGTAAATATTGTAGGCATGTTTAGATTTTTTTGGACTCCTATTTTTAAAGGAAATAATGTTGAAATTTCATTACTAATAGTAGAGACTAGATTTCAATTTCTTATATTAAAGCAAATGAAATAAAAACTATTTCAAATTGATGATTTGTTTTAGGTTGTAAAATGTCTTTAGACAATGTAGTATTTTTCGAATTTTAATTTAATTTTTCGTTACGAAGGCACGGACAATTACTAGTCTATATATATGTAAAGGAAAGGACAATTGTCCTACTTTAGATTTGCAAATATCTCCATATGTATACATATATATATATTTATGTTTATGTGAAAGGACGCAAATATCTTCATATCTATACATATATATATGTAGGTGTGAAAGGACAATGTCCTTTCTAGATTTGAAAGGATTTGAAAACGTGTTCTAAGGAAAAAAAAAAAAGAAAAGAAAGAGGGAACGGTGAAGCAATGGACAGTTGTCCAAGTAATGATGTCAGCCATGGCCTAAGGGGGCAAAAATTTTGGCTATAAATAGCCAAGTTCAGACCCTTTGATCGGCACAACAGAGAAGGGAAAAAGAGAGAGAGAGGAAGGAAGGGAGGAAGAGACAGAGAAGAAAGAAAAGGGGTCTAAATTTTTGTTGACCGCTTTTGAGTAAAAAATTTTCTTTTGGTAAGATTCTTTGTTTAGTCTATAGATTTGAATTACTTAAAGTTGATCCTTATTAAATATTTTTGAATCAAATTTAAGTATCTTTATTTTTTTAGTTATTTCAAAAATTATGTTAGCTTTCATTACATATTGTTATTCTAAAATATTATTTTTGTCACAGTACACGGTATCGAGTAGAAGTCAAGACAGATGTAGAGTTTTTTTTATCTTTTACTATCATTGATGCATTTCATGCATGATTGGGGGTTTCATATTAAATCTATTTTCTTTTTGGATTATTATATCGTTTTAATCATGGGGTCAAACTGGGATTTTATAAATAAATCGTGATCATGTACATTTATATCGAGACCCTAATTATCTTATGAAACCATGTTGCATAACAAATGTTTTATTATTATTAGTATTTAA
Source organism: Ilex aquifolium (assembly GCA_951799425.1). NCBI lineage: Eukaryota > Viridiplantae > Streptophyta > Magnoliopsida > Aquifoliales > Aquifoliaceae > Ilex > Ilex aquifolium. The sequence goes on from OX637408.1 coordinate 12,093,461, forward strand.
TGTTTGGTTTACTGTTGGATCTGATTACGATATGATTTTATCTTGTGATTTTGGTAAAATTATTATGAATGCACATAATCGAGGGCAGAGAGTTAGTAGATGCGTGATCCTTGAGAGGATTCACAGGATTCCTACTAGTCCTTGGGTTCACTGGTTAGTAATATCGGTTGCCGTGGTAGCCTGTGTGACACCACATAATTTCCGGTATTAGTGTTTCCAGAAAAGCAAGAAGGGCATTGGGTTCCCTAGGGTGCAAGACCCCAAAGTTTTCTCCGAAGGCGGTCCATGCGTGGACCAGAAAATTGACGGATTAATATGATCGATATGTGCTGAAATTTATTTATTTATTTGATTCATTACTTTGCTATATTCCTGCATTTATCCGTTGTTTAATTATATTATGTATTGTTTTAAAATCTTGGTAGTCATTGATAAATGTTATCCTACTGAGCTGGTGAGTTCATCCCTATCTAACATTTTTCAGAAATATGAAGCCAGGCCAGAAGATAGGCTGAAAGGACAACGGATAGAGGCTGCTATTATTATTTCCTTTTATCAAGAATAATTGAAATGATCATGTGAAGATTATGTACTCGTACGTGGAATATAATAATACAAAGAAGGTTATCGTAAGTTCGGTGTGATTTTATTATTTAATCACGCCCGAGTAATTTTTTTTAAAAGGAAAAAATTTTGGACGTGACAAATTTGTAATCCAACCATGAGGTTGGGTTGAATGTACTTAGGTCCAATTACATAACCCTTATTTATGGACCCGCAGAAGTCAAATATGCTACCCAAATATTGGCAAGGATATGATTTACCCATATATCTTGGCTGGCTAAATCATTGGGTGAGTTTGGGTTAGATGAAAAATGATACTTTTTGGATATCCAATCTAGTCCAACCCCCGTGATCTAAACATGCCCATTGGGTATCAAGAGCTAAAAAGGTTCTTTCTGTTTAAAAAACTTGGGTATGTTGTACATGTGTGTATTTTATTTTAAACTGTAGATAATCTGTGTGTAGAGTTTATTTTATACACAGAAAATCATATTATCGGATTTTTGTATGATATGAGTAAAGGTTCACAGTTTTAGATGGGATTGGACACACTATTAATAGAATTGTAGTACAATCTTCTGGCATAATCTATCTTGGTTGTATGAGACTGTCTGATATCTCGAATTATTGCACTAGTACACTTTGTGTTGAACATTGAAGGTTCCAGCTCCATCAGAGGCTACCCAGTAGTCCACTCTACTACCCATCCTAGTAGCCACCCTACTGACAGCTTGCCGATTGACTGCTTGACGGCAGACGGCTGAAACTTTGACAAAGCTTGCCAAAGCCTTAAATGTGTTCCCTCTTTCTTGACTTATTTGGCCAGAAAACTCCCTATAAATAGGAAGCTTAGTGAAGGCCAGAAGAATGCTCAAGTTTAGTGAGGAAGAAACAAAGAGAGAGAGAGATTCAGGAGAGATCTCATTTGTGAGAGTTTTTGTATAAATTCTTGTATTTTATTTCCAGAGAGAAATAAAGATATCATCTTTGTTTTATATCTTGTTTGTGATGTATTTTCGGCCCTGGGTAACCAACAAGTGGTATCAGAGCATTGGTTGGATCGCCGGAAAATTTTTCAACTCACTGTTTTTAGCTTGTACGGGTTCTAAACAAACTCAAAATCAAATTCTGAGCGCACCATTGGATTCCCCTCGTCGAAACGAGTCGAATCCATTGGCCTTTCATCAATCCGAAGTCGGACGCTCTCTCACAGTCCTCGCCGGAGTTTGCCAGAAAAGTTCACCAGCCGCCAAAGTTGTTGTCAGAACTCGCCAGAGTTGCTGCCGACAGTTCGCCAGAAAAGTTTGTCGAACCGGTGACCGGAGGAAGGTTGAAGACGAACGAATATTCCTCTCCGTCAAAGAATATTCCATCTCAGTTAAAGAATATTCCCAAGCATATTTCATCCAGAGAATATTCCCAGAGCATATTCCATCCAGAGAATATTCTTACAGAATATTCCATCCAAAGAATATTCTGTCACCGTCAGCATATTCCGTCAAGTTTAACGGAATATTCCGTTAAGTTACCAAAAACTTTTCGAGTCAATTTTGAGCTCATTTTAGCTCTGTTTTTGGTGAACCATGACTCTTTTCCAGCTACTTCAACCATTCCGGATGGAACGGTGCACTCCGTTTTGCAAAATTCAGCCCAAAATTTTTGATCGAGACATTTAGAGCCTAAAAACTCAAAATATTCACGAAGGAATCAACGTCGGGAGCCATGATCAAACTCACTGCCTCTAATTATACACTTTGGAGACCTCGGATGGAAGATCTCCTAAGCTGTAAAGACTTGTACGATCCCTTGGAGGCAGAAGGTGTAAATCCAGATCCGACAAAAGAAACGGAGTGGAAGAAACTGAACAGAAAAACCATCGGTCAAATCAGGCAATGGATTGACCACAGTGTATTCCACCATGTTGCACAAGAGACTGATGCACATGTCCTCTAGAAAAAGCTGGAAGACATGTACCAGGCCAAGACTACTCGGAATAAAGCCATTTTGATGAGGCGGTTTGTGAATCTGAAGTTAAAAAGTGGAACTTCAATTGCCGAGCACACTAGTGAGTTCCAGAGTCTGGTAAATCAATTATCATCGATAGAGTTGAATCTGGGGGATGAAGTATAAGCTCTCTTGCTTCTCAGTTCTCTACTGGACAGTTGGGAGACGCTGGTAGTCTCTCTCAGTAATTCGGCTCTAGGAGGCAAACTTACCATGTCAACGGTTAAGGATGCCTTGTTCAATAAGGAGGCCAGGAGAAAGGATGTTGGCATCAACCAGTCAAATGCCCTCGTCACTGAGAATAGAGGCAGACAGCAAGCAGGTAGCAGAGGTAGGGGAAGAGGAATGAGTAAGAGTAGAGGAAGGTCACAAGATCCAGGGATGTCAAATGACGGAGGAAGACCTACATACAAGTGTTACCATTGTGGCATGCACGACCACATGAAGAAAAACTGTCGCAAGTTGCTACGAGAGCAAGGCCAAGGCAATAATCAGCCAAAGAAACAGGACGGAGAGACGCTAGTCACTCTCTCAGAAGACGTGGCCATTCTTTCTGCCAATGAAGAGACATGCCTTCATTTTTTCAAATCATGACGCTGAGTGGGTGGTAGATACTGTAGCTTCATACCATGCCACTTCTCACAAAGATTTCTTCTCGACGTACAAAGGTGGAGAATGTGGTACGGTGAGGATGGGAAACACCAATTCTTCCAAGATCATGGGAATTGGTGATATTCAGATAAAAACAAATGTTGGTTGTACACTGGTATTGAAGGATGTCCGACACGTGCCCGACCTTCGGCTAAATCTACTTTCCGGGATAGCCCTCGACAGACAGGGCTACGATAATTACTTCAGCATTGGCACATGGAAGCTCACGAAAGGTGCTATGGTTGTCGCCCGAGGACATATTTGTGGCACGCTTTACAAGAGCCATGTGAAGGTTTGCTCAGACAGCCTCAATGCAGTTGAAAATGAGGCTTCACCAAATTTGTGGCACCAGAGACTCGGTCACATAGGGGAAAAAAGATTGTTTACTTTGGCAAAGAAGAATCTCATCACAGTTGCCAAGGATGTTGCACTAAATCCTTGTGATAATTGCTTGTTTGGTAAGCAACATCGAGTCTCGTTCAGTTCCTCTATGAAGAGGAGATCAAAGTTGTTAAGTCTGATACACTCTGATGTTTGTTGCCCCCTAGAAGTGAAATCATTGGGCGGCAAAAAATATTTTTTGACCTTTATTGATGATGCTTCATGGAAGGTATGGGTGTACTTCCTAAAGACGAAGGACCAAGTGCTCGAATGCTTCAAAAGATTACATGTCATGGTAGAGCGGGAAACAGGAACAAAGCTAAAGTGTCTCCGAACAGACAATGGAGACGAATATACTTCAAGAGCGTTTGAAGCATACTGTGAAAATTATGATATCAGACATGAGAAGACTGTTCCACGTACCCCCACAACACAATGGAGTGGCGGAGAGAATGAATCAAACCATTGTGGAAAGAGCCCGATGCATGCTCAGTATGACAAAGTTGTCGAAGCCATTCTGGGGTGAAGTTGTTCGTACCGGCTGTTATATGATAAACAGATCACTGTCAGTACCATTGAATTTTGATATTTCGGAGAAGGTGTGGTCTGGTAGGAATCCCGCCAATTTTCACTTAAAAATATTTTGGTGCAAAACATTTACACATGTATCCAAGGAGCAAAGACAGAAACTTGATGTCAAGACCACTTTGTGCATCTTTATAGGCTACGGAGATGAAGAATTTGGATACAGATTGTGGGACCCAAAGGCCAAAAAGATCATTAGGAGCAGGGACGTGGTGTTCCATGAAAACCAGGCATATGAGGACTTTGAAAATCCCACAAAGTCCAGCAGTTCTAGTTCCAGTGCACAGGACATTGTTCTAGACCCTGCACCATTACAATTCGCCACATATAATGACAAAGTGCAAGATGAAGCTACAGAAGCAAAGCAAGATGATGATGAAGGTATTGAGCAGGGGGAGCAACAACCCCTCCACTAGATGTTGCAGGACCATCACAACAACCAGAGGATGATGTACCTCATATAGCTGACGAGCCTCAATCACGAAGATCCAAAAGAGGACGCATTTCGTCGAGTAGATATCCGGAGTCAGACTATATTCTGCTTACTGATGAGGGGGAGTCGGAGAGCTTCCAGGAAGCACAAGCTCATACGGATAAAGACAATTGGATGCAAGCCATGCAGGATGAGATGGATTTCCTACAGAAAAATCAAACCTATGAGCTTGTGAAACTTCCAAAATGCAAGAAAGCACGGAGGAATAAATAGGTGTTCAAGCTGAAGAAAGACGGCAGTGAAAAATTGGTGAAGTATAAGGCTCGATTGGTCGTTAAAGGATTCCAACAGAAGAAAGGAATTGACTTTGACGAGATTTTCTCACCAGTTGTTAAGATGACCTCAATTCGAGTCATTCTCGGATTAGTAGCTAGTTTAAACTTGGAGCTTGAACAAATGGACTTGAAAACTGTATTTCTTCATGGAGATCTAAATGAAGAAATCTATATGGAATAGCCAGAAGGTTTCGAGGTTCTAAAAGGAAAATCTGGTCTGCAAGTTGAAGAAGAGTCTGTACGGCCTTAAGCAAGCGCTCAGACAGTGGTATAAGAAATTTGACTCATTCATGGTGGGTCAAGGCTACAAGAGGTCTGCTGCAGATCAGTGTGTTTACGTTCAGAGATTCTCGGATGGCAATTTCATTGCACTCCTACTTTATGTTGACGACATGTTGATCGTCGGAAAGGATGCAATAAAGATTAGCCAATTGAAGAAGGAACTGTCCAAGTCCTTTGATATGAAGGACTTAGGCCCAGCTCAGCAGATACTAGGCATGCAGATTGTTCGTGATAGAAAAACCAAGAAATTGTGGCTATCACAGGAGAAATACGTTGAACGGGTGATCCAGAAGTTCAACATGGATACTGCCAAGCCAGTCAGCATCCCACTGGCTAATCATTTCAAGTTGAGGAAGAATTCTTATCCCTTATCAAAGAAGGAGATATAAGTTATGATAATGATTCCTTACTCTTCAGCAGTTGGGAGTTTATTGTATGCAATGGTATGTACAAGGCCAGATATTGCCCATGCAGTGGGCATGGTGAACAGATTTCTTTCCAATCCAGGGAAAGAACATTGGGAGGCGGTCAAGTAGATTCTCAGATACCTTAAGGGTACATCGAAGATATGTTGTGTTACGGGGGAGTTGAACCAGTTTTGGAAGGCTATACAGATTCAGATATGGCAGGAGATCTTGATGGTAGAAAATCTACATCAGGATTTCTTTACACTTTTGCAGGGGGAGCTGTGTCATGGCAGTCAAGGTTGCAGAAGTGCATAGCTTTATCCACGACAGAGGCAAAGTATATTGCTGCAGCTTAAGCTGGAAAGGAAATGTTGTGGTTAAAGTGGTTTCTCCAAGAACTAGGTATTAAGCAGAAGGAATACAAGGTGCATTATGATAGTCAAAGTGCTTTGGACTTGAGCAAGAACTCAATGTACCATTCTAGAACGAAGCATATTGATATTCGCTATCATTGGATACGCGAAGTGATGGAGCAACAATTACTGAAACTAGTGAAGATCCACACAAAAGAGAATCCAACAGACATGTTGACAAAGGTCGTTACTCGAGATAAGCTTGAGTTGTGCAGAGACATAGCCGGGATGAATGTCTGATTACATTCTCTTTTGATGGTTCTGGAGGGAGAGATTTGAAGGTTCCAGCTCCATCAGAGGCTACCCAGTAGTCCACTCTACTACCCATCCTAGTAGCCACCCTACTGACAGCTTGCCGGCGGACTGCTTGACGGCAGACGGCTGAAGCTTTGACAAAGCTTGCCAAAGCCTTAAATGTGTTCCCTCTTTCTTGACTTATTTGACCAGAAAACTCCCTATAAATAGGAAGCTTAGTGAAGGCCAGAAGCATGCCCAAGTTTAGCGAGGAAGAGAGAGAGAGAGAGAGAGAGAGAGAGAGAGAGAGATTCAGGAGAGATCTCATTGTGAGAGTTTTTGTATAAATTCTTGTATTTTATTTCCAGAGAGAAATAAAGATATCCTCTTTGTTTATATCTTGTTTGTGGTGTATTTTCGGCCATGGGTAACCAACAAACATGACCATTATTGAAGTTATTATATTTTTACTAACTAAATAAGAAAATAAATACCTCATACTTGTTATGATTGTTTAAGTTATTAATCCTGATATATTTAGTGGACATGTGCATATAATAATTGTTACTTTAATTCTTCAAAGATTGAGATTCACATTTAAGTGAACAAACTCGGTGAATTGAGAGATGGCATTATTTGTATGGTGAAAATCAATTATTAAAGAAAATTACATCTCAATTTTTAAATGGGTTGATAATGTCCTCTTGAGCAAATTCATAAGTTTTATGCATGTCAAACCTTGCTAGTTGATTTACTTATCCGACATAACAAATAAGTAGATTGATAAGATCTCAAGCATAAAAAAAAAGTCAATTAAATATAATTATTAATAGTTTAATTAATTAATTGATATTTTTAATCTTAAACTTGGTGAGATTATTTATTGGAGTTCGAAATATAATTTTGAGATACAGTCTGAATGATTAATAATAAGTTTTTAGTGGATTAACTTATTATTAATGGACCATAGGATATCTGTTCTAGGTTAGACAGAGAATTCCTAGGTCAATTGGAAACTTGACCCTTATTTTTTTTTTAGAGTCTCTATTGGAGCCTATTAATACACTTACTTTCTGCATCTTAGCCAAACTTTATATTCACGTTTCAAAGAGGTAGAGAGAGAGAGTGAGAAAGAAAATTCGGAGGATTGCAGTCCACATTGTATTTAGATTTTGGCGCTAAAAGACATAGGGGTAGAAGATCGTGAGATCCATCGAGCCAACTGTTTAATTTTCGTTAGCGTTGTTTTGATTGTCCAAGCTAAACTCTAATTCAGTCTTCTAGGGTTGACAAACGAATAATTTTTTTATTTTTAATTACACATGCCACGGTCAACAGATTTTGGGATTGCTATTACAACAATGCATGCATCTAGATCACATCCATTACCTTTTTTTTTCTCTTTTTTTTTTGGCATATTACTCACCTTGTATTTTGTGAGAGACACTCGTACATAAAATAGTTTAACTTAAATTTATGATAGATGATTTGTCAGTGAAAAAAAAAATAAAGAAAAAATATAGAAGAGGGAATCTCAATCTGGATGCACGATACCTTAGTTAAGGGACACCCATGGCCTCATATAAAAAAAAACGTTGGGAATACTTCCATCCTGAAATTAAGATAGTATGGATTAGAAGCGTAAAAAAAGTGGACAGAAAAAAAAAAAAAAAAAACTCACAACTCTGATTTTCCAGCTGAAATTAACTGAAGTAACAGACTTAACGAATCACCCGCTATGCTAAAGTAACAAACAGAACTAGCAATACAATCAGATAAGTCTCAACACCAAACTGCAACACTTGAGCATGGCTGTGGTGGCACCACCACGGTCATGCCGAGACCACTACCACTACCAACCTCCCTTCCACAAAACCACCCACAAACCAACTGTCAAACGCTATCTTCGCTCAATCCTCATCCCGAAAACAAATCTTTCTCTGTCTGCACAAACCCACCTTACGGATTTTCTCCCTCGGAGAAACAGTTCAACCCATCGACTCTCTCTGCCTCAAGAGATAGCCCAGCTCTGTGAATCAAAAGAAAACCTCGCCGGAGCCTTGAGTTTATTACATGAAGACCCTAAACATGTTGCTTTTGATTCAGCGCAAAAGGCCGAGGCAATGAGTGTACTACTGCAGGCCTGTGGACAGCTCAAAGACATTGAAATTGGCCGACAAGTCCACCAAATGGTTTGGGGATCAACTCAATTCAGAAATGACTTTGTACTAAATACTCGTATCATTACAATGTATTCTGTATGTGGATTTCCTTCAGATTCTCAATACGTTTTCGATCAATTAGAAAGGAAGAACTTGTACCAATGGAATGCACTTATAAGTGGGTACACGAGAAATAAGCTTTGGTATGAAGCAATGTGTGTGTTTTTTGATTTGATAACCATAACGGATCATAGACCTGATAATTTTACCTTTCCTTGTGTGATTAAGGCTTGTGGAGGCCTTTTGGATGTGGATTTGGGACAGGCTGTGCATGGGATGGCAGTGAAGATGGGTTTGGTTTTCGATGTATTTTTGGGTAACGCATTGACTGCAATGTATGGAAGGTGTGGGGTTGTTGACGAAGCAGAGATACTGTTTGAGCAAATGCCTGAGAGGAATTTGGTTTCTTGGAATTCGATGCTTTGTGGATTTTCTGAGAATGGGTTTTCTCAAAAGTGTTTTGATTTTTTCAGGAAGATATTCGAGAGTGAAGAAATTTTTCCTGATGTTGTTACATTGGTGACCATATTGCCAGTTTGTACGGTGGAAGGGGAAGTGGAAATGGGAAGGATGCTGCATGGATTTGTTGTGAAACTGGGTCTGATTCAGGAGTCAAAGGTGAATAACGCTTTAATGGATATGTATTCGAAATTTGGGTTCTTATTTGAAGCCCAACTGCTTTTTAGTAAGAACCAGAGCAAAACTGTGGTTACTTGGAATGCTATTATTGGGGGTTATTCTAGAGAAGGAGATGTTTGTGGAACATTTGATCTTTTGCAGAAAATGCAAATGGACAGTGAAAATATACAAGTTAATGAGGTCACTTTATTAAATGTATTGCCAGTTTGTACAGAGAAGTCGGAGCTATTGAGGGTAAAAGAACTGCATGGATATTCACTCAGACATGGGTTTCAATGTGATGAGCTGCTAGTCAATGCTTTTATTGCCGCCTATTCAAAATGTGGGTCACCGAGTTCTGCTGAGCATGTCTTCTATGGCATGGATAATAAGACAGTGAGCTCCTGGAATGCGCTCATCGGTGGCTGTGCACAGAGCGGAGACTCATCAAACGCCATAGATCTGTACCTTCAAATGACATATTCTGGGTTAGATCCAGACTGGTTTACAATTGGTAGCATACTTTTGGCATGTGCCCACCTGAAATCCCAACAATGTGGGAAACAGATTCACGGGTTTGTGCTTAGAAATGGTTTAGAGACAGATGCATTTATATCTATTTCACTACTTTCGCTTTACATACAGAGTGGGAAACCATTGTCCGCTCGAGTTTTGTTTGATATGATGGAGGATAGAAGTTTAGTATCGTGGAATGCCATGATTGCTGGTTACTCGCAGAATGGACTTCCTAATGAAGCCTTAAACCTCTTTCGTCAAATGTTGTCTCAAGAAATACAACCTTATGAAATTGCAATAATGAGTGTGTTAGGGGCTTGTTCACAGTTGTCAGCATTGAAACAAGGAAAAGAAACTCATTGCTTTGCTTTGAAAACTCACCTTTCTGAAGACAAATTTGTTGGTTGTTCAATCATAGATATGTATGCGAAAAGTGGCTCAATAGAACAATCTAAAAAGGTTTTTGACCAGTTGAAGGAGAAAGATGTGGCAACATGGACAGTTTTAATTGCCGGATATGGAATTCATGGATATGGAAAGCAGGCCATAGAACTATTAGAGAAAATGCAACAATTGGGCTCGAACCCTGATTCCTTCACGTTCATTGGAATTTTAATGGCATGTTGCCATGCTGGGCTGGTTGATGAGGGTCTCAAGTATTTCAACGAAATGCAGACTTTGCATGGGATAGAGCCTAAATTGGAGCATTTTGCATGTCTGGTGGATATGTTGGGTCGTGCTGGACGATTTGATGTTGCTCTAGAGCTTGTAGCTGAGATGCCTATGGAACCTGATGCTAAAATTTGGAGCTCATTACTCAGTTCCTGTAGAGTTTATAGTGAGATGGATTTGGGAAAGGAAGTTTCTGAGAAGTTGTTGGAACTGGAACCAAACAAAGCAGAGAATTATGTGCTAGTCTCAAATTTATTTGCAAAATCTGGCAAGTGGGATGATGTTAGGAAGGTGAGGGAAAGGATGAAGAAGATTGGCCTTCGCAAGGATGTTGGCTGTAGTTGGATTGAAGTTGGAGGCAAAATGTATAACTTTATTGTTGGAGATCAAATGCAACCGGAATCCGAAGACATCCGGGACATCTGGAGACAATTAGAGGAGAAGATAAGGGGAATTGGATATATACCAGATACAAGTACAGTGCTTCACCAACTGAGAGACGAGGAGAAAGTAGAGATTTTGCGAGGGCATAGTGAGAGGCTTGCGATTTCGTTTGGCTTGTTAAAGACAACTAAAGGTGTAACACTGCGGGTTTGCAAAAATCTGCGCATTTGTGGAGATTGTCACAATGCGATCAAGTTGGTGTCGAAGGTTGTTGATAGGGAGATAATCGTGAGGGACAACAAGCGCTTTCACCATTTTAGAGATGGCTTCTGCTCCTGTGGGGATTACTGGTAGTTGGGTAGACTAGTTTTTTTCATGCTTGAACTTCTTCTCTGAGCATCACAAGGAAATAATGGCTGCTCTAATGATTGTTTCACCCACCCTAATCCTCCTATTTAATCGGTATGCATGTGCTGAATGGATCCATCATCTCTACTGACTCGAGTTTTTTAGCATTTTCTTTTAACTAACACTCTGGTCTCTGAAATTCCCTCAATTCAAGAGAAGAAATTACACTTTGAGTGCAGCCCCTAGGCAGTTGAAAGATGAAGAAAACATTCCTCATACTGTAGATTTTAATTTTTGAATGATAAAAAGGAAATTATTTACACCAAAAATAGTAAAATCTAAGAGTGTCACGTGGAAGCAATCTAATGGTTATGAAAAAGTCTATGAGAATCCATACTTGACAGGGTAGTTGAGGAAGTGGGGCTTTAAGAATCCCGATAAGCAAGAAAACGTGATATCAGGAGCTATCAATTAGAAACGGTTTAGTGCATGTTTGTGCTATGATTACAATTATGGCTAGAAAAAAATGGCTTCGACGGTTAAGAGACCTCTCCTATAAATAACAAAGGTAAGGCTACAGAAAATGATATTTGATCAACACAACTCTATACAAAGCCAGCCACCCTACTACTTATTTTACTTCCCAACAATCTTACTTTAGCCTGGAATCCATCACTTCAATGATTTTTACATTTTCGTTTAATGTTAAATACAATAATCTTTTCATCAACCAAGTTTAGTTTATCTGCTACTTTACGTTCTAATTGTCTTTCTACATTCTAGTCCATTAGGTTACAAGTTGATAAATTATTAGAGTCTTTGATCTACAAGGCATAGAAAATAGCCTAGAAATAATCTTATGTCTCCTTATGATCGCCTGAACAACTGCGATATAAGAACCTCACGCTTGTTATAGGATCGAAGTCATAACTTTTGGTATTATATTCATATACAATTATCTCCACTAACTCTTGCAACTCTTAACAATGTAAATACTCCACTTTTCCCACCACTTGAAAAATTAATGCAATATTAATAATTTTTTCTTTCACCACTTGAATATTGAGGACCCACTAACACAAATTACTCACCACCTACATGCAATATTAATATTCCACTATTTTTTTTTTCAATAAAATGAAGTTGTAAATATAGGAATATTTGATGATGGTGAGAGTAAATTCTTAGAACATTTTTTTATATTAGTTTATGAAACAATCCTTAATATGAAATAATAATGATGCAGGGAGGGAAGGGAAAGAAAGAGGATAACTAATGCTCAGAAGGATTAAGTCAAGAAACACAAATCTCCACAGAGAATTCTCAAATTAATATTCAACTCTGATTCAAATAATTGAAATTACACCATTATTTATAGGAAAAGTGTGATAACCAGAGCAACTAATCTAATTGATTAGGATGTTGTACCTAAATCAGCTGATATTTGCCATGTTGGAATTCTATTAGATTCCAGTTGTATCCTCAATGTCTTCATATAAATACTGAAGGCATACTCTTGAACATAAATGAAAGATTTACAATAAAAAATAATCTCTGAATTTCTTCTCTCTGTCTTCTGTGTATTTCTTTCTATCTGTGAAACTCATCACGGTATCAGAGCCATAAGAGACGAAAGTCTTCATCAATGGCAAACTCATCATCTGCAGCCCCAATTACTTCATCAGTTTCTACTACCACTTCATCGAATCTTCCTTTCCAGTCTCCCATATATCTTCTGTCTAATATTTGCAATTTAATTTCTCTTCATTTAGATTCCACAAACTATATTTCTTGGAAATTTCAGTTCTCATCACTGTTACGAGCTCACTATTTGCTAGGTTTTCTTGATGGATCAAATCCTTGCCCTAAGAAGTTTTTATCGGATGCAACTGGTGCTCCTACCACAGAGATTGATCCAAGTTATCAACAATGGCAAATTCAAGATCAGGCCTTAATGACACTGATTAATGCTACTTTGTCGCCATCAGCAATTGCTCATGTTGTTGGTTATAATACATCACGAGATGTCTGGTTAGCTCCGGAGAGAAGATTCTCCTCACAGTCACGAGCAAATGTTATGCAACTCAAAACCAGTCTACAATCTATTACCAAAGGAACAAATTCAGCTGATGATTACGTGCAGAAAATCAAAGTAATATGTGATAAACTAGCAGCAGTCTCAGTATTTGTTGAAGAAGAAGATATCATACTGTATACATTGAATGGCTTGCCACAGGAGTACATCTCTTTCAGAATAGCAATTAGGACTAGATCTCATCCTCTTTCTCTTGAAGAGCTTCATGCTTTACTGAAAACAGAAGAAATTTTTGTTAATGCTGTTCAAAAAGCACAACATACTCAGTTCTCAGCTACATCAATGGTTACTACACAGTATAAACCATATAGCAATCAACATAATTCAGGAAGGAACAATTTTAATCAAGGACGAAGTGGCAATCGAGGTAGATATGGCAATAGAGGATGAGGAGGCATAAATCAATATGGAGGAAGATCTAATTCTCAGTATTAGGGCTCTCATTAGCAGTTTTCTACTCAAGGCAGGAATCAGACTTTCAACTATAACAAACCCCAAATAACTTGCCAGATCTGCAACAAATTTGGTCACAATGCTACTAACTGCTATCATCGTATGAATCTTTCCTATCAAGGAAATCATGGCCAATATCAGTCTTCCTCTTCTCCAAACTCTGCTATGATGGTCGTTTCAGATTCCTCTTCCTATTCTTCAGTGGATCATCTACCTGATAATCAATTCCCTGCCTCCTCTGGTTCACAAAATTTGAATTACTGGTTGACTGATTCAGGAGCATCACATCATCTCACCTCAGATCTTGATAATCTTACTCTTGCTTCTCCTTATCAAGGAGATGCCAATATTACTGTTGGTAATGGTCATGAACTTCCCATTACTCACTCAGGTCACTCTCTTCTTGTCACTCCTTCTTATTGTTTTAAACTCAATAATGTACTCAGAGTTCCTGCTATTTCTGCTAATTTGATTTCTGTTAAGAAATTTTGTCAAGATAATCATTGTCTATTCATTTTTTATTCTCACTCCTTTATCATTCAGGACAAGGTCACCAAGCAAGTCCTCTATCAAGGCAAATGTAGCAATGTTTTGTATCCAATTGTTGGTGTTCAATCTTCATCTTCATCCCCTGTTGCTTTTCTTGGCACCAGAGTAATAGCTCACACATGGCATGATCGCTTAGGCCATCCATCTTCTCCAGTTCTGTATCAAATTTTGTCCAAGTCTAATATTCCTTATAGTAAATCTGGCTTTCATTCTTGTCAATGTACTCAGTGTTTGTATGACAAAATGTCCAAACAACCTTTTTCGATTTCTACTATTTTTCAGCTTCTCCTTTACATCTTTTGCATAGTGATGTTTGGGGTCCTGCCCCTCACCCTTCTATTCATGGCTATAAATACTATGTTTCATTTGTTGATGATTGTACTAGATTCAATTGGATATTTTCCTTGCTTGCCAAATCAGATGCGTATACTGTGTTTATTCAGTTTAAGCCCTACATTGACAATAAATTGTCTCATACTCTTAAAACTTTGCACTTTGATGGAGGTGGTGAATACATTAGTTTTCACCTCAAACAATATCTTACTCTTAATGGCATTCATCACATCAAATCTTGTCCTCACACTCCTCAACAAAATGGTATTGCAGAGAGAGAAAACATAGACACATTACAGAAATAGCCATTGCTCTTCTTACCAAAGCCTCTTTACCTTACTCTTTCTGGTTCCATGCTTTTGCAGCAACCACCTATCTTATTAATAGGATGCCTAGTAAGGTCACATCTCATAAATCCCCTTATAAACTTCTTTTTCATGAAATTCCAGATTACTCATCTCTCAAAGTGTTTGGTTGTGCTTGTTATCCCCTTTTGAAACCTTACAACAAACATAAGCTTGAACCCAAGACCACTCAATGCATTTTCATTGGTTATCCTTTTTGACTACAAGGGATACTTGTGCTATGATCCTCTCCATCATAGGATCTATACTTCTAGACATGTTGTTTTTCATGAGAATATGTTTCCTTATGCAACTCAGTCTTACACATCTTTATTTGTTTCTCCAGATTCAGCTCATTGGTTTCCCTCTATTGTATCCACTAGTTTTGATTCTATTTTGGACTCTTCTTCTCCTACTGCTTCTGCACCCATTCCATATCTAAATCCTTTGTTTCTTCCTGTGTCTTCTTGTGTTTCTTCTTCTCTAGCACCTCAATTTGAGGTATCTTCTTCTTTTTCTCCCATTCCACCTTTACCTACTTCTACTCCTATAGATTCTGGTCCAGTTTCAGTTCATCCTATGCACACTAGGTCCAAGTCAGGCATCTTCAAACCCAGAACATATATAGCTACACCTTCTTTATCTATCTCAGAACCCACTTCTTATACAGCTGCTTCTAAATACCCTGAATGGAGGAAAGCTATGGCAGAAGAGTTTACTGCATTACAGAATCAGGGCACTTGGTCTCTTGTTCCACCTTCTCCCACTCAAAATGTAATTGGCTGCAAGTGGGTTTATCGAATAAAACAGAATTCAGATGGTTCTATCTCTAGATATAAAGCTCGGTTGGTGGCAAAAGGATTTCATCAAGAGGAGGGGGTTGATTTTTCTGAAACCTTAAGTCATGTGGTGAAGCATGCCACTATTAAACTCATTCTTGCTTTGGCCACTCAATTCAATTGGAAACTGCATCAATTGGATGTTAAAAATGCCTTTTTACATGGCACAATCACTGAATCTATTCACATGTCCCAACCTCCTGGTTTTACTGATCCACAGTATCCCACACATGTGTGTCAGTTACATAAATCTATCTATGGTTTGAAGCAGGCCCCTAGGGCTTGGTTTCAGAAGTTCACTTCGCAATTGGTCACATATGGTTTTGTTTCTTCTTCTTCAGATCCTTCTTTGTTTCTTAGAAAGGTCAATGGTTCTCTCACTATACTCCTCTTGTATGTTGATGATATAATTCTCACAGGAAATGATCCTCAATTTATTGTCACTCTGAAGCACCAACTGAACCTTCAGTTTGAAATGAAAGATTTAGGTGCATTACATTTCTTTCTTGGTCTATAGATTCAATATACTTCTACTAGTTTGTTTCTCAGTCAGGAAAAATACATTGCTGATCTTCTTCAGAAAACCAACATGTCTGACTGCAAACCCTTTAAAACTCCTTGTGTAGCTTCATCCAGATTGAGTAAAACTGCTGGTACACCTCTTGCAGATCCATCCTTTTACAGAAGTGTTGTTGGTTCCCTTCAATACCTGACCTTTACTAGACCAGATATCAGTTTTTCAGTAAATCAGGTTTGTCAGCATATGCAAGCTCCCACAGATGTTCACGTTGCTGCTGTGAAAAGAATCTTAAGATATCTCAAAGGTACTTCTACATTTGGTATTTCTTATCAAAAAGGTGGTTTGAGTCTTTCTGCCTTCAGCGATGCAGACTGGGCAGGGGATCCGATGATAGGAGATCTACTACTGGGTTTATCCTTGCTTTGGGTAATAATCCCATTCACTGGGGCACTATGAAGCAAACTACTGTGTCTAGGTCCTCCACAGAAGCAGAATTCAAGGCCCTAGCACATACCACTGCTGAACTTACTTGGCTTCAACTATTGCTTAAGGATCTTCAAGTATTACTGCCCCAAGCCCCCACTCTCTGGTGTGATAATGTTTTCATTCTGGCCTTAGCATCAAATCTAGTGTTTCATGGTCGTACGAAGCATATAGATATTGACTTTCATTTTATCAGAGAGAAGGTTCAAAGCAAAGATCTTGTGGTTCATTATATTTCTTCTATTGATCAGCTTGCTGATGTTTTTACCAAAGGTCTTGCTTCTTCTAGATGTCTTCAACTGCGAGACAAACTTATGGTTGGCTCACCATCCATTAGTTTGAGGGGGAATGATAACCAGAGCAACTAATCTAACTGATTAGGATGTTGTAACTAAATCAGTTGTAACTAATCAGCTGATATTTGCCATGTTGGCATTCTGTTAAATTCCAGCTATATCTTCAATGTCTTCATATAAATACTGAAGGCATACTCTTGTACATAAATGAAGGATTTACAATGAAAAATAATCTCTGCATTTCTTCTCTCTGTCTTTTGTGTATTTCTTTCTATCTGTGAAACTCATCAAAGTGTCGCACCCAAATAAAAAGTACTCTCTAGTTGAAACTTTATTTAAATCTCCTTATGAGATCAATATTAGTTAATCAAATAATCTAATAAATAATAGAAATAAATAAAATTCTAATTTTTAATTTTATGTCTATCCAATTCCTTTAGGATCTCTATCAAATAAATAATTGGAACACATTTTGAAAAAAAAATGGCACTGGTAATGGTGGTTTTATTGGTGTAGGAGGCGCTATGTGCTAACTATGTCGTGTGAAGTGGGAGAGATAGAGAGGGAAGAAAAGTGTGGTGGTGGTGGTGGCGAGAGAGAGAAAGAGAGCGAGAGAAGAGGATATCATCATTGCTACTCAAGGACAAAAGAGGGGAAGACGTAACATGGCACAACAATGTTTGTCAGGGGCTTGGATGGATGGCAGATATGGTGTGACGGTGGTGGTGGCGGCGGCGGCGGCAAGCGGTATCAACAAGAACGCTTTTAATACTTACAAAATACATTTTTTTCCTTTTTATTGTATCACTTGTTGAAAGTGGAATCAACAATTCCGCTTTCACCATGAAAACAAAATCAACAATTCCGATTTTAAAAATTGCAATAGATTGATAAATAAATTTAAAAGTGTGGTAAATCGGTATTTTTTTTGTTTGAAAAAAGCAATATTTTGGTAATAGATTCGATTTTTCTACCTATCAAATGGTTATAGTTGTGCTATGTCACTCGGTCAAGAAAAATTGGTAAAAAATTCAGAGTGAACCGAGAAGACTTTAATAAGCACTTAAATCATTATAGCTTTTAGTTAGTGACATTTTGAAACCGGTTTAATCACAAATAATTATTTGCTACACGTTTGTTGACTTAGTTTTTGACGAAGTTGCGGGTAGAGGAAAATTGCCTAAGAGTATATTTATGGAGCACAAAAAATTTCTTGGATAAAATATGATAAAATTGACAAATAATCGAAACCAATGTTGATTTCTTAGAATAATCCACTATTTCGTAAGAATATACACAGCCAATATTCGGTGGAATCTATGCATGGTCGCAACATATATTCCCATTTGATTCTACTCTTATTGGATTCGGCATGTTAGATCAAATGTACATATCAAGTCTTATTCAACAAGAAGTTTAAGCTGATAACAATTCTGAGAAAGATTAAATATGAACCTAGAGAGAACGCGGACCCTAAGGCGCACCCACACGTAGGGGTGTCAAAGACTCAAAGGTGTCGAATTAAACTGTTACGTGTCAGGTTAAACGAGTGACGGGTGAAAAATATGTAAACCCGTACACGATACGTTTAATAAACGGGTGAAAAATCTCAATACGAACACGACATGTTTAATAAACGGGTAACACGACACAACTTGTTTAACCCGCTTAATTTTAAAAACATTATATCAACAAATTTTAATACTCCACTTTTTTTTACTACCAATTGTACTCTTCAAAAAAGAGGAATTTTTAGTTATATCTCATAAAAATCAGACTTGAATGCTTAAAAAAAAAGGCAAGAGGTCATTGCCTTTTATAGACAACTCACCCCTCCCCATCTCCCCTCATTTGTCAATGTGGGACAAAAACAAAAGACGTTAGTTTGTCCTTGTCTTTGAAGTGCTCCCCATCTCTCCTCCTTTGTCTTTGAACTACTACTTTACTTTCTTTTTTTTTCTTTTGTATTGATTTCTTTACTTTTTTTTTTCTTGCTAATTTTTTAAAATAATTATTAATTTATTATTATATTAATTTTATTTAAACGGATAAACGTGTGATAAACGGTTTGACATGTCTCACCCGAACACGGCCCGTTTATTAAACGTGTTTGACGTGTCAACCCGTTTATCACTCAAACCCGTTAAGATCTCACTCAAACCCGCTTAATTTGTGTTGGTTAATCGTGTCGTGTCGTGTCGAATTTTGACAGCCCTACCCACATGTGTGTGGACAAAAGAACAACTAGCCCAAGTAGGTAAGCCAGTAAATGGATCGAATTTTAATCCAAATTTGAATTCGATTAATCGGATATGAATTGATATTTTCTACTGATAATTCAAATCTTAACCTGAATTCGAATCCGATATCTTATATTTCATGGAGTCGGATTTGGATATACCTATATCCGATCTGATTATAATCTGACTCGAATTATTTATATATTTATATATAAATATTAAAGAAATTAAGTGAATATATGTCGCCACCCGCTTCGATCGAGCCTAACTTCACTTCGGGTATAAGTGTGGGTGCGGTTAAATATTATTGAAGTATAAATAATTAAGTTACACAATACTTTACGTTTTTAGAGTGGATTGATATTTAATAGGAAAAATGTCATCTACACCCCTTCTAAATAGGTCTATCTTCAATGATACCCCTTACTTTTTCTGAAATTTCACTACACTTTCTTCTAGTTTATATGTCCTCTTCACCTAGACCCCCTACCGTAACCACCCGTTACTGACCATTAGAAAAGTGCTGATGTCATACCAAATTTTTTATTAAATACCAATTTTACCCTTCTTATTCCGTATGAAACCCTTATTTCACCACATTTCTCTCTCTCTCATGCCTCAACAACCCAATCACTTGGCTACAAAAACAACGTGGCAATGAACCCAAGCCACTGGTCCTAGCATGAATCGGTGAAGAATAATGTAAAAAAATCACATAAAAATAAAAAATTTAGTGCTATGAATCGGTGACACCGTAAAAAAAAATTACAAAAAAAACCGTTGATACTGTACGCTTAAATATAATACAAGGAAAAAATTCAAAATAATTTTTTTTTTTAAAACGTGACACCATACACTTAAACATAATACAAGAAAAAAATTTAAAATAGTTTTTCCAGAAAAAAAAAAACCAGTGACATCGTACGCTTAAACATAATATAATGAAAAAATTCAAAATAATTCTTTTAAATTTTTTTTAAAAAAAAAAATTGGTGATACCATATGCTTAAACATAATACAAGAAAAAAATTCAAAATAATTTTTTTAGATAAAAAATTTAAAAAAAAAAAAATTGGTGACATCGTATGCTTAAACATAATACAAAGAAAAAATTCAAAATAATTTTTTAAAACAAAAACCAGTGACACCGTACACTTAAACATAATACAAGGAAAAAATTCATAATAAATTTTTATATTTGAACTCTACAAAGGAGGGTATCTGTGTCATTTTTCTTACTTGTATTTAGGGGTGTCCATGGGCCAGGTTACCCATAAGTCCTGTTACCCGGCTCGAAAAAATAGGCCCGAAGCCCGATAATTGGTCCACCCGAGACCGAGCCCAATAGGGCTTGTGTTTGCCAACAAACCCATTATCCGACCCGAAGCCTGACCCAAGAGGCCGCCCAAGAGCCCAGCCCACCCACTCTTCCTTTGAAAAATAGTTATACTTTTAGACCATTAAATTTGAAACTTTGAAATAAGTCTCTCAATAATGAAATTTGAAGTTTTAAAAATTTAGATATTATAAATAATGTATTATTTTCTTTTCCATGTGTTAGGCATATAAGTTTTAAATGGTAGAGTAATGCAAATGACAGATAAGTTAGTAGGTGTCAACCTAGTTAGGATTTATTCATTCTATTGAATGTAGTTCATTATTTTATTTTTATCTATTTTGATTCAAAAATATAATTTACACAAATATTAAGTTACAAAAATATTCATTATTTTTAAATAAAGATGTATATAAAAAAGCCCGCAAAAAGGCCCACCCAGCAAGTCCACCCACAAGCCCGCCCAATAGGTTCACGGGTAGCCTACCCCTACCCAAAGTCCGCCCCGCCCCGCCCCGCCCGATAACTTACTTGGGTAAGGGCTTGGGCCTACACTACCCAAGCCCGGCTCGAAAAAATTTAGCGGGCCTAGCCCGGCCGGCCCATTGACACCCCTACTTGTACCATTGGTGGATTTATATCAGCAAATAATATCACCTGGTAGGTGATATTCATTAAAGTCATGTACAAGGGATAAATGTTACTGTACAAACCGGGTCGGTATTGTAACCTGAAAAATAGTACTCCACATAAAATGCCAACCAAACATGGTAATAAGTGGGCCCCAGGTACTATTTACTCTATCTCACTTCCTAATACCTCATATATCCGGCAAACAAAAATGTTCATACTTACAAGAAATAGGAATATGTATTTATACATAGTTTAATGAAAAAGAATTGGTGAATATGTAAATCTTTATAAAATTCATGGGTAAAATAGTAAACCGTGTGTTTCCGTCACGTCTGTTAACCGACCAACACTGACATGGGAGGTCAATGAAATTTCAGAAAAGGCAGGGGGTGTCGTTGAAGATAAACCTATTTAGAGGGGGTGTAGATGAAATTTTTCCTATTTAATATGGTATCAAAGCAGGAGCTCCTGTGTTATTATTAAAAAAAATTTCCATGAGGGGACGTGTGGAAGTATAAATACTTAAGTTACATAATTTTCTACAATTTAAGCTTTTGGAGTTGATGATTATTCAACAAATATAAAAAATTAGGGTTAATAACACTTTTGGTCAATAAAATATGCATTTTTTGTCAGTTAGTCCTCATCTATGAAGCACAGATACGGATACGGCAATACGGGATATGACGATACGGATACGGCGATACGGCAAAACTTAAAAAAATAGGATACGGATACGGCTAGGATACGTCCATAAAATATATATATATATTTTAATTTTATTATTATATTTAATGTAATAATTATGATTTATAAAGTGAATCACACATCTAACAAAAATATATAATAATAACTAACAATTCTATCATTTATAAATCATATATTCTATAATATATTTGTAAATAAGGGCTCAAACATATTTGCTCTTGTGTCCCTATATTTTTTAAAAAATTCAAGTAATACCCCGCCGTATCCGAAGACTATCTTAAGCGTATACGGCCGTATCCTAAGCGTATCCAGCCGTATCCGAAAATCAAATTTATTTTTTTAATTTTAGGATACTTCTCAGCCGTATCCGATACGTATCCGACCGTATCGGAGGCGTATCCGTATCCAAAACGTATCCGATACCGATACTTTGACCATTTCGATGTATCCGTGTTTCATAGGTCCTCATTATATCAATTTGATCACTAAAGTATTCAATTCTTGTTAATTTGGTTCATACATAGACAAACCGTTAAGTTTTTTAACGGAAGTGACCATATGTCATTTTTTTAGACAGTATCACGTGTCCAACACGTGATAAGTCCGTCAAAAAACTTAACAGTCCGTTTATGTAGGGACGAAATTGACACGAATTGAATATTTGAGGGACCAAATTAATAAAATTAATACAATGAAAACTAAACTGATATAAAATACATACTTTAGAAATTAAAAATATTATAAACCCTATAAGCTATCAATCTATTTCGGTAGGAGAACCAGAAAAAAGGAAAGAAAATAACAAGAAGAGAATTACCCGATGCAAAGAGAAGACAGAGCACGAGAATCAGCCCAAAGAACTTAGTGTCCATACTTAACTTTAAATATTGTTCTTCCTCTATATTTTTCATTGGTAGCAACCACAAGATGGATGATGTTCAAACCCCGAACCTAATTTATAGTAGGTTAGGGAGACTAATTATTGCTTCTTTATCCTCTTTTTTCTCTAATACTTCTTTAGTGATGCAATCTCACGTCTAAATCTATGAATATAAGGCCAATATTCAAAATCTATGAATATAAGGCCAATATTAATGATGCAATCTCACGTCTAAATCAATACATCTTTGTTCAAGTAATTTAATAATGTAACTTACCAAAAAAAAAAAGTAGTAATTAAAATTTAAGTTATAAGATTGATTGTTTGATGAAATAAACTGAATTGTTGTTCTACCTTGTGTTTCAGGAGCTTTGTGCTTTATTGCACAGATGAAAAGGAAAACAAGACAACAAAGGAGACGGGGTGGGGCCTGTAGTTCAGAGTATTAGAACACGTGACTACGAACTACGGAGTCGGGGGTTCAAATTTATGCAGTTGAGCACATTGTGCCTACATCTACAAACTAAATGTTCAACGAATTACATCAATGTTTATTCACTGATGCTTGTTTACATAAAACTCAACTTTATTTATAGGGTGACAAATACATAAGATAAAATAAATATCCCTCATACTCATTATGTATACTTTTTCGACCAAGTAAATAATAACAAATTTCTTTGGATCCTATTATATCTCGATGTTGAACATCATCTATTCTAAAAGCTTAAAATGATAAAGAGTAATGTAACATAATTATTTATCTATTAATTCTCTTCACGTGTGGCGCCCTAAACTCTCCTTGGGTGGTTCATCCACGTGATTGTTTTTTGTTGTAAGTGTGTGTAGTGATTTAGTATGATTTAAACTCAGGACCTCTAGATTCTGATATTATATTCAACACGTTTGACTCTAAAAGCTTAAATTCATATAGAGGGGTGTAATGTAAGTGATGGGTTCTCGGAAATAGGGGCCCAAGTTCAATGTGTTAACCAGTTATCTCGGAGCGAATATATGGGACAGTAAAAACGAATACAACAGTGTGGGGAAGACAAGAACACAATGTAAGTGGTTCACTTTAGTTGAGAGACTAAAGCTACGTCCACTATAAGGGAGTCCTTTGCTCCTTGGAGGTATATTATTCAAGCTTATGGTGGTTACAATGGTGTAGCAAGCTCAGGGCCTTTACAGTATTCAAGTGTGTTGAGTGCCTGATAGAGCAAGGGAAAGAGATCCTCCCCTACTATAATGGAACAATGTTCTATTTATACAAGTGGTAAACCCTAGGGTTTCCTGTGACTCCTCTCCCCTTTCTGTTGATTATGTGGTCCCTCATCTGTCCTGCAGCCGTCTCTGCCATGCGATGCCACTACCCCCTGCCGTCTCTGACCAGCTATGCGCACCAACACGCTCAGTATCAAGGAGTGCGTGTCTGTTGTGAGTGTCAGAAGTGGTCCCCTTATCCTTGGGACACGTGGCATGACGAAGAGGCTTTAAGACAGACATTGGGCTGAACTTCCTTCTTGGAATGACATGTGGCTGAGCTAGACCGGGGCTTTTAGGTCCATTGGTATCGCTGGCCTTTCCCTGTGGGCTCTTTGATTATGGCGGCCCATACTCAGGATTCCATCCTTATCGATAAGTATTTATTTATAATAATTCAAAAAGATAAATATTGACAAATATAAACTGTTATTAATACGTGAGAAAATAACATTTCTCATGGGCTTTTGAATTTTGGAGTTGAAAAAGGATGGGAGTTTCTAATCCTGTGGCCACCAAGTCAACAAGATTATACTGAAACCATAATACCGTTGGCTGCCGCAATCTTTCCTCTACCCAGGGAACAACTGGATGACTTACAAATTCCTTTTCTCATCTCTTGAATGTGTAATGTCTCATATCTCGTGAACGATGAAAAATTTAGTACCTCAATAACGATGAAATCGATGGTGATTATTCTAGAAATTGAACTACCCTAATCAAGCAAATTGTGTACACCTTCTCCCAATAAGACGAATAAACTATTGTAGACCGGGGTTTGACCGACACTCTAATACTCTTGTTAATAAAGACTCTAAAATTAAGTAAGCAATTAGCAAGGAAAGAAGTGCATTCCTTAGACTTAAGTTCATCCGATATTTATAAGAGTGTACCTCAACTGTATAGGATTTAGAATCTGGTTATAATAGAATGACACACTTTTATATTCTAGCTAGACCTTCCCCAATTCGTGTTTGAACCTTTCTAGTTTTCTTTTCTCATTAGCCCTTTTTTCAAGTCACATTTATAATGTGGACCAGTGAATAGGCAGTTTCCTTATCGATTGCCTATGACAACATTTTATCATTGACGATAGCCTAATTATCATTTGGTCAGGTGGATCTAGTCCTTATCCCTTGAATTGTGGATCTTGAGCTTCATTCGAGTATTTGATTCATTCAAAGTGTCTTTAACACATTTGCTCCGTCTGCACAAACTGCTTAAAAGTTTTGCTATCAAAAATGTTTGCAAGGACTGATTCCAATTTTGGTCCGTTGAAACTGATGCCTGCTTTGTTAGACCATTTTTGGCTCGGCCAAAGGCACTTTGTTTCTCAGTCCCTTCTAACTTTTGTCATGTGCCCTATGTCACATGCCTATATTAAATGCTTTAATCATGCATATAGATATTCTAAACGCCTTCGACTCGCATTCCACAATATTGTGCATTTTGAACTCGCCAAGGTTTTAAAATTTTATTATACTATAAAACAATCAAATTATGGATGAGAGGCCTTGAGAAGACTTCTCTCTCTAAATACTAAATTATTATAATTTATAAATATTTAATTAGCTAACATCAATCAAAACATTACATGTGTCATTTGTAACGACTCTCACCATTTTGTTAAAACTATTTCAAAATTTACATTTTTCATCATCTTTCGTAATTATTAAAATTACAAGTAGTCCGTCCCGTACCATACACGAGATTATAATTCGTGTTTTTAAAATTTATTTACTTATTTTTATTTTATTACTTGAGAAGTTAAATAAATAATTTTATAAATTTTTGGGAGATAAAAAGTGTTTTTTTTTTTTTGAAAATTTTAAAAAAATAATAGTTAGCTATTGAAGAGTTGATGGGTATTTATCTATGATACATGTCAGCGTCTGATTGGAGGGAGTCTTAAGTTTTGATTTTAAATTCTAAGAAAAAAGGAAAGTGAGAGAAAAGGCTTCTCAAGTCACCTCCCACCTAATTTGATTGTTATTGATGATACTTAAAATAAACCCCAGACACCAGCTCTGAAAAAGAGCTCAGCCCGGGATATCAAGAAGAATAAGCCGAGCTCATCCGGCCATGATCTGAGCTCATCCAGTCGGTACCAGAGCTCCCAACTGAAGACACGAGCTGAGGAGTAACAAGAGGGCAGCAAAATGACAGCGGATACCCTCGCAAGGGGAATTAAGCCAATCCAAGGCGTGAAACCCGTTACCAACCAGGATCCTCTCCTTAAGCCAAGGAGAGAATCCCATGATAAAAGGGAAAGAACTCGCCATACGAAGCCAGCCATAAGAAGTTTAGGCAACTCCGAGATTATAGATGAAGATAGGGCACGATCCCTACAATAAAGAAAGTAATTCCGAATTAGAGGTAAGCATGAGGCTATAAAAGAGGGGGACAACCTCCATTGAGGGCAAGGACTGGGAGAAACCCTAATTCCCTGGCTATTCGACTGTAATACCTTGAATACTGGCAATAAGAAAGTAAGGAGCGAGAGACTCCATTACCGAGTGGATTAGCCGAGCTCAAGCCGGTGAACCACTATAACTTTCTTGTGTTATTCTCCCTTTCCCTGTCCCCCAGAGCATTTCATTGACATCATCATACACGAGCCTTGTAGCTCAGACACCATTTCACGAACTTATATCGATTCATTCAGTCCCATAGCTCATTCGTGTATATTTACGCTATCAGTTTGGCGCCGTCTGTGGGAACGACTGTTCCTTCTACAAATAAACTGATCCTTCAGTAATTGATGGTAACAACACGAAATATGAGCAGAAGTCAAACAAATCTACCACGAATGCAAGACCAGCAAGAAGCCACCAATGGCAGACAACCCGAGAATATCCCAGAGGTTAATTCCCCCATCAATAATGAGATGGATGCCCTTCGTCTCGTCAACCAACGTTTACTAAGGGAGAATGCAGAGCTATCAAGGCTCGTACAGCACCCGCAGGAGACACGACCGGCCCAAGAAGGCCAGGATAATTCCCCTCATAGGGGACAACGGCACTGGGACCCCCTTAGAGAGGTCAGTGAAGGAGGAGAAGACAGCCAGACCAGAGGACATGTTCCATACATACCCCCTAGGAATGACCATAACGATGAGGTGCAAAGCCAGAACGATGGGGGTGAGAGGGACGATTTCCTCCCTTACTCGCAAGACAGGAGATAGCGGCACTAGGAGCAACACTTCAAAGACATCCAGGAAGAGCTCAGCCACATGAAGGAGGCTGTAAAGAGCAAGGCTCCTGTTACAATGGATGTCTTGGTTCAGCAAACTGAGTCCCATTCACCACGGGGGTGTTACACTTTCCTCTCCCACCAAAGTTCAGAATGCCTCAGATAGAGGTCTTTGACGGATCGAAAGATCCCGTGGATCATCTCAACACTTACAAGAACCAGATGGAGCTACACGGATATCAGGATCCTGTACGCTGCAGAGCTTTTGCCATCACACTGAAAGGCTCCGCCCTAAATTGGTTTCATAGGCTCCCTCCAGCCTCGATCTCATCCTTTAAAGAGCTCTCCATTGCTTTTGTATCTCACTTTATAGGAGCCCAGATATACCGAAAGCCGAGCTACCACCTGCTGAATGTGAAGCAGGGTCCCCAAGAAAACCTGAGGTCTTATGTCCAAAGATTTAACTCGGAGACATTGAAGGTAGACGTCCCAGACGAAAAATTCACCATAACTGCCTTTATTGCAGGGTTGGGAGTGCAGTCAAAGGATCTGATGTTCTCCATATCAAAGAACCCTCAGGCAAGCATGGCTGAGGTGTTAGCCAAATCGAAAAAATATATAAATGGTGAAGAGACACTCCTTTCCAAAGTGGGGGGTACATCCTCACGAAGGGAGAAGGAGAAAGAAGAAAAGAGAAGGGACCGGAGTCCCAAGAAGGAAAGAGGGCGAGAAAGGTCCCCCAGAAGGGATAGGGACCGTTCGCCAAAAAGAAGAGGAAATGTCAGAGATCGCTTGGGCCCCATGCAGCCTGAACTGCAGCCCAGATATGGGCCTCAGCGATTCACCCCACTCACAGCCGCTGTGTCGCAAGTTCTATATGAGGTCCAAAACGAGAAGTTCTTAAGATGGCCACCTCGGATGAAGGCAGACCCAGCCAAAAGAGACCCCACTAAGTACTGTGATTACCACCGAGATTATGGTCACCACACTGATGACTGCATTCAGTTAAAGAAAGAGATCGAGTTTCTGATCCAGCGAGGTCAGCTACGCCGTTTCGTAGCCCACGACAACTAGAACCGAGCTCTTCCACCTCCACCACCTCAACAGCCGGCTCCTGTAGCACTTCAGCAGCCTCTGGGTGAGATCAGAGTGATATCTGGAGGGTCCGCGGGAGGCGGAGAATCTAGCTCAGCCAAGAAAGCACACCTCTGCCGGATCAGAGCTGAAGAAGCTCTCGAAGTGCACGCTGTATCCAAAGCACCACGCTTAGATACAGCTATCACTTTTTCAGATGCTAATTTAGAAGGATGCCAGTACCCTCATGATGACCCGTTGGTGGTGCGTGTTGTGGTGGCTAATAGAACTGTTCATCGGGTTCTCATCGATAACGGGAGCTCGGCAGATATCATTTTCGCACCCGCGTTTGACAAGATGGATGTAGGAAGAGGGAGACTTGAGCCAGTAAGCACTCACCTGTTGGGATTCTCCGGGGAAAGGGTCCTCCCCCTAGGCTCGATCCAGCTCGTGCTCACCCTAGGGGACCCACCTTGCCAAACCACTACCACCGTAAAATTCCTAGTAGTCGATGCACCCTCTGCATACAACATCTTGCTTGGAAGGCCATCCCTTAACTCTATGAAGGCAATTCCATCTGCCTATCATTTAGTCGTGAAATTCCCTACAGATAATGGAATCGGAGTAGTCCGAGGAGACCAGCGGGTAGCAAGGGAATGCTATATGGCCTCTATAAAAAGGAAGGAGGTTGAGAACATCCAACTGGATGAGCTCGACATGAGATATGAAATGGAGACAAGACCAATGCCATCGGAAGAGCTGGAACTAGTTCAACTTGATGAAAAGCCAGAACACCTCGTTTATGTGGGTTCCAGACTAAGCACAGAGCTCAAAGGTCTCCTCATCCAGTTCCTAAAACAGAATATAGGAGTGTTTGCTTGGAAGCAGGAAGACATGGAGGGAATTATCCTTCGGTTATTACTCACAAGCTAAGCGTAAATCCAACTTGCAAACCCGTCAAACAAAAGAGGAGGAGTTTTGCCCCGGAAAGAAAAAGGGCAATTAACGAGGAGGTCGGCAAACTCCTCCATGCCAAGGCCATCAGGGAAGTTGACTACCCTACCTGGTTGGCGAATGTGGTTCTCGTCAAAAAAACTAATGGCAAATGGCGACTGTGCATTGACTTTACTGATCTCAATCGAGCGTGCCCCAAGGATAGCTTTCCTTTACCTCGGATTGACCTAATAGTGGACGCCACAGCCGGGCATGAGCTCCTTAGCTTCATGGATGCCTTCTTTGGATACAACCAGATCAGGATGGATCCCAGCGATCAGGAGAAGACCTCCTTTGTAACTGAACAGGGAACATACTGTTATCAGGTCATGCCCTTCGGGTTGAAGAACGCTGGAGCCACTTACCAGCGATTGGTAAATAGGATGTTCCAAAAACAGATAGGAGCTTCCATGGAAGTTTACATCGATGATATGCTGGTAAAGTCATTAAAAGCAGAGCTCCACATCGAGCACTTAGCTGAATCGTTCCGAATCCTAAAGGAATACAAAATGAAACTCAACCTTGCGAAATGCGCATTTGGGGTTTCGGCAGGAAAATTCCTGGGTTTTATAGTTAGCAGCAGAGGGATTGAAGCTAACCGAGAGAAGGTTAGGGCAATGGTGGAAATGCAATCACCATCCAACACAAAGGAGGTGCAACGCTTGACAGGCAAGATAGCTGCCTTGAGCCGTTTCGTGTCCAGATCAAGTGATAAATGCCAGCCATTCTTTCAGATATTAAAAAAGGCGTTCCAGTGGGATGCCCAGTGTGAAGAAGCATTTAAAGCCCTAAAAGATTATATGAGCTCTCCTCCTGTTCTGGTGAGCCCCTTAGAGGGGGAAGTCCTTACTCTGTACCTGGCGGTCTCAGATTTTTCGACAAGTGCAGCACTGGTTAGGGAACGTGACAAAGCTCAGCAACCAGTCTACTACTGTAGCAGAGCTCTGAGGGGGGCAAATGAGAGATATCCAAAGATGGAAAAGCTCGTCTTGGCGCTGGTGACAACAGCCAGAAGACTCAGGCCCTATTTCCAGGCTCATACTATCGAGGTTCCAACAGACCAGCCGATGAAGCAAGTTCTACTTAAGCCCGAGTCCTCGGGAAGGTTGGTTAAGTGGGCCATAGAGCTCAGTGAGTTTGACATTAGATACAAGCCAAGAACTGCCGTCAAAGGGCAAATTTTGGCGGATTTTATCGCAGAGTTTACAGCAGCAACGCCTATGGAGACCACAGATTTAATTCCAGACCTCCCCATATGGAAGTTTTCAGTAGATGGAGCTGTCAACGCTCAGGGAAGCGGTGCAGGAATGATCTTGACCTCCTCAGAAGGAATAGATGTTGAGTACGCCCTTAGATTTGGGTTCAAAGCTTCAAATACTGAGGCAGAATATGAAGCTGTCATCGCTGGGCTCAATCTTGCCCATTCTATGGAAGCGGAGCAGCTGGAGATCTGCAATGACTCTCAGTTGGTGGTAAAGCAGATAGAAGAGTGTTATGAGGCAAGAGGCGAAAAGATGATCCTTTACCTCAAAAAGGTACAAGAACTAATGAAAAAATTTGTGCAGGTTAAGGTCAGACACGTGCCTAGAATAGAGAATTCACGAGCAGATGCTCTGGCGAGATTAGCGACTGCCTCTCAAGAAGATCTGGATAGGCTAATACCAGTGGAGCACCTTCCAGAGCCTTCAGTAAGTATCAATGGAGAGGACATTCTACCAATCGAAGCTCAGCCGAGCTGGATGGACCCCATCATTGGGTACCTGCAGAATGGGGCTCTGCCAAGTGATGCTAAGGAGGCATCCAAGTTGAGAACCAGGTCGGCCAGATTTTCATTACTACAAGGAAGTCTGTACAAGCGAGGATTCTCAACGCCTCTCCTTAAATGCGTGGGGGATGAGGATGCTAACTATATACTCAGAGAGGTACACGAAGGAATATGTGGCAATCACATAGGAGCTCGGGCCTTAGCAGGAAAAATACTGAGACAAGGGTATTATTGGCCAACCATGCTCAAAAACGCCACCGATCTAGTAAGAAAATGTAAGACGTGCCAAGAGCATGCCAATGTGTCCCACTGTCCTCCCGAACTCCTAACCTCGGTAGTAAGCCCATGGCCCTTTCAGCAGTGGGGTTTGGACATTCTTGGACCCCTTCCCACCGGTGTGGGGCAATGTAAGTTTGCCATCATAGGAGTGGATTACTTCACCAAATGGGCGGAGGTCGAACCTTTAGCAACAATCACTGAGCAAAAAGTTCAAAACTTCGTTTGGAAATCAATAGTTTGCAGGTTTGGGGTTCTCCGAGCGGTCGTGTCTGACAATGGGAAACAGTTTGACAATGCAAAATTTAAAAGCTTTTGTGCTGAGCTTGGGATCAAGAACTACTTCTCAGCTCCTGCACATCCCCAATCCAATGGGCAAGCAGAGGTCACAATCAGAACTATCAAGTCGGCATTGAAGACCAAATTAGAAAACCTGAAAGGCAAATGGGTGGAGTACATCCCTGAGATATTGTGGGCCTACAGGACAACCGTCAGGTCGGCGACTCAGGAAACCCCCTTTGCTTTGGCCTTTGGAACCGAGGCAGTAGCTCTTGTGGAAGTAGGGCTCCAATCACCAAGGGTGGAATTTGCAGATACGGAGCACAATGATGAATCTCTCCTATTAAACCTTGACCTCTTGGATGAAAAGAGAGACAGAGCTCTACATTGTGTCCGCATTTACCAGAGGAAAACTGCAAGGTATTACGACAGGAAGGTAAGGCACAGAAGTTTTAAGACCGGAGACTTAGTACTTAGAAGGCTTCTGCTTGCAAGAAAGGATCCCACGCATGGGAAATTGGGACCCAATTGGGAAGGGCCCTATATCGTGTCAAGAGTAATCAGACCAGGGAACTACGAATTACAAACAGAAGAAGGAAAGGTCCTACCTCATTCCTGGAATGCCGAGCACCTTAAGAAGTTTTTTCAGTAAGTATTATTTGTAATAAAGCTATTTTCTAATAAGAACAAACAAGTCTTGTGTTCACCCTTATATGGCTTCCGAAGCAAAAAGATGAGCTCTTCAACTCATAAACAAACGATAAGCTCCTAAGCTTATAAAATTCAAGATGAGCTCTTCAGCTTATGAACAAGCGATAAGCTCCTAAGCTTATAAAATTCAAGATGAGCTCTTCAGCTCATGAACAAGCGATAAGCTCCTAAGCTTAGAAAATTCAAGATGAGCTCTTCAGCTCATAAACAAACGATAAGCTCCTAAGCTTATAAAATTCAAGATGAGCTCTTCAGCTCATGAAAAAGCGTTAAGCTCCTAAGCTTATAAAATTCAAGATGAGCTCTTCAGCTCATGAACAAGCGATAAGCTCCTAAGCTTAGAAAATTCAAGATGAGCTCTTCAGCTCATAAACAAACGATAAGCTCCTAAGCTTATAAAATTCAAGATGAGCTCTTCAGCTCATGAAAAAGCGTTAAGCTCCTAAGCTTATAAAATTCAAGATGAGCTCCTCAGCTCATAAACAAATGATAAGCTTCAAAGCTTATAAAAGCGAGATGAGCTCTTCGGCTCATGAATAAACGGCAAGCTTCTAGGCTAAAGAAATTCAAAGCAAATTCAAGGCTGGTCTCTTCTCGGAGACACCGCGGTCCTTGTGCACTGCCTGCGCACAGCGAAGATCACTTACGAAATCAGTTGGAAGCCAAGGTCAGTGCCAACATGATTTTCTGTTTTCCACCAATGTTCGACCTATGGAACCAGTTAGGGACTAAGAATTCGAAATGAGCTCCCTAGATTTGCATATTTAAAAAAGGAAGGAACGGATGTTCAGAGTATCAGATATTACAAATATTTAGAAAGAAAGTCATAGTTTGACATCATTCAAGAAAAGAAGAAGACACAGGTGGGGCAGAGCTCCTATCTCTTCCTAAGCTATGACTTCAGCTCAGCCACTTCCTCCTTCAGGCGAGCGTTCTCCTTCTTCAGCTCATCTCTTTCTTACCCAGCCTTATGGAGAGACTCAAGAAGCTTTTGGTCTGCTGGGGTAAGGAAGATAGTGGACAGGGAATCGGGAGAAAAGGAGCCCTCCCTCTTACGCCTCTTTGAGCTAGCACCAGTGTCCCCTTCCTCGTCGGAATCATATTTCTCATCAGAATCAGAGAAAGAAGTTCAGGAAGAGTAGGGAACGAAGGAAATCTCATACTCAGTAGCCTCGGCCCCAAGCAAATAGAGGTTTGCACTGGTCATCAGCTCAGAGTAAGTCTTGGACTCCACCTGCAGCATCTGGTCTATAGTCACCCTCTCCGGTACATCCACATCAGGAGGACCTGGCCAACAAAAATGTAATGAGAATATACCTTCAAGGAAAACACATACTCAAAAGAGCTCAGCTAGGACTTACTAATGCGAGAGTAGCTCTTCCAAGACCGTGGGACCCTAGTTTTACGACAACGATCTTCAGCAGACCGCCAGGACTCCCCAGAAGCAAAAAAGAAATGTTTTAACCATCCATCGGGATTGGGGGGAAAGCCTAGAACCAAGGGGCGCAATTTAAAATTCCTCCAGCGGAAGAAGCTGAAGCAGGCAGCATCATCTTCCTCTATCTCGAAGAAATACAGAAACTCGGAGACGTAGGGGAACCTACCGATGCCATGAAGGCGCCAGAACAAGAAGAAGCTCACCATAACTGCCCATCCTCGTGGGGAAAGGCGAGAGGGGCATAAGCCATAGTAGGCGAGAACTCGCCCTATGGCAGGATGAATGGGAAGGCGAAGTCCCATATCCATGGCGCCTTCAAAAAAGCAAACTTCCCCTCGAGGAAGGTAGTTACAGGGCTCGTCGGGGGTAGGAACCCGTAAGGGTAAGTCAAGGTCAGGAAAAAAACGTTCCCTAATGGTTTCCAGATCAGAAGAAACCATGGTTGATGGAGACAGACAATAACGATGCCATGTCCATTCAATCCCGTAGGAAGTCCGTTCTTGGAACAGAGAGGAAGCAGGAGCAGCCATTAAAGCTTGCGAGGAAAGTAGAGGGTGGCCACGAAGAATCCAAGAAGAAATTCAGGAGTATTCTTGGCAAAGGGAGAAGAAGCTTAGCAGAATAGAGGAAACTTAAAGAAGGCAGCAGGTTTTAGGGAACCAAGAAGCATATCGAGTCCCTTTAGTTTCCTAATTAATGAAGACAGTTATGATTATGGAAAACGGTTGGGAAAAAGGCGGGAAAAGGAAATAACCAAGATAACCCTCCTATTGCACTCAAAACGACCAAAGAAAATCCTGGCCCCGCCCAAGTAGTGTGTTCTTCAGATCTGAGCTCAGATCGGTCAAAAGCTGAACATCTACGTGGCAAGTATTTGAGACCTGCAGTCCCAAGAGCCCTGTTCGCATCAGAATGGAAAAGTTCCTGATGAGCCGTGGCATAATTTGAAGCAGGGTTGAAGCACTTCTCAAACAAAAGGATAGATATCCCTAAAATACCAACTATCGAGCTCAACAGCTCAGAAGAGGCCATTGAACACAATACCAAGTCTCTTACACCCTTCAAATTTAGTAATTTTGCTTTAAGAAGTGCACATCACCCCTTAAAGCAAAAGGGGGCAAGGGGGAGTGCAAGAAGAAGAGAGGAAAATTCTGAAGAATAAAATTATGAAAAAGCCGCCTGGCCTACATCTCAGACACATTACATATCACAATTCAAGGTGAGATTCAGAAAATGCTCTATGAAGTTTATATTCCAAAAACGCAAATTCGAAGTGCAAAGAAAAATGAAAAGTTACATGAGCACAGAAACGGCTCTAAGTGTCTAGGGAGGGAATAATTGAAGGATCTCGCAGCTCGGTTGGTGGCCCCTCAGCAGCAGAAACAAGGGAGGAACTTCCAGAAACGTTCTGGATCCCTGCTTTCGTTAATCCCGGATCTTGAGCAAGGACCTCGGTCACCAAATCAGCTGAAAATAGCGTGGTGGAAGGAGCAGCAGAAGAAGCAGTGGGTAGCTCAGGAGTTATGGCGGGAAGCTCCGAAGTTAAGACAAGAGCGCCGGAGGTCCCAGAGGCAAGCGCATCTTGACTCAAGGCTGTGGCTGAGGGGGCAGAGGCTTCCTCCTCATTTTCAGAACCAGACCCCTCCATCTCTTCTTCAGTGGGGGTTGAGAAGTTGAAGTCGAGACCAGGGAAAGCCTTCATAGCCTTGCGCCTAAAAGCAAGCCATCCAATAGCCCACAAGGTGGTGGCCTCATCTCTCAGCTCAACAATCTCTTTGTCCCTCTGTTGGACCAAACATTTCTGCTCCTCGAGCTCCTCACAGAGCTTACCGTTAGCCTCATTGAGGGCAAGATAATCTTGATTGGCCTGGATGAGCTCTTTCTTGGCGTCAAAAGCCTCCTGGTTAGCCTTGGACCACGCTTCAACCTTAAGCTACAGGTCTTCCTTCACCAACTTCAGCTCATCTCGAGCCTTCTTTTCCCCCTCCTCAGCTCTGACCTTGACGGTCAGTGTATGTTTGAGGTCGGAGGCCTGCTTCACCGTCTGCTCTTTGAGGCTCTCCACCCGAGCTCTGAGATCTTCGTTCTCAAGAGACAATTCAGAAACCTGGGCCTTATACTTCTTCAGAACCTGGAAAGAGCTCTCTTGGGACCGAACCCGATGCAGTAGACCATTCACATGAAGTACAGCCTGAAAATGCGAAAGAACGCATAAGACCACGAAACAGAAATAAGTAAAGAAGGAGAAGTGATAGCGCTTACAGCAGCTGCTCCTTGAAGAGCCGAAGAAATGGACTCCTCAAGAGGCATAGAAGCAGCCTTCAGAACATCAGACTCAGAGAAAATAGAAGAAAGCGCCCCTGCGGCAAGATCCATGTTGTCAAAGAAGGAATCCTCATCTCCTTCTGATTTTCTCTCGGTCTTCCCAGAAGCAGTGTACGAGAACTTTCCGAGTTGGAGGTCAGGGATCACTCCCAAGGCTTTCTCAACCTCAGAGGAGGAAGGAGAAGCCTGGTCTCCCTTTCGAGCAGGCACCGACCCAGGATGGGTCACTAGAGGAGGACAGGTGACTACATGTTGAGGGATGCTGGATGTGGGAGGCGGTGCCTTGATGGGAACCAATTCTGTAGTAGCAGAGGGGGGTGAAGGCACCTCCAACCTGGGAATTTTAGCTCGAGTGTTTGGACCACTCCCAGAGCTGACCCGAGCCTTGCCTTTTCCAGACCTGCCACCTTTCATCAGTTCTGCAACTTTAGCCTGAATCTCTTTTGGAGTGAACTTCATGGTAGAAGGACCTGGAAGATCTGGAGGGAATGAGGAGATGTAAGGAGAAAAAGAAGAAGAGGGAAAGATGATGAAAAGAGGAAAACAAGTGACGATGAAATTACCTTCGTCAGCTCCCAAAACGGATAATGGAATTGCTAAAGTCACCACAGGTGGACTCAGACCTAGCTGCACCAAATTTCGTGACTCAATCAGGTCGGCGTACCTCTCTGGCTTGATCTTATCCAACTTTGCCAGCACTCTCTTATCCTCAGGACTGAGCTCAAAACGATCACCTGAAAAGAAGAAAGTATGCGAATAAGAAAAAGACAAGAGCCCAATAAATCCCAGAATCAGAGCTCAGTCGGCTCAAGTGAAGACTCACGTAAGTTGTCTGGTTCAGCCCAAGCCATAGGAATATCGAGAGTATCTGTCTTATCAGCAGGATTGTACTCCCAATTGGTGCCCTCGACAAAAAAGAAATGCTCTTTCCAGTGCTTATGAGAGGTCGGAATGTCAGAGATAAGCTGCCTAACGCTGGCGCGCTTAGAGGCATACAAGAAACCTCCAGAGGTCGGTTTGACATTGAAGAACTCTAGGAACAAAGAAAGACTAGGAATCCCAAGTTTATGCTTCTTAAAAATGACTAGAAAACCAACCATGACGTCGAAGAAGTTGGGAGAGATCTGGGAAGGGCACACATGAAAATGCTGCAGAATGGCCTTGATAAAGGGATGCAGAGGAAAGCGGAGACCATTTTCAAAGGCGGCAAGGAAAAAACAGACCCTATTGCGTACTTGTTCTACATAGTAGACAGATTTGTCGGGACACCAGGGTTCGACCCCAGGGGGAAAACCATACCGAACCTTATAAGCTTTCATTAGCCCAGGGGCCTCTTTGCTGTACCCCACAGACTCGGCATGCCTGAAGGCAGACCCCAAATACGAGGTTTTCTCCTCAACCCCGACTCCACTCACCTTAACTTTGCCTTTGTCAGGTCTGGAGGGCTTGGGAGAGGAGGCAGAGGGGAGGTCCTCGGTACCCACCTCGGTCTCTACAGCCTCTACGCCAGGAAAATTGTCAATTTCATTCCCTACATCCCCTAAATCGGTGTCCTCAGATCGATCACCTAAAAGGGAAACGGAGGAGCGAGTGGCACCAGAAGAAGCATAAATGATTGGGCAAGAGAATGGAAGACTAAAGGAGCGATATAGAGGAGGAATACTACTCAAACTCTCTCTAATGACCCTTGGGTCAGCACAGTAACTCCCAACGGCAAGAATGTGGACTATAGAGCTCCAATCTACGAAGAAAGGAAGTGGGGCTAGGCAATGGTCACGATTCCAAAAGTAAAAGAACCGAAAGGCCCAAAAATGTAACAACCACCTCGAATTCGAGGGATCCAGAGCAGAGGAGGAAGTGAAAGGGGCAAAGGACGTACCTAACTCAGGAATAGCGGCGAACGGAAGCTTGGAGCAAAATCGAGGGAAGGAAGCGATACAAGTCTTCAACACGAAGGCAGGGACTTCGTTTTCACACAAGGAATCAGGAAAATTTGAGTAAGATCGTCTGAAATCACAAGAAGAACAGAGACGAAGAGTAGAGAAGAAGACGAATAGTGTATAGAAACGGTTCGGGTAGCCGTTTTGGGCATTTAAAGCTTGGGAAATGTGGACTGAGACATGCGCGAGCATCGAGGAGAGTCATGATTGCTGCAAACCGTCAAAACTCTTCAGCCACGTGAGAAGCCAAGGGAGATCACGTGTAGATCTAGCTCGGATTGGGGAACAATTTAGCCCTTACCTGAGCTAGCTCAGAGCAAGAGCTGGGGGGGCAACTGATGATACTTAAAATAAACCCCAGACACCAGCTCTGAAAAAGAGCTCAGCCCGGGATATCAAGAAGAATAAGCCGAGCTCATCCGGCCATGATCTGAGCTCATCCAGTCGGTACCAGAGCTCCTAGCTGAAGACACGAGCTGAGGAGTAACAAAAGGGCAGCAAAATGACAGCGGATACCCTCACAAGGGGAATTAAGCCAATCCAAGGCGTGAAACCCGTTACCAACCAGGATCCTCTCCTTAAACCAAGGAGAGAATCCCATGATAAAAGGGAAAGAACTCGCCATACGAAGCCAGCCATAAGAAGTTTAGGCAACTCCGAGATTATAGATGAAGATAGGGCACGATCCCTACAATAAAGAAAGTAATTCCGAATTAGAGGTAAGCATGAGGCTATAAAAGAAGGGGACAGCCTCCATTGAGGGCAAGGACTGGGAGAAACCCTAATTCCCTGGCTATTCGACTGTAATACCTTGAATACTGTCAATAAGAAAGTAAGGAGCGAGAGACTCCATTACCGAGTGGATTAGCCGAGCTCAAGCCGGTGAACCACTATAACTTTCTTGTGTTATTCTCCCTTTCCCTGTCCCCCAGAGCATTTCATTGACATCATCATACACGAGCCTTGTAGCTCAGACACCATTTCACGAACTTATATCGATTCATTCAGTCCCATAGCTCATTCGTGTATATTTACGCTATCAGTTATATATATATATATATATAGTCAGATAAATGTTTATCATTTTAATACAAAGAGTTTGGTCGTAAGATTATGATAAAAATAAAAAATAAATTCTATGTATTGCACGGGGTGCCTACTAATATGTTATATAATGAAAGATTCAAAGTTCATTTTACACATGGTTTGGTGAGCAATGATGGAAGGATCATCACAAGCCCCTCCCTTGAAATCAATCCTCCTCGTTTTGGACCTATCTTGACCCAGTTGATGTAAAATTTCATAGGACAACTCCCAGTATACCAGTTGTCATCAACTCAACCCACTAGTCGAACACATTAAGGGATGTACGGACTACGTTGCCTGTATACTACGAGTCACTAACTCTGATACTAATTAAAATTTAAAATGTTATAGACAATATTGTTTATTTTGTATTGGGTACGTGTGGATTTAAAGTCCACTGTACACTAGAAGTGCAAATCAACATGTATAAGTATTCCAAACAAACTTCCCCACACGATATAAGATTCTGGACACTTTTAACAAATTAACTTTTTTACCAAATAGAGAGAAAAAAAATAATATATTAATATTCATTTATATTTGTCACTTGAAAATTCATTAAACACAGAATGACTAAAAATCGGTAATCATAGTGTATACAAGAAAAGAAAATCAAAAAGACTAACTATAACTATACAATAACATAAATATATCCAAAAATTTATCCCAATGTACCGAAAACATGTTAAAAATTTGATAATCATTAAAATATAGGTCTAATAATTAATACAAATAGAGTAAGCATAACAAAAAATCCTTAAGAAATCTTTGAAATATATATAACTAATGGTAAAGAAGAAAGTTTGAGGGTGGGCATGTGCCCACTCTAGTCCTATAGTGACTCCACCAGTGGAATCGAGCACCAAAGAATGCACACAAATCAAAGAGTAATGCTATTGAACTCTAAAAAATTGATCTAATTTATTGACCTAATAATGTATCTTCATTGAATTACCACTAAATTGTAATGTTTGATAGAGGTTACAATCAATGCAAATGTCTGGCGTGGATCTTGATCCAACACAAATGAAGATGTTGGCAGAACATTTGCAACTAAGGCACATAATCTTTTCTATTTTTTTTGTGGGTACATTGGAAAACTTAAAAGGGTTAGCTAAACCCTCGAACAAAAGAAATACAAGATAAGTCATTCAAGAGAAACTGTCCCAAAAGGGATGGAGGGTTGTCCAGAACAAATAGTTCTTTTTGTTGCTGCCCTCCCAGACTTGCCATCTTGTTTGCACAAAAATTTCCTTCTCTCAGCATGTGAATAATGGGGGCCTTGGTCAGACCTATTATGTGCTGCAGTTCTCCATGATGTTCCTTTCCGGATGAACTTCGTCCATCCTAGCACTGATTAGGATGAAGCTTCCCAGGAATCAATTTCCATGACCATCTTCAAGTTTCCTGATTGGATAAGCTGGAGTCCTCTGTTTATAGCACACAATTCAGCTTGAAGGCTTGTGGATTAGTTCAGTTTTGCCATAGAAACATAGCTGCCACCTTCCTTGATTATTCCTTACCAATCTTCCTATTACTGCTGGATCATGATCTGTGACGCCCTAATTCTCGGGTGCCGTTACTCAACTCGTTGATCATCCATTAACTCACAAAATAACTCTTGATACCGCATAATCCGATAACACGTTGAGATACCCCATTCACTGGGGCCTTTACTTAACAAAAATCTGGGCAGAGTTTCCCTTGTACGGGGAGCTCTACCCAACACACACACATCTGCGTATTATATAACCATATGACCACACCAAGTCCAACATCGATATCCAGTCAATATAGTATTGAATACCAACATCCACGACATATATTCATTTATAAAAGAATAATGTTCATAAAAGTCTTATTACATGCGTTTAATAAAATACAAATTTTGTACTTAAAAATATACAAGGCCAGTAATCATATACACGGGACTACAAAAATCCATAACGAGAGCCACAACCCGGCTCCTTTCTCAAAGCGGACCCAAATGAGGGCCATCAACGGATGTCTATCCAACACCTAAAATATATCTCCATAAAGGGTGAGTCACGCTCAATAGGGCATCTCCTATGGAGATTACCTTCCAACCCAAATGCATATGAAATGTCACATACAAACATCATGTCAAACATCCATTCAAATATATATGTTTCATAAATGAATGCTACAATTTCATATCCTGCCATGAGATGATAATTCACGCATGCAATGCAACACGGAGCCCCATTGACTCCCATAATACATGCAATATCATGCATATGAGTTCGGGTATTTCAAGCCCCAGTCATTGCTGTTAAACATCCAATAACTATTTTATAAAAATATGTGTCTTTCTGGGGTAGGTATTCTATGGACTTACACCAACGGTTACCCAACTAACACGGAATTTATGGACTTGCACCAATAGTTTTGCGTACATCGACACACTTTATGGACTCAATACCAACGGAAGTGCGTATCCAAAGTTACCGGGTCTTGCATCCGAGGAAGAATCTAGCCCTTCTTGCTAACTTCGACAATTTTTTCAATGCAAACTCATGCGATTCAGCCAGACCTAGGTCCAACTTTCTCGAACCCATGTATCAACCCACCAAGAATGGTGTTTGATTAAAAAATATGCACACACCCACACTCATGTCGAATGCCCACGAATGCAATACACTTGTGCATATGCAAATGTAATGTATAATTGTAATTTATATCATCATGCTTAGGGGTGTCAATCGTGTCATTTTCGTGTGGTGTTACTTTCGGTTGTATTATTTTCGTGTCGTATCACTTTCGGTACGTGTTTGGTTCGTATCAATATGTTCGTGTCAATAAAAAATATTTAATTCTACGACAACTCATATAATTCTACTTTAAAATCTTTAAAAAATTATAAAATATTTATTTTCTGTCTAAAAAGTACTTGTTAAATACTTATTTTGTATCTATAGTATCAGTTAATCATGTCTAACCTTAATTTGACCTATTTATTACTTGTGTCAACTAATCGTTTCATTTTCGAGTTTTGTGTCTGGTCGGGTTCGTGTTAATGGGTAAAATTCACACCTCTAATCATGTTCATCATATCATAAAGTATATAATATAAATGTCCATTTCCATAAATATTCCCAAGCATGTCATATGTGATTACAATCCAATAAACACACTTGAACCCTAAGCATTTTATCAAAACACTTAGTGGGCATAAAATGTAAATACATAGCATACCCAAACAAGTCATTTCATCAAACCCAAACATCTTACTACCGGTAGGTCATGCCTCTCCTACCGTTAGGTTCAAATTTTCATAACCAAACCCAAATCAAGCTAGAAACGGGTTTTAACATGCTGATATACTCATAACCAACACCCTAGATACACACTAGATCTACGCTAACACATGAGATTACATCTCTATAGCCCTAGCCATTTCATATCACAACTTTAAGTTTAAAGTAAATTTAGATAGGAGGGAACCCTACCTCTTGTAGCATGCACATGAGGTAGAACGACTCCTCACGATGTCAAACAATGCTTCATTCAACCTCTAGCCAAAATTCTAACTTTTGCAATGTGTAGAAAACGAATTTGGTTGGTACTGATGCCCTCGTCGTTGTGAGCAACTTTAATTCTTGCCCCAACTTGATCTGTTGGACAAATCATTGTAGATTGATGGGAAAAGTGAAGAAGAAGATGGAAGAGTTCTCCTTTCTCTCTCTCCCTCAACTAAAATGTGTGGAGAAAAGGCTTGGAAGACCCAAAATCTTCCTTTTTAACTTTCTATTTATACTAGGCTCATATTAGCCCACATGTCACTTTCTTATTGGTCAAATTTTATCCCAATCAATTACATTTCACCACATTTCATGCTTAATAACGAGATGCTAGGCTCTGTCAGGTGTTTCACTGGTCCTCTTGTGTGGCTGCAACAAGTTTTGCTAACAAGTCAGCTTTGGTTTTTTCTATTTGTGGTATCTATGTGATTTCTGTGTGGAGGAAATTCTTTAGTAGAGAATGGATGACCGTTAGGTATGCCGCCATTCTTTCTTCCTTTACACCGTATTCAGATTCTACATGTCTCACTACGAGTTACGAATCACTACGAATTGGCAACTGTTGATCTTCTATGGAGAGGGCTAGTTTGAGCCTGAAAATTAAGGCTTCATAATCTACTTTGTTACCTCAAACATAAACATACTTGAGGTTGATGCCATTAGGTGAGGTAAGAATTAGTCCCGCTCTGCTGCCTTGAGGGTGTGAGGCCCCGTCTACATACAACTCCCAAACTAGTACATGAGGGATGAAACCTTGGACATTCTCAGACACAGCTTGATCAGGGAGCGAGGTGAATTCGGCTAAGGCTTGTTCCTTAATGGAAACACTTGGCTTGAATTTGATATCTAACTCCTCTAATTCAATTGCCCACTTGACCATCCGACCTGAAGATTCTAACTTATGGAGGACCTGTTCCATTGGTTGGTCAATAGGTATTTCAATGGTATGAGGTTGGAGTACACCCTGAGCCTTCTTACTACTGTTATAAGAGTTAGGACTAACTTCTCCATCTTCGTCTATCTCTCTTCTGCTCCCCTCAAGGCTTTCTTACAAAAATATACTAGCTTTTAAATTTTATCTTCTTCCCTTACCAGTGCCGCGCTAACTGAAAAATTGGACACAACCAAGTACAAGATTAGCAGCTCTCCCTCATTTGAGCTGATCAGAATTGGAGGAAAGCTTAGATAAGCCATCAAATCCTAAAAAACCTCTTCACATTAATTGTTCCATTAGAAGGCTAATTTCATTATCTTAAAAAAAGTTTGACATTTATTGCTTGAGTGAGAAACAAATCTATTGAGAGCGGCTATCCTCCCTATTAGCTATTGGACCTCCTTTTGTGTTTGACTAGGATCTTATCTCGAGGAAGGCTTTGTCCTTCTTGGGATTTGCTTCGATCCCCTTTTGGTTGATGATAAAACCTAAAAACTTGCCGGCTGATACTCCAAAAGCACATTTGGAAGGATTCAATTTCATTTTGTATTATCTTAGGATTTGAAAAGATTCCTCAAGGTGACAAATGTGGAGCTCTGATTTGATAGACTTGACCAGCATATCATTTATATATACTTCCATTATCAAATCGAGCTGGTTGGCAAACGTTCTATTAACCAGCCTTTGGTAGGTGGCTCCGAAGTTTTTTAGACCAAAGGGCATCTCTTGGTAGCAAGACATTCCTTGCTCAATAATAAAGGATGTCTTCTCATTATCTGCTAGGTTCAGTCTAATATGGTTGTAGCCTAAGAAGGCATTTGTATAGTTAAGGAGCTTATGGCCAAAAGTAACGTCAATAGTGAGGTTGATTCGGGGTAGAGAAAAACTATCTTTTGGGCAAGCTCTGTTAAGGTCAATGAAGACTATGCATAGGTGCCATTTCCCATTTACCTTTTTGACCAGGACCATATTTTCCAACCAGATTGGATAATCCACTTCCCTAACGGATTTGGCGTTGAAAAGTTTGGACACTTCCTCGTTCATCGCTCATTGGTGTTCTAGGGAGAAACTTTGCCTTTTCTGCTTGACTGGTCTGCAATTAGGGTCCACGCTTAGCTTATAGACTATTACCTTCGGATTTATTCCTGCCATGTCTTCCTATTTCTAGCAAAAGACGCCTGCATTATTTATTAAGAAGTTTATCAGCTCGGTCTTGATCTCATCCCCCATCTTGAAACCTACAAAGACGACGTGCTCTGGGTCTTCATGTGCTTGTATGGACTCTAGTTCTTCTGATGAT
This sequence comes from Ilex aquifolium, assembly GCA_951799425.1. NCBI lineage: Eukaryota > Viridiplantae > Streptophyta > Magnoliopsida > Aquifoliales > Aquifoliaceae > Ilex > Ilex aquifolium. Next base: position 12,138,337 of record OX637408.1, read on the forward strand.
GTAGGCCTAGTGCCAACCTTGTTCCTCATGTCAAGGTTATCCATCTACACATAACATGACCTAGTTGTTTTCTAATCTCCCTTGACAACTCCTACCCCATTTTCGGTAGGGAATTTCATTACTAAATGGTATGTGGATGGGATTGTCTTGATAGCATTCAGGGAAGGTCTCCCCAAGATGACATTATAGGTAGAAAGATGTCAACAATCAAAAACTTAACAGATGTGGTAATTTGACAAGGTGTTTCTCCAAGGGTTAAATTGAGTTGAATAGAACCTAGCGGAAATACATTTTCTCCCAAAAATCCGACCAAATGAGTTTTGACTAGTATGAGGTTCTCCCTGCCGATTTTGAGCTAATCAAACGCTCTTGAGAAGATTATATCAACAGAGCTTACATTGTCTACTAGAACTCGACAAACGCCTTTATTGGGATGACTTTGATAATCAGAGGGTCATCATGAGAAAGTTGACATCCCTCAAGGTCAGCATCAAAAAAGGTTATTTCCTGCTCGTGGCATGGGGCATTTCATTTAGAAAAACTTCGAATCGGACTTTGAGTTCATAGGCCTTTTGAACCGAGCTAGATTCACCTCCCCTAATAAAACCTCCTGAGATAACATTTATCTCTCTAAGAGGTTGTTTATCTTGCAGTGGTTGCTTTTGGGGTTCACCAGTTCATGGTCACCATCTCGTGCCATAAATTTTCCCAAATAACCCTTCTAGATGAGGTACTCTATTTCCTTTTTTAGCTAAAAGCAGTCATCTATGTAATGACCATGGTCCTTATGGAAACGAAAAAACTTGTTCATGTCCCTCTTACGAGGGTCGGATCTCATCTTCGATGGCCACTTTACGTACTGCTCATTCTGAACCTGATACAAGATCTGAGCTACAGGGATGTTCAAATGAGTGAACATTCATGGAGCTAAATGCGGTTGAAACTTCAACTTTTAGCGGACCCAAACAATCCCGGACATCTCCTTTCCTTTTGGATGGTTGATCTTGATCTTTCTTGAGGTTAGGATCATTTCTCTTTCTATGTTTCTGGCCATTCAGTGCGACTGAAGAGTCACGCCTTGCTTGAAGGACTTCTTCGCCATTGATATATTTCCTTACCTTGGCTATCACCAAGGCCATGATGACATGAGGTTTTTGGATGTTGAAAAGAAGAAGTCTTCTACTGGAGCCCAAGTCCTACGATAAAGGTGGTTAGGGCCACCTTATCATTCAAGCCATCTACTTAAAAGGATTCCTAATTGAAACATTGTATGTAGCTCCTAAGGGATTCGTCCAACCTCTGTTTGATGCTGAGGAAGTACGAGGCTGGCTTCAGATAAGTCCTTGCACCAATTAAATGAGACACGAACTGAAGGGACAATTCTTTGAATGATGAGATCGAAGATAGGGATAGTCGATTATACAAAGCTAAAGATGAATCCTTGAGGGTAATAAAGAAGGCTTTGCACCGAATTGAATCCTAATAACCATGTAACTCCATTTGGTTCTTGTAAGAGTTGAGGTGGTCGAATGGATCTCGCATTCCATCAAAGGTTTCAATCTGTAGCATCCAAAACTTTATGGGGAGAGGAAAATGTAGGATCTCCAATGCTAGTGGGGATTCAATTTGCTATACCAAAGCTTCTATAGATATAGGGGCCCTATTTTTTACGAATTCCCTGACGTTCCCCAACTCGTTTTGAACGTCCTTGATTTTCTCCTTCCAAGAGCAATTCATGGGGTTTTGAGAGAGAGGGAGAAGGAGTTGAGGATTATTCTTCCTCTTCTCCTCGAATCTACTATGGGCTTCTTCTTCAAGATTTTGTTGGCCTTGGTGATGATTGACATGTTCGCTGAACACACTCCGTTGGTCTTCTTCTATAACCCCATTGAGATGCTGTGGAGGAGGCGGCAGTGGATTTTGTCTAACTTTGTGTTGCTGAGTAGTGAGAATCGCCATGAGTCAATAGTTTTCCCTTAAGGAAGCGCATCATGGTTTGCTGATAAATTTAAGGACCCTCTACTTGAGGAAGGTCCATCACAGGAGGAAGAAGCGGAGAGGGACTTGTGGTGGATTCTGCATGTTCTGACTCATATTTCTAGTAGTCACCATCAATCAATTTTATTCAAAAAAGGATTCTTAGAGTAGGACGACAATAGTCATTCCCATAAACTGATGGTGCTAAAAATACAAGAATAAGAGAGAGAGAGAGAGAGAGAAAGAGAAATAGAGAGAGAGAGAGAGAGAGATTTAGAATAGTGATGGTGTTGAGATGAGTGTTCCTAGCTGTGTAGTGTGAGCTATATGAACTTAATAGCAAAAATTGGATAACACGAGGAAGATACAACGATTTACCAGCTAATCCACTCCAATAGAGTCTCTTACTCTGGGGATTTCTATTGCCTTTTTTAAGGAAGAAGACGGTTACAATATCATCTGTCTTTTTTTAGGCTATGGTTTTAATATTTATATCCTAGGGTAGCCCTCAAGTCATCATGAGTGGTCCCTCAATCTGTTAGAATATTGGAGGAAATATTGGGCCATTAGAGACTACATTCCCTAGGCATAACGTTGCTTTGTAGAAGTAGTTGATGTAGCATTGATAATTTTATTCTTAGAGGAGGTCTAGAAATGGGCGGTATTCTTCGTCGCTCTTCTGATGGCACAAGTTATTTTAGTTTTGTGAAACTACGGACTTGATCCCAATTTATATCCGAGCTGAGTTGACTTGTTTTCTTTTGTTGTTGAGCGAAGTCATTCTTGAAGATGACTTTATTCTTGGTACCATCAATACGTAAGAACATAACTGATTAGACCTAGTTAGTGCATAATTTAATTAAGTGAATAAGACAATTCTGTTAGTTAAATAAAGTTAAACTAGTCAAAATAAGCCTTATTAGGGTTAGTGTGTGAATTAGGGATAATGTATTAATTGTTGTTCTTTTCAGGATTTTACGCGTCAAAACTACAAACTATCGGGGAGCCAATTGTGACAAAACTACAAATTCTAGGATGACAATTATTAAAGCTCTAAACAAAGAGAGATTAAAGTAATCCAAATAACATCTTTTGGAGGTTTGTGAATGACAACTTTTGGAAGTTTGTGAATGACAACTTTTGAAAGTTTGTGAATGACAACTTTTGGAAGCTTGTGAATGACAACTTTTGGAAGCTTGTGAATAACAACTTTTGGAAGCTTGTGAATGACAACTTTTGGAAGCTTGTGAATGTCATCCCTTGGGCTTGTGAATGTCATCCCTTGGGGTTTGTAAATGTTATCCCTTGAGGTTTGTAAAGGCTATTTTTTTGGTTGCCTATAAATACCCACCCATTGGGTCTTGTAAAGGGCATCACTTTTTCATTTGTATCATTTTCTTGGAGAGAACTTTTGGTTGTGGAAAACCCTCTAAAAGTAATTTCTTTCTTTGTTGCTTTATTATATTATTGCTCTCTTTTAATTGAAGTATTGTCTTCTTTTATTGTAGTTTGTCTCTTTTAATTTCATGTCTAAAAGAAACATAGATTACTTTTGGTTGTGGATCACCCTCCAAAAGTGACTATTTTTCTTCTACTTTTAATTTGTGTTTCATATCTTTCACTTCCATTGCTTGAGCTTTCTTCTTTCTTAGAGGAGTGAAACTCTTCCCCTTTTCTAGAGCTTTACCAAAGCCGTGACGGGTGGAACATGATTCACTCATTCTTCGTTGAAGATCGGCTCCTTGTTTAGTGTATTTCATTTTCTAAGTCCTCTACTTGGAGGGATGAGCATCACTCACTTTTCTAGCTTTACCAAAGTCATGAAGAGTGAGTAGTTTCTCATTCACTCTTTAGTAAGAGGTGAAGGGCATGTATAAATTATCCGGAAGTTATATTTGTGCATTGTTCTTATGCTTAATGTTGAATATTCCCCTTGCTTATTGGATGATTGATTGCATCTAGCAAAGTTAAGGTACTTTGTATAACCATGGGTCCCTTCTATGACACAGATGACTCTTGCATAGAAAGGTTCATGAGTTCAAGACAAGTACCCCGGCTAGATCTTCATGACTACCCTTCAATCTTCCCCATTATTGTGTTTCAATTAAAGAATGGAAATGGGATATTGATGTCATGATTAGATGTCTTGTAGAAACACTTGCTTGTTTGTAGACGGGTTAAGTCTTGGCACAGACAATTCTTGTAAACTTCTAGAAAGACATCAGAATCATGTCCTTAATTCTCCTAACCCACCTTTATCTTCCGATTAACCTGCTGTTGACATGGGGGTTAATTGAGTTATTAAGCACAAGTATAACAAACCGGATAATTAACTACATTCTCAGATCCTTGAACTAAAGAGTGACTTTTATTTACATTAGAACTTATCCAACATTTTGCTTAGAAAATTCTCTTGGAAAGAATCTTATATTCTGTCCAGGAAATCTCGTACATCACACAACTTCAAATCTCAAGGGTTACAATCATTAGGTCTCCACCACTGTTTATCTTAAAACACCAACAAAAGCTCCATGTGGATTCGACTCCGGACTCAAACCGAATTATTACTACAGCTTGACCGCCTGCACTTGGGTGTACACATTTCGGATCAAGTCAAGTTTTTGGCACCGTTGCCGGGGAGCCATAAAAAGTGTTTGAAGGTAAAAGGTAAAAAGACCTTTCTTTTTTTGTATATTCTTTGGTTTAATCTGAATAATTTTTTTTTGTTTTATTTTCTTTATTTTGATGTCTGAGGGCACTCCTCACTAACAGAATTGGCCAGCAGAATCGTTTGAGTCTGTGAATCAGCCTGCACCAAATTCACCTAAATCAATAGCAGACTCATGTGAGGGAAGTATGACAAATAATAAGAGAAACGGGGAAGTCCCTATGAGAGAGAGGGAAGTATCTAACATTCGAACTTTGCGGGATCACCTAAATCCCACAAGAAATAGTGTCCCCTCTTGTTTTATATTCCCTGAAAATACTCCCCCCCTTTACTGTAAAGTCGGGGATAGTGCAACTCTTGCCTGTTTTTCATGGATTAGATGCAGAAAATCCATATCTGCATATAAAAGATTTTGATGAAGTATGTGGAACATTTCAAGACAATTCTGAACTGGCCAAGATGAAACTTTTTTCTTTCTCTTTAAGGGACAAAGCTAAACAATGGCTAAGTTCTTTAAAAGTTCTTTCAATACCTAACTGGCAGGTATTACAAAATGAATTTTTCAGAAAGTTTTTCCCTCTACACCGCACTAATACACTCGAAAGACAGATCATGAATTTTTCGGTCAAAGAAGGAGAAACTTTTTACCAAAGTTGGGAGAGATTCAAAGATCTTCTCCCATCCTGTCCACACCATGCTTTTGAGAATTGGACTTTGGTAGGATTTTTCTATGACTCCTTGCCCTCTAGACTACGTCAGTTTGTCGAAATGATGGCCCAAGGAGAATTTATGGAAAAAAGTCCGGAAGAGGCATTCGATTTTTTTGATACTATATCTGATAGTTCTCAGATGTGGTACTCAGCCTCCCCTACCACTGTTGAAGCCAGACCATCTCCTTCCCAAGGAGGTAAGTATGTCTTGAGAGATGATGATGACCTAAGAGCGAAAATGTCTACGTTGTCTCGAAAGCTTGAAGCTTTAGAGATGAAGAAGGTCCATCAAGTTGAGGTTAGCTCTTCCACAGAACAAGTGTGAGGATTCTGTGCGCCAACAGGACACCCTACTGGGGAGTGTCCCACCATCCCAGCTCTCAAAGAGGTCTTGTTGGAACAAACAAATGCAGTTTCCAACTTCAACAAGCCTTACTCCAACCCATACTCTGAAACATACAATCCAGGGTGGCGGAACCACCCGAACTTCAGTTGGAGGAACACACCACCAACGCCCATGAACCAACAACAAGGTTCATATCCACCACCTCAAGGATCTCCCGCATATCAACCATACCAACCACCACAAAAGAGGAGCCTTGAGGACACACTGAATCAGTTCATGCAAACCCAAATGAACTACAACACTCATTCCACATAGGCTTTCACGGATTTCAAAACCCAAACCACTCAATCTTTCGAGGATCTTAAAAGCCACATCCAAAGGCTGACCCAATCCATGGCCACACACGAAAAGGGCAAGTTCCCTGCCTAACCAAAGCAACCACAAGGCCAATTCCATGTAGGGAACCCTTCAACCACAGGAAACCCACAAGACCAAGCCCAAGTTGTCACTACACTAAGAAGTGACAAGGTGATTGACCAGACCATCCCAGTCAACTCATCATTTGAGCCTGAACCAATTGAAACTGAACTTGAAGTAGAACATGAGCCTATGATTGAGCAAGAGCTAGAACCTTCTGAGGAAAGAGAGCCGTCGTGTTCCATTCCTGCTCCTTTTCCTCATAGACTCAAAACCAAACAGAAGTTGAAAAATAAGCCTGAAATTTACGAGCTTTTTAAGCAAGTAAAGATCAACATCCCTCTTCTGGATGCAATCAAACAGGTTCCTTCTTATGCCAAGTTTCTGAAAGACTTGTGCACAATCAAGAGAAGCCAAAAATGTCCAAAAAAGAGCCTTCTTGACGGAACAAGCTAGTGTCATTCTTCAACACAAAACCCTTCCAAAATACAAAGACCCAGGGTGTCCGACTGTGTCGTGTGTCATTGGAAACTTCCGAATTGAACAAGCATTGTTAGACCTTGGAGCTAGTGTTAATTTACTACCCTACTCTGTCTACCAACAGTTGGGTCTAGGTGAACTCAAACCCACTTGTGTCACACTCCAGTTGGCTGACAGATCTATAAAAACCCCTAGAGGCATTGTTGAAGATGTACTTGTCCAAGTGGACAACTTTGTCTTCCCTGTGGACTTCATTGTTCTGGATACTCAGCCAGCAATACATTCGGAGAACCAAATTTCCGTCATTCTTGGTCGACCTTTCCTAGCAACTTCCAATGCACTAATCAATTGCAGGAATGAAGTCATGAAATTAACTTTTGGGAATATGACTCTCGAACTAAACATTTTCAATATTGCTAAGCATCCACAAGAAGACAAGGAACAAAGGGAAATAAATTCCATTGAATCTTTGATACAGGAACATTTGAATGACACATTCTGTGAGAACCCTACTGAATCTTCTCTGCTAGAGTTCATATCATCTGAAACAACAGATGATGGCCCAAATCCACAAAGTTGCGCTACTTATGTTGTTGAGTCATGGGCCCCCAAATTCGAAGAGATTTCACCAAGTGGTACAAAGTCACTCTCATCAAGTATCAAGCCACCAAAGCCTAAATTGAAACCTCTCCCATCTGACCTCAAATATGCATTCTTAGGAGAGGACGAGTCATACCTAGTGGTGATTTCATCTAAGCTTACGGACTTGCAAGAGTCTAAGCTGATTGAAGTTCTCAAACTCCATAAAAGCACCATTGGGTGGACCATCGCTGACTTGAAAGGTATAAGTCCATTAATCTGCAATCATGCTATATACCTTGAAGAGGATTCAAAACCCTCTCGTCAAATGCAACGACGACTGAACCCTCATATGAAGGAAGTTGTGAAAACTGAGGTGCTTAAGCTGTTAGATGCAGGGATAATCTTCCCCATCTCTGATAGCAAGTGGGTTAGTCCAACCCAAGTTGTGCCCAAAAAGTCTGGGGTCACAGTGGTCAAAAATGATGCAAATGAACTAGTACCAACTCGAGTCGTCACAGGATGACGAATGTGTATTGACTATCGAAAACTCAATTTGGTCACTAGAAAAGATCATTTTCCTCTTCCATTTCTTGACCAAGTCCTAGAGAGAATTGCAGGCCACACATTCCACTGTTTCCTAGATGGCTATTCTGGATACAATCAAATTGAGATAGCATTAGATGATCAGGAGAAAACAACCTTCACATGCCCCTTTGGCACTTTTGCATTCAAAAAGATGTCATTTGGACTTTGTAATGCTCCTGCAACATTCCAAAGATGTATGCTAAGCTTGTTCAGTGACATGGTTGAAAATTTTTTGAAAGTATTCATGGATGACTTCTCTGTTTATGGTGACTCATTTGATTTGTGTCTGGCCAACCTAGAAAAGGTGTTAATCAGATGTAAGGAAGCCAATCTAGTGCTAAATTGGAAAAAATGCCATTTCATGGTAACGCAAGGCATTGTCCTTGGTCACATTGTGTCATCTGAGGGCATGAAAGTTGACAAGGCAAAAATTGATCTGATTGAAAATTTGTCTGCCTCTAAGACTGTAAAGGATGTCCGATCATTCCTAGGACATGCAGGTTTTTACAAGAGATTCATAAAAGATTTCAGTACTATAGTCAAACCCATGTGTCATCTTCTGAGTCATGATGTAATTTTTGTGTGGAATGAAGCATGCCAAAAAGCTTTTGACAAGCTTAAAGACATGTTAATTTCTGTTCCAACAATGCAACCCCCTGACTGGACTCTTCCATTTGAATTGATGTGTGATGCAAGTGATTTTGATGTAGGTGCTGTGTTGGGACAAAGAAAAGATAAGAAACCTCATGTGATTTACTATACAAGCAAAATTTTGAATGATGCTCAAATGAATTATTCAACAACTGAAAAAGAATTACTTTCTGTAGTTTTTGCTCTGGAAAAATTCAATTCTTATCTTGTTGATTCTTTTGTTACTGTATTCACTGACCATGCAGCCCTAAAATTCTTGCTCACAAAGAAGGACGCCAAGCCAAGACTCTTGAGATGGATACTTTTGCTCCAAGAGTTTGATCTTGTCATCAAAGACAAGAAAGGTGTCGAGAATGTGGTGACAGATCATCTGTCCAGATTAACATATGAATTTCGTGAAGATGGACTGCCAATCAATGAGAAATTTCCCGATGAACAATTGTTCATGATTGATAAGACACCATGGTATGCAGATATTGCTAACTTCCTTGCTACTGGTACGTTCCCACCGTCCTTTACCATGATGGACAAAAAGAAATTTCTGAGGGAGGTTCGTCACTTCTTTTGGGAGGATCCTTATGTATTCAAGTACTGTAAGGATCAAATCATAAGGCGTTGCATCCCCGCTCATGAAAGCAGCCAGGTAATAACATTTTGTCATTCTGAAGCATGTGGTGGCCATTTTTCATCAAGGAAAACCGCTGCAAAAATCCTACAGTGTGGATTTTATTGGCCCACACTTTTCAAAGATGTTCATGCCTTTTGTTTAACTTGCGATAGATGTCAAAGGTTGGGAAACATTTCTAAAAGAAACATGATGCCCTTAAACCCCATTCTAGTAATTGAAATTTTTGACTGTTAGGGCATCGATTTTATGGGATCATTTCCCCCTTCCTTTGGCTATCTATACATTTTAGTGGCCGTAGACTATGTATCTAAATGAGTTGAAGCAATTCCATGCCGAAACAAATGATCACCGCACAGTGATCAAATTTTTAAAAGAAAATATTTTGTCCCTGTTTGGAATTCCGATACCAATCATAAGTGATGGGGGTGCTCATTTTTGCAATCGTCCATTCTGGAATTTAATGAGAAAATACTTGATCTTTCACAAAATTGTAACCCCTTATCACCTACAGACTAATGGACAGGTTGAATTAGCTAATCGGGAGATCAAATTAATTTTAGAAAAAACGGTAAATCCAGACCACAAAGATTGGTCGTTAAGACTAACTGATGCACTCTGGGCATATCGCACTGCTTTCAAAACAATTTTGGGCATGTCTCCTTATCGATTAGTCTATGGAAAACCATGTCACCTACCTGTGAAATTGGAACATAGGGCATACTGGGTCATTAAAGCAATGAATTTTGACCTAGACAAGGCCGGACTAACAAGGAAACTTCAGATAAATGAATTTGAGGAATTAAGAAATGAAATATGAGAATGCTAAGATTGCAAAAATCAGAATGAAAATTTTTCATGACAAGAACATTGTACGGAAGTCTTTTGAACCTTCTCAAAAAGTCCTATTGTTCAATTCAATACTCCGCCTCTTTCCTGGTAAGTTGAAGTCAAGATGGACTGGGCTTTACATTGTAAAAAAGGTGTTTGACCATGGAGCAGTTGAAGTAGAAAACCCATCGAATGAGAATATCTTTACTGTTAATGGTCAGCGGTTGAAACCATTTTTGGAGGACTTTGTTAAAAATGTAGACACCATTCTTTTGATGGAACCAGAATATCCCTCCGAGATTCGCGCCTGCCAACACTCAAATGGAACGAGTCAAGAAAAATACATCCTGACCCGACCCGAGAGAACGCCTTTATGAGGCCCTCACCTTTTGTCTCCCTCTCATTCACCGTTGTTGGCCCCCCTTTCCTTCTTCTTTTTCTCTTTTCTTCTTCTTCTTCTTCTTCGTTCTCCGTCTTCTGCAAATACAACCCTTTTTCCTTTTTTTTTTCCAATCCACCGACCCACCCCCTGCAAATCCATGACCATATACCCGAAAACCCAGTCCTTTGTGTACTAATTTGGTTTATATGTTTTTATTTTTACATGGGTCTTCTTCTGCTATATGCATTTAGGGTGAGGGGTTTCCAGCCTAACCCAGATCTCCCTAGAGATGAGTAATTTTTTTGTTTTCTTTGTAGGTTTCGGCAAATGAACAGATCTCTACCATTCACCCTAATCTCCAAGATCCGTGAACTGGTAAATTCGAAACATTGGGGACAATGTTCTGTTTAGGTTGGGGGGTGAGAAGTACAGTTCATATTACCACCATGTGCTCGTAAATTTTTAAAATTTTTGTTGTTGTTTTTTCTGATGTTGTTGTTGTTCTTCTGATCATATTATGTACCTTGTCTTGTATAAATTGAGGATTATGTCTGTGAGTCAGATTCAATCGTCTTTGTGACTGGCAGACGTTAAAGAACCAGATAGTGAGTTTTAAAGTTTAGAAAGCATGGATGTTAAACTTTTTTGGTTTAGTCTAGGAGTTCTACGCACTTTTCCATCTGATGTGCATACTATGATCATGACAAAAGCAAGACTGGTAAGGAAGGCCGAAATCCAAGAAAAACAAGCGAAACCCCTCTGTGGCAGAAGCACTTTTTCCAAACGTCGTCGTGCCAAAAGGTTGGGTGCTTGTAAACAGTGTGACAGAGTCTTTCACGAGAAAAGATATAACCAGTGTTTTGAACCAATTTTCGGTCGCGCACTCGATCGATTAGACTGGATAGTGAATGGGCTGAGTAAGGATTATCCTGATACGCCATGCTATTTCGGTACTTTGCTTAACCGGTTTGTGAGAGAGGAAATTGGGAGAGTCACTGGTTGTTCGAACTACACAGACACAGAGGGAGACTCGGATTAGATTTTGACTAATAAATGATAAAGTTGTGGAAAAATGTATTTTGGGGGTGAAGGTTAATGGTCCGAACGTTTTTTGTAAAAAGTGTAAATATTTTTTTAGATCTACAAAGTCTTTTTGTTAAAATAAAGATGTGGGCCGAGTAAGGAATGTCCTAAAATGCCAACCTATAGCGTGGGTAGGGACTTATCCTGAGACGCCATAGTTTTTCAAGTTCAATGGGTCGAGTAAGGAATGTCCTAAAATGCCAACCTATAGCATGGGTAGGGACTTATGCTGAGATGCCATAGTTTTTCAAGTTCAATCGTATTTTCTCTATTCTTAAATGTCAAATGTACATTGGTATTTTTTATTCTTAAGGTACAGAATGACCAGACTCGAAAATGGAATTGGTATATAGCCGACATTCCACGAAAAACTTGACATTACCAGTGGAGATGACAAAGAATACCATGGTAAGTTTTGAGTCTTGCTATACTTTTGAGAGACAATTAACATTTACTCAAGTAAGATCTTTCACTCTCTATTTTTGAATAATCTCATTAAATTTGCTTTGATTGACACAACTAAGACAATCTGTTGACATATCCCCTAAGAGATCTGTTCATACGACACATACTTGTGCACACATACTTGAGAAATGATCTTAGGCCATCTTTGACTGAATTTTGAGCCTTAAGTCATTTCTTTTACAAAATTATATCCCTAGTTAACCGTGATTGAGCCTTCAATGAACGGTCTTTTTTCAAATAGCCCGTATGATTACCAAGCAACAAGAGAATATATTTGACATACCTTTACTATCTAAATTTCTTACACCCTCTTATAAATCAATATGATACAGAAATGCAAGAAAAAGGGAAAAGGCTACAGAGGCTACTATTCAATGACAAGAAAAATCGATGGGAGCAATTGAAACAGAAAAGAAACAGAAAGGCAGGAAATTGCCAAGAAAGTGAAAAATGAGAAAAATGAAAGAAAGAAATATCATTTTTGGGAAAAATGTCGAAAAGTTAGAAAGAAGTGTGCTACATTACAGAATGAAAGGATAGTTTTTGAATATCATTGACGTCATTTCGTTAGCCACTGACCTCTAGCCACATTACAACCTATAAAAAGCCCTAATTGATCTCAAGTTTGTTGCATGCATATGTCGTCAACAAAAAAGTGGGGTATGATAAATAGTATTTTTTTAAATTGCATCAATATTCTTTCATGAGATTATGCAAAACATGATTAGTTTGTTTCCTTACACTTCACTCCCTTCCTAATTGTGCATGTGATTTTTCGATTGGCCACCCTCTGATCACATGCCCCGTGAGAGACAAGTCACTATAATCTGAGTGAACTTTTGCTGAGAGCATTCTAGGAGAGGTTTGTGAAATTGAAGCTATCCATGACAGATGGTAAAATGGAGTGTTTGTTATATAACAATTCGTGTTGCTAGAATGATCATTCTTACTACATAGGGAATTTCAAATACCAATATAACAAGTGTTTATTTTTGCATATATTACGTACCAATGATAGAGAATTGTTCTATTTTTCTTTTTAAAAAAAAAAAATTTAACAAAAGGATGGGGTGTCTCAACGAACATGTTGCTAACTCATATACACATCTTTTTAACTAGAGTTTGTAGGTAGCTTCACTGGAAACCTTCACGAGACAAAACTCGTCCACTAGGGATCACCTAGGGGTTTAACGGCTTGTTGCATATGCTAAATGCAATCGTGTTATCTACGAAAGTGATTTTATGTTGTTTTGTTGTTATTTATTACTAGGGACTAGTAATATTTAGGTTGGGGGTGTGATTAGACCTAGTTAGTGCATAATTTAATTAAGTAAATAAGACAATTGTATTAGTTAAATAAAGTTAAACTAGTCAAAATAAGTCTTATTAGGGTTAGTGTGTGAATTAGGGATAATGCATTAATTGTTGTTCTTTTCAGGGTTTTATGCGTCAAAACTACAAACTACCGGGGAGCCAATTGTGACAAAGCTACAAATTCTAGGATGACAATTATTAAAGCTCTAAATAAAGAGAGATTAAAGTAATCCAAATGCCATCTTTTGGAGGTTTGTGAATGAGAACTTTTGGAAGTTTGTGAATGACAACTTTTGGAAGCTTGTGAATGTCATCCCTTGGGCTTGTGAATGGCATCTTTGGGGTTTGTAAATGTTATCCCTTGAGGTTTGTAAAGGCTATTTTTTTGGTTGCCTATAAATACCCACCCCTTGGGTCTTGTGAAGGGCTCACTTTTTCATTTGTATCATTTTCTTGGAAAGAACTTTTGGTTGTGGAAAACCCTCTAAAAGTAATTTCTTTCTTTGTTGCTTTATTATATTGTTGCTCTCTTTTAATTGAAGTATTGTCTTCTTTTATTGTAGTTTGTCTCTTTTAATTTCATGTCTAAAAGAAACATAGATTACTTTTGGTTGTAGATCACCCTCCAAAAGTGACTATTTTTCTTCTACTTTTAATTTGTGTTTCATATCTTTCACTTCCATTGCTTGAGCTTTCTTCTTTCTTAGAGGAGTGAAACTCTTCCACTTTTCTAGAGATTTACCAAAGCCATGAAGGGTGGAACATGATTCACTCATTCTTCGTTGAAGATCGACTCCTTGTTTAGTGTATTTCATTTTCTAAGTCCTCTACTTGAAGGGATGAACATCACTCACTTTTCTAGCTTTACCAAAGTCATGAAGAGTGAGTAGTTTCTCATTCACTCTTTAGTAAGAGGTGAAGGGCATGTATAAATTATCCGGAAGTTATATTTGTGCATTATTCTTATGCTTAATGTTGAATATTCTCCTTGCTTATTGGATGATTGATTGCATCTAGCAAAGTTAAGGTACTTTGTATAACCATGGGTCCCTTCTATGACACAGATGACTCTTGCATAGAAAGGTTCATGAGTTCAAGGCAAGTACCCCGGCTAGATCTTCATGACTACCCTTCAATCTTCCCCATTATTCTGTTTCAATTAAAGAATGGAAATGAGATATTGATGTCATGATTGGATGTCTTGTAGAAACACTTGCTTGTTTGTAGACGGGTTAAGTCTCAGCATAGACAATTCTTGTAAACTTTTAGAAAGACATCGGAATCATGTCCTTAATTCTCCTAACCCACATTTATCTTCCGATTAACCTACTGTTGACATGGGGGTTAATTGAGTTATTAAGCACAAGTATAACAAACCGGATAATTAACTACATTCTCAGATCCTTGAACTAAAGAGTGACTTTTTTTTACATTAGAACTTATCCAACATTTTGCTTAGAAAATTCTCTTGGAAAGAATCTTATATTCTGTCCAGGAAATCTCGTACATCACACAACTTCAAATCTCAAGGATTACAATCATTAGGTCTCCACCACTACTTATCTCAAAACACCAACAAAAGCTCCCTATGGATTCGACTCCGTACTCAAACCGGATTATTACTACAGCTTGACCGCCTGCACTTGGCTGTACACATTTCGGATCAAGTCAATAACATCTCTGATGGGTTTTTGAATTTAGGGTTGAAAAAGGATGGGAGTTTCTAATCTTGTGACAACCAAGTCAACAAGATTATACTCAACCATCTCCTCTACCTAGTAATTGGATGAGTTTCTAACTCCTTTGCTCATCTCTTGAATGTGTAATCTCATATCCCCTGTATGTGGAAAAAATTAGTAACTCAATAATGATGAAATTGATGGGGATTATTCTAGAAATTGAATGACTCTAATCAAGAGAATTGTGTGCACCTTGTCCCGATAAGACGAATAAACTATCACAAACTTGGGTTTGACCAACACTTTGATCCTTAAGTCAGTAAAGGCTTTGAAATTAAGCAAGCAATTAGCAAGGAAAGAAGTGCATAACTTAGACTTAAGCTCATCCGTTATTTATTTAAGTGTACCTCGACTATATAGAGTTTAGAATCTTAGTAAGAATAGAGTGGTGCACCAATACTCCAACCAGACCTTTTCCAAATTCGTGTTTGAACCTTTCTAGGTTTCCTTCCTCATTAGCCCTTTCTTTAAGTCACGTTTATAATGTGCACCTTTAAATAAGCAGTTTCCTTTTCAATTGCCTATGACTATATTTGATCATTTACGATAGCCTAACTATCCGTTGCTTGGGTGGACCTTATCCATTGAATTATGGATCATGAGTTTCGTTTGAGTACTAATTGATTCAATGTGTCTTTCACACATCTACTCCGTCTGTACAAACTTCTTCAGAGCTTTGCTAACCGAACCGTTTGAAAAAGGTGATTCCAATTTTGGTCAGTTGATACTGATGTCGGCTTAGGTGGAACATTTTTGGCTTGGCCAATGACACTTTGTCTCACCAAATAGTCCCTTCTAACTTTTGTCACGTGTCTTATGTCACATCTCTC
Source organism: Ilex aquifolium (assembly GCA_951799425.1). Taxonomy (NCBI): domain Eukaryota; kingdom Viridiplantae; phylum Streptophyta; class Magnoliopsida; order Aquifoliales; family Aquifoliaceae; genus Ilex; species Ilex aquifolium. The sequence goes on from OX637408.1 coordinate 12,154,022, forward strand.
TATTAAATGATTTAATTATGCAAATGGATATTTTGAACCCCTTCATGCTGTATTCCACAATATTGTGCATTTTAAACTCGACAAGATTTTAAAATATGTTGTATAATGAAGATTTTTTTTTTTTTTGATCCAATTGTATAATGAAGATTCAAAGTTCACTTACAGGGCACCTTACACCAGCTTCGGTGAGCAATGTCGGAAGGATCACCACAATCCCCTCCCTTGGAATCAAACGTCCTCGTTTTGAACCTATCTTGGCCAAGTTGGCATAAAATTGCAAAGGACGACTCACTCTATACTAGTTGTCATCAGCTCAACCCACTAGTTGATCCGTTGGATCGGGATACATCAAGGGATGTATGGATCTATACTACGGTGTCACCAACTCTGAAACTAATTAGAATTTAAAATGCTATAGACATACTGTACAATATTGTTTATTTCATATTGGGTTCGTAAGAATTTAAAGTCAATGGGTTCGTTTGGTAGACGTATTATTAGTGGATTAAATATTATATTATATTATTATTTATTTAATCAGGTCTAATACTTTGTTTAGTAGATAAATTTAATTCTGTATTAATTTCAAAAACATATACTAATCGTATATTTGTCATATATTTTTAGTATCATAGACTTGTATTATGGATGTATTTTAATACCACCAGGAAATGTATTATAATTCATCTCAAATGTATTATTGTATATATTTACTATTATAACCCCACAACTAATAAAATCTATTTGTCATCAATGTAACAAACACTGATTGAGGATATTTTTGTTAATTCAACATTAATACAATGAAATAATGAATTTAATAACTAATATCCAACGCTTATATTGTGTATTCTCAAACACTAGATAAAATTACTTATTATTCTAATACCGTATTTAATCTTGTCTTTTATCTCTAATCAAAAAAAAAAAAAATCTTGTCTTTTATCCATCTATATTGTATTAGACTGTATTACTTTATTCAATCCATCCATTTTTAATACAGCAACCAAATAAATCCTCCAAATGCAAATCAACATGTATAAGTATTCCAAACATACTTCCCCACACGATATAAGATTCGGGCACCATAAACAAATCAAATGAGTCTCTGACGTGGATCTTGATCCAACACAAATGAAGTTGTTGGGTTGTTGGCAGAACATTTGCAACTAAGGCTCAGAATCTTGTCAATACTTGCCTAATGCCTATTTTTTCTGGTCCAATCTGAAATTAAAAAAATAATAATATTCTAATGGCATATTTTTCATTTTTTAATCCCGAAATTGAAAATCTTGGGTTAATTGGTTCACTAAGCAAATCATTGCACCAACAAGCCGAGGCTTAGGCACATCCAATTGGTATGCTCAAAGTCTTAGGATGAGTGGGTAGGTATAGAGTCAAATTTTGCAATGTTGTGTAAAAGAGGTAGTTGAGGTGTTTGGATAGAAGTAGATCAGATACCAGCTTGACACTTTTTAACACGACTCATTACTTAGATACAAAATTGGTATGAAATTATTGAACTATGGGTTTACCAAGGGTTCGGTTCATAATCGGATTAACTTTATAAATGAGTCAATACAAATTCAGATACAACTGACTATAAATTAATAATGTATAAATTGAACATGTTTCTAATACGAAATTATTTACACGATTTAGACAGTTTGACACGGAGTATTTTGTCACTGTTGAATGTAATCAGCAATCAACCAACCCTAATTGCGTGTGAAAAAATTTCTAAGGCTATTTCATATTACTCCAGCACTCCGGCTTGTCATTTTTTGTTCGGATTGTTGCTCTTCATGGAATCTGAGGAGTTGCTTCGCCAAACATACCTTAGCTACATTGACCTCTAACCCTTATTTGGATCAAATTAAGCCTGCCGCTAATACATAGCATTATTTCACAAAAATATTATGACAAATATCTGGTCCCAATTGAAATTTGTTTATTTCCATTCATTTTTGAAACGTGATTTGTTTGTCGTCTGAATAAACAATAATGATTTGTCATTGTCACTACATGGGAACACCCCTATGCTCCATGCATGTCCTCCAAGCTTTGAAAACTCCCTCCAACCTTCTCTTATGGATACATCTCTCCTCTCCTTCCTTGTGCTGGTCTCTCTCTCTCTACCTATCTATCTTTCTCTCTATTCTGTTCTCTGTCATGTCACTTGAACCCCATCTCTTGACCCCAGTTTGCGACAGTGGTGATGGCCACCATCAAACCCTCCCAGAAAACAAACCCAGTTCGGATCCTCTAGAAATACCTCTGGATCTCCCACCAGACTCTTTCTGGGTCCCAAAAGAACAAGAACTCGATTGGATCAATCACAATGCATTCATCGAACGCAAGGGTTCCATCAAAGCCGTTCTCTCCCAAAACTTTAACTCCAATTCCATCTTATCTCCACAACGTTCGATGTCTATGAATCATAAATCCAAAGCATCAATCTTTGGACTCCCCAAGGCTCAGAAGTATTGCCCTGTTGATGTAAATCTGCGTAGAAAATGCAAGGAAGGTAAGGTCAGGTTGGTCCGAAGTAGGTCTGAACCGGACAGAAAGTGGCTAGAGCCGGGGACTGAGCCGGGGTCTCCGAGAGTTTCTTGCATGGGGAAGGTAGGGTCGAAGAGAGGGAAGGGTAAGAGGACCGGGTTCTGGTCAAGGGTTAAGGTGGTAATTCGGACAGGGTTTTTGACGAACCGGGTAGTGAGTAAGGGGAGTGCCGAATTGGTTGAGCCGGAGATTGGACCGGATACGTTGGTGGAACTCAAGCGGTTCGAGTCTGGTAGGCGGTCAGAGTCGTAGGGCGGCAACGATGTTGATCGTTGGATCTGTTACAGGGTCCATCGAATGATCCTTAATTGCAGCTTTGAATGGAAGAAGATGGAGCCCAGTTCCTATGCCCCACCATTTGAAAATTGCCCCACTTGGTTTTTCATTTGTATTTTTCTTTGTAAGTATTTGTCTTTTTTTCTTTTGAAAAAAATTATGAAAGCTCCACTTTGCGTGGCATCAACTCTGTTTTGTCTTGTCTTGAAAAAATTATAAGCCTTTACAAAAATATTTTATCTTAATTTATCTAACTAATTTACGGTCTAGCTAACCTAGCACATTGCCTTAGGTCATCTGTTGAAGTTAATGTAGCCGTAATTTCTTCCTTATCTTTTGAAATAGTTTTTCTAATGTAACCCATTAATTGAAGAATTTGTCCAAGGGTAAATCTCAACTTGCATCTCGAAAGATCAACGAACTTTAATTTATACTTTTAATGTTTAAAAATATTAATTTATACCCTGAAAAATATAAATACGTATCAATTTGCACTTGTGAGTAATTGCCATCTATTTTGCTGTTAAAAAAATTTGAGTTAATTATAAATTCCACCTCTCAAAATTTAAATATTTCACATTTATGATTCAAAAAGAATTTCATCCATTAATACTCATTAAATAGCTCTCAATTATATCATGTTATAATATTTTTGTGTCGTGTTCGAGTCAATAGAAACATATTTTTAATATAAAAAATATTTTCGTGTCGAGTCAATTACGTTGTGTCATATATTTCACATTTACGAAAATTCATAAATTACTATTTAATTTTTTTTTAAATTAAAAAAATACCTATTTTTTACTTATAATACTCGTTAAATAACTATTTTCTGTCTACCTTTGTGTTATTTGTATTTAACTTTAATTTGATCGGACAATTAAAAGATTTGTGTCTAACTGTAGATAGAAAATAGCTATTTAACATGTATTTAAGGTAAAAAATAGGTATTTTATAATTTTTTTTAAAATTTTAAAAACATTTTTTTATTAACTCGAACACAACACGAAAATGTTATGATACGATACAATTGAGAGTTATTTAACGAGCATTAATAAATGAACTTTTTTTTGGTTCATAAATATGAAATATTTAAACTTTGAGGGATATAATTTATAATTAGTCCAAACTTTTTTAACACCAAAATGAATGGAGTTAACTCAGGTGCACATTGATATGAATTTATGTCTTTCAGGGTGTAAATTGATATTTTTAAACTTTGAGGGTGTAAATTAAAATTTAAGTGATATTTCAATGTAGAAGTTGAAATTAACCCTTCGCATAATCTACACAAATTTCTCCAAAAGATATTTGTAGCAAGCAATACTCCTTCAAATTCCCGCTCAATAGGTTCCCTTAAAGGGCTTCAACCAGCAGTACATCGGGAATCAGTTACTCCTACTATGAAACTGAGCTGTTTTTCTTCAGTTTGGGTGAAGAAAGTAACGATTTTTTTTTTAAAGAATTTATTTGTCTTAGATTTTCTTATTTTTTAGTTCATGAATTAGGAGTATTGTTTTGTGAAAATTAGAACTAAGGATAATATGACAATCTATTTTGTCAATAAAGACAACGCTGAGCTTATTAGGTCATTAAGGATATGATGTGTAATATTTGGTAAGTAAGTCCAATAGTCTATTTTTTAATTATCATTTCCTTCTGCCCTCCTGCAGATCACGCCCACCATGCGCCACTTGTTCCTCTGCTGGCACCATCGAGAGAGAGAGAGAGAAGATGCGTTTGGAATACAAAGCTTTTCGATCACCTGTCAAAGGAAATCAACGGACAGAGAGAGCCGATCGCTATCTCTTGGCTTGATCGAATATGGATAAAATTTAAGGAGCCTAGCCTTGAACAAGAAGAGAAAATGTTAGTGGAATGGTCTTTCACCGAATTTTGGAATCCTCATCATCTGAAAAATGGCAGGCCTGACCAATAGGCAGACAACTTAAATGTTTGCATAGGGGTTCTAAAAAAGAGAAGTCCTAAATAATGTTATTGTATTTGAGAATTAATGTTATATATGACCTAAAAAATTTAGTTTGTATAGGCCCAATTAAATATAGAGCAATCTTATGTAACCCAAATCTGTAACCCAAATTTACATATCAAATTAGGGGGATCATTGGATCAGTGAGTCCTATTTAAAAAAGTTGATAAGACCGACTCATCTAATGGTTTCCTTTCATTTGGGATGTAAAATTGGGTTACAAATTTGGGTTACATAGTGTTTCCCTTAAATTAAAAATTAACAAATTTGCATCCCAAACTAAAACAAAAAAGGTCAAACTAAAACAAAAAAGCTCAACCATCTTTTTCCTTTTAATCAATATTTTACTCCTTTTAAATTTGAACAATTTAGATCCTATGAAAATATTTTTCACTTCTTATTTAGTTTTAAAAAATTAAAATCATTAGGTGTGAAAGAAGAGAATAGAAAGCAAACAATTGTATATTGCTTTGGTGTACTTTTTCATATACGTGAGGAGGCGTATTTATAGTACAAGAGAATACTAAAATATCCTTGTCTAACTGATGCAGGACAAGCATATAAACATTTATACATTAACATCCCCACTTAAACTCAAGAAGGAATCGAAGATGCCAGCTGAAATTTGTAAACCAAATCATGGTGGCGACCAAGTGGATGAGCCTTCGTGAAAGTCTCAGCCAGTTGATCAGCTGAAGCAACCGAAAAAAGACGAAGAGTGTCATCCTGTAGGTGATGATGCACAAAATGACAATCAATCTCTGTGTTTTGTGCACTGATGAAAGACATCGTTGTGAGCAATCTAAATAGCACTAAGGTTGTCGCAATAAAGAAGAGTACTAGATTGGTGAGGAACACCTATATCTTTTAGAAACCAGCGAAGATTCGCAAGTGCTCGGTTCTCAGCTTCAATACTGGAGCGAACAACAACTATCTACTTCTTACTTCGCCAAGATATAAGAGAATCACTCAAAAGAAAAAGAAAATCAATGGTAGACCGTCGGTCTGTAGGGTCATCTGCCTAATCAGCATTAGAGTAAACCTGCAACGTTAAGGATGAGTGAGAAGAAAAATGAAGCCTATGGAACACGATGCCATTCACATAGCGTAAGATTCGAAAAACAGCTGCATAGTGAACAGAACAGGGAGCAAACATAAACTGGCTGACGACCTAGTAACAGTGAGATAAATTAGGCTCCCAACAAGTTGTCGGTAATGGGTAGCATCTAGAAAAAGCCCTCCATCAGTCGGACGAAGTTTAATGTTGGTCTCTAGGGGGCAATAAGAAGTTTTACAATCGGTAAGACCAACAAGAAAGAGAAGATCAGAGGCATAATTGGCCTGAGTCAAATAGTAGCCATCAAAGGATTGGGACACCTCTAGTCCAAGGAAATAACTGAGAAATGCCAAGTATTTCATCTTAAAGTGTTGACTCAAAAACTACTTAAGCTCAGGAATGCCAGAAGTATCATCACTAGTAATGATCATATCATCAATATAAAGTAGCAGAATAGTAATACCAGCATTAGTATGATGAGTAAAAAAAGCATAATCATAGGGGCTAGAAGCAAACCCAAGGTGTGCGATAGTAGAACTGAATTTTGGCAAACTAGGCAAGTGGAACTTGTTTAAGCCCATATAATGCACGTGGAATGCGACACACCTTACCAAAAGGATGAGGACACCACTAGGGAGGCTATATATAAACCTCCTTATCCAAGTCACCATGTAAGAAGACATTTTTTACATCTATTTGAAATAGAGGTCATCAGCGTGCAGAGGCTACGGTCAAAAGAGATCAAACAGAGATAATGTGAGCAACCGGAGCAAATGTCTCCTCATAGTCAATGTCATACCCTATGTAAAGCCCTTGGCTACTAGACGAGATTTATATCGCACCTCAGAACCATCAAAATTAATTTTCCTCTTATACTCATTTTTTCCCAACTACAGTCTTTCCAAGAGGCAAGTCAACCAAGTCTCAAGTATGGGTTTTGTGAAGGGCATCAAGTTCTTCAAACATAGCTTGCCACCAAAGAGGGTCAAAACAAGCCTCACAATAACTGCAATGTTCATGAAGTGTAGCAAGAGTGGAAAAACAATTATAGTTACTAAGATGAATAGGGGAAGCTCTTACCCTATTGGAACAGTGAACCTCAAAATTGGAGGAGGACTCAAGTAGATTGAGTGTGATGATAGAATCAGCAGATGATCCAGATTCGTGAGGAACAGTCATTGAAGTATCACCTAATGAGCTTACTATGCCTATATTAGAAGAAAAATCTGGGAAAAGATCTATGGATGGTTAGTGAAAATAGAAGAATGTGATGAAGTATCGAATGAGACTGAGAAATACTAGTGAAGACCTTGTGTTCCCAAAATTGAACATGTCGGGAGATTCGAAGACTTTGTTTATGGGGTCATAACACCGATAACCCTTATGCTCAATTCCATAACCAAGAAAACAACTGAGACAAGAACAAGGTTCAAGTTTTGTACGCTCGTGAGATGGGAGAAGACAAACAAGCACCAAAAACTCTTAAAGGAGAATAGTCAGGTACCTTTCTATAGAGACGTTCATAGGGAGAATGATTAGAGATAGTAGGGGATGTAACCTGATTGATAGTGTGAATAGTTGTAAGGGTAGCTTATCCCCAAAAAGATTCGGGGAGAGAGGCAGACAGAAGGAGAGAACGGACGGTGTCAAGAATTTGATGATGCTACATTTTGTACAACCATTCTATTAGGTGTAAGGACATGATCGATGAGACAAGGTGTCTGCCTGTTTAAGTTCTTCAATGAATGAGGCAGCCTTATACTCCATAGTATTATCAGAACAAAAGGTTTTAATAGTGCAATCAAACTAAGTTTTGATCATCTGCTTAAATTCACGAAAAATATTAACTTAGAGCGATCGTGCAAAAGATAAAGCAATGTATATCATGTATAATCATCAATAAATATTACAAAATAATGAGATCCACCCTCAGTGGGAACAAGAGCAGGACCCCAAATATCATAATGAACCAAATAAAAAGGTGCCGAAGACAAAGAATCACTTCTATTAAAAGGTAAAACTTTATGTTTGCCCAATTGACAAGACACACAATCAAACAATTCAAATTTAACATCTCCTAAAAAACAACTAGAAGCTAAAGACCAGACACGAGGTTAAGTTGTGAGACCAATACGAGAATGCCAAATACTGGAAGGCATAGTAGTAGCAAGAAATTTATCAAAACATGAGTTGGCCATATGTAGAGATGTAAGCTAAAAAAGGCGACCAACTTTACGCCCGGTCCCAATAGGCTGGCCCGTTTTTTGATCCTGCACATCACATCCTTTGTGAGAAAAGGTTAAGATAATACCACATTCAACAAGTTGACCAACATAAAGAAGATTTAGAGACAAGTTAGGAACAAGATACGTGTCAAGAACAAAAATAGTAGGGGTAGAAATGGGACCTTAATGAGTAACAGACATGTGTGAATCATCAGCAGTATATATGTGAAACATCGAGTTTATTGTTTAAAGACTTCTTATGAGACACTAAGGAAGAATTAGATGTCATATGATTGCAACAGGCTGAGTCGATAAACCATGGAGAAGATTTACTTGAGGAGACTGATAACGCAGTGGAAGTACGAGATAGAACCTGGGTCACAATTGCCTCAAGTTCAGCTATAGAAAGAGAGGACACAGGAGATACAGAGGGGTAGTCAGAAGCTGATAGGTTGGTAAAAACAGCAGCAACAGGCATGTGAGATGAAGAAAACTTAGCCTTCTGAACATCTCTAGCATCCTTAGCCTATTTCTTTGGATAATCAGAGATGCAGTGGCCATATTCCTTACAATAGTGACATTTTCCTTTGAAACGACGTGGTCTATAGGAGGAAGCAGCTGCAATGGGAATGGCTATAGTAGAGGAGCTAGACGGTGCAGCAGCCATGACTAAATCAGTGGAATGGACCCGGCGAGTTTTTTGTCGTGTCTCCTTAAAAATGAGCTCTGTGATGGATACTTCAAGTGTAGGAAGAGGAGAACGATGGATTAATGATGCTCGAGTCGTCCCTAGTCAACGACCTATGACACTGGGACCCTTAAGCTTCAAGATTTTTGGATTGGAGATTTAATGGCCGGAGAACATTTTCGATGCAAATATTTCATGCTTGATGAGCTATGACACTTGGGCCCTGACCCCGAGGCTTCAAACTCGTTTGGATATTTCATGGTTGGCAAGCTCTGACACTACAAACCCGACTAATCACGACACGAACTGACTAAATTTGACATATATACAATACGAACCCGACTAACCATAAATAAAAATAAATCGACTATGAATTGAGTAAATTTTAACATGACACAACTAAGACATGATACGAAGGGACATGACACGGCTCATCATCATAGTATATGATGATGCATAAAAGTGGGTTTATACAAAATCAATCAAGGATGAAGTAAAGAGGGCTCAACATAAGCAAACACAAAGATTAGGTTGTTCGGTCTAGGTGACCTACTCCATTGGGAATAACGGCGATGGCCGAAGAATCTTATTACTTGAGAGATGCAGTGTGCTGAGATGTGTGTGATGTCTCTCCCCCTCCCCCCCCCCCCCCCCCCCCCCCCCCGTTATGTAGGTGGGGATTACAATTTATAAGGGAGTTTAGTCTTCATAGCTCCTAGAGCAGGCTTTGATGGAGGCGCCATCGAAGAGAGCCCTGATTAAGCGTCACCCTTGTGACGAGAGTGGGTGGCTTTATGATGTTAGCGTAATGGACGAGGTGATTGAGACTTGCAATACTATCCTGATTCCATTCCTAAGATGGAGATCTCACGTGCGTCACTAGTAGACTAGGTTTTCCAAGGCTATGGTTTTGGTTTTCGTTGGCCTGTATTTCTGAGTTGGGTTTGATATGTAATTCTAAGCCTGATCTAGGTCGAGCTCGTCAGTATATAATAGCAATTCTACCGCCACCCCCATCCTCTATTGCCACCCCTTATCCCACCACACCCTCGGTTTAGTATTTTTGAAAAATTACTCATTACTATGTTAAATTAAGAAGGATAAAATAAAGTAGTTATGTGATAATAGTTACATAAGTCACTTCGAATGATTTAATTTGATGAGATCAATGCATTATTATTAAATAATTTAAATTAAAAAAAAATCTAATACTTGATGAAGGAAAGTTTCATAAGCAACCTCTCTTCTATATTAATTTCTATATTATGTAATAAATATAAGTTAGAGGAGAGAGAGAAATAGGAAATAGAGAGATGATTAGAGAGAAATTTGAGACAATTGAAAATTTTTAGGTTAATAAAGTATTAAGTTATTCAAAAAGGGTCAATGACAAAAAAAAAACAAATCAAATTTGACAATTTAAAAAAAATTAGAATGAGGTTTTTAAGATCATCCAAGCCAACTTCATTGATATATATAATGTCTAAATACATGGAAGAAGTCTTCTCAAGGTTGTATATTCATAATTTATCTGTGTTTTTTACATTTATTATTAGAGAGAATGACCCTTTTGAACTTCTTTTCTCTGTGGTCAGACTTTTTGACATTTTATCCTATTAGTTATTGCACACGCACATGAACTATTATAAGTATAAAATATTATAGATAAAATTGTGAATCACTTTTCTCAAAATTCACAATGTTAGTAAATGTTGATAATTAATCAATTTGAAGCCACATTATACTAAAAAAAATCCCAAAAAAATGCGGACCAAAGCAAGTAAAACACATTTAAGACACTGTAATATGATAGACTTAACTTGTATCACCAGCCAATCATAAGATTGTGAAATAGGTATTATTCAATAAGGATAATAAACATGAGCGACGTGTCAATGAAATTTACATGACAATATAACAAGCTAAATAAACCATGTGTAACATTTTACAACCTGAAAGTTTTTCAAGAACAAATTCCAACTTCATTGTAAGCTAACGATTTTTTATTGTTAATACTTTAATCTGCAAGTGAAAAAATTAAGATTAGAGGATTTAAGATGAAAGCTAAGAAATATTACAAAGACATCAAAGAAGCATAAACCTTTTTTCATGAGTCAATTCATAGGCTTTTGTATGTAATGTTTGCACATGGGTCTTCACTTGGTAAATGCCTCTTGGTTACCTACTTAGCACAAACCTAACTTTATTTTCATAGGTGAAAGATACACACACACCCAAAAAAACCTAATGATGTGAAGGATAAATTTATTAATTATCTTAGACTTCGATCCATCAATATTTTCAAACAATAGTCAATTTTTTTTCCTGCAAAACCTGTTTTAACGCAGGGTTTGCTTAAGAGTATGTTGTGTTTCACTTTCAATAATATTTATCTTTGATTTGCATTTTTGGCCTTTGATGCTTTATGCTTTGAAGTTAAACTAACATAGTTTATATATACCCCAGACATGACGTTGACAACTTACAAAGTTGGATTTGAGCTTTCAAGCTATGAATACAAACAATGAGTAAGCAAATCAATGATGAGTAATAGGCCGGGGCATGAAGGTTAAATGACCATGTGCAAATCCACATACACACGCTACCAAATAGGCAAAAGATGATTTCAAGAGGGGAGCATATGCAATCATTTTTTTTGCTTTTGTCACACGTATATCAAACTCTTATGACTATTACTCTTTTCCCTAGGCAAAGATGTTGTTGTTCCTTGCTCAAGTTTTACACTGAACAACAAACCGGGAAATGTAAGTGATTAAAAATTTGAAGGAAATTGCCTATACCCAATTAGGTCAACTTGGAATTAGGTAGCTTTCAATGGCTAACAAATCTAACACTTAGCCTAACCAACTTATCCTATAATTGTCTCAAATACATTCAGAGTAATAATATTAAAATATATAAATGTTATGTTACACCCCTCTAATAGCTGCAATTTTCAATATAGTTAGTGATTGAACATGATATCACAACAATAGATCCTATGTTGAAATGCTCATCTCTTTCGCTTGCTTGGTCTAAAATCTAGCCCTTATGTGAGTGGGCATCTTCAAGTATGTAGATATATATGTTACACAATCTTTAACAACGTAAAGTTTTAGAGTAGTTAGTAGGCTAACATATGACCAATATATTAAAATTAGAATCAGTATCCCATTTTTAAAATTTGTTCTATTTATTCTTCAATTTTAAATTCTCTTAGAGGAAGAATTTTCAAAAAAACATTTTTTTAACATTTTTTTTGGTGGGGGAGAGAGGAGAGAGAGAGAGAGTTGCCTCAAGCTCAAGTAAATAAAAGGTCAGATATTTCAAGAGAATTTAGAATAAAATGGGCCATGGATCGTTGTCCATAACTTAACATCCTGTCTGCCTGCAATTGCATTTTGTCATTCATGGTCTTTGTAGTGGACTGACACTTAACACTGACAAAGTAGAGCCATGAACAGAAGAATGCACAAATAATATAAAGTGCCTATTGGTATGGCATTGATTAGTCTGGAAAGCCTCCATTCCTCAGTTTGATAACACTCCATTTGATTCTCCTCCTATTTTTCTTTTCTTTGCTATGTTAACACTCAGGAACAAGTTGCAAATATGCATTCAGAGTTCACAATACAAGAATTCTTACAACCTCATTTATGAACCTCAACATATTCAAGTACTACATTCTTTGCAAATATGTATAAACTTTCATTAATGTAACTGCATCTAAGGGACTTAATTTATCTCACTTCTAGATTTGCAATAGAAGCCATTCATAGTACGGACACAAAACAACATTTTGGTTAATCAGTTTTTCCACTTTTCCAACTTTCCAATCGATCTATTCATATACACAATCCCCTGAGAGAGAGGCAGAGGGCAAGAGATTCATATACATACAGGGCCTAAATACGTTGAAATCTAAGAAAAACAATAAAAATGACCTAGAAATCGTCTCTTCATCCTTATTCTTATTGTCCTTTACAACTTTCTCTCTGATTAACTGCAATGTGCTTATAATCCTTTTAACATTGCTGAATTGGATAAACTCACTTAAAGAGATCAGGTCAATTTCCTCTTCCTTCTAGATTTTCTGGAAGGGGAAGCAAAATGAGCTAAGATACATCTTTGTGTCTCAAAAAGCAAGTGTTTTTGGGAGAAAAGAACAGGCGTTAGAGTTATGAGTAGAATTATGAAGTAATAAGGAGTCTACTGTATTTAGTCAGGGTTGAATTACAAAACCACGTGAATGTAATCACAATTAAATTTACTATTCATCTATATCAGTAAAATCCCATGGAATTGATGATGAACGCAACTGCCCAAACTATTTGCAAGTACTACACCACATCATATGAAGCAATTAATTTTAAATACAAAGGATTCTGTTGCAACGGGCAAGATAGCCAAAAAAAATAGAATCGTCGTACATGATAATAGCTTATCAACATGTTATTTTTAGCATTGTGTCAATCATTCCAACCGAGATCCTACTTTTTCAAAATCCCTTGCATTTCCAAGCCACACAATAAAGTTCATCAATCTCTTAAGTCCACCACCAGTGCAAAAAATGAGGTCAAGAGAAGATTGGCAAATCCAATCTTAAAACTATTATATACTTGAAATCAGGAAAAAAATATATTGTTGTTAATAATCAACAATGGAGCTAAGCTTACCATTACATGGAGTAACATAATAATGTACAGTTATGATGCCTTCTTGGAACACTTCAAAAAGGGCCATAAGGATTAACAAAAATATATTGAGAAAAACTTTTCATCACCCATTTTTACCTTGATTAATTTTAAAGTCAATCACATCATACCCTCTTATCTTATGTGATCACAAAACCTTTCCTATAAGCAACAAAAAATTGGCATGTCATCATGTAAAAATTACTATATGGGAAGTTGTCAGTCTCGTCCCTAATCTAATAATTATTTTTTGATGTATAGCAATTTTAACTAATGATTTAGGTTTTAGACCTCACAGCTACCATAACTTATTTAACTTTTGCACCTAATTGAATGTCTATTAGACTTTACGAATTCGAACCGTTTAGGGAATCACCTTTTTTTTGGGTAAGTAATTTCAATAATCAAAAAACATATAAACTGTATATTCTATGGATACTTACAAAACAATCTAACAAAAGAACAAAATCTGTGAAGAGAGTGGGATGGTGGGCCATCTATTGTAATAGTAGATGATCTGCCATCCACAAAAACATAACCATTGGCTAATATGGACAATCCACAAGCAGAACAAAAAGGAAAATGTTTCTTAATAGTGCTAAATCAACAAGCAAGCACCAACAGCACCCACATGCACAACCAGCAAACATCAGCATCCAGAACAGAAAAAAAAAAAACAGAGCAACAAACACCAAGTTGATTTTAAGTATCAGCTACTATTTTAACTACTTAAGTTGTAGAGCTTACATATACCATCACTTTTTTAAATTTAAACTAAATTGTTTCAAGAATCACACGTTACTCAAAACATAATTTTTTTGTTCACTCTGTACCCGTTAAAGTAGTATTCTGTTTTCAAAATGCAAACATAGACAGGATGTATGAGTGCACGAAAAGTAGTATTCTGTTTTCAAAATGCAAACATAGACAAGATGTATGAGTGCACGCGCTTGAGAGAGAGTGTGAGATAGAGAGCAGATGCGTATGAAAATAAAGTATATGGAAGACCTCAAATTCTTCATTCTTCAAATTCCAATTGTCAATGGACATATTCATTGCAATTTCAAAAAAATAATTTATAGAGAGAAGGAAAGAAATTAAAAAGAAAAGTAGAAAAATATGCATGAAATCTAATAGAACTCTTACAAGTTGAAAACGCTGGTTTGTGTGTTCATGTATACATGGGATTAGAAGAACCCATTCCTTTAAATTAATCTTACCTATAGCACCTGACCAACAAAAATGATATATCTAATGTTAATCAGAAAGAGGATCATACATTGGAATGCTCATGTAAGAGTAAAAGCTTTCTAACCTGCAACAATAGAAGCCATTGAAGTAGGACATAGAATTTTAAGCTATAAAGAAACAAATGGAATGAGAATAATATTGAGGATAGAGGGTCCAATTTTATTCACTTTCCTTTTTCTTTTTCTGCACATCTATATAATAAAGTAGAGCTGAGTTTGAATCTCAAAACTTATCTAAAGTTTTTTGCAGTTCTGATCAATTCTGAGCAAAACATAAGTTACATCCAATGGTCTATCTTATCTCTATTTTTTTTGTGGTTCAGATCAACTCAAATATTAATCCAATGGAACAGATTGACCAATGAATTTTTTTTCCCACCCACGTAACTTTCCATCCCATAGAACGCCGGTAATGCCAAAAAAATCCCCAAATTCACGCCTCACTCTCCCAAAACAAACTCTCTCTCATGCCTTTTCTCTCTCCTCCCCCAATCTCTGCCTAATCTCTCACCCCTCTCACTGTCATCTCTCGCTTCCCCACTCTCACACCTGACCCTATCTCCCCCGTTTCTCTTCTCCTCTCCGCTTCTCTCACTGTCACTACCACATATCTTCTCCCCCATTCCCTAAATGTTGCTGTCAACGGCCTTTCTACATGGCAAGCGACGACGCCACCCAACGACATTGCTTTCTCTATCCTCTCTGTTCATGACACACACCCAGACTAAAAACCTTTCTGCAAAAACAAACACACCTCTTTGTGCACTCACCCACAAAACCATCTATGAAAGCACACAAACTGCGCACATGATATGCAATAGGGATTTTGAAACAAAGCTTACTCACTGGTTTCAGGTACTCTATTCTAATTCTGCAATCTATTTGTTGTATTTTTATTTGTCTTTTTTCTCTTTCATGGGTTATTGTTTCTATTAATTGATTTGAATTTATGTTTCTCTTTTCATGTGTTTTGTTTGATTTTTGCAATTATTCTCATGGCAGTCATGGATTCTCTTCCTTTGGCGCAAATTCATCAAGTTTACTACAATTTCATCGCACAATCATGAGACCAAAGAGGGGATAGATAGACGAGAGGTTTTATGAGTTTTGAGACTGATAATTGCTAGTTGTTGAATACAGATCCGTATTTGATTTTTCATATGGTAAACAGACCAAAGACTAACCACTCACACAACACACAACACTGACGAAGCTGTTTCGCCCACACAATATGTTCCTCCCTCTCTCTCTCTCTCTTGCCGAATTGAGGGGTTTTGGGTTTTTTTAATCTGGCCTGAGACATCTTGATCATTTTTTTCCCTGAAAAAATTAAAATTTTGGTGAATTAAATGTATTAGTTTCATATCAATCTTAAGTTCTACAAATTTAAGTCGTTATTTGTGCATGGAGGTATCAAATTATGGCTCTACATGGTCTTTTCTTCTACGTAACCTAGAACTTCATTGTCATGCTTCTCCGATGCTCATTTGTAGATATTTGATTTTTTTATTGGGTTTGTGATGGTCTAACAAGATCTATTTTTTTTTTGGTGACACTTTGTTGAGCTGGTTTGTAGAGCCAACATAGTGAGATGAGGCACTTGCATTTGAAAAGCAACCCAGCCATCTGAAGGTAGTAGAAACTTTATGGTTGAAAGGATTGAATGCTTAAAAGTTAAAACACTTGGATATTGTATTCAGGGATGGAGCTATCCTATGGCTCAAGGGGGCCATGCCCCCCCCCCCCCTCCACTTTTGCCAACACCAGCAGGTATAATATTAAGCACAAAAATCTAAACATTGTCAAGAGAATTGGCCCCACCTAAAAAATAGTTTTGTGAAGAGCATGTAATGATCTTCAACGTTAACAACAAAATGTTGAGGAATACTATTGAGATGTTAAAATTTAACATATTTTGTTGATTTAATGATGTGATTTCATTGTAACTTTTGAATAAACATTAAATTTTAATGTTTAACGGGGTACATGGTCAATACAAAGGCTAGAGTGAATTAGGTCTTTTAATTATATCATGCAGAACGTTGTCAAAAGAAGGTTTTGCAATATGGTAGGCAATGATTTCGCTATAGACTCTTTAACTAGGTAGGTAGAAAAAAATTTTAAAAAGTGTATTACGAATTAAATATACGACTAAGTTGATACATACTCAAAATTATTTTTTGTTCATCTTTAATTTTTTCCCATATCTTTATTTTATTTTTTTATCACATATATTACTTTGTTGGATATATTTTTGTGCATCGAGAATCTGAATTGATAAACTATATATTTAGTTTACATTGTCGGTTATATTAGATTTAGCCTCCCCCCCCCCCCCAAAAAAAAAAGAAATTCCTGGCTCCGCCCCTAATTGCAGTGTGTCAAATAGAAAATATGTGGTTTTGATTGCTTTTTTGTTTGCTTCGAGATTTTTTTTTTAATTTGAATTTGTTGGGTGGCTGTTATTTTGGAAGACATTATGTACACTGATGTTCGAAATATTTTAATGAGTAGAAAAAGTCCGCTGAGAATTGGCAGCTTACTCGGAGATCCTTAACAGTGTTGTATTAGTTACAAATCAAAAGAAACCGTGATAAGATATCTCACAAATTTTTTGCTTCTTTTTTTGTAATTATACTATGGTTAATTCATTGAATTGATTTTTTTTATATATTTGTTATGAAATTTACACTTTCCACATGTTAAATTGCAAGTGTGCTTACGTATGGCACGCATGTTGATAGTTTTCTAATCTTTTGGGTGCAGTAGCAATAAGTTACTGTTGAGGATTTCGAATTTCAAATCATGACTCACTTAAAGGAACATAATAGGTTGCCTGAAGCTCCTACATCCTGAAGAACTTCAGCATCTGGATATTCCCATGTAAAAAAAAAAAAAAAAAAAAATTCATATTAAAGAAGAGTTATACATATCAGAAAGGGTACACTTACTATAGAAGGGAACTTTACGCTATCTTGACTGCACATGGAGGCCACAGGGTTTAATTTATTTACAGACAATTAATCTCTTTGAGCAGAGAGCAAAGTTTTAAGGTTATAGACTGCATCTTGGTATCTTGATTCTAGCTTAGGTGATCCTGTTAGTGTTCAAATAAACCATGATATTACTTAGGTTGATTTTTCTGTTGCTCCAGATTTTTATTTTCATGAGCCATTTTTCTCTATGCATTTAAATTCCTTAGTTCATGCTTAATTTGCTTAGCATTTAGGATTCTAATTGCTGATGTGTGTTAATTGTTCATTGGTTTAATTTATTGGGTTCCTGATAATTTTTAAATGAGTTGGATTTTATGGCAAGTTCCAAGTCTAATTGATTTATGCTCTGCATAGTTTAGTAGATCATGTAGAATTTATATTTTTTTTAAACAATATTGTATAAGAACCATGATAACAACAATGAATCAAATACATTATGCAAAGTTTTACACGAGAAATTTTCTTTGTTTCTTCAAGTTATATCTATCCATTCTATTAGAAATATGTTATTTATCACTTAAATTGTTCACTTGATTAGGTTGACCCATTTGCATTTGCATAACCCATTTGTATTTGCATGACCCATTTGCAGCACACTCTTCTTGGGTCTACTGGCAGGATGATGTCGTAGGTAGTCAAGGGTGTTCCATTTACGTTTTAGACAACCAATGATAATGTTATATGAAAGAGTTAATTCGCATAACGTGCCCGCCAGGAACGGGAAAGATCGGAATGCCCACCCTTCAGCCTAGAAATAAAGTACTAACAAGGTATTTAATCCTATTCGTTCCCCATGCTTTAGCACCCTAGCGTCGGTAGGGATCCAGAGAGCTACCTTCGCTTTTGGCATTCTATCATAGATCTTCAGATTTCGCCCCTTTATTTATTTATTTATTGTGTTACGGAGATTTTGTTTTTGGATTGTTGTATGATGTATGAAGTTTTAATTTTTTGTTAAAATGGCAAGGAGACATAATGACTTTGGGGATTTTTTGGTTTGTACATAATGAGTGAATGTACTTAACTATTCTTATTTATTTGAGTTTTGGTCTTTAATTATATTATATTTGTATTTTCTCACTGTCGAAAGAAATATTTTTGCAGATGTTCAGATTATTGTATTGAATTAGTTGATATGGAATGGTATTACCAGTATGACTATAGCGTGAATTCATATAAGTTATGTTTCTTTTATTAAAGGTCCGGTTATATAAGTTATGTGTACATGTTGATATTGTTCGGGGGTTGTTTGTAGATTATTTTTTTTTTTTAAAAAGGACTCATATTGTTTTGCAATTTTTCTCAATTTTCTTGATCGATTATTTTGGGTTATACAATGCATTGGGGCATGGACAATTCGTTGCTTTTTTTTACGAGTTATATAGTACTTTCAGGCACGAGCAATTACTAGTAATATATATGAGGCCAGCAATCTCTGTACCTGATATGCCTCTTCCCCCCAAATTCGTGGAGCTTAACAACATGAGAATTTACATGAAATGAAATGATCGTGGCTACCATCAAACCAATCACACCTCCTATCCAAACAATGAGAGGAACCAAAACAATACAAGAATATATTCGTTGTTCATTCCGATGGTCAGAACAAAGCCCACTTGAACTCATGAATCTACCATTTTCAAAACAAGTAAAAGAAACTCCAATTAAAACAATAAAGTATCACAATTATTGTAAATCCAACAGGAATGTTTGCAATCTTGAAGTAAATAAATAATGTATGGCCATCATGGATTTACCTAACAAATTCAATTGGAAGAAAAAATCCTCAGAATGTCAAACCCACCGCTGTACAAAAGCTTTCGCCAACCACTTGTACTTACTCTGTGTTCAAAGAACTTGAAGCGAGGAAATTAAATAAACAAAGCAACACATGAAACTGCTCATTTACCACAAACATGCACACTCCAGAAAAATAATCAAATCCAGCTGTTGGTTTCGGAAATTAGGAAGAATTCGATATTACCATAGTTAAATAAAGGAAATCAATAGGTAAACTGAACGAATTCATGACTGATATGAGGTTTACATACCTGAATAAAGATGATATCCAAGAGATCTGGGTCGTTTTCCCTGATGGAGGATGGGCTTGGCAACGTGCAGACAGCCCTTGGGTCGTTTATCGAGAGGGGTAGCGAGGACTAATTCCAATATCGATGCTTTTTGCTACATATTTTGGCTCCATCTAATTCTAACTGTTATTTTAGAGGAAAAGCCAAAGTCCCATTAAAGGAAGTTGTTGCTATGTTACGGGTAGACCGAGAACAATTGGTAGGTGAAAGGTATGAGCAAAGAAGAGCCAAAGAGGTGTGGGAAATGGATAGCTTAAACACACAGGTTTTGTAGGAAGTTGGGCTAAGGAAGGAGACGATGCGACGACGATAATTTATCAACAAGAGAGCATTAAAGAAAGAGTAAGGGAGACATGGAAGGTGAAAAGAGGGGGTGTGTCTGGCTGTATTTTATGGAGTACTGAATGTGCAAGGGGAGGGGGAAGGTGAAAAGCGGTGTGATTAATTTTGCCTCCCAGTGTTGAATGCACATGTGGGTGAGAGAGAGAGAGAGAGAAAGAGAAGTAGGTGAAGAGACGACAAAAGAAACAGAACCATTAGGCTAATGTAAGGGTGATCAATTATTAGGAGATTTAATATGCAATTATCTTTTGGATAAGGTGGTCATCCTTGCATTGCTAAGGAAAAAAATGTTTTTTTAAGTATATTGATATTTTAAAGTAGTATGGATATAGATTTATATGATCATAGAAAATATAATATTCTAGATTTAATTTACACTGATTTATTCTATAAAAGCTAAATCTCTAGGTGGTGTATTATATTATGTAACTTTTATTAATTTCTTTGAAAACTAAAGACCAAATACTGGATGTATTCAAAGATTTTCATGTGAAACTTAAAAGCACGATCGAAAGGTAACAAATTGTGTCTAAGCAGATAATAGTGGTGAATAGCGGAGACCATTTGCAGAGTATTGTAGAAACCATGTCAATTAACTCTTTGATATAACGTTGTCATTGGTTGTCTAAAACGTAAATGGAACACCCTTGACTACATATGACATCATCCCGTCAATAGACCCAAGAAGAGTGTGCTGCAAATTTGTCATGCAAATGCAAATGGGTCAACCTAAACAAGTGAACAATTTAAGTGAGAAATAGCATACTTCAAATAGCATGGACAGATATAATTTGAAGGAACAAAGAAAATCTCTCGTGTAAAGTTTTGCATAATATATTTGATTCAATATTGTTATCGTGGTTCTTGTACAATATTGTTTAAAAAAAATGTAAATTCTACATTATCTACTAAACTATGCAGAGCATAAATCAATTGGACTCATAACTCACCATAAAATCCAACTCATTCAAAAATTATCAGGAGCCCAGTAAGTTAAACCAATGAACAATTAACACATACCAGCAATTAGAATCCCAGATGCTAAGCAAATTAAACATGAACTAAGGAACAAAAATGCATAGAGAAAAATGGCTCATGAAAAGAAAAATCTAGAGTAACAGAAAAATCAATCTAAGTAATATCATGTTGAATTTGAACACTAACAGGATCACCTAAGCCAAAATCAAGAAACCAAGATGCAGCCTATAACCTTAAAACTTTGCTCTCTGCTCAAAGAGATTGATTGTCTGTAAATAAATTAAACCTTGTGGCCTCCAATGTGCAGTCAAGATAGAGTAAATTAAACCATACCCTAAAAGGTTAACTCCACCACCTCAAAAGGTAGGAAACAATCTCAAAAGTTTGTAAGCAAAGTAACCCAAAAGTTGGAAGTCGTTCTAAAAAGTTGTAACTCAATCCATAAAAGTTGGAATCCACCAAAAAAAGTTGGAACCCACCCAAAAAAGTTAGACTTCATCCCACAAAAGTTAGAATCTACCCAAAAAAATTGGAACTCAACCCAAAATAGTTGCACCCATCCCACAAAAGTTTGACCCCTCCAGACAAGTTAGAACCCACCCCCAAAATTTATCCATCACAAAAGTTAAATCCCTACTAAAAAGGTTGGAACTCAACCCAAAAAAATAGACCCTCTAACTTAATTCAGAACAGTTTGAACCTATCCTAAAAGTTGTAACTCAATCAGAAAACTTGGAACCCAAACCCCAAAGATTGTAACTTCTACTAAAAAAGTTGGAACCCAACCCAAAAATCTTGGAACTCAACCCAAAAAAGTTGAATCTTGTCCCACAAAAGTTAGAACCCAACCCAAAAAAGTTGAAACTCAAACAAAAAAAGTTGAACCTCATCCCATAAAAGTTGGACCCCTCCAGACAAGTTGGAGCCCACCCCCAAAATTTATCCATCATAAAAGTTGAACCCCTATCAAAAAAGTTGGAACCCAGCTCAAAAAATTATACCCTCTAAGTCATTTCAGAAAAGTTGACACTCAAACCCCAAAGGTTGTAACTGCTACTAAAAATGTTGGAAGTCAAACTAGAAAAGTTGGAACTCAGTCCAAAAAAATTCTTATGTACAAAAAAGTTGGAATGCAGCCCAAGTAATTAACCCTATAAAATTTTATAATTTTGTTTTATAATTGAAAATATTTGTATTTTAATTGAAAATTTTTTGTGAAAGTTAAAGGAAAAAATTGTATTTACGGAGTCGTAATTTATTTATTTGTTATTCGTTACAACTTTTTTCTTATTCCTTACAACTTTTTGTTTACGAGCGGTCGCAAAGTAGTATCGTCGATCGTAATTTATTTATTTATTTTTATTCATTATAACTTTTTCCTGATTGTTTACAACTTTTTTATTACCGCATTACGAGCGGTCGCAAAATAGTACAGTCAGTCCTAATTTATTTATTTGTTGTTAATAACACTTTTATTCTCTAACTTTTATCAATTTTTAGTTTCAGTCATCAAAAAAAAAACCCAAAACATTAGGACGAACCATAAATATATAAATATTACAACATTCAACAATAGTCAATTACAACATTTGTAAAGGTTAATAATTATAATTTCATCCCATAAAAAATTAATTAATTTGGTCCTTAAAAATCAGACTATTTAAAAATATTAAATATTTTTTTACTACAGTGGAAGAATTTTGTGATAGTTAGAGGATAAAAACATAATATTATCGCTTTAAATTAGGATGGGTCGCTAGTGCTTCCGGTGGATCGGTTAGCATCATTTATTAATCACACTTTTATCGTCTAACTATCAAATTTTGTCATTTTCATCCAAAAATATTCATTTTTTTTATTTTATCCCCTAAAATTTTAATCTAATCATTCTTAATAATTGTAGTTGACATGATTAATTTAATCATTGTAGATTAGATTAATTCATAACAAATAATTAACCCTGTAACAAATGGGTTAATAACACTTTTATCCTTTAACAAATAGGTTAATAACATTTTTATCCCTTAACTTTGAAAAAAACCAAAAAAATAAGGATCCATCGTGACCCAATTACATTTTTATCCTCTCTAAGTATGATTGGGACCGACCGTAACTAGTGGCGATCAGTCGTAATATAACAATGGCTAATTATTATTTTTGAGAGTTTGGCTCAAGATATTAGAACCAACCATAACTAGTGCCGACCGGTCATAATTTAATACTTGTTAATTACACTTTCACCCTCCAAGTATGATTTTATGAGTTTACCCTCATAATTTAACAATGCTTAATTACACTTTTATCCTCTAACCATCAAAAATTTTATGTTCATCCAAAAATTCAAATTTAAAACTATTAACCTTAACAAATTAACAAATTAGGACGGTTATAAGTCCTAATTTATTTATTTGTTGTTAA
The DNA here is from genome assembly GCA_951799425.1 of Ilex aquifolium. Taxonomy (NCBI): domain Eukaryota; kingdom Viridiplantae; phylum Streptophyta; class Magnoliopsida; order Aquifoliales; family Aquifoliaceae; genus Ilex; species Ilex aquifolium. Next base: position 12,177,588 of record OX637408.1, read on the forward strand.
TAACACTTTTATTCTCTAACTTTTATCAATTTTTAGTTTCAGTCATAAAAAAAAAAACCCAAAACATTAGGACGAACCATAAATATATAAATATTACAACATTCAACAATAGTCAATTACAACATTTGTAAAGGTTAATAATTATAATTTCATCCCATAAAAAATTAATTAATTTGGTCCTTAAAAATGAGACTATTTAAAAATATTAAATATTTTTTTACTACAGTGGAAGAATTTTGTGATAGTTAGAGGATAAAAACATAATATTATCACTTTAAATTAGGATGGGTCGCTAGTGCTTCCGGTGGATCGGTTAGCATCATTTATTAATCACACTTTTATCGTCTAACTATCAAATTTTGTCATTTTCATCCAAAAATATTCATTTTTTTTATTTTATCCCCTAAAATTTTAATCTAATCATTCTTAATAATTGTAGTTGACATGATTAATTTAATCATTGTAAATTAGATTAATTCATAACAAATAATTAACCCTGTAACAAATGGGTTAATAACACTTTTATCCTTTAACAAATAGGTTAATAACATTTTTATCCCTTAACTTTGAAAAAAACCAAAAAAATAAGGATCCATCGTGACCCAATTACATTTTTATCCTCTCTAAGTATGATTGGGACCGACCGTAACTAGTGGCGATCAGTCGTAATATAACAATGGCTAATTATTATTTTTGAGAGTTTGGCTCAAGATATTAGAACCAACCATAACTAGTGCCGACCGGTCATAATTTAATACTTGTTAATTACACTTTCACCCTCCAAGTATGATTTTATGAGTTTACCCTCATAATTTAACAATGCTTAATTACACTTTTATCCTCTAACCATCAAAAATTTTATGTTCATCCAAAAATTCAAATTTAAAACTATTAACCTTAACAAATTAACAAATTAGGACGGTTATAAGTATTGAGGTGGCTTCTATTTCAAATAAACTCAACCCAAACTGGCACATAAATCAATTGGTTGGAACCAAACCCTACCTTTTACTCTTCATTGTTGAATTAATTCAATCACTTTTTCACATTCGAAGAACTCAAACCGTAAGGAAGAACTCAATGAAAAACCCCAAATTACCCCAAATCACAACTGGCCAAATACTCACTCAAATCATGCCCCAAATCATGATCATGAGGCGATCAATACAATCAAACATAAATTGTTATTTTAATTACATTACGACTCTACATTGAAGGTGCTTAAATTTAATATGATTGTTCATGCTTAAGTTTTTAACATAAATTATGTATATTCAAATTACATTAATATCACTGTTTCATTTTCTTTTCGACAATTATTTATTTTCAAATTACACTAGTATCTAATTATTTATTTATTTATTTTAGACATATGTGGTTCACAATAACCTTATCTCTCCACCCCCGTTTTCCTCCTTTCCTGACCAAATCACTTCTCTTGCCTTCCTTCCCTCCTTTTCCCCGTAGATAGCATTTGTTCAGCTTCTGAGTTCTTTGTTTCTCACTAGTTCTTCTCCTAAAAGTGGTGAGAAAAATGTGGTGATAATCCTCCATTCGATGAATTTATATATTCCTTTGGTGTTGATTTGATAAATTAAATTTTTATTGGATAACTTTGGATGTTAACTTGATGAATTGAGTGTTAATTGGATGAATTTGAATATAAATCGGATGAATTGAATGTTAATTTAGTGTTAATTTGATGAGTTGAATATTTATTGGATGAATTTGAATGTTAGGTTAATTTGATGAATTAAATATTTATTAAATGAAATTGAATATGAATTTTATGAATAAATATTAATTTTTTGTTAATTTGATGAATTGAATGTTAATTTGACAGATTGAATATTAATTAGATAAAATTGAATTCTAATTTGACGAATTTAATGTTAAATAGTTGAATTTTAATATTAAATTTGATGAATTAAATTTTTATTAGATAAAATTGAATTTGGTGTTGATTTGATGAATTAAATGTTCATTCAATGAATTTCCATCGGGACATGTGGCACCGTGTGAGGTGAGTGTTTCAGGACAATTGGCTCCTTGTGTCATATATTTAGGCTTAAATTCTTCATCTTGAATTCTGAGTTAGGGTACTTTGGTATCAATTTGATAAATTAATTTTTTATTGGATGACAATTTGATTAATTGAGTGTTAATTAGATAAATTTTAATATAAATTGTATGAATTAAATGTTAATTTCGTGTTATTTTGATAAATTAAATATTAATTGGATAAAATTAAATATTAATTAGATGAATTGAATGTTAATTTGGTATTAATTTGATAGATTGAATAAAATTGATCTTAATTTGATGAATTTAATATTAAATAATTGAATTTAAACGTTAATTTGATGAATTGAATTTTTATTAGATGAAATAAAATGTGAATTCGTTGAATTGAATGTTAATTTTGTGTTGATTTGGTGAATTAAATGTTTATTTGATGAATTTTCATACTACTTTGGTGTTGAATGTTAGGTTAATTTGAAATTGAATGTTAGGTTAATTTGATGAATTAAATATTTATTAGACGAAATTGAATGTTAATTTTGTGTTGATTTGATGAGTTGAATATTAATTTGATGAATTGAATATTAATTGGATGAAATTGGATATTAATTTGATGAAGTTAATAATAAATAGTGAAATTTAAATGCTAATTTGATGAATTGACTTTTCATTAGATGAAATGAAATATTAATTTGTTGAATTGATGAATTAATGTTTATTCGATGAATTTCCACATTACTTTGGTGTTGATTTGATAAATTTAAACTTTATTGGATGATTTTTTATGTTAATTTGATTAATTGAGTGTTAATTTGATGAATTGAGTGCTAATTTGATGAATTTGAATATAAATTGGATGAATTGAATATTAATTTGGTGATAATTTGATTAATTGAAATTTTTTTTTTTTTTGTGGAACCTCGATGGTGCGAGAGAGATTTTATTGATTAAAAGAATAAATTACACCTAGCCAGGGGGGACGTATGTACATTACCCCTCGATGCAATCTAATTACATAGAGAATATTAAAATAAAAAAGGCAAAATGCATGCTTGATTCAAAGAATTGAAAAAAATAAAATAAAATCAAGCACACTGCCTAGAGAAATAAAGAAACAGCTGAAGTGAGCTAAAAGCAGCCTTGAGAGGAGCTGAGAGAAGCAGCTAAGGGAGAAGTAGCTAAGGGAAGCAGCAGCTGCATTAGGAAACTGGAAATACGCATGATAAGCCAGATGCCTTATGGATAAGGCGGTTGCAAGGAAGATGGAAAGTCGCTGAATAGCAAAAGTTACCGTGGAAACTTGTAATGCCATCTCAAAGTCTAAAGTGCTCTTCAGAGAGGAGAGCAAACTGAAGACATCACTCATTCTCCGTGATAGAGAGATGAAAGTGATAGTTGAAAACCTGCAACTGAACAGCCAATGAGGTAGAAGAAGAGGCCTCTGCAGCGATGAAAAGAGGGGCCTGACATTCCGAGTCTTCTGAGAGCACGAATCCAATAACCAGCAGCCAAGAAAACCAAGATTTAAGCAGTACCAATCATTTGAGTAATGCCAAAGGCCAAAAATGGGAAAGACTTTAGATCCAAGAAGAAGAACATCCAACTGAAGTGAGCCATAGAAGACCATGAAGATCCAGCGGTCGATGCCATTAAAGCCCAGTACGAAGAAAACAGAAGAATCCACCTTACTGAATGTATATCCAGCAGAAGGTCTAGGGAACCAATATGAAAACCAAAAAACCCAGAGGAAGACCAAACAGTATGGTGAGGGCATTTGAACAGAGATGCAATCCAAGATGAAGAGCCACAGGTGCCTGCCATTTTCCCCGTCGTTTGTATTTCTTTGCTTCTGAATTGGAACCCTCCTTTGCATTAGAGTCTGGACATGAAAAGCAGCCTTTAGAGAGATAAATGACACCCTTTTCCTGCAGAGGCTAAGAGCCTCCATGAAGAAGATGAATATCCAACTTTGTGAAGATGAAGAGCCTGAAGATTTGAAGGATTGAAAGCAGACAGAGCCTAAGCAGGGCGGACAGAGCCGAGATCCGAAGAAACAGGTTTGTGCTAAATTCTTCTCAACTTGAAATTCTTTTCTTCTATAGACAGTATCCCTCATGTTAAAATAGGGATGAACATGTAATAAATTCGGGACTATATAATCGGACTGGGGTATTTGATTTAAACTCTTCTGAATGCTATTGAGATTGTTATATGCTGAAAACCAATAAACCCAACTAAAAAATGGAAACCAGTTGGGGGGAAAATGTAAACTTTGTTGCCTTCTTAATATGCGAGTCCTCCAATTCAATTGAAAAGGAGAGCTACTGTCTAGTGACATAGGTTTTTTTCCTGGGAGTCTTGAGTTGTTGAGCATCATGCAATAACAAAAGTCTAGCAGAAAAGGGGAGATCTTCTGAAGAAGAATAAGTCGAAGAAACACCTTGCCCTCCAATATTAGCCAAAGAGTCAGCTATTGCATTACCTTCCCTGTATGTGTGGACTAACTTGTATTTGAACTTTTGGAGAAGAGAGAAAATTAAGTGAGAAAGAGACCTGAACTTCCACCCCTTTAGAATACCAGAGTTTACCTGGTCCACAAGAATCTGAGAATCAGATTCAATAACAAGAGGATATACCTCTAACCCAAATTGCAACACCAATCGTAACCCATCCAATAGCTCCCTCAGTTCAGCCTCCATATTCGTACAAACTCCATAAAAGTATGAACCAGCAAGAATAAACTGACCCCAGTGATTCCTTAGGACAGCTCCTCCTCCAGACAATCCTGGATTCCCCTTAGAGGAACCATCAATGTTCAATTTAATCGATCCCTCAGGAGGCAAAGACCAACTTATCCATTTAACTTGAATAGAAATCTGGAAATAAGAGTAAACATTAAGAGCAGCAAGCATCTCCTTCTCTGTTTGAGAATCCAAAACCTTAGGTCTGACACAGTACGCTTGCAGTCTCCAAATATGCATAGCAATCATAAAGAGCGAATAGGGAGGTTGCCTCTAATCTTCAAACAGTCTTCTACATCTTTCTTTCCATATAATCCAATAAACCAGCAAGGAGATGCTTCTTAGTAAAGCATGACTTAGGAAGTCCTTCTTATAGATTCTAGCTAGCCTCATCAGTCTTGTCATAGGCTCCTCATGAACAAGAAGTTGAAAGCCCAAAACCGCTAAAATTTTATTCCATAAGGAACTAACATAGCTACAATCAATGAAAAGATGAGTGGGAGTTTCTAATGCATTGCAGCACATAACACACCTACTGACCATTGAGACTCCACCTTTTTGGAAAGTTGAGTCCATGGGAAGAATTCCCCTCATTAATTTCCAGCACATCAACTGAGCACTTGGGGGGGCAGCTTGTTTCCAAATCAATGCAGCCTGGGGATTTAGCTGGTCATGTTGCCTGACAAGATCCCAGGCAGTTTTAATACTAAAATTACCAAGAGTAGTGTGCTTCCATATTAACACATCATCCTCAGCAGAGAAAACTATCTGAGTGTCATAAACCTCTTGAGCAAGCTGAGCATCCAAGTGTTGTCTAACATCATCAAGAAGCCAGGAACCATTAATGAATAATTCAGAAAGTTTAGGATAAAATAATGGAGTGACAGAGTTCCTCAAAATCAAAGGGCCCATACCAGTCCAGTTGTCACACCAAATATCAATAGAATTTCCATTTCCAACTAGTTTCTGAGAGTTAGAAGTAATGATTTCGAAAAAAGGTGCTAGAGATGTAAATACTCTAAAGTGACTACGTCCTTGATTCGTTAGAAGATGCTGCTGTTTAAGATATTTGGCAGCAAAAAGTGAAGACCATAAAGAGGTACCTTGTAACAGTTGCCAAACCTGCTTCATTCTGAAAGACTTCTGCACATCCTCAAACTTTCTAATACCCAGACCCCCTTCTTCTTTTGGCTTAGTTATCCTATCCCAAGAACACCAATGATGTTTCTTAACACCTGATTTTGCCGACCAAAGAAAAGAAGCCATAATTGAGTTTAGCCTGGCTATGATTCCTTTTGGCAGATTTAGAGAAGCTAACAAATGGACTGGTATCGCGGTCAGAACAGATTGAATGAGTACAATTCTACCCATGTTCGATAGAAGCTTTGAGTACCATCCTTCCAATCTAGCTTGAAACTTCCCCACCAACTCCTCAAAATATCTCAGCTTCACCCTCCCTTTAATGATAGGACACCCCAAATAGAAAAGGGGACAAGCTCTTAAGGGAATATTCGCAACTCGAGACAACCTATACCTCCTAGGAGCAGAGATTTTAGAACAGCAATAAAGAGAACTCTTGTCTTTGTTTACTTTTTGCCCAGAAGATGCTTCATATCTTGCTACGAACTTTAAGAGATTCTGCATAGAACTTTTATTTCCTTTAAGGAAAATAAGGGTGTCATCAGCAAACAATAAGTGAGAAAGAAGTTCGGAGCCCCTCCCTGTGTGAAAACCTTTAATAAGACCATGTTGAAATTGAGCCCGCAATCCTCTGCTTAAGACTTCTTCCGCAAGAATAAAGAGAGAGGGAGACAAAGGATCACCTTGTCTTAACCCTCTAGAGGTGGAGAAGAAACCATGACGAACACCATTAAGAACCACAGAGATGTGCTGGTTTTGAAAACAGTTTGAAACTATGTCCACAAAACCTTGAGGAAAACCAAATCTTTTGAGAACCTCCTTTAAGAAATCCCATTCCATTCGATCGAATGCCTTCATCATGTCAAGCTTTACTATAACGTTCCCCGCCTTTACCTTCCTGTCCAGCTCATTAACCATAAACTGAGCTATTGTAATACTATCCCCAATGCTCCTCCCCAAGACAAAGCCATGCTGCTCCTTGGAAATAAGCTTGGGAAGAATATTACTTAGTCTACTAGACAATATCTTTGTGAATGTTTCATATAAAAAATTGCATAGGCTAATTGATCTGAACTCTGAGAAAGACACTGGATGGTCTTTCTTGGGGATGAGAGTGAGCAAAGTAGAATTAACTGATCTTGGGATCGCACCCCCTTGCAGGAAAAAGTTCAAAGCAGCAAGTAAATCAAATTTAATTATATCCCAAGAAGATTGGAAAAACTTGCCTGAAAACCCATTAGGACCCGGTGCACTGTGCACAGACATAGAGAAAATAACTTGCTTGAGTTCCTCCATTGTTGCTGGTGAAGTGAGCATAGCATTATCTTCCTCTATAACCAAAGCAGGGATAGAAGAAAATAAATCATCTTCCAAAGAATGTGGCTCTGACTCGTAAAGCGCAGAGAAATGAGATACAGCACAATTTGCGATCTCCTCCTCTCCCTCAACCCAAACATCAGCAGAATTTTTAATTCTTGAAATTCTATTTCTGATTGTTTTCCCCTTTGCAATGGCATGATAAAGCTTCGTGTTCCTTTCCCCCTCCATAGACCATTTGATATTTGCTTTTGCTTCCAAAAGATCTCCTCCATTCTAAGATAGTCATCCAAGTCTTTCCTTGCTTTAATCAAATTCTGATGATTAGTTTCAGAAGCATTCATCTCAACCTCCTGTTCAGCTTGCAAAAGCAGCGCCTCGTGCCTCTTGACATTTTCGAAGATATTCCCAAAGGTGTTAAAATTCCATTTCTTCAATTCCCCTTTTAAATGCTCGAGTTTCTGGAAGACATTTTCAATAGGATTTGAAGAGAAAGAACCAGTCCAATTGGATTGTACTAAGGGCAAAAAACCAGCATGTTCAACCCACATGTCTAGAAACTTAAAATAACTAATCCTTCTAGTAGCAGCATAATCTGAAATTTTAATGATCAGAGGTGAATGATCAGATCCTCCTCTTGCAGCATGCACCACCTCTGTACTTTGGAATTTGTCACCCCAATCAACATTAACAAGAGCCCTGTCCAATCTCTGCCACGTACGAGTCATATCATGGTGGTTACGAGCCTGTAAATCCACATTCCAGCAGACCCAAAGAATTAATAAATTGAGACTGAGTAAATGTGACCACAGAGGCCTTCTGAGTATGTGATCACACTTTGCATAAACAAAAGAGACATGAAATTTATCCGACCCCATAAAAGTAACTTCCACAGTTAAGACTTGTTCATGAACAGTAACAACTTGCACCTGCATTCTATAACCCCAGAGTATCCAGATGTGCTTTTCTGCGAGTGGATTAGCAAGAAATGAAGAAAATCCCAAACTATTACACAACATCTGCAACTTGGATGGATTTAATTTAGGCTCCAAAATAGACACCAAGCTAACGTCATGTAGCTTAAGTAGTTTCTTTAGTCTCCTTCTAGAGGATTCTTTATTAGCTCCTCTCACATTCCAACTAATTAGATTAATCATTAAAATGAGATGATGATGGGATTCTGCTAGACTTTGATCTAATAAAAATTGAATATTAATTAGATGAAATTGAATGTTAATTTGATGGATTTAATGTTAAATAGTTGAATTTTAATTTTAATTTGATAAATTTTATTAGATGAAATTGAATGTTAATTTGTTGGATTGAATGTTAATTTTGTGTTGATTTGATGAATTAAATATTTATTATATGAAATTAGATGTTACTTTAGTGTTGATTTGATAAATTGAATCTTAATTAGATGATTTTAGATGTTAATTTAATAAATTGAGTGTTAATTTGATGAATTTGAATATAAATTAGATGAATTGAATATTAATTTGGTATTAATTTAATTAATTGAATATTAATTAGATGAAATTGAATGTTAATTTGACGGATTTAATGTTAAATAGTTGAATTTAAATATTAATTCAATAATTTTGCTTATAATTAAAAATTTTTGTCTTTTAATTCAAAATTTTTGTGATAGTTAGAGGATAAAAGTATATTTACCCATGTGGGTATTAATTTATTTATTTGTTACAATTTTTTTTATTCGTTACAACTTTTTCTTACCAAATTACGAGTGGTCACAAAGTAGTACGGTCAGTCGTAATTTGTTTATTATTTTTTTAATCATTACAACTTTTTCCTAATTGTCACAAATGTTTCCTTACTGAATTACAATCAGTCACGAGGTTGTACGATTGGTCGTAATTTATTATTTGTTACAATTATGTTAATAACACTTTTGTCCTCTAATTTTTATCAATTTTGAGTTTCACTTAAAAAAACCTCAAAAAATTAAGACCAACCATAAATATATAAATATTATAACATTTAACAGTGGTTAATTACAACATTTGTAAAGGTTAATAATTATAATTTTGTTACAATTAAGTTAAAAATACATAATTTTGTGATAGTTAGAGGATAAAAGTATAATATTAACCCTTTAAATTAGGAAAGGTCACTGGTGCTTTCCGTCGATTGCCTTGGCCTCATTTATTAATCACACTTTTATCTTCTAACTATCAAAATTTGTCATTTTCATCCAAAAATATTTAATTTTTTCATTTTATCCCCTAAAATTTTAATCTAATCGTTCTTAATCAATGTAGTTAACAAGACCGACTATAACTCCTAATTTAATTTAATGTTAATAACACTTTTATCCCTAACTTATCAATTTTGAGTTTAGTAAAAAAAACAAAAAATTTAGGACAGACTACAAATATATAAATATTATCTAATTTAATAATGCTTAATTAATTTTTTCCAAGGATAAATTAAAAACCGGCCATAAATATCTAATCTAATTTAACAATGTTTAATTACACTTTTATCCTATCATTTTTGTGAGTTCCATTAAGTATTATATTTGTGAGTTTCTCGTCCAAAATCTACATTGGAGATGATGGATTTAGTTACATTAACGAGCCTTAAATTGAATATGATCGCTCATGCTTAAGTTTTTAAATAAATTATATATATATTCAAATTATAGTAATATCCACTTGTTATGTATTTTTTTTAATTTTCAAATTACCCTAATACCAGCTAGAAAATTGTGGTCCACAATAACTTTATTTCTCCCTCCACCCCGTTTCCCTCCCAAACCACTTTTTCACGTCTTTTGCTTCCCCCCCCTTCTTTTACTGTACATATTAGTTTGGCTCGGTTTCTAGGTTTTTTTTTTCTCACGATTTTGTTGAGGGTGATGATAAAACTCAATTGCTTGGATGTTAATTTGGTGTAAAATTGATGAATGAAATATTAATTGGATAAAATTGCATGTTATTTTGGTGTTGATTTAATAAATTGAATCTTTATTGGATGATTTTTTTATTTTAATTTGATGAATTGAATGTTAATTTGGTATTAATTTAATGAATTGAATATTAATTGGATGAATTGAATTTTAATTTGGTGTTAATTTGATAAATTGAATATTAATGGATGAATTTAATGTTAATTTGATAAATTTAATGCTAAATAGTTGAATTTGAATGTTAATTTAATGAATTGAATGTTTATTAGATAAAATTATATATTCATTTGGTATAAATTTGATGAATTAAATATTAATTTGATGAAATTATATGCTACTTTGATATTGATTTGATTAATTGAATCTTTATTGGATGATTTTGGATATTAATTTGATGATTGAATGTTAATTGGATGAATTGAATGTTAATTTAATAAATTCAATATTAATTGGATGAAATTTGATGTAATTTGATGAATTTAAAGTTAAATAGTTGAATTTGAATGTTAATTTGATAAATTTTATTAGATGAAAGTAAATATTAATTTGTTGAATTGAATATAAATTTGGTATTGATTTGATGAATTAAATGTTTATTGAATAAAACTGCATATTACTTTGGTGTTGATTTGACAAATTAAATCTTTATTGGATTTTTTTTTTTAATTTGATGAATTGAATGTTAATTTGATGTTAATTTAATGAATTGAATAGTAATTGTATAAAATGAATTTTAATTTGGTGTTAATTTGATAAATTGAATATTAATTGGATATAATTGAATATTAATTTGATAAATTTAATGCTAAATAGTTGAATTTGAATGTTTATTAGATAAAAGTGAATGTTCATTTGATATAAATTTGATAAATAGAAATATTCGCAAACAACTCATTATCTGTCCAAGAATTATGACTTTAGAAAATAGAATACAACAATTATTGTCTCAACGTAATCAATTTAGCGTATTCAATTAATTACATAAATCATAAGGCTATGCATATCATGTAAACTTTCCTAAATGCTTCCAGCCTTTTTATCTTCCATTCGTGACGGTTCAAGATTTCTTAGTTACATTATTTCGGTTCCCTTGTAGGTGTGTCCAAACATATACTGCCGTTGTCGTTATGAGGACGTAAGTTGCAAGTAAATTACAAATGTCAATTTTTTTGTGTTTTCAAATATACCTTCGGACAAATAACTAACAACAAATACACCTTTTTCTGCAATCTTTCCAATAAAAAATTGAAATATTACAGATCGTGAGGTTAGGTTGGTACAAAAGTAACAAACAACATAAAACCCTTTTTTCATATAAATGCATAATTTACTATTTTTCATGCGATTCTTCATTTCTCCTTCTCGAATGGGAAATCACAAGTTTTTCATTGAGTATTTTCAAAACATTATTGAATGCAGACCAAGTCCCATTTGATCTATTTCCTTTCAATTGCTCATCCAACAATGCATCAAGTAAAATTTTATCTCAACGTTCTGTCCATGTCACATTATCCTTCTTGATGTCATCACCATTTTCGTTTTTCTTTGATTTCTCTCCCATATTACTCAAACTTCTTGTCAACAAACCAGCAAAGTCATCCCATAAGACGGTAAAATGACTTCAAGAGCATACACACAACTTACTGATTAAGCCTTCAAGATTAGCTCTGGTACTGCTTTGTTAGCTTTATACCACTTTAATTGTTAGAAAAAACTGGAGGGTGTGATTTGACAAATTTATGGTGAAGTAAAATGGTAGACATCAAGTGCATCTAACATGCCTTTACTACATTTTTTTTTTTACTCCAAATTGATAAAGCAGTCACAGGTACTATTAATTTTCATTCGAGTAAGGCAGTAAAAACATTATCCCAATATAAGATTCTGCCCAAAATCCTGCAAATATATGTGAATTGGGTTGATAATTCTTCAAAAGCACCAAACAGCAAAATCATACAGTTTGAAAACAGAACTAATTAGGTCTGCAAACTCATTAAACGGATCAGTCACAAATGAAAAAAAAAAAAAAGAGGAAACAATTAAGATTTGGAAAAAAAACACATGGACGAAAAAAGTACAAGGCAGAGAAGCATACCTCACAGCAAATACACCTTTTTCTGTAATCTTTCCAATAAAAAATTGAAATATTACAGATCGTGAGGTCAGGTTGGCACAAAAGTAACAAACAACATAAAACCCCAAATTAAAAGTCCAAAGAAGAACACACTACAATAAACAAAACAAAATAGAGATAACCCAAAAAAGATAAAGAAGAAAAATATTCCAATTGTCTGGAAAATGTACAAAGTAATAACAATACTCTATAACATCATAATATACGAGATAAATTAGCATAAATTAGCGAATTCATCCCATATGATAGTAAGAAAGTAGCATTACAACTTCAACAACAAAAAAAATGACATTACAAAGTAAAACATCATAATCTATGAAAGAGATAATCTTGCCACATGCTTGCTCCTATAGAATCCCTAATAATTGCACAATGCCTAGCATCATCATCATCATCATTACGTGCATTGGAAGACTCCTCGGTTTGTACCTCACTATTTGAGAGTTCAATATAAACCTCAGCAATCAATCTTTCCTCAAGATCAACTCCCATGAGAAAATTATGAAGGATACAACATGCTAGAGCATTTTAGTTACCACGTCAACAGTATAATGGGCTTCTACACCAGTTCCAATAATTGGAAATCATTTTTAAGCACTCCAAATGTTCTTTTAATTATATTACGAAATGAAGAATGTCGATGGATAAATATTTCTTAGGGATTTTCTGGAGCACGTGCGAAGTATTCTTTCAACTTTCAAGTGATAGCGCACACCTCATATCTCTATATAGAGCAATAAGGCCACTTCTTAAGATGTAATCTCTATCTATGAGATAAGATTTACCTAAAAAATAAGAAAGCATCTATTAAAGATTTTCATACATAGATTACATTTTGTAATATTATATTTTAGTAACGCAAAATTACCTCTAGGAATCAAGAGTTTATCTTCCCTAGTTAAAGCAATTTTTAATATTCTTGAATCAGATGCAGTCCATTCCTATCCTAGTATTCCCAGCCTAGTAACACATACGTAAATTTCATGTCAAATGACCAAGTTGCAAAGACGTTTTGTGTTGGACAATTTTTCCTCCCTCACCATCTTGGTGCATCAACTTCAGATACCTTGACACGAATGTGTCCCATCAATTGCATCCACACAATACTAAAATGTTTAAACATCAATTCTATTGAGAGGTTTTCTCTATGCAAGGTAGAAAGGGTATGTTTACCTTAAAGTATGGAAAAAATCTATCATTGTTGAGTATCTAAAGAGGGACCTCTGAACCGGTGGGTTGCTTTAGAAATATATCTTCTAAACTAATTATAACTCTTAGAACTTCATGAAAGTAGCAACTTACAGTCTCGCCAAATCGACAGAAGATAAATTGCATTTCACAATTTATTACATTATGTGCTAGTACACAGAGAAATTTAGCCACTTGTTCCTCAACAAGAGCATTCCTATTATCATTGAGACGTTCGGTCCTTCAGAGTAACTCACATAACCTAGCAAAAGTATCAATCCCCATGCTATAATGTTGCGACATTCTTCACTACTGGTGAGTTATGTCACGAGTTCTTGTCTTACACTCTCTCTTTCTCTATTATTTGGGCCAATTGTTCTATCAATGTATTGTGAATGGTCAATAATCCTGATTAAGACAAGAGCATGAACCACATGACAAACAAGTTGAATGGTAGTCATACGCCGTCTTCGTTCCAAGCTCTCTTCCCCATTACCCTCCTAATTATCTTCCTCAATACCTTCCTAAGTTCCTTCCAAACTCTCTTCCCACTCCATCTAAAAAATTAAATCTGCTAAACTTAGGAAAACTAATATATTTATGAGAGTTATCAAACACCTATATGTACACTTTGAAAGTCATTGTCCAAAGAAAAATCAAAAAATACAATAAAAGAGAAGATTTCCAATTTAGCCAATATCCACAAAATCTATCATGCGAATGATAAATTGAAAAATGAGCATCGGCAGATCACACTGGATAATCGTAAACTGAAAATTGCAAAAATCGATTTTCGATTTAGCCACAGATTTTTAATTTGAACATTAAAAAAATTGATTCAAGCATACAAACACATAGAGCTTCCCTGACTTGATCGTTCAAGCATATCACACTAGACAATTGTAAAATGAGTAAATATTTCAGAACTCGAAAATTGTAAAATCGATTCAATCTATGGAGAGATATTTGTGTGTATACAGAGAATCACAAAATAAATTGAGGAAGATTATAAAGCTTACCTACGGCGATCATCAACGGGATGAAATCGGAAAATAAGATGCGCAACTGGTTTTTGCTTCTTCTCCACAGTTTCTAGATTCCACTGACTGGTAGATAAGGTTGGGTTTAGGTGTTTTAATTCCACTGATTGGATATGAGCTTCATTTTAGGTGTTTAATATAAATAAGTAATTAGTTAAAGGCTAAAAAAGTAAATACCATATTTTTACCCAATATGAGTATCATTTTCCTTCTTTTTCTGCCCAATTTTAGGGGGATTGATTTTTGAGATTAGGAAGGAAAACTCATTAATCCATTTTTTCATCCTTTTCATTTTCCTTTTATACCAAACATGATGTTTTGTCTATCCTTCCAACTTTCCATCCTTTTACTTTTTTATCGTACCAAACAAAGCATGAAGGTTGGTAGAAAAGAAGATGGGGCGGATGTAGTAAGGAAACCAGAAAAACTGAAATTTCTAATGATACCATGCAGAGAGTAAATGTACAAACATTCAGGGTAGTGGAAGGATACCCTGTCATGTCCCTTTTGTACCTCACCCTTCAACTTATTTGGATGTCCATTCGCATATAAAAATTTGAAGTTCTACAAAGAACAGGAACACAATTAACCAAAATATGGCCACAGGAATGCAAAACATAATTTCTTACATAAAGGCAAAAGTGCAGCATGAGCCAAAATTGTAGGAAAATGCAGGTTTTGAATAGATAATGACCAACCTGTGACCTTTGGCACCAGCAGGTTACAGTGTGAAAGCCCCCCGACGACTACACAAAGATAAACAGCAAAATGAAATGCAAGAGCAAGAAGGAAGAAACATATGCATTCCAATATTGCAAGAGAACAACATATATTTTCCCAATATCAATTACAAGTACCATAATATGTTGAAACACAACACTTAATTTTGAGATATATGCCTGCTACATGCAAAAGGGGAATCGCTCCCCCCCCCCCCCCCCCCCCCCAAAAAAAAACCACCACACATACACCCACCCCCCACTCCCAAAAAAAATTAATAATAATAAAAATAAACAAACAAACTGGTGGTAGGCAGAAGCAGGGGAGCAATGGCGCAAAAAACCATAATAATAAAATTTCAAAACAGGCCCCTTCCTAAAGCTAAACTGCAGTGGCATGAAACATGCTATAAGACAATCACGATAAGCATGGATTTACAAGCATGTGAATAACTGAAAAAGAAAAGAAGCAACCATGCCACGCACTGATATCCATCCGGCACCCATGTAGAAAAGATCTCACAAAAAATCATCAGAAAGATTGACCGGCCATTTCCCAGATATGAGGCAGAATTCAAATAAATGACCCATATTTCATGAGACAAAGATCTTACGGAAAGTATACAGGTAACTCCCAAATTGCTGTTTGAAACACATAAATTTAACACTAATAAACACTTGCTGAGAGAAATTTAAGACAACTTACAAGATTCCTTTCCCAGACCGCACACCTCTTTCCAATCAGTGGCTCCATGATTTGATAGCATCAGGATAATTCCTCCTGAAGTGACCTTGTCCAAACTTTACGTGAGACCACAAAATCCTCAAACCACGTTAGCTCAACAGCAGGGACAAGTAAATTGTAGGAGAAATTTTTAGATGGTGATTATATATCTTTACATTTTCATAGGGAGTGGGAATGATTGTTTAAAATTGTAAAATCTCTCCTGGCCATCAATCAACTGTTCACGGTGCAATAATATATCCAGCACTTGGTTAATTGATTCATTCGTACAAATGTAGCATTAACAACATAGCTTAGTCATCAGCCATCTATAATATGTTGATCCCTGTGTGTATACTTGGAAAAAACCAAGTGAACATATAAAGTCCTCAATATTATATACATAAAACATGCAATGCAAATCTCAAAGTGTTGAAGGAACTATCGAGAAATCCATGAAGATCAAAATTCTGCAAAAAAAAAAAAATAACAACAGAGAAGCCCCATAATTTGTTAGAACAGACAAATTGTTTGAATCAAGGCGGGTTTTTAATGATTTCTTTGAATAGGTATACAAAGGATGGCTATATTTACAAGTGCCAATTGGCCTGAGACATATCTAAAGGTAACTATTTTTCCCAAACAACAAAATGGTCGTCTAAAGAGTTAAATAATCCAAAAGAATGCACAATATTTTGTCATGATCAAAACATGTTCAACTCTGAAAGGTCATCCATAGGTATTTCAAGGCCCATTGAATCATGGTCTTGTAAACCATCCTCATCAAAGTTCAACCACGAACAGAGATCTTGATTTCCATCAACGTCAGCACCTACATTTAGTTCTTCCATCGGATCTAACTTATGAAGCTCCAAGTTTGCAAACCCCATGGGTTCTCTGTTATCCATCGATGAATCCTGAGGAATGTTACCAGGAGACATGAACCCAACCTCTCTTTTTCTGTTGCCACTACTATTGACTAATTCAGTAGAACCACTAGCTGAAGTACACACAGGATGTGTTGTTTCTGTGAATGGGCTAGAAAATCCATTTCCAGATGTTGATAGCTGAGCTGTTTTCTGCTTAGGCTTCGTTTTCGTTTTCGTTTTCATTTTGTGCTCACCCTTAAAGCTACCCATAGATGAGCGTCCGGATTTGGGAAGAGCATTTTTGGTTGAAGTATCTTTGTCCCTCTCTCTTTCGCTTCTCTTTCCCTTTGTTCCACACAAAGGAGAGGTACCAAGAGTTGATGGGGTTCTCAAGGCAACATTGCCAACTACGTCATCAAGAAATACTTCCTTTTTCTTCCCTCTGTTTGATATTGGTCCTTTTTTGGCGAAAGCTTGATCACTCAAAACTTCAACTGCAGATAACGGACCCCCATCAACACTACTGACAAAGGAACCTGTAAAAGCAAAAAAGCAATTCGTTGACACAGCCAAGCTGAGTGAAACTAAAGTTTCTAAACTAATTACTAAGAAATCCAGGGGTGTTGGGAGCAAGTCAACATCATGAGTGAGCCAAAATATGTTTTACAGATCACAGACCATGTAGATAGACCCAACAAATACCACCTTCTTTAGGTGTCTAGCAGAACTCAAGCATCACAAAAGAAAATAATTGCCAAAAGTTATGCAATATTCATGAAATGATAGCCAGGCATTCTGCCTTATCGCATGGGGTCAGTCTGAAGGTCATAGAAATTGAGATGCTTATACTTAGAACCTTCCAGGCCAGCACAAGTTGTAGCTTCTGACTCATTGCAATGAGGTGCAACAAAAATAATATCCCGAAGTGCAGGCTCAATAAAGCAACTTGTCCCTGAATCTTCAAATTGCCTACATCTAGCAAGAGTCCTATTCACAAAAGCCAAGACAACTTGTTTTGACACCTTAGCAACCCCACTTTTAGCAACACTACGTCCTCTAGTAGCCTGTGAAATTAACCCGAGATATATCTGAGGATTTAACTCGAAAGTAATAGTTTTCAGAAGCATAGCTACTTTGATGATATTCAACCAACAAAAATTCAAACTATTGGAGAAAGGATGTAAAAATATGTGAACTTTTACAATCTTTACAAATAAAACGGTTACTGTAATCAGGAGAAGTTCATTCCTATCCAATTAATTTTACATCATCAAACAAAAATTATGATTTGATCTATAAAACTATCCCACAATACCCATTCTCCACTCCACTTCTCCAACCATCAAAATAAATTGAAAAAGGTGCCAAAAGGTATTTAAGTGCATCATTATGGAGGGCATACGGTTATATATTATTCCATCAAGCTTGGAAGGAATTGAAAATTAAGAAAGAATGACAACAAGTTAAAGGCAGAATAAAAAAGCAAAAATATTTAGTTTTCACCAAGAAATTTCTCCGTGCATTGTGCAAGCATCAAGGCAAAAAACCTCCAAGGAAAAGTTGAGCAACTACAACAAACTCGAACAAGGTATATGGCCTCTTGTATATTCTTCCAAAACGGGTGACATAGCAATGGAACTCAGATAGAGATCACACTAAGCAGACAGGCAAAATACAGAGGAGTACAATGCCAGTTAACTGGCAGACACATCTTCCTATGGACATTTTTGCATCGTTATAGTGGGCATAGAGTAATACATTATTCCATATTCACCATTTTGGAAGAAATTGGAAAATAAGAAAGAATGACAAAAAGGTAAAGCTAGAATTAAAAATCCAAATATTAGTTTTCATTTGCGAGATATTTGCAAGCAAGTATTTTTAAGAAAAAAGTTCCAAAGAATAAGATCAACAACTCCAACAAACTTGACAAACGTATATGACCTCTTGTATATTATTTCGACGAGGGTGCAATGTCAATGGAACTTAAATAGAGGTCACACCGAGCAAACACGGGGAGAATGAAGAGGAGCGAAAATGGTGGATACATATTTCTATGTTATAAAGTGTTAAAGAGTATGGGCCCTAGTTATAGACACAAAAACATTGGAAGAAACATTACGAAACATCACAGAGCAATCCGAAACATTCCAAAGATGGAAATTTTGAATTTCAACCACTAATTTGTTTTGGTTTCCACTGAAACCTAAACTCTTTGGTCGAAACAAAACAAAAGTTTGATCCTTGGCTTTTACTTTTGGAGAAACAACCAGTAACAGGAAAAGGAATAAACAATTACCAACAGCTTTTTGTAAGCCAACTCCACCATTCTATCCATTGCAATCTGTGCAATCTGTTCAAGGTCCCTGCACACAGTAACAAACATTGTAATCACCTCAACATTACCAACATGTCTGTAAACTAGGCTCATGATAGAAATCTTAAAGGACTAATGTCATAAAACCATGCAAATATTGAGTATTTACCGTCCTTCCACTTCCTTCCCTCCCTGAATGATTTCATATATTTTGCCTAAGCACGTCTTCTTTTTACCTATCTAAGATGTCAAAAACATAGTTGTCAAATCGAGATTTGTATCGTGAATCGAAATCCTAAATTTGAGAATCGTGAATCGTATCGAATCGTGAATCGTAAGATTCGACACAAAATTTGAACAAAAATAAAAAATAATACTACATATTTAAAATAGACAAAATATTAAATATTGAACATTATTGCATTCTAAAAATAATCAATTGATATAATCACGTCGCCTAAATGGAAAGATGCTAGCCTTTTGTTTCATCTTTATCTTTTACTTAATTATTTTCAAATTCAACAACTTGAAAAAAAAATTCATTAAAGAACCATGACTATTCAAGAACCAAAATAGTGACACCCAATATAGATTAGGTTACAAACATGAATGGAAAAAGAACAAATAAGAAAATTTATTAGGAGAAAACATACGGGCCAACATCTTGAAACAAAAAATTAGAACCTAACAAACTACCCATGAAAGAATTGAGAGCAAAAATCAACCGATGATGCGAGAGCGTTAGCCGTGATCTTTAGCTTTAGACAACGCAAAACGAGTTTTAGACGACGTCATAGAGAGAACGAGTAAAGAGGTTGAGTTTTTATTAGAACATGAGTTCTTCTGCAAACAAAATGACGTCGTTTTACTGTTTAGCGGACAAAACGACGTCGTTTTGCCAAAAAATTGGGTTTAAAACAAAAATGATTGAATCGTGCGATTCGTGAGATACAAATCGAATCGTACGATTCAGGTGCGATTCAACTCTAAAACGATTCTCTTATAAGATACGAATCGTTTTGTACCTGTATCGAACCGAATCGTACGAATCGAATCGCGAATCGTACGATTTTGATAACTATGGTCAGAAATAAAATAAACAAAACATATTAAGTAATATGTCATAGACATATAAAAATAGAATGAATGTTCAAACAATGTTGTAATCACATTGTGCCTGTGAATATATAAAATTTCTGATCAAATGAGGTAACAGATATGTTTGTGGATAGAGAGATGCTATATGAGGCAAAAAGTTAAACTAACGCGACATAACCTGTTCATAAAGTCCCCTCTTCAGCTGCACAATTTCTTGATTGAGCACTTCATCCTCTCTATCATCTAAATCAGGCTGCGGTATCCCAGAAAGAAAGGCAAATATAGGGGAAAAAACACAACAAAATTTAGAATAATTAGAAATAAAAGCTAACTAGGGTTAGAATGCTATAATTTAAAACGAGCGCACCTTTCTATTCACATACAAATGAAGAACAATACAACAATGTAACCCCCCCCCCCCCCCTCCCCCTCTCTTCAAACACACACACACACGAACCTCAGACAATTGCGAGTGGGGCTGGAAAACTTTATAAAATAGCTTTTTAATTGAAAATTGATAACCACCATTTCATTGGCATCAACTCTTATATTAGTTAAACCTACCACTGCTTCTGGATATAGCCCGATACTCTGCAGCTCCAGCAACAGTTTATCATCTAGACACATTTTCTCATATTGGCGATCAACGGAACAAAAGCCAAAACCATTCTTTCCTATACTCTGTTGTCCTTCCAGATCATTTCTTGAAAGCTTAGCCAACACCTCGACATGTGAATGCATAGATACACTATCCCCTACCAATAGGTCATTATTACATGGGGGATTTCGGATACTGGTGCTTCTACCAAAAGTAATATTCCCATTGCAAGAAACTAATCTGCTTCCAGTACCATGGTTCTGAGTTTGAACACCAAACATCATCTCACATTCAAATTCTAACCCATCCCTCCTTTTAGGTTCAGTATCAATGAGAAGGTGTGCATTGAGAGGTGAATCGCCTGTAGCATTCTGAAGCAACACATTTCTCCCTACATCAATTTCTTTGTATTCTTCAATATCATCTTCTACAATGAGAGCTGATAGAATTCTTTGGTACAGTGGAGTAACTTTGTTGAATATTCTTCCTGGGTCTAGTGTTCCAAATAAAGGGGTGTCCTGAGAGTGATCAACCAACTCGAATATACTACCTGACTCCTTGGATCCACTTTGATTTTGCAAGCGCCTATATCTTTTTTCACAAACTGTATCAGATACAGAAACTTCTTCATGCACAAGATCAACCTGAGAAAGCAAAATAAGTTCAAAACTATACATATAAGGATCCAGAACAATTCATCCACATATCCACATGATTAACAAAAGATAAATGGGTATTATCCTCTTGTGATTAATGAATGTTAAACTATACAAAAACAGTTCACGAAAAATCCATGTAAACACAGGGCATACCTGACAATAGAGAACACAAACTCAAAAGGAAGGTAGGTAATCAAAAATAAGTATAATGTTGAGATGGATGGAAGGGAGACAATGAGAACAAACAAGCGAAGAAAGGAGAAATAAGGCATATGAAAATGAATTAAGTGCATTCTCAGAGTACATCGAAACAGACGAGTGTGAATTAATGCTACTATAATGGAGAAGGGTTTGTACCATCAACAAATAGTCAAAATTTTACAGACAAAAACTATTGGGTATCTCTTGGGCGAGAAAAGAATTAGTGGGCGAGCAAAGCACGAAAGAAAGTACAAGAGATCCTCATATAAACAAACAAAAACAAAGAAAGATTAAAAAGGGACGATTGGATAAGTAGATTGCCAGATGAAGTTCTTCTTTCCATTTCATCGCTGTTAACAATGAAAGAAGCAGCAAGAACTAGTGTGCTATTAACAAGATGGAAATATATGTGGACTTACATTACTAAGCTGAACTTTGATGCTTCAAAGATTTTGGATGAACTACAATTTCCCAATAAGTTACTTGACAGGGGAAGGCCTAAGCACGCGCATTCGGTGAATCAAGTTCTAATTTTTTTTTTTTCTTTTGTTTCCATTCCCATTTCTAAGCTGACCGGTATTGTGCACCGAAATGAAAATTTGATCCTTGCTAGAAGCCAATGTACCTTGTGGCAATGTAACTGGTCCCACATTCAACCTGTTGCTGTTTATTCATGCTATGCATTGCAAATTGTATTGTTTGCTTTTTTCTCAAATAAGTTGACATGGAAGGCATGGTCAAAAACTTTTATGGTTCGTACTAGCACTTTAGCATGGATGGAAGGAAATTTACTTCTTAAAAGTAACTATTCTTGGGGCTTAACTTGTAAGATTATTTTTAATGAAACCGTCAATTTTCTCTTTCAATGAAATGAAAGTTTTGTTTCCTATAAAAAAAAAAGATAGACCAGAAACAGATAATGATAGACAGTCCCTTGCTTTTCTTTTTTGCTTGTTATTGGGCTTTAGATTTGCTAAATAATGGAACACGTCGATTCATAAAAAGTCAGCAGTGAAATGACTCCCATGATGAAGTATTATTAAAAATTGGAAACAATTTGCAGTATCTCATCCTGTGCTTCTCAGATCGGTGTTGTTGCTCTAACTTATGATTGCCATAGCATAAATGTTTATGCACTTAGCTCAAGGTGTTGAAGTAGCTTAAGACCAGAGAAATTTGTTATGGATCTATTCGGTCCTGTATATGATGTTTCCCTCAAGAATAGAGGACAAAGAAATTTTTGTAAGAGCATTGTGTATCGGTTGTGGAGTTGCAGGTGTATGGTAATGCACGAGAATGGTGGATAAAATGTTACAAGAAATGAGTTTGTCAACCTGGATGCTCACTTTGTATTTAAGTGCAGTTGAAGCATATTTTGGAGCTTAAGTGATAATCATCATGGGTTTGGTGCCAAGCTTTGGGGGTGTGCACTAATTGACTAATTATTCATCTACTGGACCAGTGCCCTGCTTTTAAAGAGGCTATGTAGAGAATACATTGCATACATAAAGTAACATTCTTTACAATAACCATCGAATATGGTTATAAATAGTTTTCTTTACCTTCATTTTATTTATCTATTTCTTCACCAATAAATTAAGGCCTCAAGTTCAATGGAAAACAAATGGAACATTTTATCCCTCTCACACATTTAAAGTCCCATCACTAATTGGATAATATTAATTAGAACCGAAGTTGCACACAAAATTTTGGCAATGAGAAAAGGATATCAACATCCACTTATTTTTTTGGTCATCGATCAACATCCATTTAAAATGACAAATAATGAGGGTTAAGACAAGGTGTAGTAAGACATTAGAGGCAAATAATCAACAAAAATGACTCCTAAATTGATTGATGATGCAGCAGATATGAATATTTCTGATTTCGGAAATACCAAAATATCAGAGTCATGGCTATCCTGAAGTTCCTCCACATACATCAGCTGATCCAAAAGAACATGCGGACATGAGAATCTGATAGGGCACTTAAAGAAAATTTAATGTTTTTTACAGAAAATGCAAACAAAGTATAATATAAAACATCTTTCTCCAGCCAGAAATGGTCATTACCTGTTGAGTTAAGTAGGATCTATCCTTTAAGCTGACAAAAGTGAAAATTCGTTCCATTTTCTTCCAAAACGGGCTAGAACAGGCATGATCTGCAAAAGCAAGCAGTATTTCAGTTATAAATGTGTTCATATTGCACAAGAAAGAGAAAAAGGAAATTTATTTGTAGCAATAAGAAATTGGTCTCAGAGACATACAACTAGCATTACAAGCAAAATTTGCCGCTGTTAAGAGTTCTTCATGATCATCATCTGATTCCCCTAGAATATCATATGCAAAATAATTATGCATTTAAAGTAAGACAGTAACTGTCAATGGGATATTGGGATTGTGTGCATGTTTTTCCTTGCCTTTTTTTTTTTTTTGGGTAGGGGGTGGGGGTGGGAGGTTAAGACAAATTGGAAAGATGCTTAATTAAAATTAATTTAGTGGTCCAAGCACAACATTGGAGTTTTCTTTTTGGGGGGATAGGGTGGACGTCAGTGAGCCCAAAATAACCGAACAGGAATAAGCAAAAGGCAAATTTCTCAATAAATATGCCAAAATACACCAAACTCTCACTGTAAAATGGAAACAGATAATGACCATCTGCAGCACATACATAATCTCAAAGTTGAAGAGTTAGTTTTAATGATCTACCATTGATATCAGGGGTACCAATATTTGGCACATTTCCAAGACGAGAAAAGCCTTTGCGATCAGACAGCTTTTTTAAAGACCGGCCGAACTTACTGCAATGTTTGATACAATTCTCCATAAGTGCCAAAGGCCATTGGAAAAAATAAGAGCGGAATATTGATTTCCTATTAAAAAATATCAGCACCTTCCATTCTTATCAGAACAAGGTCTTGTACTTCGAAGTGGCTTTGTAATGGCTGCACTATCCAACTTCTCTTTTACTGGTGAAATACTAGCCCTAGAAAATGAGAAACCCCTTCCACTTCTCCCTTGTCTACGTACACCATCCCCAATTTCTTCCTTGATAAGCAACTTACTCTTCTTTGTAAGCATTGCAGAAGGCCCAACATTCTGGATAGCATTTCCAACTTTTTCCTCTACTTCTCCACTAATACCTTTTTCCTTTTGTCTGTTTTCACCAGCACCAGATTCTTCACTTTCGGATAATCTGACTGGGGATGAAGCATTGTCATTAAATAGTTGGGTACCAATAGCTGCAGCCCTGGAAAGAAGAGAACTAGTCGTTCCGCTAGAGGTTAATCTAGCACCAAAATCGGATGGGGAACACCCTTCAGATGATGTCTGCATTTCATCATGGTTGGAGACAGGAGAAACCAGATTAGCCCTCCTAGTGCGAGAAATTTTCTGTGGTCTCTGACCAACCCATTGAGCCATGGGTGGAGAGGAAGATCCTGAGGGCACTGCACGCTTGCGATTGATAGCCCCACGGCCCCCACCAACTGAAGGAATTTTGTTTGCACTTGGTGGCTGTTCCCAGCTCTCAAGTGTTGCAGGTACACGATGTATATTAGGAGCTGAGTTTGTTGCCACCACAGGGCCTGTTCGTGGGGCCCTAGAAGCCTTGACTTTTGTAACTGGACTAGCACAGATGACATTATTGCCCTCGTGATTACTTAACCTAGCAGATGACAGAGATGCATCGACCATCAGAAAATGAGGCTGGGAAAAGATCATATTATCAAAAGAATCAAAAATGCAAAAGTTATCTCTCAACTTTAATCACAGCTATAGATAAGTCTGACCCTGGCTAATAGCATCATATGCCTAAATGAGTGAATACATACTTATTGCTTCCTTTTATTAGCAATCTCTCCTTAGTTAATCCTGCTGCCAGATCTTTGGAAAAAGCGGTCTTTTCCTGTTCGCTTTTGGATGTTGCACATGCACTAGAACCAGTAGGCAAGGAAGTATCATCCAACTTGTTAAAGCCACCAGTACCACTAGAAGCTCCTGATCTGTGACACGTGTGAAGTTTTAACGACACAATTACTGCCTTTTTGCATTTACGTAATGTACGAAAAATAGACACCTCTGAGGACATAGTAGATTATCCTTCTCCATTACCTCATAAGCAGCATAGATTAAGGTCAAATTAATGCAAAATTATAGGCCTATAAAAGATATATGAAAGGAAATGAAGTCGAAATTGACAAAGAATTGAAAATGGCAGTGTCAAACCGACACTGGCTAACGTAACAATATTATACACTCATTATACCCAAATCAATCCCCACTATAATATGACAAGCTTTTCAAAATTTATCCAATCCAGTCCTACTGAATCAATTCCAAATTTCATTTTTACTTGCATGTATTTTCTTGCAAATAAACACCGGCAAGGACTTGCTTATCAAGGGGAGGGGTGCTTACCCTAATACAATTAGTTTTGGCTAGTAGCCCTCTTTATTTCTTATCTCTTTTTAAGATTCCTAAGATAGCTTTTTTGGTAGAGAAAAGGATGAGAAAAATTTTGTGGGAGGAGAGTGATGAAGGGAAAAAAATACCAACTAGCTAGGTGGAGGGTGGAGTTTAAACCTAAGACTAAGGAGAGTTTGGGTGTAGGAAATTTAGTAGAGTGATATATTGCCTTGTTAGGTAAATGGTTGTCAAGTTTCCCACTTGAACATGATCCCTTGTGGCATGATGTTATCAAAACCAAAAGTGGACTTCATCTCAATGGGTGGGACTCAATTATGGAAGTTAGGGATTCCTTTAGTTGTCCTTGGAAATCTATTTCACAGAGTTTAAATGTTTTCATGGAGCATGTGAGGCTAGGCATGGAGAATGGTCAGCAAATACGCTTTTGGAGATGGAGGGGTGATTATTCTATTTCTTTGTCATTTCTTCGTCTTTCTAGATGATCACGATCTCAAGATGTTTCCATTGCAACTTACAAGTAGGTATTTTGCATCGTCTTCTCAAGGGGGTGGAATATTAGTTTCTTTAGGGCCTTGAATGGTTGGGAGGTGTTGGAACTTTCCTCCTTGTTATCTTTGCTTCAATCAGTCTGATTAATGTCAAGTATGGGTCACAAAAGTTTGTAGATTCTTGATTCTTCTAGAGTCTTTCTTGCAAATCTTGCTTCCATATTTTGACTGATGATCCATCTTCTTTAATTTTTGGACCCCATTTGTTGATTTGGAAGGCTAAAGTGCCTGTTAAGGTGTAGAATTCTGCTTGGAGTGTAGCTCAGGGAAAGATTAATGCCTAAGAGTTGTTACCACTTGTCTTTTCCCTCAATGGTGTGAATGTGTGGGAGATGTAATTAAGTGTGGGTGATGCAGAGAGGGAAGGGAAAGAAAGGGGATAACCAATCCTCGCAAGGATTAGGTCAAGAAACACAAATCTTGACAGATAAATTTCAAACTAATATTTAACTCTAATTAAAATAATATAGAATACATCCTTATTTATAGACCAAATGTCCTATCATAAATGAACTATTTTACTACTAAAACTCTATCAACTTATCCTTACTAATCTCAATCTAATAAATACAATCTAACTAAAAATTCAAATAATAAATAATAAAAATAACAAATAAAAATCCTAACAAATCTACCAAGTATTCCCTTTGAACCAAAAACTCTTAGCCTTTCGCCTAGACTTCCAGATTTGGTCACGCTGGTCCAACCATCCAATGGTTACGCCATCAATTATCCCCCTCTGAAAAAAACTCGACTCCGACGAGTAAGAAGGAGGGCAAGAATACCATCTGACGAAATAATTCGAGGAATTCATGATGAAATCTTTTTCCATCAACGTTGAGGCGTCTCAGCGGTGACCTTACTTCCAATAGAGAGAGGACGAATATCACCCAATATAGGACCATCAATCAAATCATCAAAATCAGCCTCATTGACATCAACAGGCTCTACAACTTAAATCTCAGAATCTGAATCATTAGATTCTTTAGCCTGCTTGACGATTTCCTTTTCAATTGTCGCAAAAGCCTTTGTAGGACATTGGAAAGACAGATGACCAAACCCTTGACAATTAAAGCATCTCGTCTTAGCATTAGGGTTAGCACCCCCTTGAAAATTAGAAGTAACACCAGGGAAAGTTGGTTTATTATTGACAAAAGCACTTTCTTGTGGTTTAGGCAATGACTTACCTAGATTTGCATCCACAAAAATCCTTTCACTTTGAGTTGTAGACACCCTAGAAGACCTCAGATAAGCGCTCTTTTCAGATCGTCTTCCATTTGATAGACAACCTGAACTATATCCGTCATAGTGTAAAGACGACTTGCATCTAACCCTGAAGAAATTTCTGAATTGAGCCCTTGCCTATACATGGCAATCATTACATCTTCAATCCACGGGAACTCAGATCTGGTGGCTAAGTGTAGAACTTTCTTGTGTAATCCTCGATGGGCATGCTTTCCTGATTCAACCGTGTGAACTGTAGAAGAGTTCAATACTTAAAATTAGCAAGCACAAAAATAACGAGTCATAGCGGTTTTCATAGCATCCCATGATCTATCAAGATGAGTGATGTAGGACAACTTTGTAAAATAAAAATAAGGGTTGTAAACAATACCATGAACAGTAATTATCCAGTGAACAGTAACTTGAATAGTAACTTTGACTATGAATCACTCCTAGGATTCTTTAGGACTCACACCTAGGGGCTGTTTGGTAAGGAAGTATGGGGATGCTTGACAAGATGGGTTTGAGAAAAATAGTCCAAAACTGCCCCAAATCCCATGTTTGTATTGAAAATTCAATCCCAGGTTTTCAAACTCGGCCCGTAACTGGCCCGAAGATTAAACCCATGATCATGGGTATCGTCAAACCTAGGGAGGGGGTGGGTTTGGGAAGATGGATAAGGGATTAAGGATCCAATAGACAATTGTACCCCTTCACATGGGTATGAATTTGATTGATCAAGGGTAAAATAGTTATTTATAGGACAAATAGTTGTTAATAATTATGATATATCCGTGAGTACTATATATGTATGTGTTGCACACCAAACATGAATATGAACCGGATTGAATGTTGAATCCCATCTTTGCAAAGAGGAGGTTGGGTTCGAAAGCGTTTGGAGAAGCCAATTCAAACTCTTCCCTAAAATTCATCCAAATAAGCCCCTAGGGATTAGAATTGCATCACACAACTCAAAAAACATATAATTGCAGAAATTTCTGAAATATCACTCCCTCTTTTATTAAAAATATCACTAACTATATATAGAGTTCTAAGTACTCCTAATCCCAAAAGATTAGAAAACAAAAATTAACTAAAACTAGGACTTTAAATTCTAGAATATTAAACATTAGAATTTGACCCAAAAATATGATCCATTCTAGGAATTACAAAAATACCCCCGACTCAAAAAAATCACATAAAACGCTAATACTATCAAACTAACTCAAAGCAACTAAAAATAACTCAATTTATGCTTATGCAAGCTCCCAAGTAGGCTCCGCATCATCTAACATGTCTTAAATTAAAACTTGAGCCTTCGAAGCATCTTTCTCTCGCTTTTTATAAACTTTATAAGGTTGTTTCCATTTGTTCTCATCATCTCTCCCCGCCTTAAAAAACTCGACCTGACGAGTTAAATGCATGAAACTGTTCATAAAAGTCGGAGTTTAGGCATTGAAACTCATTATCGATGATCCACGTGCAATCAAAAAGTGGATGCCCTTTCCATTTGATGAAATACTTTTGATAGCCGCCTCCTCGTGTAGACACAAGTTGAAGATCAATAACATCTTCAATCTCTTCCTTCACCTGTGGAGCATGTGGGAGTTTGGCAACAGTAACATCTGTAAGTGTATCATCATCATGCCCTCGATATAAAGTAAGATCCTCAATATTGAAGACATTACTTATCCCCATATTTTCCAACAAATTAAGAACACAAGCATTAGAGCTTATTTTCTTCATAATCTTGTAAGGGCCAGCACTATTTGAATGAAGCTTCTTATATGCACCCTTAAGATACCTTTTAGGCCTAATACGGACCATAACCATGTCTCCTTCCTTGAATTCAGCAACCTTTTTCCTCAAATCAGCATATGCTTTGTAGCTATCGTTGCTTGTTGCAATCCTTCGGCGCACATCATCATGTATCTCATGCATTTGTGTGGCAAAAACATCAGCTTCAAAACTAGGACAAGCCTCTATGGGTAAGGGAACCAAATCTATTGGTTTCCTATAAAGTAAACCTGTCACACTCTCGAAGGGGCTGTGACCTGAAGATCGATCAACAAAGTTGTTATAAGCAAATTCAACCATAGAAAGTACTTGGTCACAATTAGCAACATGATCAACAATAAGGCAACGAAGGAGATCTCCCAAACTTCGATTAACAACCGCTGTTTCCCATCGATTTGCGGATGAAAAGAGGAGGAAAACTCTTTAATTCTCTAAAATTGCATATAAAACCCTACAAAACAATTTCCATAAAGTTCTCCAAAAATAACTCATAAATTTCACATCACAGTGTAAGACAATTGTTTTAGGTAGCCCATGAAGACGAACAGCTTCTTTAAAGAAAAGTTTAGCAATATGGATGGCATCGGATGTCTTTGAACAAGGAACAAAATGAGCCATCTTTGAATATTGATCCACCACCACAAAGATAAAATCATAACCCCAAAGGGTTCTCAGCAATCCTAGGACAAAGTCCATACTTAAGTCTTGCCATGGTTCATGAGGAATAGGTAATGGCATGTACAAACCTGTATTTTTCTTCCTTCCCTTTGATATTTAACAAGTCCGACATCGAGAGACAACTTTGGCTACATCTCGCTTCAAACTTGGCCAATAATAACGATCTTCAACCATGACAATGGTTTTCTCTCTTCCAAAATGACCTGCTGCCCCTCCAAAATGCAGTTCCCGAATTACTTGTTCACGTAGAGATGTCTTAGGCAAAGAAAGACGAATTTCCTTGAAGAGATAACCGTCATGCAAAGAAAAATCTGAATATGTTGCATGATGTCCAGCTTTCAAATCAGTATATTAATATATATATATATATTGTCGAAATCTTTACAAGATGGGTAGTCCCTTTTAAGCAAATCAAAGCCTACCACTTGTATAGTCACTAAGGAAAGCATAAGCACCTTTCGACTTAGGGCATCAGCTACTTTATTCTCAACACCTACCTTATGTTTGATCACAAAAATATATTCTTGCAGAAAAGAAATCTATTTTCTATGTCGATGATTCAACTTCTTTGGGGAATTGATATTTAAGTGCTTTATGGTCGGAGTATAATACAAATTCCATGGGAATGAGATAATCCTCCAATAACAAAGTGCTTGTACCACAAAATAAAATTTTGTGTCGTAAGTAGAGTACTTTTGTTTGGCCTTATTCAACTTCTCGCTAAAATAAGGAATAGGATGGCCTTCTTGACTAAGTAAGCCACCAATTCCCACATGTAATACATCACATGCTACCTCGAACACCTTTGAAAAATCTGGAAGTCACAATACTGGAGCTTAAGTCATTCTCTTCTTGATATCTTCAAAAGCTTGAGAAGCAATCTTGATCCAATTGAAGTGGCCCTTCTTCTTACAACTAGTGATTGGTGCCATGATGGTACTGAAATTCCTAATAAAGCGCCAATAAAACGTGGTCAGCCCATCAAAACTACGAAGTTCATGCAAAGTGGAGGGAGTCGACCACTCACGAATAGCTTTCACCTTGTCCGAATCAGCTTCCACACCTTTAGAAGAAATAACAAAGCCCAAAAATATTATTTTCAGACTCATAAAAGAACACTTTTTCATGTTTATATAAAGATTCTCTTGACGAAGAACTCTCATAACTTGTTGGAGATGATATAGATTAAAATATCATCAAAGTAAATAACTAAAAGGCGATCAATGAAGTACTTGTGTCATAAAACGCATGAATGTACTAGGGGCATTGGAAAGACCAAATGGCCTAACTAGCCACTCATAGAGTCCATCTTTTGTCTTGAAAGTAGTCTTCCACTCATCTCCGGGTCTTATGCGTATTTGATGATATCCACTCTTCAAATCTATCTTTGAATAGATAATAGAACCAGCCATCATACTAGTAGATCATCAAAGCAAGGAATAGGAAATCGATACTTGATAATAATATTGTTAACAGCACGAAAAATACGCCAAGTACTATCTTTCTTCGGTGTAAGCAAAGCGGGGACCGCACATGGACTTAAACTATGGCAAACAAAACTCCTGGACAATAACTCATCCACTTTTTTTTTTTAGCTCGGCATGTTCACTTGGATTCATGCAATATGTTGGGAGATTAGGCAATTGAGAGCCCGGTACAAAATCTATTGCGTGCTAGGCACTACGCATGGGAGGGAGCTCATTAGGCAACTCTTCCGGAGCTACATCAGAAAATTCAGGCAATAACTTTTGCACTCTTAAAGGCATATCAGGTTTAGCACCAACAAGAGATTTCTTCACTTCTTTAATCACTATAGCACAAATAACATTTGGGCCTTTGCTTTCCAATTCAAATTGCTTAGGCTTCGATTCTTCATATTTCTTTATATCTTCATGTGACATAGGCTTCAAAACAATAGTCTTCTTTTCAAATAGAAAAGTATAGGTGTTTTCTCTCCTACAATGCTTGGCATCTCAATCATAGAGCCAAGGCTGACCAAGAAAGATATGAGTAACTTTCATAGGAATCACATCACATAATATGGAATCACTTTATTTTTCACAAGAAAAAGAAACTAGACATCGCTGAGTTACCGGTATAGAAGTGTTATCAATCCAAGCTAGTTTGTATGGTTGAAGGTGTGGTTCCACTGGTAGCTTAAGACGTTCAACTGTGGATGCCAACACAACATTCAGGCAGCTTCCACCATCAATAATAAGTTTTTTAGCTTGATTTCCATAGCGAACCAGCATCTGAAAAATAGAAGTGCGTCGTCAATCGTCTTGCTCCAATTTAGGGGCAACTGGAATGCGTCTCACAACGGAAAGAAAAGAAGTATCATCTTCATCTTCCTCCAAATCATCAGTGACATATGCTCTATAATTAAATTAATTCTCTTCATTGGTATCCTCGTATGGTTGTTCTTCGTCCTCATCTTCCGTCCCAATATATAGGTTGTTCTTCTTTGGACATTGGTAAGCCATGTGTCCCGGCTCATGACACTAGAAACAAACATCCTTGTCTCTCTCGTTTGATTTATTAGTCATAATACCTTTACCTTTAAGATCAACCACGTTTTGAGGAACAAGCATGTAATCCACTTGATCGATTGAATGGTTGATTAGGTGTTGTCCTTGAGCCACAGTTTGCATCATTAGGCCTCTTTATTGTTGTCTCCCCAGCTTGAAACCCCACTTTTCTAATAGGTAGGTATCTCAAGTACTCCTCTGTGTCAAGCGCCACTTGGAACGCATGTTCCACACTATATAAGGGCTGCCGAAACAATTCTCGCTTTAAATCAGCCCGTAGATCAGCTTTAAATCAAGTTAGTGTTTGGCAGGAATCTTCCAAAACTTGGCTTCGAGTCTTAAGTTCATCAAACCTTAGCATATATTCTGCCACCGACATGCTGCCCTGTTTCAAATTAACTAATTGCTCACATAATTTATCATGATAATTAGTAGGCATACATTTCTTGCTAAGCTTTGCCTTCATCTCTTGCCATGTGCTTATAGGAGGTTGTCTCAATCTTCTTATATCCCCCTTCACGCCAGTTCACTAAACTTTTGTCAAGTCTACTAATTTCATCTTAGCAAATCTTACTCTCCCGTCGTCCGTAATATCATACCAATCATAGTATTCCTCAATTAAAGAAAGTCAATCAGAGAATATTGTAATATCATTCCTTCCATCAAAATCTTGTATCTCCATCCTCATATATCAATATTTAAGTCGCATAACATAGGATTTTTCGGCTCTGATACTAATACTAATGTAAGACAAATTTGTAACATAAAAATAGGGGTTGTTTTGAGGCTGTGAACAGTACCTTTGAATAATAACTTTGACTAGGAATCACTCATAGGGTTCCTTAGGCATCACACCTAGGGGTTAGAATTGCATTACACAACTCAAGAAGCATATAATTGCTGAAATTTCTGAAATATCACTCCCCCTCTTTTATTAAAAATATAACTAACTATATATAGAGTTTTAAGTACTCCTAATCCCAAAAGATTAGGATTCCAAAGTCTCTAAGACTCAAAAAACTCTAGGTCCCCAAACATTAGAAAACTAAAATTAACTAGAATTAAGACTTTAAATTCTAGAATATTCAACACTAGAGGATAGAAAAAGATGTCCAACGGTGATGGGTTGTGTGTGTTCTATGCAGAATGTCGAAGACATCCAACAGGAAGTTGGGACTTTATCTGCCCAATGCCTGGAAGGCATGGGAAAAGTATAACCATAGATTTCGTAGGACAATTTCCCTATCTCTTACCCGGAGGGGGGGGGGGGATAACTACATTTTTGTCATAGTCAACCTTTCGGATTCAGTAAGATGGTCATTACAAAAATACCCCCACTCTAAAAAATATAAAAAAACCACATAAAACACAAATACTATCAAACTAACTCAAAGCAACTAAAATAAGACTCATTTTATGTTTATGCAAGCTTCCAAGTAGGCTCCGCAACATCCAACATGTGTCAAATTAAAGCTCGAGTCTTGGAAACATCTTTCCTTCGCCTTTTATAAACTTTATAAAATTGTTGTCATTTGTCCCCATCAGTGAGTTTGTTGGTACTTTACCCACCAAAGTTTTGTTTTACCCTTCAATTTTGATTCTGCAAAGAATATTTTCCTCTCATCGATCAAACGATACCAGCTGAAGAAGCTTTCAATACTATGCAACCAATCATAGAATATTTCGGGATTATTATCCCCATGAAAATATCCAACTTCTACCTTAACTCCTCTATCGATATCAAACGATATTGGTTCTTCTTGAATTTGAGCTCGTGGTAGAGGAGCTTATACAAGTACCTGTGGAGGATTGATGACTGAAGATGATGAACAATTATCGGTATTTTTCTCAATTCTTTTGCCCTTCTGATCTAGGGCAAGGGCTACCAAAGCATCCACAGTTGTCTTTAGGGAGGGTAAAATGTCTACCGTTTCTTTCATTGAGGTCATTGATACTTGGAGAGAATCCATCAATGCTTGAAGCAAATCTAGCGCGAATCATGTGCTTCGACTCTAGCACTTTGTTCAACATTAGTAACCATCTTGATGGAAGAGGTGCCTTGAAAAGTTGCAGAAAATTTTGGGGTCAAACTTTCAAAAATTTTGGGGCCAAAACTTAATTTTTGAAATTTTTGGGGCCAAAGTGTGATTTCTAATACTTTTGGGGGTAGAAACTGAAATTTCAGAAACTGTTGGGGCCAAAATGTAATGTCTAAAACTTTCGGGGGTGAAACTATAATTTTAAAAACTCGGGGGTAATAAAGTGTACTTTCTAGAACCTCAAGAATTCCAGATTTTGTCAGGCTGATAGTTCCAGAATGGGCTGGGTTAAAAGTCTAGGTGGCAAGTTCTTTTAAGTAACAGATATGGGTTGGTCAAGGGTTTTTATGGGCTAGGGCTTTCTTTCCTTTTTTTTTTTTTTTGAAAGGGCTGGGCCAAATCTAGTTTGGAATATATGGGGAATGGACTGGGCTCAATATTTAAGGGATTGGTGTCCAGAAGCATATTCTTCTCCTGCACCAAGGCAGTGATTCACCAATCTAAAACCCTAGTTTTTATTTGACGTCGACAAACCTGCACAAGAAGCAGAAGATGGCAAGGGTTGAAGTGTAGACGTTGATGGCAGCAACAACACAACCTGAGACACGCCTGGGTCAAGCCTTTAAACACACCTGTGACAACGGTCTATGGCAACGACACAAGAACTCTTGCTGGTCTGCAGCCAAGGTGAAAGATCAATGTCAACACTAATTGTTCTGACTAAGCTTGAAGTAGGTTCATAGCAACAACCCAACAAATTGTTGCAGCAGTAACACAACAGTAAGGATTCTGACACCAAGAAGCAGCAAAAAGATGATAATAATGGTGATGATAGGAAAGGGCTACTGAACAGTAACAGGAGCCAGAGAATGGGGAAGCAATAGAAAGACTAATGGATCTGAGTTTTGCTCCGATACCAACAGAGAGTGAGGGAAAAGAAAGGGAATAACCAATCATCGCAAGGATTTGGTCAAGAAATACAAATCTCCGCATAGAATTCTCAAACTAATTTTAACTCTAATTAAAATAATGTAGAATCCATCCTTATTTATAGACCAAGTGTCCTATCAAATGAACTACTCTACTAGTAAAACTCTACCAACTTATCCCTACTAATCTCAATTTGATAAATACTATCTAACTAAAAATTCAAATAATAAATAATAAAAATGACAAATAAAAATCTTAACAAATCTACCCGGTACATTTCCCTTTGGATCAAAACACTTAGCCTTCCACCTAGGCTTCCAGATTCAGTCACACTGGTCCAATCATTCTATGGCTACGCCATCAATGTGTCACCTACTTACCCATTGTCCTAAAAGCTTACGGAGAGTTTAGCTTCAGTTGGATAATTCCAAGAGGTTTCGTCTCTTTATTTGAGACTAATCATAGTGTTTTGGGGAAGGAATGTAGAGCTTATATCTAGTTGAAATGTATGGTTATGGCAATTATTTGGATAATATAGATGGAAAGGAACAACAGAATTTTCAAAGGTAGGGAGGATATTTGGAGTTTAATTGGGACAAAGTAAAGTTTTTGGCATGCCTTTGGATGGCTGCTACTAAAGAGTTTTGAGGATGTGCACTTTTTACCCCTTAATCTACATTGGGCCCCGGCATGTTGTTAAATGAATACTTTTAAATATTCTAAGTTTTTTTCTCATTTCTTTCTGTTTTTCATTAGATGTGTTTCTTGTCCACAATATTGTAATCTTTTCTTTATCTAATGAAATTTATGTCCCTTGCCAAAAAAAAAAATTGCAGCCAATGACATGCTGGTGAATGTTAAATGCTTCAACAAAAGTTCAAATAGGTCAGTGTCTTACTTTTATGTTCTGCAGTAGTATACCACTTTATATCAGTCGAATGCAGCTACCCCAGTAAAGATTTAGTCTAAATTCATTTTCAAAAAGCATGGGCATGTTTTTACGCAGCTGACTTGGAAATGGAACAATTATTTATTTTATTTCAAATTACTTCCTAATATTAACGAAGAAAGCATCTGATTTCCAAAAAAACCAATCATCCCCTTCAGAATTATTTTCAAGGTTAAAGCAAAATGGAGAGAGGAAGGCCAAAAAACAGCAGAACATGACTGACATAAAAATAAAGCTTATCTTCCAATAAAGCACTTACCTGAAACTCTGGTCGTCACAAGATTGCAATCCAGGATCACTGCTAAGCCTGTGATGTGTAGTTCGTTTCAATTCCCCATCACTATCAATAGATCTCGTAGAAACTGTGCCTACTGAACGTTTCCTTTTCATTTTCCTTTCCCACCCTTCCCCTCCTGCAGGCAGTCTGCGAATTTTTTCTTCAATCAGATCAGAATCTGTACCAGAATCCCTAAGCATATCTCGGTCTTTTGCCGTTACCAGAGACTGCCTTGATAAGTTATTACTTCGGCATTCTGCCTGAAATAATATGGAATAACATGAGAAATAGTAAGTCCTTCTAGGTGACGAGATGGACCTCAAGTAAATGACACTCTTAGAAACCAAAGTATGATAACTACGGGTTGACAAGATTGAGCCACGATAAAGCATCGGCATATCCCATGAAAAATGAATACCTTGTGGCACTGGTCTTACAACCTGAGGTGATTGATTGTGATACTTTTCTTGATTATAAGAATTACAACACATAAACGGGTTCGTTCATTTTTTTTTTATACACATGAGAAAAAAGGCATTTCAAAATTTCAATAAATGACTTTTAAGTTCAGTTTTCTTTAATGATTAATACATCATCTATATAAGACACTTCCTTTTTTTCGATAAAAACATTAATTTTATCAACGACGAAAGCATTACAAAAGCAATAACCAAATCAAAGGTGGACACGATGTCTGACACAATGGCAGGTCAAAACAAAAACTAAATCAAAAACCACACGGTGCTTTCCAACTTGCAATAATACAAAAAGTGGTGTGTCACATATTACAGAAATGCAGGTAGTGAGTATAACGGAAGGACAAGTTCAGAATACAAAAATGGGAAACTTCCTTTTAGAAAAACTAAAATTAAAGATAGTTTCAGAAATGCCAGTAGAGATCAAACGGCAGCATTATATCAACTACAAACCCGTGTTTCTGCTACTGATGTGCGGACACGCTTATTCAGACCAACATTCTTAGGCCGATCATCCAATTTCTGAGTTACAAGTTCTGGCGAAGTTCATTGAATCTGGATTCCCATCTTCAAGTTCAACCCACCTGATCGTTCATTTTTTAAAAGCTCATTCCGCTGCTTCTTAGAGGTCACAGCTTCGTGATATTTGCCCAAGTTGTGTAAGAGTTCTTCCAACTTCTTTGTTCTACCCCTGGTCATAAAATTTATATCTTCAGCATTCAATATCATGTTTGTATCTCAAAAGCAATAGAAAGAAAAATGATTAAAGACCTGGCTTTGATAGAGGTATCTATAATACTTGCTCTGACACACTTTAGATCCTCCATAGCCACAGCTGGGGAAGGCTTGAGATGAGTAGCTCCAAATGAATTGTCTTCCGAGGTACTGCCAACAGAAGTGCCGAGAACCCTCCTTAACTCGCCTGATCGTGTGTATTTTTGCTCACCCATTACAATCGGCTCCAGCATCAGACACTGTCGAAATGGGGGCAAATCCCCAGTCAGTGAACCACTCCCCCGCGACGTGCCCATCCCAGAACCAAACATCCGGCTTTCAGCACTCTCTTTGAAGCTACCAGACCTATCGAAATTTGGGCCAGAGAAACTCCCCCTCGGCCCATCTGGATAATTGCCCGTAAAACCCCGCACAGAACTGGATGAAGCTAATTCAAATCTCTCATTTCCCGCCATAACTATAATTCAATTATAGGACCACATGTATACAAAAAGGGTTTTTCCCCTTAAAAATTCATTTTACTAAGACTAAACGCACTACTTCTGATGCAGTAATATAACCAACCCAAAAGAAAACAGTAAAAAGAGCTAGACTTTTCAGGAACCACTTAACACTCCAGAACCATGTTCTGGAATCAACCGTAAATCATCTCGTCAAAAACTTATTCTCAATCACAATAATTCACCACATTCAAGTTGGGAAGGTTAATGCTAAGGCAGAACTCTTAACCTGCAATGGGAAGAACAAAAAACAGACTTTATGGCAATTAAAACATTATGACTACTTCATAAATATAATGCATCAATTCAACATACACACACAGCCAAAAAATACAATGCCAATCCAACATATACATACACAGCCACAGAGTTAAAATCCCAAGAAAATCAGAACTCTCAAAATGTTTAAGCATTTGAAGCACTAAAATATTTTTCTTCCCCTGTAAAGCTACCCAACATTTATTTGCATAAGGATCAGCCAAAAATATTCAAAATCTCAGTAGCTATACACACCAAAAACATCTAGAATGCCCATGAATTAAAATTTAGAGCTTTAAGAACCCATTCTGCCATATCAATTACCAACAGCCACTGATCCCAAAAATTAACAACTGCACCTCTAAAATCTAACGGTAACAGCAATAATCTACAGTGTCCACGAGTTAAAGAACTAAAAATTAAGCACTCACTTCTTCGACCTCGTTGACTTATACACAAACTCAAATTAACACAAAGCATTGTCGTTTTGACCCAATAACAAAGTAAGACTAACAGTAAGAGCAATTTCTTGCTATGTAATCATCCCAAGAAAATACCAAAATCAAAGCTTGTGACATTCTTTTAAGCATCCAAAACGCTTCTTAATCCACCCTGAAAATAACACGAGAATTTCCCAAAATTCAAATGTTAAGTGAACACACAATCAAGCAATCATATTAATTTTCAAACCCTAGGTAAAGCAAAACAAGACTCTATGGTCTATGATCAAGAAATCCACTCAAAAGTACAACACAAATGCCAAAATATTGAATCCGAAATTCTCGGGTCCGTACCAGCATTCATCGATCGAAAGGATATCGAGATCGAGAGAGAGAGGTACCTGGTGAAAAGGGTAGGGGTCGATTCTTCTTTTTATTTATTTATTTTTTTTTTTCTCGTTCCCTTTGGAGCTCTCGTTGAGGAGACTCTCCGTAGGAGAGACAGAGAGAAGGGGGGTAAATTTAATGTTCCCTTTGGTAGGAATGATGGAAAGTAGGAATGATGGAAAATAAGAGGGATACAAAATATGATGGATACACTTTCCTTCCTTCGTGTTTGGTTGGATGGATGGAAAATAAAAATGACTAATTTTTTTTTTTTTTTTTTTTGCTGGATAAGATTAGGGGTGACTATCGAGTCGTATCGTAGCAGATTCGTATTGAGTCATTACAGATTTATGTCGAACATCAGTAAAATCTAACTCAACTCATTTAATTAATTGTGTCGTGTCAAGTTACGAGTTGGCCTGCTTATTTTTTTAAATTTTTTTTATTTTTTTTATTTTTAAAAAAATATATATATATATATATAAATACATATTTTATCATTGTATTTTTATATGAAATTAATGTATATATAATATATGTATATATTAAAAGATATATAGATAAATAAGATACATCTAAACACAAATAATTAACTTTCCATCCACTTTTCTTCCGATTTTGGAGGGATTGGTTTTGGTGAGTTGGAAGGAAAGTTAATCCATCCACTTTTCCATCCTTCCTACTTTCCTTCCTTACCAAACATGATGTTTTATTTATCCATCCCACTTTCCATCCTTCAAACTTTCCATCCTTCCACTTTTCCATCGTACCAAACGGAGCATAAGGGTAAGTTTCAGGGGTGTCCTCGTACAAGTGCCTTTAGTCAAGGCCCTTTATATAGGGAGGGGAATCTTCTTGTGTATTTTTAGGACACTAGTATGGCCGAGGTGAACAGGTTGTTAGTCCAAAGAAGTCTGAGAAAAGAGAGAGGGTAAAAGTTTGCCCTCTCTAATAATTTGGTTCTATTATTATTTTTAAAATATCTGAGTTGTCTATATAATTACGTCAAATGTCAATAATCGATGAAAATTCATAGTAAAACCATATCCAACACCACCTCTTTGCTACCATTATTTCTCTTCCGATAGTCCAACCTAGAGAAACCACGTTGCAATGGCTGAGTCTACCCACGGTCTATCTAACCCTCACCCAAACCCATGGGACGACACCTGCACTCCCACCACTTGTACGCTTGTCTCATCTCTTTGCAAAATCACCCCTTCGTCACTACATCATACCACCCGACTTTTGCCACAACTTCTAGCATCAACTGCACCAACTCCAATCACTAGGGACACCATTCCCAAAAACCTCAAACTACCTACAAGTTCAATGTGTCACATGACATTTGTGGAACTAAACTCCGTTGTTGTCATCTTATTCTTACCTCAACTACTAGAGGGCCTCGAATGTTTGGATCGAGTTTCATGTACAAGGAAGGAAGGGAACTTCCTAATGCGAGGGATCAAATTTTTCAAGTTAATTCTCAACGTCAGTCTTAAAATTCATAAATATTTTTAATGTTTCATCTTTACTCCTTAACAAAATATACATAATAATATATTGTGTAATCATCAATAAAAGTAACAAAGTACTTCTTTTTACATCTAATTTGAACATATTTCAAATTATTTGCATCACTATAAATTAATTCAAGAGGTTTAGTGTTTCTTTCAATATTATGAAATGATGATCTAGCTAATTTTGATTCAACACATGTCTCACATCTCTGATTTACATCACTATTGAATTTAAACAACAAGTCTAATTCATTAAACTACGCAAAGTATCAAATTTAATATCTTATTCTACAATGATATACATTAGAAAACTTGAGCATATAAGTAGAAGATGTGTTTTTATTATTATTAAAAGCAGGTACAATAGTCATTATATTCATCTTAAAGAGTCTCATTACTCAAATATTATTGCCTACATAAATCTCACCCCTTGGTGAGTACAAAATTGTCAGATTCAAAAAATTAACTTAAATCCATTGTTACTCAATAATGATCCAAACACTAATCATCATAAATCTAATGAATTAAATCAATGGTTCTTAGGTCTCTACGATCATTACATTTGTCCTAAACTTGAAAGTGCATCGGAGTGATCTTTGATGTGACGTTGTAGCTAAATCTCATTCCTTTCCTAGTTACGCACGAATCTTGATCTTCGAAACTTAATGACCATAGAATTAAGTTAAGATTACAGAAGACTTTATGAAATTAGTCAATTACAAACATTTTTCTAACATAAATAATTTTGGTCTACGTCTACCTCTCTCTATTTTGGTTAGGTGACCATGGAGTTGAAAATTTTATTTGATTTTAGAAGCATAAATTCCTTCATGCAAGCAATTCAATGAAAGTAATTGAACTAATCCAATGAGCTCAGGTGCATTTTTGGGGCGAATTATATGGGTGTGAATTACTAGGTCCGTTTCAATTTTATTTTTTTTTAGTTTTTAGTTTTTTTTGATAAAAAAAATAGTAATTCATTAATATATTAAGAAATGATTACATCTGCTTGGAGGAAAGGTAATATGAACTCATGATCCTTTTCCCTCCATAAAACACGATCATTAAAATTTACAGCAAACTTAGCTAAACAATGCACAACTGTATTCCCCTCAACTAGTTGAAAAACTAGAACAACCATCAGTCAAAACATGGATTTGATCAATATAATGACCCATAATCGATAATTGATCCTACTTCTTGGTTATTATTTCAAACAACCCCTTTAGAATCACCCTCTATGACAATCTTCTTGTAACCCAACTCCAATGCCAATTTAATAGCTTCATAAGTTGTCCAAAACTCAGCCTGCTCTGGAAAGGTAATACCTTGAATAAGATAGCTTAAGGCAGCTTTAAAACAACAATTTCAATCTTTGATAACCAAACCAAGACCAACACCAACCTTTGAATTAAAAAGAACCCCATCAAAATTAACTTTGAAAACACCAGATGGTGGAGGTGACGCGTTGGAAACTGTATTACAGTTTGATTCAACTAGCGTTCGAGACAACATATCTTGAGCATCATTAAATTGGCATAAATAAGAGACTTAAAAATCCATTACCCTTTTTATTTTTCCTATTATAGTCTTGTACTTATGAGATTAAATCAACGAACCCATTCCAAGTTAAAACTAATGGATAA
Organism: Ilex aquifolium; assembly: GCA_951799425.1. Lineage (NCBI taxonomy): Eukaryota > Viridiplantae > Streptophyta > Magnoliopsida > Aquifoliales > Aquifoliaceae > Ilex > Ilex aquifolium. The sequence goes on from OX637408.1 coordinate 12,220,646, forward strand.
CCTAACCACTTGAAATTGAGTGGACAAATTGAAATAATTGTCTTGAATGTGTCATTTTTTAATGAGAACAACTGAATACAAAATCAGGTTCAAAGACACCACGAAACCTCTCTAATTCTTCTTAAGTGGCCCGATCAGGATCTTGTTCGAGATTTTCCCTAGGGCATTGATTCTTCTTCAGTGGCCCGATCAAGATATTGTTCAAGATTTTCCCCTTGCTTCAATGCCTAGGCCGTCAAATCAAAATCTTCTGGGATTTGAGAAAATTTCTTGTAGTCAGGTGTGTATCTCAGCAATACATTCCCTGCTCGACCGAGACTGTCAGATCCCAAGAAGCCCCAAACTTTGAGGATAACATCGAAGTCAACGTCACACCGAGGAGGGTGCGCGACTTCGCTTTCACCGATTTCTACACATAAATGAAGAATAAGCCACAAAAAAAAAAAAACAAAAGTACAAAGGAGACCTCAACAATGACTGTAAATGGAGCATGATTACTTGTGGCCCTCTATAGTTTGGGATACCACAGGCTAGCATACACGGGCCCATTACCTCACTCCCATTGTCCCCCGACTACCACCAAGTCTTGCAGATACCCTTTGTCGAAGTCGGGCAAGTGAGTGACGAGGTACATGGAAGGGTCCCAAGCCTTAAGATAGTACTTTTTGGAGGGGGATTTGACGAAGGTGTAACAAAAAAGGACCTCATTCAGGTCGAGGTTGATTTGGAGCAGAGCGTTTAGCGCCTCAACTTCCATGATGATTATGCAAGTATTGAGACAGCATTAGCGAGGGAATAGTCGAAAATGCATTAAGAAATAGAGAAGAATATGGTGAAGAGGGAATCTGATTCCCCCCCCCCCCCCAGCGATTGACTTGGTATAAAAGGGCATTAGATCGACCGAGCCCATTGATTGTCACAAAAACGATATCTTTCCTAACCCCTAATTACTATCCCTCAATGTATGCAATGTATGAACGGGGGAGAAGAATTTCTTCCCCTAGGGATAGTGTCAAAAGGAAGGGCAATGAGGAAAGGGAAATAGGATGATATAAATATGGGATATGTATGCACAAAAATGCTCCCCAATCGCAAGGAGACTTTTGTGTGTTGTGAGTTACTTGGAAGAGTATTCCAAGGTCATATCCACAGGGAAGGTAGTAAATCAAGATTAAAGTGATTTGGTGAAACACGGAAATGTAAAATCTTTTGTATTGAGAGTTGATTGGTGAAGTGTATGCTAATGAAAATGTAATGATAAAAACAAGTGTTGGCAATTCCAAGAGATCACTCCAATGGGTATACCACCTCAACTCAAATCACTCCTCCGATTGAGCATGAATGTACGCTTGACTCACGGAAAGCCGAGGATGATATCGGTGAGTATCTAAGCATAAACCGTGACTAGGCCTACGGTTTATCAAAGACTCATCGATTCATCCAACTTCTATCCGATCAAAACGAACCATTTGACTCTAAAGGGAAAGAGGAGAGAGAGTTGAAATGGTATCCCCAAAGGAGATCCCTCTTGGTCTTGCCAACTAGAGGATTTAGCTACTCATACTTGGAATGAAAATGACTATGTAATGGAAGTGCATTGCAACTCTATGAACTTCTAAAGCTACTAAGTGTAAGAATTTATGAGCTAAAAGAACCTGCATTTAAACCCATTACATAGCCATGAAAATGAGGAACTTGAAGCATTAATGGTGAAATATTAAATGAGCATTCAACTAACCAAACATGAAGGGAAAACAACATTTATGGCATTCAATGAACTACTAAGATTCTTACTCAAGGTTACAAGACAACTGCAGTAGAAGAAAATGCAAAAATCACAACTTTCTCTCTCTAAAAACTACTATTCATCATCTTCTCCGCCCAGAGTTTCTCTCTCTAAAATCTCTATTCAAAATGCTGAATAATCCTCTCTGCCTTCCTCTCCTGGTATGCCCATCCTTGGAGAACATTTTGTTTCTCCGAAATGTGCCTGGTCAACCCCTGTAGCTCCCTGCAGTCACTCCCTGCAGTAGAGCTAAGTATGGAAGAGGGAAGTGCAGAATTTGTCTGCAAACCCAGTAGGTCCCCTTCTCTCTCTTTTATTTAATGCCATCTTGCAATCCATATCCATGCAGGGGTGAGGGAGGCTCCAGGGTGTGTAAGGGATTGCAGGAAGCATGTAAGAGGAATGCAGGTGGGACCCACAAAAATCGGCTTAGACAAATTCGCAGAATTTAGGGCAGAATTCCTTCGGGTGTACCGGTACGCGTACCGGTACGCAGCCTTCCAGTAGGGTCAGTGTACCGGTACGCATACTGGTACGCAACATTCCAGTAGGGTCAGTGTACCGGTACACGTACCGGTACGCTAGCCTTATTTTCCTGAATTTCTTCCTGTCCTCCCCTGTTGAGCTTTCCTTTGGTTTTCCTTGGCCCTTATTCATCTTGATGTATTTGAGAAGCCTCACGATGGTTATGTTGCGCATTTTTACTCTGCAATCATCAAATGCTAAGTTGAGAAATCATGAGGTAAAACTCCACCTTTTAATTATAAAAACCATTCAATTAACATTGATTTGCACATGTGAATCATACAATATATTGTGCTAATCACACCCCCCAACCTATCTTTTGCTAGTCCCTTAGCAAAATTCAATATTAAAACACAAAAATTAGGTTAACATCCAACAATCCATAACAATTCAACTATCAATCAAAACACGAAATCATAATGCAATTCACAAAATAAATATGGACAGGATGGAAGCAAATGTGATATTTCATTACTTGTGGTTCAAATTGGGGTACAGAGATTCAAAAATCAACAAGACACAAAAGCTGGCCAATTTCCTTCAGCTTCTTCTACATGGCCAGGGACTCAATCCTAAATTTCAACATGAAATGAAAAGACAAAAGACTCAAACACAACAACTTACTCTTCATCTCCCTCTCCCTCATCACTATCATCACCCTCATCATATTCACTCCCACTCTCTGACCCATCCCCCTCCTCAGTATCATCTCCACCCATCTCAACATCAGTAGGGATGGAAGGGGCAGAAGGGCCTTCGGCAGCTGGCGGGGCCACTCCAGGAATAGGTCTCCCTGGGAAGGTATGGCTGAAAAGCTCTCTCAAAATCTCCGCAAAACCTTTCAAAGTCGCCTCAATGTCATCAAGACGCTGATCAGTCGAGCGTACAGGTCCCGCAGCTGATGGCCCGGCAGAAGATGAAGCACCAGGGGCCTCAGATCTAGTGCCAATAGGAGCAGCTCGCCTGCCCCGACTCAGAGCCTTCATCTTCTTCTTACTCGTTCTGCCAATGGCCCAGTCTCAGGGGGAGTAATCTGATCAAAAACGTAGGGTCTAACCTTGCTGAGCTTGCACAAGCGGGTCACTAGGCTCCCAAAAGGCAAATTAATTCGGGGTTTCTGTGTGTTGGCAAAATCCTTCATCTGCTCCCATATAAACCGAGCAAAATCAATTGGTACTCCAGACATGACCGCATCCAACAAAGCCAACTTCTCCAAATTCGGCTTCTTCTCAGCACCCCAAGGCAGCAAATTGTAGTGGAGAAGTTTGTTTAACAACCCATAAGAGTGTTTCAACTTCCCACTCTGCACCTGCCCCTTAAACATGCTGGGGTCCTCATACATCAATGCCACCAGTTCATTGATCGTCTTTGCCTGAGTGACATTATCAGGGTAGGTCGGTGGATCATCAGGTGGTCTCTGGTAATCCCCGAGGAGGGACGCAATGACATCAGGGGTCACTGTGATTGTCTTACCCCGAACCTTGGCCTTCAGAATTTCTACCCCACCCTCATCAGCTAACCCAAGGGTCTGATAAAACTCCTTGCACATGGAAAGATTATACCCCTCAACTGCCTCAAACCAGAATTGCATACCATGGTTTTCGATGGCTCGGACCGCCTCATTCCGTCGTGTGAGAGATGTGACATCGAGGTTTCGCTCACAGTTCACACCCCTGTCGCCAATCCAAGTCATCCGAGCCTCCATTCTCGCCTTCTTCCTCTTTTCCCTTAGTTCTTCGACCTCCCCACTACTCCGCTTGCGACTAGAGGGCTCCCCATGTTGAGGAAGATCGGGACCGGGCACTTTTGTTCGGGCCATTGAAAGATTTGAAAGAGAATGGAGAGAAAAATGGGAAGTTTGGGCTTGAGGGGGTTTCGGTGGAACAAGGGTTCACGGGGTTTGAGAGAAATCGGGGAGAGAGTGGTGGGTTTTTAAAAAGGAGGAATGGGAAAGGGTATGAACTCCAAGCGGTGTTTCGGTTGGGAAAGAATCGGGTTTAAATGAGGAGGGAAATGAAGGGTCAACCGACATCTAAAAATAAAAGACTCATTTAAAAAAAATCGATTCAGGCAGGCGTACCGGTACGTGTACCGGTACGTAGCTCTCCAGTAGGGTCAGTGTACCGGTACGCGTACCGGTACACTCACCCTTAGTTTCCTGAACTTCTTGCTGGCTATCCTGCTTCAATCTTATTTACTTCTAGACATTCTCTATACCTCCCAACACACTCCTAACCATCATGTCCAATTTATTAATGAAATTGCAATGCAATTTAGGACTTTGATACATTCAGTATACAAAAATTGAAATTCAACAATTGACTATCAAAACAAATGAACATCCAGAAAACACCTTATCAAGATTCAGAAACAAAGCATTCCTAAGATAAGTCAATATCAATAACTTGAGAAATATTCCCTCATTCTTGCGAGCATGGAGCTTTTTAACAAATTTCTCAATTGAATGAACTAGATGTACATGAGCAAAAGTATAGTCTTAGATGCTAGGCTAACGTATGCACTTACCATATTAATTTCCAACTTGTGTGCAAATGAATTAAACAAGTAATTTAGGAATTTACAAATAGAATTCATATTTGAAAAGCTAGACAACTCAGTTTCGATGCAAAACTCACCAAGGAACACTCTTAAACAATAAATGCACTCAAGCTATCCTGGTATGCACTCCATGTGTACATGTGACGTAGAATCTTGTATTCAAAAACAAGGTGTTCACATGTAATCCAAAAATGAAATTCATATGTAGAAATAAAGCGACCTTGGCATAGTCTCATGAATAGGATGCTAGTGCATTAGGTAGTAAGACACAACTTATCATTTTCTTTGAATTTATGCGCCTCCCATGCTTCTCTAGATCACCTAGGACTTTTAAAGGTTATAATGGGGCCTTGGGGTGATATAAATAGGTAAAAGAAATGAAGGATTCGGGGCACAAAAAGAGTTGTTCCGAGTGAGAGACTTTAATGTTGGAAAAACACTTCCTTTTTCATGGGATTTTGATTTTCTCACCATCACCACACCCCTTGTTTATTTTCTTTATTCTTCTTAACATCTTCCTTTCCTTTTGATCATTCTTTATTCTTTTCACCCCTTTTTCTCCTTTTCTTGGATTTTCATTCAACTCTTTGAGTTTCAAATCATTCATCCCTTTTGTTGGAGTTTCCACACCATACTTTCTTCTCTTTTGCACTCACTCATATTTAGCTCTAGGAACAACTACGGTGAGGTAGATTTTTATCATCTTGCATTGGCTTGGTCAAATGTGTGGCATAGAAACGACTTTTAAGATGGGCTCAATCACGGCGCTAGGGATAAAACTTCCTCAAGAAAAAAGGGCTAAGGCTCAAAATATTCAACAATGGCCTAAGATCACTTCCAGGTCCACATGGGGAGAGCATTACATGATCAAGACAAATCAGTCTACTAACCAAATGCAACTAACCAAGACAAGCATAATGAGACTATTGAACAAACTTGATATCAAAAATTGTTCTTTGAGTAAACGTAAGTTCCCTCCAAAAAGGTTTGGCACTAAAACTCTCATGGGTCTTTACTCATCTCCACTACTTCTGTCAAGCTTAAAACATGAATCCAACCCGTAAATCACTGAAATTACAAATTCAGAAATCACATATAGATGAGTTCGAAAATCAATACATATGTGATACTTATGCATAGGATCCATTTCTATAGTAAGCTCATGTGCACAAGGTTCACAACAACGATCAACATGTCATCCAGTTCATACTCGCTTCATAAGGGAATACAGATCAACTTAAAGGTATTTTTCATCAAAAATTTTCAAAATTTCTCACATATTCTGTACTAATGCGACAAAAGCAGAATACTTCCCAGCAACCTTGGTGTAACATACAAATGGTGCACCTCACCCCCCAACTAGAATCATGCATTGTCCTCAATGCAACAAAAGGATATAGTAGGCAATGGAAGACAATAAGAGATAAATAGGGTAAGAGAACACCTCGCAATTGCACTTTTGACAAAAGCACCAAGATCTGGATCCAAGAGAAAACAAAGCTATACACCAACAACAAGTAAGTGACATGAAATAAAAAAAAAAAATGACATAATTAAAACAAAAGAAACTGTACATGTTAACAAGGGCCCAATTGTTATTCCTCAACCACGTCCGGATACACCGGGTCGGTTAACTCTTCCTCCACCACTTGGTTTTCAAAACCCTCAAAGAATGGCTTAAGTCTTTGGCCATTGACCTTGAATGTTTGGCCATCTTTGAGATTGGTGATCTCAACAGCTCCATTGGGGTAGGCCACCTTGACAAGATAGGGGCCATCCCAACGGGATCTTAACTTTCCGGGAAAAATGGAGAGGCGGGAATTATACAAGAGTACCTTTTGCCCGGGCTCGAATGATTTCCTCACTATGGAGTTATCATGAAAGATTTTCGCCCGTTCCTTTGAAATTTTTGAACTCTCGTATGCATCCCGCCGAATCTCTTCCAATTCATTCATTTCTAACATCCTATGTTTACCCGCCATTCTCATATTGAAATTTAGAGTCTTGATGGCCCAATAGGCCTTGTGTTCCATTTCTACCGGCAGATGGCAAGCCTTTCCATAGACAAGCCGATAGGGGGACATGCCCAAAACTGTCTTGTAGGCAGTTCAATATGCCCACAGGGCATCAATCAATCTCTCAGACCAATCCTTCCTAGTGCATGAGTTCAATTTCCTGTAATCGATGCACACCCTCCATCCAGTAATCACTCGTGTAGGTATCAATTCATTCTCCTCGTTTTCTACCACTGTGACTCCGGATTTCTTGGGCACCACTTGCGTGGGGCTCACCCACTTACTATCAGCAATTGGAAATATTATGCCCACGTCAAGTAGTTTAAGAACCTCGTCCCTCACCACCTCCTTCATATGGGGGTTCAATCTCTGTTGAGGCTGTCGGGAAGGTCTTGCATCCTCCTCGAGGTAAATGCGGTGAGTGCAAATAATAGGGCTTATTCCCTTGATATCCGCAATGGTCCACCCAATTGCTCCCTTGTGTCTTCTCAAAACCTCCAAGAGTTCTTTTTCTTGCTCATTGTTCAATGTGGAACTAATGATCACCGGAAATGTATCTCCCTCGCCAAGATAGGCATACTTCAAGTGTGAGGGTAACGGCTTCAACTCCAAATTTGGCTTTTGTTCCTCCGATCGGAAAATCTTCTTCTCTTGCTTAGGCAACTCCTCAAAGGTGGGAATCCATTTTGTTACTCCTTTCAACTCTTCCATGCTCTCTTCCTCATCTAACTTTACAAGTTCAACAAAGCCCTCCTCCATGCAGTCCAACATCCCTTCTAATTCCACTTGCTCCTCAATCAAAGTGTCGATTCTATTGATCTCGTTCACCTCCACATCATCCCCGGGTTGTTTTGCTAAATTGAATACATTCAGCTCCATGGTCATGTTCCCAAAAGCCAACTTCATTAGACCATTCCTGCAATTAATCACAGCGTTAGCGGTAGCAAGGAAAGGTCTTCCAAGAATAACGGGGATTTGGGAATTAAGGTTAGCAACCGGGTGTGTATCTAATACAATAAAATCGACTGGAAAGTAAAAATTGTCAACTTGGACAGGCACATCTTCCACTACTCCCCTTGGTGTGCGTATGCTCCGATCCACCAGTTGAAGTGTAACTGAGGTGGGCTTCAACTCTTCAAGCTTGAGTTGTTGGTACACGGAGTAAGGGAGAAGATTGACGCTCGCCCCCAAGTCAAGCAATGCTTGCTCAACCCGGCAATTTCCGATGGTGATGGCTATTGTTGGACAACCGGGATCCTTGAATTTTGGAGGAGTGTTGGTCCTCAATATAGAGCTCACTTGTTCGGTGAGAAATGCCTTCTTCCGGACATTCAACTTCCTTTTCACCGTGCATAGATCTTTCAATATCTTGGCACATGACGGGATTTGCTTGATGGCATCAAGGAGCGGGATGTTGATCTTTACCTGCTTAAACAAATCCAAAATGTCAGAATAATTAGCCACCTTGACAGGTGGCTTCAACCGATGGGGAAAAGGGGCAGGCATAGAAGGAAAGCATAACCCACTATCAATCACATGTTCTTTATCAACCCCATCTCTTTCACTCTTTCCACTCGACTCACCCTTGTCGACCACACTTTCTTTGGCCTCACTCTCAATTTCTTTTTCCTTTGGCAATGCGGCCTTTGATGTCAACTTCGGCACCACCATCTTTTCAATTTGTTTACCACTCCTAAGTGTGGTGACAGCTTTGAGTTGCTCACAACTCTCCTGGGAAGTCTCGGCCAACTCAACCACATTTTGACCTTTGGGATTTTGTTGGGGTTGAGAGGGAAATTTTCCCTTCTCTTGTTGAGACAACCCGATGGCATTGGTGATTTTGGTGAGTTGGGCCGAAATGTCCTTATTGAAGGTGGTTTGGCTTTGGATGAAGGCATGGAGCACATCTTCTACACTCCTTTTATGAGGTGGTTGGTAGTTAGAAGAGCTAGATGGGCCTTGTTGGGAAAAATTCTGTGGGGGGGGGGGGGGTTGGATTGGTACCCTTGCGGATTGGCCCGTGGGTATTGGGAGTTGGAAGCTTGCCCTTGACCTTGATGTTGGGATTGGTACGGACCTTGCTTGGGAGGTGCAAGATGTGTATATGTGTTTGAGCCATAAGGAATGGGGTTCTCATTCCTCCAACTGAAATTAGGGTGATCACGATACCCCGAATTGTAAGTGTTGGAATTGGAAGGAAATGATTGCCTTGGTTGGTTGAAGGCATTAACTTGGTCATGGTATGCCTCCTTAAGTGCCGGGATGCTCGGACACTCTGATGTGGAATGCTCGACACCACCACAAACAGAACAAACCTCCTCGGCTCTTGACACCTGAGAGACATTTCGTCTCCTCTCCACCTCAAGGCTATCCACTTTCCTAGACAATTTGGAAATTTGGGAAAGTAGATCCTCACGGTCTTTCAAGTCATACATCCCCCCCCGTGGTGGTTGACTACTACCCGGCATTGTCCTAGGTATGTCATCCGGATCCTGGACACCCCAGGTTTGTGCCTTTTCGGCGAGGGTACCAAAATAGTCTAGGGCCTCATCGGGATCTTTGTTCAAAAATTCACCATTGCACATCATATCTATGAATTGTCTATGGTTTGAGGTGATTCCTTCGTAGAAGAAAGTCACCAATTGCCATGAGTTAAAACCATGATGTGGTATGGAGTGAAGTAGATCCCTATAACGGTCCCAACATTGATAAAACTGCTCATTGGGTTTTTCAGAAAAGTTTTGGATTTCCTTTTTCAAAAAGGTGGTTCGATGAACCGGGAAAATTTTTTTTAAGAAAAAGGAAACAATGTTATCCCAAGATAGCATAGTTCGGGGTCCCATGGAATCAAGCCACACTCTTGCCTTCCCATCCATAGAGAAAGGGAATAATTTCATCCTAGCTATCTCTTCCAAATTGTGATTTGGGAGAAACGTTGCAACCATTTCCTCGTAAGACCTTATGTGGTTATACGGGTTTTCATTTTCAACCCCCCTGAATTTGGGGATTAGTTGCAACATCCACGGTTTTAACACAAAAAGGTGATGTTGGACAGGGAGACGAATGCATGATGGTGTGGTGCTACGGGTAGGTTGAAGGTATTCTTGCATAGTTCTTGCCTCAAAATCAAGTGGGATGTTCCCTTCATTCCTTGGTGGGGGAAAATGCGCTTGTTGGTTGGGCATTCTAGGTGGTTGCACTCCCCCACCACCTTGCATATTTGGGTTGACACCCACATTGTCAAATTGATCGGGAGGGGGATAGTGTAAACTTGGGTCATGCTCCCTATGTTCGGGCATTCCCCCACCCCTTTGGTCATTTAGGTTTGCACCTACATTGTCAAAATTCCCACCCCCTTGCATGTTTTGGTTGACAGCTATATTTTCAACATTGTCACCCACATTCTCGGGTGGGTCTTGGTCGATGTTCATGTTGGGACCTAAGGGTTGTCTGACTAATCGATGATAGTCGTCCCTTCCCCACATGCAACAAAATATCTATACAAATGAAATTATCCACAAACAAGAAGATGTACACGAGACAACGTACCTCAGCCCGTGATGAAGATCACGGGACTTACCTTCGTTGTTCGGAAATCACTTCCTTGATTTTACACTTGCCTTCCCCGGCAACGGCGCCAAAATGATTGTCACAAAAATGATATCTTTCCTAACCCCTAATTACTATCCCTCAATGTATGCAATGTATGAACGGGGGAGAAGAATTTCTTCCCCTAGGGATAGTGTCAAAAGGAAGGGCAATGAGGAAAGGGAAATGGGATGATATAAATATGGGATATGTATGCACAAAAATGCTCCCCAATCGCAAGGAGACTTTTGTGTGTTGTGAGTTACTTGGAAGAGTATTCCAAGGTCGTATCCACAGGGAAGGTAGTAAATCAAGATTAAAGTGATTTGGTGAAACACGGAAATGTAAAATCTTTTGTATTGAGAGTTGATTGGTGAAGTGTATGCTAATGAAAATGTAATGATAAAAACAAGTGTTGGAAATTCCAAGAGATCACTCCAATGGGTATACCACCTCAACTCAAATCACTCCTCCGATTGAGCATGAATGTACGCTTGACTCACGGAAAGCCGAGGATGATATCGGTGAGTATCTAAGCATAAACCGTGACTAGGCCTACGGTTTATCAAAGACTCATCGATTCATCCAACTTCTATCCGATCAAAACGAACCATTTGACTCTAAAGGGAAAGAGGAGAGAGAGTTGAAATGGTATCCCCAAAGGAGATCCCTCTTGGTCTTGCCAACTAGAGGATTTAGCTACTCATACTTGGAATGGAAATGACTATGTAATGGAAGTGAATTGCAACTCTATGAACTTCTAAAGCTACTAAGTGTAAGAATTTATGAGCTAAAAGAACCTGCATTTAAACCCATTACATAGCCATAAAAATGAGGAACTTGAAGCATTAATGGTGAAATATTAAATGAGCATTCAACTAACCAAACATGAAGGGAAAACAACATTTATGGCATTCAATGAACTACTAAGATTCTTACTCAAGGTTACAAGACAACTGCAGTAGAAGAAAATGCAAAAATCACAACTTTCTCTCTCTAAAAACTACTATTCATCATCTTCTCCGCCCAGAGTTTCTCTCTCTAAAATCTCTATTCAAAATGCTGAATAATCCTCTTTGCCTTCCTCTCCTGGTATGCCCATCCTTGGAGAACATTTTGTTTCTCCGAAATGTGCCTGGTCAACCCCTATAGCTCCCTGCAGTCACTCCCTGCAGTAGAGCTAAATATGGAAGAGGGAAGTGCAGAATTTGTCTGCAAACCCAGTAGGTCCCCTTCTCTCTCTTTTATTTAATGCCATCTTGCAATCCATATCCATGCAGGGGTGAGGGAGGCTCCAGGGTGTGTAAGGGATTGCAGGAAGCATGTAAGAGGAATGCAGGTGGGACCCACAAAAATCGGCTTAGACAAATTCGCAGAATTTAGGGCAGAATTCCTTCGGGTGTACCGGTACGCGTACCGGTACGCAGCCTTCCAGTAGGGTCAGTGTACCGGTACGCATACCGGTACGCAGCATTCCAGTAGGGTCAGTGTACCGGTACGCGTACCGGTACGCTAGCCTTATTTTCCTGAATTTCTTCCTGTCCTCCCCTGTTGAGCTTTCCTTTGGTTTTCCTTGGCCCTTATTCATCTTGGTGTATTTGAGAAGCCTCACGATGGTTATGTTGCGCATTTTTACTCTGCAATCATCAAATGCTAAGTTGAGAAATCATGAGGTAAAACTCCACCTTTTAATTATAAAAACCATTCAATTAACATTGATTTGCACATGTGAATCATACAATATATTGTGCTAATCACCCATCGTATCATTGTGGATAAGGGGGTTAATTTGGCCATAATAACGCTAAACGGAACTGAGTAACAGGTTTTGAAGTGGGTTTCCTATTGAATCCCTTTCACCTAATATTTCCTCAGCCTAGATTCTTGAGATCTATTAACGTCGGGGTTGCAGTTCTACGAGTGCTAGCCATTGGGCTCTAATGGAGAAGGTAACAGAAGGAAGAAGAAGATGGGAGAACCCAAAAGAAGAAACAAAACCTCAAATTGAAAGACAGAGAAGAGGACTTACAGGTTCATTGATAATTGTTCAGAGCCTATGTGAAGACCTTGGAACACCCAAAAATCGAACGACTAGATTGCTTGCAGAGATGATGAAGGGATGGTTGTGCGCAAGGAAACTTAAGGTCGAAGTTTTCAAAGGTATACGCAAAGAGAACGATGAGAGGAGAATTCCTTATATAGGTGAAAACGGGAATACAGCATGGCGGTTCACAAGGAAGCCTTTCGCATTTGCACGACACGTGTCCCCTCCGTGCGAAAACCAAAGGCTAGGGACAGTTGATGCCACGTGGTCTGTCAAATCAATCAAAAGTAGACATGTGGCGCATTTTGTCATTAATGACAGAAGTAATGATTTCGCGTGATATGATATGCTCGGCCTTAGAGCTTCGTCGGGGGAGATGAGCACTAAGACCCCCTTGATGCCTACGAAGGGCTTTTGGGAATTTCATGCCGAGTGATGTTGACCTCGACATTGTCACAAGAAATGCATTGGGGTCTCCCCGACATTACCATGAACGCCGACGAGGGATTTTCTCGGTTCATACTAAAGATTGTTGAGACCGAGAGGGTCAGAATATCGACGGAGAATAGGCCGATGGGACTGAGAAACTATTGATTTTACACACCAACCACGTTAGTCGACATATTGGAAGATAGCTAGCTTTTCATTGGAAACTCCCACCTGGGAATAAAGGAAGAAATGTCTTACGAGGAACTATGTTCGATTGTTAGATGGTGTGGGCCCACTATCCCACATTGTTAGATCAATTAGGATCATTGGGACCAAGATCTAATCATGATCGACGACAATTGGGATAAAGGAGATGGGCCTGAGTATGATGGATTATACTGCCCCAAAGTGTCAAGGGATCCAGGTGTGTATGGCACAAACTTTTAAACTGTTCGACTTTTATCACTGCTTCTGACCTTCATTTTGGTTTCTTGTTGCAGACGGGTACAAGGCCGACGCCGCTCAACCCTTAAAGTCCCAAGTCAACTTCGAGGACTTGCTGAGAGTCTGGTCCCACAATCCGGATGACCCCTTTGCCCGAGCAGCACACGTACTACTCGGCTACATCCCGACCTACACAAGATTTTTCCAAGTTCCTCCGCTGTTTGATCCTTCAATCTGGGCAGACTGTTCTTCGGAGGAAGAAGATGAGGACCTTGAAGCCGACCTCGACAGAGACACAGATCGCACTCCCTCCCCTAATGACATGTTCAACTTCCCAACTATAACCAAGGAGAGTTTGGAAGCCACTTCCAGGGCAAGGCAACAAAGGCTCTCGGGAGCAGGCGAGTCGTCCGGGACTAAGCCGGCCGTGATACCTCCACCTCCCCCATCGCGCCAACAACCACCCCAACCACCGGAACAGCAACAGCAACAGCAGCAGGATCCAGTAATCCCCTCGGGAGACCAGCTCCGGCAGCGACACCAAAGTCCACTGTCTGACCCGACCGACGAGCCGAGGAGAGACCGACGAGGTCGGGAGCCCGAGTCCTCCAATGAACGCCGAGTGAAGTGGCAGCATGATACCCCGGTGCCCAATGTCCCTGGTAAGTGGGCCCCCCAAGTCCTGACAAGGAGGGGGCAACCCATTTTGGAGTCTGACTCCGTCATCCATTCCTCTGACGTCGCCTTGGCCGTCAACGGGAGTTTCCAATTTGAGGCCGACATGGCCGTTTACCGGTATTATGGGGACAATAGGCTTCTGCAAGGAGTTTTCCAGCACAATCTGATGATGAATGTGCCGATTGCTCTAACTTCTTTTTGTCTTGACCATTTGGCCCTTTCTGACTTATGTTATTTCCTCTCAGGCCTGCCAGCAGATGGGGGTCATCATTGATCTTTTCTGGGAATACAAGCAGATGGCGAGGAATGCCCGGAACGAGCTGGCTTGGAAGGATGAGCATATTTGAGGTATGGAGAAGACGGTCGGCGATCAAACCAAGCATATTGCCGACCTAATCCGCAAGGCTGCGGCCTTCATTGCCGAGTTAGACGAGACAAAGGCAGCCGAGGCCGTGTCCACAAAGAGAATGGAGGAACTCGAGCTTCGGGTTTCCACCTCTGACGTCAAGCTGATCGATGCCGAAGCCCTCATCAATGAGTTGACAACCAAAGTGGAGGCAAAGAAGGCGGGGGAGTCCGAAAGGACCTGGAAAGTATGCATGGACCTCTACAAAGAAGATTGCTTTTAAGGAGGATTGGGACTGGGCCCTGCACATCGCCGGGGTCGAAGTTGGTTCGCCTCTTTTTGCCATGCACAGTAACCTCGGGGGACTGGAAGTTACTGACGTTCCCAAGGCACAACAATGATCTGAGCCAGTTTCTGGTGCAGTTGAAGGAGCGGGGGGGACCGAGGCCCAAAACGCACCGATCACTCTAAGTGACAGCTCCGAACACAATTCCTCCCCTCGACTTCCTTCTCCTACTCCTGCTAGCTAAAGTGACAATCTCCCCCCTTCTGGTACTCCTGTCTTTCATACTGTAGGGACCGAGACCGAGCTGGACGCAATACTTGGTGTTGGTGAGGTCTCGCTCAGGCCAAGGGGGTGCTCGGTGGTGAAGACGTCGAAGGACATCTGGAGGAGCCAGTGGACCCCGAAGTCCCTAGGACTTAGGCATTTTTCGAGTTTTTGCTTTCATTTTGTTGTATGCCTCAGGGGACGCAAAACCGCTCTCTTTTCTTTCTGTTGATCAATGAAACTCTATTGTTGTTATGATCTTCTTTTATTTTAACAGTTTCATTCTGCTTAATTGCTCCTCGTACTCCAAGCTCATGAAATCGTGAAAATATACACATATTTAGGGTCGAGACCCCTCGGAGGCGTGCCCTTAGCGACCGAGCCCAAGGCTATAACTTTGAGGGCGTTTCTCCAAGGGGGAGTCTTACACCCCTCGGGGTTGTACCCCTAACGACCGAGTCCAAGGCTTGTTAATTTTTTAGGACGTTGCTCCAAAGGTGGAGTCTTACACCCCTCGGGGCCGTGCCCCTAACGACCGAGCCCAAGGCTCATGTTAATTTTTGAAGGCGTTACTCCAAGAGTGGAGTCTTACACCCTTCGGGGCCGTGCCCCTAACGACCGAGCCCAAGGCTCGTGTTAATTTTTGAGACTCAACCTTGAATTCAACTTTAGTGATAATATTTCTTCAAATTCGACACATTCCAAGGTCGATTTACATCGTTTCCATCCACATCTTGTAGTCTATATGCCCCTGTGCTCCCCACAACGATTACTTTGTAATGGCCTTCCCAATTGGGGCCGAGTTTCCCATTAGTGGGTTCTCGAGTATTGCCCACAACTTTGCGTAGAACCAGGTCCCCTACTTGGAAGCTCCTCGTCAGGACCTTCTTCTGGTACTGTCTTGATAACTCTCCTTGGCATTTCGCTAGCCTGATAGATGTCAACTTTTTTCTTTACTTAGCCAAGTCAAGGTCTCTGGCGAGTGTCTGATCATTGTTTCCTAATTCAAAGGATTGACTTCGTATTGTAGGGAACCCTACTTCCAGTGGGATGACAGCCTCGACCCCATATGTCATTGCGTATGGCGTCTCTCCTATTAAAGTTCTCAGCGTTGTCTTGTAGGCCCATAGCACATTGAGTAACTCCTCAGTCCACTTACCCTTTGTCTTTTCCAATCTCTTCTTGATTTTGGCTAACACTGTCTTGTTTGAGACCTCTGCTTGTCTATAACTTTGCGGGTAGGCTGGCATGGAATAATAATTGCGTATTTCGAATTCTGAACAGAACTCCTTAAACGGACCACTGTTGAATTGATTGCCGCTGTCCGAGATGATGGCCCGAGGGATTCCTAACCGAGTGATGATGTTCTGCCATACAAATTTCATCGTTTCGACGTCCCGAATACGGCTCAGAGGCTCGGCTTCGATCCACTTTGTGAAATAATCGGTAGCTACTAGGAGGAATTTTTTGTCTAAAGGGCCCTCGGGAGAGGTCCCACAATATCCATGCCCCATTGAGAAAATGGCCAAGGTCTTGTTAATAAGTTCAAATCTCCAGCTGGTTGTCGGATGATTGGAGTGAATTTTTGACACTTATCACATTTTCGAACGTAGCTCTTAGCATCCTTCTACATGTATGACCACCAATACCCTTGAGACATTGCTCGGTTTGCGAGGGATCTTCTTCCTGTATTACTTTCATATACCCCCTCATGAATCTCATAGAGCAAATGTTCTATTTTATCCTTGGGGACACACAATAAATGTGGCCCTAAGAAGGATCTTCCATATAACTTGTGGTTGGTAGATATCCAGAACCTGGGAGCTTTGAGTTTGATCCTCCTGGCTTCCTTGACATCCTCGGGAAGTACTCATTCCATCAAATATGCGATTATGGGATCCATCCAATCCGGGGGCGCTCTTTGCACTTGCATCGGCAGCACTTGCTCGACCTCTGTCTTTTTTATACTCGGGCGCTCCCGGTTTTCAATGATAATACGCCGAGTCACCTCTGAGGCCAACGCCGAGGCGAGGCAGGCTAGTGTATCGGTGTGGGTATTGTGATCCCTTGAAATCTGGGATATTTCCACTTTCTCCAACTTCTCGATTTTGGACTTTGCCTTCTAATGGTATGCCTTCATCCTGCTATCTCGAACCTCGAAGTCGCCATTGATCTGATTCACTACCAGCTGGGAGTCATAGAAAACATAGAGGTGCCTAATCCAGATCGAGTACGCAATATCGAGTCCTGCCAACAGCGCCTCGTACTCGGCCTCATTATTGGATGCTTTGAACCCCAACATGATGGTTCGCTCTAGTATGAATCCTCCGAAATTGGCCAGTAATACATCTATCCCTGCCCCCTTGCGTTCGAGGACCCATCAACATGAAGGTTCCAAACGTCATCGTCCAAAGTTATCACCTCTTGTGGGGCCTCGGACACAGAGAACTCGGCAACGAAATTGGCAAGGATCTGCCCTTTGATCGAAGTACGGGGCTTGTACTTTATTTCGAACTCCCCGAGCTCCACAGCCCACTTGGCAACTCTTCCTGACATGTCGGCTTTATGAAGAATAGGCCTCAGAGGCCGATCGGTCAAGACTTCTATAGCGTGCGTGTAAACCCCCACATTCTTATCGTGGTATAGTAACATAAGTATGTTTTAAAATGCTAATATATGTAATGATGAATTCATAAACTATGTAGATTGTAAGAGTAGAAATAAAAATGTTAGTTGAGGTAATAGGGTATATTGTAGAAGTTTGGAAGCATTCCGGAGTGAAAGCACACTTTAGAGAGAATTTGAGTAAAACGGATTTTTGATACTGCCTTAGTAATTTGACCATAACTTTTTATCCTGATGTTCATTTGATCTGAATTTTGGACAGTAGATAATAGACTTCCAGGGATACAAAATAGTATTTCACGACAATTTTCCAAATCGACCTCTAAATAGGCCAAAACTTCACTGGAAGTTTCAGCCGAAACTGGGATGACGTTCGAACGTGAATCGACGTTCGAACGACAGTGAGTCTCAGTACTTTGCCTCTGATGGAAAAACAAAAGTACTGAGAGCAAGTGACGTTCAAACGCCAAATTACGTTCAAACGTAAAGCAACAATTTGCACTACTGACGTTCGAACGTGATCAACGAATTAGAGTATCAGATTTACGTCGGTTGAGATATTTTCTTCCCCTATAAATACATAAGGCAGCCTCCTTTAGCCTCCATACACCATTTACAACCCTAGAAAGCCTTGAGAAACAAGAAAGAAAGGGGGAAACACAAGATCAAAGAGGATTTGCACCTTGAAGTGGATCAAATCTCTTAAGTTTTTCAAGAACTCTAAGGAAGAAGAAGGTAGGGGTTTTCTTCCACTCTTGTTCATTGATGCTAGACTTATATATATACATGTTTTGACTCTTAATCATATATATTTGTTATGGAATCCTTGTTTCTTGATTGTTCTTGTAAATCTTACCATGTTATGATGGAAGTTATAGCTTGATAGCCATAAAACCTTTGTTCTTGACATCCAAACTCTAGTTTTTCAAGAAGTATGGATTTTTCTTCTTGATATTCATTTATTCTTGATTTCAAAACCTTATATTAAATTGTTCTTAATATCAAAACTTGATATTCATTGGTTCTTGATATTCAAACTTGATATTCATTGGTTATTGATATTCAAACTTGATATTCAATTGTTATTGATATCCAAAACTTGATATTCATTGGTTCTTGATATTCAAACTTGATATTCATTGGTTCTTGATATTCAAACTTGATATTCAATTGTTCTTGATATCAAAACTTGATATTCATTTGTTCTTGATATCAAAACTCTATATTCATTTGTTCTTGATTCAAAAATTCTAGTGTTTTGTTTGGAACAATAAAATTATATTTTTTTTTATGATCTCTTGCTTATTTTTCTTAAGATGCTATATTGAGAAATACCCATGAAATTGGGGGTTTTTGACTTACTTGTGATATGAGAAAATGTTTGGTATTACATCTCTATATGGTTTGTTGTGATGGACTTGAATTGCCTTCGAGAGCTGCCGTAGAGTGTTAGAGGTTAGTCTATCCTAGTGGGGGTGAGATGGTTTCCTAACACTTGTAGTGGATTTTTGTTTGTGAGAGCAACCACTATTGTTCACGTACGTTCGAGGCTGAGGGATGATATATCTTTCCTGGGAAGGATTCGTCAATGCCGTGGGAGACGATGTACGCCCTTCTTAAAGTGATTTGTGTGGCTATGATGGGTGAACGAGGTAAAAACGTTGTGTAGATTCATGGGAAGTAACCAACATACATGAGTGATACGACATACATGAGAATATGGATTGATGCTATGAATGATTAATTGATTTCTTCAACGCTGACATGTTTATTCCTTTCATTTACTTATTGCTATTGCGTTAAATTGAGATCGAATAAATTGTCACTGTTTATTTCAAGTTATATATGATATTTTGAAAAGTGAGATCGAACTGTTTTACATGTTTTCCAAACCTTGTTCGAGTTTGGGAGAACGTTGCTACAGAGCTTAGTGCTCACCCTTACAAACAATATATTTTTCAGATTATGGTTTAGAGGAAAAGCCCGGAGTTGATGAGCAGATAGCTTGGGAAACGCCATTAGATGTAAGCGTGGATCCCAAGGGGGATATCTAGAATTGTTATCTTTATGTCCTAGACTAGGAGAGGTATTGTAATACAATGGATGGATGTTATTTTGTTGATTCCGCTGCAAGATTAAGTCTGATTTTGAGATGTAAATGCCATACTTTGGCATATTCTTTTGGATGATGTTGTAGATAGTATGTATAATGAATGGAATTTTTTTTATTTATGGATTTTATTAGTTGCTCTCATGATGTAAATGGTTTTAAATAGTAATGCCGTCCAAGGCGGATTTTGGGGTGTTACAGTGCGCCTGGAAGTAGTTTCTGAGTTTCCTCGCCGAGACAATCAATGCTAGAATAAGCTTCTTCATTGGCAGGTATCGCGTTTCGGCATCCAGTAGGGTTTTGCTGACGAAGTAGATTGGTCTTTGTGCCCCCTCGCTTTCCCTTACAAGGGCTCCACTTGCAGCCCCTTCCGAGACAGACAAGTAGAGGTTTAGTACTTCCCCCGCCGCTGGGACAGACAAGGTTGGAGGAGACTTCAGGGACTCCTTAATCCCATCAAGAGCTCGGCTACATTCCTCGTCCCAACTTCCCTTTGCCGCCCCCTTAAGCATGGCGAAGAAGGTTTGCATATATCCAAGGACTTGGAGATGAATCGGTTGAGGGCCGCTAGCATTCCTGTCAATTTCTGGATGTCTTTGGTGGTCTTCGGCACCTGGATATTCTGCACGGCCTGCACTTGCTCGGGGTTGGCTTCAATGCCTCTATGGGTGACCAAGTACCCCAAGAATTTGCCCGAGCTTACTCCGAAAGCACACTTTGAGGCATTAAGCTTCAGACCGTATCTTCAGAGTATGACGAATGTGGTCCCGAGGTCTCGGAGATGGTCAGAACCCTTCCTACTTTTAACTAGCATAGCATCTATATACACTTCCATAGTGACGCCGAGCTGTTGCTTAAAAATCTTGTTCATCAGGAGCTGATAAGTGATACCAGCATTCTTCAACCCGAACGACATTACCATGTAACAATAGATTCCTCGAGGCATAATGAACGTTCTCTTCTCCTGATCTAATTCATGCAAGGGAATTTGATGATACCCTGTCCGAGCATCCATGAAGGAGATACACTCATGGCTCGCCTTTTTCTTGGGCATACCATGTTGGATACTCGTCCTTGGGACATGCTTTATTCAAGTCCGTGAAGTCCACACAAACTCGTCATTTCCCCTCTTTTTTCTTTACGCACACTATGTTGGATAACCACTGGAAAACTGCACTTCTTTGATGGAGCCCCCGCCCCTAACAACTTATCCACTGCCTTTGCGTGATGAGGCGTCCTTCTTCGAGCTTTCTGCCTCACGGGTTTGAAGGATGGGTCCACATGAAGTCGATGAATCATTACATCGGCGCTTACACCCATAATCTCGGCTTGTGTCCACGCAAAGACGTCGGCATTTTGGCGCAAGAACAATACCATGTCAGACTTCTCGGTGCCACCTAATGACACTTCTATTAAAAAGTACCTCTCCTCATCCCTGGGATTTAAAAAAAACTTTGACTAGGGCCTCCGTTGATCGATCGGCTGGTTCTGTAATAGGGTCATCCACACCAGGCCGACCAAAACTGTGATTGCTATTTAGCCACCACCGCCTCAGGATCACGCTTCTGAGCTTGGCTGCTGACCCTAGTCTTCACAGCGGCGTAAAAGCAGCTTTTTGATGCTGCCTGATCGCCACGAAACTCCATAACTCCCCTTGGAGTAGGAAACTTAATCTTCTGGTCATAGGATGAATGCACCGCCCTCATTACATGTAACCACGTCCTGCCCATGATGTCATTATATGGCGAATCGGAGTCTATCACTACGAATTTCACTGGGACAGTGACGACCGCGACACTAACCATGAGGGCGATCTTCCCAAGAGGAAAAGCACTGGAACCGTTGAAACCTATGAGGGAGGTCCTTACCTGCTTCAAGTATTTTTGAGAGAAACCCATTTTACGGAAGAGATTGTCATACATAATCTCGGACGAGCTACCCGAGTTCATCAAGATCCTCCTGATGTCAAACTTGTCGATTCGGAGGGTGATCACCAAAGCGTCTTCATGCGGGAGCACTAACCCTCTGAGGTCGGCATTGGAAAAGCTGATGCTCTCAGCTTCGGTTCGAGGCCTTTTAGATGATTGCTTGCCACTCTCATCCACTTTAACCGCTTGTGAGACCCTCTGGAGGTCAGGCCGGAGGGACTTATACGTTGGTCTTTCAATTGTGCAATCGTGTATTACCTCAATCACAGTTGCCGCTTCCTGAAATACATTGGGACCTCCTCCTGTTGAGCCCATGGCAAGATTCTCAATGAATTCTCCAAGATGCCCATCTCGGACCAATTGCTCCAAGAAGGACTTGTACACCCTACAATCCTCGGTTAAGTGCCCCACATCCCGGTGATAAAAACACTGAGATGTCGAACCCCTTGAAGATAGGTCCCCTTGCATCTTAGGGGGCCATTTAAAGAAAGGCTTCTCCTTTATCTTGTGCAACATCTTGTAAATGGGTTCTTTGAAGACCGTATTCACTCTTTGAAAGGACATACGAATCGGAGGTGGGATGGGTGCCCCTTTCCTTGCAGGTAGTTCCTTCTCCTTTCTCCTCGGCATGGGGGCCCTATTGTCGGGCACTGTAGACTCTTCTTCCACCCTAGCGTACTTGTTATCCGAGCCATCAGGTCTTTCATGTCTCCCAGGGCCTGCTTGGTAATGGATTTATACTGGTCGGTATCTCGGGACAATCCCAGCCGAAATGTCGTTGCGGCCATGACCTCTAAACATGCATCGACCTCGTTAACTTCCTCCCAGTACCTAATTGCGTACTGCCGAAGGGATTCTCCACCCCTTTGTCTGAGATTCAGCAACGTGCCGATATCTTTTGGCCTTTTGCTACTGGTGATGAACCGAGCCACAAAGAGCTTGGTCATTTGCTTCCATAATTTGATACTCTCAGGGGCCAAGTTCTCGTACCACTCGTACCACTTTATGGCGGTGTCCCCCAAACTCATGGGAAAAACTCGGCACAACACTTTTTTATTAGTGTCATAGATGGACATCAGTTGTTTGTATTGTCGCAGATGGCTCTCGGGATTTGTCCTCCCATCATAAACCTTGAATCGGGGAACATTGAACTTTTTTGGCATCTCGATCTCTCGGATCGCCCTTATGAACGGAGAGATGATCTGCTCGTCCTCTTCTTCATCCTCCTCGAGATTGGGTCTCCGGTGTTAGGCATCCAAACGCGCTCGGAGGGTCTTCTCGGGGCCTTACTTTTCCGGGCCCCTTCGCAGTGGACTCCACACGAGACTCGGTTACCGCGGCACCGCCTGAAAGTCCATGCCGGAGGTCCCACCGGGACAGGCCTGCCCTGTGGTGATCTCACTTCGACTTTTCCTCGGGAGCAGGCTTTCCCCAGCTGCATTGGTAGCGCTTCTAGGCCGTGCGCCTGTGTAAGCTCCTCCCGGGGGCACCTAGCCCTACATCCATGGAATCTCCTCGGTTGGAACTTCGGTCTTGCCGTTTGCTACTTCGCCAACTGGCACCCCCCCGATTGCTCGAAATCATCGAGCCGATCCTGCACCTGGGTATTATCCATCTCAAGTTGCTTAAGGTGTTTTCCCATCCGCTTTTCCACCAACTCAACGATTTCATGAGCCAAATGGCCTTGCCCCCCGAGGCCTTGATCCACAGGGAACGTTCACTGTGAGGCATGCTCGCCTCCTTCTGACTGGCACAAGGAGTTCGACTCTTTGACTGGTGGGAGCCGGGTAGCTTCTGCGTTTCTCATGCGTAGGTTTCCCCTGCATCACATTGGGATCATGTGTTCACCATGAAGCAATCACTACGGGGAAAGCTCGTATGATTCCTGCAGACGGTGCCAAATTGCACGGGAGATTTCCTGCAATGAATAGAGATAGCGATCCTCTCGATGACAAAGCTGAAACAACCAAGGGGTCAGAAAAGGGGCTGGGTGAACACCCGACTTATCCCCTCCGAAGCTTAAGTCAGTAAGAGTTGGAGGCTTGAGCACAGTGTATATATTTTTATGAGTCTGGTTTGCGTACCTTTATTCATTTTTCTGAGAAGTATTTATACCTGAATTAGCAATGAGTGTACATGCAGGGAGTCTCATCTCGACATTTAATGACTTGCACTCTTACCCATGCGTAATGAGTGTTCTCTACTCAGATTCTCGCGTCGTTAATGCTCGGGTGATAGGACAAGTGCTCGGGGCCATGCCGAGCACTTATGGCTATCGCCGGGCACTCAAGTTCCTCTGATCGACACCGGACACCTATTTCTGAATGTTTAGTGCTCGGGGTATATTGCCTCGAGGTTTGCCGAGGACATGTGATCGGCGCAACGACCATTAATACCTTGCAATTATGGTTGTCAGTTTGGGGTCTCGAGGATGCAGATGCTCATTAATAGCCTTGTCGTAGTCAATCAAGTCTTCATTAATGAGTTGTCAAGTCTTCTTAAATGCTGGTGTCAGCATGTGTACTCGGCGCTTCTAAGCCATTTCTCCTCGGCGCCACCTCTCGGCGCCTTTTGAGTTCCATAACAGCTACATTATTCCATGTGTCAATCTGGGGGCTGTTGAGCCGCCTAAAGTCCCGTCAGCTATATTTTTCCAATAAGATCACTCTACTTAATCACATCACTAAACATATTACAGTGTTATTATAACTAGATAATAAACCATGCAGTCATTCATTAACAACAAATGACATTAGGCTTTAAGGCTATCTCCATTAGAAAAATTACATGACATAACCATAATGTACTCACACATTCATCTATCAATATTCTCAACGCTCTCTTGCTATTATCAATAATATGTTATAGCACACCAGCAGTACCAATTATAAGCAATAAATCATACAATCACACATCTTTAGCATTTAAGAATATTCAAGCTTGTTCGAGCACACACAAGGAGTAGTACACCCACCTCAGGTCCAGCTATAGTACAAATCTAATCCCCAAATGTAACTTAAAGCATACTTGACATATGGGTCGACGCCTCCATTCCTATCACACATAATCACAATCCACATGTAACCATTCTCTACGTAAGCATCATGTCATAAATATATATGAATGAGTGCTTAACTATGCTTTTATTTATTTATCTCTAAATTCCTTTTCGAGTGATGTAATTTAGATCACTCTAACCATTCCTTGCTAATTGCTCATGTCACATAAGCTAGATTGGAATTCACCCCATAATGATGTAGTTATAAACAATTTAATCCATACAAAATTGATTAAACTCAATTGGATGTCCCAGCAAGATTTGTAATTAATTGAACAAAAACCCATAACACCACAACAAAATAGCCCAAATTTATCCTAATGAACCAATTCTACAAATGTGGTTTCAATTCTTCGCAAGACAAAATGTCTAGTATCGGTTCTACAAATGTGGTATCGGTTCTTCACAAGACAGAATGTCTAGTACCGGTTCTACACCTCTAGAACTGGTTCCACACCTCTAGAACCGGTTCTAGACCACCCATAATCTTATTGTATAGGTTCTACCTTATACGAACCGGTTCTTCTCTAAACCGAGAGTTTCTTTTCCATTTTAACTCCCTCTTTCACCATCAAAACTCAACCCTAACCCTTCTAAACCATCAACCACACTACTATGTTGCATTTAAAAGCTTAAGAACATATTAATTCAAGGAAACAACTCACTTTCGATGCGTCCCATATTCTTTAAACTCCATCGAAACCTCTCAACACAAAGAACCTAAAGTTCTTGACTTCCCAACATAACCTAACTCCAATCTTATGTATAATCAAGGTTTATGAAATGGAATAAAAAAAAAACAAGGTTATTTTGCTCAAGGAAACAAGGTTTTTTTCCTTTCTAACACCAACTCGAAGCCGGAAGCTAACTCCTCTGAGACCCACCAAACTCTCTAGAATCGGTTCTTCCAAGAGAACCTCATTTTATATTTTTCTCTTAAAACCTTGTGAATGATGAGTGTCCCTCCTGAGTTACCCATCCCTCTCTATTATGCCAACTTCCCCTCTCATTCCTCCTATTATCACAATTAAGATGTAATTTTTTTGACACATTTAAAATCACATTAAAAAACTCTACCATCTTATAATCCCCAAAAAGGAGTGCCATGCGCCCTTGCACTCACCTACTTAGTAAACAGTGCCTCAACTCCCTATGAGGCAAGCTTAGACGTCACCCCTAGAGAGCTTGGTGCCTTAGAGACAACTTCCCACTCCCCTGGAGTCCAGGCTCCCAAGCCAGAGGCACCCAGTTCCGTTGCATCTACTCATCCAGTATCTTCAGCACCCTCGTCGCCTATACCTTAGCCTGTTGCGCTCCTACCTGAATGCACCATAACACCCAAGTGGGCGTCTCCCACTGGCGTAGTAGCATGCTGAAAGCTATATATGGATAGATCTTCTACTAGCGAGGGCGGTGGAGTAGGGCTGGTGCTTATCAGTCCCCATGGCACTCCACTTTAATATGTCGTATCCCTCCACTTTGTTGCATCAAACAATCAGGTAGAATATGAGGCCCTCATATCAGGCTTGAAGATCACAATTGAGATTAAGACCCTCTGTCTCACGGTTTATAGTGATTCCCAACTAATAGTCAATCAGGTAAAGGGAGACTTTGAAGCAAAAGAGGGAAGGATGCAAGAATACTTGTTAATGGTCCAAGCTTTGCAGACAAAGTTCGACCACTTCCAAATTCAGCATGTGCCTGATTAACCCTAATTAATGCAAAATGTAATTAAATTAAAAGGTCAATTGTGTAATTAAATAAAGTTAAACTAGTCAAAATAAATCTAATTAGGGTTAATGTGTGAATTAAGGATAATGCATTGAATGTTGTTCTTTTCAGGTTTTTATGCGTCAAAACGACGGGAGCCAATTATCAAAGCATGGAGAGCAACTTATCAAAGCATAGGGTGTAAATTATTAAAGCTCAAAACAAAGGGAGATCAAAGTGTAAATCAAGATCTTCTTGATATTTGTAATTAAATATCTTTTAGGATAAATATCTTTTAGGATATTTGTAATTAAATATCTTTTAGGATAAATATCTTTTAGGACATTTGTAATTAAATATCTTTTAGGATAAATATCTTTTAGGATATTTGTAATTAAATATATTTTAGGATAAATATCTTTTAGGATATTTGTAATTTGGATGCCTATAAATACCCCCCTTGGGGGCTTGTAATGGGCATCTTTCTCTTGTTTCATTTTTCTTGTAAAGAACATTTCTTCCTAGTGGAAAACACTCCAAAGGTCTTGAATCTTTTTCTTGAATCATCTTTCAAGTATTATTGCTTTATTTATTTTCTTGAGTTATTGTTTTCTTTTTATTAGATCTTGGTTGTGAATTAAACACCAAGAAGTTGTTGTTTTCTTTTTATTAGATCTTGGTTGTGAATTAAACACCAAGAAGTTATTATTTTCTTTTATGTTTTTATTATATCTTGGTTGTGGATTAAACACCAAGAAGTTGTTGTTTTCTTTTATGTATTATCATCTCTTGGTTGTGGATTAAACACCAAGTATTTATTGCTTTCTTTTAATTTAAGTATTGTTTTCTTTTACTTCCATTGTTGGAGCTTCCTTCTTCCCCTTAGAGGAGTGAAACTCTTCCACTTTTCTAGAGCTTTACCAAAGCCGTGAAGGGTGGAACGTGATTCACTCATTCTTTGTCGAAGATCGGCTCCTTGTTTAGCTATTTTACTTTAAAGCATTTCACTTTTAGTGCTTGAGCATTTTACTTTGTAACACCTTTTGGGGATGAGTACCATTCATCATTCTAGCTTTACCATAGCTATGAAGGGTGAGTAGTCCTCATTCACTCTTTGGGAAGGGATGATAGATATGTAAAAGATTAATCCGGACATTATGTTTGTGTATCACCTTTATGCTTAAATGTTCTATACTCCACTTGATTTTTGGGTGATTGAATGCACCTAGCAAAGTAAAGGTACTTTGTATAATCAACGGATCTTTCTATGATAAATGGATGACTCCTACATGGAAAGATCCATTGATTCAAGGCAAGTACCCTAACTAACTCTTCATGACAAACTTTCAATGTCCACCATTATTGCACTTCATTCCTATTTTCCGATTAATTTGCCGTTGACACGGGAGTTAATTGAGTTATAAAGCATAAACATAATGCACCGGATAATCAACTACATATTCTGATTCCCGAACCAAAGAGTGTTTGTTACATTTAATCATCTTATATTTTGTCTAGCAAAATACCCATTGGAAAGAATCTTACATTCTATCCAAAACTTCCCACAACTTCAAAATCATAATATTTCCAATTACAAGTCTTTCTCACTATTTACTTCAAAGAACACCAACCATAGTTCCCTGAGGATTCGACTCTGGACTCAAACCAGATTATTACTACAACTTGACCGCCTGCACTTGGGTGTACACATTTCGGATCAAGTCAGTGCCCAGGGAGGATAATGCCTTGGCAGATACACTTGCCAAGTTTGCATTTGCAAACATAGTAATGGGCCCTGCACTCACAGGTCACCAGTTCGAGCCAAGCAGGCTCAAAGTAGATGAGGACAACATCAACTGTGTATCCTTCGAGGCCAATTGGATGACACGTATCCGAGCCATCTATAGGGAGACGCTCTCCTAGAGAATCCAGTGGAAGCCAAGAAGTTGAGATTGTGAGCGTCTAGGTACGTAATCTTGCATGACACCTTGTACAAGAGAAGCTACTCACTACCCTACTCTGCTGCCTCTCTCCTGAGGATTCAGATTATGCTCTAAGAGAAATGCACAAGGGAATATGTGAAAACCACTCAGGAGGACGTACACTGGCTCACAAGGTAGTGAGACAACGTTACTACTGGCCTAGCATGATTAAAGATGCCCGTGAATTCGTAAAAAAATGCGACAAGTGCCAACGTTTCGCGACAATGCCAAGGTAATCACTAGAAGAACTCAACACCATTATAGGCCCTTCTCTAAGTGGGGGATTGACATCTTAGGCCCCCTACCCATGAGTCAATACCAATGCAAATTTTTGGCAATAGCCATTGACTACTTCACAAAGTGGGCAGAAGCGGAGTCCTTAGCTAGAATAACGGACTAGAAAATGATTACTTCATTTGGAAGAGCATAGTATGCCATTTCTGAGTGCCTCATGCAATAGTAAGTGATAATGCTAAGAAGTTTGACAACAAACTCCTTAATGGCTTTAGTGCAGACCTACAGATCAAGCAACCCCACTCCAACCCAGCCAGCCCAGCCCATCCACAGGTAAACGGGCAGGCGGAGGTCATTATCAGAACAATCCTCTGCAACATGAAGACCAGACTAAAAAACGTCAAAGGGTGGTGGGTGGACAAGCTCCCATGAGTATTATGGGCTTACCTGACAACGCCATGGAGCCCTACGGGTGAGACCCCATTCTCCTTAGCCTATGGGACAGAGGTGGTTATACCAGTCGAGATTAGGGTAAACTCCCTTAGGGTCCAATACCATGACCTAACCACGAATAAAGAAGGCTTCTGCATCAACCTTGACTTGGTAAAGGAGGAGAGGGAGATGGCTATGCTCAGGAATGTGGAGTACAAGTGTCGCATGCCCAAGTACTACAACTCGAGGGTGAAGCCTCGCTCTTCTTGCCTGGGTACCTAGTCCTCAAAAAATTAATCCTACCTACCAAGGACTCTCGAGAAAGGAAGCTAGACCCTAATTAAGAAGGAACTTACATGGTGATAGAAGTTGTAAGACCAAGCACCTACATAATTCAGGACTCTAAAGGGAAAGCCTTGGCCCATCTATGGAACGCCGAACACCTGAAGAGGTATTATCAATAGTGGAGTACAAGCCAATGACTCTCATTTTATTTGTCTTTCATTGGTTCATCAATTTCTTTTGTTATCTGTTACTTTAAATTATGAAATAAAACTTTGCAAGAGTTATTTTATCTAGAACTATCTTTCATTCCATAGAAGTTTGTAAATAACTTACAAAATTCAGAAAATTACCTAACAACAAAAATGTAGACAAAAAGATAAAAGTCGTCATACTCCTAACGATCACTCACTGCTCTTCAATCCGCTCTCATCAAAACTCTCTCTGTCACCATCTGTCCCTGATGCCTTATATGCGACAAAGCCAGAGAAATCAATAACAGGGAAAGTTGCTGAGGCCTTTCCCCTAAACTCCTCATAAATGTTAATAAAAGCACCTGCAATGGCCCTCTCAGCAACCTCCCACCTCCTCTACATCTCAATGGAATGAGCCTCTGCCCAGGTGGCTCTCTCACGAGCTACAAGTAGGTCAGTCTCGGCCACGTTAGCCTTCTCTTGAGCTATCCGTAGCTCGGCCTTAGCTCCTACGGCCCTCTCGAGGGGCGCTCGCAACTCTGACTCTACTCTCGAGTAGGTAGTCTCCCTATTAGCCTACAACTTCGCAGCTCTCTTGTCAGACATTGAAAGTTCGGCTTCAAGAGGCGCAGCTCTATCATGAGCGAACCTCAACTGCTCTTTAATAGCTTCTTGTGCCTATCTCTCTTCTACCAGAGCCCTTCATGCCTCACCAAGCTTGATCATCCTCGAAAAAAGACAGGGAAAGACAGCAGCCACCTACAAGCATCCAAAAGGCAAAACATAAAAAAAGAGGCAAATGCAGAGATCAAGTTTGAATAGAAAGAAAGTATACCATAACGAATCCCTCCATCACAGTATCTATAATACCCTATGGATCTCGAGAGCCGACCTCTCTAATATGTACAGTTGTCACAAAGTTCAAAAGCTGCTCTTTGGCCAGATTCATGTCCTGCATCATGGACACTGAGCCATTACTAGAAACAGGACAACTACGTGGAGCTCTAGTCGCTGTGGAGGATTACATGGGAGTCTCGACTCCTAAAGCGGTACTAGGGCTAGTCCTAGCACCTAAAAGCGCCGCTTGCTGAGAAAAAGTGGGGGCACCACCGGATCTCGCCTATTGGGAAACAGCATGGCCATCTGACCTCAGTTGAGAAGAACTGGGGGCATAAGGCTTTGCCCTCTTGGGAAGAGGGGAAGACGCCACCCTGGAAGCGTAAAGAGCCTCCAACATCACCCAATCAACAGTAGTACCTGTTGAACTGGCATAAAAAGAAGAAGAAGTTACAGTCATCAAGTTTATTAGAAGGATCAAATACCTTTTCTCTTCTGCCTTGGGGAGGCTATCGATTGACCACAAGTTGCTTGGTAGGATGATACCTCACAGCCTAGAGCCTACCCTCTTGCTCCATAGATAATACGGGTAAAGCTGCAAAGGAACCAAACATGCAGTGAATAGAAGAGACGTGACACTCGGGCATAAAAGCAAGGGTAAAACCCATACCTAGCTTGGTCCTCGGAGCAGTATCCCATCTCGAAGGCACTAAGTCACAGTCCTCCTCAGCAGCCCACTCACCTCCAGCGAAGAAAAACTTGGACTTCTAACTATGACAGTTTGAGGGTAACCCAGCGATCAACCTGCCCGACCTCGGGGCAAAGCGGTATCACCCCTGGTAAGGAGTAAGGTTCTCCTAAAGAACGTACGATGCCAGAAACTCCTCAAAAATGGGGAGAAACACCCTCGCCATGAACCTACCTCCATAATGAAAAAAAAGCCAGAAGCATCCTCCAACCATTTGGAGTCAACCTTCTTGGGGTAAGCGACAAGTGACCCAGAATCCGATGGATGGGCCCGAATATGGGGAACCTCAATCCCGCCTCCAAGACATCCTCATAAAAAACAATCTCCCAAGAAGAGTCAAAGCACACCGGCTCGTCCTCCTCGGCCTGGCGGCATAGAACAGCGGGAGAGATATGAAAAAATGACACAATGCGAACAATGTCATGGTCACAATCTATGGAGCTAAAGATAGAGGTTACCTTCGAACTGTCACTGTCAATGGTTCCCTTGCCTCGCGGGGAATCTGTTGCATTATTCCTCATCACGCCTTTGTTAGAATGGGCGTTTGCCAAAAATTAGAGCCAATGTCAAGACGAAGTCAAGGAAATGAAAATGCCAAGTAATTGCCAAAATCACCAAAATGTAGAAGGGCGAGCAAAGTCGCCTTACCTAGTGAAAAGGCATCACGCTCTCCCATTTTGGTAAAGTCCAAGATGTCACCTTCGCCACCTGGCTCCCCACCAGCTTCGCTAGCATCCAGAGCACCACTGCCTAGCATGCCAAGATGTCGCCCGACATCTCCCAGCAGCCCAAGGGGTCGCTTGACACCGCTCAGGTCGTTGCATGTCCAAGCACCGCCCAACGGTTCGTCGGGAAGACCAGTGTTGCCCAATTTGTCGCGAAGGCTAGCGCTGCCTAGCAGCTCGTAAGGACTGGTGCCGCCATCCAACTACACCTCTCTGGCGCTACCGCTTGTAGGGCCT
Source organism: Ilex aquifolium (assembly GCA_951799425.1). NCBI lineage: Eukaryota > Viridiplantae > Streptophyta > Magnoliopsida > Aquifoliales > Aquifoliaceae > Ilex > Ilex aquifolium. The sequence continues at coordinate 12,252,712 of OX637408.1, forward strand.
CTTTCCTTGGCATCGTTGCCCAGGCAAAGACGTTGTCCGCTAGTGCCCAAAAGGCGTTGCTTGGCATCGCCCAGCACCCCGCCTCTGGTATCACCACCTGTATCCTGTGTGAAATCGGCGTCGCCCTCTACGCTAGGCACCATGCCTGCTTTCCTTCGTTCAACATTGCCAAGCAAGTTCAGGGAGTCGCCTAGCGCGCTTTCACCGGCATCGCCATCTATACCCAAGGTGTGCCTGCTGCCTACGTCGCCCCTTGCTTCGCCACAGGTGCCGCAAGGCATCAGCTTTGCCATGGGTCTCGCCTCTCGTCTCCCTTGCTATGGCTCCCACATAGAGCCACCCAAGGAGCCCCTCTTCGTCATCTTCCTGCTCACGTCCATACCTCTCTCAATGGTAACCTCTCTTAATGGTTTATGGAATGAAGGAGGTGAAGGTACTTATGAGTCTTAGTTCCAAAGAACATATTTTGGGTAAAGTGGGGGTGCTCTTTAAAGCCCTAAAGATGGTGCCCTAGATAAAAAAGGGGGTTTTTGCTATCGAGCTCAATGGGAGACCCAACAAAGGGGATGGTGGTTAATACAATGGATGCCTAGCAATGATGTTACCAGATAAGGAAAGAAGTTTCGTAAGAACAAAGAGATGGGAAACAGAAGAGGCTGCCGCGGGGAACAAGAAAACCTTTGTCTATCCAAAGGTCTCACTCATGCCCTCAATCTCATGTCATCACAAGGGCTTGGCACATGGGGGGCAAATGACGAGGCCAAATCTAGCTGGGCCCAAGCCCAATTTTTGGGTTAAGCCCAAATAGTTAAAAAAGACAGGTCAGACTCAACTCATGGCCTCAGTCTAGTCCAAGATTCAAGAGACCCTGGGAGGTCAGTGCATGTGCGGGAATAATCATTGAGATAGCCATTACTCGAAGATAGCACCTATCTTTAATTGTAGCTATCATCCCCGAAAACTAGTAGCCCGACCCTCACATCACAGCCTCAACTAGGGCTTTTGTGCCTTTAAATTGTAAGTCCTATACACATGGGGATATGATCTCTCACATACCACACCTTGAGCTTACTTTTGCTCTTTCCCTCTCTCTCTTCCTCACCTACTACTTTATTATCTCATTAATAAAGTTCTCCGGTCACCACTGCCGCCTTCAGTGGTTAGGTCACCTTGGTCCAACCACCCAATCTTTGTCTTTACTATTAATTGTTCCATTAATTACCTTGCATCATACACTTGATTGATTTGATTGTGCATAACTTATTTTGTGCATCATCAGTCTATGCTCATGAAATATATGAGGTTACGTTTCATCCCTTGTTCAACTCCTTAACCATTCTCATTATTCTCATCTTTGTCACTTTTGCACGTCTCGAGTATTTAAAGACACAAAGACCAAAAAAAAAAAAGTATTTAAAGACACACACAAATAGTACACAAGCTAGATAACACTTAACCCTCCCATCACACAATGAAAGAGTACACACAGTAGACATCTCTTACATACTACACTATTACTCTACTTTTACTTTGTACTATCGCACATTTGAGGAGACCCCCTTATATTCTTTTATATCACTGCTTGCCTATTTCAACAATTTTAAAAGGTTCTAGTTGCTCTACCGTTGCCACAATTGTCACAATGGTCCAAACCACTAGTCTCTACAAAGACTAATTGCCATTTCAATCTTCACAATAAAAATCAAACACTCCTCCATTGCTTCACTCTTTTTCGACTCTACCTAGGAGTGATATTAGTATTCATGTCGTAAAAATTTATCTCTAACAGATTGTAGTTCATGGGCAACATTTGTTATATCCAGCCGTTCTTGTGGTGACTCCACGGAGCATGCCACTCCAATCTTCAACATTGAAACCAAGCACTCTTTCAATTGTTTCCTCTACTTCGACACATCATAGTATTAGTTTCTGCTATTGCTACCTCTTCTTCATTACCATTTAGAAGCACCTGGTCCACAATCTCTATCACATTGTCTGCTATAGCCATCCTACCAAAGTAATCTTCATTACGGCCTTCCTGAAACATCTTGTCAGTTGGACGCTTTCTTCTTATCATCTCTAACAAGCAGATGCCATAACTATAGACATCCCCATTGGTTGATATTTCACATCCTAGACCATACTCTGCATTAATTAGTAAGATATTGCATTAGCTAAAGAGAATTCCAGGGCTCTTGAGCAAAACAAATTGACAACTATAATGATATTGGGACCAACATTTGATCTGATATAGAAAAATGTTAACTATTGCGCTTACCTGGAGTAGCGTACCCAATAGTTCCTCTTATTCCATTTGAACTACTTTGAATTGTATTTGTGAATGTCGGATGAAACCTTGCCAACCCAAAATCTCTGACATGGGCAACCATGTCGTGGTCAAGAAGTATATTGCTAGGCTTCAAATCACAATGAATGATGGGCTTTTGGCAACGGTTATGAAGATAGTCAAGTGCATAATCCAAATCAACAACAGCGTTTATACTTTGAAGAAGATTTAAGCTTCGAATCCCATTCTGTGTATTATTTGTTTCTATACATGACTGTAACCACCTTTCCAGATTGCCATCAGGCATGAACTCATACACCAGAGCTTTAAAATCATTACATTGAAAATCAACACTTGAGCAAGATGTGATTATCTTTACAAGATTTCTATGTCGAATATTTCTCATGGCATCCCACTTAGCCATGATACTCTTGGCAGCTCCATGGCATATGAAGTTAAGTACTTTGACACCAACAGTCAATCCTTCCCGATCAAGGATTCCTTTATACACAGAATCAAAACTACCTACACCAATCAAATTTTCTAGAGAAAACCCATTAGTTGCATTGAGGAGACTTTGGTAAGATACTTTCAAGAATTGTTCATCCTCCAGTGATCCAGTAGATGGAGCGTTTATTTTCCTCTTTACCCAACACTATATGATAGATGATATTACGAATATCCCAAAAAAGAGTTGAAGTTGTTGAGATAATGAGCACATATGCAATATGCATCTTCTTTTCATTTGCCCTTATTATGGTGCACAGATGTAGTTCAAATATTCCACCACGGAGTTTATTATTCCCGACAATTGATATGATACTCATGTTTGCGAAAATTCCATTAATTGGTACTCCACCCTCAAAATTATTAAACGATAAATTCAAGTTTGTCGAAGAAATATATCCCAAGAATTCCGATATTTGTCCCGTTAAGTTGTTCTGAGAAAGATCAATGGTCCGGAGACCTCTCAAAGACGTCAATGATTGAGGAACAAATCCATGGAAAGAATTACCCTCCAAATAAAGGCATACAAGGCTAGTGCAACTATTTTGGCTACTCGGAATATCACCACACAAGTTATTCTTAGATACATCTAGTTCCACTAAGTTTTTTAGGAGTCCAACCTCTGATTGTAGAGATCCAACCAAATGATTATGAGCTAGATTTAGTGAAATTGATAGGAATGAAAGTCCAAAAATTTCTTTGGGTATGATTCCACTAACATTGTTTATGGGCTGGGTTCATAAGCCCAAACTATTCAAATTTTTGGGTTTAAATTTCATAGGGCTTTTTTTGGTACCTAAAATATTAGGAAAAATTGGGGTGGGTGCATTTTTAAAGGCTTATTTGAGAGAAACTACAAAGGTAATTTTTTTACTTGATTAAGTCCAATTATACATAAATTTCTTATTATTAGGTACACAATTTAGTTGACCTTTTTCGTGTATTATTTAATTACCCTTCCTTAAATAATGCATTACTAATTGACAGTTTATTTTCTAATTAAATATGTAAAGATTTTATTAGATTTTATTATTTATTTGAATTTTGAACATTTATTCTTATTATCTCACTCTCTCCCCCTATTTTCTCTCACCATTACTCTCTCACTCTATCTCCCCTATTTTCTCTCCCTCTCTCTCCCTCTCCCTCTCCCTTTATTTCTCTCTCAAACTCTTTCTGTCTCCCCTACAAATTCAAGGCACCGTTAGTCTATCTCTCTCTCTCCATATTTTCTCTCTCTTTGAAGTCGGTGTTCTTAAACGTTGTATTGGTACTCCAAAAGAATATACATAAGAGATACACCAAAAACATACATAAAAGAGATACACCAAAGAGTTACACCAATGAGTCACACCAAAGAGTTGCACCAAAGAGTTAACCACCTAGTCACACCAAAGAAAGAGTTAAACCATCCATTCACCATCCAGTGGCATCAAAAAAATACAACGATGAGATACACCGAAGAGTTTCACTATCTAGTGACACCAACGAGATACACCAAAGAGATAGAACAAAGAGTTGCACCATACATGACACCAAAGGGTAAAACCATACAATTGGACCATCCATTTATACCAAAGAGATACAACAATAAGATACACTAAACAGTTTCATCGAAGAGTGACACCAAAGAAATACATCATACAGTTGTTGATATTACTATTTGTTGTAGATTATTCCGACGATGGCAAGAATGTGAAACCCAAACTCTCCAGAGATTCTTTTAGGTGATCTTCCTCCTCCAAAAAATTATCGATTTGGTCTTCTATATATAGCAAATATAGTTTTTTTTTTTCCTACAAATATGGAATATCAGTATGGTGTTTCGAATTTCAAAAACCGAAAAGAAATATAGGAAGAAAATCGCCGGTTTCTTCATCCTTGTTTGTCGGAGTTGTGTTTAGTGTGATAGGGAATACGGATGATTTCCAAAAAGCTATAGGTTTTGTAAGTTTTACTTTTAATAGATGGCTTTTTCATCTTTTTCAAATAAATGTAGTTTTGCCCAAAAAATTTTATGTACTGCACTTTCTTTTAAATAAGTCTATATTTTTGTACCGCTTTCTATTTTTCCCAAAATCTTATTGATTTAAATTTTTTTTTGATTTGTACTAAATATGTATCTAGAAATTTTGGGTCTTCTTTGAACATGAGGGCTAAAGCACAAGCTTTGTTGGCCTTCTGGTTGGACCTTTCCGCACCCCCTTGGGTGTAGTTAGCACTTGAAGTATGAAAGCAACCCCTTAAGAGCAACCCTTATAAATGCGGATATCGTAGTGATATTATCTTAAATATCACTTTTGTGTTGGTATAATTTATGCCCTAATGCTATCTCGGTAAATTCTTGGACTCAAAAGAAAATGAAAAGTAAAAAATAATCGACATAATCATACGTTCTTTTAAATTCATGTTTGCAATGCAAATCTCAAATGTCTGTAATCCCCCACAAGACACATGCATCTTGGTTTTGGGTATTTGTATGTCTAGTACAACTCGATTGTAAGACATGCAAGTTTATGTTGCCGCTGTTTGTTTAACTGCTGAGCCAATCTGTGCAAGTTAATTTCAAGTACTAAGTTGCAAGAAGAGCACACCCCGTGAACATCTTGTAGGGTCAGCCCTTAGGCTAGACTTTTAAAATTCAGCAAATAGATTCTAAGAGAAGCCTCCAAGGAATAGAGTAGCTTCTAAGAAAAGCCTCCAAGAAAAATGGCTTCTAGGAGAAGCCTCTACAGAAAAGAGGAAATGGAGTGGGGAAGTCTAAAGGCTCCTATATATAGGCAAGATTCTTTCGAAACTGACGAAAGACCCAGCAAAATAAATGCAGTCGAAACAAAAAAAAAAAAAAATACCCAGTGTCAAGGAGTCTCTGAAGACGAAGGTGTACCGTGGGGAACAAGAAAACTTATGTTCATCCAAATGAAGGAGAGACTCATGCCCTTAACCCACCTTCTCTTACAAACAGTTGGAGGCTTGGGGTATGGGGGGCAAATGATGAGCCCAAATCTAACTGGGCCCAGGCCCAATAAGTCAAGTAAGTCCAAGTCAGCTAAAAGGCAGCCCAAGTTCAGTTCACCAATCCGGCCTTGTCCAAGATTCGAGGAGCCCGGGAAGATCAGAGCACATGGGAGAGAGATTATCAGGATACACACTCAAGAAGATCAATTCTACATTAATTGTACTTACCTTTTGTAACTATCCTCCCCGAAGAAGTAGTGTCCTCTCCCTCACGTCACCGCCTCAACATACCTATAAATTGTAAGCCCTCTCTACATGAGAGGAGACATCTTGAGATCTCTCAACACACCCCTCTACATCTACACATATAGTTTTTCTCTTCTAGCTATTGTACCTCTCCCGGAGTCTTTTCTCTCTCTTACTCTATTCATCAATAAAGAGTCACCAACCATCGTTGCCATTTTTTAGAGTGGAGTAGGTCACGCGGATCGAACCACTATATATCTGTGTGTTGATTCATTATTTACTGTTTTTGCAATTGATTGCTTATTTATTATTCATTAATTTCACCTCTTCACATACTCGACTGTTGATCTTGCATGAGTCCAATTTGTGCATCATCAAATAATACCCTAAATTACTCAACTTAATATTTAAGTAAATAACTTTTTTTTAAAAGAATAGGCCACCTAATATGCCCACACTAGTGCACTATATAGTAATGTAAGAAATACGAAGCACAAAAGACCCAGCAATTGGCAGTAAAATGAAAATTTTGGGGCAAAAAATGTTTAAAGTTGAGCACCAGACGGCAGAATCATCAATTTCCAAAAGTATGCAACCATGTCCAATTTACAAACATACATTCTCATACACAGGACTGATTATCTCCGTCATTTACACGGCTGCTGAAGCATCAAAACATACTGTTATTTGTCGGAGGAACAAAAAAATATATACCATGACATGAATATCTAAGAAGCCTCTTCGTAAAAGCTTTTATGTCCATGGAGATGAAGCTATTCATGAAAACGACTTCCTCACAAAATAATCAAGCCATTCTTCAGTGTGTAATGCAGTTATAGAAAATGATTCTGTTATCCATTAGGACTTACAAATCTGATCTAATTTGTTGACCTAATACTGTGATTTCATTATAATCATTAGATTAACACAAAATTTCAATGTAACCGGTTACCCATATTGCCTTGTTAACACTAAAAATTCGGACAGAAATTTACACCTTGTTTGGTTAACACATCAAGATTCCAAATAAAACTAGTAATATATTGAAAAAACTGCCTAGGGGGTGGGGTGGTTGATAAAAACAAGAACAAGAGTAGAGTATAAAATAATCTACTTGTTATTCCAAGCAGTATGGTTAGCCAAACAGACAGGTGCAGGGAAGTGAAAAGGGAAAATTCACAAGGATAGATACAGTCTCTGTCTCTCTCTCTCTCTAGGTCTGCTGTTGGTCCTGGCAATGAGTCATACTCTTGAAGCCTTTGTGGATGGTGCCGGTGACAATAGTCATCTGAAGAGCTGTCTGCTGTGCAGTCAGTGTTCTAAATGCGACACAAGTAAATGTCCTCCGACTGAATCCTATCCCCACATGACTGCACATGATGATTCTCTCATCGCAGCTGCCTTACAATCCGATTATGTCAACTCAAAAGACAGAGGTGTTTATTCGGTACCAGATATTAAAGGCGCACCTCCTCTAAATATAATTCTTACTACGGCTGGCAGTCTACTTCTGGTTCAGCTTCTGGTTATCATAGGTAATTGGAATTGTTCAAATGCCTCTTTTTCACACCCCTAATCACCCATAACAGATCTCTTCGGTGTAGAAATTAGGATTAATCTCAAATTACACTTCGAAAGATCGTTCAAATCTTAATTTACACCCTCAAAGATAAAAAAATTTAATTTGTACGCTCAAAGAGAGAAATTAGTATCAATGCGCACCTCAAGCTAACAGTTGTCTAAAACTAAATTAATAAATTACATCTAGACCCCTTTATGTCTGTCACTTAATCACCTATACCCCTCACATTTAAAATATTGCACATACATCTCATAAGAATCTAAATATGACTAAAAATATTCTCTTAATTGGGCATTCAAATAATTTTGTTTAAGTGATGTATTGCATTGAATATAAAAAATATTATATAAATACATGCATTATATTGAGCATTCAACTTGATTTTAAACTTTAGAGCATAACGACCCTACAAAATAAAAGATAGTACGAAATTATAATTTTTTATTATGATGAAATCATATTTTTTAAAGGCTATAATAATATATATTAACAACAAGGGGTTATGTGTTATACGTGTACAAACATCAGGAGGTGTAAGAATAATATTGTAAATGTGAGGGGTTCAAATGATTAAGTGACAAACATGAAGGGATCTAGGTGTAATTTATCCATTTAGTTTTAAACGAAAAATTGACGAATGTTAATTTCAGGTACACATTGATACAATTTATATCTTTGACGGTATAAATTAAAATTTTTGATTTTTAAGGGTACAAATTGAGATTCAAACGATCTTTCGGAGTGTAATTTATAATTAATCCTAGAAATTATGTTCTTATGTCATTACTTCACTATTCTATTCCACCCTTACCGTGGGGATAGTAATGGACCAAATAGTGTGGGTGTTTATGTCTTTGCACAAGTGATAAAGATGCATTTTAGTACATAAATAATATACATAGATATGAATATCTATACCATCTGACTCAGATTCCCTTTCATGGAGTACAGGTTTAGCAACTATATGGGCAAATGCTCAGGTGGACAAAGCTACCTCACGGTTGACAAGCACGGCAAAGTGAGCCTTCGTTCATTAAAGTAACTGGAAAGTTTGGGGAGGCAGACTGGAAATCCATCAATCCACCCAAAAAACTAAACCACCGTGGATTCCGATTCTGGGTCTCTCGCAGTTCTGAAAAATGCCTTACAGTCTTTGAAGGGAATACAGAGAAACGAACCGTGGGTGTTGCTAAATGCAAGTTTGATGGCTCCAATCCTTACCAGCTCTTTGCCTTCCGTTTCCATTACCATAAAGCCTTCTGCTGTTGTGGTCTCCACAATGAGTAATTTCTCCGAGTATTTTGGTATTTTTGTATTTTTTATCAGTTTAGTTTGGTCTTTAAAATATTTAATTTGTGTCTTTTTAGCCTCTACATAGATAGACTTTTAAATTTTTGACGGCATGATCACATGTTAGACATGTGATACCGTCTAAAAAAATAACACGTCGTCACTTCCGTCAAAAAACTTGACGAATTGTCTGATTAAGAACAAAAGTAACACAAATTAAATATTTTAGAGACCAAATTGAAAAAATTGATACAATAATGACTAAACTGATAAAAATAATATTTTAGAGACAAAAATTATTATTAATCCTTTCTCGAATATTTCCAACCAGAGCAACCTATCATTGTAGAAAATATATTCAAATAATCAAGGAATAAAGGAAATCTGCCGATTCTCTATCTTTTAGAAAATAGCCTAGTTTGATAAGGTGAATCTATGGATTCAATGATTTGTGGGAATAAAAGAAAATACTCAAGGTAATGTATAGAAGACAACTAAAATTTCAGTTGTGCGACATATAAATATGTAAAGCAGAGTATTGTGATTTACTTAGTATGCTCCACGAGATTACAACTTCAATAAGGATTGAATATCTAATCTCAAACACACGACCTTTCAACCATAATGACCAGGCTCAAGTGTGTTATAGGAAGGAGTTCACCTTGACAAACCTAAGTATTTCTCTACAAACTTTGTGAATTATGGAACCATCTCATGTAAGCTAGTCTGCAGCGCCATGTGAATGAAGCAATAGAAAATAGAAAGTTTAGTCCTGGCATAAATAGAGTAGGTTGTAAGAAGCTGGATGGCTGACACACTGCAGCTGTACTTCTACACATTCTCTTAACGTTTGCATATAGCTAGAGCATCTCCAACACAATGATTAAAACTCCAAAATTGTTAAAAGTTGACTTTTCAAAGATAAAAATCATATCTAACAAAAGATATCTAGGTAAAATATAATTTTGCTACAGCAATGTATAAATAGTTTATAATATATTCTCTCTCCTCTTGTTCTTTTCCACTTCTCTTATCTAATCTTTGTCTTTCCCTCCATTCTTTCTCTCCCTCTCCCTCCAACATTTTCAATAAAGGTACTGATGATACCAAAAATTAGCCAAGACTAAACTCGGACCTCTTAGCTCGGACATCTTAGCTTGGATCTCTCATCTCATGATCATTAGCTCGGGAGGCGCAGGTCGATGTGACCCTCATGCACACGGTAACAACGACAGTTCATACATTCCAGAAGGGCACGTCACGCATAGGGAATATAGCCTCTAACGGCTAAATATTCCGGCACATGGGTCGTAACAACTTCAAGAGGATCACGTTGATTATGCAAGGATCGCGTTGGTTACGGGAGGATAGAAGAGATCACGCAGGAAAATTGTATACTATAAATATGGATCAAATCCCTCGTATTGTAATTGATTAAGCATCTATGTCATTGACTAAATGTCATCCTGTAACCTTCTTCCCTAAGTAATATAAAACTCTCCTAGGAGCAAGAGACTCTATTAAAGTGGATTAGTCAAGCTTTCAAGATGGTAAACCACTATAAACTCTAGTCTACTGATCTCTGTTCGTATTTATTAACTCCTGAATCGATTGTTCAACCCCCAAGAGCCTAGAAGCTCTATATGGATATCCCAGTAATCCCCATCAACGTCCTTAACGAGATCCCCAAACCTTTCACCTCTGATCAACCGTGAAAAACACACCATCGGTTAGTGTCGCCTATTGTAAATGATTGTTTCGATTCTTGCTAAAATTCTACTAATCCATTCAGTAATTGATGGTTTCTATGCGCAACATGAGCAAAAATTAGGCAAATCCATTACGTTTGCAAAACTAGCAGGAGACCACCGTTGTGGGACAACATAAAATTCCCATAAATCTTCTGCCAAACCCAGAAGGTAATCTGCCAATAGCAAACCCCTTCTAACGATCGCCTCTTCCAGCAAAATGAGGATCTAGTAAACCTCACCCACGCTTAGAATCCCCAGGGGGCACAACCAGCCTAGGATGATCCCCCACGAAGGGAACATCATCATCAAAATCCTTTAAGGGAGATTACAGAAGAAAACAATCTTAGTCACTCGGTTGACAACGTTCACCGCCAAGCCTCGAGAAATGGGGAGGAATATGAGGTCTATAGTCAAATCAGAGGAGTGCGCAAAAAAGAGCATATCCCATATCCTCTCCAGCAAAAATGGGAGGGATCAATTTTGGGAGCGTCGCTTCAAAGAAATCCAGCAAGAGTTCAGCCACATGAAAGAGGCAGTGAAGAGCAAAACTTCGATGACCATGGATGCTTTGGTTTAGCAAACATAATCGTCATTCACCCCCGAAGTGCTACACTTTCCTCTTCCCTAAAAATTTAGGATACCCCAGATCGAAATATTTGACAGGACGAAGGATCCCATAGACCATCTTAACACATACAATAATCAGATAGAACTGCATGGATACCATGATCCAGTACGTTGCCGAGCCTTTGCCATCACTATGAAGGGCTCGGCCTTGGCTTGGTTCAATAGGTTAGCTCCAGCGTCGATTTTCTTTTTTAGAGAGCTCTCTATCTCGTTCGTGTCCCACTTCACAGGAGCTCGAACTTACCGTAAGTCGTGCTACCACCTGCTGGATGTGAAGTAGGGTCCGAACAAATTGCTGGGGAGTTACGTCTAGAAGCTCAACTCGGAGTCCCTAAAAGTAAACGTCCGCAACGAGAAGTTTGCTATCACAGTCTTTACCGCCAAGCTGGGAATACAATCAAAAGATTTGCTGTTCTCAATTGCCAAAAATCCTTAAGCTAGCATGACTAAGGTCTTGGAAAAAGTAAAGAAATATATAAACGGCGGGGAGGCTTTCCTCTCAAAACCTGGAAACTCCACAACTCATAAGGAGAAGGAGAAAAGAAAAGATCAAAGTCTCAGAAAGGACCGAAGCCAAGAACGATCTCTAAGGAGACGTAGGGATCGTTCCCCAAAAAGGAGAGGTGACATCAGAAACCATCTGGGTCCTCCACCTCAAGAGCTACAACCGAAATATGCCCTACCATAGTACACACCCCTCAACACGACGGTATCACAAGTGCTCTACGAGGTCCAAAATGAAAAGTTTTTAAAGTGGCCATCTCAAATGAAGGCGGATCCTGGTAAGTGAGATGCCATAAAGTACTGTGAGTACCACCGAGACCATAGCCATTTTACCAATGATTGTATCCAATTGAAAAAAGAGATCGAGGTCCTAATCCAGCGGGATCAACTGTGCCGCTTTGTAACGCAAGATAATCAAAATCGACCAAACTCACCTCCTGCTCCACAATAGCAAGCTCCACCTCAGCATCAACAACCCATGGATGAAATCAGGGTTATCTCTAGAGGATTTTTCATGGGCGGGCAGACGAGCTCAGCAAGGAAAGCCCACATGAGGAAAGTCCGAGTAAAAGATGTATTGGAGATCCAGTCTGTTTCTAAGTCACCTCGACTACGCATGGAGATCACATTCTCAGATTCGGATCTGGAAGGTTGCCAGCTCCCTCACGATGATCCCTTGGCTGTGAAGGCCATATCGCTAACAAAACAAACATCATTTTTGCGTCAACCTTTGACAAGATGGGCATTGGCATAGATAAGCTCGAGCCAGTAAGAACCCACTTGCTCGGATTCTCGGGGAAAGAGTGCTCCCCCTAGGATCCATCTAGATTGTTCTTATGATGGAAGACCCCCTAATTCCATTTTACAACTACTATACGCTTTTTAATCGTGGATGCCCCCTCAGCTTCCAATGTTCTCTTGGGAAGACCTTCCCTCAACTACTATAGCCTACTATATGGTAATGAAGTTTCCAATAGAGAGTGGTGTTGGGGTGGTCCGAGGAAACCAGTGCATGCATAAGCTCAATGTCGATCCAACCTTCAAGCCCATAAAGCAAAAACGAAAAAGCTTTGCCCTTGAGTGACAAAAAGCCATAAATGAAGAAGTCTCTAAGCTCCTCCAGGCCAAAGCCATTAGGAAAGTGGATTATCCAACCTAGTTGGTGAATGTAGTACTCGTAAAGAAAACCAATGGCAAATGACGCCTCTGTATCAATTTCAATGATCTAAACTATGCCTGCCCGAAGGACAGTTTCCCACTCCCATGGATTGACTTAATCGTGGATGTCACAACGGGGCATGAGCTGCTCAGCTTCATGGACGCCTTTTCAAGATACAACCAGATCAGGATGGACCCCAATGATCAAGAAAAAACTTCATTTTTGACTGAGTAGGGGACATACTACTATCAGGTTATTCCATTCGGACTGAAGTGCTGGGGCCACATATCAGATGTTGGTAAATTGTATGTTCCAAGGGCTGATCGGGTCCTCTATAGACGTATATATTGATGACATGCTGGTGAAATCACTAAAGGCCAAGCTCCACATCTGGCACCTTGAAGAATCTTTTCAAATACTCAAGAAGTATAAGATGAAGCTCAGCCCAACAAAATGTGCTTTTGGGGTCTCCGCAGAAAATTTTTTGGGCTTTATAGTTAACATTCGAGGCATCGAGGCCAATCCAGAGAAATTCCAAGTGGTGATTAACATGAAGTCACCCACAAATATAAGGGAAGTCCAACGTCTGACGGGAAGAATAGTCGTATTAAGCCGATTTGTCTCCAGATCGAGCGACAAGTGCTAGCCATTCTTCAAGATATTGAAAGCATCTTCTCATTGGGACGACAAAGTGGGGAAGCATTCAAAGCTCTTAAGGAATATCTCAGCTCATCTCCAATTCTAGTTAGCCCTCGAGAAAGGAAAGTCCTTACCTTGTACCTTGATGTGTAAGATTTCTCCACGAGTGCAGCTCTGGTAAGGGAACAAGACAGAGCTCAGTAGCCAGTCTATTACTGTAGCAGAGCTCTAAGGGAAGTAGATGAGAGATACCTAAGGATGGAGAATTTGGTTCTAGCCCTGGTAACAACAGCAAGAAGGCTCAGGCCTTATTTCCAAGCTCATGCGGTAAAGATCCCCATGAATAAACCAATGACGCAAATCTTACACAAGCCTGAGTCATTAGGAAGATTAGTAAAATGGACAATCGAGCTCAGCGAGTTTGACATAAAATATAAACCCATAATCGCCATCAAGGGGCAGGTTTTAGCCAATTTTATTGCAGAATTCACCATTCCCAAGACTCAACCCACCTCGTCCCCGACCTCCCGACATAGAAAATCTTGGTTGACGGGGTGTCTAATGCATAAGGTAGTAGAACTAGATTGATCCTGACCTCACTAGATGGAATAGACTTGGAGTACGCCCTTAGGTTTGACTTTAAGGCTTCAAACAACGAAACAGAGTATGAAGTAATGATCGTCGTGCTCAGGTTAACTCATTCCATGGAAGTAGAACAACTCATAATACAAAGTAACTCACAACTGGTGGTAAGGTAGATCGATGAGACATATGAAGCCAGGGGAAAAGATGGCACTATATTTAAAAAAGGTGCAAGATTTGTTGAAAACATTTGTTCACGTCAAGATCATGCAAATTTCCTGAGTAGATAATTCCCGGGCAGATGCTCTAGCTAGGCTGGTCACCGCCTCCCAAGAAAGTCTAGACAAGATAGATTTATCCCAGTTGGACACCTAACCGAGCCTTCAGTGAGTTTTGAACCAGAAGAAATTCTCCCAGTTAACACAGAGCCGACCTGGATGGACCCAATCCTAGCTTACTTACAAAATGGAACTCTAGCTGCAGATTCTAAAGAAACAACAAAGCTAAGAACTAGGCCATCCAGATTCACCCTCATCCAAGGGAAGTTTTACAAGAGAGGCTTCTTTTCACCTCTCTTAAGGTGCATCGGAGAAGATGAAGCGAACTACATTCTAATTGAGGTTCATGACGGCATTTGTGGAAACCACCTCGGAGCTTGAACCTTAGCCTATAAGGTAATGAGGCAGGGGTATTTCTGGCCTACAATAATTCAGGACTCAAGGAAGCTGGTCAAGAAATGCAAGGTTAGTCAACTCCATGCAAACATCTCACACTGTCCGCCAGAGCTGCTCACCTCAGTGGTAATCCATTGGCCCTTCCAGCAATGGGGACTAGATATACTTGGACCTCTCCCAATTGGCATGGAGCAATGCAAGTTCGCCATAATTGGGGTCGATTATTTCACTAAGTGGGCCGAGTTAGAGCCCTTTGTGAGGATTACAAAGTAGAAAGTCTAAAACTTCGTTTGAAAATCTATAATTTGCAGGTATGGGATTCCAAGGGCACTCATCTCAGAAAATGGGAGGCAATTTGAGAATTCGACGTTCAAAGGGTTTTGTGTCGAGCTCGGTATAAAGAACTATTTCTCTCCACCAACCCATCCGCAGTCCAACGGGCAAGCAAAAGTCTTCATCCGAACTATCAAAGTGGCTCTAAAAACTAGACTCGAAGCTTCAAACAAACAATGGGTGGAGTATTTGCTGGGGTACTATGGGCCTACAGAACCACTACCAGAATAGCCACGAATGAGACACCTTTTGCTCTTACCTATGGCACTGAGGCAATGGTTCCTGTCGAAATAGGAGCTTCGTCTCCAAGGACAGAGCTTGCAGATCCATAACAAAATGAAAGATCGTTGCTCGTTAATCTCGACCTGTTAGATGAGAAGAGGAATAGTGCCTTGCAGAACATTGCAAATTATCAGAGGAAGACAACACGGTACTACAATAGGAGGGTTAAGCAAAGAAGTTTCAAAGGAGGAGATCTTGTCCTAAAGAAGTTCCTCTTGGTTGGGAAGGACCTTGCACATGGGAAGCTGGGACCTAACTAGGAAGGCCCATAAGTGGTCACGAGGGTATTCAGACTAGGAAACTACGAGTTGTGAACCGGAGAAGGAAAATTCCTACCTCACTCATGGAGCGCAGACCATTTGAAGAGATCTTACCAATAGGAAGGCTGAGCTAGAAAATAAAAGAAGAAGATGATGGATTCTTTGTAAAGATCTTCAACAATAAATGAAAGATTCAGATAATTTCTTTAGAGGATGCGTTGAGTTGTTAATCCCATAAATATAAGATGAGTTTTTCAACTCATAAACAAACGATAAGCTCCTCAGCTCATAAATATGAGATGAATTTTTCAACTCATAAACAAACGATGAGCTCAGCTCATAAATATAAGATGATTTTTTTAACTTATAAACGAACGATGAGCTCCTCAGCTCATAAATATGAGATGAGTTTGAGTGGTTGGTCGATAAGCACCACTATGGTGTGGGCTTGGAAGTAGTGTCGCAACTTCCAAACTACATTCATAAGCGCGACCACAAGCTTTTTGAGTGGCAAGTATCTCGTCTCAGCATCAAGGAGCATCTTACTGACAAAGTATATTGGACACAACCCTTTTTTTAAATTCTTCATCATAGCATCGTTGATTGCATGCTTAGATACTGCTAGGCATAATGACAACCGTTTCCCTGAGAATGGTGTCGTTAACAAGGGTGAAGCAGCCAAATATGACTTCAGGTTATTGAAGGCCTCTTCACACTCCTGATCCCATATATGCTCGCCTTTTGTTTAATGGACTGAAAAAATGGTCGGCATATATCAGAGGCTCGGGATATAAACCTACCCAGTGCTGCCATCATCCTTGTTAACCTTTGCACTTCTTTAATCGTTTTAGGTGGTTGCAACTATGTCAAGGGCGCAACTTGATTTGGATTCGCCTAAATTCCAAGATGAGTGACTAAGAAGCCCAAAATTTTTTTAGAACCGACCCCAAATGCACATTTTGAAGTGTTCAGCTTCATCTCGTATTTGCAGAGGACGTCAAAAGTTCTTCTTAGATCGTCAATGTGGTCGTTTCTGAGTAGGACCAGGAAAAAACATCGTTCATAACCCCGGAGGAAATTTATTGCTACAGAGTCATGTCGTTCAGACTAAAAAATGCAGGGGCAACGTACCAAAAATTTGTGAGAAAGATGTTCTCGGACATGCTTAGCGACACTATGGAAGTCTACATCGACAATATGGTGGTATCCTCTATTCACATCAAGGAAACTCATTCGTTCATGACCGAAGGTTGTGTCGATCAATTGATGATCTTAGGCAAAGGAAAGCTATCCCTTGGGCATGCCTTATTCAGGTCGGTAAAGTCTATATACACCTTCCATTTTCCTGTTTTCTTCTTGACCACCACCGTATTCGACAACCAGGTTGGATACTGGACTTCTTTGATGGTTCGTGCCTCCAATAGTCTTGCTACCTCTTCCTTTACAGTCTCCCTGTGTTGTGGTGCCGAACTTCTTTGCTTTTGCTTCACTGGTTTGAATCTTGGGTTGACGTTTAGGTGATGGCACGCAATTTTGGGAGGTACTCCAAACATTTCGTACGTTGTCTAGACGAACACGTCAATTTATTCCTTCATAAGTGAGAGTAAGCTTGTGTACTCCTCTGCCACTAATGAAGAACCTAACAAGAAATATCTTTCGGCATTCCCCTCTGAGGGCACCTTAGTTTGGTCTTCTATGGTGCGCACGGCCGGCTCGATTTGCTGAACTTCAATAACCGACCATTCAGACTTTGATTGCTATTTCCTAACTTCTTGAGTCGCAGCCTTATCCTGTACCTCGCACGTATCCCTTGCCCTTAACCGAGGCTAGGAGACAGGTTCATGAACTTACATGGTCCCACCGAACGTCGATTATCCCGTCATTTGTTGGGAATCTAAGCACTTGGTGGTAAGTCGAAGGGATCACTCTCATCTCGTGTAACCAGGTACGCCCCATAATGGCGTTATATGCTGACTATACGTCTACTACAAGGAATTCCATCATGGTCCCGACCGGTCCTATGTGGACAGGTATGGTGATTTTCGCTTTTGGGAGAACCATTTTTCCATTGAACCCCACCAGAGGGGTATTCGTTGCCTTGAGGTCCTCCTCTTTGAGGCATAGCTTCTGAAAGAGACCTAGGTACATGAGTTTGGAGGAGCTCCCTTGGTCAATCAGTACCCGTCTAACATTAATGTTCACTATTCGTATGGTAAGTACGAGTTCGTCGTTATGTAGGTGATGTAACCCTATTAGGTCTTGTTCGAAGAAACTAATCCTTCTGGCTACCTCATTCATTTTTAACCTCTTGTTTTCAGTTCTAGGACTCATCCTTAGTTGAAAAACTTATTTGGCTTACACGGCCAACCTGATGTACGCACTAGCCGAGTTGTTTGTAGCCATATGTGGGTTTGTGACCACATGTATCGCATCAATTATCCTAACGGGCATTGGTTGATCATAGGGGGTGTCAGCAGCACCTCCGTAGTTACTCTTGCTTCCTTTTCCCTCCACGAATTATGAGAGGTGTCTAGCTTGGACCAATTCTTTTAAGTGCTTCTTCAAAGAATGACAATTCTCTGTCATGTGCCCTACATCTCGGTGGTAGGAGCATCTGAAGTTTGGATTTCTTTTGGTTGGATCACCTCCCAACTTGTTTGTCCATTTGAAATAGGGTTTTCCCTTTATCTGGAAAAGAATTCTATAGATCGGTTCCTTAAACGCCGTGTTGACTCCCATGTACGAGGATTTAAAGGGGAACTCCTATTTTTCCTTTCTCTTTGCTCCATCTCGGGTTTGCATTCTTGGCTTCTCTTTACCGAATTGCTTTTTCCCAGCTTGTTCCCTGCTCATGTCTCTACTGAGATTGTCATCGACCCTGGTGTGCTTCTCAACCCTGGCCATGAGCTCCTCCATGTTCATTGTCGGTCTTCTAGTAAGCGATTGGTATAGTGGGTTCTCCTTTGAAAACCCTATCTTGAAGGATGCTACCGCAATTTCAGGGTTACATGCCTCCACTTCATTCATCATTTTCCAGTACCGATGCGCAATATTCCCGTAACGTTTCTCCACTCCTTTTTTTTTCAATGTCAGTAATGCCCCAACATCCTTAGGCTACCGATGGCTAGTAATGAACCTAGCTATGAATTGCTCAGCAAGTTGGCCCTAGCTATCTACCGAGTCCTTTGCAAGTCCGTCAAACCATTTCATGGCAGATTCCCCGAGGCTGCTAGGGAATATGGTGCATAACAAAGGCTCATTTTTCGTGTGCACCATCATTAGGTATCCATAATGATGAATATGAGCGGTTGAATCCGTTTTTCCATCATACAGTCTAAAGTTCGGGATGAAAAACTTGCTTGGGATTCTTGCATGTTCGATCCATTTGGTAAAAGGAGAGACCTCTGTTCCTCCTACATATTCTCCCGTAGCCCTTTGCACCAGGTCTCTTGCCGATTTCTGCTCGGACCTCTTCAACCGACTGTTGAGATCTTTAGTGATAAAACACTTCCACTCTTCTTCTTGGTTTTCAGTTTGGTGAGACTTTCTCTGGTACCTAGCTTCTGGAAAATCTTCACCACTCCTTTCTGCCTTCGCCTATCTGGTGTCCTTTGTTGTCGTCTTCTGGAGCGTCGAGCATCTTCATCAGCAACCTCCCTTTCTGTAACCCTCCTAAGATTTTCCTTTTACTCCTCATTTTCCCGCTTTAAAACCTTCTCTCTTGTGTATGACATCTTAAACATCACGTCATGTGCATCTAATCAGTCTTGTAGAGACTGGACCAGTTTTGTTAGGGTGGGATTATCCCCCTCGGCATGGAGGGACTCGTCCCGCGGACTATCATTCTGGTTCTCATTGTTATCAGGTTTGAAACTTTCTGAGGAGATCCTATCACCAGACTGTTCATCTTGGATTTGGTAAATATCTACCCTGATGTCACTATCTGAGGGGAACGACACACGGTAGTTTGGATCTGAGTCCTCTTGTTAAGCGCCAGAACTTACTGGCGATACAATAGTGCTTTTCAATCTTGCCATTGCTTTTTTGTTTGGGAAGATTTCCCACAAACGACGCTAATGTATGTGGTAAAATTGTAATACCTCTTAGGTTTGATGAAGAAAAATGTGTTCCTCTTTCAAAGCCCCTCCTGCAAAAAATGAACAAATTGCCTACGACTGAAGTGCTTCAATCGAAGACACTCTAATGCTCAAGGTGGTGTTTGATAAAACTGAAAGCTGAACACTGAAAACTGAATGTTGAATTTGAAGTGCTAAATGCTGAATTTTTTTTAATTCACAGACTGTTTGTTATCAACTGAAAGTATTGAATTTAATCAAGCTGTTTGATAAATATAATGAGCTGAAGTCATAAAATTATTATTATTCTAATTTTTCCCTTCTCTTTAACCCTCTCTCCACAACTGCCTTATTTCTATCGCCACCATCACAATGGTGGTGGTACTGGTGGCGACGACGATGGAGGTGGTGGCGGCGGTGGCACAATGGTAGTGGTGGCGACAAAACTGTGTTGGTGGTGGCGGCGATGACATAATAGTAGTGGTGGTGACGACAACACAATGGTGGTGGTGGTGATAGTGGTGGAGTTGGTGGTGGCAATGGTGGTGGTGGCGGCAACACTATGGTATTGGTGGCAGAACACAATGGTAGTGACGGTGGTGACGATGGTGGTGGTGGTTGTGGTGGCGGCGGCGATAGTGATGGTGGTGGTAGTGGTGACACAATGATGGTGATGGCAGTGATATAATAGTAGTGGTGGTGGCAGAGACATAATGATAGTGACAGTGGTGGTGGTGATGGTGGTGGAGGTGGTGGTGGTGATGGTGGCAACGTCGACAATGGTGGTGGTGACGGTGGCACAGTGGTGGTGGTGGCAATTACACAATGGTGGTGAGGGTATATTTGTCCATTATGAAAAATGGATAAAATCTTTACTAACTATAATTTTTAGCATTAAGTGATAAGTAGGTGGCTCGCTACTTAAAATTTTAGCATATTTTGAAGAAGTGCTTAAAATATTAAGTATTATGAGTTTTAGGTTATCAAACATGTTTAATTTATTAAGTGCTTAAAGTATTCAGTTTTAAACCTTAAGTGGTGTTATCAAACAACTCCTAAGTCAGTAACTTTATAGGAGGAATATGTATGCAAAGAGGATTCTGCTTACCTTAAGCCATGCATCCTTCCTACTTTATATAGACTTTGTCCTGTTTCTAGGGTTTCCTTTATCGGTAGGGGAGATGGCACATCTCCCTTCATTAGGGAATGTTTGTTGGGGATCACTAAAATCTCTCAGACACTCCCTTGATTGTAGTTCTTCTGAGTCATTGACTTTGTTTAGTTGTTGCACCTAAATTCCCTAATTATAGGTGCGATTTCTATTGTTCGACTTAGGCCATGCCTTCAAGCTGAGCTGTACATTTATACTCGATAGTATAAACCGAGCTGTTGTAGTTCAGTTCGGCTCGTCCCTAACTACTTCTATTTGTGACCCACGTGACCTGTCCTTTCAAGAACACGAGAGCTTATTATTTGTACACGTGGCATAACTTTATGCCTCTTTTCGGTTCATACTATCAAGCATAAATGCACAACTCAACTTGAAGGCATGGCTTAGGCCGAACAATAGGAAAAATGCCTATAATTAGGGAATTTAGGTGCAACAATAAAGCAAAGTCAATGACTCAGAAGAACTGCAATCAAGGGAGCATTTGAGATATTTCAGTGATCCCCAACAAACATTCCTGAATGAAGGAAGATGTGCCTTCTTCCCCACTGGTAAAGGAAACACCAGAAATAGAGCGAAGTCTATATAAAATAAGAAGGATGCATGGCAAAAGGTAAGCAGAATCCTCTTTGCATACATATTTCTCCTATAAAGTTACTAACTTAAGCATCGGAGTACCTTCGATCGAAGCACTTCGGTCCTAGGCAGTTTGTTCATTTTTGCAGGAGGGGCTTTGAAAGAGGCACACAGTTTTCTTCATCAAACCTAGGAGGTATTGCAATTTTA
The DNA here is from genome assembly GCA_951799425.1 of Ilex aquifolium. NCBI lineage: Eukaryota > Viridiplantae > Streptophyta > Magnoliopsida > Aquifoliales > Aquifoliaceae > Ilex > Ilex aquifolium. The sequence goes on from OX637408.1 coordinate 12,274,423, forward strand.
CCACCTACATTTCTATTTATAGTAGGTCAACGCAAATGACTAAGATTACTAGTATATCTACTAAGTTTTCCTACAACAAATGAAATATTAGATCTTGTGCATGTCATGACATATATTAAACTATCAATAACTCTAGCATATTGCAATTGTGATACTGCTCTACCAGTGTTTGAAACCAGCTTATTTGTGATTCAAAAGATATGCTAACATATATGCAATCAAAGTGATAAAATTTCTTTAGTATTTTCTCAATGTAATAAGATTGAGATAAAATTAAATTGTTATCTTGCTTTATTATTCTAATCCCTAAGAACATATCTACAATATCCATATTTTTCATGTTAAAGTTATAAGACAAAAATCTTGAGTACTATTAATACTATCTAACTCAATCAATACTAAGTATTAGCATGTCATTTACATACAGAAATATTATCAGACATTTTCCGTTAGTAAATCTACTGTATACACATTTAATAGATTCATGAATTTTAAATCAATTTGACACAACTACTTCGTCACTTTTACTCTTGGCCTTTCATAACAAAACTCTTAAGTTGTTCCATGTATATTTCTTCCTTTAGCTCACCATTTAAGAATATAATTTTTACATCCATTTGATGTATTTCAAACTTGTAAATTGAGGTTTAAGTAATTAAGATTCTAATTGTGAAAATTTCTGGCTACTTGTGCATAGGTATCAAAATAATTAATAATTTCCTTTTGCGTAAATCTTTTTGCCACTAATCTAGTTTTAAACTTTTTAATTGTTTCATCTATCCTCAATTTCTTTTTAAAAATTCACTTACACTTAATAGGTTTTGAGAATGAGGGTAAGTCAATTTATTTCCAAGTCTTATTACTCAAAATGGAATCCTTTTCATCATTTATTATTTCTTTCCAAACAGATGAATATTGAGATTTCATAGCTTCTTCAAATGTTACAAGATCCGATTCCATTGATTAGGTAAAAATCATTTGCTTACAAGTAGTTTTTCTATCTCATTCTACCAAGTAAACCATAAAATCTGGACCAAAAGATTTCTCAGTTCTTACTCTTTTAATTCTCCTAACTTCCACTTGGTTACTAGTTTCATTTGGTTCATTTTCCTTTGAAGCTACTCTTAATATTTCAATTACGTCTTCAGATTCCTTTAATTTTGGAACACTAGAGAACCTATTCTCATAGAATTTTGCATCTCAAGATTCTAGGATAGTGTTAATTTCAATTGATTCATTGGATACAATTACTAAGAATCTATAGGTTCATAACTACAACTACTATATTGTGCATATCCCAAGAAAATGCACTCAATATTTTGTTGCCTAGTTTCTTCCTTTTAGGTTCGTAACTTACAATGATTCTACAAGTTTTCGTTTCCTCCAAGATTCATAGGGTGTTATTTTTGCGTTTTTTATGGAAACTCTATTCAATATGTGACAAGCAGTTAACAAGATTTCTTTCCAAAATACTTTATTTAAACTTGAATAAAAAGGCATAGCATTGATCATTTCAGTAAGTATCATGTTCTTTCTTTTGTTATTCCATTTTGTTGTGGAGTATATGACGTTGTAATTTCATGTACTACACCTACATTTTCACAAAATTGAGAAAATTGATAATCACCACCCCTATCAAACCTCGTGCATTTAATTTTATTGTTACATAGATTTTCTACTTCATTCTTATAAATTTTGAATTTCTCTAAAGCATCATCTTTAGAATTCAAAAGATAAACATAACAAAATTTTGAATAGTCATCTATAAGGGAAATGTTATTTGGACCTTATTTGGAGACCTTATTTAGGGACCTGGTTGTGGACTCCATCTAACATTAGAACTTACAACTAATCCAATGGTTGTGTTAAAGCTACATCATTAGGTCTCTAAATAAGATCTCCAAATAAAGTTTCTATAGCATTGCTCTATCTATAAATATCACAAAATATTTCTTGTCATCTCTAGTAGGTGTGTCATGCAAATCACATACATCACTATATATGAATTCTAATAAAGATGAAGTTTTTTCAACCTTAGGAAATAGTTTTCTAGTGATCTTAGTTTACATGCAAATTTCACACATCAAAACAATCTTTGCCTTGCTTCGATTTGTAACTCTGAACCTCAATTGAACAAAATTCCCAATTCCTTTCTTCTTTCTTCCCTATATTGTAGCTGATTTTGGCGTCCATTCCCTCTGCCTAAGTGCCCATACCGTAGTGTTGTTGATCATTCATCCTTGGATCCCAACGATATGCATGGCTTATACATGCGTGATGTGTGTTCAATTTGAAATGCCACCAAGCTACTTGATATGGGCATTTCTAATTGGACCCTTTCTATAATTTTTTGTTTTTAATCACAATCTGATTCCTGTCATTATTTTATAAGTAATGTAATTTTATTATTATTCCTAATATTTTTTAATAAATACCTTATTATGTATTATCATTTTACATTATTATTAAATTAATAATTACTCCCGATGTTATATTTATTTTCATGAGAACACAATCCAAAATAAATTATATAGCATCACTCTCTTATGTTGATTTGGAAAACATATTTCGTAAACATTTTTGAGTTATTGCTTAATTTATTTAATTATGACTCTATAACGACAAAAATTTTGTGATGTAATATTAACACAAAAGTAATGTCAAAATTACAATTGTTGATGATTTGACTTAATCTAATAAAGTGGTGTTGACTATCTTCAGTGTGCTTCTCACATGCACTTTCCTCTGATTCTCGGTGGATTTAATGATGATGACGGTCGGATCAACGTGTTTCTTGATTTTTGATTTAGTGTTGACTTTGGTAGAGTTGGTGAAGACAAGGACTTGACCAGCGTGTTCCTTAATCTTCCATTTGATTTTGACTTTGGTTAATTTGGTGAAAACAAAGACTTGATCAGCGTGTTTTTTAATTTTCGATTTGGTGATACTTTAGTAAATTTGTTGAAAATGAGGGTCGGATTGACGTGATTCTCGTTCTTCGTCTTTGATTTGGTGGATTTGGTGAAGACGAGAGTCGGATTGACGTGAATCTCGTTCTTCAATCCTTGATTTGGTTCTTCAATTGGATCTTCTCACTATTATTTGTGTTGAATGGCTTGAATATGATTTGGATCTCTTGAAGAAGGACCTTGGCGGTTTGCTTTTCTTCTCTTGAGAGGGATTTGCAAGACTTCAGTTAGGGGTAGACTCCGACAGAGCTTCGTTGTTGATCTTCCCTTCCCCTCTTGAGATAGACTCAAGCAGAGCTTCTTGATCCTCTCTCCTCCTTGGCTTCTGTCCTTGGCCTCCTTCTTTGGCTTCCCCACTTGGCCTCCCCTAGACCTCTATTTATAGTAGTAGGAGTAGTTATCCATATAAGGGTACTTTTACCCGATTACCCTTATATGGGTTTTAGGTAGTGGGCTACCCATAAATTTGTATACTTTAGTTAATTTATGAAATTTAAGTCCAGCCACTTTATCTTTTAAAAGTTTATTTAATTTGGACCTATGAAATTTAAATGCATTTTAATTTAATGTGAAAATTGGAACTGAGTTCTCTTAGATGAACTTATAATGACTTGAGTCCGTCAAAAAAATTTATTTGAGGATAAGTCCGTTTTTAAACTTATATGTAGGTACTTAAGTCCACTTTTTTTTTTAATCTCAAAAATACCCCTAACGGTGTTAATTTTGTTTAATTATGGAAAGTCATAGAAATTAATTCATTGATATATATGGAAGGAAGATATGTATGCCTGATTTTACGCTAGTAATTGTCTGTCACAATCTTTCCATAACTCTCTCTCACCCAATATAACTTCTCTTTCCTAAACAAACTCCTCACACGCTCCCATCTCTGTCTTCCAAAAAATCAAAGTCCCATAGGCCATTGCCACCGCTAATCCAAAAATCCCAACCCACCGCCCTCAACAACCCACTAAACCTCTCCTATCCGTTACTCCCACAACATCAAATCCACCCACCAAAAACTTCGACGAAATGTCCCGAAGCATGTTATTATTTTTTCAATTCTTGAAATACCATGTTACTACCTTTTTTTTTTTTTTGCGCATGTTACTACTTTTTTGGATTATCGGCGAAGTTTCGATTTAGTTGATTGTGTATTTTTGTGAAGAAGACGACGTTGTACCCGTACAATTTTTTTTTCATGTTATTATTTCTGTTTTGTTGGGTTTGTTCATGTTACTACCGTTTTTCATGTTACTATTTTTTATTAAACATGTTACTAATTTTTTTTTTTTTGATAAGCAGGTTATTATTAATATTGAATGTTAATATTTTTTAGAAAAAATATTCAACGTTACTATTTTTTGTTGAGTATGTTACTATTATTTTTTTTTCAAATATTAATATACAATATTACTATTTTTTATTTTTTGAATGTTACTATGTTTTTGTGTTTAAATAGTACTATTTTTTTGTATTTAAATTGTACTATTTTTTGTGTTTGAATGTTACTATTTTTTGTTTTTAATGTTAATATTAAATATTACTATTTTTCTGAAATATCAATATACTAGTTATAACCCGTGCCTGAAGGCACGATGGAATATAACGCCCAAAAAATCGATCTCACTATATTAAATAACAATTTTTTTTCATTCATTTCTTTGATTACATCATTTAAAATTTATTTTTACCCATTATTTTCTCAAAAATATTAAAAATTTTCTCAAAATACTTAATTTGACAAAAATTTCTCAATATGTGTATACTATCGTGTATGGATAATGTTGAAAATAAAAACTATGTTAAACTACAAATTAATCAAATATTAAATGATTAAACATATGATAGAAATGGATGATGTGATGTTTTTGAGAGAGAAAATATGTAGGAGATAAAATTCAAGTTGTCAGGTGTTTTATTATATATATATATATATATATATATATATATATATATATATATATATATATCTAGATCTATATCTAGATCTATATCTATGTAATAAAGTACAATACAATTCAAATTTCAAAAGATAAACAAAATTACTTTTACTTTTCGAGGTTGAGATCTCTTTAAATTTTATTTTAAAGTTAATCCGACGGCTAATATTAATACCCCAAATTTAATAGGGAAAATACACCCATACGGATGTGTTTTGAGTAACTTTTTAAAAATATTTCTAAGACTTATAATTTCTCATAAGTACTTTAAAAAAAATAGTGTTTGGAACCGCCTTATCTTCACCCCCACCGCTCCACCACCACCACTACCCCCACCCCCACAGCCCCACCACCATTATCATCACCACCACCACCACCACCACCACCACCACTACCCCCACCACCATTACCCCCACTACCACCACCACTACCACCACTGTCACCCCACCACCACCACTACCCCCACCATCACCGCTCCACCACCACCACCACCATTACCACTACCACCACTACCCCCACCACCACTACCCCCACTGTCCCACCACCACTACCCCCATTGCCCCACCACTACCACCACTGTCACCCCACCACCACCACCACCACTACTGCCACCGCCACCCCACCACCACCACACCACACCACCACCATAGCTTCAACAACCACCACCACTGTCACCACACTACCACCACTACCACACTCGCTGCCCCACCACCACCATTACCACTACCACCATTCCTATCGCCCTACCACTACCAACATCACTACTGTCGCCACCCTACCACCACCACGCCACCCCCACCATTGTTGTCACCCCACCACCACATCTTCTACAACAACCATCACCGCCATTGTCGCCGCCACCACCACCACCCCACAACTACCCCACCACCACCATCCCATCACCGCCTCCCACTATCACCACTGCCTGCTACCATCACTACCACCGCTCGCCCCAACTACAACTGGTGTTTAAATTTCTTTGTCTCTTCTTTATCTTTGTAATTTGATTTTGAGTGTAAATACAAATATATTTATTGTTGATAATTTTTTTTTAGTACTTCGTGCCTTTAGGCATGGGAAATAACTAGTGTGTGTATATATATATAGTCTTAACATATATATATATATATGGATATAGATAAATATGAGAAATTTTTTTTTAATATTAGTCAAATTCCTAAAATTTAGGAGTTTTTAATTTTTAGTTCTACTTCACTTCTAAATGTATGGGATAGTCTGGTAAAATTGATAAAAAATAGACTTCATAACAAATAAGTTTCCTTGGCGGACTTAAGTCCAAACAAGTTCGTATAAGGGGACTGGCTTCCAAATTTTCCTGATTTAATTTAATAAGCCTGATTAATTGCATTTGGGCTTGTATTATTTAGACTATGGAATTTAAGTCTAGTTTAATTTAATTTGACAAGTCTTGTTAATTAAATTTAGGCTTGTATTATTTAAGTTATGGAATTTAGGTCCAACCAAATGTAATTTATCTAAGTTAGTTGAGCTCAATTATAGAATTTAATTTGTTAATTTTTTTAATGTCTACAATGCCCCATTGAGACTTATTTTTATATTTAATATTTTATAAATATGTAAATGGGTCTCGATTTGTATTTTGATTTTAAAAGATGTTTAATTTAATTTAAATTTATTTATTGTTTCACGATCAACATGGAATTATAGTCCATGTTGAACTCGAACATAGAATTCAATTTGATTTATGTTTACCGGTCCCTTATCGATATACAGTTCTAATCCATGTTGAGGTCAAAATAATAGTTCTCTTATTCTACTTAAACATGTAAACCTGAAATATAGACTTTCAATTCATGTATACTTATAATAATTAAATCTTTTTTTAATTTAAATTTATGGATTTAGAATGTTTATATATATTAGAATCAGTTGAGCTTTAGTTTAGCTACGTTATTTTTTCCTATTCTTTCTTTTTAATAGTTTTGACAACTTTGTTTATTCGTTTGAATCCAAGGAATTTTGCAAGCAATAAATAGATATTTTCTTTTGTCTTGCTTGGTTGCCGCCATTCAACCCCACCTTTTTTCTCACATTGGTCATGCATGTTCCCTTCTTTTTTATTTTTTATTTATTTTTATTAATTTTCTAATATTAACAACTTTGTTCTATTTAATCTATATATTTTCTTTATCGTATTTTTGGTCATAACTTGTTTCTTGATTGCTTTAGATCAAGACACAGTTTATTGACTACTACTTGATTTGTGTAATTTGTTGAGAATTTGACAGAGACAATTATCTTGAGAATATTAACTCGAATTTTTTCGCCCCAAAAAAATTATTTTGAGTAACTTATCTTATGTGTCTTTGACCTAAGTATTTTATAATAGGTGTCAAAGTAGCCAATTTCTATTTATTTACATACATGGTCCCAAAATACAGACTTCTAATTTATCGATGATTGTTTTTTTACTTAAACAAGTAGACCTAAAATTTTGACATGTGTTTTAATCTAAATAGACTTCTAATTCCTATTTGTTTAGAATAATAAGTCCTTTTTAGATTCAATTACAATTTGTGAGACCTATATATATATTTGATCATACTTTAATTCTTAACCAAGCCTTGCAATTGACTATGCATGTCAAAGACTCAATCAATCAATTGTGATAGGTATGCTTTTATTTGTATATTTGTATATTTTTTAATTTTTTAATTTATTTTTTTTAAAAAAAAAAATTTTTATTATTTATTTTTTTAGTTTTATTTTTCAGTTATGTTTTTTTTTTTTTTAATCATTTAAATGCTTTCAAAGTTGTCTTTAAGGATTGTTTAGTTCTTCTTCTCTGATTGTCAAAAGCTTTTTAATTTGTTTTTTTTTTTATCTTTACCATAGTTTTTCATTCCTTATTTTTAGTTATTGTTTGTATTATTCTTGATCACCATCATGTGCATCTCATTTTTCTTTTCATGTCTGCCATGCGTGACCCCATTTTTCTTTATTTTTCCATATTATTATTATTTTTGACATGCGTTATTCCTCTTGTTATGCTATTTTTATTCTTTTTTTTTCTTTATTGGTTAATATTTTTTTTTTATTTTTTTGTTATCATTTAGTTTGTTTGTTTATTATTATTATTATTATTATTTTTTAGCCTTTCCCTTTTTGATTGAAGACTTTAATCGAATGACTTTATCTCAAAACTTTAATTTGAACAAGTTTTTTTTTTATATATACATATACAATATGCACTTCAACTTTTGTTGTCATAAGTACACAAGATTGTTTTTTGTTGGTCTTGTGATAATCATGTCTTTTTTTTGATGATTTTTTATTTTTTATTTAATTTTTTTTTTGTGTTTATTGTTTTATTTGTTTATTTATTTTTGGGTCATCTTATAGTTTGTTTATCCTTTTGATCATTTTTTGTTTATTTATTTTTGGGTCAGCCTTGCTTTGACTGCAAGCACCCTCCAGGTACCTTTTTGTTTTTTTTTGTTTCATGCTTTGGCATTCTTTGGGCAGTACATGTGTTTCTTTATCTTATGAATAATGACAATGACTTCCTAGATCTTAGCTTCATATGATTTGTTCCAGCTGGGAAAAAAAAAACGTGATTGGCCATATTTTTTCTCCCTTTTTTATTTTTTAGCACCATTTGTCAACCCTTCTTTAATTGTAAATAACTTTTATTCCATTCAATCAATCTTCTTTTTATCTTATTTTCGGTCACAACATGTTTCTTAATTTTTTTTTTTTTATCAAGATAGGTTCTTGACCATAATTTGTTTTGTTTAATTTATTCCAGATTTTAATCAAGATAATTTTATCTTAAAAATTTTAATTAGGTTGTCTTTGTCCTAAAGTCTCATTTTAGTTAACCCCTCCTATGTAGTTTTGTCCTAAGAATTTTGTCCTAGGTGACTCAATTTCAGGTGATTTTTTTTTAAGACCTTGACATTAGATTGATTTTGTCTTGACAACTAAGAGATTTTTTTGAATATTTTATTTCAGGTGGTTTTGCTTTTCAAGAATTTGGTCGCATGTGTTTTTTTCCTTTCCTTTTCTATTATTATACAATTTTCAAGCTTTTAAAATTTCTCATTACATTATTATCAAGGCTGCCCCCTTTTTTTTTTTTAAAGAATCTTATATCAAAAAACGTTGTTACAAGATCTTGACATGGAGTTGACTTTGCGCTAAGAATTTTATTTTAGGTGATTTTCCTAAAAATTAGATCCCATGTAATTTTGTATTAAAAATGTTGTTTTGTTTTTTTTATTATTATTTTTTGTTATTTTTTTGTTTACTATTTTTAGTGTTTATTTTTTTATTTATTGTTCAACTTCTAAATTTTCTTATATTTAAATTATTTCTTATCAATTATTACTTGACTTTTTAGATGTCTTCCTTTCCAAAAGTTAGATCAATGAATACTTTGAAGATTCCAAAGATCAAGCGTACCTTGAGAACGATGGATTACAGATTCCAAAGACCAAGCGTACCTTGAGAAGGGAGGATTGTAGATTCCATAGACCCTAGTTCCTGTAGCAGTTTTGAAAGCAGCCTCATGAATTGAAGGTCATATTTTTGCAGTCATTGAAAATCTCTTCATGACGTTGTGGAATGAAAAATCGAAGAACCCAACGGTCATCGAGCTTATTATCAGTCCATATAGCAGCTTGAAAGCAGCCCATGATCAATCTTTGCGGTAGTTTGAAAGTAGTTTATATCACCAGCTGCTCTTCTTTTTTTTTTTGCAGTAATTGGATCTCATGACGTGGTGAATTGAAGAATCAAAATACCCAACAGTTTTTCGAGCCCATGATCAATCATTGAGGCATATTGAAAGTAGCTTACACCACCAGATTTCTTTCTTGCAGTAAGTGAACCTCGAGATGTGGCGGATTGAAGAATCAAAGGATCCAGCAGTTTTCGAGCCCATGATCAATCCTTGAGGCAGATATCAAGTAGCCTACACCTCCAAATTATTTTCTTGTAGTAAGTGGACCTCGTGACGTGGCAGATTGAAGAATCAAAAGACACAGCAATTTTCGAGCCCATGACAACCCTTGAGGCAGATTAGAAATTGAAAGTCGATTTGATTAAATTACATGTTAATTTGATGAAATTAAAAGTCAATTTGATAAATTGAATGTTAATTTGATGAAATTGAATGTTAATTTGATAAATCGAATGTTAATTTGATAAATCGAATGTTAATTTAAAGAAATTGAAAGTCAATTGACACTTTAATCCATAATATTTTATAAAATGATATGATATGTCTCACGGTGTTATTTACCCATATCATCAAGAGTGGTGAGCCTGCTTTCAATGTATATTTTTGCTAAGAATATGCACAGAACTAATAAAACTATTCATTGTTGGTGATATTGTTCAAACTTTACCCCTCAGTATGTAGTTTAGGGCTTTGAGAATATTGTTTTAATAGACCAGCTTATTCTTTGATCTTGTATATAGTGATTGCTTTATAATTGTATGCATCTTTAGATATAATTTGGGATCATAAAATATCTTACTTCAGCAACTTGCATTTGAAAGATTAGTATGATTGCTAAATGAACTATCAATTGGCATTTTAATTATTTGCATCTCAAGTGGTTTGCTGTTAAGAAGATCTTTGAGCTAGATCTACCTGTGTTATAAAATGGAGATGAATCATTTTTAGTGAAATTGACTCACGCTATCGCGTCCTTATCCCTACAGCTCTTCATTCTCTATTTTTTTTCCTGTTTCTCTCTGCATTTGGTTAATTAGCTTCTTGTCTTTCTCAAAATAAATTTGTGATCGAACATATTCTTTCTTTAGATGGAGTCTTTTGTATTGCAATTGTTCTCACTTTGTTGGATCATTTGGATGAAATCAATGTGGAAAAAGTTTGTAGAATACATGTAAGTTGCAAGAATGTAGATGGTAGATTCACTGCATGTCTAATGCGAAATCTCAAGCAGGCAAAGTATGCTTCACACATTACACTTTTTATTGTACTAGTTGATGCATACGTGCTTTGCATGTGAACCGTTCAGAGTGTGAAATATCATCTTTTAAAATCGAATATTAGTTTCCTTAAAATTCATAATAATTAATATTGGTGATTAATCATTTTAGTGGTGGTCTCGAAATAAGTGTTCCACTTCACTCTGGTCTCTTAACTTCTAATTGTATAAATTAGAATTTTTTATAACCATATAAGTTATAATCTGATCACCTGATCCTTTAGGCAGGTAAATCCAATAAGCATAGTGTCGTTACTTAACAATTAAGCATTCCATCTAGTCCTCCCTCAAATATAAGACCTCAGTAATATGATAAACTTGATATTTAAAAAATAACGAAATGAAATATATTAATCAAAGGATCCAAATGCAATAGAAGAGAGTGAACTAAACATTAAAATTTATGTGCCCATTGTTGTGTAGAACAAAAAAACAAATAGACAAAACTATTCCTAACCAATTTCTTCAAGTTATTCAATCATTCTTTACATTACAAATCATTCTTTACATTACAAATTATCATGACTTTCTTGACGATGAAAAGGGATACAATAAGGTTCATTTTGAGCATGAAAAGTCCTCTTAGGCTCCTAATTTATGGGAGAATGCAGTAATTGCAACCAAAAGATTGGAACTTGATGATACCCAAAATATGCCAAAGGCTGAGCTCGGGTATTCAGCTCAAACCTTTCTAGCTCGGGCACCCAGCTCATCCTAGATGACCAGGGAACTTGAGGTCAGACCTTCCATCCCTGCAACTGCATCTCCACGAAGATAGCACAGAAGACAGCTGACTTTCACCCAAGCGCCACCCAAATCGTAACGAGCATATATCCAGGCAGAAGAGTCGCAACTGCCTCAACACCCTCCACAGCCGTTGCGTGATAGTCGCAACCATTACAAGAAAGAGGAAAGGATCACGCTAGAGATTAGGCAAGGCCCAGGACTAACTATAAATAAGAGCTATAACCCTCACAAGAACATACAAGCATCTAGCTAACGAAAACACTCAGTGTAATCTCCTTCCATTATCAATAATATCTCAAGGAGCAAGAGACTCTCTTCAGAGTAGATTAGTCGAGCTCTCGAGCTGGTGAACCACTATAAATTCCCTGTGTATGAATCCCCCTTTTTTCCTGTTCAATTGTAAAGAGCCTAAGAGCTCCGACTGAGCCATTCAGTGACCCTTAAATCCCCAAACTTTGTTCTACCATGCTACACACACCATCAGAACTAAAGTATAAAAACAATTTGTGAATTTAGATTCATAAAAAAAAATTATAAGTTCATTTATGTTATGTACTTGATCATGACCACAACACATATTGCAATACCCGATGTCCACTGACAATATTATCAATTCTAGTGAGCTTTAGTTGCCACAATCAAATCATGTTTAGTGACTTCGATTGGATAGAGGAACAATTAGCCACAAACATCCATTTGAGATTTTCACACAGAACCACCATCTTGATTGCACCTGATCAATAAGAGGAATGCCCATTCAAAAACAACCCCATAAGCATATTTTGTTAAACACCAAGTATCAAATAAAGCTGTGATTCAAAGACTCATTTAACAATGACTCAAATCACAAAGAAGGTCAGGAAGGTTCCACTCTACCCAACAGAAACGAATATATCATTTTAAGATGGAAGTTATTGAAAATAATTCATTTGCCTGCCTGCATGTGAAACCCTCAACTAAACACTAACTATAAGAAAGAATGTTTGCTTCAAATCCAGCACATGAACAAAGAAAGCTGCCAGCTCAAACATTGTAGCATAATTCTCACATTAAAATGATTAATATAGGTTGTTAGAATAGACAGAGTAAACTAAGTTATACACTGTTGATATCTAGATTTGAGTTCATTTCATTATCCACTTGGTTAAGGGAAGCCCAAATACAACACAGTTATATACAAATAGGGTATAACATCTTAACAAAATAATTTTCTATTGACAATGAAAGAGAATATCTTTGCAGTTACATAAATGAAAACGATCAGCACATCAATTGATATACCTAAGCCAAGGCACGATGATTGAAGTGTCTAAGCCATCATTGTACGTAGAAGACTCCCTTCTGAAGCACCAGAAGTTCCGGTCTTTTTATCAATGGCAAAACCACTTAGGGAGCAGGACAAAAAACAAGAAAGGCCATATGCTTTTAATCAGAATTTCAATACTCCTGCATGAATTAAGAATAAGGTACTGATCACTTTCTTCGAAACTTCAATGTGCCCAAAAGAATGTGAATTACACAAATAAGATATAATATTCTAAAGTATAAGAAGACATGTTTCTCCATGAAAACAATGGAGGGGATGAAGTATGTGATGATGCACAAAACTGGTTTCGTGCAAGATCAACAGTCGAGTATGTGAAGAAGTGTAATTAATGAACAATAAATAAAGCATTCAATGGCAAAAATAGTAAATAATGAATCAACACACAGATGTATAGTGGTTCGGTCCGGGTGACCTACTCCACTCTTGAAAACGGCAACGGTGGCTCTTTATTGATGAATAGAGTAACAGAGAGAAAAGGCTCCGGGAAAGGTGTGCTCCGGGAGAAGTACAATAGCTAGGAGAGAGAAACTATGTGTGTAGATGTAGAGGGGTGTATTGAGAGATATCTAGGTGTGTTGAGAGATCTCAAGATGTCATTTCTCATGTGGAGAGGGCTTACAATTTATAGGTATGTTGAGGCGGTGAGGTGAGGCGATGAGCGAGGGAGAAGACACTACTTCTTCGGGGAGGATAGTTACAAAAGGTAAGTACAATTAATGTAGGATTGATCTTCCTGAGTGTGTATCCCGATAATCTCTCTCTCATGTGCTTTTATCTTCTCGGGCTCCTTGGATCTTGGAATGGGCCGGATTGGTGAACTGGGTCTGGGCTGCCTTTTAACTGACTTGAGCTTACTTGATTTATTGGGTCTGACCCAGTTAGATTTGGGCTCGTTAGTATGAAAGTCATCAAAACTCTTGATTATATTTCTAAAACCTAGTTATGCAGCTTAATGGATTCTAATTAAAGCAAACTTTTATTATTATTTGTTCCTTGCTTTTTTTTTTATAGGGGATGGATGATCCTTGGTTATACAAATTACTACATTTACCTAGCATGTTTCCAACATATTTAGGCGGTGCAACCAAAACTAAGTGTGCAATTTCTTTGCCATGCATATAGCGGCCATAATATTTTACACCCCTATGCACAAAGTGAACTTCTCAAAATTTGAGCATTATCATGGAATGAGTAACTTGCTTACACCTGTTCATTGAGCACTTGTATACTATTGTTGGCCATTGATGCAAGAGGAATAAATTTAACCTGAAATAGATCAAACACATTATAATTTCATAAAGGCCTATAGCATAGAAGAGCAAAAATTATCAATATCAGGGTTAGATGTCGGGTCAATTAATAGTCCCAAGTATGTCAAAGCTGGAACCGTGTGATTTCCATTCAATGTAGGAAAGGAAGAGGATCAAAAAGTTTACTAAGATCATGGACTTGACTTGTATTTCATACGACCAAAATTGCTGGAACCCCTTAAGCTTCCTCGTAGGAAAAACTGGTTCATACCACTTGTTAATGATATACCTGATTATATTTGTCACGTATCAATTTGTTTATGTTGTGAAAATGCATTATAATAAGGACCGGAGGCAATGATGTTAAACTAAATGAATGATACATGGTTATATAAAAGATTAATCTACATTTTGATACCAAGTGTTTTAACTATACTAACTAGGGATGTCAATCGTGTCGCGTCGTGTCATTTTCATATCGTATTAATTTCGTGTCGTGTCACTTTCGGTACGTGTCGGGTTCGTGTTAATATTCGTGTTAATAAAAAATTATTTAATTAGACAACAACTCATATAATACTATTTAAAAAATTATAAAATTCTTATTTTCTGTCTATAATACTCCTTAAATAATTATTTTCTATCTACAGTACCCATTAATCGTGTTATTCGTGTCGAACCTTAATTTGACCTATTTATTAGTCGGGTCAACTAATCGTGTTATTTTCGAGTTCGTGTTAACGGATAAAATTGACACCCCTAATATTAACACTCCCTTTAGTTTTAAATCAAAGCATACATAATCATTTGCCTTATAATATTATACAGCTCAATGCGCTACAATAATGTATAAATCTTTATTCAAATACATTTATATTAGTCTCAAAATTTTCACAATCTCACAAAATTGGGAATCGAACTAGCGTGTCTTGCACGCGGGTACCTCACTAGTTGAGTATTCATAGTCATAGATGGATCTCTTGCCAGTTGGTGCTTGGTCCTGAACTACTTAATTATTATTAATATTACAGCGGATAAGCATTGTCTGCCACGAGGGAGTTGGCTCTCTAAAGTATTGATTATTTATTTTCAATATTTTAATTATATTATTTTAATTCCTAAAGTATTGATTATATTTTTATGTGGTCCCTCAAACAGACAACATCTAAATTGTTAATAATTTTTGATCAGAAGCTTATCACGTGATATGTAATTTAGATAGTTCATAATCAAATATGTGTAATTTGAGTAGTTATTTGACTAAAATTTGGTCAAGTATTTTTTAAATTATTTTTTTCCTCATATTTAAATATTAC
This sequence comes from Ilex aquifolium, assembly GCA_951799425.1. Lineage (NCBI taxonomy): Eukaryota > Viridiplantae > Streptophyta > Magnoliopsida > Aquifoliales > Aquifoliaceae > Ilex > Ilex aquifolium. Next base: position 12,289,977 of record OX637408.1, read on the forward strand.
GTGACAAATTTATAATCAAAATCCGTTAACAATTTGGATGTTGTTTTCTTGAAGGACCACATATAAACATATTCAATACTTCACGGACCAAACTGATACAATTGAAATATTATGGACCAAAATAAGATAAATCCTATGCTTTGATACCTCTTGTTCAATTAACCCCTATTTTAATCTGTCTTCAATAGTGTTTATAGGAATGTGTGAGATTCTGGTTTGATTCTAAATCACGTAAATGAAATAAAGAATAATATTTTCGATTATTTATTTTAATTTAAATTCTAAATAATTTTCTGGTAATTCAATTTGCTAAAAGTAAAAAAAATCAAAATTGAGTAACAAAATCCAATTAAAATACAACTTTTTTATTTTTTTTGAAAAGCAAAATCGAGCCACTTGGAGGAAACTTGCACGGTGTGGCTCTAGCCAGTACCATAAGTATAAAGAAATTATTGCACAATTTTAGATAAATTAAATAATAAAAACTTGAATAAACATGATACGAACCTTTCAATATAATCTATATAATAAAGTAGCTAGATTTCTTTGTCTTTAGCTTTTCGCGGCTCAGATCATTTTTAAGTTTTTGATCCAACGATTCTAATTAATCTACATTCATATAGGACTCTACTACATTCCTTTTATCTCTCCTCATCCCCATTCAAACCATTGGAGAGATATATACATCCTTACAAGACTCTACTACATTCTTTTTTATCTCTCCTCATTTCCATTCAAACCATGGGAGAGATTGACTTGGACGGTTATACACACACACACACACATATATATATATAATAAAAATAAAATATATCTAAAATCTATTAAAACTCTAATAATAAGGATTATTTCTAAAAAAAATATAAGTTCATTAACATATGCCGTCATATTTATATATCTATATCTATATATATAATTCAATTTATATAATAAACAGTTCAAACGCATAATTTAAAATTAACAAAATAATAGTACAATAACAAGGATTATCGCTAACAAAGTATAGGTTTATTAACATATGTTTAATAAACGGGTCATATTCGGGTGAGACCTATCAACCCGTTTAAATAAATTTAATATAATAATAAATTATATATATATAAAATAATGAATGAGTAAAGAAAAAAAAAATAAAGAAAACATTTCAAAAAAAAAAAAGCATATCAATAGTAGGAAAGTGAAGTTTTGAGCCTTGAGGCATTGAATTGCATTTTGCCCCTTTTCTTTGAATCCCACATCGACAAGGAGTGGAGAGGGGAGACTTCAGTTACCTATAAAAAGGGTAGTGAACTTCTCATTTTAACCAACATTTGTGGTGTGATTTTCACGTGAGCTGTTGGCTGGAATTCTTTCAATTGAGGAAAGTACAGTTGGAAGCAAATAAATAGAGTGTAAAAATTTATTAAAATAATTTTTTTTTTTAATTTTTTTGTAAATGGGTTAAACGAATCGTGCCTTATTACCTGTTTATTAAATGGTTCGTGTTCGTGTTAAAATTTTTTAAATTTTTTTACCTGTTTACTCAATTATCAGTTTGACGTGATTATGATTAGAATTCGAATTTAGCTGAATTTGATTATCAAGTATAAAGTATATATTTTTGTTTAAACTAAACTTTGCTTGAATTTTACGAATATTCAAAGTTGAAGTCAAAATTGAAATTGATTGTAAAAATAATAAAGAATAATTAAATTATATAGTAAGTGAGAATACGCTATGCTATGAAAAAATCTGTATTTAAATTATATGGGTTAAAATACAAATTTTTAAGTTTATATACAACAAAAAAATTTAGAATTTAAGGTCAATTTCATGTTGGTTTAATCAACAACAAATAATATTAAACACGAAATGAACCTTAAATTGTAAATTAATATATATTTTTGTCAGAAATTGACATTTAATTTTGTTCAATTTATATTCAACTTTGTCAAATTAATATCAAATTAATTTTTATTGTTATCAAATTAATATTAAAATTCATTCAATCAATTTTTTGGGGGTACTAAATTATATCAATTTTTTGGGTACTAAATCAAATCTTATTTTATTTTATTAAATTTTTAATTTTTTTGGGTACTCAAGTTGGAGAAAGGCAATTATAAAAATAATAATTTTTTTGGGATAAAATCATCACTTTACGTTAGCAATATTGAAGGAAGGGAGACAAATGGGTCTCTGTGTAATAAATTTTAAATTTTGGGGATTTCCGTGTTATTTATAAAATATCAGGGGGTGTCTTCATAATATTGTCAAAACTCAGGGGAAGTCGGTATTTTTTTTCCTATTTTTTAATTAGATATTAATTTATTATTATTTTATCATAAAAACTTGAATTATTATATTTTTAATAAAATCAGTTATTAATTAGAAAGGTTTGTTGGTAGCCAAAAACAAAATGTGTGAGAGTATGTTTCTGTGTATATTTATATGTGAAGGATTGAAAATTTGGTAATTAAATTTATAATTTTGTTGTGCCATTTGGGGTTGAATGGTGATAGTGGTGATAAATTCATGAGTTTTATAAATGAGTAAGATTTGGTTGATTTTATTTATCGCTTAACGATTGTGAATTTAATTGTGTTATGTTAGTAATTTTTTTTTTTTTTGCTTGAGATATATATTACATGGAGATAGGGTGGATTGAAAATATGGTGATTAAGTTTATAATTATATTCTATTATTGGATTGAGTGGTGGTAAATGTGATAAATTCTTGAGTCTTATAAATGAGAAAATTTTTATTTATTACTTAAAGATTGTAAATTTCAATGGATTATGTTAATATTTGTTTTTTTTTCGGAGGCATTTGTATATATGGTGTTGTTTTGAAGAGTTGTATATATTTTTACGACAGCTCTATTAATATGGAGGATATGATCGGCGATATATTTCGAGTCATTTTAAAAGAAGAATTTGTATGAATATTTGGCCCATTTTTTTTGAATTTGGACAATTGTGTAAGACTTTTTTGTTTGTTATATAGTGCCTTCAGGCACGGGTAATGACTAGTCTATATAATAAAGTAGTTAGATTTCTTTATCTTTAGTTTTTCGCGGCTCAGATCGTTTTGATCCGATGGTCTAATTAGACTTAAATTCATTTTACAATTCTAAGAATTCCATCTATCATAAAACTCATTGTATTTATCTATCTATCCTATATTCTCTCTCATACTATTATCTTTTTTTTTTGTTTCTCCAGTGTTGGTTTTGTTATTTTTTACTCCATAAAACAAATAAAACAACATCTTATGCAATTATTTATTTCATGAAACTAATTTAAAATTTTTATATATGTGACGATATGTATTTTGTCACTTGATTTTTAATTTGTAAATAACACTTAATATAAATAAAAAAATAGCACATTGCATCAAATAATATTTAACAGGAAGTAAACTTTAGATTGTAAATAAATATATAATTTTATTAAAAAATTGGCATTTAATTTTTTCCAATTTATATTTAACTTTGTCGAATTAATTTTTATTGTTATCAAATTAAATTATAATTCATTTAATCAATTTTTTGGAATTATATCAATTTTTTGGGTACTAAAACAAATAAAATTTTTAATTTTTTTTACTAAATTTGGATAAGGGAAATTGTAAAAATAATATTTTTTTTTGGATGAAATTATCAATTTTCGTTAGCAACATTAAGGAAGGTAGACAGAGGGGGTCTCCGTGTAATGAATTCAAACTTCAGGAGGTCTTCGTGTTATTTATAAAATGTCTGAAAGTACCCGTGTAATATTGTCAAAACTCAAGGGATGTCCATGATTTTTACCCTTTTTTCAATTAAACATTAATTTAATATTATTTTATCTTAAAAAATTAAGCAGCTATTGGTTAGAAGAGTTTGTTTGTTACCAAAAAAGAAATGTGTGTGGGTGTATTTCTGTGTATATTTATATATGGAGGATTGGACATTTAGTGATTAAATTTATAATTATATTGTGTCATTTGGGATTGAATGGTGATAGTGGCGATAAATTCATGAGTTTTATATATAAGTAAGATTTGATTGATTTTATTTATCGCTTAAAGATTGTGAATTTAATTGTGTTCTATTGATATTTTTTTTTTACTTGGGGTATTTATTACATGGGGATAAGGTGGATTGAAAATATGGTCGTTGAGTTTATAATTATATTGTATTATTGGATTGAGTAGTAGTAGAGATCATAAATTCGTGAGTCTTATAAATGAGTAAGATTTTATTTATTGCTTAAAGATTGTAAATTTTAATGGGTTATGTTAGTATTTTTTTAAGAGGCAATTATATATGGTGTTGTTTTGAGAAGTTTTTATATATTTTTATGACAGTTCCATTAATATGGAGGATACGGTCCACGATATATTTCGAGTCATTTTAAAATAAGAATTGATATGAATATTTTAGGCAATTCCTTTTAAATTTGGATAATTATTTAGGATTTTTTTATTTATTGTATAGTGCCTTCAGGCACGGGCAATGACTAGTTTATATATAATACGGACCGATACAAAATGAACTTAATTATGTATAAATAAAAATAAATATAAATTAAACAAATTTTAATACCACTTGAATTCGGTACGACACTTCCCATTGTTAACTCTAGTGTAAGTGTAACCCATTCGAAAATGCGGGGCCCTCGAAATGTTTACCGACGATACGCCCATTCAACCAAGGAGGTTCGTCTTCCACTATAAGATACACACAAACTGCGACAGTGTGTGATCTGCTTTGCCCTTCTCTCTCCTCCGAATCCCTACCTCTCCGGTACTTCCTCAGTTCTTGAAGTCAGTTTGGTTTGAAATGGCAGATGAAATACCTACACGTAAATGGGTGTTCATGGTAACGGCTCAAACGCCCACCAACATAGCAGTGATAAAATACTGGGGGAAGAGAGATGAGACCTTGATTTTGCCCATCAATGATAGCATCAGTGTTACATTAGATCCGGCGCATCTCTGCACCACCACCACTGTTGCTGTGAGTCCCAGCTTTGAGAAGGATCGCATGTGGCTCAATGGCAAGGTAAAATTTGAGTGCGTGTGTGAGAGAGAGAGAGATGGAGAGGGATCCGATGATCAACTTAGAAGGGCAAGCTCAAGCAAGTAGAGTTTAAATTAGTGAAATTTGAGCTACATTATGGGTTGAGATTTGTAAATCCTGTTGGGTCAGTTTCGAAACGGCATATATAGAGAGAGAGGGAGAGATATGATGGAAGTGAAGAGGGTAAGGGTGCTGTGTATGATTTTCTTCTTTTATGAGGGAAATCCATGACTAACTTAAAAGCAGAAAGTATGGCTTACTGTCTCTCAGAATAGCAATTGACTGGAGTTACTTTCTACGAAGAATTTCCAGACGAAGAACGTTTTATAACTACCATTCTTACCTGAATTAACCATGATGATTGTGTTTGATGCTCAAGTAGAGTTTTCTGTCTAGTTGGTTGCAACTAGTAAAGGCATTTCACCTACAAAAACTATGAGTTCTATCTGTGAAACCAACGAAAAAAACAGAAGAGAAAAATAACAAATATATGGCTGAAGTGGTTTACAATTCCAAAAATGATAAGCTCAGGTAGACTATTCTAGAATGGTTGTGATAGCTTTGGTTGAAAAATAAAAGAGAGAAAGAAAACAAAATATGAGTTTTAGATCTTTGTATTAAGCAGAGTTGAGTGGAGGGTTTTGTTTCTTTAGGTTATACAATGGAAGACATATGTACAAGATTCTTATTTTTTTAAATTCTGAGTTGATTCCTAGTTTTCCTTTTTTGATTTTGCTGGTCAATATAGGAGATATCCCTTTCTGGAGATAGATACCAAAACTGTTTGAGGGAGATTCGCTCACGTGCTAGCGATGTTGAGGATGAGAAGAAAGGTATCAAGATCACAAAAAAGGATTGGGAGAAACTGTATTTACACATTGATTCTCATAACAATTTCCCAACTGCTGCTGGTTTGGCTTCCTCAGCTGCCGGTTTTGCTTGCCTTGGTAACTTTCCCTTCTTCTTTGTTTTACTGGTTATATAGTTTGTCAGATTGGGTTTTGTTCTGAATATCCTCCTTGTGAGAGTTGCTCACTTTATATAGAAATTGTCGGGCTAATTACAAGGCTGAGAATCAGCCATTACATCAGACTATGCAAGGTAAGAATAAACGCCTATCAATTATATGCCTATATACAAGATACTCTTCTATATATAGCTAGACTAAATAAGGTAGCATATATGCTGCCTTAATAGACTAGGCCAGCTGTTAATTCTGCTAACATCCCCCCTCAAATTGATGCTGGGCGATCGAGAAACATCAATTTGTCAATTAGGAACTGATGGCGAGGACTAGAGAGAGCCTTGGTGAAGACATCAGCAGTTTGGTGTTCAGTGGAAATGTGTGGAAGAGTAATCTCCTGGCGAGAAAAGGCTTCACGAATGGAATGACAATCCACTAAAATATGTTTGGTGCGCTCATGAAAAATGGGATTGGCAGCAATATGAATAGCACTAGTATTATCAGCATGAAGAGGAGTAGGAGTAAGTTGTGGAACACTAAGTTCGCCTAACAACCCTCAAAGCCATACAATTTCAGAACAGGCAGACGACATAGCCCGATATTCAGACTCGGTGGATGACTTTGAGACACGAGTCTGCATCTTACTTTTCCAAGAAATGAGTGCATCGCCAAGAAACATACACCAACCCGTAACAGAACGACGTGTATCTGCACAACCAGCCCAGTTGGCATCACTAAAACCCTCCAACTGTAAAGAATTCCCTGAAGGAAAATACAAGCCGCGACCAGATGTCCCTTTTAGATATCGAAGAAGACGACGAACAGCGGCCAAATGTGTCTGGCACGGAGCCTGCATAAACTGACTGACCTGCTGAACAACAAACGAGATATCAGGTCGAGTAATGGTCAAATAATTCAAACTGTCCACCAGCTGCCGATACATCGAAGGATCAGATAAAGGATCACCACCAGATTGATGCAGCTTCAAATTGACCTCTGATGGGTCAAGCCCAAATGGCCCAATCTATATAAAAAGCCCAAATCCCCATTTGAGGAGCCCAACTTCATTTAAGATCCACCAAGCCCAATCAGGCTCCATGCTTAGCCACGTCATCAAGGGGAGAGCAGAGGAGCATCACCTGCACAGCGGAAGGAAATGGTCCACCCTCACCTTATCTTTGACCGCATCTCATGGAAGCTCCTCAACCACCTCGCCCGTTGAGGATAAGTCGTGAGCTCCACCGAAATGCTTGCTAAGTTGCTGAAGAGTAGCCCAACCTGTTATGGGACCCCCTATAAATTGCACACCCCACCAACACTTAGGGGGGACACTTACCTGAGCACGACTCTCCCTCTTCTCTCTCAAAGCTTGTAAACTCTGCTCCCCGCTCCCTTGAGTTAATAAAAGCTCCCCGGCAACCAAAGCCATTCAAGAGTGGACGTAGGTCACGTTGACCGAACCACTATAAATTCTGCTTTTTCCTATTCCCTACTATTTTACTGCATTTATTAATTACACTTAACAGGTGGTGTGCAAAACCATTTTTGTGCATCATCAACCTCCATAGGTGTAAGAACCGAATTACCATCTTGAAGTCCTGCTAACGAAAGAAGTTCTTGGGTATACTTATGCTGATGTAAGAGCGTGCCATTCGGACAATGTTGAACCTCAAGGCCAAGAAAATACTGCAATGGACCAAGATCTTTCATATGAAACGAAGATTTGAGGCGCTGTTGGAGCTGCTCAATTAACTGGAGATCAGATCCAGTAATCCCAATATCATCGACATACACAAGAAGTATAACGATCCCAAGGTCAGTCTTGCGAAAGAAGAGAGATGAGTCATACTGACTTTGATTAAAAGTGAAATCCAGTAGAGGAGTACGAAACTTCTCAAACCATGCCCGTGGTGCTTGCTTCAAACCATAGAGAGATCGCTTCAAGCGACAAACCTCAACCGAAGAGGAAGGAAACAAGCCAGGAGGAGGAGACATAAATATTTCTTCCTTCAGATCACCATGTAAAAATGCATTCTTCACATCCATCTGGTGAAGCGACCATCCTTTCGAAACAGCAATGGCCATAACAGTGCGGACAGTAGTCATTTTGGCCACGGGAGCAAATGTTTCTTCATAATCAAGCCCATACTCCTGCCGATTCCCGAGTGCCACCAGACGAGCTTTATGCCTTTCGATAGAGCCATCAGCACGTAGCTTAATGGTGTAGACCCATTTGCACCCAATAAGCTTAACTCCAGCACGACAAGGGACGATGTCCCAAGTGTGATTGTCCTGAAGAGCCTGAAGTTCGTCATGCATAGCTTGGCGCCAACACTTGAGTAGAAGCCTGAGAATAAGACTTAGGCATAGAAGTAGTATCAAGAGTAGCCTGAAGGGCAGAAGAGGAAAAATCATACCAATTCGGGGGTCGGGGAACCCTAGTAGACCGACGTGGCTCATGCAAGACAGGATCAGGTGGCAGTTCAGAGGAAGGAAGAGGTAGTGGGCGACGTCGCTGATACACAATACCTTGCTTAAAACGAGAAGGAGTACTAGACACATCATCAAAAGCAGGAAGGGAAATAAAGGAAGGAACAAGATTAGTACGAGACAAAGAAATATTGATTTTCAAAAAAAAATCACATTGCGAGAAATACGAAGCTTGTTAGCATCCGCATCATAACACACAAACCCTTTATGAGAGTTACTATAGCCAAGAAAAGCACACTGAACAGATTGAGTAGCAAGCTTGTGACGTTCAATGGGAGGTAAGTGAACAAAACAAATACAACCAAAAACATGCAGAGAATTATAATCAGGAGGAACACCAAACAAACGAGAATATGGAGAATCAAGATGCAAGGTAGAAGAAGGCAGACGATTAATCAAATATACAGCCGTAAATAATGCTTCTACCCAAAATCGAGGAGGGACAGAAGATTCAAGCATCAATGTACGAACAACATCTAAAAGATGTCCATTCTTACACTCGGCGACGCCATTATGTTGAGGGGTGTAAGGACACGAACGTTGAGAGAGAATACCCTTGTGTTGTAGAAAAGATTGAAAAGCATGAGACATGTATTCTCCCCCAGAATCTGAGCGTAGGATCTTAATACAGGTAGAAAATTGGGTTTCTACATAGGCAACAAAAGTTTTGAAGGTTGAAAACACATCAGATTTAGAACGAAGAAAATAAACCCACGTGAAACGACTGTAATCGTCAATAAATGTCACAAAATACCTGTGTTGAGCATGAGAAAGACCAGGACTCATACCCCAAACATCAGAATGAATAATTTCAAAACATGTAGAAGCACGACTACCCTACAAAGGAAAAGGTAAATATTTGCTTTTTCCAAGTTTACAAGAAGCACAATCAAAAGACAAGGAAGAAAACTCATTTGTATTACTCAAATAACCATGTTTCATAAGATGTGTCAAAATTACAGAATTGGGATGACCCAACTTCTTATGCCAAAAATGGCTGTTATTATTAGTAATAGCAGAACAACCAACATAAATTGAACGAGGAACGGAAAACGACTGAAGAGGAAAAAGACGTCCCACTTTAGGCCCCTTCGCTATCTCCTGTCTTGACGCTTGATCCTGCACACGACAACCAGAATGATCAAAATGAAGAGAACAATTTTCTTCTACTAATTGTCCAACAGAAATGAGATTGGCAGATAAATCAGGAGATACGAAAACATTAGTAAATGAAGACCCCAGGTTTCCAACTGCAGTAATAGGAAGAGTACTTGCATCTGCGATCTGAATATGCTGCTCACCATCATACTTACGAGCATCGTGTAAAGCTGTCGGATTGCCAGTCATGTGATTGGAAGCCGCAGAGTCAATTAACCAAGGAGAAGTGAGGAGATGTTTCTTACCTTGGAGACCAAGAGCAGAAAGTGCGGAAATAACCATTTGTTGAACCTTCTCGGGAGTAATGTGGGAAGAAGAACCCGGAACAGCGGGCAAAGCGGAAGATGTAGGCACAAAAGGGGACTGAACAGCAGTATGAAAAGCAGGAGCGGATCGATTCTGAGGGCGTACACGACAATTCTTAATGATATGACCCTCCTTCTTGCAATAATTGCAGAATTTCTTGCTGCAATGTTTTGCAATGTGCCCAATTTCCTTGCAACTATAACATTGTAGCGGAGATCTGGATCGTCCTCTACCTTGAGCAGCATAGGCCACATTAACCATCTCAGAACCACCATCGTCTTGAGCAAGACCAAGCTGTGAGGCGAGACGTTGTTCTTTACGCAAGAGTTCACCCAAGCAAACCTCCAAATATGGGACAGGTGTGTGATTGATTAACCCAGCTTGTGCACTTTCAAACTCGGGTCGGAGCTTTATCAAGAATTGATCCCGCTGGCTCTCAGAGTGAACCGCTTGTAGTGCTGCTAAAGCTTCTTTGGGAACCTGAGAATGCACCAACCCAGAATAATCACTCCATAAATTAATAAAACCGGAATAAAATTGCTCAATAGAGAGGTTCCCCTGGCGATAGTTGCCGATGTCTAACTCCAATTGAAACTTTCGGGCATAATTATCTTGATAATAAATTCGCCGAAGGTAATCCCACATCGTCTTAACAGTAGTGAACCCACGAAGATTGTTGACCATATGAGGTTCAACAGAGCTGAGTAGCCAGGAAGTAATTTTGGCATCCCTGCTTTCCCATGAACTAAGTTCCTTGGGATCAGTTGGAGCCTCAGAAGACCCATCCAAATGACCCCATAACTCATTCCCTTTCACAAACATCCTGAACTGGAATTCCCAACTGGCATAGTTCTTGCCATTAAAGCGAATAATAGAATTTTCTCCAGACATAATAACCACCAGGAAAAAAAAATTGACAGAGCAGAGAAATCACAACAGTTACTGGAACAAGAATTGCGACAGCCCAACAACACCAAAATAAATTGTCGATAGTCACACACCCAAACCAGAATTGCAACAAAATTATAAGCAGAAAAATAAACCTGATTCACCAGAAATACCCCTCCAGGATCTGTCGACAGCCACCAAGAATTAGTATACAATATAGAATAAACGCCTATCAATTATATGCCTATATACAATATACTCTTCTATATATAGCTAGACTAAATAAGGTAGCATATATGCTGCCTTAATAGACTAGGCCAGTACATATCCAGCTGTTAATTCTGCTAACATAGTTCATGCTTGAATGTCCAATTGTGGTAAGACCCTAGGAGACAATAAGCATTAGATGAAATTTGTCCATTAAAATAATATTTAGAAATTGATGCTTATTGTCTTTTGTTCAAAGTAGGAGTCGATAGACATTACCTGTCATACGGGATATCAGCCAAAATAAATGAAGATGTCTTATTGATTTCTTGTGTCAATTTATGTGTGTGTGCCCTTGAGGCACAGTCGTTCTTGATGTCATTTTGGAATAGACATTGTTGGCCTTGTTAGGCTTGTTTAGGCAACCCAGTGGATTAGGCTCCCGCTCCCTCTCTATGGGTCTTAGGAGGTAAGATGGAGATAGACTTATCCCTGCATCCAGAAGGAGGAACCATAATGTCTAGGTCACGTTGGAGTATCCTTATCGGGGTGCTTGTCTGCACCTTAATATGAGTTGCAGTGAATTCAAAAGTAATAACCTGAGTCTTTCTATCATTTCAAATGTCAAGAAAGAAGTACAATAAAAAGATGGTTTTCTTATAGTCAGTGTTGGAGCCACAAAAGTAATCTTGGGTGGGCACTATAACAAGCTTTAGTTTTTTTTTGGCCAAGATGATACATTTATATTTGTTAAAATTATTCTCGGTACAAACTAAAACCAATCAATATAATGGGGCCAAAAATTGGTATACAATGCATACAAAAAATATATTTTAATATTGTACTAAAAATAAGGTTAATTATAGTCATTTTCAATTAAAAATGTTGTATGATAATTTCATTATAAATACCATCGAGAATGTCTTTCTTTACATATACTATCATACTATCAGTCATCCATTTAGTTACATAATCGAATTTTTATAAATCCCTATGGTTAAAAATGATTTCTTTGTAATGAAAATTACAATTAATAAAATCAACGTCAAAGTCATAAATATGTAAACTAATGGATATAACATGTGTTTTTTAGTCTTGAATTTTTTTTTAGGAAGTACACCAATCCTAATGTGTATGAAAAGTGTGTGAAAGTTAATAGTTATTTAGTTATGACTTTATTTGAATGGACATATCAAAAAGAAATAATAGGGTGGGCCTAATGAGATATGTTTAAAAATTTAAAAAACATACATAGATAATGTTAAGAATTTTTTTTTTGAGGTGAGCATGTACCCCCCCCAAAATGCCAATTGTGGCTCCGCCGCTGCATACAGTGACAAAAGAAAGAAGCAACAGAATTAACCTCTAGTGCTATTACAAAGGTTGTATTTTCCTTTTCTGATACCATACCTAGTTAGGTTATAACATCATTATTTTTCCCTTACGTGGGTTCCCATGCCTGGTGGCCTGCAACAGAGATGCATGTTGCTTTGGGTTTAATACTGTTAATCAAGGTACCGTGGAAGAAACTTATTGTGATTGGGCAAAGTGAAGGTGCAACCTAGGAGGGGGTGAATAGTTTTTTTTTTCTTTCTTTTTATGGTTTTTGGAATCAACAACTTTTAAGTTTGAACTTATTTAAACCTTAAACCTAAGAGTCTAAAACCAATGTCAAGAACAAGCACACAAAGGTTTCTGGTGGTTCATCACTTTCCAATGGGCGTACATCCACTTCTGGTGACTCCCCTGGCACCAAATGTCCACCAATTAGTGCAAAATGCCACCTGTTTGTTTTGGCTCTTATCTTTACTGCTAGCCCTGGTGATTAATATTGATATATCCTATTTAAGCATTCGGCATAGTATAACTGGTATTTATATTGTTGTTTTCAGTTTTTGCCCTTGCAAAGCTAATGAATGTGAAAGAAGACCAAGGGAAACTTTCTGCTATAGCAAGGTACTGATTTATGCTTCATCTGCATGATATGCCTCATCTTCTTTTTAACAATTTGATGTTATTTTGAGCACGTAAGCTCTGTTTACTGCTTGCGTGGCTAATTTCAATTCAACTGGCAATTATATGTGTATTGTGTTTATAACTTGTATATTTCTTTTTCACACAGGGCAGATGTTGTTTTTCTTTTTGTTTCTTTTTATCTCTATAGTTGCCCTGAATATTAGGGTTCAAAAATGCAAGAAAATAGTGAAGGTGAAATTTCAGAAGTTGTATTTATTTATATGCAGGCAAGGTTCAGGCAGTGCTTGTTGTAGTTTGTATGGTGGATTTGTCAAGTGGAATATGGGAAAAGTAAATTTCTGAGGTTTATCTTTGGTGGCATATGTGTAGAGAGTATGTTATTCTTCTGAGTTATTACTCTAATTCTTTTTACCTTGTTTTGTCAAGGCTGAGGATGGAAGTGATAGTATTGCAGTTCAACTTGCAGATGAGAAGCACTGGGATGATCTTGTTATTGTTATCGCTGTGGTATGTGCCTTGAATCACAGTGGAAATCTCCTGTAATAAAGTCTGTAGTAGCTGTTTTTGAGCAGTGGAGATCACGGTCAGTCAGTTGGTCACAATGCATATTGTATGGGTGTTTATGCAAGCCCTAACCCCATCTCCAAACAAATTGTTTTGGCACTGGCATCCCATCTTTAGGTTGCCATTGTTTGAAGTATTACCTTTTAATTGTATTGAAAGTCCTATGAGAAGGGCTTTCTATAGAGAAATTCATTGTTTTCTTTCCGCATCATTTATTCATTATCTCAAGAGACATTTTAATTATTATTTTCTTTCTTTAACCTATATGAAATATACATTATGGGAAAACTTTCCTGATATTATTTTTTTTTTCATTTTGTACATGCACCATATTTTGAGATTTGTACTTATGACAGCATGATATTCACATCATATCTGTGGTCTATGTGTATGATGTCTGTTTTTCTTTATTCTTTCTTTTAGTTTTTCCACTAACACCCCTAATGTTTACTGCAATGGAATTAAATCATGTTGTTTGCTGTTAAAGAGTTCTGTAAGAATACAATTCTGTTTACTGGATTTAGGTTATTATGATTCTTGTGTTCTGTTGCTGGCATGGACTGTGTTTCTCAAATATATTGATGCAATAGGTTAGCAACTATATAATACACTTGATTATGTTACTCTCTGCATTTCCAGAGTAATTTGTGATGTGTATACTGATTCGACTTGTTTTCTATCATACACCCAAGTATAAGTGGTCAAATTATAGTTTTCTCGGTTTATGATGCTCTTCCATCAGCAATGCGACAATTTGTTGAAATGATGGCCCAAGGAGAATTTATGAGTAAAAATCATGAAGAAGCATTTCAATTTTTTGATACTATTTCTGAGAGTTCCCAGATGTGAGACTCGACTTCTTCAAATATTATTGAAACTAAGCCATCTATGTCTGAAAGATGAAAATATGTATTAAAAGAAGATGATGATTTAAGAGCTAAAATGGCTAGCGTATCTCGAAAAGAATTTATACTCTTTTAAGCTCAATCATGGCTGACTAAGGATATAATTTTGTAAAAAAAATGGTCAAGGCTCAAAAATTAATCAAAAATGGTCTAAGATCATTTTTCAGAAATTATGCATCTGCATAATTTCTAAATAAAAGAATTTTAAGGATAATGCTAATAATATAATCTAATAAGTGCTAATCAAAACAAAATTATTGTCCCTTAATTGATGGATGGTTATATGCATAATATATGATATCTTAATATGAACTTCATGCATGATATAGTGATGTACGTAATTGGGTTAATTTACACTTTGATCCCTGCTGATTTCAAGCTTTGACAGATTGTGCCTTGTAATTTCTAGCAATTCCGCTTGAAACTCTGAAATTTCAAACAAAATATATATAAAACCCTAGCTTACGCACAAACCCTAATTTACAGTTTTTAACTGATTTATCTTACAAAAATTACTTATTTAACTATTTTAATTTACATACTAATTAGGGTTAATCATATCCGTCGGTTCTTCAAAATTAGTAATTGCTGTGTCCTGTTTCTTCTGCACCCCTCTAATTTTATGTTTGACTGTCATAGTTGTGTTAATTTCAGGTAAGTTCACGACAGAAGGAAACAAGTAGCACCACAGGAATGCGCGAGAGTGTCGAGACAAGTATGCTTATACAACATAGAGCGGAGGTACTAAGACTTTAGTCATATCAATGTCTTCACAAGATTTTTCCTTAAAGCAATGCATTACGATTTTCATGGGGTATTTTTAATGTGGACAGTTTTCTTAGTTATGGTCTTTGGAGTGCTCTTTGAATGATGGGCTTTTGATACATTTCTTTATCTTTTTATCATTCATCTTTTTTTTCATTCTTCTTTTGGGCTGTCACAGGAAGTTGTACCAGAACGCATAATTCAAATGGAAGAAGCCATAAAAAATTGTGATTTTCCCTCTTTTGCGCGTCTGACTTGTGCCGACAGTAATCAGTTTCATGCTGTCTGCCTGGATACATGCCCCCCTATCTTCTACATGAATGACACGTCCCATAGGCAAGCCCTTGTTTCTCTCTTTTTCTATGCTCATCTTGACAGTGGCATTGTGTCATTTTCTAGCTGTTTTTCGTATTACCATTGTTTAAATGGGAGTTCTAATCTAACACCGTGATGACTTTTCAGGATAATTAGCTGTGTTGAGAAATGGAATCGTTCTGAAGGAACACCTCAGGTTAGTTTTCTCTGGCTAAATTATTTGGGAATTTACTGCATTTATTTGATAGCGCTACATGCAGATCTAATTCTTTAGAAACATAATCTCTAATGGTTGCAAGATTTGAATGTATACTCCTGTACAAATAGTTTTGCATAAAAGGTTGGTTTTGGGCAATAGTTATGTTCTATACTTGAAGCGCGGAAGTGATGTGCTTAGTGTAATGATAATGCTGGTTCAAAATGCAAACATGCAGAGTGAAACACTAGTTATTCTAATTTAAATGTGAGATTCATTTAAATGAAGAGAGACAAACCAATCCGTTAGACTGGTTTAGCTGGCGACTGGTTCTTCCCATTGCAGACGCCTTCTCTTCTTTTTGGTCCATATTCTTCACAGTACAAGTGGTCGTGGAGAGAGAATCCCAAGAATTCACTCTGAATTTGTTGATGACTAGT
The DNA here is from genome assembly GCA_951799425.1 of Ilex aquifolium. NCBI lineage: Eukaryota > Viridiplantae > Streptophyta > Magnoliopsida > Aquifoliales > Aquifoliaceae > Ilex > Ilex aquifolium. Next base: position 12,306,196 of record OX637408.1, read on the forward strand.
TTTGAACTTTTGAGGATGTAAATGCATTGATGTTGCAGTGGAGAATGGTGCAGTAAAACCTGGTTTGGATAAAGTGTTTTGGCAGAGGCGGCGTAGGATAGTAGATATGGGTGAAAGAGTGAAAAAGTTCTCTGTCCAACTTGTCTTTGTCTGGGATATGGGAAGGGAAGAAGATGGCAGGAAAAAATTGGTGGGTTTTGGAGATCTTAGTTCACAGTTGGAAGAGTAGTTTTTGGGCTAATTTGGAATTTGAAGAAACAGGCCGAAATGGACCTCAAAGCCAAGAGGTTACTACCATTATGTGTGTATTTATACTGAACATGAATTATGCGACTGGATTCAGAAGAAGAGAGAGAGGGGCTGGGGGAAGGGTACTTGATAGATTTTACCAGTGCCATTTATAGTGTGAGTGGTGCACTTTGGAGCTCAAACACTTTGGAAGTCGCACTCAAGTTTATGGACCGCACACACACACAGACACACACATATATAAATTGCACAGAGCAACAAAAGCCAACTGAACCTAACTCAGTTGGCCACACTTGATTCTCTCTAGATTTTGCCAACCAAGAGGTCAAGGTATCTTTGCCAAAGGTAAAGCTTGATTTTTTCTGCCCCCTTCTTTACGGGATGTATTGTAGTAGTAAAGTAAATTGTTCATTGAAATAGTGATTTACCGATGTACATAAAACTAAAAAAAGTATTTGAGCTTCAAATTTGTTCTTCAAATATGGTCAAAATTGTTAGTAGTATGCCCTAAGATCAATAGCACAAATGATATTATGGTTGTACTGACAATGTTCATTCTTTAATTAAATAGAATGACAAGTTTATTTATCATGTTGTTTATTTCATTTTAAAATACATGATAAAGTCCATAAAGTATAAGTTAAGAAGATATTTTCTCAAGGTGTCGAGGAAAAGAGACTTATACTTTTTAGTACTATGTAATCCGGTTAGATTAGCATATATTATGCTTGCTCATATTTAATATGAGACGGCTTGTCCAAGTTAGTAGTGTAGGGATACTAAGATAGTTTTATGGGTGCTTGTTAGAGAACAAGTACACTGAACATGGCCATTGACTAACATAGGATTTTCATATGAAGTTTTACATACTGATCAATGTTAAATCCTAAATTACAGTTATGCAAATTATCCTTATACCTAAGGCACCATGGCTGTCTTTTGCATAGACTCCTATATTTTAACTATACAATATATTCATATACTAACCATGTATCGTTGGGCATAGTCAAATATGTATGGAGATTTATAAGTATACAATATAGAATCTATCACCCTTAGTAAGAAAAGGAGAATGTCTTATTGATCTCAACGAGTCCTTGGCCAAGTCAGAATGACAATTAGAAAAAAGTTTTCAATTGATCATTAGGAGTCATAATACTAAGATCGAACACATAAGATTGAGTTGGAGGTTTAATAGTAATTCAATTGGGACATTGTGTGATAGAAATATTGAATTGCATGACAATTGTAGCTGAATGAGTTCTTTACCTACTTTGTTCTATTTGGGGGTTGATCATGATATGTTGTTAGGTGTCACTCATGATTAGTAGAAACTCGAGGAACGAAATTAATAAAAATATTGACAGAAATGAGAATGTTATGATAGATGTGTGGTAAAACTAAAAAAGATAAAATTAGGAATGAACATATCTGAGAAAAAGTAGAGATAGCACAAATAGAAAATAAGTTGGGGAGAATCGACTTAAGTGGTTTGGACATATTTATAGATGGCCTCCTATGACATCAGTGAGAAATAGTGATATGATAGCTATTGAAGGTAACGTAAAAGTAGAGGAAAACCAAAATTAACTTTAAATGAAATCGTAAAGAAAGATATGATAACTTATGGTTTAACTGAAAACATTGCCCTTGATAGAGCTCAATGGCAGAACATGATTTATGTAGCTGACTCTAAAAACGTTGAGACAAGACTTTGTTGAGTTGAGTTGAGTTGAGTTGTTCCTCATAAAGGGAGAATTAGAAGAGTTAATTCAAATTAAATTAGAAAGAGTTCTAATTTGAGATGTTACTTGAAGTTAGTATGGAATGCCTACAATCAGGTATGCTTGAACCTATAGAGTCACAGAATTGATTAGAAGCTTAAGGATAAAAGAGAAGAAATCAATTAAGGGTTAATTGGGGGTGAAAACTTAATTAAGAGTTAATTAAGGGTTTTATTACAATTAATGGTTAATAAAGGAGTCATTATGTATTATGGGATAATTGCAATCAAACCAAGACTAGGATTCAGGTCATCTAAAGCTCTATAAATACCCTCATAGAGGAGGTGAATGAATGAGATATACATACTCTTGCTAGCACAAGAAAATTCACCCATTTCTCCCTTACTCTCTAATAGTTCACCAAAGATTTGAGGTAGATCCTTCAAGTTTGTCAGTTTGTGTGGATACTGATAAATGTCAAATAATTGTGAGACTTGGGGGTAAAGATCAAATTTAAATTTGAAGATTCAGGATTGTTTGAGAAAGTTAGAGATCATTAAAAGCGTGCTTCAAAAGGCAACCCTTAATCTCCGCTATAGATCGAGGGTTTTTCGGTTCATATTAAACATTGATAGATCTTGAAATGAGGAATCAATTTTATTCTTTAAAATTTTGCTGCGTTTTTTATATGATTCCTTACAAAATATCTGCAGCGGTGCTTTTCTCAATTTGCCTTATGCCGGTAACCCCAAAGGGATTGACTGATATTAAGAATTTTGACAGGTGGCTTATACTTTTGATGCGGGGCCAAATGCAGTTCTAATTGCACGTAACCGAAAGGTTGCTGCCCTTTTGCTCCAGAGGCTGCTTTTTCACTTTCCTCCACCAGCAGATAGTGATTTAAAAAGGTACTACGCTGACAGAAAATTTTATAGGTTAAGTTACACTTTTTAGTTTACACTCACCTCAATTTAGCCCTTCAACTTTCAATTTTTTCCTGTAAATGTTAACATAGTGTCAATTAAGTCCAATCAATGACCTCTGTTAAAAAGTTGACCAAAAATGCCATGCGATGCAAATGTGATTTTTTCTGTCCAAGACTTAACTGCCATCATCAATCAATTGGATTTGAGTTCAAAATTGGAGGATGAAATTGAGTGAGAGTTGAGTGACTATAGTGAGAATCGCCATAAACTACGAGGTTCGAAAGTATATTTAAAACAAATCTCTGGTTCTAAAGTGTATTTAAAACAATTATATATATGCAATTTGATATCTGATTTCACTTTGTTAAATGATGAAAAACATGTCCAATCGAATTAAGTACAGAGTTAAATAGGTTTGCATCAGTCTGGTATTACCTTGGATGAATTCTCTAATAGTTCATGCCTGTCTTTTCTTTGCTCTAGTTATGTTCTTGGTGACAAGTCTATACTACAAGATGTTGGGGTTCAGGACGTGAAGGATGTGGAAGCTTTGCCCCCTCCTCCAGAAATTAAGGATAACACCCAGGCCCAGAAATATGAGGGAGACGTTAGTTACTTTATCTGCACAAGACCCGGGAGAGGTCCTGTTCTACTACCTGATGAAAGTCAAGCTCTTCTTTGCCTTGAAACTGGAATGCCCAAATAAAGGCGGCATTTTTTAGGGACTGGCTGCATTTGATGTGTTCCCTTCGAGGCTGACTCAGAATTGTGAGAGCCTTGAGTATTGTGTTCAGATGGTCTCTGACAGTGTACTGAACGATGCTGTGAAATGATTCTATCAACCATTTCTTACAAATTTGCAGCTTGAGTTTCATTTCTCTGGTACCTGTAATTTAGAATTCGTCAATTACCTCGTGAATGCTTATGTATTCACGTAGTCATGAGTGAGTTCAACATGGTAATGAATCAGTTTTCCTCCCTGAATCAATCATTGTTTCCTGTTTTTTGAGTTTTTTTTGAACTTGCAAGAGCCATTGTCACAAGACATCCAATCGGGGGTTTTAAGCTATATTTTGTGTACTGAGATGGTATGCTTGAGCATATTATACTGTGCGGAGTTGTTGTTTGTGGTTTTGTATGCTTTAAAGAAGGCAGCATATAGGCTCGAAAGAGTTCTGAAAAAGAAGCATTTGTTCAGGGGTTGCATTAGGATTCAAGAGTGCATAGCCTCATGAAGCATCTACATTCTGCAGATTGTACAGCTTCTTGGAAATGGTCACTTGTGATCAGCACATCAGTAGTGGATGGAAATTGTTCACTTATGATTAGCACATACAAAGTTATAATTCGCCTGGGCATGTATAAGCTTGTGTGTAACTATTTTCTGTTCAGCATGGATGTCTGCACAGTGATTGAAGCCGCTTCCAATACAGATCAACCTTTGAAATCACGGGTAAGAGCTTTTAGTCCCTTCATATCTGAACCCTTCAGAGTATAATTGAGGACAGGTCTTTTAGTTTCAGCATCTGTTCTGATCTCCGACGTACTTAAATCCAGGCAATCTACAATTAACCGTTAAGTCTCGATCATGTTCTTTAAATAGCTTTGTGTGCTTTTTCTTTGCACATAAAAGGTATTGAGTTTAGAGGTAGTTTTGTTTTTCAAAACAGAGTTTGCAGTTGACCGTCTATATAGGTGTGGTATTCAGGGAGCCCAAGAGTTACAGAAAGATTCTTGCCCACAAATCCCATGTAAGAATCAAATTCTGCATTATCGTTGGTGGCTGCGGCTGGGCGGCAAGTAGGTAACCATGACATTCCAGAAATGACTGTATCGAGGTCGGTACTATATTGAAAGTTACGACTTTACTCAATAGGGGCTAATTATATAACTCAATTGTAATCACATTACGACCTTAAAAAGTCAGTTACAACTCAATTGAATTCAGGTCATAACTCAAAAAAGTTCAAATCGATCCTAAAATGTTAGGATGGGTAAGTTTCATTTTAAAAAAATTGAATTATAACTCATTTGAGTCAATTTCATCTAATTAAATCGTAACTCTCAAATAACCTGATCTTATTGTTGTCTTTACCCCATATTTTATAGCATTTATACAAAGAAAATACATTTGGTTAGTTGCCATACTAGTGACATTTGTGTGATGCACGATATTTTCAATCTTTTCCGTCACAATTTTATCATTCCTATTGCCACAGCCACAACCACCCCACCCTCACCTCTAATAGCTACATCTCATCCCACTCCGACCCCGACCCTAGTGTTTTTGTGAAAATACCAATTACTATGCTAAATTAAGGAGGATGAAATAAAGTAGTTTTGTGGGAGTAGTTACATAAGCCATACAAAATGATTTAATTGGATGAGATCAATACATTGTTATAAAATAATTTAAAATTAAATAATTTAAAATTAAAAAATCTAATACTCGATGAGGGAAAGTTTTATAAGCACCTTTTCTCCTAAATTGATTGTTATAGACTTATAGTATGTAGTAAATATAGATTTAGAGGAGAGAGGGTGTGTATGATAGAGAGACAGAAAAAAGAGAGATGATGGGAGAGAAACTTAGGACACTTAAGAAATTTTAAGAATTAATTATTCAAAAAAGGCCAATAATATAAAGTTAAAGCAAATTTGACAATTTAAAAAATAAAAAATTCAAGAAAATTGGTATAGGGTTTTGGAACTCATCCATGCAGCTTGTGTGCGGCTCTCCTGCCGACCATATGCTCGGCACGACTGAGATGTTAAGCTCAGCAGCTGGAGAAGCCAAGCTCATAGGTAACAGATGGTACCAATGTTAGCAGACTTCAAAAGCTGGGGAATCACTTGGGGCCAGATTCATTCGATATATTAGGCATCAAAGCACTCGAGGCAATCTATAAACCCAAGTCTAAGGATCAAAATTTCATGTCGTGTCTATCGTGACAACCATATGCTTCAGTTTTCATGGAAAGGGAAACAAATCATTGTTTGAAGATTAAAATTCTTATGATTGGAGGTGTTTCGGAATGTGACCTTCAATGTTTTGGTTATTAATTTCGTAAGCTTTCTCCATCTCAATCCTGTTCTCAAAATATTTTTGTAACATTCCAAAGTCGAAATTGCGCGCTGAAAGAGATTTTGATACTTGGCAAATTCTGAAAATTAATTCCAAGCAAACAACATTTGAACAATTTGTGTTCTATACATGCTATTCTATTACAACATCCACAGTAATAGTTCCATGTCTAGCATGAAATGTGGAGAGAGAGAGAGAGAGAGAGAGAGAGAGAGAGAGAGAGAGCATGGGAAACAGAATGTTCACCTAATTATGCCTGCAGTAGGCTACTTCTCCCCAAGTAGCAGTGCCCTTAAGATAGCCTCACCCATACCATCAGCGTATGGAAACAGATGTCCTGCACCCGCTATTTCATAGAAGTGTATCCATGGAAGTCTTTCAGCAATGTAGCATTGCAGTGTAACAGGCACCAAGCCATCTTTGTCCCCTTGCCACAAATGCACGGACCCTTCACTGTCGCGGAAAGGGTTCTTGAGATCCATTCCCCGACCACTAAAACCAATCATCATGTCCCGGAAGCAGGCCTCATGTTGTCCTTCAAGTGTTACGGATTCCTGTTTATCCAAAGTGTGGAAATTCTGAATTGAACCAATTCAAAAATGAAGGTTTACTTAACAAGTTTTAACAAATCTCTGTTGGATTATTTCATGTTTATCAGAAGTGTGGAAATTCTGAATTGAACCAATTCAAAAATGAAGGTTTACTTGACAAGTTTTGGCAAATCTCTGTCGGTAATACCTTGGTCAACATCGAAAGAAGAGAGGTTTATGTGTGGCTATTATATAGAAGCAATCCGTATGCTACATTGTGCGCAGAGTCACATTGACACTTCAAGCGCACTTAGCACATCGCACATATGCATAAGTCACACATTTGCACAAGCCATGTGGGCGTGGGAGCAGTTTTGAACTGTCATATGTGCCAAAAGGTTGTGATGGTTCTTTTTGACTCTCGAGGCAATTGCTGTCTAGAAGGTTCGCTTTATTGCTTGAAGAATCATTCCGATTCCAATAATTTTCATTTTTGCATAATCCATTTCCTATTTTTCCAACAATCTCCATAACTCCAAAAAATGGACACGAGATCCACAACTGTCAGCTTGTGTGGATTTTGAGTATTTATGATGCCAATTATCAAAGAAGAGATGTTCATATGCAGAAGTTGATCATAACCACACACACTACAGGCACTAAACACAGACTCTAGTAAAAGAGAAAAATATTAGGAGGAAATGCAGTAAAAAGACCTCAACCCTAACTAAAAAGTCAAAAACAAATTAGATTTCATATTTTAGAAAGCATGATATACATATATTGTGCTAACACCTAGCCCAACACGATATTACTTGAATGAATAAATTTGTCCATAAATTTTGTATGTCACAAGAATTCCTTCTGCTTGCCAATTGATCGAGTTTAGTTTGAATTGCTCGACATTTCTTCCGTTCCAGATTTACTTCCAGGAAATATAGGATTGAGAATTCTGCCAGTTCTGGAGCTTACCTTACTAAGGGGAAAGTTTTTATTTTTATTTGTATAGATTATGAGTAAGAGGGGTGGAGCCTGAGGCTTCTCAGTCACAGGAACAGCGAACGAATTCTCCAAAAATGGAATGAGTTTGCAATTACAACCACAAGAAAGTTCCCACCCTCGCCCACGTTACATGTTATTCTCAAATTAGCTGAATAAAAATGTACTGCATTTTCCTTAGTTGCATTTAATGGTTTTTCCATCAGATCCAACAATAGTTTCCTGTCTTAATCAAAAGATTGGATATCCCCCTCAGGTAAATAATATTCAATAACAAGATTTTCATGATGGCCCAGTGAAAAATGAGTTTTCCAGTATATTACCGGTGTGGAATGTACTTCAGGCAGCCCCAAGCCATGTTGCCTCCCATGGAAAAACCAATTACATAAAACTTGGGTACAAGTTCCAACTGATCAGCAAGCTCTTCTATATCCAGAACTATACTTTCTATGGCTCCTGTTGGATTTGGGTCACTTTTTCCATAGCCTGGTCTATCAAAAGATACAAAGTACACACCTAATTCTTCAGCCAATTCCTGAAAAAATAAAATAAAAAAAGAAATCATGAAGACTTTGCAAAAAATCCACTGAAGTAATGAGAAAAATTCACAATTAACAACTGTTTATAAAAGTACTGGTATTGCAATTGGCAAATCATGTCTGGAGTGGCCAATGTCATCAATATAGACAATCTTATATTTGGCCATTGCATTGGGGACACCATGCTCCTTATAGGCCAAGTGTCTTCCATCTCTAAGCTTTATGCTGGTTGGAGTTATGGATGGACCAACTGGGGAGCCACAGACTTTGGGAGGTAGAGGGAGAGTTGTTTGATATGCCCATGCTAGAAATCCAATCAACACGACCTCTGTAAGTCTCTTGAACATCCCTGAAAAAGATTAAAATTGTCATACGTAAAGCATTACAATTGAGATGAAAAACACCAAAAAAAACTTGGCATTGAAGCTGTCTAAAAAACAAGACATTAAAGCTTGGAAAGTTTGACCGTCTGGAATAAAGATTCCTCCGACTAATATACATGTGAAAGGTTATAAGCACGGATACGGATACGGGATACAGATACGATACGATACGGGTACGGCGATACGGCAAAACAAAAAAAAACAGGATACGGGTACGGCTAGGATACGTCCATAAAATATATATTTTTTAAAATTTTATTATTATATTTAATGTAATAATTATGATTTATAAAGTGAATCACACATCTATCATTCATAAATCATACATCCTATATCACATATATATTGCATAATATCAAATACATCAACAATGTGTTCAGATTCAAGGACATCCATCTAATTGAAGGTGTTCAGATCTTCTCATCACTTCCCAAACTCAAAAACATATCAACAATGTGAAATGGAATTCAATCATTCTTGCGAGCAATACAAAAGAGCAAAAAATATTATCAGGAGAAAAACACCTAAAAAACTGAGTTTGGGATCAGACTGACGTGCAAAAATATATTCAGCAGGGCACAGAATACTGAGCCTATGAAGGTGTTCAGATCTTAGCATCACTTCCCAAATTCAAAATCATACAATTTGAAGCTCAAATTCTACTGGATTATAAACAATGTGATATCCATTTAAACAAAATAAAGCACAAAAACTCATTGCTACATAAAGCTGAGTAACAATAGCAGGCGTTTGAATTGTGCTACTCAAAAACTCATCCACGATGATTGAAGAACACAACCCACCAGCATAAATCATCTCCCCAAAAAATTCAAGGCCCCAAAAAATCCCCTAAATTGCAAACCCTAATTCAAGGCTCAAAATGAAGGCTAATCACTGGTAAAAGGCAAAAGAGACCACAGAGAGACAGAAAAATAGAGAGAGGAGAGAGCTTACCCGATATACTTGGACACAGGTCGTCGGAGGTAAAAGAGGAGATACCCGTCGGCCGTCGTCGAGAGATGCTGTCGAGGTCAAAGACAGGCCGTCGGAGGTGAAAGAGGAGATCCCGTCGTCGATCGGCAAATGCAGTCAGCGATCGTCAAATACAGTGAGTGAGAGAGAGAGAGAGAGAGAGACGATCGTCGATCGTCGACTGAAAGGGGGGGGGGGCTGTGGAATAAAATAAAATAGGTTTCATTATATATAGATATATTTTTTTTGCAAATAAGGGTATAATATATTTGCTCTTGTGCCCCTATATTTTTTTAAAATTCGAGTAATACCCCGCCGTATCCTATGCGTATCCTAGGAGTATCCCACTCGTATCCAAAACGTATCCGGCCGTATTCGAAAATCAAATTTATTTTAAAAAATTTAGGATACTTTTCAGACGTACCCGGTACGTATCCTACGCGTATCCGACGCGTACCCGTATCCAAAAGTATCCGATACGGATACTTTAACATTTTTGAAGTACCCGTGCTTCATAGGTTATAAGCCAAGAAGAGTTATAAACACCTTTTCTCCAGGCTTCAGGGACTGAGCAAATTTTTTTTGTTAGGGGGGCCAAATAGTAATCTAACTAGATTTTTTTGGTTTAATGAAAGGCCAGTCAATAAGTTATCTCTAAAGTGAAATTTATAGTTATATTTATTTTTGATAGTTCAGAGAAACTAATTCAATTATTGTCAAATTAAATAGATGTGAAAAAATTACAAATTAATTAATAAATAATCAATAATTTAAGCCCAATTTTATACAGTTGAACCTAATCTTTTTTTTGCAGAGTATAAAAGACTGAACAAAACCAAACGAAGAGAGTGTAGATCTATCAAATTTGAATTCTATATGCTTTTAGGCCCTAAATATGTAGGGTGTGGATAAATTATATTTGATACCTTGGAACTGTATCCCTAATTTTACATTGTCCGTTGACTATTGATTTAATCACACAACACTATTAATCATTCTGATTTCTGATAGTTTATGCATAACGTTAAACTAAATTTTGCACAAATTGTTAAATTTTGGATAAATGTAATCCATCTAACTAATGGTTGACTATGTTCAAACCAATTGCCCATAGATAAAACAAATCAAGATCATAATTTAAGGTATTAAATACATTTTCCTTATTCTCTCTATCTTCTCTTATATTAACGTTACAACAACATAATTATACTAATTAGTTACATCAATTAGTTACAGTTACCCTATAATACACCAAATAGTTACTCATGTGTTCTAATAAATCAAACAGTTACACTAAACAATTACACGAAATTACAACATCAACTCAATTTGTCATTCAGTTGTCTACATAAACCAAAGAGTTACACCATTTAGTATCACGACATAGTTACACAAATTATATACACCAAATTGAGTTTATCATTACACAAAAGACTTTACCATTATACCAAATTTGGTGTATATAATTGGCGTAACTATGTCGTGATACTAAATGATGCAACTCTTTGATTTATGTAAACAACTGAATGACAAATTGAGTTAGTGTCATAATTTTATATAATTGTTTGTTTTATTAGAACACATGAGTAACTGTTTGGTGTATTATAAGACAATTGTAACTGATTGTGTAACTAATTAGTGTAATTGTATTATGTTGATATAAAGAGAGAAAAAAATAAGGAGAGAGAGTAATTGTAAGAGAAAATAAGGGGAGAACGTGAGAGAGAGAAAATAGGGGAGAGAGATAAAAAAATCAATTGGATATAGAGAGAGAGAAAATAGGGGAAAGATATGGAGAGTAACAGAGAGGATGGAGAGAAAATAGGGAGAGATAGTGAGAGAATAATGGAGAGAGAATAAAAATTATGCATAATTTAAAGAAGAGTAAGCAAGAAAAAAATTCAAATGTCAGTTGAATTTTGTATCTAATAACAAGATGTTTTATTAAAAGTGAACTTAATAAAGTAAAATAATTATTCATACACTTCCTCTCAAATAAGTCTTAAAAAATGTACTCACACCTAAAAAACCCAAAATTAAATCCATTAAATTTTAAACCCTAAAAAATCCCCAAAAAACTAAATCCAATCAAAATTTTTATTGCAATAATTTGGGCCTATAATCCAATTCATAACATTAAAAACTTAGAAATTAAAAAAATTAAAAAAAGTCAACTCATATTTACTCCCACCTACTTACTCTCTCTCTCCGGTAAAAAATAAAATAAAAAATAAAAACAAAAGTTGAAATTAGACACTCTCTCTCCCTCTCTGTGGTAAAAAATAAAAACAAAAGTTGAAATCTCTTTCTCGACAATATTAACACATCATTCTTTTGTTTCTCTCTCTCACATAGAAAATTAAAAATAAATTAATTTTTTTAAAAAAAATAATACTAAAAATAAAAAGGCATTCATTTAATGTTTCCGTTTTAGGCCTCAAATTGGCTTGAGCCACCCCTGTTAGCATACCATGCCCTCGTGAAGTTGGGTTAACTAGCTCTTTTAGAATTTGCCAGCAAAGTTCCTACCTTGAAAATGATCATGTTTACATACTAGAGTTCCTTTTTTTTTTTCCCTGGAAAAATAGATGATGGAGACCCTCAGATCTTTCTCGACTCATTATTTGGGCACATTGAAGCAGCATTTCCAAAATTTTGGGGTTGCTTCAGCAGAACTGGGAGGAAAATTCCCTTTTGAAGTCATTAAATCGTCTTTGGATGATGAACTTGACTCGTTTGAGACATGCCAAACAACTATATCTCACCTAGGCTTGAAGTTGGAGCTGATGCCATAGATAATGGAAGGTATGTTGCCAGTGCATAACAAAGCGACTATTAGCTCTGTGCCTATGCTTGAATCCTTGCAAAATGGAGAAGAAACAGTGCAGCGAGATTCATCTTATCAGAAATCTAGGACTAAAAATTGTGATTCTATAACATGACCATTAAAAATTTGTTATGCTAATTCAGCTTTAATTTTCTTCTCTAAAAATAGCATATGTTGATGTTGAAACAAGCATATCAAGATAATTGCAGTAATCACATTAAGAAGCATAGGTGGTCAAACTATATGAAAATATAAAGTCCTATGATTAGAATAAAATTATAAATAGTTAATACTGTGATAGAGAATAGACTGAAAACTCTTTTTCGCACATTTTCCTATTCGTGAGAATTTTCTTGGAGTGCCTATTAAGTTTTGATTAAAAAGGACTTGAACTACATAAGGTAGGTATGTGTTTTAATTTTCTTTGCCTTGTATGTGTCTCCTATTAATTAGTTCTAACACATTGTAGTCTTTGACTTTTCAACTCAGGAGTAAGGGACTGTTTGATAACACCACTTAAGGCTTAAAACTGAATACTTTAAATACTTAATAAATTAAACCCGTTTGATAACCTAAAACCTATACTACTTAATGTTTCAAGCAATTCTTAAAAATAGGATAAAATTTTAAGTAATAAGCCACCTACTTATCACTTAATGCTGAAAATGTTAGTTAGTAAGAATTTTATCAATTTCTCATAATTGACAAATATACCATCACCATCATTGTATCATTGCCACCACCACCAACACTCATTGTACCACCACCACCACCACTACCACCACCGCCATTATGCCACCATCACAACCACCATCGCTACCACCACCGCTACCATTGTACCACCGTCACCACCACCCACCACCACCATTGTCGCCACCACCTCCACCACCGCCACCGTCACCACCACTGTGTCACCTTCACCACCACTACCATTATGTCACCGCCACCACCACCATTGTGCCACCGCTACCTCCACCACCATGACCACTATTGTGCCACCACCATTACCATTGCCACCACCATCACCACTATCGCCACTATCATTGTGTCGCTGTCACCACCATAACAGTGTTGTGGCCACTACCACCACCATCACCATCGTTGTCGCTACCACTGTCATTATGCCACCGCCACCGTCACCACCACTACCTCCATTGTGATGGTGGTGATAGGAATAAAGCAGTTGTGGAGAGATGGTTAAAGAGAAAGAAAAAATTTGAATAATAATAATTTTCAGACTTCAACTTCTTGTATTTGTCAAACAGTTTGATTAAATTCAAAACTTAAATTTCAGTTGATACCAAACAGTCTGCGAATTAAAAAAATTCAACATTTAGCTCTTAAAATTCAGCATTCAGTTTTCAATGCTCAACTTTCAATTTTATCAAACACCACCTAAGTCTTTAACTTAAGGGTTCAACTTGGGTATTGAATATACAAGTTTATCGCCTATTTAGTGTTTTTTTTTTTGACCTGCACCTATTTTATTCGAAAAACAACTTTGTGTCACCCAACATATATACACGGAAGAAGCCTTCTTGTAGTTGTTTATTGGTCAAGTTTTACTTTATTTTTCTATCATCTATTATTGGAGAGAAATAACCTTTTGACCCTTTATAGTTGAACTTTTTATATATGGAAGGTTATGTTCATCGAACTTCGGTTAGTTAAGTTATGTGATTCACCCACTTTGGCACTTTTCTTGATAGGATAAATTTTTCACGCGCTTTCTCATATTTGACCAAATAAAATGGTCGTCCCTCACTTTTTAATAATAGCGAGCGTATCTTTCAAAAACATGTTTAAGAGTGTTCTTTATTTTAGAGAGCATCTTTTATAAAAAAATTAAAATTGAGTGGATTTTTTATACACTACCCCAATAAATTATTTATTCTTATCATTTTATGCTTTATTTTTTGAGGAATAAATCTGAATTACCTCCTATTTTTCCACTATTATTTTATCAAACATACAAGAAACCAACTCGAGGATTGCAATAAATGAACTCAATGGAGTAACAAGCAGAGAGTCAAAAGACAAATATATCTTCTTTTTGTTTCAAACAAAAATAGGGTAGAGAGTGAGTTTAACTCTTCAAATGTAGAGAGTCAAATTTGACTCTTTATTTCAGAGAATCTAAATATAGAGTTCATTGGACATGAAATTTTAAGGGTTGACTCTTTATAATAGAGAATTGAGTGGGAATAGAGACTATTGAAAATGCTCTAAGTTTTAGAAATCATAATCTCAGCACAAAAAAAAACCAAAGAAATCATAATCCACAGATCTGTTGGATAAAATGGTTTTAAACAAATTTATTTGTGCAATTTGAGGCTTAAATAAAAGTGGAACCCACACCTCGTAATTAGTGGGATCAAGTTTAAACGAGTTCTCCTCTGTGAAGAGATTAACATGGTATAATTATTTGTCAAAAACCATTAAGATTTGAATGAAAAATTACGTTTCAAAGAGACCTATTTGAAGTGATAAAATAAACTAAGATTGGTTTAGTAAAATAAGGATTGTCCCACATTGGAAGAAGACCAACATTTTAGTGAGTTAATATACTCCTAATTGGCTTCTTGGGTTTGGGCTCTAAGGGGTACCACACTTTTGTGAGCGGAACGAGCGCCTACACTACCTTGGTTATCACACACGCGCGTTGCCTGCTCTGGGCCAGGGCCAAAAAGCTATAATCTTTTTGAAAAAAAAAAATTTGGAACAGTGCGGGTCATGAATCAAATCAATCGAATCCAACAGTAGATCGGAATTAAAAACACAACTGAAATTTAAAATCTAAACCAAATTTTAAAAGTTATTCTCGTTATTTTTGAACTTGGCACCAAAAAGGGTTTGAATTCATTCCAGAGAGCCTGTTTATTTCAGGAGGTACCTCTTACCTGTTCAGATTAAAAGAGTATCTCTCTTCAATCTAAACAGTGGCAACTTATGCCTTTTCAGATAATCTGAAAAGCCACCAAGGGTCTACAAATAGACTGCCCCTTTGCTATTCCTTTCCATCCCATTCTGGATTCCAATTTCTAAATTCTTCTATCTCTCTGTGCATATTGTTGCATTCTTCTTTTGGTTTGGTTCAAGTATAAACACAAGTTGTGTTCGTCAGAATCTTGAAGATTGGAGTGCTGCTTGTTTAAGAAGGAAAATTCGTTCTATCTTGGGAGACAGTTGCTCATTCACCTTGAGCACCGAGAGAGAACAAATCTGTCTTAAGGAGATTGTGTTTCACAAGGCTCGGATTGAAGTTCTGGTTTATTCTTGTTTATTGTTTGTGATGATCTACGTCCTTATAAGTGCACTGTTTTTATTACAGTTTGTCCAAATTAGTGCATGATTTAGGATTTATAAAATATAATGTAATCTAATTATATACATTTTTCCATAACAAGATCTCCCTCGTCTAACGGCCGTTAATTAGTTAAACGAAAAATAAAGATATAAATCATAAATATTAAATATTTTTAATAAAACCCATGTATAATCATACCAAAATTCATTTGTAAGACAAATTTACCCCTAATATTGCATGTGAAAAAGATAATTTTACCCCTTCCTCCCACAATTTTACCACTATATTTGATTTGAAACTAATTAGAGGGGTCCATGTCATTTCATCTATTTGTCAAGGGTTTCTTTTTCGCCTTTTGTCTTTTCTTTTTTGTGCATTTATTATAGGAGAGGGAAGAACTTTTTGAACCTTTTTAGTTGAACCTTTTACAAAAAAGGTTAGATTGATCGAACCCACTCTGCATCAGCAAATGTATTTATCTATATATATGAGTTAATTTCAAAATGCCCCTCCAAGTTTGGATTATATTGCAATTAACTCCCTCTAGTTTCATTTTCAAAAAATTACCCCCTCAGAGTTGGTTTAGTCACATGCAAGTCACGTGTTGAAAAGACAAAATTACTCTTTACCAAATTTTTTTGCGTCAGATATAAAATCTTCACATTGTCCTCTAGGACCTAAAATTTACCTAATCCCAACACTGAACTTCCTTCCTCTTTCACTATCAAGAGAAACCCTTCTAAATCCCACCGGTCACCAGCAATATCCTATTTCCCCACCACAACTCCCATCAATGAAACTCCTCTGTCACTTTTTATTCAAATTAGATAGGTAAAGCAAATAATAAGATCACACTACAAGTAGGACAAACAAAAAAAATTACGTGGTTCCCCCAAACTCGGGATAGATCAACCTTCCACCATTAGCAATAATAGACTTACAACAACCCTCTCCAGAGCAATTTCCAGAGACTATCAATAAATCAAAAATACTAAATTCTGGAATTACAATAATATTCATCACTATAAGGTGGGTATCAACAAAAATAATGAAAATAGATCTTGATGGGTCAAGCCCAAAAGGCCCAAAACCATACTGAAGCCCAGTTGCAATTATAGGCTCAAACTTATGGAGACCCGGTAGGCCCGATGAGATCCAAGCCCAGCTAAGTTCACCATGGAGCTACCTCAGCTTAGCTACAAGATCCAGAGAGCACTCAAGACCCCTCACCTTCTCCTCTCGTAGTGGAAGCAGTCAACATTGACCGGGTCTTATGGAGAGCTCCTCAACGGCCTCACCCGTTGAGGAGAATCCGCAAGCTCCACCTGAATAGCTGGGTAGCTGCTACTTAGTAGCTCCATTCTGTTGATGACTGACTATTAAATGTAAGCCCCACCAACACTTGGGGGGCATCACACCCTTCAGAGCATAAAACTCCTCTTCCTCTCCAGTCTGTAACTCTCCGTTCTCATTACTCACCAGAATCAATAAAATATCGGCAACCCTTTGCTATTCCAAAGTGGACATAGGTCATATTGACCGAACCACTATAAATTCTCTCTCTTGTTACTTTAATTGCTACCTTAATTTCCAAATTACTTGACTAGTGGTGTGCAAAGTCAATTTTGTGCATCATCAGTTTGGCGCCGTCTGTAGGAATCGAAAAAATTCTCATTTTTAAACACTGTGAATCAATGGCGATCACTACCCAATCGATGAACCAACATGAAGACAATCCCCCACGAGAGGAGGAGGTTGCTCCTCCACCGGCCAATCCTGTCCCAAGTACGCAACAGATGTTGGAGACCATGCAGGAGCTTGTGGCCCAGAACCAACAGATCCTCCAATTAATGTTTGCTGCGCAGGGAGGAGCACAACCTAGACCTCAAGTGAGAGGAGCTCCACGCCTTGGGCGTCAAGAGGATCCCTACATGGAGGCACCCCATCATGGCGCCACTTTTGGAGCTCATTTGGGTGCCCAGCCTATGGGAGCTCCTTTGGGCGCCCAGTATGGGGGACTTCCCCATGAGGGACTCCAACCTCCTCCAGCTCTAGATCCTGCTCCTCGTGGTGGAGAACTTCCTCTCCATGAGGATGAGGGTGAAAATCAAAGCATGGGGCATGGGATCCATTTTCACGACAATTCAAGAGGAGCTCCCAATCACTGAGACGAGAAAATTAAAGAGGTACAAAATCAACTAGGTGACGTCTTCAATGCCATGAAGGCGCAAGGACCTGAGACTGTGGACTATCTTGTTAGGCGAACTGACACGCCTTTCAAGCCAGACGTAGCAAACTACCCCCTCCCTCAAAAGTTTAAAATGCCATCAGTGGAGACCTTTGACGGGAAGAAGGATCCACTGGACTATCTGGAGACTTACAAAACTCTAATGCAGCTGCACAGTGTCCCCGATGAAATCATGTGCAGAGCATTCCCAACCACCTTGAAGGGATCCGCTCGACAGTGGTTTGCCAAGCTTGCTCTAGCCTCCATCGCCTCCTTTGCTGAGTTGAGTAGGTCATTCGTGTCACACTTCATTGGAGGGCGCCGCCACCAGAAGCCCGTTACTCACCTGCTCAGCATAAAGCAGGACAAAGACGAAAGCCTGAGAAGCTACCTCACTCGTTTTAACGAGGAGGTCCTTTAGGTCGAAGAACCTGATGACAAAGTATCCATGACTGCCTTCTTGGGAGGCCTCCGCTCGTCAAGTTTCCTATTCTCGGTGATGAAGCGCCCACCGAGGAGCATGCCGGAGCTACTAGCCAAAGCCCAAAAGTACATGAACGCAGAAGACATCACGAGGGCCAGACGAGGTAAGTCGTCCAGAACAGGGGAGAAGAGAAATGAAAGAGACAGAGACGACAAGAAGGAGACCAGCAATAAGCACAACAGAACAGAGAGGGTACCCGTCAAGGACCGACTTGGTCCTGCTCCTCAGAGGGACCGACAAGCCTTCACTCCCCTCAACGCCGCTGTCGGGCATATCCTATTCCAGATCCAGGATGACCCCGCAGTAAAGTGGCCTGGGAGGATGAAGTCTCCCCCAAATCGCAGGAACCCAAGCAAGTACTGTCGCTTTCATCGCGACCATGGTCATGACACCGACGACTGTTATGACCTCAAAAGGCAAATTGAAGACCTCATTCAACGTGGACACCTTCGCCAGTATGTTGCCGGAAGGGGACAGGCGCCGCCGCCACCTCACAATCAAGAAGATCCACATCCCATTGGAGAGATTCACACCATTTCTGGAGGACTTGCAGGAGGAGGAGAATCCTTCTCTGCCATGAAGGCTCATGCCAGGAAAGCCAGGCACCTTGATGATGAGCGCCCACCCAAGGCGCCCAAGCATGGCAACAACGAAGTCATTTCCTTCTCAGACAAGGACTTAGAAGGAATTCAACACCCCCATGACGACCCTCTGATGCTCACCATGACCGTTGCCAACTTCCAGGTACGAAGGATCCTAGTAGACAGTGACAGCTCTGCAGACATCCTATTTGCAGAAGCCTATGACAAGCTCAACCTGGGCAGGGAGAGACTCCAGCCCATAAGATCACCCCTCATTGGGTTCTCAGGGGAGAAAGTGTATCTCCTAGGGTCCATCACCCTACCAGTCACTGCCGGCGCCGCACCCCGGAACTCTACGATCATGGTTAATTTTCTGGTAATCGACTGTCCATCTGCCTACAACATCTTACTGGGGCGACCCGCTCTCAATACACTAAGAGCTGTGCCCTCCACCTATCACCTCGTCCTCCGTTTTCCAACCCCTAACGGAGTCGGAGAGGTCAAAGGAGATCAGGTAGCAGCAAGGGAATGCTATGTCTCCTCAATGAAGACCAGGAAGCCACATGAGGCATTGCAAGTAGAGGTCCTCGACCCCAGGGATGACACCGCCATAGAAAGAGGAGAACCAGTCGAAGAGCTCACCCCGGTGGTCTTAGATGAGGAGCATCCAGACAGGAAGGTGTACATTGGCTTTTCTCTCTCTGAAGATCTGGTTCGCCAACTAAGAGACTTTCTCAAAAGTAACATGGACATTTTTGCATGGTCACATGCAGACCTTGAGGGAATTGACCCTGAGGTCGCCACCCACCGCCTCAATGTCGACCCTCGTCACAAACCTGTTCGCCAAAAGCTAAGGGGCGCCTCCACTGAAAGGGCCCAAGCTATGGACAAAGAGGTTGGACAGCTGATAGTTAATGGGGCGGTCAGAGAAGTGGCATACCCGGATTGGCTCTCAAATGTGGTGATGGTGACCAAGGCCAATGGAAAGTGGCGCCTCTGCGTGGACTTCACCGAGCCCAACAAGGCGTGCCCAAAAGATAGCTATCCGCTACCACGGATCGACCTCCTCATCGACGCCACAACAGGGCATGAACTTCTCACCTTCCTGGATGCGTATTCTAGATATAACCAGATCAGCATGCATCCCCAAGACCAGGAGAAGACATCCTTTATCACTTCGAAGGGGACCTATTGCTATAGGGTGATGCCCTTTGGGCTAAAAAATATAGGGGCAACCTACCAGCAGTTGGTGAACAAAATGTTCCAGTCCCAGATCGGGCAAACGATGGAGGTCTACGTTAACGACATGTTGGTGAAAAGTCTTGCTGCAGCAGACCACGTTGACCATCTCCAATAGACCTTCAACGTCCTACGATCATATCACATGAAGCTGAATCCTGAGAAGTGCACATTCGGCGTAGGGTCAGGGAAGTTCTTAGGTTTTATGGTCAACTAGAGGGGAATTGAGGCGAACCCTGACAAGATCAAGACAATCCTCAACATGAAGTCACCATCCTCAACCAAGGAGCTCCAGCGCCTCAACGGAAGAATTGCAGCACTTAACTTGTTCGTTTCCAAGTCTGCGGACAAGTGTCTGCCTTTCTTTAAAGTTCTCCGAAAGGCCTTCGAATGGGGACCTGCAGCGGAGGAAGCCTTCTAGAGGCTCAAGGCCTATTTAGCTACGCCTCCTCTTCTTTCACATGCCGCTCCAGGAGAAACTCTGTATTTATACCTGTCTGCCTCCTCATCGGCAGTAAGCTCAGTCCTTGTCAGAAACAGTGAGGGGGTGCAAAGACCTATCTACTACGTAAGCAGAACATATAGGGGAGCAGAGGTGAGGTATTCAGAGCTAGAAAAGCTAGCACTTGCCTTGATCTCAACAGCAAGGCGCCTACGACATTATTTTCAGAGACATGGCATTGTTGTTGTCACTGACCAACCTCTGAAAAGAGTTTTGGGAAAGCCCGATGTATCCGACAGACTACATAAGTGGACAGTAGAACTCAGAGAGTTTGATATCCAGTATCAACCAAGGGCGGCCATCAAAGCACAAGCATTGACGGATTTCATTGCCGAGCTTACACCAACAAAGGAACAGACCCCTTCTGGCGCCCAGAATGACGCCCAACCAGTTCCACCAGGCGCCCAACACCCTCATGGCGCCCAGCCAGCCTCCTTGGGCGCCCAGCCACCCTTAGGCGCCCAGACTGGCGTCCAGCAAGCCCCTTTGGGCGCCCAACCAGTTCCACCAGGCGCCCAACACCCTTCTGGCGCCCAGAATGGTGCCCAGCTAGCTCCCTCAGGCGCCCAGCACCCTCCTGGCGCCCAGAATGGTGCCCAACTAGCTCCCTCAGGTGCCCTACACCCTCCTGGTGCCCAGCCAGCCTCCTTGGGTGCCCAGACCCCCTCAGGCACCCAGAATCGCGCCCAGACAGCTCCCTCAGGCGCCCAGACCCCTTCTGGATCCCAGACTAGCGCCCAGTTTGGTACCCAAGCAGCCCAGCCTTCAGCATAGACCCCCGAGCAGTCTTCTCTGCACTCTGGAAACTCTACATTGACGGTTCCTCAACCAACGAAGGAGGTGGAGCAGGCCTCATTCTGATGAGTCCCGATGGTACCCCAATCAAGTATGCAGTGAAGCTTCACTTCATGGCTTCCAACAATGAGGCAGAATATGAGGCTCTTCTCTCTGGCCTAAGGTTGGCAGTTGAGATGGGAGCCCAACATCTTATTTCATATAGTGACTCTCAGTTGATAGTCAACCAAGTGAAGGGCGAGTTTGAAGCAAAGGGCGCAAAGATGCAGGAGCATCTTGCCCTAGTGAAGGATTTGGTCACTAAGTTCCACTATTTCAAAATCCACCACATCCCAAGGGAAGACAACATGGCGGCAGATGCACTTGCTAGGCTCGCCTCATCTTCCCAAGACCTCTCAGGACCAGCATTCATCGGCCATCAATTTGAACCAAGCAGGTTAGATATGGGAGCCGCGACAGTCAACTGTGCTTCTACCGAATCAAATTGGATGACCCCGATAAGGGCATACCTCCAGGAGGGTACATTACCAGACAATCCCCTCGAGGCCAGGAAGCTTAGGATGAGAGCTTCCAAATTCACGATCTTACAAGACACCCTCTACAAGAAAGGCTACTACTTGCCATTGTTGCTGTGCCTTTCACCCGAGGAAGCTGACTATGCATTGCGGGAGATCCATGAAGGAATCTGTGGGAATCACTCTAGGGGCCGCTCCCTCGCCCACAAGACACTCCGACAGGGCTACTTCTGGCCTAGTATGGTTAGGGACGCCCAGGGGTTCGCTAAGAAGTGTGACAAATGTCAGCGCTTCTCTACTGTGTCTAGGCTGCCTCCAGAAGAACTCACGGTCATCACAAGTCCGTGGCCTTTCTCCAAGTGGGGCATCGACATCTTAGGCCCCTTACCTCTCAGCAAATGACAGTGCAAGTTTGTGGTGGTGGCAGTCGACTATTTCACTAAGTGGGCAGAAGCCGAACCATTAGCCAAAATAACAGATGCGAAGGTGAAAGACTTCATCTGGAAGAACCTGGTATGTCGTTTTGGGATACCCCATGCCATTGTTAGTGACAATGGCAAGCAGTTCGACAACAAGCTCCTCAACTCTTTCTGCTCCGATCTTCAGATAAAGCAACCTCACTCTAGCCCAGCACATCCGCAAGCAAATGGGCAAGCAGAAGTCATGGTGAGAACGGTGCTACGTAACCTGAAGACAAGGCTCGAAAGAGCGAAGGGTCTTTGGGTTGACGAGCTCCCAGGTGTCCTATGGGCTTACAGAACCACGCCAAGAGACTCGACCGGAGAGACCCCCTTCTCTCTTGCCTTTGGAACTGAAGCCGTCCTCCCTGTGGAAATTGGGGTTCATTCTCTAAGGGTGCAGCACCACGACCCCATCACCAACGAGGAAGGACTCCGCCTCAACCTCGCCTTGGTAGAGGAGGCAAGGGAGATGGCTGTAGTCCGCAACGCCAAGTACAAGCGCCGCATGACAAAGTTCTACAACTCGAGGGTGAAGCATCGTTCCTTCCAACCAGGTGACTTGGTGCTCAAAAAGGTGATCCTCGCCACAAAGGACTCACGCGAAGGGAAGTTCGGACCAAATTGGGAAGGACCCTACCTCGTAACAGAAGTGGTGAGGCCAGGCACGTACAAGATCCCGAATTATGAGGGGAAGGTCTTACTCCATCCATGGAACGCCGAACACTTGAAGAGCCTGGCTAGAGCCTCCATCACCATTGTCAGGCGCCTTAGTCAGCATGAAGCCTGAGACATCAACATCAGGATAGGCAGCTGAGATCTTCCCTCGAAGCTCATCATAATCGTCAATGAAGGCATCTGCAAGACCATTCATCAAGTCTCTCTCAGCTGTGACAACCCTATCCTCAGCCTGCAGAGCTTTCTCATGAGCTGCCTTCACCTCTGCCTCCGCGGCAGCCTCTTTGAGCATGACCCTCTCACGAGTCTTTGCAAGCTCAGCCTCACAGAGCGTGACCCTCTCACGGACCTTCATAAGCTCAGCCTCTCTGAGCGCGTCCCTCCCATGGGTCGCCAAAAGCTCAGACTCAAGATTGGTGATCTTCTCACAAGCTTCCTTAAGCTCAGCCTCGAACCTAGCTGCCTTCTCATGGGACTCCGAAAGATCTGTCTCCCTCAACGCGACCCTCTCACGGATCGCCACAATCTCAGCCTAAGAAGCCTTGCTAGCAGCTTCTAACTCAGCAACCCTCACTCAAGCCGCAAGGAGCTCATTCTGCATAGCATCATGATCTTGCTTCATCTGGTGATGACTATAAGTCCTTGAAAGTAAGCACATGGATGCAGTAGAAGCCTAAAGAAAGATAAAAGTCAGAGAAAGCTTAAGAAAAGACTAGAGAAAGGGATGCAACTAACCCTTACCTGACCCAGACCTTCCAAAAAATTACGGACAATCCCTTCGGTACCCAGGGCATTAATCCCGATAACATCCTCGAAAAACACAAACCGCCCAAGTCGATTCCTTATGATTGATGCATCACCCAACATGGAGCTGATCAACGGCGCACTCCTTGGAGCTCCCACAGGAGGAGTCGAGGAACCGGGAGCAGAAAGTGTAGTCAAAGAGGTCCCCGGAGTAACGGGTGCAGATGAAGGAGTCGTCACGATGGGAGGCACTTGATGGGGACACACCCGAGGAACCACTGAAGGAGTTGCTTGAAGAGGATTCACCTCGATTGACACATTTGGAGAAGTCACTGGAGAGGCACCCTCCTTCCTCGCCACCTTTTGAAGAGGAGGGCTCCTACCGGAGAGGCGGGACCCAATAACCCCCTTATACATCTCTGCAGAAATAATAAAGTGTTGTAGATGAAAAACATCGAACGGAGGTGAAAAGTACAAAACAATTATCGTACCTTTCTCTTTAAAGAGGAACCACTGGACTTGGAAGAGGGAACATCATCCTTAGCAGAAACCGAAGAGGAAACACCGACTCCACCATCTTTGAGCACGAGAGTTCCAAAATCCCGTACGGGATGAGCTCGCACAGCCTCAAGCTTCCACTCCTGACCCTGGGAGAGTGTAGGGGAACCTGCATGGAATACGGTGAGTACACAGCTTACGAGAAATATGCTGAGAAAAGAGTAAAAATATGGGATGTACCGACTTTCTTGGGAGCAACCCATCGTGATGGTACTAGTGCCCTATCAACATCCGAAGCCCACTCTCCACCGACAAATATGAAATGAGATTTTCAACTATGGCAGTTAGAGGCCAACCCAGTAATCAGTTTGCCTCCCTTCGGATTAAAGTAGTACCAACCTCGGTTGGGAGCCGGAGTCTCGCTCAAATAATAGGCTACATGGAACTCAATAGGAGAAACATCCTCATGATGCACTTTTCTCCACAATTCCATAAAGGCTAGAAGAACCCTCCAACCATTGGGTGTCAGCCGCTCGGGCGTCAATGAAAAATAGTTCAAAATGCCACAAACGGGAGAAGGAATGGGAAGCTTGAGGCCAACCTCAAGCATCTCCTCATAAATGACAATGTCACCAGAGGAGTCATCGCTAGCGGGCTCGCCTTTTTCTGGTCGACGGCACAATACAGTAGGAGAAATACGGTATGTGGAAATAATCCGCGAAATATCGGCATCTGAAATTAAAGTGCTAGTAAGGGTACTTACTTTGGACCCGTCGTCGTCAATAATTACTTTGCCTTTGTGTTTTTTGCTGCGAAGACGTGAAGGATTACCCAAACCACTGCTAGGATCCTTGCCATGAAAAGTGCCCAGAGTGCTCACCTCCTGAGCTGTGTACCCCACACCACTCAGTCTGGAGAGGTACCTAACCCTTTCTGATCGCCTAATGAAGGAAGTCTAGCGTCTGGCAAGGTACCCGACTCCCTCTGCTCGCCCAAAATGGCGCCCAGAGTGGCGCCTGGCATGGTCTTCTCGCCCAGAGTGCGCCTGGCATGGTCTTCTCGCCCAAAGTGGCGCCTGGCATGGTCTTCTCGCCCAAAATGGCGCCCGGAGTGGCGCCTGGAATGGTCTGCTCACCCAAAGTGGCGCCCAGAGGGTCCCTTGGCATGGTCTTCTCGCCCAAAAGTGGCGCCCAGAGGGCCTGCGTTGTTCATCTCACCCAAAGTGGCGCCCAGAGGGTCCCCTCTCTTGCTCTTCTCGCCCAATTCAGCAAGAATAGCGCCTGGAAGCGCGCTGTCCAGCTCCCCTAGCTCAGCGCCCATGGCGCCTAAGCATTCAGCTCGCCTACCTCCTCCTGGATTAGCACCTATGGCGCCCAGGCTGCTGCCCGAGCCAGCACCCATGGCGCCCAAGCAGTCCTCGCACCCACTTCCGCCTAGATTAGCGCCTATGGCGCCCAGCCTGCTACCCGAACCAGTGCCTATGGCGCCCAAGCAGTCCACTCGCCCACCATGGCTCACCTCTTTAATATTTTCTTGATCCATGAAAACCCAAAGGAAGCTTGCTATCAAAGGAGATTCGGCTATGGCTTCTCAGCAAAAACAATATGGGTTTCTTCTCTTTTTTGCTCAAACTCAAGAATCCCAAAGCACAAAGTTTTCAAGGTTGTCAAGGAAGCATTCTTGAAGGAGTTGAAGAAGGTGGGCAATGTTCAAACCCAAGAATTCTCAAGAAAAGTTTCACCTCTCTCACTCCAAGAAAAGCTCTGTGAGGAAATGGGCAAATGAAGAAGAAAAGTACATATTTATAGCCTAGGGTTTTCAAAAGAGGGAAAAGCCCCAAATTGAAAATCAAGGGCTATCTTAAAAATCCAAGCAAAAAATGCAAAGACTTGAGGTGTTCAGTGAAGCAAAAATAATATCTTGGAAGGAAAGAGTTATCTAGTGAAGGAAGTCTACACCACCAAGAATTCAAGATTCAAGTAAATGCCTCCTTCTCCAAATTTCCTAGGACACGGGGCATTGGGGGACAAATGATGGGTCAAGCCCAAAAGACCCAAAACCATACTGAAGCCCAGTTGCAATTAAAGGCTCAAACTTATGGAGACCCTGTAGGCCCAATGAGATCCAAGCCCAGCTAAGTTCACCATGGAGCTACCTCAGCTTAGCTACAAGATCCAGAGAGCACTTAAGACCCCTCACCTTCTCCTCTCGTAGTGGAAGCAGTCAACATTGACCAGGTCTTATGGAGAGCTCCTCAACGGCCTCACCCATTGAGGAGAATCCGCAAGCTCCACCTGAATAGCTCGGTAACTGCTACTTAGTAGCTCCATTCTGTTGAGGACTGACTATTAAATGTAAGCCCCACCAACACTTGGGGGACATCACATCCTACAGAGCATAAAACTCCTCTTCCTCTCCAGTCTGTAACTCTCTATTCTCATTACTCACCGGAATCAATAAAATACCGGCAACCCTTTGCCATTTCAAAGTGGACGTAGGTCATATTGACCGAACCACTATAAATTCTCTCTCTTGTTACTTTAATTGCTACCTTAATTTCCAAATTACTTGACTAGTGGTGTGCAAAGTCAATTTTGTACATCATCAGATCTCACTGAATAAGTGTTGTAAATTATCAATCTAAGAAATCTTTTGACAAACTACAATGATCAATGCGAAGTCTTCGTCGCTACAAACAATATACTAGAATCTTATTAAAATTGAACGTTGGAAAACCTTACTGCTTTCTTTTTCTTTCGTTGTTGCCTTCACCCGTCAGTTTGACCCCAGCAAGCCAAATTGAAAAGCAAGTCTTCATGTGGTCCCAAGTAGGCTATGTTGCACCAACCAACAGCGACCATCCTTTTTTTTTTTTTGGCTTAACTATCAAAAAAACTACAACATTAAACAAATGGGTCCTTGACCCATTTAAGAAAATCAATACTAAATATTATATATTAAAAAATCAATTTAATCATTAAAAGAGTGTTTAAAACTAAATATTTTAACCATAAAAAAGTGTTTTTCACCGGATACGCTAATCTGTACCATATATTAAAAGAATTAATTTAAGAAGAAGTTTTCTCACAATTGGTCCTATCCCTAACTTTCTTTTTCCTTTTTGTTATGTGCGTGAGTTCATCTCCTATTGGAGAGAAAATGAACCCTTTGAATCTTTAAAGTTGAACCTCTTACAGGAAATATTAGATTCATTGCACCTCGGCTGTTATAGTTTAATGACTCACCCACTTTCTATCAGGATATCTATAATATAATAGGGTAGTTTTTTTTTGCAGTTTTCCCAACATTTTGTCAAATGACACAATGACCCCCTGAATTTTAGAAATCATAGCACACGATTATATTTTATCACCCAGTCTATCTATAAAAAAAATTAGGTGAATTACACTTTAGACCCTTAAAAATTTTAAAATTTTAAATTTATACTCTTAAAAATTAATTTTTTTCATATGATATCATAAAAAAATTATGATACGACTTTCACACTAATTTTGTAAGTGTTTCCGTCAAATTCACCACTTGAGCTATCTGTTTTCCTTTGCTTATGTGTCTCCCGTTAAGTTCACATTGTAATCTTTGACTTTTCAACTCATGGTAAAGTCTTTTTAACTATTGTCTCTCTCTCTCTCGTAAATGTATTATAGAAGAGAGAAGGAACTTTTGAACCTCTTTTGTTGATTGCACTTGGGTATTTAGTTTAAGAACAATGATATTTGGATTTTAATTATTGGATTAATTTATTGACAATTTACTATGGCTTACTAATGGACCTTTGGTCCAATAATACTTCTTATCTTGTGAAGACTTTACTTTCTTGAGATAAAAGGTTCAAGTCCTCCTCCAAAAAACAAAAGATTTTACTATGACTTTTAGATTGACTGTAGGTCCGTTAAACATTGAAATCTTGTGTTAATTCAATGATTCTAATAAAACCATATTATTAGGTCAGATTTTTTTTTCTTAATAGCATTGTTCTTAATTTAATGCAAGGTTCTAATTTCATTTGCTCATGGGTATCTGGTTTAATGATTGATACACTTTATATCACCAAATACGAGAATTCAACGGCGTTGAATAAGAAAAAAATAAATGTTATCCATCATTATATATTTTTGAGTCATTTTACGATCTTTTGATTGTCTTTTAAGATCCACCCTAAACATCACAAAATTGATAGTAAAGAAGGATGTACACTTTAATGTTATACACTTTAATGATTGATACACTTTATGATAAACCCGAAAATATTAGAATTAATTCTATTTTCTTGTTCTGTAACTTAACCCTAAAAATAGAACATAAAGACAACCTAAATTGTTTGGTGTTTTTTGACACAGTAAAACTAATGATTTACATTTTAACTACAATAAAACTAATAAAATGGTTGTGTATATTGATCAAGATAAATATCTAACTACTGTAAAATATTTAAATTACTTTATATTTTAACTATAATCTATACTATATTATATGACAAATAAATTAGGTAGGGGAGACCTTAGAAGGCTTTCCTCCCTATTCTCTCAATTCTTAGAATTTAAATTTATTTTAATACATTCAATTAAATTATATTTCACCATACGGCATAACCACGTACCACTAACTATAACTCCTCACTCAATTTTTTGTTAAAAAAAATAATTTCTATAGCATGTTACATAATCACCCCTCAACCAACTAATAAAATCTCATTCAATTTTTTTCAAAAAATTACTTTTTAACAGCCCATGTGTTATTTTTTTATGGACAATGACTTCTATAGCATATGTCATAATTACTCTTTCTATAGAAAAGGTTAGGTTCATTGCACCTCTAGGTTATTTTAATTTAATGTTCCCTCGACATTTCCTAATTTTTTAATTTAAAATTTAAGGCTCCCTTCAATTAAATGCTACGATATGTTATTTGTAACCACCTTTCAACTCCTCCAATAACCAACCCCTATTTTTTTAACAAAAAATTATTCAAAAAATTAGTTTTTTTTACCTAAAATTATTTTATCTAATTTTTCAAATGAAAGAAAAATTAGATAATTAAATAATAAAAAAACAGACATGAATTATAATAGGGTAAATTTCATTGACACCTCTCTGATTTCTGAAATATCACTGTTCACCCCTGTCAATTTTAAATAATTGATCCTAGATATCTAAATTGTTTACTCGTTGGTATTTTTTTATTTTCAATCTTAACTTTTTCACTATGTCTACTTATTCTATTACTAAAATTATATTGTATATATTCAGTCTTACACCTACTTATTTTAAACTCTTTCGACTCAAGTGTCTCTCTCCAAATTTTTAACTTATTATTAATCCTCCTTCTAGTTTCATCTACTAATACAATATCATATGCAAATAGCATACACTGTGGGACATCATCTTGAATATGTCTATTGAGTTCATCCATAATTAGGGTGAATAGATATGGACTTAGGGCCGATCCTTGGTGTAATCCCACCGTGATTGGAAATTCTTTACTTTCTCCCACGTAAGACATAATTGTAGTCATAAACCCGTCATACATGTCATTTATCACCTCAATATACCTATTCGTCACTCCTTCACTCTCAAACACCCTCCATATTATTTTTTTAGGTACTTTATCATACGCCTTTTCTAGATCTATAAATACCATATAGATATTTTTCTTCTTCTCTCTATACTTTTCTATGAGTGTCCTCAATAAATATATAGCCTCCATAGTTGATCTACCCCACATAAACCCAAACTGATTTTCCGACACTGTAGTCTCAACTCTTAGGCGATGTTCAATGACCCTTTCCCATAATTTTATTGCATGATTCATCAATTTTATCCCTCTATAATTATTATAATTTTGAATATCTCCTTTATTTTTATAAATAGATACTAAAATACTCTTTCTCCATTCATTGGGCATTTTCTTAGTAGCAATAATTCTATTGAATAATTTCGTTAGCCAAGACACCCCCTCATTCCCTAAGCACTTTCACACCTCAATTGGAATCTCATCCGGTCCTAAAGTCTTGCCTAATTTTATTTTCTTCAATGCAAACTCTACCTCCGAATTCTTTATTCTACAAAAGAACATTTCATGAATCCTACCATTTTCTATCTCTTCTAAGTTTCCTAAGAGTTTTTCATTTAATAGTTTCTCAAAATAGTCTTTCCATCGGTCATTTATTTCCTCATCTTTAACTAAAACATTTGAGTCCTCGCCCTTGATGCACTTAACTTGGTTACAATCTCTTGCTTTTCTTTCTCTAATTTTAGCTAGTTTGTAAATATTTTTTTCTCCCTTTTTACTATCTAGTTTTTTGTACAGCTCGTCGTAGGCATTTAACTTAGTGTCTCTAACTATCTTTTTAACCTCCTTATTAGTAAATTTATATCTTTGGAAGTTCTCTCTATTTCTATCATTTTACCATCTCTTAAAGGATTTTTTTTCTTTGCTTTAACTACATCTTGTACGCCGTCATTCCACCACCAAATTTCTTTTACCACCAAGTTTCTTTTTCCACAAGCCCTCTACCCTTTGACTCCCCAAGAACCTCTTTCAAAATTTTCCTAATCTCTTCTGTCATCTTACTCCACATCACATTAGTCTAATCCTCTAGGTTCCATAAGGCCTCCTTAAGCATTCTACTCCTAAATATTACTAGTTTCTCATCTTTTAGATTCCACCATCTCGTTCTTATTTTTCAAATGTTTCTCCTTATTCTATGTTGCCCTCTAATATATAAATCTATGACTGTTAGCCAATGTTGAGATGTTAAGCTCTCTCCCGGGATAACCTTACAATCTTTACATACTAATTGATTCGTTCTTCTACTTAAGAAATAGTTTACTTAGTTTTTGTTTGGTCCGCTCTTAAAGGTTATTAGATGTTCTTATTGTTTTCTAAATAAGGTGTTTGTCACTATGATTAACCCTAATTAATACAAAATGTAATTAAGTTAATAGGTCAATTGTGTAATTAAATAAAGTTAAACTAGTCAAAATAAATCTAATTAGGGTTAATGGGTTAATGTGTGAATTAAGGATAATGCATTGAATGTTGTTCTTTTCAGGGTTTTATACGTCAAAACTACAAACTACCGGGGAGCCAATTGTGACAAAGCTACAAACTTTAAAGACCACCCCTTGGAGCTTGGAAAGGGCACCTTTTGGTTGCCAATAAAGACTACCCCTTGGAGCTTAGAAAGGGCACCTTTTGGTTGCCAATAAAGACCACCCCTTGGAGCTTAGAAATGACACCTTTTGGTTGCCTATAAAGACCACCCCTTGGAGTTTGTAAAGGGCATCTTTTGAATGCTTATAAATACTACCCCTTGGGGCTTGTAATCATAATCTTTCTTTCTTTCTTTTTTTTTCTTGTAAAGAACATCAAATTTTTGCTAGAGCTCTTGGTGGTAGAAAACCCTCAAAGTTGTTATTTTCTTTGTATGCTTACTAGATCCCTCTTGGTTGTGGATTATACACCAAGTAGTTATTGCTTTCTTTACTTTCAAGTAGTTATTGCTTTCTTTTATGGTATTATCATCTCTTGGTTGTGGATTATACACCAAGTAGTTATTGTTTTCTTTAATTTAAGTATTGTTTTATGTTACTTCCATTGTTGGAACTCCCTTCTTCCCTTAGAGTAGTGAAACTCTTCCACTTTTCTAGCGCTTTACCAAAGCCGTGAAGGGTGGAACGTGATTCACTCATTCTTTAGGAAGAGGTGGTGTATAAATTATCCCGAAGTTATATTGATGCATTTCTTTTACGCTTAGCTCTAATCTTTATTTCTTTATAATATTTTCTTGTTATATTGTTGTATTTACCTTAAGCATGAGTAGCTAAGCTTTTTAGTTGGCTAGTCCAAAAGGAGACCTCTATTTGGAAATGCTATTTCAACTCTTTTTCTCTCCTTCCCTCAGAGTACGGTGGTTCGGTTTGACTGGGTAGAGAGTGGATGAGATATTGAGTTTTTGATATTCCGTAGACTTGTCACGGTTTATGCTTAGATCCTCACTCAATCTCGTCCCTAGCTTCCCACGAATCAATCGTTCACCTATGCTCTATTAGAGGAATGAGTTGAGTTGAATTGGTATTTCCATTGGAGTGACCCCTAGGACTAGCCAACACTTATTTCCCATTCAGATTTCACCACAAGACAAACCACAAACCCAACTTCAAACAACAAAAGATTTTTCACTTTCTTTTGCACCAAAATCACCTTCATGATGATACAACTCCTTCCCTGAAGAGACGACCTTGGAATACCACAAAGTAAAACACGACCTGCAAAAGTCTTCTTTCGCTTGGGAAACACTTTTGTTCATTCACATCCCACATTTTTAACATTCCATTTCCCCATTGTCTTGCCCTTTCTTTTGACATCATCCCTAAGGGATAGTGACACTTTCCTTCATCCATACATCATATATACATCATTGAGGGAGATGTTAAGAGGTTAGGAACAACAAAGGTTTTTACCAAGCATTTTTGGCGCCGTTGCCGGAGAAGGCAAGCGTTGAACCTAGAAGGTGATTTTCGAACAACGGAGGGAAGTCCCGTGATGTTCATCATGGGCTGAGGTACGTTGATCCTTGTATATACTTTTGTTTGTTTACATTTTCAATTACAGATAGTTTTGTTGCATGTGGGGTAGAGACGAAAAAAATCGACTAGTTAGACAACCCTTGGGCCCCAACATGAACCTTGACCTAGACCTACCCGAGGATGCAGGTGAAAATTTTGACAATGTGGGAGACATTCCTAATGTTCAAAGGGGTGGGGGAGTGCCCGAACATAGGATGCCAAATTCACAAATGCAATTTCTCCCTCCCGTGAATGAAGGGAATAACATTCCAATGGATCCTCTGGCAAGGTCTATGAGGGATTTCCTTCAACCAACTCGTAGCACCACACCCTCATGTGTCTTCCTCCCAGTCCAAGCTCAGCTATTCCAAGTTAAGCCGGGGATGTTGCAACTACTTCCCACATTCCATGGGATTGAAAACGAAAACCCGTACCGGCACATAAAAAGGTTTGAGGATATAGTTGCAACATTCAATGCTAACTATGCTATGGAGGATATAGCTCGATTGAAATTGTTCCCTTTCTCCCTTAGTGATAAGGCCAAATCATGGTTTGATGGCATGCGACCTCGATCCATTACCACCTGGGCTCAAATGGTTTCGATATTTTTGAATAAATTTTTTCCGGTTCATAGAACCACTGCTTTGAAAAAGGAAATTCAAAATTTTCCTGAGAAGCCCAATGAGCAATTTTATCACTGCTGGGATCGTTACAAAGAGTTGTTGCAATCCATACCACATCATGGCTTTGAGTCGTGGCAATTGGTAAGTTTCTTCTACGAAGGAATCACCAACCCATAGACAATTCATTGACATGATGTGCAATGACGAGTTCTTGAACAAAGACCCTGATGAAGCCCTAGACTACTTTAGTACATTGGCTCAAAATGCACAATCTTGGGACATGAGGGATCCCACCGATGTACCAAGATCTTCTCCTAAAGGGAGTGGCCAAACTCAAGGGGGAGGGATGTATGACTTGAGAGACCAGGAAAACTTGCTTTCAAAAATTTCTAAATTGTCAAGGAAAATTGAAAGTCTTGAAGTCAATAGGAGGCACGAGGTGTCCAATGTTTCAAAAATAGAGGAGTTTTGCTCAATTTATGAAAGTGTAGGGCATTCCATATCGGATTGCCCCAACATTCCGACACTTAAGGAAGTGTACCATGAGCAAGTACATGCTTTTAACCAAACGAGGCAATCATTTTCTCCACATTCAAACACCTACAATCCGGGTTGGAGCAATCACCCGAACTTCAGTTGGAGAAATGAAAATCCCATTCCTCATGGTTCAAATGCATATTCACCTCCTGTACCTCCTAGGCAAAATCAATTTCAATCCCAAGGTCAAGGGCAAGCATCTAGCTCCCAATACCCCCGGTCCAATCCGCAAGGGTATTCGTCAAATCCATCCCCACAAAATTTCTCCCAAGGTCCATCTCCCCAAAGTTCTCCCCAACAAGCACCATCTAATCCTTCCACCTACCAACCTCCCCATAAGAGGAACTTGGAGGATGTGCTTTATAATTTCATCCAAAGTCAAACCACCTTCAACAACAACATCTCGGCTCAACTCACAAAAATTACCAATGCCATAGGGTTATCACAACAAGAGAAAGGGAAATTTTCCGCTCAACCCCAAGAGAACCCTAAGGGGCAACATGTCATTGAGTCGTCCGAACCCACTAAAGAGAGTTATGAGCAACTCAAGACAGTCACCACCCTTCGAAGTGGCAAGAAAATTGATAAGACCATTGTGCCAAAGGACTCACCCAAGGTCACATTACCAAATGAAAAAGAGACCAATGGTGACATCGACGAAGGTGAGGTGAGTGAAAAGAAAGAAAGTGAGGTGGTTGAGAAAGAAAAAATGATTGATGAAAGTGTGCTTGTTTCTCCTATTCCTGCTCCTTTTCCAAATCGTTTGAAGCCACCTATCAAGGTGGCTAATTATGCTGATATACTTGAAATGTTTAAGCAGGTGAAAATCAACATCCCACTCCTTGATGCCATAAGGCAAATTTCATCATGTGCAAAGATCTTGAAGGACTTATGCACGGTAAAGAGGAGGTTGAATGTCCACAAGAAAGCATTCCTTACCGAGCAAGTGAGCTCGATGTTGAGGACAAACACTCCTCCGAAGTTTAAAGACCCCGGCTGCCCCACCATTGCCATAACCATAGGAAATTGCCAGGTGGAGCAAGCCCTTCTTGACTTGGGGGTTAGTGTGAACCTCCTTCTATACTCGGTGTACCAACAACTTCAGCTCGAAGAATTGAAGCCCACTTCAATCACACTTCAATTGGCGGACCGTAGTGTCCGAACACCAAGGGGAGTAGTTGAGGATGTCTTAGTGCAAGTTGATAAATTTTATTTTCCTGTTGATTTTATTGTGCTTGACACTCACCCAGTTGCAAATCTTAGTTCCCAAATCCCTGTGATACTTGGTAGACCTTTTCTTGCTACATCTAATGCTGTGATTAATTGCAGAAATGGTCTTATGAAGCTAGCATTTGGGAACATGACTATGGAACTCAACGTGTTCAACTTGTGCAAGCAATCGGGAGATGATGAGGAGGTGCATGAAGTCAATATGATTGACACCTTGATGGAAGAACACTTGAAAACTATGAGAATGTTAAAGCTCAAAGAAGAGGAGAATGTTGTTCTAGAGGAAATGGATGAGCAAGAGGAAGTAGAGAGTTTAAAAGGGGTAGAAAATTGGACCCCTACATTCGAGAAGCTCCCACCCCAATGCAAGAAGATTTTTCCTTCAAATGAGCAAAAACCCAAATTGGAATTGAAGCCATTGCCATCTCATTTGAAGTATGCATATCTCAAGGAAAATGAGACATTTCCGGTGGTAATTAGCTCAACTTTGGATGCAAAGCAAGAAGAAGAGCTGTTTGAGGTATTAAGAAAACACAAAGGAGCAATAGGGTGGACCATTGCAGACATCAAAGGCATAAGCCCTCTCATTTGCACCCACCGGATATATCTGGAGGAGGACTCCAAACCTTCCCGACAACCACAACGACGGCTAAACCCTATCATGAAGGAGGTTGTGAGGGATGAGGTGTTGAAGCTGCTTGATGTGGGGATTATTTTTTCGATTGCCGACAGTAAGTGGGTCAGCCCCACACAAGTAGTGCCAAAGAAATCCGGAGTCACGGTGGTGGAAAATGATGAGAATGAGCTAATACCAACAAGAGTGATCACCGGATGGAGGGTATGTATCGATTATCGGAAGTTGAACTCATGCACTATAAAAGATCATTTCCCGATGCCATTTCTTGATCAAGTCTTGGAAAGAGTAGCTGGGCACCTATTCTATTGCTTTCTAGATGGGTATTCTGGCTATAATCAAATAGAGATCGCGTTGGAGGATCAAGAAAAGACAACTTTCACCTGTCCCTATGGTACTTTCGCCTATCGCCGTATGCCGTTCGGTCTATGCAATGCTCCGGGAACGTTTCAACGGTGCATGATGGACATTTTTAGTGATATGGTGGAAAAGATTGTGGAGGTCTTCATGGATGATTTTTCAGTGTTTGGAGATTCGTTTGACGGATGCTTGACAAATTTGGAGAAAGTCCTAACTAGATGTGAGGAAAACAATTTGGTGTTGAATTGGGAAAAGTGTCACTTTATGGTGATGGAAGGAATTGTGCTGGGCCACATAGTCTCGGAAAGGGGTATTGAAGTCGACAGATCCAAGGTGGAGGCCATCTCCAACCTCCCCACGCCGAGGGTCATTAAGGGAATCCGGTCGTTCTTGGGACATGCAGGTTTTTATCGCAGGTTTATAAAAAATTTCAGTGCATTGGCCCTACCCTTGACCAACCTACTGTCTAAGGAAGTTCCCTTTGAGTGGTCGGATGACTGTGAGACATCTTTTAAAAAACTTAAGAGCATGCTAGTCACGCCTCCTATCATGCGACCACCCAGATGGGACCTACCTTTCGAGCTCATGTACGACGCGAATGATTACGCGGTCGGCGCAATGCTCGATCAAAGGGAGAAAAACAGGCCATACGTAATACACTATGCTAGCAAAACACTCAATGATGCTCAGATGAACTACACTACCACCGAGAAAAAGTTGCTAGCAGTAGTGTTTGCCTTAGATAAATTTCGCTCATACATCATTGGTTCGCCTATTGTTGTCTTTACTGATCATTCTGCTTTGAAGTATTTGTTGTCTAAGCAGGATGCTAAACCGAGACTCATTAGGTGGATACTCCTTCTACAAGAATTCAACTTGACGATCAAGGACAAGAAAGGAGTTGAGAACGTGGTGGCAGACCATTTATCTCGACTGGTCATGCAAGAGGGCGAGAAGCACATTCCTATCCCAGATTATTTCCCTGATGAACAATTGCTTTCAATTCATTTTGTGTGTTCTTGGTATGCTGACATATGTAATTATCTTGCAACAGGACAAATACCACCGCATTGGAGCCTAGAGGATCGAAGACGATTTATGGCAGATGTGAAGTACTTTTACTTCGACAACCCGTACCTGTTCAAGTACTGTCCTGACCAAGTCATGAGGAGATGCGTACCTGAGAATGAACAGTGGGACGTCCTGGCATTTTGCCATTCACAAGCATGTGGTGGACATTTCTTGGCGAAGAAAACTTCGGCCAAAATTCTTTAGTCAGGTTTTTATTGGCCCTCTCTTATTAAGGACTGTGTTTCATATTGTAAGGCATGCGGCAGATGCCAACGATTGGGTAGTGTGACCCGTAGAAATATGATGCCCTTTTCCCCCGTGCTTGTCATTGAAATATTTGACTGTTGGGGCATCGATTTCATGGGTCCATTCTCCATGTCTTTTGGTTATCTGTA
This sequence comes from Ilex aquifolium, assembly GCA_951799425.1. Classification (NCBI taxonomy): domain Eukaryota; kingdom Viridiplantae; phylum Streptophyta; class Magnoliopsida; order Aquifoliales; family Aquifoliaceae; genus Ilex; species Ilex aquifolium. Next base: position 12,343,896 of record OX637408.1, read on the forward strand.
CATTCTTCTGGCAGTGGACTATGTGTCCAAGTGGGTAGAGGCTATTCCAACCAAGACTAATGACCACCGGGATGTAGTCAAGTTGCTCAAAAAAAATATTTTTTCGAGGTTTGGGATGCCTCGTGCAATGATCAGTGATGGTGGATCCCATTTCTGTAATAGGTCATTTGCATCATTAATGTTTAAATATGGCGTTACACAGAAAGTATCAATTGCATACCACTCACAAACCAATGGCCAAGCTGAATTAGCCAATAGGGAGATTAAAAATATCTTGAAAAAAACGGTTAACCCAAACAAGAAGGATTGGTCAGTCAGACTGACTGATGCCTTATGGGCGTACCGTACTGCCTATAAGACTGTTTTGGGCATGTCTCCCTACCGGCTGGTTTATGGAAAGGCTTGTCATTTGTCGGTTGAAATGGAACACAAGGCCTTTTGGGCCATTAAGACCTTGAATTTTGACTTAAGAATGGCTGGTGAGCAGAGAAAGTTGGAACCATATCCAACAATTTGCATAATAAACAATGTATCTCAGGTATGATGTAAGATATCGCATGAATAAACACATCGAGAATATCCTAGCCTACACACACACACACCCAATCCTCGCAAGGATATCTAACTTTAGGAAAGGCGTATACCAACGCATTGGCAATGATAAATCCAACACAGGAATAGTATACTAACTCTCAGCCTTGATATCACGTAAGTGAATAGTGGTTTGGTCCTCGCAAGGCACCAACCCCACTACGAGTGGTAGGGAACCTTCAAACCCACACGGAGTAAGAAATACATCTACCCACTCTACGATATCCGGCCAACGGCCACCCATGTTCATCCAAACATCCACACAAGAGATACAATACCAACCAATTTCTCAAATCACAAGTAAATCAAAAACCCCCAATTCCATAGGTATTTTTCTAACGGAGCAAATTCAAGAAAAAATATGCAATAGATCATCAAACATATATTTTTATTGTTCAAATAAAGCACTAGAATTTTGAAATCAAGAATAAGGAATATCAAGAAGAAAAATCTCTATTTCTTAAAAGAAACAAGGGTTTTGAGATTACAAGGATTTCATGGCTATCAAACCATAACTTCATTCAAAACATGATAATATTTGCAAGAGTATCAAGAAATAATGATTTCATAACATACATCTAAGATTTAGAAGCAAAACATACATAGATATAAACCCTAGCCTCAATGGACAAGAATAGGAAGAAACCCCTACCTAGAATCAAGAATTCCAAGCAAAACCCAAGTTTTAGAGCCTTTCTTCTTCCCTTTTCTTTTTCCCTTTTTCTTCTCCTAGGGTTCTAAGAGGTTTGGGGTGAGAGATGTGAGAAAAAATGGAAGAAAATGGGCTGAAATCTGTGTTTTAAACATAGCAGTCCCCGAAAGTTATTGTTCACAGGCTGATTTTTGGGTTTTCTCCAAAATTACGGTTTTGCCACTAAAAATCTCCAATTTGATCCATATGACTACCCTAAGAGCTTTCGACGTTCCGGATTCATTTTTAATGTTATTTTAACCTAAAAACCTTTAGTTTTATGATTTATCTCAAAACTAAAGTAAATTTACACTCGAAACACTAAAATTACTATTTTATTCATCCGAACCGTTATATGTGCTAAACGGCTATTCCAAATTTTTCGGATCTCTCAGGTTCAATGATAATATTATTTTGACCTAAAAAAATTAATATTTTTACTTAGTTACCTTTATCAACCTCAAACACCTCCAAAAATTAAATTTCACAATCAATTTGCCTCCCTAGTATTTATTCCTACTTAGGGTTCATGCATACCTCATCACCTATATTAACATTTCAAAAATAATTACTTGCTATATAAAGATAAGAGTCTGGGGGTTTACAGGGCATATGCTGGTGGACTGCATAGTGAGAGTATCGAGGCAGAAGATAGTTGTTATGACTTTATATATTTAGTTAGAGTATGTAAAGAACAATGTACGATGATGTATATTATTGAGGATTTGTAAGTGATTTATATCTTGGTTAATTTGAGGGAATATGTATAGATTGAGACCTTTTAAATTGTTTACTTATAAAAATTTTAGATATTCTATATATTATGTTCATGACGAAGAATTTTGGATAATTATATTATAACCCGGGTTTGGGAGAACTGGTAATGACTTATTTGTGGAAATTACGAGAAGGGATGTATATGATTAATATGATGTGAATGACTAGTTAAGTATAATTATTATTTTTAATGCTCTCACAGGTAGCTCTCACCAATTATCTGGATGCCGATTTTCAAAGAAAACTCTGCCGAAATTTTCTAAAATAATGATTTATTTAAACTGAAGAGATATTTTTCTAGATATTTTTACAACAAACCGATATGTGTTTTTAGAATAAACAAAGTAATTTTTTTTTAATCACACTTTTGTGAAATTTGGGGCATGACAAGTTGGTATCAGAGCTTAGGGATTAGGTCTTATATGAGAGTTATAGGAAAATGAGTGTGCCACTATTGGAGATAGTTAGAAGACATGTGTGGTGACAAAGAAATTATTTTTACGTCATGAGTTTTGGATGTCATAGAGAGTATTAGTGTATTTTGACTGAGAAGGTATGAAAGTAAAAGGCTTCAAGGTATGACGATTTATGATGTTATAACTTTTTTTAGGTTATGTCAATTTTCATTATTTTATCTGACCCTTAGTTGCTTCACTTTGTGAAGTCAAGGATGTGTGAAATTAAGTTTTCTTGCTTGGAGATAAGGTCAACTATGACGTCCTTTATATAATTTTTTTTGGGTGAAGTAATTGGAATTGCTAGAGAGGTTAAGAATTGAAGAAAGATTGGAAATTTCGGTTTGATGGTAAAAACTTTGATATGGATATATCTTCCATGAAGGTGACTAAGATACTATAATATAGTACAATGCTCAAATACAATCAATTGGAGGAGTATGATAAAAATAACTAAGGATCGGTGTCGGTTTTGAAATATGAGTAAAAATTGTCATTTTGATTTTGAGTGGATTGGATGTTGTTTTATAATCATGTATTGATTATCGATAGTAGTTTGGAAGTAATATGGATAGTTGGCTAGTATTACTTTGGGTAGAATTAAATTTTAAGTGACGACTTAATTTTTATGCAATTGGGTTATAAGAATTATTCAGAAAGAGTATGATTGGAGGATCGTGGTGCAATAATTGATGAGCTATATTAGATGACTTTGCTTGAAGATTGATTGAGAATGACATGGTAAGCCTTTGAAGGGAAAAAAATATGGAGTAAGAAAATTAGTAATGACATGAAAATGTAGGAGGGATTGGACTACGTGTGAACGTTATAAGACAATAACTCTCTAAAGTACATGGAAGGTGTTATCTTTGGGTGCAGAGCATGAACTAGTTTGTTTCTTATTTGATTGTATTTTGTGGTGTTTGTAGTTCACAACATTTAGACCATCTAAAGCTATTGATAATTGGGAATCCCTTGGTTGATTGTGGGGTTGATAGTTAAGTTGTACTCATGGACTTTAAATGAAAATGGAGATCAAGAGAATGGACTAAAATTTTGAAGTCCCGTGCCATGGAAACCTACAAAGTTTAATAAATTTTTGGCCCTTAATATTGTTGAACTGTGGAGCATAGATGTTCAAAATTTTGAGATCATTTATATTGAGTAACTAATAGAACAATGATGATGTTCAATATTCGACATAAACTCTTATCGTGGTGTGAGATCTTTTAATGTCTTTAGAAGTTAAATATTACAGAAATATGGATGTTTATCTCTAGATCTTTTCAATCCATCATTAGGTTTGATAGGCCGGAGTTGAGAATTGTTGGTATTGAAGATCATAGATTTTTGAAAAGAAATCTTTGCAGTTGGTTGTGATGTTAAAAGGTTTTAATATGGTAGATCGCTGTTGAAAATTACACATGGTGGTTTTGATATTAACAGATGAATGATTAATTAAGTTTCGATTAAAGTACGAGATTACTCTATTTGCCAGCGAATGGTTATCATCTCGTGGATTATGAGAAATTTTTAAGGTTATAGTGATTAGTGGTGTGGAATTGAAGAATGATTTGGACCTTTAGGAATATAACTTTATATTGGTTATATTTTATAGTTCAAAAAATATTAAGGTGCTGGATTGAATCATGGGGACTTAAGAGTTTCGTAAAATGTGTTGTAGTAATCTTGCTACGGGTTATTACTTGAGGCACTTTCTTGTTAACATAATTGCATTGAACATCTAACTCTTGGGAGACAATAATGACTTTTAAATTGAAATAGGCATTAGATGATGACCCAACACTCGAAGATAATGTTTGGCAATAAATCTTATTCGAAAGTCGAAGAAAGATATAGGGTAGATCGAATTGGTTAAAATGTGGAGATATTATGATAGTTCTAAAAGTATTAATCGAGGGTTCTGCATGCATCTTGTACTTAAGAGAGAGAACCCATGAGAATTTTTATTGGTTGTTAGTTCTAATTATAATGGATTAAAAAAAAAGTGAATTGAAAAATTATAATTAATATCAGAGTGTGCAGTGAAAATATTTGGTTAGATTTTATATTATTGGGGTTAACCATTTGGTTATAGTTACACGGATGAAGGTGAAAAGTATAATTGAGAAGTAAAAATCAATTTCTTGGATAACTAGGTGTCTAGTTTGAAAATTATCACTATCGACAATCTTTTGGTGTTCACCAAATCACTACGACTTGAGGTTTTTCATAGGATTTAATGCTACGTGGTGGATTTAAATAGAAGATATATTATACAAGAATGAAAATGAGAGCTTTCCAAAACTTCTTGTATGATTCTTTAGTGGTGATGTTGAAACTTTAAAAATATGTGACGATAATGTTGAGTCTGCGTGAAAATTCTCTACAGGTTGATAACAGTATTTGATCAGGTATGAGAAGTATATGAAGTAGGTGTGGTTAAGAACTTGGCTGGATAGGGTCATACACGTCTTAGGTTGGGCCATGTCATGAGCTGTGTCATGTCTTAAGCCATGCACTCTGGAGTAGTATGGAAGGGAGCATGGTGAATGGGAGCATGAAGCAAGAGTGTAATGGTACCTTAAATGACTATAATATCGAGAATTAAATGATTACCATAGGTGACAAGTAAACAACGAAGTCGGCGACCTAGTGGTGAATCGTGGTGAGAAATTAGTTTTGGTAGTCGCACGGGTTATTGGAAAAGTTCGATAACTTAAAAGGAATGTGAATTTTTGGACTTATGATAACTGTGACGATGGGGCAAACACGGGAAAATCTGAGGCGTTATCATGGGACATGAAGCAACATTATAAGAATGAAATTGAAGTGAAGAAATGTAATGGCATGAATGGACTTGAAAATATTTTAATTAACTGTAATACTCATTGTTTGAGATTGGTGGATTTGTTGATTATCAGCCTATATAAATATGTGATGGTGAAGGTACTGAATTCACCACAGAAACTTAAACATATATTCTTGTGTTGGTGAATGGAGTTCACTTGGTTGGGTTGGTGGTTAACAATTGAGACTTAAATGAGGGAGCCAAAATTTCGAGGATGAAACTTATTTTAAGGGAGGTGGATTGTGAGATCCCATATTTCATATAAATATAAATAATATTAAATTGATAGAATTTTTTTAAAATGATTAAAATGATGAGAAAAACTTCGATTCGTTGTTAAAGGAACAGTCGCGTAAGTTTGAGGTACGGGCGTATTGACTTTTTAGTCAAATTTAATTTTTAGAGGTGTTTAAGGTTGATAAGGATAACTAAGTAAATATATTATTTTTTTTAGGTCAAAATAACATTACGATTGAATCCGGGAGGTCGGAAAACCTTAGAATAGACATTTAGCGCGTATAACGGTTCAGAGGGGTAAAATGGTAACTTTAGTATTTCGGGTGTAAATTGACTTTGGTTTTAAGAAAAAATCATAAAACTAAATGTTTTTATATTAAAATAACATTAACAATGAATCCGAAACGTCGAAAAACCTTAGGGTAGTCATAGGGATTAAATTGGAGATGTTTAGTGGCAAAACTATAATTTTGGAAAAAAATACATTTTTTTGCCCCATGAACAGTAAAATTCGGGACTGCTGTGTTTAAAACCCCAATTTCAGCCCATTTTCTCCCATTATTTCATTTTACTCTCACTCAAATACCTCTTAGAACCCTGGAAGAAGATAAAGGAAAAGAGAAAAGGGAAGAAGAAGGTCTCTAAAGTTTGGGTTTTGCTTGGAAATCCTAGGAACTTGGCTTGGAATTCTTGATTCTTAGGTGGGGTTTTCCTCTCTCTTGCATTTACATTGTGCATCTCATGTATTTTCTTTAGTTAAAGCTTACTATGTATTTGATGGCAAAATACTTATTATAAACTTTGATTTAGGGTTGAGTATACCATGAATTGTGAACCCACATGCACAAAAATGATTTTAGTGTTATGGGTTTTGATGGTGCTTGATAATTAAGGCCCAAGCCCAACCGAAGAGGTGCTAATGAGTTTAGTGGGTTTATTTGTATGAGTGAATAATTTGTGGAAAATGGAAGGCACAGAATGTTTAAGTGGTTCACCTTAGCTGACGGACTAAGGCTACGTCCACTGAAATGGAGTCTCCAGCTCCTCGAGGTTGTGTATTGATTCCAGGTAATTACAAAAGGGTTATAGGCGCTGGGCCTTTACAAGGATTTATGCCTTTACAAGCTGATTACCCAGGGCTATGAGATGCTGTTGGGAAGATGAAGATTCAGATCCCTCCTTGGTAGGATAACACTGTTCTATTTATATGAGTTGCCCCTCCTAGGGTTCCTGGTGGCCTCTTCTCCCTTTTTGCTGATCCTGTGGGGACCTTCCATCCTTGCTCTGCAAGAGCCTCTGCCGATCGGCGCTATTGTGCCCACGATCTCTGGATCGTTACGCACCACCTTTCTCTGCGCCTGGAGGATGCAACTGTCATAGATTTCAGAAATTGTCCCCTTGTCATTTGGACACGTGGCATGGCAGGATGCTCCCAGGGGAAGGGTTTGGTTTCTCTTTCCTGGGCTGTTGTTTAGCTGAACAAATTTGAGGCCTGGGCCGGATGGCCTTCCTTCTAGCGCCATTGGGCTCGGTCTCTTGGCTCTTTCTTCTCTCGATGTGAGTTAATTAGAGGTATTTCTTCTGGGCCAATAAGCTCAACCAACGGGTTCTCAAGGTGCATTGGGCTCCGAGGTCATGGCGGCCCATGCCCGAAATTCTACCCTTATCAGTTGCCCCTAGCCCCTGGTCACAAGGATGACATCATCTTCTGACCTGGGGTTAAAAATGTCCTTTTTGATTTTTGTCATTATCTCCCTGTGTGGCGGAAATGCCTGGTAGTCAGCTTTGATCTGATTTGAGCAGGGTTGGTATTTGCCGGTTATGATGAGATGGTTTGCACACGTGTCCTCAACGAGTGAGCCCAATGGTGCAGTTTCCCTGGAGTGTCCTGTCATCTGCCGGGCTTTAAATGCTTTGTATAAAAGGGGAAATATCTTCACCTTTCCCACTTTGCACTTTTCGTAATTCCTCCGTGTGTCTTCTTCTCTTCCTTCGGCTTTCGAGGCGTTTCGTTCTAGGCTTTTGGGTGACTTAGGATTTTTGCGCTTCCGGTTCCTCTTTGCTTCTAGCGTTTCATTAGGTACGCCACTCTTTCCTTCTTCATTTTGCTCGATCTGGATCCCTTTAACCCTCCCTAGTGGGGTTTCGGGTTTCGTTTTCTAATCTGGAGATTTAGTTACTTCAGGAGTCGCTTCGATGATCTCTCTTCCTTTTCATACTTCGTAGGCCGTTCTGTTTCCCTAAGGGTATATTTTCTTAGGGGTTGGTGTTTGAAACCCTTGTTCTTGACGGATTACGCCTTGCATTTGCCTTCTTTGCATTCTGGTTTGCAAGTCGAACCTTTGATGGGGAAGCTTGTCGTTTATTCTTCTGAGTTAGATTTCGAGGAACAAGCTAGCAAGGAGGTCGAGGAAAGTACCTCAGGTTCCTCTAGTGACCGCTCTTTTACTGCTAACGAGGCGGCTTCTGGGACTGCCCCTGGAGCTTTCGCTTCAGTTCCTTTAGCAGAGGCTCGCCCTCTTTCATCTTTGCCTCCTATTTCTCCCATCCAGTCGAGGAAGAGGAAATCCAAATCGAATACTCCCCCCTACTCCTAGGAATAAAACCCGTCGTGACCAATCTGACCTGTCTTGTTGTGCGGAGACCACTCCCAGTTGCCTCAAGGACGAGGATTTGGATGAGCTGAGGAGGGAGTTTCGTTTTCCTGACTCCGTTGTCTTGTATTCTCCCGAGGATCATGAGAGGTGTAATTCTTCTATTCCTGGGCTGGTCTATTTCTTCGAGTCTGCATTCCGGGCTGGTCTGCGATTCCATGTCCATCCCTTTATTCAAAATGTTCTCTAATTTTACAACGTTTACCTGGCCCGGCTTTCTCCGAACGGTTGGGGTCTTCTGATTGGATTCCTTGTTCACTGGTTTGAGAGTGGGAACGACTCTGAACCATCTATTCGGGAGTTTACCTCCCTTTTTCAACTCAAGTCCTTCCCTGCTTTGGGCTTCTTATATTTTGCCAAAAGGGTAAAGGCAAAGAATCTGGTTTCTGGGCTCCCCTCTTCCAACAAGGGGTGGAAGCCAAGATTTTTCTTCGTCAGGGGTGATTCCTGGGAGCTTTCGGGAGATCCTGGTGATATTCCTTGTGTTCCTAAGTCTTGGGGGGCTCTAAGGAACACTTGTAAGGCCAACTGGTTGGCTGTGATTTCCTTCTGGTTCTGGTTTCGATTCTCGTGTCTTTAATAACTTTTGCTCCGTCTTGCAGATTTCTGTGCTACTTTGAACGCAGAGGAGGCTGCTAGAGTTGCCAGAGCCGAGGCCCTTGGGTTGCAGTCCTTTTTCGACCTCGTGACTGACGAGAACCTTGCCAAGCACGGGCTAGGGCCGCCCATTGATCCTTCAGCGGAGATAGCGCCTTCGCCTGCTTCCCAGCCTGATATATGGACCCCAATTTGATCATGTTGGTCTTCTCAGATACCGAGACTAAGAGAAAGAAAAGAAAGTTGGTAAAGGGTCTAGAGCTGTCTTCCAAGGAGACATCAGCATCCGGGCCAACGCCCATCTCCTTGGAGCAGAAGTGCGAGGATCTGAGCTCTGTTGAAGTTGATCCGCCACCTTCGCTGCCCGCCGAGCTCCCTAAGAGCAAAATCCCTCCTGAAGTATCTCAAGTGGGGGAACCTGGGGCTTCTGCGGCCCTCCGCCCTCCTTCTCAGCCTATTTCTCAGGACAGTGGTAAGGAGGAACCTGTCCTTCCCGAGTCTAGCCCCCATGGGAGCGGTTTCCTTCGGGATCCAGAAGCCGCTGTGGCTGCTTTGTCCGGATTGATCTCAACGTCGAACCCCAGGGCAGCCATGCAGGTTCCCTTCAAGAGGAAGATTCTCCACAACATCCAGGGCCTGGACGAGGTACCTAACATCTTTGCCTGTATATTTCTGGACCATCTTTCTTGAGGCTTTTTATCTATCTCCCTTGTTGAATGATTTTTTCTTTTCCCCAGTCCCTTGCTTGTGTGAAGATGGTAGAGTTTCACCATGAGCAAGAGCTCGCAAAGGTCAAGGAATCCTTCGACGCCGTGGTGGCGGGTAAGGAGGCGGCCGAGGATAAAGTGAAGATTTTGTCATTCGAGACTGCCGAGCTGAAGAGGATCTACGATGAGCTGGACGCCCATTCCCGGGATTTCGCCAAGCGAAAGGACTCCGAGTTGGCTGCCAAGGATGCCGACCTCAAGGCCAAAGACGCTAACCTCAAGGCCAAAGAGGCTAATCTTGCAGCCAAAGATGCCGAGCTGGTTGCTGAGGACGTCAAGTTAGCATTTTTGAGGGGCAAAGTCTCATAACTCCTTAAGGAGGGGGTCATGGCCTTTGTGAATGGGTTTGTGAATTTCTGAGATCAAGTAGAGGCGGCGTACCCCGACATTGACTTTTATTGTTTCGTCCCTCAGCTTGAAAACTTTAAGCCTGTTGGGGTGACCAGTTCTGAGAAGGATGTTGCATCTGCTGAGAGAGGGCCTGATGTCGAGGAGGCTGCTGAGCAAGCTGGTGATGGGGAGTCAGCCGTTTGAACTGGCCCTGTCATTATTTCTTCTCTCTTTCCTTTGTTGTAACCTCTTGAACGATGTACTTGTATTTCTTGAGCTACTGTTGTTGGTTCCTTCTTTCTCTCTCCCTTTTTTTTTTATGAATGAAGTGTTTTTCGGGTTAAAACGTTTCGTTTCGAGTCATGCTGTTGTAGAATATGTCGCCGACCTCGAGGTCTCAGCTCTTGATCTTCGAGTTATCTTCGGGTAATCAAGATAAGTGTGGAAATGAGCTTGTCTGTTCAGATCTCTTTGCGCAGCTGAGCTGTACCAACTCTTTCCCGAGCTTGACTGGTTTAAAATAGATGAGCTGACTTGGACGTCCCACTGTCCCGAGTTTGCTCCTTGCCGAGTACTCATGTGGGGATTTTTGGGGGCTATTTCGGTCTTTTCCCTTTGTCTTTTCGTATGTTGTAAACCTGATGGTTTCACCCATTTGAGAACGTACGCCGCTAATGGGGTTAGTGGCTCCTCGAATGTGGTGCCCCGAAAGTCCCTACGGTGCCACGTGTCCCTCTAATTAACTATGAGGGACATGCATTTACTGCGCCTGGCGAAGATGATGAGGCATGTCTACTGGGTCTATAAATAGGTACTCCTTGAAGATGATTACCTTGGCTGGGCGCCAAAACTGTTTGCTCCCTCTCTTCGGTGTAACTTTTTCTTTCTGGTGCTCTAAGAGAAACTGTTTGCCTTCAGTCCTTATGGCCAGGGCCCCTTCTTCCCCACGCGACGTTATGGAACGACTTTTTCCTGATGTTGAAATCAGTGAAATCGAATAGGAGGGAGCTCATTCTATTGCTGTGCGTTTTGACTTCCCTCATAGAGTGGTCATACGTCACGCCAATTTGCGTATGTTTCACTGTCTGGTTTGGGACGAGGCCTGCTTCTTTGAGGCCCCTTTCTTGTTAGGGCTCCGCTTCCCCCTTCCCCCTTCCCCCCTTTGTACAAGAGGTTTTGCACTTCTTCGGTTTCTGTCCCGCCATGCTCCTTCTAGTAGCCTGGGCGATCTTGTTGGCATTCATGGCGGTGTGGAGGAGGCTATTCCTCCAATCTAGAGCTACTGTGTCGGAGTTTCTTTACTTCTTCCGTCCCGAGGAGGTGTCCGAGTTTTATCGCTTTGTCCCCAAGCGGGGAGGGGAAATCCTTATTCACGACCTCCCTCTAGAGCCGGAAGGGTGGAGGATGAGGTATTTCTTCATTTTTGGAGTTGGTTGGGAATTTGAGTCCCAATTTCTGGCTTCGGTTAGGGTTCCTACGGCTTGGGGACAGCGTAGGAACCTAGGTGAGTTCGAGTTTTTGTTGGCTTTCGGTTGTTTTTTCTTTGCTTCTGGTAACAATATCGTTTGTTTCCATTGTTATAGGTGAGTTCCCGCTTTTATCCGATGGGGAGTTGGCCCGAGTTAACCAAGCCCGAACTCGCTTGCCTTTTTCCTTCCATGAATTGATGCATCCCGAACTGGCCTCGGTGCCGAGTGGCCGTGAGTATCTGACATCCTTCCCTTGCTCCTCTATTTTTGATTTGTTCATAATCTTACTCCTTTCTCGGCTTTGCTTGTGCATTCCCTTCGTATTTGGTTACCAACGCAACATGATCATGGAGCGGGTGGTCGAGATGAGGCGAGCTAGGATCTCAGAGCCTCCGACGAAAAGGGCTAGGTTGGGGGAGAGCAGTTCTGATTAGGTCTTAAGTGTGGGCGCCGAGGCTGAGACTTGTACCGCTGCTGGCGAGGCTCCTCCTGTCGTTGTCGGGGTTTCTGTCTCTGCTGCCAGGGTGCTTGCCCCGCAGCCAGGGCCTGACATCTGAGAAGCCACCGTGGGCACAGTTGTGGTCGATCCGGTGGGAGGGCCAGTTTAGCGGGGTCCTTCAATCGGCGTTGTTGGTTCCAGTTCAGCTCGTGCCCCCTAGGCTTCGGTCGTTGATCTCGAGGGAAGCCTACTCAGGGACGTGGGCCTGAGCAGTCGTGCGCTGATGGCATTGATCCCACAAGCCGATCTATGGCGTTCTGTCGACCTTCCCTTCCAAGTTTGAAGCCGCGATGCGCTTCATGCACTCCTCGAGGTATGTCCTGCTTTTCTCTTTGCTCCCACATTTCCATCATCTGATGACTTCCCCATTGTTTTCAATCGGCGACACATGTTTGTGCACTTGGGAGGGAGATTTACATTTTGAGAAGCGATATCCAGAGGAAGGCGGTTGAGCTTCTAGAGGCTCGCCGGCAGAGTTTCGAGCTTCTGAGCTAGGGCCTGGAGACCGAGAAGGAATTAGAGCAAGTCCTCGAGCAGCGGGCTCAAACCTTCAAGCAGCTGATTGCCAGTACTTCTACTGAGGTTTCCCTTAAGGAAGAGTTAGCTCGCTCCAGGGAAGATCATGATGCCCAGATCGAGAACCTGCTGAGCTCTTCCATTACTCGATCTTTGCTGGCGGACCAACTGAAAGAATCCCGGGCTGTTGTTGTTGAGCTGAACAACTCCTTGGCTGCCAAGCGCCAGCTGGTCGAAGACCAGCGGAAAGAGATTGAAAAAACTAGGTTGGAGGCAGCCAGGGCCTTTGTGGATGGGTTTTTCAATTTTGCTGACCAAGCAATTGAGAGGTTTCCTAGCCTGGATCTCGAGCAGTTTCAGCCGCGGTTTGATGTCCCTCCGGGCGGCGGTGCTTCTGAATCTGCTCCTCCTTCTGACCAGCCTTAAAGACCAAAACCTTTGTTGCTTTTTTTTTTTTTTGGCAATACCTGTAAGTACTTTCTTTCGGAAGAAAGATTTTTTTTTTTTGTGGTGATGTGTTTGTTGGCGCTATACTCCTTTGCCCCCCTTTACTCCAAGGAGGCCTTGGCCTGTTTTGAGTAGTGCACTTTTCCATGCTGCTGGTTTGTTTGGCCACGCACAGTCGCATGATTTTTGGGAAACATTGTTGGCGACTGTTCATTTCCTACAGCAGCGTACGATGCGGCTGCTTTAAGTGATCCCTTAGGTAGCTCAACAACCTCCCGAATCTTGCGCCCCTGTTTAATGCTATCTTGTTTGTGGAATTCCAACAGTCATCCATGTGCTCTATATATTCCCATGTGCTTTAAGTCTTTGTATTTTCGCTATCTTCTTGAAAAACCTTCCTTCTTTGAACTCTTTAACTTCCTTTGGGCCTTGTTTTCTGGCTTCATGGCTCCCTCCTCATTATTCAAAAAACGTGCCCGAGAATCCCTGAAAGGCGAATGGTATTCTATTTTGCTTCTTCCTTCTTTGCTCACTGTCGCGGATGTTGACAACATAAAAAACCAATACGATTTCCCGGAGGGTCTGGGGTTCAGAGTCTCTACCCCGGATGAGCCCTGTAGCATGCCCTCTCCAGGCGAGGTTGCCTTCTTTGAGGGCGCATTCGAGAGTGGCCTCCGGCTCCCCCTCTATCGAGACTTTGTTTGGGTTCTCTCCCATAATGGCTTGTGTCCCTCTCGTCTCTCCCCCGGGGGTGGGCTGCCCTGGTTAGTTTTTTCATCTTCTGGCGTATGCAAGGCTTTGACGTCTTTCCTACTGTCTCTGAGCTCTTCTATTTCCTTGACCTCTCCTTCGACTTTCCTCCTTTCTTCAACTATCTTTCTTTTAAATGGTATTTCCACCCACCGTTGATTGCTGACATTCCCTCTTCCCCTGAGGGGTGGACCCAACACTTCTTTTTCATCTCCGGGGATTCGTGGGAGCCTGCTGCGGGAGAAGATAGGCATGTCTGGGTCTCCCGTTCTTGGGGAAGTTTTCGGGAGAGAGGTGGGCATCTTGACGATTTTTAGTTAGCCAATTTTCATTGGTAAATGATGTGTTAACCCTGTTTGTGTTGGTATCGTGCTTGTGCAGGTATTCCCAGTCCTACTCCGTTGGAGGCGTTCAACGTCAGCATGGTGGAGAAAGCCTCTCCCCTTCCCTATTCTGCCATTGTTACTCCCCAGAATCTCGTTCGTTTCGGGATAGGGGGAAGCTCGACCCGAATTCAATTTGCGCCTTCCTTTTTTCGTGAGTCGGACATCCCTCCTGGCGAGCCAGAGGAGGTTGCCTCGAGCAGAGGAAGTCGAAAAGCTGATCTGAAGCCCGATTCATCTGGTGAGGTGGAAACCCTCAAGAGGAGGCTGACGAAGGTGGAAAGAGAGAGAGACATTCTGCAGAAAGAGAACGCCCATAACACCGATGGGAGGTGATCTACCCACTGAGACTTAGATGCTTCCAACCTGGCCTTTAGTGCGAGCTTGATGGTCACTTCGGCCTGCCCATTAGACTGCGGATGAGCAGGTGCTGAAAAGTAGTTTTTGATTCCTAGCTCGATGCAAAAACCCATGAACGTCGGATTGTCGAACTGCTTCTCGTTGTCTGAAACCAATGCCCTGGGGACACCGAAGCGGCATACTATAGACTTCCAAACAAATTTTTTGACCTTCTGCGTTGTGATCCTTGCTAGCGGCTCGGCCTCAGCCCACTTGGCGAAGTAATCCACTACGACCACGACGAATTTGCATTGTCCGACCCCTAGTGACAAGGGCCCTAAGATATCCAAACCCCACTGCTGAAAGGGTCAAGGGCTTACCACGGGAGTGAATAGCTCGGGTGGGCAGTGTGGCAGGTTGCTGTGGAGCTAGCAAGCTTGGCATTTCTCCACTATCTCCTTCGATTCTTTGGACATAGTTGCCCAGAAATAACCCTACCGCAGTGCCTTGCTTGCCAGGGTCCTTGCATCGATGTGGTTTCCGCATATGCCCTCGTGTATCTCTCTCAGAATATAATCCTCTTCTGCTTCTGATACACACTTCATTAGTGGAAAAGAAAAACCTCTTTTATACAGGTTACCTTGGACTAACGTGAATCTCGCTGCTCTAGCTCTCAGTTTTGATGCGTCTTTCGAGTCGTCTGGCAGTACTCCGCTTCGTAGGAAAGACACAATGAGATCCATCCACGAATCGCTCTCTTCGACTGGTATGGCTTGGTTCACTTCAGCTGGATCCTCATCAAGTTGTATGTTGGGCTCAGCAAGGATCTCGACTGGTGTCTATCCAGGTAAGCCGTGGTCGATGGCGGTGGCGAGCCTGGCAAGGGTGTCGGCCCTGGCGTTTGCTTCTCGGGGAACTTGGACCAGCTCAGCCAAGACGAATTTCCTCAGCAGGCTACGAATTTTCATCACGTAGAGTGCCATCTTTGCGTCCCTAGCGGCGTATTCTTCTTCGACCTGCCTCACGACCAGCTGCGAGTCGCTATGGACCACGATCTACTGCGCGTCCATTGACAGGGCTAGGTTTAAACCAGCTGTCAAAGTCTCGTACTCCACCTCATTGTTGGATGCTTGAAAGTGAAATCTCAAGGCGTACTCTAGGTCGTACTCCTCTGGCGAGGTCAGGATGAGTCCGGCCCCACTTCCTTGGGCATTTGAGGCTCCGTCTATGTACAATTTTCAGGTGGGAATGTCGGGTACACTGACTTGGTCTTCTGAGCTTTCTTCAGGTAGAGAGGTAAACTCAGCAAGGAATTCTGCTAAGACCTATCCCTTGATTGCGGTCCTAGGTTTGAACTTGATGTCAAACTCGCTGAGCTCCATTGCCCATTTTACTAGCCTTCCGGATGCTTCCGACTTGTGCAGGACCTGCCACATCAGCTGGTCTGTTGGGACCTCAATGGTGTACGCCTGAAAGTATAGTTTCAATCTCCAAGCTGCTACTAGGAGGGCTAGCACGAGCTTTTCCATCTTCGGGTACCTCTCCTCGGCTCCTCGGAGGGCTTTACTACAAAAGTAAACTGGTTGTTAGATTCGGTCCTTGTCTTTCACCAAGGCCGCGCTGA
The DNA here is from genome assembly GCA_951799425.1 of Ilex aquifolium. NCBI lineage: Eukaryota > Viridiplantae > Streptophyta > Magnoliopsida > Aquifoliales > Aquifoliaceae > Ilex > Ilex aquifolium. Next base: position 12,359,873 of record OX637408.1, read on the forward strand.
CCGAGAAGTCTGATACAGCCAAGTAAAGGGTTAGGAACTCTCCTTCCTTAGGACTCACCAGCACTGGCGTAGAACTCTCCTTCCTTGAGGGCTTGGAAAGCTTCTTCCCAATTTTTGTCCCACCAAAAGGCCACCTTTAGAACCTTGAAGAAAGGTTAGCACTTATCGCTGGAGCGCGATACAAATTGGTTGAGTGCCGTTATTCTCCCTGTCAAGCGTTGTATTTCTCGAGTGCTGGTGGGGGCTTTCATTTCGAGGACGACCTTACCATCTCGGGGTTTGCCTTGATACCCCTGCTGTTAACTATGAACGCCAAGAATTTGCCCGCCGATACTCCAAAGGCGCACTTTATCGGATTCAGCTTCATTCTGTACTGCCGCATAATCTCGAACGCCTCCCCGAGGTGTTGAATATGGGACTCGGCTTTGAGCGACTTTACAAGCATATCATCTATGTACACCTCCATGGTGGACCCGAGCTTCTCACGGAACATTCTGTTGACCAGCCTTTGGTAGGTGGCTCCAGCATTTTTCAGTCTGAAAGGCATAACCTGATAGCAGAAGATCCCCTGTTCTGTGACGAACGAAGTTTTCTCCTGGTCGTTCGGATCCATCTTGATTTGGTTATACCCTGAAAAAGTGTCCATGAAGCTGAGGAGCTCGTGACCAGTTGTAGCGTCGACTATGAGGTCGATCTGGGGTAACGAGAAACTATCCTTGGGGCATGCTCGGTTCAGGTCGGTGAAGTCGATGCAAAGCCGCCATTTGCCGTTCACTTTCTTTATGAGCACGACGTTAGCTAGCCAGGTCCGGTAATCTACTTCCCTGACAGCTTTGGCTCATAACAGCTTTGCCACCTCCTCATTGATGGCCTTCTGTCTATCTGGCGCGAAGCTCCTCCTTTTTTGCCGCACTGGCTTGTAGTTCGGATTAACGCTGAGTCTATGTACAATCACCGTGGGATCTATCCCTTCCATATCTTCTTGTCTCTAGGCAAAAATGTTGGCGTTCTCCTTCAAGAATGAGATGAGCCTTTCCTTAATAAGCAGGAGCAGCGTGGACCCGACAAAGACCACGTGCCCTGGGTCTTCTTCCAGCTGCATGGGCTCCAGCTGCTCTGTGGGGGTAGGTCTGGTCTCCAACTCGTCCCTCATGTCTAAGTCTTCCAACTGGACCGACTCTATTTCCTTTTGCCTCATTGACGCCACATAACACTCTCTAGCGAGGCGTTGATCTCCTCTAACCATGTCGACTCCATTCTCTGTGGGGAATTTCATCACCAGGTGATACGCAGAGGGTATCGCCTTGATGGAGTTGAGGGACGGTCTCCCCAACAGCACGTTGTACGTAGAGGGGACGTCCACTACTAAGAAACGGACGGTGGTTGTAACCTGACGGAGTTGGTCTCCTATAGTGAGGATGAGTTGAATAGAGCCGACTGGCAGGACTCTTTCACCCGAAAAACCGAGGAGGTGATTTTTTACGGGTTCGAGCCTAGACCTCTCTATGCCAAGCTGATCAAAATCTGATAAGAAGATGATGTCTGCCGAGCTCCTTTTGTCGACGAGCACCCGATGAACAGTTTTGTTTGCAATTATCTCCTTTATGACCAGGGGGTCGTCATGCGGGTGTTGGCACCCTTCCAGGTCCGCGTCGGAGAAAGTGATCTCTATATCTCGGCGGGATGCCTTGCGGATGGCTTGCACTTCAAGGAAGTCTTCTGATCGAGCTCTTCTAGCGTGTGCCTTTCAGGCCGAGCTGGACTCGTCTCCTCCTGTGAAACCTCCCGAGATGACTCGGATTTCGCCGAGAGCTAGCTGGTGCTGTTGAGGAGGTGCAGCTCGGGCTTCCCGCCCTTGATTATTCTGGGCTCTTCCTTCTCCTGCCACATATCAGGTGTTCTATCTCCTTCTTAAGCCGAATGCAGTCGTTTGTTTCGTGGCCCGTGTCCTTGTGGAACTCACAATATTTGGAGGCGTCTTGCCTACTGGGGTCGAATTTCATCTGGGCTGGCCACCTGATGAACCTTTAGTTCTGAACCTCGTGGAGGACCTGGGCGATCGAGGTGACGAGGGGTGGAAGCCGCGCTGGGGCGTATCGCGGCTGTAGTTCCTGTGGAGGGGGCCCTAAGCTGTCTCGGACGTTGCCTCTCCTCTTAGGAGAAGGCTCCCTTCTTCTTCTCGGTGAATTATCTCTTCTTGGGGATCGGTCATGTTTCCCCTCCTTCTTGGGATTGCGGTCCCTTTTCTTCTTCTCTCCTTCAACCGATGTCGAGCCCCCCTTCAGGCGGAGGGCTTCCTCGCCGTTGATGTACTTCTCGGCCTTCGCCAGTACCTCGGCCATGGTGGCTTGAGGGTTTTTCGCTATCGAAAAGAGAAGGTCCTTGGACTGTACTCCAAGTCCCGACATGAAAGTGGTCAGCGCAAACTTGTCGTCCACACTTTCCACCTTCAAGCATTCCTGGTTGAAGTGTTGCACATAGCTTTGGAGGTACTCGTTGGGTCCCTGCTTAATGCTCAGAAGATGGTAGGACGGTTTTCTGTACATCCTCGCTCCAATAAAGTGCGACACGAACTGTATGGACAGTTCCTTGAAGGAGGAAATCGATGCCGGTTGTAGCCTGTTGAACCAAGCAATCGCCGACCCCTTGAGGGTGATGGCGAAAGCTCGACAGCGAATCGGTTCTGGGTAGCCCTGTAGTTCCATCTGATTCTTGTAGGAGTTCAGATGGTCAACAGGATCTCTGGTTCCGTCGAATGTTTCAATTGATGGCATCCAGAATTTCTGGGGGAAAGGAAAGTGGAGGACCTCCGGAGTGAATGGCGATTCAATCTGCTGAACTAGAGCGTCCATGGTGTCGGGGGTCTTTCCCTTAACCACTTCTTTCATGTTACCGAGTTCCCGTTGGAGCTCATGAAGTTTTTGTCCAATAGGAGGTCCATGGCTTCCAGCGGGGGATGGGGTCTATCTTCTTGGTAGGCGGCTCTGGCCCGACTGTGGGCCTCGTCTTTGCCACGTTCTTCTGGGTGTCTTCTCTGGTGATTCTCCCCAGAATGGCTGCGTTCATGGAGTTCCGTGACTTCATTAGGGAGAGCCTGGCATTCCTGAGGAGGGATGTCATGTTCCACTGGGGGTGGAGGAGGCTCTTGACGTGCTGGTGGAAACCGAGGGAGCTGATGTGTCTGTATCCATTCCATCAGCTCCTGATTCTGCTTTTTCAGTTGCATTGCGGTTCGATGGTAAGCTTCTAGCTCATTGGGTGGAGGGAGGTCTGCCGCCGGGAAGTGTCCCTTGGCGTCTACCTTCGAGACTGGATAGTTCTCTGGTAGATTTTGGTGAACTTGGGGATTGGTAGGAGCTTTACTCTTGTTCCTAGTTGAAACCATCAAAAAGATGATAACTCAAAGGAAAACGATGAAAACCATTCCCACAGACGGCACCAACTGATGGTGCTTGGAAATTAAGGCCCAAGCCCAACCGAAGAGGTGCTAATGAGTTTAGTGGGTTTATTTGTATGAGTGAATAATCTGTGAAAAATGGAAGGCACAGAATGTTTAAGTGGTTCACCTTAGCTGACGGACTAAGGTTACGTCCACTGAAATAGAGTCTCTAGCTCATTGGGGTTGTGTATTGATTCCAGGTAATTACAAAAGGGTTATAGGCGTTGGGCCTTTACAAGGATTTATGCCTTTACAAACTGATTACCTAGGGCTATGAGATGTTTTCGGGAAGATGAAGATTCAGATCCCTCCCTGGTAGGATAACACTGTTCTATTTATATGAGTTGCCCCTCCTAGGGTTCCTAGTGGCCTCTTCTCCCTTTTTGCTGATCTTGTGGGGACCTTCTGTCCTTGTTCTGCAAGAGCATCTGCCGATCGGCGCTACTGTGCCACGATCTCTGGATCGTTACGTGCCACCCTTCTCTGCGCCGGGAGGATGCAACTATCATAAATTTCAGAAATGGTCCTCTTGTCCTTTGGACACGTGGCATGGCGGGATACTCCTAGGGGAAGGGTTTGGTTTCTCTTTCCTAGGCTGTCATTTAGCTGAACAGATTTAAGGTCTGGGCTAGATGGCCTTCCTTCTAGCGTCATTAGGCTCGGTCTCTTGGCTCTTTCTTCTCTCGATGTGAGCTAATTAGAGGTATTTCTTCTGGGCCAATAAGCCCAACCTACGGGTTCTCAAGGTGCATTGGGCTCCGAGGTCATGGCGGCCCATGCCCGAAATCCCACCCTTATCAGGTTTGAAACCCTAGTTTGATTTTAGTTATGGGTATTTGATTAAACCTATGATTTGGGGGTTTTGCAGTATGTTATGATCTTGTACATAATATATATAACTTATTCTCTTGGAAATGAAAATGATTTTAGTGTTGTGGGTTTGAAACCCTAGTTTGATGTTAGTTATGAGTATTTGATTAAACTTATGATTTAGGGGTTTTAAAGAATGCTATGATTTTGTACATAAAATGTATGACTTATTCTCTTGGAAATGGTTTTGTTACTTTGAAAATGTAAATTTTGAGATTTGAGCATACTACATGTTTGATAAAATGTCAAGGTTATGACATGTGTTTTTAAAAAGATTTATAAATATAGAAAATAATGATTTTTGAAAAATGTATGCTCGATACTGACAGGCAGAGGGTTAGTAGACGGTTGGGGCCTATTGAGTGGGTTACCAAGGCGGCTACTAGTCTTAAGGGGGATTGGTTATGGTAGTGGTTTTCGGTGATGACCTATGTGGCGTCACAAGTTGTGCCCTACACGTTTCCCTTGAAAAGCAAGAAGGGCGATGAGACCCTAGGGTGCAAGACTCAAAAGGTTCCCCGGGGCTGGTTCATGCGTGAACTAGTGTGATTGATTATATTGTCTGTATGCGAGGCATGCATGATATTTGCTATGATAGTTTGACTTAAAATGTATAAACCTTTAATTTATACATTGTATATTTCTAATGATGATGTGTTGGGAGATTTTTATAAATGCTCTACTTATTATCTTGTTCCTATACTAAATTATATAAAGTTTTCATTACTTATTCGTATGGTTTGTGAAATGTTGGTATTTAAAACTTTTTAAATGCTTGAGAAAATGATTATCCTACTAAGCGTGTGGTTGTTCACCCTTATCATTTAACATTTTCAGTTATGGGCATATGTTGGTGAACTGTATAGTGAGAGTATCAAGACAGAAGATAGTTGTTATGACCTTATATATTTAGTTAGAGTATATAAAGAACAATGTACGATGATGTATATTATTGAGGATTTGTAAGTGATTTATATCTTGGCTAATTTGAGAGAATATGTATAGATTGAGACCTTTTAAATGGTTTACTTATAAATTTTTTAGATATTCTATATATTATGTTCATGACAAAGAAATTTGTATAATTAGATTATAACTCTGGTTTGGGAGAACTGTGTGGGCCTCCATTTGCCACCTCGGTATTGAACGGTAATGACTTATTTATGGATATTATGAGAAGGGATGTATATGATTGATATCATGTGAATGATTAGTTAGGTATAATTATTATGTTTAATACTCTCACAGATAACTCTCACCAATTATCTGGATGTCCGATTTTCAAAAGAAACTCTGCCAAAATTTTCTAAAAAAATGATTTATTTAAACTAAAGATATATTTTTCTAGATGTTTTTACAACAAACCGGCATGTGTTTTTGGAATAAACAAAATAATTTTTTTTTAATCATACTTTTGTGAAATTTGGGGCGTGACAAATTTAGTGTTAATTTGATAAGTTGAATATTTATTGGATGAAATTGAATATTAGGTTAATTTGATGAATTAAATATTTATTTAAATAAAATTGAATGTGAATTTTATGAATAAAATATTAATTTTGTGTTAATTTGTTGAATTAAATGTTAATTTTGTGTTAATTTGATAGATTGAATATTAATTAGATAAAATTGAATGCTAATTTGACGAATTTAATGTTAAATAGTTAAATTTGATAAATTAAATTTTTATTAGAAAAAATTGAATGTTAATTTGTTGAATTGAATGTTAATTTGATGTTGATTTAATGAATTAAATGTTCATTCAATGAATTTTCATATTACTTTGGTATCAAATTGATAAATTAAATTTTTATTGGATGACAATTTGATTAATTGAGTGTTAATTGGCTGAATTTTAATATAAATTGTATGAATTAAATGTTAATTTCGTGTTATTTTGATAAATTGAATATTAATTGGAAAAAATTAAATATTAATTAGATGAATTGAATTGAATGTTAATTTGGTATTAATTTGATAGATTAAATTAAATTGATCTTAATTTGATGAATTTAATATTAAATAATTGGATTTAAAAGTTAATTTGATGAATTGAATTTTTATTAGATGAAATAAAATGTTAATTCATTGATTTGAATGTTAATTTGGTGTTGATTTGATGAATTAAATGTTTATTCGGTGAATTTTCATACTACTTTGGTGTTGAATGTTAGGTTAATTTGATGAATTAAATATTTATTAGATGAAATTGAATGTTAATTTTATGTTGATTTGATGAATTGAATATTAATTTGATGAATTGAATATTAATTGGATGAAATTGAATCTTAATTTGATGAAGTTAATAATAAATAGTTAAATTTAAATGATAATTTGATGAATTGACTTTTTATTAGATGAAATGAAATGTTAATTTGTTGAATGGATTGTTAATTTGGAGTTGAATTGATCAATTAAATGTTTATTCGATAAATTTCCACATCGTGTTATTTTGATAAATTAAATATTAATTGGATAAAATTAAATATTAATTAGATGAATTGAATGTTAATTTGGTATTAATTTGATAGATTGAATTAAATTGATCTTAATTTGATGAATTTAATATTAAATAATTGAATTTAAACATTAATTTGATGAATTGAATTTTTATTAGATGAAATAAATTGTTAATTCGTTGAATTGAATGTTAATTTGGTGTTGATTTGAAGAATTAAATGTTTATTCGATGAATTTTCATACTACTTTGGTGTTGAATGTTAGGTTAATTTGATGAATTAAATATTTATTAGATGAAATTGAATGTTAATTTTGTGTTGATTTAATTAGTTGAATATTAATTTGATGAATTGAATATTAATTTGATGAATTGAATATTAATTGAATGAAATTGAATCTTAATTTAATGAAGTTAATAATAAATAGTTAAATTTAAATGTTAATTTGATGAATTAACTTTTTATTAGATGAAATGAAATGTTAATTTGTTGAATTGATGTTAATTTGGCGTTGAATTGATCAATTAAATGTTTATTCGATGAATTTCCACATTACTTTGGTGTTGATTTGATAAATTAAATCTTTATTGGATGATTTTTTTTATGTTAATTTGATGAATTTGAATAAAAATTGGATGAACTGAATATTAATTTGGTGTTAATTTGATTAATTGAATATTAATTGGATGAAATTGAATGTTAATTTGATGAATTTAATGTTAAATAGTTGAATTTTAATTTTAATTTGATAAATTTTATTAGATGAAATTGAATGTTAATTTGTTGAATTGAATGTTAATTTTGTGTTGATTTGATGAATTAAATATTTATTGGATGAATGTTACTTTAGTGTTGATTTGATAAATTGAATTTTAATTAGATGATTTTAGATGTTAATTTAATAAATTGAGTGTTAATTTGATGAATTTGAATATAAATTGAATGAATTGAATATTAATTTGGTGTTAATTTCATTAATTGAATATTAATTTGATGAAATTGAATGTTAATTTGATAGATTTAATGTTAAATAGCTGAATTTGAATATTAATTTAATAATTTTGCTCGTAATTTATTTATTTGTTACAATTTTTTTATTCGTTACAACTTTTTCTTTATTCGTTACAACTTTTTCTTACCAAATTATGAGCGATCACGAAGTAGTACGGTCGGTCGTAATTTGTTTATTTATTTTTTTAATCGTTACAACTTTTTCCTTATTGTTACAAATTTTTCCTTACTGAATTACAATCGGTCGTAATTTATTTATTTGTTACAATTAAGTTAATAACACTTTTATCCTCTAATTTTTATCAATTTTGAGTTTCACCCAAAAAACCTCAAAAAATTAAGACCAACCATAAATATATAAATATTACAACATTTGTAAAGATTAATAATTGTAATTTTATCCCATAAAATTTTAATTGATTTGGCCCATAAAAGCGGGACTATTTAAAAATATTGAATATTTTTGGACTAAACCCAAAAATTTTGTGATAGTTAGAGGATAAAAGTATAATAGTAACCCTTTAAATTAGGATAGGTCGCTGGTGCTTACTGTCGATTGCCTTGGCCTCATTTATTAATCGCACTTTTATCCTCTAACTATCAAAAATTGTCATTTTCATCCAAAAATATTTAAGTTTTTCGTTTTATCCCCTAAAATTTCAATCTAATCGTTCTTAATCAATGTAGTTAACAAGACCGACTGTAACTCCTAATTTAATTTAATGCTAATAACATTTTTATCCCTAACTTATCAATTTTGAGTTTAGTAAAAAAACAAAAAATTTAGGACAGACTACAAATATATAAATATTATCTAATTTAATAATGCTTAATTAATTTTTTCAAAGAATAAATTACGAACCGACCATAAATATCTAATCTAATTTAACAATGTTTAATTACACTTTTATCCTATCTTTTTTGTGAGTTCCATTAAGTATTTTATTTGTGAGTTTCTCGTCCAAAATCTACGTTGGAGATGATGGATTTAGTTACATTAACGAGCCTTAAATTGAATTTGATCACTCCTTCTTAAGTTTTTAAATAAATTATATATATTCAAATTATAGTAATATCCACTTGTTCTATATTTTTTTTTTTCAAATTACACTAATACCATCTAAAAAATTGTGGTCCATAATAACTTTATCTCTCCCTCCACCCCGTTTCCAGCCCAATTCACTTTTTCACTTCTTTTGCCTTCCCTCCCTCCCTTTACCTGTACACATCAGTTTGGTTTGGTTTCTGGGTTTTTTTTTTTTTTTTTTACGATTATGTTGAAGGTGGCGATAAACCTCATTGCTTGGATGTTAATTTGGTGTAAAATTGATGAATGAAATATTAATTGGATAAAATTACATGTTACTTTGGTGTTGATTTAATAAATTGAATCTTTATTGGATATTTTTTATTTTAATTTGATTAATCGAATGTTAATTTGGTATTAATTTAATGAATTGAATAGTAATTGGATGAATTGAATTTTAATTTGGTGTTAATTTGATAAATTGAATATTAATTGGGTGAATTTAATGTTAATTTGATAAATTTAATGCTAAATAGTTGAATTTGAATGTTAATTTAATGAATTGAATGTTTATTAGATGAAATTGAATATTCATTTGCTATAAATTTGATGAATTGAATATTAATTGGATGAAATTATATGTTACTTTGGTATTGATTTGATTAATTGATTCTTTATTGGATGATTTTGGATATTAATTTGATGAATTTAATGTTAATTGGATGAATTTGAATATAAATTGTATGACTTGAATGTTAATATGTGTGAATTTGATGAATTGAATGTTAATTTGATGAATTGAATGTTAATTTAATAAATTGAATATTAATTGGATGAAATTGGATGTAACTTGATGAATTTAATGTTAAATAGTTGAATTTGAATGTTAATGTGATAAATTTATTAGATGAAAGTAAATATTAATTTGTTGAATTGAATATAAATTACGATAAGTGATAAGGTTCAATAGACCCAAGACATGTGTTGATAGGTTTTGAAAAACAAGAAGATTATGTGAAGACGTGGCCGAAAGATGCTACTATTATTGAGGATTATTTGTTTAGATTCTTTAAATGGTTTCCAGCGTTCGTACCAGAGATCGAGCCATCCATTGTGCCCATGTGCCCATGTGGATATCACTACCTGGACTGCCTCTGAATTTTTTCAAGAAGTCTTTCTTGGAGTTGCTAGTGAAACCCATAGGCAAAGTCTTGGCATATGATCAAGCTACACTTTCGTTATCCTGGCCTGGGGTAGCAAGAGTATGTGTGGAGGTTAATCTTCTCGCAAATAACCCAAATAGAATTTGGATTGATATGGGGGTTGAGGATGCAAGATGGCAGCGGATTGTTTACGAAAGAAACAAGAAATTCTGTAAAAGTTGTAGGAAATAGGGCCATGAAGAGCTTGAATGCAAGAAGAAGAAATCGGTGGAGCAGAAGTTGGTCCCAGATGGAAAGAATCTTGTCCCAGAAGGAAAAAATCCTGTCCCAGAATTAGCAGAAGGAGAAAAGGAAACTTTGATCAAGAAAAAAGGAAAACAAGTTCTAATGGCGGAGAAGGAGGGGAGGCAGATTCTGTCGTTGGGCAATGGATTTAGGAAACATTCAGATACTAATGGAGTCCAAAAGGGTATACAGTTCAAAGAAGTATGGAAACCACAATATAAGAGAAAAGACACAGCTAGAAAAGGTAAGGAAGTGGAAGAAGGTCTGGCCAAATCTCTTGAAGATCCTACAGTAGAGATTGCAGGGATTACTTCCAAAGAAACCACAGTAAATTTGGAAACTGGGGATCCATCGGGCAAGGATGAGCAGAATTCGAAAACAATTGATTCTCCGAACAAATTTAACGAAGATGCTGATAATGAAAAAGGTCTGGTAGACGTTACAGTAAATGAGCAGTACATTTCAGATACGTTTCTATTAGATCATCACTTTGAACGCCGAGAAAGAGGCGATACTGTTGTGGATGATGTTATGGGGTTAATATGTAACCAAGAGCCGCCAGATAAAGGGTTTTACTCCGATAATGACATAAATTATTGTATTGAAGTTGATTCCCAGCATTCAAATTCTGGTATCGGAGTGAATGAGCAAGTTGAAGAAGTTCAAAGTATCCCTCGCATGGGTATGACTACTAGATCCAGGTCTAGCAAACTTTCTCTTTCCAATTCTTTAAATGATTAATATTATTTCATGGAACGTGAGAGGAGCAAATAAAGAATCCTCAAGATTAAGGTTGCAAAAATTAGTTAGATCAAATAATGTCGGTTTGGTTGTTGTTTTGGAGCCTAAATTGTTGCCAAATAAATTAAGAAGTTTGTGTCTTAGTCTGGGGTTCTCTTCGTCATTAGCTAATCCTTTAGCAGAGAAATATATATGGGTTCTTTGGGACCATAGGATGCAAGCGGAGGTTTTTTCAGTTCACGAACAAGCTCTTACAGTTAAAGCTTCGTATATGGGTTCCTTGCCTTTTTTGGTTTCATTTGTCTATGCCAAGTGTGATAATATTCTTCGCAGACCGTTATGGGACCATCTTTCTGCATTGTCAACGTCTACCATGCCATGGATGGTGGTAGGGGATTTCAACGCCATTGTGTCTTCAACAGAGAGGAGATGAGGTTCACCCCCTAGTTTATCTACTATGCACGTGTTTAGTACTTTTATTAATGCAGCAAGCTTACAAGATTGTGACTACTCTGGAACAAATTTCACATGGTGTAACAATCGTGAAGGAATGGCTAGAATGTGGCAGCGTATTGACAGGGCATTAATGAATGTAGAATGGGGCGAAAGATTTCAGAGTGTAGTTGTGGAGCATGCTGCCAAAGGTTCTTCTGATCACTGTCCACTGATTATCAAGAATTCTGAAGATGCAACTCCCCGAAGGATATCCTATTTTTAATTCATGGATATGTGGGTGGAACACTCGGGCTTCCTGCCATTGGTGCAAACTGCTTGGGTGGGTTCTTACTCTACAAATCCCATACAAAATGTGTTTCTCAGGCTCAAGTATCTCAAAACCCATTTAAAATTTTGGAACAAGGAAACATTTGTAATGTATTTGACAATATCAAGAAGCAGGAACAGCTATTGTTGCAAGCAGAGATTGAAATGGAGAATCATGACTCTGCAGCAAATATTTCATTAGTGGAAAGGGCAAGAATGGAGCTGGACAATGCATTAAGAATAGAAGAGATTTTTTGGAGACAAAAAGCTAATGTGCAGTGGACTATTGAGGGGGAAAGAAATACAAGACTATACGATGCCATAGCAAAAGGCAAGTCATCAAGAAACAGAATTCAAAGGATCAACAATGAGGAGGGTATTTGGGTGGAGGAGGAAGCTCTAATCGCAGATTGTGCCGTGGACTTCTTTTTTAGTCTTTACACTTCAGAACCCCATCATATAGACAATGAGCTATTTTTTTTCATCCCTAAGTTGGTCACAGAGGAGGACAATCTCATGCTATTGGCCCCAACTTCCTTGCAAGAACTTGTCACGCCCCAAATTTCACAAAAGCGTGATTAAAAAAAATTACTTTGTTTATTCAAAAATACATGCCGATTTGTTGTAAAAACATCTAGAAAAGTATCTCCTTAGTTTAAATAAATCATTTTTTTTTTTGAAAATTTCGGCAGAATTTCCTTTGAAAATTGGGCTCCCAACCAGTTAGTAAGAGCATCCCTGTGAGAGCATGACATAATTTAAACTAACTAAACATCCACAACATGCCTCCATCAAAAATATAATCCAACTAAATCTGGGGTGGCAATTAGAGGCCCACGAAGTCCTCCCAAACCCGGATACATCCAATACCAATATACACCACAACTTAGAACACAAAGTTATAACTTTACATTATAATACCCAAAATAATAATCTCTCCATGGGATGATCTAGTGTACACCACAAATGCCTCAAAACACCCTTTTCAAACACAATGTTTGAGTGCTAACATTTCTACATGAGTTCTAAAGGTAAATACAAAAAGACTCCAAAAGATATTCTTTCTAGTCCAAGCTCCCACAAGCATTCCATCACCTATGTCCCATGATGCATGCTAGTCTCTGAAAATGTTAGTAAGGGATGAGCAACCACAGCTCAGTAAGATAATCATTTTCCCAAGTATTCACAAAGTTTTAAATACCAACATTCAACAAACTATACTAATAAGTAATGAAAGATTTCTATAATTAAATACAGGTACAAGATAATAAGTAAAGCATTTATAAAAATCTCCTAACACCTCAACATTAGAAATATACAAGGTATAAATTAAAGGTTTATATATTTGAAGCCAAACTATCATAGCAAATATCATGCATGCCTCGCATACGGACAATATAGTCAATGACACCGGTTCACGCATGAACCATCCCCGGGGAACCTTTTGGGTCTTGTACCCTAGGGTCTCATCGGCCTACTTACTTTTTAAGGGGAATGTGTAGAGCACAACTTGTGACGCCACATAGGCCATCACCGAAAACCACTACCATAACCAATCCCCTTTAGGACTAGTAGCCGCCTTGGCAACCCACTCCATAGGCCCAACCGTCTACTAACCCTCTGCCTGTCAGTATCGAGCATACATTTTCTTAAAACTCATTATTTTTTATATCCATAAATCCTTTTGAAAACCCATGTCATAACCTTAACTTTTTATCAAACATATAGTATACTCAAATCTCAAAATTTGCATTTTCAAAGCAACACAACCAATTTTAAGAGAATAAGTCATATATATTATTTACAAAATCATAGCATACTTCAAAACCCTCAAATCATAAGTTTAATCAAATACTCATAACTAAAATCAAACTAGGGTTTCAAACCCATTACACAAAAATCATTTTTATGCATGTAGGTTCACAATCCATGACATATTCAACACTAAATCAAGATTTATAACAAGTATTTTTTTCATTCAACACATAGTAAACTTTAACTAAAGAAAATAAATGAGATGCACATTGTAAATGCAAGAGAGAGGAAAACCCCACCTAGAAATCAAAATTCCAAGCTTAATCTCCAAGATTCTCAAGCCAAGTTCAAGCCCTAGAGCCCTTCTTCTCTCTTTCTCTCTCTAGTTCTAAGATGGGTGAAGGAGTTTTGGGTGAGAGATGTGAGAAAATATGGAAGAAAAAGGCTGAAATCTGGGTTTCAAACCAGCAGTCCCCGAATGTTACTGTTCATGGGTTGAAAAATACATTTTTCTCCGAAATTACGGTTTTGCCACTAAAAATCTCCAATTTGATCCATATGACTACCCTAAGGTTTTTCAACGTTCCGGATTCATTTTTAATGTTATTTTAACCTAAAAACATTTATTTTTATGATTTATCTCAAAACTAAATGTTAATTTACACCCGAAACACTAAAATTACTATTTTATCCCTCCGAACCGCTATATGTGTTAAACGGCTATTCTAAATTTTTCGAACCTCCCGGATTCATTGGTAATATTATTTTAACCTAAAAAAATTAATATATTTACATAGTTACCCTTATCAACCTTAAACACTTCCAAAAATTAAATTGACCCCAAAAGTCAATACGTTCGTACTTCAAACTTACGCGATTATTCATTTAACAACGATTCGAAGTTTCTCTCATTATTTTAATTATTTTAAAAATACTAGTAAGTTAATATCATTTATATTTATATAACACACGGGATCTCACAGAACTAAAGGAAGTAGTCTTTCAAATGCCCATGTATAGTGCCCCAGGTCCGGATGGTTTCTCAGGTAAGTTTTTTCAAACCATTTGGGATATAATTAAACAGGATTTGTTGGAGGCTGCTTATTTTTTCATGAAGGGTGGAGTGATTCCTAGATCAGTTAATGCTGTATTGCTATCTCTTATTCCCAAGATTGAGAAGCCTTCCTCCTTTTCAGAATTCAGGCCAATAAGTTTATGTAATTTCTTATATAAAATCTTCACAAAGTTGCTGGCAGCTAGACTAAGTAATCTACTTTCTAAGATAATTTCTGAAGAGCAACAAGGTTTCGTCAAGGGCAGAAATGTTGCAGATAGTGTAGCCCTTGCTCAATTGATGGTAAATGAATTGGACAGGAAAGTGGAATGTGGTAATGTTATTGTCAAACTTGATATGAAGAAAGCGTTTGATCGTTTAGAATGGGATTTTCTAAAGCAAACATTAACGAGTTTTGGCTTTTCATAAGAGTTTGTTCTCATCATCTCTAATTGCCTTAATAACCAGAATATCTCTCTGATAATTAATGGCGTTAGACATGGATTTTTCCGTAGCTCTAGGGGGTTGAGGCAAGGGGATCCCCTATCTCCTAGTTTATTTATTCTCACAGAGGAAGTCTTGAGCAGAGGTTTAAAACATCATTTTCAGCAAGGCTTGATCAAGAGCTTCCATACAGGTAGAGGTGCCATTTTGCTTTCGCATATGTTATTTGCAGATGATACTTTAATCTTTCTGAAGGGCACAAAAAAATCTATGGTTAATATGTTGAAGTTTGTGGGGAGATATGAAGCATCTTCAGGGCAAAAAGTGAATTTGCAAAAAAGTTCACTATATTGTTCCTCAAGAATCCCGTTAGCAAGGAGAAATAAACTGTCACAGGTGGCTAATATCCCCATTAAATCTTGTCCACTCACCTACTTGGGCTGTCCTATCATTAAAGGGAGAGTTAAACTACGCTACTTTGAAGATCTTTTGCACAAGTTTCAAGTTAAGTTGGAGGGATGGTATACTAAATTGCTCTCAAATATGGGCAGAATTACGCTTATCAAGTCAGTCTTACAGTCTCTACCAGTCCATCTTATGTCCTCTCTAAGCCTACCCAAGGGAATCATAGCTAAGTTAAACTCCATGATGGCTTCTTTCCTTTGGTCCAGTAAATCAGGGGTTAAAAAGAGGCACTGGTGTTCTTGGAAATCTATTACATTGCCTAAAGAAGAGGGTGGATTGGGTATCAGAAGGTTTGAAGAGGTGCAACAGTCTTTTAGAATGAAGCAAGTCTGGCATTTGATGAAGGGATCCTCCTTATGGTCATCTTTCTTCACTGCTAAGTTTCTTAATAATCAGCATCTGCTCAGAAATCTAAGGCGAGGGCATTCGAGAAGTTTCAATACTTTGCAGCCTTATTTTGAGTTGGTAGTGAGTAACTCCAAACAACTGGTGGGAACAGGAGTTTCAATTCACTTCTGGTGTGATAATTGGACAGGATTTGGGCCACTTATATTGAGAAATTCTACTATACCTACACACTTTCCAAAGCTGTCACAGGTCTTGATTAATGGACATTGGGAACTGAACATGGTTCAGCAAAATATAGACGCCCATCTACTGCAAGAAATCATAACAGCTGGCATTTGCTTGTCTGCTACACCGGATAAACTCGTCTGGAAACACACATATGTGGGGAATTTCTCTGTAAAATCTGTCTGGGAATTACTTAAAGATAGGGGGGATGCTCAAATTCATGCATCCACAATTTGGAAGCAAAGGGCTCCCCCCAGTGCTCAATTGTTGGGGTGGAAAATTTTGAACAAGGCTTTACCTATGGACTCTACATTTCAAGCAATGGGAGTTAATCTAGCAAGTAGATGTGTCCTATGCTGTTCAGAAGTGGATACAGAGGACCATATCTTTATCTCCTGTAAATTTGCTGCATTTATTTGGAAGAAGTTTTCGGCTATGTTGGGTTTTCAGCTTATAACTAATGAACCTCCAATTACAAGATTTATGAGGATTGTTCGAATTTTCAAGCGTTCATCTCTCTTTCACACCTTAATGAGAGGTTTGCCATTGATTATATATTGACAGCTTTGGAAGGAAAGGTGCAGAAGGCTTTATGAGAGTGAAAAACAAATTCCTTCAGTGGTTTTCAAGTCAATATTGAATCAATGGAAGCTGCAGGTTCATGTGGTGAAGCCCAAATCAGTGGATTCTCCTCAAGATAAAATCCTGCTTCAGTCACTTGACATATATTACTAGTTTTGTGGGCATACATGCAAAATGGATTAGCTGGTTCTTGCCTCCAGAAGGCTTTTTAAAACTAAACATTGATGGTGCATCAAAGGGAAATCCAGGTTTGTCAGGAGGGGAATTGTGCTCAGAAATCACTGGGGCGAACTTGTACTTGCAGGTATTACTACGGTCATTGTTCGAATATGTAGGCTGAAATGAAGGCATTATTGAGTGGATTATTATTGTTACAGGATCATGGATTAGAGGTTTATCCTTTAATTATTAAGTCTGACTCTAAAATATTGGTGGATATGGTCACTCAGGCGCAAATATCATCTTGGAAATTCTGGGAGGTTTCAAAGAAAATTTTTTCTATTATTCGAAGTTTTGAATTTCAAATTCAACATTCATTCAGAGAGGGGAATGCAGTTGCAGATTCACTAGCCAACCAAGGAGTCAGGGATCGGATTTCTCGCACTCATAATACTTCCTTTGACACCTTGCCTCTTCACACTAGACAGCTACTAGTGCAGGATCAACGTCAAATTAGAACTCTGCGTTCTAAGGTCACGGTTAATTGATAACTATGTCTAAGGTCACTAAGGTTAACCTCTACACTAGATGCTCTGGTGTTCTACTTAATGATGCAGCATGCAGATGTACAGATCAAACTTTACAACAAAACAGCCCCTTTATTCCAAAACCAAACCAAACAAAACAGTCCGTTTCCAGGCGTAAAGAAATACAAGATGAGAAGATTAGGAGAGGCACCTGTTTGTCTTCTCCTCTCAATCTCTCTGCTTCTCGATCTTTGAATATTGGGAAAAGGACAAAGGTAGCTTCGAGATTCTCTGTTCTGGACGATTGGAACTCAGACCTTCTCCTCTGCTCTCTCACATTGTGGACTTGTCTCTGCTGGGCTTCGAAGGATTTCTGGACGTTGGAGACTCTCGCAGTGGCCCTCTCTGTTTGTCAATCATCTGTCTGTCTGATCACCTCTTCAAGGAATCTGATGAATTTGAAGACTACTGATGTCTGACTTTTGGGATTCCTGCTATGCATCTGATCAATGGTTGATTTTTCATCTTCTCCATTTATTTCTCTGGTATTCTTCTATGATTTGGTATCTTATAGGTTGGATATTCATCTTCTGTACTGAATTTCTTCAAAAGGGCATCCATCTGTAATGGTATCCCTTTCAATGGGCCTCAGTCGCTGGATAATTTTCATCTGGCATGTTCGAGGCAAGAAGGGATTTCCTCAGAGATTCTAGATTTTTCTGTTCACCTGATTCTTCTGGATTTCTTGCTGGTTCAACTTCTAACTTGTAACTTGCTACCATTTGATCATGGATTTCTTCATAATGGAATGGCATCTCGCTTCTGGTATTGGGACTCATTTGGCCTTTTGGATCTGGTCTCAAATGGCTGCCTGTTGCTGGATAAACTGTCATTTTTTGCTGGTCAGGAGGAGTTTTGCTCTGACGTTTCCACAGGCTCTTTTGTTGATTTACCTTCAATGACCAGAGTCTCTTCATTTGCTTCCAGCCGCCTTATCAATAAGGTGGCTGGCTTATCACTGGCCTCTTCACATGCCTTTCCACAAGCCTTTTCATATGCCATATCATACGCCTTATCAGCCACAGAGACTTATTAGATCATTGGCCCCCTCAGCTGGAATCCACTCTTCCAGCTCCGTTCTGCCCTTAGCTCGCTGTCTCAGTTGGACTCCACTCTTCCAGCTCAGTTCTGCCCTTAGCTAACTGTCTCAGCTCTGGATTGCTCTAGTCCTTTAACCTTCAACTACAGTTCGCAGCTCAGTCCTTAGCTCAGCCCTCAGCTAAGCCATGTTACCTGATCTATTCTTCAATAATCACTCTAAATGCATCAGATGGGCCATTTCATTTTTAGGCTACATGCTTAGGTTTTTTCATTTAATTTGTTTATTGTACTAAGTATGCATCTTTGCTTTTTCTTATGCTCTAATACTTTTATGTAATTAGAGTGCATCGAGGGGTAAGGTACATACGTCCACCCTACCTAAGTGTAATTTATTTTTTAAATTAATAAAATTCCCTCGCACCATCGAGGTTCCACCAAAAAAAAAATGTTTATTGAATAAAATTACATATTACTTTGATGTTGATTTGATAAATTAAATCTTTATTGGATGATTTTTAATTTTAATTTGATGAATGAATGTTAATTTAATGAATTGAATAGTAATTGTATGAAATGAATTTTAATTTGGTGTTAATTTGATAAATTGAATATTAATTGGATATAATTTAAAACTAATTTGATAACTTTAATGATAAATAGTTGAATTTGAATGTTTATTATATGAAAGTGAATGTTCATTTGGTATAAATTTGATAAATTGAATATTAATTGGATGAAATTGAATGTTAATTTGATGAATTTAATGTTAAATAGTTGGATTTTAATGTTAATTTGATAATTTTTATTAGATGAAATTGAATGTTAATTTGTTGAATTAAATGTTTATTGAATAAAATTACATGTTAGTTTAGTGTTGATTTGAAAAATTAAATCTTTATTGAATGATTTTGTTTTTATTTTAATTTAATGAATTGAATGTTAATTTGGTGTTAATTTAATGAGTTGAATATTAATTGGATGAATTGAATTTTAATTTGGTGTTAATTTGATAAATTGAATATTAATTGATTGAAATTGAATGCTAATTTGATAAATTAAATGTTAAATAGTTGAATTTGAATGTTAATTTGATAAATTGAATGTTTATTAGATGAAATTGAATGTTTATTTGGTATAAATTTGATGAATTGAATATTAATTGGATAAAATTATATGTTAATTTGGTGTTGGTTTGATTAATTGAATCTTTATTGGATGATTTTGGATATTAATTTGATGAAATGAATGTTAATTGAATGAATTTGAATATAAATTTTATGAATTAAATATTAATTTGGTGTTAATTTGATAAATTGAATAGTAATTGGATGAAATTGAATGTTAATTTGATGAATTTAATGTTAAATAGTTAAATTTGAATGTTAATTTGATAAGTTTTATTAGATGAAATTGAATGTTAATTTGTTAAATTGAATATTAATTTGGAATTGATTTGATGAATTAAATATAAATTGTATGAAATTGTACGTTATTTTGGTGTTGATTTGTTAAATTGAATCTTTATTGGATAATTTTCGATGTTAATTTGATAAATTGAGTGTTAATTGAATGAATTTAAATATAAATTAGATGAATTGAATGTTAATTTGGTGTTAATTTGATGAATTTAATATTAACTTGATGAGATTGAATGTTAAGTTGATAGTTTAATTTGAATTTTAAATTGATGAATTAAATGTTTATTAGATGAAATTGAATGTTGATTTGAAGAAGAATAATGCAATTTGGACCTAAAAATCAGACATAATTTGCTAGCCTATTGATGTGGCTTCATTGAAACCATTAGATCAACACAAAATTTTAATGTTTGATGAGACTCACAGTTAATCAAAAAGTCATAGTGAATTAGGTCAACAAATTAGACTAATAAATTAGGTTATAATAGCATTACTCTTTGAAGAATAGAATGTTAATGTGGTATTGATTGAAAAAATTAAATGTTTATTAGATGAATTTTCATATTACTTTGGTGTTCATATTACAGTGCTGATATTACTATAAACTAATATTATATTACAATAAAAATGCATAGTTTGGAATTATTTTAATTTTTTAGGCTAATCTTAAATTTTCATCATACTTGACTGCACTTAATTGCAATTTAACCCCAAAAAATTATAAATTAATTCAAAAAAATTAAAACTTGTGGGCACGTTAACGCCTACGGTACTATACCGTAGTCTAAAGATAATTATTGATCTCAAGGAACATATATAACTTGAGATAGAAAGAATCTCTATCTGAATTAATCGATGTAAACTAAATTTGCATAATCCATAATCTATAATATAAAATAGGGCATACTTCAATAAGTTAATCTGACGGTCTCAAATAGTCTCATCCAACGACCACCAACATTTCTATCAAAATAGTTCACATTATACCATGAGTTCAGGCACGAGTTACCCCTATTTACTAATCATTAGAAGACAAAAACAGTGACACACACAAACCTAAGTAAACGGAATATATAAGGATACTAAACAATGTAGACCCTATGCACCGACTTTTAACTGTTGAATTAAGGTTGAGAATAAAGTAGTAATCAGACAAAAACTCACTTGATTAATTCAGTTGGGGTTCACTATTTCACGTGACAATACTGATTAATGTTTCAATGAAGAAAATGCAGACCCATGTTATGCACAAGGGCCCAAAATTTTTTGGCTTCAAAATTGCTTCTCTTTTTTTACGGGGAAATACTATGTATCCCAAATCTTTAATCCAAATCTTCATCACAAATGAAGGGAGACCATTGGATGAGTGGGTCCTATCAACTTTTTTAAATAGGACCCACTAATCCAATGGTTTCCATTGATTTGAGATGAAAATTTAGGTTAGAAATTTGAGATACATAACATTATTCTTTTTTATATTATAATCAGATGTTTTCGGGTCAGTTTTCAGATCACTGCAACCCCTCCCAGTTATCTCTCTCTCTCTACCCACGATCTGCCATAACAACAGTCCCACACCACTATCACAACCACCAAACCTTCATCCTCTCCCCCCACCACCACGCCAACCAACCCTTTCCTCCTCTCTTTCTCAACTTTGGGTTATAAATCTCTCTCTCTCTCTCTCCCCACTCGGCGAATAGAGATTCGGCGACACACAACCCATTCCGGAGAACCACTGACTGACCCACTCCGGCAACGGCGACCTAAACTCCGCAGCACTCTTTCACAGGTATCTCTTTCTCTTTCTCTCTCTCTCTCCACGATTCCGGAGAACCACTGGTGTCAATTGGACCTAAACCCAGATTTAGGGCTTATTTTGATTTTGATTTAGGGCTTTTCAGGTGTGTTACAAAATCCTTTAGATAATTGCAACTGGGTTCTCAAATATGTTTACAACAATGGTTTTATAAATCTAAATTTCGACCTTCAGTGTCTTTCTCTACTTTATTTACTAGCATTTTTTCTCTGTGTTTATTTGGGCCATTTACAACATAAAGATAAGAATTTTTTATTTTAGTCATTCTCCCTCCCTCCCTCACTCTCTGTTAAGCCACCATCGCCCCAGCGACACCCCCACCCCCACACCCACCCGTACCCCTCTGCGCAACCCACCCCTACCCAAAATGCCCATCCACTCACACACACAGAACACACACTCACTCACACACACAGAACACATATCTCACTTGTACACTGAGTTTTCTTGTCAAGTGTTAGTTTATTTCTCTATCTGAATACCAAGTTTATTTCTTTCTTAGATTTTCAGTTAATTTCTATCTCTTATCTGAATTGACAAATTTGAAAAGAGTTGAATAATAATATAAAAAATAAAAAATTTATTATCACTATTGACAAATAAAAGTCTAAAGGGTTTTAGATTTTATCATGGATGGGCATTAGGGAAAGGCTAAAAAATAATATAAGAAATAAAAAATTTGCATATATATGAATATCTATAAATAGTATAGATCAGCCTGAGAAAAAAAGGTAGTATATATCCTATTTGGATTAGTTATACTATGCTCCCTCAAACTATAGGGTTTTTGTCGCGTAGCCCCCTCAATTATTAAATTTCTCGCATTGTCCCCTCAATTATTTGAATTGATTTTACACTACCAAAAATACAAATGTATGTTATTTTTTAGACAAAAATATCAGTGTGTAGGGACAAAATGAAACAAAATCTCATAATTTGGAGAAGAAAGTGAAATAATGTTCCATCAAATCTTAAATGGACGTAAATCATTAGGACAATATGAAATTAACAATTATATTTGAAACTGCAATATGAAAAACATGACTATTGAGGGGGCAAAGTGACACAAACCTCATAATGTAAGAGATAAAGTGTAGTTAATCGATCATATTTTGGTAAAAGAAAGAGACAAGTTAAATTTATTTCTAGCATCTTAAAATGCACCAAAAAAATACACTTAAAAAATCATGGTTAACCAAAACACCACAATAAAGTACCTAACCCTCCCAGAATGACCTACTGACCTCGAAACAATCAGGCTCAACAAATAACACTCGATTTGGCGGAACCATGTTCAAGGGTGAGTTCTTTTTTGCTTCAAGTTAAAGGTAAAAAGCTCAAATCTTTAAGTTATCTACTTCTATTGTCTTTCGTTTTATTTTGTTTCTTTTTTGTGAAAACTGGAATACCTCTGCATTTTTGGTTGGCAGTGGTATTCCAAGGATTCACATGGTTCTTCATGGGCTTAACAGTGAGTCTTAGAAGGCCTAGATATTTTTATCGGTGCGGTGCTATTGTTTCTACATGGGTCTTTTATGATCAATGCGGTGCTATTGTTTTATCAGTTGGTGTAATTTTTAGTTTCTTATAGCAATTATGGTTTCAAGATGAGAACGAGAGGTTCAGTGGCGGTGAAGATGTGGATGGTGGGAAAATTGAGTTGGGTTAGTTCTTAGTTGGAATTGTTGGGTAACTGCTGGGTAGTTTTGTGTTGCATAAATTGAATGTTAATGATATTTGACAATTGAAATTGATCCATGTTATGCATTGAAATGATCAAATATGTTTACTTTTATATATTGTTAATATGATTTATTTGAGTTTGGATATATCTTATTTGAAGTAATGTGGGAAAACAACATTGAATTCGGAAAAAGTGAGTTGGTTTAGTATAGAATCTTGAAATTTTGTTAGTTGTTGCTTTGATAGGTTCTTATTGATTTCATTTTGTTTTCTCTTCGTGCGTTACCTTTTTTATAGGAAAACTTTGGCAACAATTGATGATTTTGATCTCTATTATGCTGGGTTGGATTTCTTTATGATGTTTGAAGGTGGTTCTAGGTGGTGATAGTTTTGAAAGAAGTGTGTGATAGTCTTTGGCCTTCAGGGTTCATCTCCTTTTGTTTCCCCTTAATGGCCAAACACAACAATTTTGTTATTAACTTCTTGGCTGATAAAAAAATGTTGTGAAAGTGAAATTAGATAAAAAATTTGAATGTAAAACTTTCTCATTTAAGAACCCATGGAAGCCTCATCTCATTAAGATGCAAAATGGCTATATGCATTTATGCATTCTTTTTGTTGGTTTCACATGATGTTGGAACATATGTTCTGTATTTTGTATTAAAAGAATTGAACCTAGCGTTGAAACATATTTTTTATATATGTGTCAAGCAGATCAATTTATATGTATATGTAATTATGTTCACTTCTTTGCAACTTTATCCCAGTCACAAGCAAAACTTCCTGATGAATTTTGTCGTCTGAAGCCAAGCTTTCTTGTATTGAAGAGAGTGAAAGATTATATGTGAGTGGTTAAGAGGGTTATTAATTTCAATTTCATTGCAAAAAAGGGATGAAAATGTCAAAATTTGTTTATTCATATGGTTTTGTGGGTTTTTTATTCTTTATCAGACTCTTTGTGGATTTATGCAGAGTTTTTCATTACTGAGATGCTAGGTTTAATTACGTTTTGCAGAATAGCCAAATATTTGGATGCGCCAGTTGTTTCTGCGAGGCTGTCGTTTCATGCCCCGCAGCAACTCTGATTATTATGTAGTTGTCTACTCTGCAATTGATAAAAAAAAAAGTGTTATTTTGGATATAACAACCGGGTAAATATATGATGTGGTCGATATATTATGTGTAGTCTAAATACGCTTGTGAATTATACTTAAAATTGTATCGTGCACTCGGGTGTACATAAAACTGTTATGTGTTTGCATTTTATATTGTGCATTCTCATGATAGACACCAACTCAATTTTAAACTGCGATGTGCAATTGCGGTTGCGTCGTGGCCTTGGGCACGGGTTGTTGGGTATGGATTGTTTGATTTTTGGGGATTGTAACATTTGTTTTACAATTATGTATACAAATTGACATTTCTATGGCCTCCTATTTTTAAAGGAAATTCTGTCGAAATTTTGCAAAAATAGCAGGTTATTATTAGATTGATTTAACTTTCTTTAATTGAATGATATAAATACTAATCTGTATCAAATTAATCGGATTTGCATGAGTTTTTGTTTATTCTATGTTTAATATGGTGAACTAATTAAACGTTTATGGATATTTGTTTTGGCTTTATGTGAAATTGCTTATTGTTTTGGTTGTTGGGTATGGATCATTGATTTTGTGGGATTGTTTCATTCATTTTTCAGTCTTGTATATATGTTCATATTTTCATGGTCTCCTATTTTTAAAATAAATCATGTCAAAATTTTGAAAAAAAATCGGGTTATTTCTAGATTGATTGATTTATGTGACCCAAAAAAAAATTTACTACATTGATTTTACTTCCTTTAATTAAATGAAATAAAGAATAACCTACATCAAATTAATTGGATTTTCGTGGCTGCAAAGTGTCTTCAGTCGCTGGTTGTCTGCCTTAGTTTCCTTTTTGCGTGTTTGTTCTGTGAACTGAGTTTAGTAAAATGAATCAAACACACGTTGTGTGATTGATTTTTTTTTATTGGAATTGATGTTTGTTTTGATAGGTGGGTTCGGAATGGTGATTTTTGGGGGAACATGTATTATTGAATAGAGAATGAACCTTTTGAACTTCTTTAGTTGAACCTTGAAACAGAGAAGGTTCTAGGTTCATTGCACATCGTATTTAGTTTAAGGGTAAATTTCATATTTCGTCATTGAACTTTGTATATGATTTTAATTTGATTTATGAACTTTCAATCCTATTTTGGCCCTTTAATTATTAATTTTGTCATAATTAAGGCCTTTCATTCATTTTTGCAGTTAAATCAATACTAAAATAGATCAAATTTAACTAATCTCTAGTTGATCTAACAGGAAAATTTGATTGAATAACTTAATTAAGATGAAATTGATAATTGAGGAGCTAAGTTAAAATACTTGAAAGTTCAGAGACTAAATTAAAATTAAAAATAAACTTTAAAAACCAATTATGATATTTATCTTAGCTCTTGAGACATAAAACATAAAGACAACCTAAATTGTTTGGTGTAACGAATTAACAGTAAACATTTTGATAGAGTAAAACTAATAATTTATGTTTTAACTACAAAGGCTCAGTCCAAGTGATGAAGGGACATTGGAGCAAATATTTCAGTATATGGGAAGGAATTGCAAGGAGGAAAATGAAGCAAATAGCGACACAAGAATTCTGAGGGCACTTGACAATGGTCTCCTCCATCATGACATGAGGTTCATGAAACTTCCCAACCTAGAGAGCCCAAAATCAACGAGTAGCCAAAGCACTTACCAACCAATCAATGCACACATGTTCACAGATATTAATGATAATTCTTCAATCAACCAGTTGGGTGGTGGTGGTGCTGGTGCTGCTGCTGCTGCTGCTGATCCCAACATTGTTTATAACATAGAAAGCAGCCTCAACGACTGGGCAGCCCTTGATCGACTTGTTGCCTCACAACTCAACGGCCAAAGCGAGATCACATCTAAGCAGCTCACCACCACCTGCTTGCATGACGACCCAACAACCGTGGCTTTCTGTTCGCCAATGCCACCTGGTGAGATCAATTTATGTTTTAACTACAATGAAATTAATTAAATGAAGAAGAACCGAAGAAGTCATCTCAGGGTTGTCTATTTATCATTATATTTGTTTTCAGATATGAGCAGAGTATATCCCTTTGGACCTTTTTCATTTGGGGGCCTAGAAGACGACTACTATGAATTAAAACACATTAGTAAGTCACCTCTTTCTCACTGTCTATCTCACATGTACACTAATTACAATTATTATCACACCAGTGTAAGTAATAAAATTAATGTTCTATCTATCTATCTGCCTATGCTTGAAGCCCCTAGAGATGGAGAAGAGACAATGCAGCTAGATTCACCCTACCAGCAATTAACGGTGGAATTGTCCACAAATAGTGGAAGGAATGTTGTTGGTGCAGAACAAAGAAACTCAACTAGCTATCTGCCTGTGCTTGAGGCCTGTCAAAATGTAGGCGAGATAGTGCAGCCAGATTCATCATATCATAAAGCTATGACTGAAGTTGATGCCACCAATAGTGGAATGAATGTTGTCAGTGCAGAACAAAGGGATTCATCATATCAGAAAAATATGGCTGAAGTTGATGCTACAAGCAATGAAAAAAAATTTGCAAGTGCCGACCAAAGCGACATTGCTGATATTCCTCTAGAGAAAAGAGGCCCAGCAGAGGGATCGGACAGAGAAGGTGAAATTACTAGAGAGGTTCTGGAAGAACTATTTGGAATGGATATTGAAAATGCTGCAAGGATTCTTGGCGGTAAGCTTATGCCCATGGAAAATCATTGCTCGTGATCTTTTCATTTTATCATTTATGAGTTGCTACATTCTTCTTATAGCTTCTTGTGATTGTAAAAGGTTCTCTTCTCTTCATTTGTTTGTTTTGCAGTTAGCCGATCTACATTTAAGCGTAAATGCAGAGAGCATGGCATCAAGCGGTGGCCGTTCCCCAAGCGAAACAAGGTTACTCGCTCCCCTTCTCAGCTTGAATCTATTCGAGGCGCTAACAAACAAACCGGAGAATCTAGTCGGAGAGACTGTCTACCTTGTGATAAGGCTCCTAAGCAAGCCACAACTTCTATTGCTTCCACAATGCCACATGCTTCAGCAAAGCAAAATGAGAGCTATGTGGCCATAAAGGCAACATGTGGAGACGACATTATCAAGTTTCAACTCTCTTTTTCGTCAGGAATGGTGGAGTTAGAGGAGGAAGTGGCAAAAAGGCTAAAGTTAAAGGCTGGAAGTTTCAAAATCAAGTATGCAGATGAAGATGATGATTCGATTTTAGTGTCCTGTGATGAAGCTTTGCAGGATTGCATAAATAGTTGGAGATCATCGGACAGGGCTTCAATCAAAATGTTGGTTCTGCCAATTATCAATTAATTACCTTGAGTCTTGACTAAAATGTATTTATGCGTATTTCTCTTTACTTATGTCTGTCTTTCTACGTTACAGATAAGCCATCCATTAATATTGGTTAGTGATTCTCAAGTTCTCATCTCTTTGGATCTAAGTTTATTATACAATCCTCGTTCCACCAGTAAAGCAGCCCAGTGGGTGACTAAGGCGAGAATGAACCGATCACTGAGAGAGTTGGGTATTAGACCCACCAAATGAGTTGAGAAGTATTTTGTCCATGGATTGTAATCTCATTACTATTTCTTAATGAGAATATATTCAATTTGAGATCAAAAAAAAAAAAACTCCAAAAATTGTAATATGACTTAACTCTAAAATGGTAGCACCGTTTTAAGAATCAGTTCTAATATTTTAGTATCAGTCCAATTTGATCCAATGGGGTTGAAGAATGAGTGTTTTAAGGATAATTCTAAGATTAGTTATGGCTTGAACCGGCTGAGGTTTAACACTTGTTCTGTATAAATCTAAATCATCAAGTAAGGATAGAAGAAAGTATAGAAAACCTTGAAGTTCACTGTGGCTTTTTAGATATCTCACAATAGAACTTGTCACCTTTTCGCCATCAAGAGAGCGTGAAAGTGTACAGAGAAATCTATTGATCAACTTCAATTTTTATTAAAGGATTAAAATTTTGCCTCATTTCCACCAAAAACAAACGAAAAAATTCCTGTTTCAGAATGTTTCCCAATATTTCCGTCCATGTTTCATATTCAAATTTTCAAAGTTTTCTTTGTTCCATTTTACTTTCAAAATATCTTCAAAATATTTATATTTCCT
Source organism: Ilex aquifolium (assembly GCA_951799425.1). Lineage (NCBI taxonomy): Eukaryota > Viridiplantae > Streptophyta > Magnoliopsida > Aquifoliales > Aquifoliaceae > Ilex > Ilex aquifolium. Next base: position 12,388,442 of record OX637408.1, read on the forward strand.
CATTAGCTGAAACTACTGTGTACCAAAATAGAAGTTTGATCCTTGATTATTCCCTCTCCGATACAACCTGATACAGAAGATATACAAGAGATCTACATAAACTTAAAAATAGGTTCAAAGAAAACTCATTCCCATACAACAAGAAATCTGGACAATAACCAAATACAAACATAGTATAATATCCCCTATCATGAAAAAAAAATCCAGAAGCCCGATTATTAACAAAAAATCTTTATTTTCCAAAATGAAATGTATAGGAAGCGAATAGGTTTCCCATCCAAATATGTTCTTAGGCAGAAACACACCAAAGGAGGGGCAATCGGTAGAAGGGCCATGTTGTTGATTTCTCCTTTTCCATTCTTTTGTCCCCACACTTGCACATTACATGCCGAACACCACAGAGCCTCTTTGGATGTTCAATCAAAACATAGTCAGTCTGGTACTTTAGAGAAACTCGGTGTGCTTCAAGATCCTCACAATCAGCTACAACACGTGAAAAGAAACACAAAAAATGCTAACAAGAGGATGATTGTCAACAGCAACTGTATTCTGGAATCGAACAACAGAGCCCAAATCAAGTCAAAAACATATTCAACGACAAAGGACACTTAAAATACCTAAAGCACAAGCCCACAGTTCAGTTACATTAATCAAAAAGCACCTCCAACTCAAAGAGGAAGTAAAAACAGGTACATAAAAATAAGTGACTGCTGCGATGTAAAGTGAAAAGCAAACTAGATTCCACCAACCCAAGAACTCCAGTTTTCTCATTTGTCAAGTTGCTCAGTCAAGCTGTCCAAGTAGATGTGGAAAATTTCTCAAATCCCAAGAAACAATATTCAATTGGGTCAGTTCTGCAGGACTGGATGCAACATGTATAGCCTCCGATACATTATGTATTGGCTCATTATCCTACTATCAAAGAATGATCAAACCTTCATTCTACCCCTTAATCGAGTTTTATCAAATAGTTCAAAGCCTCAAGATATAGCTACTCTCCTCCTTTTCTATAGAAGGACTCAGGATACAACACTATTACACCCTCGAGTTCAAGAGGACTGAGCCATAAATCAAATTAATCAATAAATATTTTGAATATCATAGACAGAGATATTCAATACATCTATTACACTTGTAGTTACCTTTCCGAAACAAACTTGGTCATTGTAAGCGGTGTATACATGGTTTTTCTAATAATTCAAAGTAGAGGCATAATAGACTGCAACACACATTGTGACGTTACATGCACACCCCTAATGTTGTTGTGATGGAATGAGCAAAGCTATTCCAGCATCTTGACAGAGTAACATTAATCAGATCAAGACTCTCTGATGTCAAATATTGTACATTCCTCAGATAAGAGCGCCCACTCTGGGACTAAATGTTGGTAGAGAAGAAAGAGGGGGGAGGATGTAGCAAGGAAACCAGAAGATCGGTTCCTGGAAAACAAAAGAAAAGAACAGAAAAAAGATAGGGGTCTGAAACTGAAATTTCTAACGATACCATGCAGAGCGTAAATAGACAAACATGCAAGGAAGTGGAAGGATATACCCTGTCATGTCCTTTTTTTAGTTCACCCTTCAGCTTCTTTGGATGTCCATTAGTGTATAAAAAATTGAAGTTCTATAAAGAACATAAACACAATTAACCAAAATATGGCCACAGAAATGCAAAACATAAAGGAAAAAGTACAGTATGAGCCAAATGGTAGAAAAATGCAGGTTTTGAATAGATAATGGCCAACCTGTGACCAATGGCACCAGCAGGTTTCAGTGTGAAAGCCCCCTGATGACTACACAATGATAAACGGCAAAATCAATTACAAGTACCACAATATGTTGAAATACAACATTAGTTTTGAGACTAATGCCTGGTACATGCAAAAGGGGAATTGCTTCCCCCCCCCAAAAAAAAAAAAAAATATATATATATATATATATATAAAAAAAAACAGGTGGTAGACAGAAAGCAGGGGAAAAAGGGCACAACAAACCATAATAAAAAAATTTCCAAGCAGGCCCCTTCCTAAAGCTAAACTGCAGTGGCATGAAACATGCTAAGACAATCACGATAAGCATGGATTTACAAGCACATGAACAACTGAAAAGAAAAGGAAGAAACCATGCCTCGCACTGATATCCATCCGGGCACCCATGTAGGAAAGGTCTCACAAAAATCATCAGAAAGACTGCCCGGTCATTTCCCAGAGATGTTGCAGAATTCAAATAAATGGCTCATATTTCATGAGACAAAGATCATATGGAAAGTACATGGGTACTCCCAATTTGCGGCTTGAAACACAAATATAGAACACATCAATCCAATTGTAAACTGAAAATTTAACACTAATAAACACTTGTTGAGAGAAATTTAACACAACTTAAAAGATTCCTTTCCCAGACCACAAACCTCATTTCACTCAGTGGCTCCAAGATTTGGTAGCATCAGAATAATTCCTCCTGGAGTGACATTGTCCACACTTTATGTGAGACCACAAAATCCTCATAACCACGCTAGCTCAACAGTAATGACAAGTAAATTGTACAATCTCTTCTGGCCATCAATCAACTGTTCAGGGAAAAAAAAAAAGCAACCAAGGAACGATATTAAGTCCTCAATATTATATACATAAAACATATGAAGAATTTGCAATTGCAAATATCAAAAAGTGTTGAAGGAACGATTGAGAAACATGGAGCTCAAAATTCTGCAAAAAAAAAAAATTACAACAGAGAAGCCCTCAAAGCCCCATAATTTGTTAGAAGGGACACATTGTTTGTATAATGAGGATTTTTAATGATTTCTTTATATAGGTATACAAAGGATGGCTATATTTACAAGTGCCAATTGGCCTGAGACATATCTAAAGGTAACTGTTCTTCCCAAACAACAAAATGGTTGTCTAAAGAGTTAAATAATCCAGAAGAATACACAATATTTTGTCACGATCAAAACATATTCAACTCTAAAAGGTCATCCATAGGTATTTCAAGGCCCATTGAATCATGATCTTGTAAACCATCCTCATCAAAGTTCAACCACGAGCAGAGATCTTGATTTCCATCAACGTCGGCACCTATATTTAGTTCTTCCATCGGATCTAACTTACGAAGATTCAAGTTTACAAACCCCATGGGTTCTCCGTTGTCCATTGATGAATCCTGAGGAATTTTACCAGAAGACATGAACCCAACCTCTCTTTTTTCGTTCCCACTACTATTGACTAATTCAGTAGAACCACTAGCAGAAGTACACATAGGATGTGTTGTTTCTGTGAATGGGCTAGAGAATCCATTTCATGATGTTGATAGCTGCGCTGTTTTCTGCTTAGGTTTCGTTTTTGTTTTGCGCTCACCCTTAAAGCTACCCATAGATGAGCGTCCAGATTTGGAAAGAGCATTTCTGGTTGAAGTATCTTTGTCCTTCTCTCTTTTCGCTTCTCTTTCCCTTTGTTCCACACAAAGGAGAGGTACCAAGAGTTGATGGGGTTCTCAAGGCAGCAATGCCAACTACGTCAACAAGAAATACTTCCTTTTTCTTCCTTCTGTTTGATAGTGGTCCTTTTTTGGTGAGAGCTTGATCACTCAAAACTTCAAGTGCAGATAACGGACCCCCATCAGCACTACTGATGAAGGAACCTGTTAAAGCAAAAAGCCATTAGTTGACACAGCCAAACTGAGTGAAACTAAAGTTTCTAAACTAAATACTAAGTAATCCAGGGGTGTTGGAAGCAAGTCAACGTCATGAGTGAGCCAAAACATGGAGTACAGAAGAGAAAATAATTGCCAAAAGTTATGCAATATTCATGAAATGATAGTCAGGCATTCTGCCTCATCGCATGGGGTCAGTCTGAATGTCATAGAAATTGAGATGCTTACAGTTAGAACCTTCCAGGCCAGCACAAGTCGTAGATTCTGACTCATCGCATTGAGGAAGTGCAGCAAAAATAATATCCCGAAGTGCAGGCTCATTAAAGCAACTTGTCTCTGAATCTTCAAATTGCCTACATCTAGCAAGAGTCCTCTTCACAAAAGCAAAGGCAACCTGTTTAGACACCTTAGCAACCCCACTTTTAGTAGCACTACTTCCTCTAGTAGCCTGTGAAATTAACCCGAGATATATTTGAGGATTTAACTCGAAAGTAATAGTTTTCAGAAGCATAGCTAATTTGATGATATTCAACCAATAAAAATTCAAACTACTGGAGAAAGGATGTAAAAATATGTGAACTTTTGCAATCTTTACGAATAAAACGGTTACTGTTATTAGGAGAAGTACATTCCTGTCCAGTTAATTTTACATCATCAGACAAAAATTCTGATTTGATCTATAAAACTGTCCCACAATGCCCATTCCCCACTCCACTTCTCCAACTATCAAAATAAAATAAAAAAGGTGTCAAAAGGAATTTAGTTTTCAATCAAGCTTGGAAGGAATTAAGGTGTCAAAAGGCATACGGTTATATATTATTCAATCAAGCTTGGAAGGAATTGAAAATTAAGAAAGAATGACAACAAGCTAAATGCAGAATCAAAAGGCCAAAATATTTAGTTTTCACCAAGAAATATATTCATGCAAGCACTGAGGCAAAAAAACCCCAAGGAAAAGATGAGAAACTCCAACAAACTTGAATTGGTATATGACCTCTTGCATATTCTTCCAACAAGGGTGACATGGCAATGGAACTCAGATAGAGAGCACACTAATTAGCAGACTGGCAAAATGCAGAGGAGTACAATGCCAGTTAAATGGCAGATACATATTCCTATGGATATTTTTGCATCGTTATGGAGGGCATAGAGTAATACATTATTCCATCTGCGCCATTTTGGAAGAAATTGGAAAATAAGAAAGGATGACAAATAGGTAAAGGTAGAATTAGAAATCCAAATATTAATTTTCATTGAGAGATATTTGCAAGCAAATATTTTTAAGCAAAAAATGTTCCGAAGAATAAGATCAGCAACTCCAGCAAACTTGACAAAGGTTTATGACCTCTTGCATATTACTCAAATGTGTACCTAATTGAGTACCCTTTAGCATACCATGCCCACGTGAAGTTGGCTTAACTAGCTCTTTTAGAATTTGCCCACAAAGTTCCTACCTTGAAAATGATCATGTTTACATACTAAAGTTCCTTTTTTTCTCTGGAAAAATAGATGATGGAGACCCTCAGATCTTTCTCGACTCATTATTTGGGCACAATGAAGCAGCATTTCCAAAATTTTGGGTTGCTTCAGCAGAACTGGGAGTAAAATTGCCTTTTGAAGTCATTAAATCATCTGTGGATGATGAACTTGACTCGTTTGAGACATGCCAAACAACTATATCTCACCTAGGCTTGAGGCACTTAAAAATGGAGAAGAGACAACACAACTAGATTTATCTTATCAGCAATTAACGTTAGAAGTTGATGCCATAGATAATGGAATGTATGTTGCCAGTGCATAACAAAGCGACTATTAGCTCTGTGCCTATGCTTGAATCCTTGCAAAATGGAGAAGAAACAGTGCGGCTAGATTCATTTTATCAGAAATCTAGGACTAAAAATTGTGATTCTATAACATGACCATTAAAAATTTGTTATGGTAATTCAGCTTTAATTTTCTTCTCTAAAAATAGCTTATGTTGATGTTGAAACAAGGGTATCGAGATAGTTGCTGTAATCACATTAAGAAGCATAGGTGGTCAAACTATATGAAAATATAAAGTCGTATGATTAGAATAAAATTATAAATAGTTAATACTGTGTTAGAGAATAGACTGAAAACTTTTTTTCACACATTTTCCTATTGGTGAGAATTTTCTTGGAGTGCCTATTAAGTTTTGATTAAACTCGAACTACATAAGGTAGGTATGTGTTTTAATTTTCTTTGCCATGTATGTGTCTCCTATTAAGTTCTATCACATTGTAGTCTTCGACTTTTCAACTCAGGAGTAAGTCTTTAACTGACGGGTTCAACTTGGGTATTGAATATACAAGTTTATCGCCTATTTAGTGTTTTTGTTTTTTGTTTTGACCAGCACCTATTTTATTCGAAAAACAACTTTGTATCACACCCAACATATATACACGGAAGAAGCCTTCTTGTAGTTGTTTATTGGTCAAGTTTTATTTTATTTTTCTATCATATATTAATTGAGAGAAATTACCTTTTGAACCTTTACAGTTGAACCTTTTATATAGGGAAGGTTAGGTTCATCGGACTTCCGTTATTTAAGTTCAAAGGATAAATTTTCCATGCGCTTTCTCATATTTGACCAAATGAAACGGTGGTCCCTCAGTTTTTAATAATAGCACACGTATCTTCTAAAAGCATGTCCAATAATGCTCTCTATTTTAGAGAGTATCTTTTTCAAAAAAATTAATTTTTTTTACTTTTTGTGATTTCGGCTAAAAGTATTTTACCTACTTGACATTTAAAATTATGCACATTATACTTTATAGTTATGCAAATTATACTGTATAGTTTCGTCTGATTTACTCTTAATCATAAAACTAATGGAACATGACAATAAACTAACGCATTTCAATCAAACATGTTTAGTCTATTTTTCCCTCAAGTGAGATTTTAATCCGGAGCCGAAAATCACTTATGTTTTTCTTACATGTTTTTTGATTTGGCACTTAGACAATATTCTTTTGGCACTTATACTCTTTATAACATATATTATAAAGAGTATTTTAGGCACTTAGACAATATTCTTTTGGAGGGAAACAATAGAGAATAGGCTCTATATTCTAACAAGAGAATAGACTTTTGTTTAATGAAAAAGGTATAAATCATAAATATTAAATATTTTTAATGATACCCATGTATAATCATACCAAAATTCATTTGTGAGACAAATTTAACCCCAATATTGCATATGGAAAAGATAATTTTACCCCTGCCACAATTTTAACACTATATTTGATTTGAAACTAATTAGAGGGGTGGGTTCAAGTCATTTCATCCATTCCTCAAAGGTTTCTTTTTCGCCTTTTTTTCTTTTCTTTTTTGTGCATCCATTATTGGGGAGAGAAGAATCTTTTGACTTTTTAGTTGAACCTTTTACAGAAAAGGTTAGGTCTAATGAATCCCACACTGCATCAGCAAATGAATTTATCTATATATATATATAAGAGTTAATTTCAAAATGTCCCTCCAAGTTTGGATCATATTGCAATTAACTCCCTCTAGTTTTAATTTCAACAAATTACCCCCTCAAAGTTGGTTTAGTCACGTGCAAGTCACGTGTTGAAAAGACAAAATTACTCTTTACCAAATTTTTTTGCCTCAGATATAAAATCTTCATGTTGTCCTCTAAGATCTAAAATTTACCTAATCCCAACACTGGACTTCCTTCTTCTTTCCCTGTGGATAGAAACCCTTCTAATTCCCACCAATCACTGACAATATATTATTTCCCCACCACAACTCCCATCAATGAAACTCCTTTGTCTCTCTTTATGCAAATTAAATATGTAAAGCAAATAATAAGATCACACTACACAAGTAGGACAAACAAAAAAATTTATGTGATTTCCCCAAACTCGGGGTAGATCAACCTTTCACTAATTGCAATAATAGACTTACAACAACCCCCTCCAGGGCAATTTTCAGAGACTATCAACACATCAAGAATACTAAATTCTGAAATTACAATAGTATTCGTCACCCTAAGATAAATATCTACAAAAGTAATGAGAATAGATGTCACTGAATAAGCCTTGCAAATTATCAATCTAAGAAAACTTTTGACAAACTGCAATGATCAATGCGAAGTCCTCAAACAATATACTAGAATCTTATCAAAATCGAACGTTGAATACCTACCCGAATTTTGGCTCGAAGTTAACGCCCAACGTTGAAAAACCTTACTGTTTTTTTTTTTTTTCCTTCGCTGTTGCCTTCACCCGTCAGTTTGACATCAGCAAATCAAATTGAAACCAAGTCTTCAATACTCCAAAGCTCATGTGGTCCCAAGTGGGCTATGTTGCACCAACCACCGGCCACCATCCTTTTTTTTTTTTTGGCTTGGCTATCAAAAAAACTACAACATTAAATAAACGGGTCCATGACCCATTTAAGAAAGAGTTCGTGCTTGAGAATCTATATACTAAATATTATATATTAAAAAAAATCAATTCAATCATAAAAAGAGTGTTTAAAACTAAATATTTTAACCATAAAAAAAGTGTTTTTCACCGGATACGCTAATCTATACTATATATTAAAAGAATTAATTTAGGAAGTATTCTCACAATTGGTCTATACGCCAACTTTCTTTTTCCTTTTTGTTATGTGCGTGAGTGCATCTTCTATTGGAGAGAGAAGGAACCCTTTGAACCTTTATAGTTGAACCTCTTACAGGAAAGGTTAGTTTCATTGCACCTCGGCTGTTATAGTTTAATGACTCACCCACTTTCTATCAGGACATCTATACTAATAAGATAGAACCAATTTTGAATCCATTTTTACTTCAAAATTTAATCCAATTTTGATTCACCCTACCAGCAATTAACGATGGAATTTTCCACAATTATTGGAAGGCATGTTGTTGGTGCAGAACTTCTACCTTATGATAAGGCTCCTAAGCAAGCCACAACTTCTATTGCTTCCACAATGCCACATGGTTCAGCAAAGCAAAATGAGAGCTCTGTGGTCATAAAGGCAACATATGGGGACAACATTATCAAGTTTCAACTCTCTTTTTCGTCAGGAATGGTGGAGTTAGAGGAGAAAGTGGCAAAAAGGCTAAAGTTAAAGGCTGGAAGTTTCAAAATCAAGTATGCAGATGAAGATGATGATTGGATTTTAGTGTCCTGTGATGAAGATTTGCAGGATTGCATAAATAGTTGGAGATCATCGGACAGAACTACAATCAAAATGTCGGTTCTGCCAATTATCAATCAAAATGTCGGTTGAGCCTTGACTAGAATGTATTTATGCGTATTTATCTTTGCTTATGTATGTCTTTATACACATCATTGCACACCTACGTACATACAAAAGTTTACCATCTTTGTATATGTTATGCTTCGGCCTGACTGCTCCTCTTTTGTCCTCTGCCAAAGCATTGACTTCCAAACATTTTATGTTGAATGTCCTCTACTTCTCCACTACTTATACCATTTTCCCTTGGTCTGTTTTCACCAGCACCAGATTCTTCACTTTCGGATAATCTGGCTGGGGATGAAGCATTTTCATTAAATAGTTGGGTACCAATTGCTGCAGCCCTGGAAAGAAGAGAACTAGTCGTTCCGCTAAAGTTAATCTAGCACCAAAATCGGATGGGGAACACCCTTCAGATGATGTCTGTATTTCATCATGGTTTGAGACAGGAGAAACCAGATTAGCCCTCCTAGTGCGAGAAATTTTCTGTGGTCTCTGACCAACCCATTGAGCCATGGGTGGAGAGGAAGATCCTGAGGGCACTGCACACTTGCGATTGACAGCCCCACGGCCCCCACCAACTGAAAGAATTTTGTTTGCACTTGGTGGCTGTTCCCAGCTCTCAAGTGTTGCAGGTACACGATGTATATTAGGAGCTGAGTTTGTTTCCACCACAGGGCCTGTTCGTGGGGCCCTATAAGCCTTGACTTTTGTAACTGGACTAGCACAGATGACATTATTGCCCTCGTGATTACTTAACCTAGCAGATGACAGAGATGCATCGACCATCAGAAAATGAGGCTGGGAAAAGATCATACTATCAAAAGAATCAAAAATGCAAAAGTTATCTCTCAACTTTAATCACAGCTATAGATAAGTCTGACCCTGGCTAATAGCATCATATGCCTAAATGAGTGAATACATACTTATTGCTTCCTTTTATTAGCAACCTCTCCTTAGTTAATCCTGCTGTCGGATCTTTGGAAAAAGCGGTCTTTTCATGTTCGCTTTTGGATGTTGCACATGCACTAGAACCAGTAGGCAAGGAAGTATCATCCAACTTGTTAAAGCCACCAGTACCACTAGAAGCTCCTGATCTGTGACACGTGTGAAGTTTTAACGACACAATTACTGCCTTTTTGCATTTACGTAATGTATGAAAAGAATAGACACCTCTGAGGACATAGTAGATTATCCTTCTCCATTACCTCATAAGCAGCATAGATTAAGGTCAAATTAATGCAAAATAATAGGCCTATAAAAGATATATGAAAGGAAATGAAGTCAAAATTGACATAGAATTGAAAATGGCGGTGTCAAGCCGACAATGGCTAATGTAACAATATTATACACTCATTATACCCAAATCAATCCCCACAATAACATGACAAGCTTTTCAAAATTTATCCAATCCAGTCCAACTGAATCAGTTCCAAATTTCATTTTTCCTAAATTTACTTGCATGTATTTTCTTGCAAATAAACACCGGCGAGGACTTGCTTATCAAGGGGAGGGGTGCTTACCCTAATACAATCAGTTTTGGCTAGTAGCCCTCTTTATTTCTTATCTCTTTTTAAGATTCCTAAGATAGTTTTTTTGGTAGAGAAAAGGATGAGAAAATTTTTGTGGGAGGAGAGTGATGAAGGGAAAAAATACCAACTAGCTAGGTGGAGGGTGGAGTTTAAACCTAAGCATAGTTGTCAAATCGTGTATCGGAAGGTGTATCGTTTTTTAAAAATAGTGTGTCGTATCGTATCGTGTATCGTATGATACGGCGCAATTTTAAATAATTAATAATAAAATATATATACTTTTGAAAAAAAATCATAGACTCATAAAAACATAAAATTTCATTAATATTTCACCTACTATTCAAGTCACCAATATAATTTACTAATATTAAAAAAATAATAAAGGGTATCAAATTAAATTAATGGTACTTATGTATACTTAAAAGTAAAAAGTTATAATATAGTGGGGTAGTAAATGTAATTTTTTATACTTATAACAAAAAAAAAATATCTGCACAACGTGAGTCTCGTGACCCACGAACGAAAACACAGAGAGAAGAGGCGAGAGGCGACCTCAAAGCCGAGAGGCGATGGGCAATGCCGGAGAGAAGAAGAAGAACATACCTGGTAGCTGGTACCTCGTGGTCGCAGGTCACAGCGATGAAGAGAGAGATCGTGAGACACGGAGAGAGATCGTGAGACCTAGGGTTTCATCCGAAATTTACAGGTTAGTGTTGCTATTTTTTTCAATTTCAAAAATTTGTTTGATTTACTTTTGCTTGGGTGTATTTGCTGATTTGTTGTCTGGTAATTCTTGTCTTCTTCATCTCTGTTGCCTTTTTTTTGGCATTTTCTCTATTCTCTGATTTGTGGGCTTGGGTGTCTTCATCTCTGTTTTTGCTACCAACGATTTGGTGCGAATCAGGCTGTCAACGATTTCTAATCAAAAAATTAAACAGCAACTTCGCGTATCGTGCGTATCGTACCGATGCGTATCGTACCGATGCGTATCGTACCGATGCGTATCGTACCGATACGTATCGTATCAAAAAAACGTATCGTGTATCGGACGATACAACGCAAAAACGATACATAACTACGATCCGTATCATTTTAGGCCTGTATCGTGACGTCTCGTACGATACTAACAACTATGAACCTAAGACTAAGGAGAGTTTGGGTGCAGGAAATTTAGTAGAGTGATATATTGCCTTGTTAGGTAAATGGTTGTCAAGTTTCCCACTTGAACATGATCCCTTGTGGCATGATGTTATCAAAACTAAAAGTGAACTTAATCTCATTGGGTGGGACTCAATGATGGAAGTTAGGGATTCTTTTAGTTGTCCTTGGAAATCTATTTCACAGAGTTTAAATGGTTTCATGGAGCATATGAGGCTAGGCATGGAGAGCAAATACACTTTTGGAGATGGAGGGGTGATTATTCTATTTCTTTGTCATTTCTTCGTCTTTCTAGATGATCACGATCTCAAGATGTTTCCATTGCAACTTGCAAGTAGGTATTTTGCATCGTCTTCTCAAGGGGGTAGAATATTAGTTTCTTTAGGGCCTTGAATGGTTGGGAGGTGTTGGAACTTTCCTCCTTGTTATCTTTGCTTCAATCAGTCTGATTAATGTCAGGTATGGGTCACAAACGGTTGTCGATTCTTGATTTTTCTGGAATCTTTCTTGCAAATCTTGCTTCCATATTTTGACTGATGATCCATCTTCTTTAATTTTTGGACCTCATTTGTTGATTTGGAAGGCTAAAGTGCCGGTGTAGAATTCTGCTTGGAGTGTAGCTCAGGGAAAGATTAATGCCTAAGAGTTGTTACCACTTGTCTTTTCCCTCAATGGTGCCAATGTGTGGGAGATATAATTAAGTGTGGGTGATGCAGAAAAGGAAGAGAAAGAAAGGGAATAACCAATCCTCGCAAGGATTAGATCAAGAAACACAAATCTTGACAGATAAATTTCAAACTAATATTTAACTCTAATTAAAATAATGTAGAATACATCCTTATTTATAGACCAAATGTCCTATCATCAAGGATCAAAATTTCGTTTCGATGCATTGTTTCGGTCACCTAGAAAACGGAAACGTTTCGTCGTATTTCGGAAACGTTTCAACCCGTTTCAAAAACATAATGAAAAAAAATGAAAAATTTAAGAATTATTTTTTCAAACATTAGTCGAAATATACCAAAATATCTTGAAATACCATGAAACATTATGAAATAATTATGCAAATGCATTGAAATATAAAAACATTTCGAAACATTATGGAATACCTCGAAATATTAGAATTTCGATTCCATTACTAATTCGTTTCGGTCTCCTTGAAAACGGAAACGTTTCGGATGTTTCGACTGTTTCGAAACGAAATTTTAATCCTTGCCTATCATAAATGAACTATTTTACTACTAAAACTCTATCAACTTATCCTTACTAATCTCAATCTGATAAATACAATCTAACTAAAAATTCAAATAATAAATAATAAAAATCCTAACAAATAAAAATCCTAACAAATCTACCAAGTATTCCCTTTAAACCAAAAACTCTTAGCCTTTCGCCTAGACTTCCAGATTCGGTCACGCTAGTCCAACCATCCAATGGCTACGCCATCAATTCTCCCCATCTGAAAAAAACTTGACTCCGGCAAGTAAGGAGGAGGGCAAGAATACCACCTGACGAAATAGTTCGAGGAATTCATGATGAAATCTTTTTCCATTGACGTTGAGGCTTCTCATCGGTGACCTTACTTCCAATAGAGAGAGGACGAATATCACCCAATATAGGACCATCAATCAAATCATCAAAATCAGCCTCATTAACATCAAGAGGCTCTACAACTTAAATCTCAAAATCTAACTCATTAGATTCTTTAGCCTGTTTGACGATTTCCTTTTCAATTGTCGCAAAAGCCTTTGTAGGACATTAGAAAGACAAATGACCAAACCCTTGACAATTAAAGCATCTGGTCTTGGCATTTAGGTTAGCACCCTCTTGAAAATTAGAAGTAACACCAGGGCAAGTTGGTTTATTAGGGACAAAAGCACTTTCTTGTGGTTTAGGCAACGACTTACCTAGATTTGCATCCACAAAAATTCTTTCACTTTGAGTTGTAAATACCCTATCAAAAATCCATTTGATAGGCAACCTGAACTATATCTGTCATAGTGTAAAGACGACTTACATCTAACCCTGAAGAAATTTCTGAATTGAGCCCTTGCCTATACATGGCGATCATTACATCCTCAATCAACGGGAACTCAGATCTGGTGGCTAAGTGTAGAACTTTCTTGTGTAATCCTCGATGGACATGTTTCCTTGATTCAACTGTGTGAACTGTAAAAGAGCTCGTTACTTATAATTAGCAGGCACAAAAATAACGAGTCATAGCAGTTTTCATATCATCCCATGATTTATCAAGATGAGTAATGTAGGATAACTTTGTAAAATAAAAATAGGGGCTATAAACAGTACCATGAACAGTAACTTGAATAGTAACTTTGACTATGAATCACTCCTAGGATTCTTTAGGCATCACACCTACGGGCTATTTGGTAAGGGGATATGGGGGGGGGGGGGGGGGGCTTGACAATATGGGTTTGAGAAAAATAATCCAAAACTCCCCCAAATCCCATGTTTGTATAGAAAATTCAGTCCCGGGTTTTCAAACCCGGCCCGTAACTGGCCCGAAGATTAAACCCATGATCATGAGTTTCGTCAAACCTAGCGAGGGGGTGAATTTGGGAAGATGGGTCAGAGATTAAGGATCCAAAAGACAATTGTATCCCTTTAACATGGGTATGAATTTGATTGATCAAGGGTAAAATAATCATTTATAGGACAAATAGTTGTTAATAATTATGATATATTCGTGGGTACTACATATGTATGTGTTGCATACCAAACATGGATATGAACCAAATTGAATGTTGAATCTCATCTTTGCAAAGAGGGGTTTGGGTTTAGAAGGGTTTGGAGAAGCCAATCCAAACCCCTTCCTAAAATTGATCCAAACAAGCCCCTACAGGTTAGAATTGCATCACACAATTCAAGAAACATATAAGTGGAGAAATTTCTGAAATATCACTCCCTCTCTTTTATTAAAAATACCACTAACTATATATAGAGTTCTAAATATTCCTAATCCCAAAAGATTAGAAAACTAAAATTAACTAGAACTAGGACTTTAAATTCTAGAATATTAAACACTAGAATTTGACCCAAAAGTATGATCCATTTTAGAAATTTCAAAATACCACCAACTCTAAAAAATATAAAAAAAACCACATAAAACACTAATACTATCAAACTAACTCGAAGCAACTAAAAATAAGACTCAATTTATGCTTATGCAAGCTCCCGAGTAGGCTCCACATCATCTAACATGTCTTAAATTAAAACTTGAGCCTTCGAAGCATCTTTCCCTCGCCTTTTATAAACTTTATAAGGTTTCCATTTGTTCCCATCATCTCTCCCCACCTTAAAAAACTCGACCCGGCAAGTTAAATGCATGAAACCGTTCATAAAAGTCGGAGTTTAGGCATTGAAACTCATTATCGATGATCCACGTGCAATCAGAAAGTGGATGCCCTTTCCATTTGATGAGATACTTTTGATAGCCGCCTCCTCGTGTAGTAGACACAAGTTGATGATCAATAACATCTTCAATCTCTTCCTTCACCCGTGGAGCTTGTGAGAGTTTAGCAACAGTAACATTTGTAGGTGTATCATCATCATGCCCTCGATATAAAGTAAGATCATCAATATTGAAGACATTACTTATCCCCATATTTTCTAACAAATTAAGAACATAGGCATTAGAGCTTATTTTCTTCAAAATCTTGTAAGGGCCAGCACTATTTGAATGAAGCTTCTTGTATGCACCCTTAGGATATCTTTTAGGCCTAATACGGACCATAACCATGTCTCCTTCCTTGAATTCAGCAAACTTTTTCCTCAAATCAGCATATGCTTTGTAGCATCGTTCCTTGTTGCAATCCTTCGTCGCACATCATCATGTATCTCATGCATGTGTATGGCAAAAACATCAGCTTCAAAACTAGGACAAGCCTCTATGGGTAAGGGAACCAAATCTATTGGTTTCCTATAAAGTAAACCTGTCACACTCTCAAAGGGGCTGCAACCTGAAGATCGATTAACAAAGTTGTTATAAGCAAATTCAGCCATAGAAAGTACTTGGTCACATTTAGCAACATGATCAACAATAAGGCAACGAAGGAGATCTCCCAAACTACGATTAACAACCGTTGTTTACCCATCGGTTTGCGGATGAAAAGAGAAGGAAACCCCTTTAATTCTCCAAAATTGCATATAAAACCCTACAAAACAATTTCCATAAATTTCTCCAAAAATAACTCATAAATTTCACATATAATTGTTTTAGGTAGCCCATGAAAGCGAACACCTTCTTTAAAGAAAAGTTTAGCAATATGGATAGCATCGGGTGTCTTTGAACAAGGAACAAAATGAGCCATCTTTGAATATTGATCCACCACCACAAAGACAAAATCATAACCCCAAAGGGTTCTTAGCAATTTTAGGACAAAGTCCATACTTAAGTCTTGCCATGGTTCATGAGGAATAGGTAATGGCATGTACAAACCTGTATTTTTCTTCCTTCCCTTTGATATTTGACAAGTCCGACATCGAGAGACAACTTTGACTACATCTCGCTTCAAACTTGGCCAATAATAATGATCTTCAACCATAACAATGGTTTTTTCTCTTCCAAAATGACCTGCCGCCCCTTCAAACTGCAGTTCTCGAATCACTTGTTCACGTAGAGATGTGTTAGGCAAAGAAAGACGAATTTCCTTGAAGAGATAACCGTCATGCAAAGAAAAATCTGAATATGCTGCATGATGTCCAGCTTTCAAATCAGTATATTAATATATATATATATATTGTCGAAATCCTTACAAGATGGGTAGTCCCTTTTAAGCAAATCAAAGCCTACCACTTGTATAGTCACTGAGGAAAGCATAAGCACCTTTCGACTTAGGGCATCAGCTGCTTTATTCTCAACACCTGCCTTATGTTTGATCACAAAAGTATATTGCATAAAAGAAATCCATTTTCTATGTCGATGATTCAACTTCTTTAGGGAATTGATATATTTAAGTGTTTTATGGTCGGAGTATAATACAAATTCCATGGGAATGAGATAATGCCTCCAATAACAAAGTGTTTGCACCACAGCATAAAATTTTGTATCGTAAGTAGACTACTTTTGTTTGGCCTTATTTAACTTCTCGCTAAAATAAGGAATAGGATGGCCTTCTTGACTAAGTAAGCCACCAATTCCCACATGTGATGCATCACATGCTACCTTGAACACTTTTGAAAAATCTGGAAGTCACAATACTGGAGCTTCAGTCATTCTCTTCTTGATATCTTCAAAAGCTTGAGAAGCAACCTTGATCCAATTGAAGTGTCCCTTCTTCATACAACTAGTGATTGGTGCCATGATGGTACTGAAATTCCTAATAAAGCGCCAATAAAACGTGGCAAGCCCATGAAAACTACGAAGTTCATGCAAAGTGGAGGGAGTCGACCACTCACGAATAGCTTTCACCTTGTCTGAATCAGCTTCCACACCTTTAGAAGAAATAAAAAAGCCCAAAAATATTATTTTCGGACTCATAAAAGAATCACTTTTTCATGTTTATGTAGAGATTCTCTTGACGAAGGACTCTCATAACTTGTTGGAGATGAAGTAGGTGTTCCTCTGTAGTCTTGCTATAGATTAAAATATCATCAAAGCAAGGAATAGGAAATCGATACTTGATAGTAATCTTGTTAACAGCACGAAAAATACGTCAAGTACTATCTTTCTTCGATGTAAGCAAAGTGGGGACCGCACATGGACTTAAACTATGGCGAATAAAACTCCTGGACAATAACTCATCCACTTATTTTTTTTAGCTTGGCATGTTCACTTGGATTCATGCAATATGCTAGGAGATTAGGCAATTGAGAGCCCGGTACAAAATCTATCGCGTGCGGGGCACTACGCATGGGAGGGAGCTCATTAGGCAACTCTTCCGGAGCTACATCTTAAAATTCAGACGGCAACTTTTGCACTTTTAAAGGTATATCAAGTTTAGCACCAACAAGAGATTTCTTCACTTCTTTAATCACTATAGCACAAATAACATTTGGGTCTTTGCTTTCCAATTCAAATTGCTTCTTTGACAGGATGTAAATAGGCCTTTGCTTGTCCTCAACAATACACTTAGGCTTCTTCATATTTCTTTATATCATCATGTGACATAGGCTTCAAAACAATAGTCTTCTTTTCAAATAGAAAAGTATAGGTGTTTTCTCTCCTAAAATGCTTGGCATCTCAATCATAGAGCTAAGGTCGACCAAGAAGGATATGAGTGACTTTCATATGAATCACTGCACATAATATGGAATCACTTTATTTTTCACAAGAAAAAGAAACGAGACATCACTGAGTTACCAGTGTAGAAGTGTTATCAATCCAAGCTAGTTTGTATGGTTGAAGGTGTGGTTCCGCTGGAGCTTAACACGTTCAAATGTGGATGCCAACACAACATTCATGTAGCTTCCACCATCAATAATAAGTTTTTTAGCTTGATTTCCACAGCGAACCAACATCTGAAAAATAGAAGTGCATCGCCAATCTTCTTGCTCCAATTTAGGGGCAACTAGAATGCATCTTACAACGGAAAGAAAAGAAGTATCCTCTTCGTCTTCCTCCAAATCATCAGTGACATATGCTCCATAATTAAATTAATTCTCTTCATTGGTATCCTCGTGTGGTTGCTCTTCGTCCTCATCTTCCGTCCCAATATGTAGGTTGTTCTTCTTTGGACATTGGTAAGCCATGTGTCCCGACTCACGACACTAGAAACAAACATCCTTGTCTCTCTCGTTTGATTTATTAGTCATAATACCTTTACCTTTAAGATCAACCACGTTTTGAGGAACTAGCATGTAATTCGCTTGATCGATTGAATGGTTGATTAGGTGTTGTCCTTAAGCCACAGTTTGCATCATTAGGCCTCTTTATTGTTGTCTCCCCAGCTTGAAACCCCACTTTTCTAATAGGTAGGTATCTCATGTACTCCTCCGTATCAAGCGCCACTTAGAACGCATGCTCCACACTATATAGGGGCTGCCGAAACAATTCTCGCTTTAAATCAGCCCGTAGATCAGCTTTAAATCAAGTTAGTGTTTGGTAGGGATCTTCCAAAACTTGGCTTCGAGTCTTAAGTTCATCAAACCTTAGCATATATTCTGCCACCAACATGCTACCCTGTTTTAAATTAACTAATTGCTCCCATAATTTATCATGATAATTAGTAGGCATACATTTCTCTCTAAGCTTTGCCTTCATCTCTAGTCATGTGCTTATAGGAGGTTGTCCCAATCTTCTTATATACCCCTCCACGCAAGTCCACTAAACTTTTGTCAAGCCTACAAATTTCATCTTAGTAAATCTTACTCTCCCATCATCCGTAATATCATACCAATCAAAGTATTCCTCAATTAAAGAAAGTCAATCAAAAAATATTGTAATATCATTCCTTCCATCAAAATCTTGTATCTCCATCCTCATATGTCAATATTTAAGTCGCATAACATAGGATTTTTCGGCTCTGATACCAATACTGATGTAGGACAAATTTGTAACATAAAAATAGGGGTTGTTTTGAGGCTGTGAACAGTACCCGTGAACAATAATTATGATGTGAACAGTACCCATGAACAATAATTATGATGTGAACAGTACCCGTGAATAATAACTTTGACTAGGAATCACTCCTAGGGTTCCTTAGGCATCACACGTACGGGTTAGAATTGCATTACACAACTCAAGAAGCATATAATTGCTGAAATTTTTAAAATATCACTCCCCCTCTTTTATTAAAAATATAACTAACTATATATAGAGTTCTAAGTACTCCTAATCCCAAAATATTAAGATTCCAAAAACTCTAGGTCCCTAAAAATTAGAAAACTAAAATTAACTAGAATTAAGACTTTAAATTCTAGAATATTCAACACTAGAGGATAGAAGCAGATGTCCAACGATGATGGGTTGGGTGTGCTCTATGCAAAATGTCGAAGCCATCCAAGACGAAGTTGGGGCTTTATCTGCCCAATGCCTTCTTGGTCATGGGAAAAGCATAACCATAGATTTCGTAGGACGATTGTCCTATCTCTTAAAGGAGGGGAGGGATAACTACATTTTTGTCATAGTCGACCTTTCGGATTCAATAAGATGGCCATGAGAAAAATATCCCCACTCTAAAAAATATAAAAAAACCACATAAAACACTAATACTTCAAACTAACTCAAAACAACTAAAATAAGACTCCTTTTATGCTTATGCAACCTCCCAAGTAGGCTCCGCAACATCCAACATGTGCCAAATTAAAGCTAAAGTCTTGGAAGCATCTTTGCTTTACCTTTTATAAACTTTATAAAATTGTTGTCATTTGTCCCCATCAGTGAGTTTGTTGGAACTTTACCTACCAAAGTCTTGCTTTCCCTTCAATTTTGATTCTGCAAAGAATATCTTCCTCTCATCGGTCAAACAATACCATCTGAAGAAGCTTTCAATGCTATGCAACCAATCAAAGAATATTTCGGGATTATTATCCCCATGAAAATATCCAACTTCTACCTTAACTCCTCTATCGATATCAAACGATATAGGTTCTTCTTGAATTTGAGCTCATGGTAGAAAAGCTTGTACAAGTACCTGTGGAGGATTGATGACTAAAGATGATAAACAATTATCGGTATTTTTCTCAATTCTTTTGCCCTTCTAATCTAGGGCAAGGGCTGCCAAGGCATCCACAGTTGCCTTTAGGGAGGGTAAAATGTCAACCGTTTCTTTCATTGAGGCCATTGATACTTGGAGAGAATCTATCAATGCTTGGAGCAAATCTAGCGCAAATCATGTGCTTCGACTCTAGCACTTTGTTCAACATTAGTAACCATCTTGATGGAAGAGGTGCCTTGAAAAGTTGCAGAAAATTTTGGGGTCAAACTTTAAAAAATTTTGGTGCCGAAACTTAATTTTTGAAACTTTTGGGGCCAAGTGTGATTTCTAAAACTTTTGGAGGGTAGAAACTGAAATTTCAGAAACTATTGGGGCCAAAATGTAATGTCTAAAACTTTCAAGGGTGAAACTGTAATTTTAGAAACTCGGGGGTAATAAAGTGTACTTTCTGGAACATCAAAAATTCCAGATTTTGTCGGGCTGCTGATAGTTCCAGAATGGGCTGGGTTAAGTCTAGGTGGCAAGTTCTTTTAAGTAAAAGATATGGGTTGGTCAAGGGTTTTTATGGGCTAGGGCTTTCTTTCTTTTTTTTTTTTTTTTGAAAGGGCTGGGCTAAAAATCTAGTTTGGAATATATAGGGAATGGACTGGGCTCAATATTTAAAGAAGAAGGGGTTTTTTGTCCAGAAGCATATTCTTCTCCAGCACCAAGGCAGTGATTCGCCAATCTAAAACCCTAGTTTTTATTTGACGTTGACAGACCAGCACAAGATGCAGAAGATGGCAAGGGTTGAAGTGTAGACGTTGATGGCAGCAACAACACAGCCTGAGACACGCCTGGGTCAAGCCTTTAAACACACCTGTGACAACGGTCTATGGCAACGACACAAGAACTCTTGCTGGTCTGCAGCCAAGGTGAAAGATCAATGTCAACACTAATTGTTCTGACTAAGCTTGAAGTGGGTTCACAGCAACAACCCAACAAATTGTTGCAGCAGTAGCAACACAACAGCAAGGATTTTGACACCGAGAAGCAGCAAAAAGATGATAATAATGGTGATGATAGGAAAGGGCTACTGAACAGTAACAGGAGCCAGAGAATGGGGAAGCAATAGAAAGACTAATGGATCTGAGTTTTGCTCTGATGCCAATTGATGCAGAGAGTGAGGGAAAACAAAGGGGATAACCAATCCTCGCAAGGATTTGGTCAAGAAATACAAATCTCCGCATAGAATTCTCAAACTAATTTTAACTCTAATTAAAATAATGTAGAATCCATCCTTATTTATAGACCAAGTGTCCTATCATAAATGAACTACTCTACTACTAAAACTCTACCAACTTATCCCTACTAATCTCAATCTGATAAATACTATCTAACTAAAAATTCAAATAATAAATAATAAAAATGACAAATAAAAATCTTAACAAATCTATCCGGTACATTTCCCGTTGGACCAAAACTCTTAGCCTTCCACCTAGGCTTCCAGATTCAGTCACACTGGTCCAACCATTCTATGGCTACGCCATCAGTGTGTCACCTACTTACCCATTGTCCTAAAAGCTTACGGAGAGTTTAGCTTCAGTTGGATAATTCCAAGAGGTTTCATCTCTTTATTTGAGACTAATCATAGTGTGTTGGGGAAGGAATGTAGAGCTTATATCTAGTTGAAATGTATGGTTATGGCAATTATTTGGATAATATAGATGGAAAGGAACAACAGAATTTCAAAGGTAGGGAGGAATATTTGGAGTTTAATTGGGACAAAGTAAAGTTTTTGGCTTGCCTTTGGATGGCTGCTACTAAAGAGTTTTGAGGATGTGCACTTTTTACCCCTTAATCTACATTGGGCCCCGGCATGTTGTTAAATGAATACTTTTAAATATTCTAAGTTTTTTTTTCATTTCTTTCTGTTTTTCATTAGATGGATTTCTTGTCCACAATATTGTAATCTTTTCTTTATCTAATGAAATTTATGTCCCTTGCCAAAAAAAACAAAAATTGCAGCAAATGACATACTGGTGAATGTTAAATGCTTCAACAAAAGTTCAAATAGGTCAGTGTCTTACTTTTATGTTCTGCAGTAGTATACCACTTTATATCAGTCGAATGCAGCTACCCCAGTAAAGATTTAGTCTAAATTCATTTTCAAAAAGCATGGGCATGTTTTTACGCAGCTGACTTGGAAATGGAACCATTATTTATTTTATTTCAAATTACTTCCTAATATTAACGAAGAAAGCATCTGATTTCCAAAAAAACCAATCATCCCCTTCAGAATTATTTTCAAGGTTAAAGCAAAATGGAGAGAGGAAGGCCAAAAAACAGCAGAACATGACTAACATAAAAATAAAGCTTATCTTCCAATAAAGCAACTTAACTGAAACTCTGGCCGTCACAAGATTGCAATCCAGGTTCACAGCTAAGCCTGTGATGTGTAGTTTGTTTCAATTCCCCATCACTATCAGTAGATCTCGTAGAAACTGTGCCTACTGAACGTTTCCTTTTCATTTTCCTTTCCCACCCTTCCCGTCCTGCAGGCAGTCTGCGAATTTTTTCTTCAATCAGATCAGAATCTGTACCAGAATCCCTAAGCATATCTCGGTCTTTTGCCATTACCAGAGACTGCCTTGATAAGTTATTACTTCGGCATTCTGCCTGAAATAATATGGAATAACATGAGTACTGGTAAGTCCTTCTAGGTGACGAGATGGACCTCAAGTAAATGACACTCTTAGCAACCAAAGTATGATAACTACGGGTTGACAAGATTGAGCCACAATAAAGCATCAGCATATCCCATGAAAAATGAATACCTTGTGGCACTGGTCTTACAACCTGAGGTGATTGATTGTGATACTTTTCTTGATTATAACAATTACAACACATAAACGGGTTCGTTCATTTTTTTTTATACACATGAGAACAAAGGCATTTTAAAATTTCAATAAATGACTTTTAAGTTCAGTTTTCTTTAATGATTAATACATCATCTATATATGACACTTCCTTTTTTTCGATAAAAACATCAATTTTATCAACGACAAAAGCATTACAAAAGCAATAACCAAATCAAAGGTGGACACGATGTCTGACACAATGGCAGGTCAAAACAAAAACTAAATCAAAAACCACACGGTGCTTTCCAACTTGCAATAATACAAAAAGTGGTGTGTCACATATTACAGAAATGCAGGTAGTGAGTATAACAGAAGGACAAGTTCAGAATACAAAAATGGGAAATTTCTTTTTAGAAAAACTAAAATTAAAGATAGTTTCAGAAATGTCAGTAGAGATCAAACTGCAGCATTATATCAACTACAAAGCCGTGTTTCTGCTACTGATGTGCGTACACGCTTATTCAGACCAACATTCTTAGGCCGATCATCCAATTTCTGAGTTACAAGTTCTGGCGAAGTTCGTTGAATCTGGATTCCCATCTTCAAGTTCAACCCACCTGATTGTTCATTTTTTAATAGCTCATTCCACCTCTGCTTCTTAGAGGTCACAACTTTGTGATATTTGCCCAAGTTGTGTAAGAGTTCTTCCAACTTCTTTGTTCTACCCCTGGTCATAAAATTTATATCTTCAGCATTCAATATCATGTTTGTATCTCAAAAGGAACAGAAAGAAAAATGATTAAAGACCTGGCTTTGATAGAGGTATCTATAATACTTGCTCTGACACGCTTTAGATCCTCCATAGCCACAGCTGGGGAAGGCTTGAGATGAGTAGCTCCAAATGACTTGTCTTCCGAGGTTTTAGCCAACAGAAATGCCGAGAACCCTCCTCAACTCACCTGATCCTGTGTATTTTTGCTCACCCATTACAATCGGCTCCAGCATCAGACACTGTCAAAATGGGGGCAAATCCCCAGTCAGTGAACCACTCCCCCGCGACGTGCCCAACCCAAAACCATACATCCAGCTCTCAGCACTCTCTTTGAAGCTACCAGACCTATCGAAATTTGGGCCAGAGAAACTCCCCCTCGGCCCATCTGGATAATTGACCGTAAAACCCCGCACAGAACTGGATGAAGCTAATTCAAATCTCTCATTTCCCGCCATAACTGTAATTCAATTATAGGACAACATGTCTACAAAAAGGTTTTTCCCCTTAAAAAATCATTTTAGTAAGACTAAACGCACTACTTCTGATGCAGTAATCTAACCAACCCAAAAGAAAACAGTAAAAAGAGCTAAACTTTTCAGGAACCACTTAACACTCCAGAACCATGTTCTGGAATCAACCGTAAATCATCTGGTCAAAAACTTATTCTCAATCACAATAATTCACCACATTCAAGCTGGGAAGGTTAATGCTAAGGCAGAACTCTTAACCTGCAATGGGAAGAACAAAAAACAGACTTTATGGCAATTAAAACATTATGACTTTAAATATAATGCATCAATTCAACATACACACACAGAGCCAAAAATACAATGCCAATCCAACATATACATACACAGCGATAACCAGAGAGTTAAAATCCCAAGAAAATCAGAACTCTCAAAATGTTTAAACATTTGAAGCACTACAATATTTTTCTGCCCCTGGAAAGGGACCCAACATTTATTTGCATAAGGATCAGCCAAAAATATTCAAAATCTCAGTAGCTATACACACCAAAAACATCTACAATGCCCATGAATTAAAATTTAGAGCTTTAAGAACCAATTCTGCCATATCAATTACCAACAGCCACTGATCCCAAAATTAAAAACTGCACCTCTAAAATCTAACGGTAACAGCAATAATCTACAGTGTCCACGAGTTAAAGAACTAAAAATTAAGCACTCACTTCTTCGACCTCATTGACTTATACACAAACTCAAATTAACACAAAGCATTGGCGTTCTGACCCAATAACAAAGTAAGACTAACAGTAAGAGCAATTTCTTGCTATGCAATCATCCCAAGAAAATACCAAAATCGAAGCTTGTGACATTCTTTTAAGCATCCAAAACGCTTCTTAATCCACCCTGAAAATAACACGAGAATTTCCCAAAATTCAAATGTTAAGTGAACACACAATCGAGCAATCATATTAATTTTCAAACCCTAGGTAAAGCAAAACAAGACTCTATGGTTTATGATCAAGAAATCCACTCAAAAGTACAACACAAAATGCCAAAATATTGAATCCGAAATTCTCGGGACCGTACCAGCATTCATCGATCGAAAGGATATCGATCGAGAGAGAGAGTACCTGGTGAAAATGGTAGGCTCGATTCTTCTTTTTCTTTTTTTTTTTCTCTCGTTCCCTTTGGAGCTGTAGGTGAGAGAGACAGAAGGGAAGGGGGGGGGGGGGGGGGGGGGGGGGGGGGGGGGTGTGGACCCGCTTAATTTATGGATAAGTTTCAGGGAGTCCTCATACAAGTGCCCTGTTTGGTATATTTTTTGGGAGGAGTTTGGATTGGATTGTCCAAACTCGAGTTTGACTCAAAGATGGGATTCAACATTCAATGTTGTCCATACCCATATTTGGTATGCGCAGGGATATATGATTATTATGATAATATATTTGTATATAAATGACTATTTTGCCCCTTAACTAATTTGTATATATGGAATATATAGGATATATAAGGGTATAAATGTCATTTGTATGTGAAACCCCTTAACCCCCATATGAAACCCACTCCCCCTTGGGTTTCATGAAACTCAAGTATGTGGGTTTCATGACCGGGCCATCCAACTGGCTGGGTTTCCAAACCTAGGCTAAACATTGATTATCAAACATAAGTTTAAAGGGTTTATTCCCTAATCCACAATTCAAACCCCTCTCAAACTCTCATACCAAACAGCCCCTTAAAGTCAAGGCCCTTTATATAGGGAGGTGATAGTAGTAGTCCTCTTACGTTGTTGTATATTGTCATGGTATATATTTGTTAGTCCAAAGAAGTGAGAGAAAAGAGAAAAGGCAAAAGTTTGCCCTATCTAATAATTGGGGTCTATTATTATTTTTAAAATATCCGAATTGTCTGTATAATTACGTCAAATGTCAATAATCGACGAAAATCCCTAGCAAAATCATATCCAACACCACTTTTTTGCTACCATTATTTCTCTTCCGATAGTCCAACCTAGAGAAACCACGTTGCAACGGCTGAGTCTACCCATGGTCTACCTAACCCTCACCCAAACCCATGGGACGACACCCGCACTCCCACCACTTGTACGCTTGTCTCATCTCTTTGCAAAATCACCCCCTCCGCCACTACATCATACCACCCAACTTTGGCCGCAACTTCTACCATCCACTGCACCTACTCCAATCACTAGGGACACTATTCCCAAAAACCTCAAACTTGGTCTACGTCTACCTCTCTCTATTTTGGTTAGGTGACCATGGAGTTGAAAATTTTATTTGATTTTAGAAGCCTAAATTCCATCATGCAACCAATTCAATGAAAGTAATTGAACTAATCCAATGAGCTCAGGTGCATTTTTGGGGTGAATTATATGGGTGTGAATTACTAGGTCCGTTTCAATTTTTATTTTTTTTAGTTTTTAGTTTTTTTTGATAAAAAAATAGTAATTCATTAATATATTAAGAAATGATTACATCAGCTTGGAGGAAAGGTAATATAAAATCATGATCCTCTTCCCTCCATAAAACACGATCATTAAAATTTATAGCTAACTTAGCTAAACAATGCACAACTGTATTCCCCTCAACTAGTTGAAAAACTAGAACAACCATCAGTCAAAACATGGATTTGATCAATATAATGACCTATAATCAATAATTGATCCTACTTCTTGGTTATTATTTCAAACAACCCCTTTAGAATCATCCTCCAGGACAATCTTCTTGTAACTCAACTCCAATGCCAATTTAATAGCTTCATAAGTTGTCCAAAACTCAGTCTGCTCTGGAAAGGCAATACCTTGAAAACACCAGATGGTGGAGGTGACCCATGGAAACTATATTACAGTTTGATTTCGCTAGCGTTCGAGACAACATATCTTGAGCATCATTAAATTGGCATAAATAAGAGACTTAAAAATCCATTACCCTTTTTATTTTCCCAATTATAGTCTTGTACTTATGAGATTAAATCAATGAAACCATTCCAAGTTAAAACTAATGAATAACCTAACCACTTGAAATTGAGTAGACAAATCAAAATAAGTGTCTTGAATGTGTCCTTTTTTAATGAGAACAACTGAATACAAAATCAGGTTCAAAGACACCACGAAACCTCTCAAATTCTTCTTCAGTGACCCGATCAGGATATTGTTCGAGATTTTCCCTGGGGCATTGATTATTCTTCAGTGGCCCAATCAAGATATTGTTTCAAGATTTTCCCCCAACTTCAATGCCCCAGGCCGTCGAATCAAAATCTTCTGGGATTTCAGAAAATTTCTTGTAGCTAGGTGTGTATCTCAGCAATACATTCCCTGCTCGACTGAGACCGTCAGATCTCGAGAAGTCCCAAACTTTGAGGATAACATTGAAGTCAACGTCACACCAAGGAGGGTGCGTGACTTCGCTTTCATCGATTTCTGCACATAAATGAAGAATAAGCCACAGAAAAAAAAAACAAAAGCACAAAGGAGACCTCAACAATGACTGTAAATGAAGCATGATTACTTGTGGCCCTCTATAGTTTAGGATACCACAGGCCAGCATACGCCCATTACCTCACTCCCATTGTCCCCCGACTACCACCAAGTCTTGAAGATACCCTTTTTGTCGGAGTCGGGCAAGTGAGTGACGAGGTACATGGAAGGGTCCCAAGCCTTAAGATAGTACTTTTTGGAGGGGGTTTTGACGAAGGTGTAAGAAAAAAGGACCTCATTCAGGGCGAGGTTGATTTGGAGTCGAGCGTTTAGCGCCACAACTTCCATGATGATTGTGCAAGTATTGAGACAACATTAGCAGGGGAATAACCGAAAATGCATTAAGAAAATAGAGAATAAGAGGGTGAAGAGGGAATATGATTCCCTCCCGCAGCGATTGACTTGGTATAGAAGGGCATTAGTTCGACCTAGCCCATAGTATCATTGTGGATAAAGGGGTTAATTCGCCATAATAACACTGAAAGAAACCAAGTAACAGGTTTTGAAGTGGGTTTCTTGTTGAATCCCTTTCACCTGATATTTCCTCAGCCTAGATTCTTGAGATTTATTAACGTCGGGGTAACAGTTCTATGAGTGCTTGCCATTGGGGCTCTAATGGAGAAGGTGACAGAAGGAAGAAGAAGAGGGGAGAACCCAAAAGAAGAAACAAAACCTCAAATTGAAAGACAGAGAAGAGGACTTACAGTTTCATCGATAATGGTTCAGAGCCTATGTGAAGACCTTGGAACACCCAAAAATCGAACGACAAGATTGATTGTAGAGATGATGAAGGGATGGTTGTGCGTAAGGAAACTTAAGGTCGAAGGTTTCAGAGGTATAAGCAAAGAGAACGATGAGAGGAGAAAGCGGGAATACAACATGGCAGTTCACAAGGAAGCCTTTCACATTTGCACGACACGTGTCCCCTCCATGCGAAAACCAAAGGCTAGGGGTAGTTGATGCCACATGGTCTGTCAAATCAACCAAAAGTAGACATGTGGCGCATTTTGTCATCAATGACTGAAGTAATGATTTCGCGTGATATGATATGCTCGGCCTCGGAGCTTCATCGGGGGAGATGAGCACTAAGATCCCCTCGGTGCCTACGATGGGCTTTTGGGAATTTCATGCCGAGTGATGCTGACCTCGACATTGTCACAAGAAATGCATTGGGGTTTCCCCGACGTTACCATGAACGCCGACGAGAGATCTTCTCAGTTCATACTGAAAATTGTTGAGACCGAGAATGTCAGAATATCGATGAAGAATAGGGCGATGGGGCTGAGAAACAATTGACTTTACACACCAACCACGTCAGTCGACATATCGGAAGATAGCTATCTTTTCATTTCCAACTCCCACCTGGGAATAAACGAAGAAATGTCTTATGAGGAACTATGTTCGATTGTTAGATGGCGTAGGCCCATTATCCCACATTATCAGATCAATCAAGATCACTAAGACCAACCATGGGAGAGGTCTTTAAGGATGCAATTAATGCTCTTCATGAGCACACGACAAGTGAGTCAGAGGCATTTAATGCTCATGGGGCAGAGAGGACATTTATCCCTCGATGCATTATGTGATGTGAAACATTTACTCCTACAAAGCATGTTGCTTCACGTCAAATCTCAGAGTGCATACTCAGCACGAGTGTTAATGATCAACAATTATCTGGATGTCGAGGGGCTAATGTCATCAATGCATGCCAGATTGACATGCATGCAAAGGATCAAGTATCGATGTTAAAGGGGCGCCTTGCTAGATGCCCAGCCACTTGACGAGGTCAAAGAAACATCCACTGTGAGCCAATCAGGGCCCCTCTCGCCAAAGAGGATCGTATGGATGTCCTCGATAGACGCACTCGTCTACCAGGAAAGTAAAAATAACACTCTTAAGCAAAAATAGATGGTACACTCTCATACCCAGCATTGAACATTGTGTCTCCTTTCCTCCTCAAAGACTGACTTAAGCATCGAAGGGGAATCACTGGAGACACCTCCAGCCTCCCTTTTAACCCTTCTTCATGATCCTCAGGTTTTCATCATCCCCAAGCTCGAAAGCAACCTTCGAGTGTCAGCCAAAGTGTCGTTATCTCAAAATTGTGCAAGAAATCATCCGCACACTAACTTTGACGAGTCCAGATCTAACTGGGTCAGGCCCAATAAATCAAGCAAGTTCAAGTCAGCTAAAAGGCAGCCTAGGCCCGGTTCACCAATCCAGCCCAGTCCAAGATCCGAGGAGCCTGGGAAGATAAAAGCACGTGGGAGAGAGATTATCGGGATACACACTCATGAAGATCAATCCTACATTGATTGTACTTACCTTTTGTAACTATTCTCCCCGAAAAAGTAGAACCCTCTCCCTTACCTCACCGCCTCACCTCACCTATAAATTGTAAGTCCTCTTCACATGAAAGGACAGATCTAAAGATCTCTCAACACATCTAGAGATCTCTCAACACATCTAGAGATCTCTCAACACACCTCTCTACACCTACACACATAGTTTCTATTTCCTAACTAGTGCAACTCTCCCAGAGCTCTCTCCTGGTTACTTTATTCATCAATAAAGACCTCTGGCCACCGCTGCTGTTTCCCGAGAGTGGAGTAGGTCACCCGGACCGAACCACTATATATCTGTGTGTTTGCTTATATTTACTGTTTTTCCATTGATTGCTTTATTTATTGTACATTAATTACACCCTTTCACATACTCGACTGTTGATCTTGCACGAGGCCAATTTGTGCATCATCAAACTTAATAAAAAAGTTACTGATATAGAGACATAAATGGGTAACTCACAGCAACTCACATAGCCTACTCTTCCTCTCTTTCTCTCTCTCTCTCGCACACGCACGCACACAAAACCATCTTCTTCTTCTATCTCTCCCTCATACGCACACACAAACACACACACACACACACGCACATACATGGAACTACCATCGGCAGCAACCCATCTCCTCACTTCTCCTCTCCTCTCCTCTCCTCTCCTCTCCTCTCCTCTCTTCGTCCCCTTATTGTTTACAGATGGTCGTACATCTCCTCTCCCTTTCAAATATTTTTTGTCATTTTCTATCCTTATTAAGGCTCACATCCGAACAAACAAAGTGACAAACCAACATGGAGAAGGGATGGGTTCCCATAAGGACGATCAGAACACACGAGATATAGAGATATACAAATCTTGTGCCGGATCTTTTATCATAAACCCCCTCTCTATCCTCAATATCTATCTATCTATGGAGGGGAGATGTGAGATGGTTGTAGACAAGAATAAGCCAGAAGAGGAAACAATTATTCTTTGTTTCTACAAAATAGTTCTCACTTGGGACTATCTTCGCCTTCTCAAATAATCTGACGTGTCTATTTCTTTCCACTTCTCTCTCTCTATAGATCTCTCAATATGTATATTCAGCCATTTAAATTAATGTTTTGATTTGTGTATTTTTATTTTGGGGCAGGAAAATAAGACGAAGATTGGGGATGGAAGTGCTCTGGGTCTGACTCAAGTGAAAGATACATACAAAGATGTTGCTAACTATCTTGTAACATTTGAGCCACTACTTTTTGAAGAAGTTAAAGCTCGGATCTTTTAAGGAATAGATGAGGAAGAGGATATTGATTTTTTTTTATTTCATTTATTTTGCACATTAGTTTTATTATTTATGATAGTTAGAGCTTTAGAATGTGGCCCATTAAAAAAAAAAAAATGTGGCCCATTAAGCAATGTGTCTTGGAAAGACTTATTCAATGGTTGTTGTATTGGCACCCCAAAACAGCTTTAGGCACTCCTTTCCTATTGCAGCACAGTTGAAGTTTTTGTCTTTCAAGTAAAAGAATTTTGGTTGCTTTTGTCTTCACATTTTTTTGGTTTGTGTACTTGGAAGTTTTGAATTAGACAGAGAAGGCTATCATTCTCTCTTTCTCATATTTTTATTTTATTGTTTCACTGTATTTTATTATTTTCGTAATCAATGATTATAAATAACTCAAATCTAGGTCAACAACTAAAAATCATTAGAAGTTAACCCAAGCTCCACCAATTGGTTATTTTTGCATTTAGTTATTTTGTTGTTGATATTTCTTATAGTTTTAGCCTATATAGAATTCTAGCGAAGTTAAGAATCCTTTTGACAGATTGATTAATCTCTACGTGTTGTCTTAGTCTATTAAACATAGATTAGCTATGTTAGAAACTTGTGTAACCTAAAATAGCTATTGAAAAATTCTGTGCTTACAAATTTTTTTTTTTACTAAATGAATAAGGATAGTTTGATCAGTGGAAGTGGTGGTTGTCGGTAACATGGGGGGAGGTCGTCTTCATGTTGGTCACAAACAGAGGAATGAAATCGAAGGCGGTGGTGGTGGCGATGCCGATAATGGCGGTGGGTACTTTTGAAGTCAGCTTCACTGAAAAAAGTGGTGAATAAATTAAGGTGGGGGAGAAAGGGGTGTGGTGGGGGGTCATAGGTGAGTATAGAGGGTGGCAATATAGGTGGTGTGGGGGATAATTACTAATATGATAATTAATTACTGAAGTTTTAATACAATAGTTGTCAAAACTATTTAATTGATAACACAATGGAAAATAATTAGTTTAATTTTGTTGATTAATTACTCAAATGATAATTAATATGGTATAATTGGAATTAAAATTATAAGTAGTATGGTTATTAAATATCAACATGACCAGTATATTTATTTAACATAAACACAACCACTTTATTAACAATATGATACATTATACATCTTGAACTTTGAACAAACTTTACTTATTTACATGACTTATTGTTCTCATAATTCAACAACCAGACTCATACGTCATGCATTTCTCGACCGTCTAGATTCAATAATGGACTTCCCATTATGCTTGATTTACCTGAAATACAAAACTATGAGGGTTGAGCACACGCGCTCAGTGAGTGTATACAATCATTTAATAAACAATAACAATAACATGTAATGCATGAATCAAAAATCATCTAACAAAAATAACTGAACAGTTCAATAAGCTATCACTTAAAAGCTTGTATATTTTTTTAGCAATCATCACATAACACATCAATTCACCATAGCAACCAATAGAATTATATATTTTCATCACTCAGGCTACATCTATCACACAAGCAACACTCGTCACACAGGCAATATCCATCACATAGGCTACATAGTTTTCATTAATACAATATCTGCCTCACAAGCCATATAACTGTCATTTAAGCAATATCTATCATGGAGGCTATACGTCTGTCTCTATGGCTATATTTGTCAATAAGATCACCCAACTTAATCACATCACTAAACATAATACAATGTTATTATCACTAGACAATAAACCATACAATCATTCATTAACAACAAATGACATTAGCCTTTAAGGCTATCTCCATTAGAAAAATTACATGACATAACCATAATGTATTCACAACACTCTTTACTCACATTCATATATCAATATTTTCAACATTCTCTTGCTATTATCAATAATATGTTATAGCACACCAGTAGTACCAATCATAAGCAATAAATCATACCATCACGCATCTTTAGCATTTAAGCATATTCAAGCTAGTTCGAGCACATAAAAGTAGTAGTGCACCCACCTTAGGTCCAGCTGTAGTACAAATCCAGTCCTTATATGAAATTTAAAGCATACTTGACATATGAGTCGACGCCTCCGTTCCTATCAAATTTAAAGCATACTTGACATATACTTGATTATGCTTGTATTTATTTATCTCTAAATTCCTTTCCGAGTGATGTAATTTAGATCACTATAACCATTCTTTGCTAGTTGCTCATGTCATATAAGCTAGATTGGAATTTACCCCATAATGATATATTTATAAATAATTTAATCCATACATAATTGATTATCAATTGGATGTCCCAGAAAGATTTGTGATTAATTGAACAAAAACCCAAAACACCACAACAAAATAGCCCAAATTTATCCTAATGAACCAGTTCAACAAATGTGGTATCAGTTCTTCGCAAGACAGAATGTCTAGTACCGGCTCTACCAATGTGGTATCAGTCCTTTGCAAGACAGAATGTCTAGTACCGGTTCTACACTTCTAGAACCTGTTCTAGACCACCCAGAATCTTATTGTACAGGTTCTACCTTATACGAACCGGTTCTTCTTTGAATCGAGAGTTTCTTTTCCATTTTAACTCCCTCTTCCACCATCAAAACTCAACCCTAACCCTTCTAAACCATCAACCACACTACTATGGTGCATTTAAAAGCTTAAGAACATATTAATTCAAGGAAACAACTCACCTTTGATGCGTCCCATCTTCTTTAAACTCCACCGAAACCTCTCAACACAAAGAACCTAAAGTTCTTGACTTCCCAACACAACCCAACTCCAATCTTATGGATAATCAAGGTTTATGAAATGGAATCAAGAAAAACAAGGTTATTTTGCTCAAGGAAACAAGGTTTTTTTCCTTTCTAACACCAACTCGTAGCCAGAAGCTAACTCCTCCGAGACCCACCAAACTCTCCAGAATCAGTTCTGCCAAGAGAACCTCATTTTATATTTTTCTCTTAAAACCTTGTGAATGCTGAGTATCCCTCCTGAGTTACCCATCCTCTTCTATTATACCAACCTCCTCTCTCATTCCTCCTATTATCACAATTAAGACGTAATTTTTCTGACACATTTAAAATCACATTAAAAAACTCTACCATCTTATAATTCGATCCTAAAAATCTTTAATTGAAATCATACTCAAATTTTTTAGGGTTTTAATTATCAAAATTTTAACCCCACGCTAATATTAATAAATTACACTTTAATCCATAATATTTTATAAAATGATAAGATATGCTTGTTTATGTCTCACGATGTTATTTACTCATATCATCAAGAGTGGTGAGCCTGCTTTCAATATGTATTTTTTGCTAAGAATATGCATGGAACTAATAAAACTATTCATTGTTGGTGATATTATTCAAACTTTACCCCTCAGTATGTAGTTTAGGGCTTTGACAATATTGTTTTAATAGACCAGCTTATTCTTTGATCTTGTATATAGTGATTGCTTTATAATTGTATGCATCTTTAGATATAATTTAGGATCATAAAATATCTTACTTCAACAACTTGCTTTTGAAAGATTAATATGATTGATACATGAACTATCAATTAACTTTCATAATTCTTTGCATCTCAAGTGATTTGTTGATAAGATGATCTTTGAGCTAGATATACCTGTGCTATAAAATGGAGATGAATAATTTTCAGTGAAATTGACTCACGCTATCGCGTCCTTTTCCCTATAACTCTTCATTCTCTGTTTTTTTTCATGTTTCTCTCTGCATTTGGTTAATTAGCTTCTTTTCTTTCTCAAAGCAAATTTGTGATTGAATAGATTCTTTCTTTAGATGAAGTCTTTTGTACTGTAATTGTTCTCGCTTTGTTGGATCATTTGGATGAAATCAATGTAGAAAAGTTTGTAGAATACATGTAAGTTGCAAGAATGTAGATGGTGGATTTACTGCATGTTTAATATGAAATCTCAAGCAGGCAAAGTATGCTACACACATTGCACTTTTTATAGTAATAGTTGGTGCACACGTGCTTTACATGTGAACCATTCAGAGTGTGAAATATCATCTATTAAAACCAGATATTAGTTTCCTTAAAATTCACAATTTTAATTAATGTTGGTGATTAATCATTTAAAAACCACGTTTTAGTGGTGGCCTCGAAATAAATGTCCCACTTCACTCTAGTCCCTTAACTTCTAATTGTATCAATTAGAATTTTTTATAACCATATAAGTTATAATCTGATCACCTTATCCTTTAAGCAGGTAAATCCAATATGCATATTTTCATTACTTCACAATTAAGCATTCCATCTAGTCCTCCCTCAAATATAACACCTCAGTAATATGATAAACTTGATATTTGAAAAATAACGAAAGGAATATATTGATACAAATGCAACAGAAGAAAGTGAAAAGAAACATTAAAATTTATATGCGCATTATTGTGTAGCACAGAAAAACAAATAGACAAAACTATTCCTAACCAATTTCTTCAAGTTATTCAATCATTCTCTACATTACAAATTATCATGACTTTCTTGATGATGAAAAGGGATACAGTAAGGTTCATTTTGAACCTAAAAAGTCCTCTCAGACTCCTAATTTATGGGAGCATGCAGTAATTCCAGCCAAAAGATTGGAACTAAAGTGCAAAATCAATTTCTGAATTTAGATGCAAAAAACAAATTATAAGTTCATTTATGTTAAGTACTTGATCATGACTTGATTGGTAGTAAAACTCCAGCAAAACAGATTGCAATTCTCGATGTCCCCTGACAATATTATCACTTGTAGTGCGGTTTAGTTACCACAATCAAATCATGTTTATTATCTTCGATTGGATAGAGGAACAACTAGCCACAAACATCCATTTGAGATTTTCACACGGAACCACCATCTTGATTGCACCTGATCAATAAGAGGAATGCCCATTCAAAAACAACCCCATAAGCATGTTTTGTTAAACACCAAGTATCAAATAAAGCTGTGATTCAAAGACTCATTTAACAATGACTCAAATCACAAAGAATGTCAGGAAGGTTCCACTCTACCCAACATAAACGAATATATCATTTTAAGATTGAAGTTATTGAAAATAATTCATTTGCCTGCCTGCATGTGAAACCCTCAACTAAACACTAACTAGAAGAAAGAATATTTGCTTCAAGAAAGAATATAACAAAGAAAGCTGCCAGCTGAGATGAAAATGCTAAACATCTAAATTTCTCAACAGTCTCAAACATTGCAGTCATAATTCTCACGTTAAAATAATTAATATAGGTTGTTAGAACAGACAGAGTAAACTAAGTTATACACTGTTGATACCTAGATTTGAATTCATTTCATTATCCACTTGGTTAAGGGAAGCCCAAATACAACACAGTTATATACAAATAGGGTATAACATCTTAACAAAATAATTTTCTATCGACAAAGAAAGAGAATATCTTTGCAGTTACATAAATGAAAAAGATCAGCACATTAATTGATATACCTAAGCCAAGGCACGATGATTGAAATGTCTAAGCCACCATCGTACGTAGAAGACTCCCTTCTGAAGCACCAGAAGTTTCGGTCTTTTTATCAATGGCAAAACCACTTAGGGAGCAGGACGAAAAATAAGAAAGACCATATGCTTTTTGTGCGTACCGATTTTTGCACAATAGATATATGAGTAGAAACCGGACACGGGTGAACTCGTATTTACCTCTGGCGTCAAGTCCTCATGATAAAGAGGGAGACATGAAGTAAGCAAAGAGAACTTGTTTGGTTGATAGCGGCTCCTCTCCGGGGTAGTTGGCTCGAGCCCAACAGGCAGTCGTATATTCCGGCGTGTCCTGGAAACCAAAAGAAGGGTTAGAAGGGCGCCGGAGTGTCTCCGGCGTATCCCCTCCGACGGTTAAGTCAGTTCGATTTTGAGAGAGGGAATATGGAGAGCACAGTGTAATTCTTTCGTGTTTGTATCTTGCGTACCTCTGTTTTGTCTCTTAGAAGACTATTTATACCTTTGTTGGTAGTAATCATTACAGGCTAGTGAGTAATAGGCTGTGCCAGTCATGGGGAAGTGTTTTCTTCCTTTTACAGGGATGACTGCCGGTCCTTAAATGCTCGGCACCCCGAACAATCAATGATCCCTTCCCCTGGCGCCCGAGCAATAAATGCTCTTTCTTTTATGTAAATACATTAAATGCCTGATCTCTGAGGCACTTAATGCGCCCCTTTCCGGGCTCCATCAGTCATTATAAACGTCCCATCGTTCTGGGAATTTATTAAATGATCCCCTGCACAGCTGCATAGTGGCTGGGACCTTTCTGTAAAGCTGTGTACAGTTCTGTTCATAATGCCACGTGTCCTCACCCTCTTGGTTGCCAGCTCTGTTTACTCTGCCTTTCTGACTTGATGGAAAGGATAGGCTAGTGACTCATTTCTCGACTTAGTTTAATAGGTTGAGGGCGTCGGGGCGTCTTTGGTGCCGAGATGACGTGTAGTCGAGCCTTTGCATTCCGAGAAGACTTGGAGCCGAGGACACGTGGGAGCTAGAGAAGACTGAAGTCCTTTGACGCCGAGGACACGTGTTGCCATCCGGGAAAATGGAGCACCCATGACGCCGAGGACACGTGCCGCCTCCCTAACCATCGGTAGCACTGTTGTGCCGAGGCCACGCGTCGTCTCCCCGATTCTCGGTGGTACTTTCGTGCCGAGGCTACGTGTTGTCATTGTGAGGCTCTCACAAAATGTCCCATCACTTTTAATCAGAATTGCAATACTCCTGCATGAATTAAGAATAAGGTAGTGATCACTTTCTTCGAAACTTCAATGTGCCCAAAAGAATGTGAAATACACAAATAAGATATTATATTCTAAATTATAAGAAGGCAAGTTTTTCCATGAAAACAATGGAGGGGATGGAGTATGTGATGATGCACAAAACTGGCCTCGTGCAAGATCAACAGTCGAGTATGTGAAGATATGTAATTAATGAACAATAAATAAAGCAATCAATGACAAAAATAGTAAATAATAAATCAACACACAGATATATAGTGGTTC
The DNA here is from genome assembly GCA_951799425.1 of Ilex aquifolium. Taxonomy (NCBI): domain Eukaryota; kingdom Viridiplantae; phylum Streptophyta; class Magnoliopsida; order Aquifoliales; family Aquifoliaceae; genus Ilex; species Ilex aquifolium. The sequence goes on from OX637408.1 coordinate 12,426,812, forward strand.
GGTCCGGGTGACCTACTCCACTATTGGAAACGACAACGATGGCTCTTTATTGATGAATAGAGTAACAGACAGAAAAGGCTCCGGGAAAGGTGTGCTCCGGGAGAAGTACAATAGTTAGGAGAGAGAAACTATGTGTGTAGATGTAGAGGAGTGTATTGGGAGATATCTAGGTGTGTTGAGAGATCTCAAAATGTCCTCCCTCATGTGGAGAGGACTTACAATTTAAAGGTATGTTGAGGAGGTGACGTGAGGGAGAAGACCCTACTTCTTCGGGGAGGATAGTTACAAAAGATAAGTACAATTAATGTAGGATTGATCTGTATCCTGATAATCTCTCTCTCAGGTGCTCTTATCTTCCCGGGCTCCTTGGATCTTGGACTGAGCCGGATTGGTGAATCGGATCTGGGCTGCCTTTTAGCTGACTTGACCTTGCTTGATTTATTGGGTCTGACCCAGTTGAATTTGGGCTCGTCAGTATGAAAGTCATCAAAACTCTTGATTATATTTCTAAAACCTAGTTATGTAGCTTAATGGATTCTAATTAAAGCAAACTTTTATTTTTATTTGTTCCTTACTTTTTTTTTTATAGGGGGTGGATGATCCTTGGTTATACAAATTACTACATTTACCTAGCATGTTTCCAACATATTTAGGCGGTGCAACCAAAACTAAGTGTGCAATTTCTTTGCCATGCATATAGCGGCCATAATATTTTACATCCCCATGCACAAAGTGAACTTCTCAAAATTTGAGCATTATCATGGAAGGAGTAACTTGCTTACACCTGTTCATTGATCACTTGTATACTGTTATTGGCCATCGATGCAGGAGGAATAAATATAACCTGAAATAGATCAAACACATTATAATTTCAGAAAGGCCTATTGCATAGAAGAGCAGAAATAATGATCAATACCAGTGTTAGTGTCGGGTCAATTAATAGTCCCAAGTACGTCAAAGCTGGAACTGTGTGATTTCCATTCAATCTTGACTTTGCTGGTGTTATCTGTGTAGGAAAGGAAGAGGATCGAAAAGTTTACTTAGATCATGGACTTGACTTGTATTTCATACGACCAAAATTGCTAGAACCCCCTAAGCTTCCTCGTAGGAAAAACTGGTTCATACCACTTGTTAATGATATACCTGGTTATATTTGTTACGTATCAATTTGTTTCTGTTGCGAAAATGCATTATAATAAGGACAGGAGGTAATGAGGTTGAACTAAATGAATGATACATAGTTACATAACAGATTAATCTACATTTTGATACCAAGTATTTTAATTATACTAACACACACTTTAGTTTTAAAACTTTGATTTTCCCACTAGAGAAAAATCAAATCATACATAATCATTGGCCTTATATCTATATAATAAAGTAGCTTACAATTTAAATTTCAAAAGATAAACAAAATGACTTTTACTTTTCGCGGTTTAGATCGCTTTAAATTTTACTTTAAAATTAATCTAACGACTAATATTAACACCCAAAATTTAATAGGAAAAATAGGCCCCCAATGGTGTGTTTGAAGTGACTTTTTAAAAATACTTTTAGAAATTATTTATCATTATTTCCCACCACCACCACTGCCACCGCCACCACCATTGCCGCCGCCGCCTCCGCCACCACCACCGCCGTTGCCACCACCGTCACCACCACTGTTGTCACCACCGCCGTCGTTGCCACAACCGCCACCGTCGTAACCCCCGCCACCACCATCGTCGCCGCCACCAGCACCAGCACCACCACTGCCGCCGCCACCACCACCGCCGCCACCACCACCACTGCCGCCGCCGCCGCCGTCGCCACCACCACCATTGCAACCACCGCCACCACCACCACCATTGCCACCGTCGCCGCCACCACCACCACCACCGTCGCCATCGCCGCCACCACCACCATCGCCACCACGGCCACCACCACCACCGTCGCCACCACCACCACCACCACCACCACCACCCCCGCCACCACCACCATTGTCGCCGCCGCCACCGTCAGCGCCACCGCCACCACCACTGTCGCCGCCGCCACCGATGCCATCGCCGTCACCACCACCGCCACCACGGTCATTGCCACCCACCACAACCATCACCGTCTCCTACCACCACCACCTCTTACCCCCACTACAACCGATGCTTAAATTCATTTATCTCTCTTCTATGTTTGTGATTTGATTTTGGATATAAATACAAATATATTTATTGTTTACTATTGTTTATTACTTTATGGCTTCAGGCACAGACAATAACTAGTAATATTATACAGCTCAATGCGCTCCAATAATGTATAAATCTTTATTCAAATACATTTATATTAGTCTTGAAAATTTTCACAATCTCACAAAATTGGGAATCGAACAAGCGTGTCTTGCACGCGGGTAACTCACTAGTTGAATATTGATAGATGGATCTCTTGCCAGTTGGTGCTTGGTCTTGAGCTACTTAATTATTATTAATATTACGGCGGATTAGCATTGCCTGCAACTAGGGAGTTGGCTCTCTATGCCTTCCAAAAGGCAGCATCTTTTTGTTGTTCATCAAATATAAATATATAACAATGTCCTCGCTTTGTACGCCCCCCTGCCCCCTGCCCCCTCCCCGCCCGTCTATTTTGGCCGTTCATTAGATCATCAGACTCATGAACGTTTTTATTTTATGGGTTAATTACACTAAAAAATCCCAAAGTATGAAATTTATCTCATTTTGATCTATAATATTTTAATTATATTATTTTAATCCCTAAAATATTGATTATATTTCTATGTGGTTTTTCAAACAGACAACATCCAAATTATTAACAATTTTTGATCAAAAATTTATCACGTGATATATAAATATAAGTAAAAAATAATTTAGGTAGCTCTTAACCAAAATTTGAGTAACTCTTGACAAAAAAGGTATAATATGGGTAGCTCTTGACCAAAATTTAGATAGCTCATAATCAAAACTGTGTAATTTATGTAGCTATTTGACCAAAATTTGGTTAGAAATTTTGTAAGTGTTTTCTAAATTATTTTTTTGCTCATATTTAGGTATTACGTAACAAATTTATAAACAAAATCTGTTAAAAATTTGAATATTGTCTTCTTAAGGGACCACATAAAAACATATTCAATATATTAGGGACAAAACTGATGTAATTGAAATATTGGAGACTAAAATAAGATAAATTCCATACTTTGAGACCTCTAATACAATTAACTCTTATTTTGATCTGTTTTCAATAGTGTTTATAGAAATGTGTGAGATTCTGGTTTGATTATAAATAACGTCAATGAAATAAAGAATAATAATTTTGATAATTTATTTTAATTCAAATTCTAAATAATTTTCTGGTAATTCAATTTGCTAAAAGTCAAAAAAATCAAAATTAAGTAACAAAGTCCAATCGAAATACAATTTTTTTTTTTTTTTTTGCAAAGCAAAATCGAGCCACTTGGAGGAAACTTGCACTGTGTGGCTCTAGCCAGTACCATAACTAATAGATAAATTATTGCACAATCAAAACTATATTAATAGGAATAAAATTAAAAATTGGGTAAACCTCACAGTTTTAGATAAAGTTTGCTAACTTGATATAGAATTAAGGGAAAATTCAGCAACACTCATTCTAATTTATTATATCTTCAAGGACACCTCATCTATTATTTAAAACATCACTGATACCCCTTCTAGTTTATATTTAAACATCACAGACACCCCTTGCTGTTAAAACATCGTTTCTAACAAAAAAAAATCATTTAAAATACCAAAATTACCTCTACATAAATCCTAAATAATCTTTCTACGTAAAATTTGAGTCGATTAAAATTTATTTTTCTAAATATTAAATTTTGAGCTGAACAAAATTCATTTTTCTACATCTTAAAATTTGAGCCGATTAAAATTCGATTCGAACTGATTAAATTTTAGTTTTTTATTTATTAAAATTAAAGCCTATTAAAATTATTTTTTATATCGATTTGAACTCTACCTGAGCTGTTAGCGTCGATTAAAATTTACTTCAAATCGATTAAAATTTATTTTTTTCTTATTAAAATTCGTTTCAATTCCAATCGATTTAAATTGATTAAATTTTTTTTTAATCATTAAAATTTGAGTAGATTAAATTTATATTTTTTTTTGTATCAAAATTCGGACCGATTAAAATTCAATTCGAGTTGATTAAAATTTGATTCGAGCCGATTAAAAATGAATTTTGATCGGTTCAAATTTTAATACGTAAAATAATATAATTTTTAATCGAATCATAATTTAATACGTAAAAAAATATAAAAAATAGAGGGGGTCTTATTGAAGATATGTCTATCTAGAGAGGATGTGGATGAAGATTTTCCTAAAATATATCACGGATAATTTAGTAAAATTGCATTGTAGTTAACACGTTTATTCTGATAGGGGGTGTCAGTGAAAATTCAAAAAATAGAAGAAGTGTCTTTAAAGATATGATAAACTAAAAAAAATGTGGCTAAAATTTTTCCAAAAATTAATGAATTTAAATTTAACTGTAACGAGTCAGGTGACAAATGTGTGAACTTATTGGACTCGCCACATAAATTAATTAGTAAAATCTTGAATAAACATAATACTAACCTTTCAATGTAATTTATACATGATACAGGCCAACACAAAATGAACTTGACTATGTATAAGTAAAAATAAATATAAATTAAACAAATTTTAATATGACTTGAATTCGGTACAACACTTCCCATTATTAACTCTAGTGTATATTTATTGTTCATGAATACTTGAATTAAAGGAAAAATTAATCGAAATGCACATAAACTAGTCCAATTATCAGTTAACCAAAAAAAAAACCATTCGAAAATGCATACAAAAGTCCTTTAATATGAATTTCTTACGTTAAATCGGCGAGTTGTATGACTATAACCCATTCGAAAATGCGGGGCCCTCGAAATGTTTACCAACGATAGTCTCATTCAACCAAGGAGGTTCCTCTTTCAAACAAAAAAAAAAAAAACCAAGGAGGTTCGTCTTCCACTATAAGACACACAAACTGTGACAGTGTGTGATCTGCTTCGCCCCTCTCTCTCCTCCTAATCCATACCTCTCCGGTACTTCCTCAGTTCTTGAAGTCAGTTTGGTTTGAAATGGCAGATGAAATACCTACACGTAAATGGGTGTTCATGGTAACGGCTCAAACGCCCACCAACACAGCAGTGATAAAATACTGGGGGAAGAGAGATGAAACCTTGATTTTGCCCATCAATGATAGCATCAGTGTTACATTAGATCCGGCGCATCTCTGCACCACCACCACTGTTGCTGTGAGCCCCAGCTTTGAGAAAGATCGCAACTGGCTCAATGGCAAGGTAAAATTTTTGAGAGTGTGTGTGTGTGTGTGTGAGAGAGAGAGAGAGAGAGAGAGAGGGATCCGATGATCAATTTAGAAGGGGAAGCTCAAGCAGTAGAGTTTAATTTAGTGAAATTTGAGCTACATTATGGGTCGAGATTTGTAAATCCTGTTGGGTCAGTTTCGAAACGGAACACATATAGAGTGAGAGAGAGGGAGAGATATGATGGAAGTGAAGAGGGTAAGGGTGTTGTGTTTGATTTTCTTCTTTTATGAGGGAAATACATGACTAACTTAAAAGCAGAAAGTATGGCTTACTGTCTCTCAGAATAGCAATTGACTGGAGTTACTTTCTACGAAGAATTTCAAGACGAAGAACGTTATATAACCACCATTCTTACCTGAATTAACCATGATTGATGATGCACAAAATCGTATGGTGCGAGATCAACAGTCACAAGAGAGATTAATGAGCAATCAATGACAATTAAATATGAAAACAAGTAATAGAGAGTCAACACAGGAGATTTATAGTGGTTCGGTCTCGGATGACCTACGTCCACTCTTCGAATGACGACGGTGGCCTGAGGTGTTTTATTGATGAATGGTGGTACTCCAGAGAGTTTACAATGCTTTTGAGAGAGAGAGAGAGTAGTTAGAGACTCGTGAGTGTCATGCCCTTTATACAGTGAGGGCTTACATTATATAGGCTCACCAAGGCGGTGAGGCGGTGACGTGAGGAAGAAGTCTCCCGTGAATTTGGTAAGTACAAATATGGTAGGAGTGGACTTCTTTGGTAAGTAGAGTTATGGTAAGAGTAGATTTCCATATCCCGCCTTTCTCTCCCTCGTGCTCCTATTCAATCGGAGGAAGACTCCCAACGAGGTAGGACTTCAATCCTTGTCTTGACCCTAGGCTTGCTTCGGAGTAGGCTTGGATGTGCATTAGTCTTGAGGTTGCACTAAGGCATGAAGAGGAGCAAAGGGGAGAAGCCAAGGGAGCAAGAGGTGGGCGGCGCCCACTTAGAGGAGGCATGGGCGGCGCCCTAGGTGCCTTGCCCTCTCCTTTGGTGTTCGGCCTTGAGTTGGTGCAGCTTGGTACTTGAGCTTGTGAGGCATCGGAGTCAAGGGTCCGAAGGAGGAAGTAGGAAGGAGGAGACCATGGCAAGCCCATAGGGCTGCCATGGGCGGCGCCCAAGGGGGCCGGCCTAGGCGGCGCCCAAGGGCTCCGACCCTCGATCCTTCGGTGTCCGCTCCTTGGTCCTTTGTTCAATGGGCTGATCCGGCTTCGATCTGGACTTTCCTTTAGGCTTTCGGCTTTATTTGGATTGGGCCTAGCCCAGTGAAATCCGGACTCATCAATGATGATTGTGTTTGATGCTCAAGTAGAGTTTTCTGTCTCGTGGGTTGCAACTAGTAAAGGCATTTCACCTACAAAAACTATGAGTTCTATCTGTGAAACCAACGAAAAAAACAGAAGAGAAAAATAACAAATATATGGTTGAAGTGGTTTACAATTCGAAAAATGATAAGCTCAGGTAGACTATTCTAGAATGGTTGTGATAGCTTTGGTTGAACAATAAAAGAGAGAAAGAAAACAAAATATGAGTTTTAGATCTTTGTATTAAGCAGAGTTGAGTGGAGGGTTTTGTTTCTTTAGGTTATACAATGGAAGACATATTTACAAGATTCTTATTTTTTTAAATTCTGAGTTGATTCCTAGTTTTCCTTTTTTGATTTTGCTGGTCAATATAGGAGATATCCCTTTCTGGATATAGATACCAAAATTGTTTGAGCGAGATTCGCTCACGTGCTAGCGATGTTGATGTGACGCCCCAAAATTCGGGTGTCCGTAATTACTCGGTTGATCACTCATCAACCCGCGAAATACTCGTGGATACCGTGTAATTCGATACCACGCCGTTATACCCCATTTACCGGAATTCATAACTTAACAAAATTTGGGCAGAGTCTCATTTGTACGGGGAGCTCTACCCAAAACGCAACCTGTGCAATCATACAACATTGACCACACCGGGTTCATTCATCCATCCTCAATTGCATAGTATTGGATACTACCATAATCATCATCACTACGTACATTTATTCATAAAAGAATAAATGTCTCAAAAGAGTCACATGTACATGCATTTTTAAATATAAACAAGTTTTTGTTACAAAAATTATACAAGGCCAAAAGTAAACATATACAAGGGACTGCAAAGTCAAAATAAGAGCCACAGACCGGCTCTGTCGTCAAAGCGGGCCCATGGCCTCCCCTTCGGTGGACACCTGAGCGATACCTGAAAAATGTTCCCATAAAGGGTGAGCCAACGCTCAATATGGTAACTCCTATAGAGAATTCCTCTCAACCTAAATGCATATGAAATGTCACATGCAACAATCATTTCATGCATTCATTCAAATATGTATATTATGAACAAATGTCATAAATCATGTCATGCCATGAGATGAGACTCATGCAAGCAATACCAACACCGAGCCCCATCCTGAGCTCCCACAACACATGCAATGTCATGCGTATGTATCCGAGCATTCCAAACCCCTGTCATTGGTGGTATATACACTCAATAACTAATTAATTCATTTTCTTGTGTCTTTGTGGGAAGATGATTTATGGTATTACACCAATGGGACATCAACCATCAACGGATTTTCAGGACATCTCACCCGCGGCTCCGTTTTCGCCGTTACACGTTTCTGGAATTGCACCGCTGGAAAGTGTATAAACCAAGTAAGCGGGTCTTGCACCCGAGGGAGAATCTAGCCCTTCTTGCTATCCCCGACACATTTATCCATTTAATTTCTCGTGCGACTCAGCCGGACCTTGGTGCGACTTTCCCGAGCCCACGATCAACCACCTATATGGTGATTGATTTCATACCATGCACACACTCCCACCCATGTCAATGCCCATGAATATAGTGCAACCCATGCATAATGCAATACAATATGCAATTGCCTTTGATACCATTTACAATGTCCATTACATAATGAATGTAATATAATGACATTTTCAACACAATTTCAAGCATGTTATATAAGATAATCAACTCAACTAACATACTTGCATTCACCTAGGCATTTAAACAAACACCTAGAGGGCACATCAATTTACACAAATAACATGTTTATTACTTCCAACATGGCAACATATTTATTAATTCTATAAACATAAGCACAAGTCCACCACAATAATCATATGTTAAATAATCATTTAACATGCATATTATTTGATAATCACATAACAAGCTAATAATTTTATTAAACTTGATATGCCATTAAAACATCAAGTCATGTTAATCTACAATTAACATACTTTAAACCACTAACATTAACTTACACCAAGTTAATTACAATAGGATTTTACTAATTACAAGGGTAATTATAAATTCTATATTTGCCCCACTAGTTACACTAGTCAAGACCTAACATGTGAAATACACACTTAGCCTACTCATTTCATATGCCATATCTTAGGTTGAAATTACATCTAAATAGGGTAAACCCTACCTCTCGTAGCGTGAGCCCACGTAGTAGACTCCAAGGAAAGTCCAAAATTTAGCTTCCCAAGCTTTAGGCCTAAATTTTCATACTTGATATTTTTGGAGAAAAATACGATCTTTGGTGTGGTTGCATAGCTCTCGTTGCGTAGAGCAACTTTAATTCTTGGCTCGAAGCGATTAAACGGTTAAATCTTCGTAGATCTGAGGAAGAAGGAAAGAGAAAAAAAATAAAAACTCACCTTTTCTCTCTCTCACTCTCTCGGCAGGTGCTGGAGAAGAAAAACAAGTGGAAGACTTAGGGGTCGTTTCGTAATGTCTTTGTTTTCGTGTCTTCAAAAAAATCAAAAACAGAGACAATTTTTGTCTCTGTTTTGTGATAAATATTAAAACTGAAAACATGTTTGGTAATCATTTGTGTTTGCCAAATTATGAGAATAAAAGTAAAAAACGTGTTTGATAACTATTTCAAATTATATCGTTAAATTCCCTGTTTTTTCTTTCGACAATATTGAGACTTAACAAATTAAATTAGTTTGATGAATTAATGATACAAAAAAGAAGCCTAACTAAGCCATGAGATCATTCTTTACAACAGGAGGGTGATTAACATGGTTAATGAATCAACCATGAAAAAAATGATAGAAAAAACCCTCATTGACAGGGTCATCTGGAAAATTTTCATCTGAAGAAGAATTGTCACCATCGGAATAAAGCTCATATTTCTTCACAAAAACCACTGATTCCATGGATTTCTTCTTGGTCAGTTCTTCAAGTGTTTTCACTCTCTCTTGGAGTTGTTTCAAGTACTCAAATGGCAATTCAATCTAACTCCCAAAATTTTTTTTTTTTAAACAAATCAACACTTTCTATCATTGATAAAAAAATATTACAAAAAGAGAAAGGTAGACAGACCTACCTCAATCAACAAATCAAGAACAAAAATACCCTTGATCATCAAAAACCAACACAGAACACACACACACAACACACACAGCACAACACAATCGGCACATACACAGCACACGGAACACACAATACACACAGATCTGTGTATGTATGCATATATATGCACAGATCTCTGTATACATACACAGATCTGTGTATTTATACATATATATCTGCGTGTATAGATATATAGAGAGAGAAAAGAGATGAGATGAGAGAGGGAGAAAGAGAAGGTGGTTGTCCCCGTTGGTGTAGTGGTTGTCCCCGCCGGTGAAGGTGGCTGTCCCCGTCGGTTAGAGAGACAACAGAGAGAGTGAGGCGGAAATGGAGATAAAGAGGGCTAATGTCATTGATGTGGGTTTAAATAGTTCCACGAAAAAAATGCTATTTTTGCTGCTAAGGAAGTTCGAAACCCAGATCTCATTAGATCTCCTAACCTTACGCGCGCGTGTTTCCATTTTGCCTTGTTTCCTGGAACATAATTTTTTTGTTCCCATTTTTTTGTCTTTATCTCCAAAATAACTAATATAAAACAAAAACAAAAACAGTTCCCAAACATGTTTTTATTTTCATTTTGGACAAAAATTGAAAACAAAAATACAAAACACAAGACAGAAACACTTACCAAACAGATTTTAAAATATGTGGCCTACATCGCGCTACATGTATTCTTTTTAACGGGTCCAATTTTATTTCAAATCAATTAAATTTCCCGTGTTAAGTTTAGTATATTTTTATTGAACTAAATTTAAATTATTTTTCGAGTCCCGCTAATAAAATTTGATCACAATTATTTTAGTTATGCGACACCCGATCATTTTGTAACACGTGTTTTGTCTCAGAATTTTACAAAAATTTACTCGGTAGCTAGATTTCGCAAGACGAATCCAACGGTGAGGTACGTTTTGTCATCTGAATTTTTTAAAAATTCACATTTTTGACTCGTACTTTAACAATTAATTACTATTTTACCTTTGTAATTAGGATTTTTTTTTTTATATTATTTTTTTTTTCGGGTTTTACAGTTGAGGATGAGAAGAAAGGTATCAAGATCACAAAAAAGGATTGGGAGAAACTGTATTTGCACATTGATTCTCATAACAATTTCCCAACTGCTGCTGGTTTGGCTTCCTCAGCTGCCGGTTTTGCTTGCCTTGGTAACTTCCCCTTCTTCTTTGTTTTACTGGTTATATAGTTGATGCTTGAATGTCTAATTATGATAAGACCCTAGGAGACAATAAGCATTAGATGAAATTTGTCCATTAAAATAATATTTAGAAATTGATGCTTATTGTCTTTTGTTCAACGTAGGAGTCGATAGACATTACCTGTCATACGGAATATCAGCCAAAATAAATGAAGATGTCTTATTGATTTCTTGTGTCAATTTATGTGTGTGTGCCCTTGAGGCACAGTCGTTCTTGATGTCATTTTGGAATAGACATTGTTGGCCTTGTTAGGCTTGTTTAGGCAACCCAGTGCATTAGACTCCCGCTCCCTTTCTATGGGCCTGAGGAGGTAAGATGGACATAGACTTATCCCTGCATCCTGAAGGAGGAATTGTAATGTCTAGGTCACGTTGGAGCGTCCTTATCGGGGTGCTTGTCTGCACCTTAATATTAGTTGCAATGAATTCAAAAGTAATAACCTGAGTCTTTCTATCATTTCAAATGTTCTAAGAAAGAAGTACAATAAAAAGATGGTTTTCTTATAGTCAGGGTTGGAGCCACGAAAGTAATCTTGGGTGGTCACTATAACAAGCTTTAGTTTTTTTTTTTTTTTGGGCCAAGATGATACATTTTTATTTTTTAAAATTATTCTCAGTACAAACTAAAACCAGTCAATATAATGGGGCCAAAAATTGGTATACAATGCATACAAAAGATATATTTTAACATTGTACTAAAAATGAGGTTAATTATAGTCATTTTCAATTAAAAACGTTGTATGATAATTTCGTTATAAATACCATCGAGAATGTCTTTCTTTACATATACTATCAACTATCAGTCAATTTTTATAAATCCCTATGGTTAAAAATGATTTCTTTATAATGAAAATTACAATTAATAAAATCAACGTCAAAGTCATAAATATGTAAACTAATGGATATAACATGTGTTTTGTAGTCTTGAAATTTTTTTTAGGAAGTACACCAATCCGAATGTGTATGAAAAGTGTGTGAAAGTTAATAGTTATTTAGTTATGACTTTATTTGAATGGACATATCAAAAAGAAATAATAGGGTGGGCCTAATGAGATATGTTTAAAAATTTTAAAAACATACATAGATAATGTTAAGAATTTTTTTTTTGAGGTGAGCATGTGCCTCCCCCCCCCCCCCCCCCAAAAAAAAAAAAAGCCAATGGTGGCTCCGCCGCTGCTTATAGTGCTATTACAAAGGTTGTATTTTCCTTTTCTGATACCTAGTTAGGTTATAACATCATTATTTTTCCCTTACGTGGGTTCCCATGCGTGGTGGCCAGCAACAGAGATGCATGTTGCTTTGGGTTTAATACTGTTAATCAAGGTACCGTGGAAGAAACTTATTGTGATTGGGCAAAGTGAAGGTGCAACCTAGGAGGGGGTGAATAGTTTTTTTTTCTTTCCTTTTATGGTTTTTGGAATCAACAACTTTTAAGTTTGAACTTATTTAAACCTTAAACCTTAAGAGTCTAAAACCAATGTCAAGAACAAGCACACAAAGGTTTCTGGTGGTTCATCACTTTCCAATGGGCGTACATCCACTTCTGGTGACTCCCCTGGCACCAAATGTCCACCAATTAGTGCAAAATGCCACCTGTTTGTTTTAGCTCTTATCTTTACTGCTAGCCCTGGTGATTAATATTGATATATCCTATTTAAGCATTCGGCATTGTATAACTGGTATTTATATTGTTGTTTTCAGTTTTTGCCCTTGCAAAGCTAATGAATGTGAAAGAAGACCAAGGGAAACTTTCTGCTATAGCAAGGTACTGATTTATGCTTCATCTGCATGATATGCCTCATCTTCTTTTTAACAATTTGATGTTATTTTGAGCACGCAAGCTCTGTTTACTGCTTGCGTGGCTAATTTCAATTCAACTGGCAATTATATATGTATTGTGTTTAATGTGTTTATAACTTGTGTATTTCTTTTTCACACAGGGCAGATGTTTTTCTTTTTGTTTCTTTTTATCTCTATAGTTGCCCTGAATATTAGGGTTCAAAAATGCAAGAAAATAGTGAAGGTGACATTTCAGAAGTTGTATTTATTTATATTCAGGCAAGGTTCAGGCAGTGCTTGTCGTAGTTTGTATGGTGGATTTGTCAAGTGGAATATGGGAAAAGTAAATTTCTGAGGTTTATCTTGGGTGGCATATGTGTAGAGAGTATGTTATTCTTCTGAGTTATTACTCTAATTCTTTTTACCTTGTTTTGTCAAGGCTGAGGATGGAAGTGATAGTATTGCAGTTCAACTTGCAGATGAGAAGCACTGGGATGATCTTGTTATTGTTATCGCTGTGGTATGTGCCTTGAATCACAGTGGAAATCTCCTGTACTAAAGTCTGTAGTGGCTGTTTTTGAGCAGTGGAGATCACGGTCAGTCAGTTGGTCACAATGCATATTGTATGGGTGTTTATGCAAGCCCTAACCCCATCTCCAAACAAATTGTTTTGGCACTAGCATCCCATCTCTAGGTTGCCATTGTTTGAAATATTACCTTTTAATTGTATTAAAAGTCCTAAGAGAAGGGCTTTCTATAGAGAAATTCATTGTTTTCTTTCCGCATCATTTATTCATTATCTCAAGAGACATTTTAATTATTATTTTCTTTCTTTAACCTATGTGAAATATACATTATGGGAAAACTTTCCTGATATTATTATTTTTTTCATTTTGTACTTATATGACAACATGATATTCACATCATATCTGTGGTCTATGTGTATGATGTCTGTTTTTCTTTATTCTTTCTTTTAGTTTTTCCACTAACACCCCTAATGTTTACTGCAATGGAATTAAATCATGTTGTTTGCTGTTAAAGAGTTCTGTAAGAATACAATTCTGTTTACTAGATTTAGGTTATTATGATTCTTGTGTTCTGTTGCTGGCATGGACTGTGTTTCTCAAATATATTGATGCAATAGGTTAGCAACTATATAATACACTTGATTATGTTACTCTCTGCATTTCAAGAGCAATTTGTGATGTGTATACGTCGGTTCTTCAAAATTAGTAATTGATGTGTCCTGTTTCTTCTGCACCCCTCTAATTTTATGTTTGACTGTCATAGTTGTGTTCATTTCAGGTAAGTTCACGACAGAAGGAAACAAGTAGCACCACAGGAATGCGCGAGAGTGTCGAGACAAGTATGCTTATACAACATAGAGCGGAGGTACTTCATCTCTTTAGACTTTAGTCATATCAATGTCTTCACAAGATTTTTCCTTAAAGCAATGCATTACGATTTTCATGGGGTATTTTTAATGTGGACACTTTTCGTAGTTATGGTCTTTGGAGTGCTCTTTGAATGATGGGCTTTTGATACATTTCTATCATTTTATCATTCTTCTTTTACGCTGCCACAGGAAGTTGTACCAGAACGCATAATTCAAATGGAAGAAGCCATAAAAAATTGTGATTTTCCCTCTTTTGTGCGTCTGACTTGTGCCGACAGTAATCAGTTTCATGCTGTCTGCCTGGATACATGCCCCCCTATCTTCTACATGAATGACACGTCGCATAGGCAAGCCCTTGTTTCTCTCTTTTTCTATGCTCATCTTGACAGTGGCATTGTGTCATTTTCTAGCTGTTTTTCGTATTACCATTGTTTAAATGGGAGTTCTAATCTAACACGGTGATGACTTTTCAGGATAATTAGCTGTGTTGAGAAATGGAATCGTTCTGAAGGAACACCTCAGGTTAGTTTTCTCTGGCCAAATTATTTGGGAATTTACTGCATTTATTTGATAGCGCTACATGCAGATCAAATTTTTTAGAAACATAATCTCTAATGGTTGCAAGATTTGAATGTATACTCCTGTACAAATAGTTTTGCATAAAAGGTTGGTTTTGGGCAATAGTTATGTTCTATACTTGAAGTGCGGAAGTGATGTGCTTAGTGTAATGATAATGCTGGTCCAAAATGCAAACATGCAGAGTGAAACACTAGTTATTCTAATTTAAATGTGAGATTCGTTTAAATGAAGAGAGACAAACCAATCCGTCAGACTGGTTGAGCTGGCGACTGGTTCTTCCCATTGCAGACGCCTTCTCTTCTTTTTGATCCATATTCTTCACAGTACAAGTGGTCGTGGAGAGAGAATCCCCAAGAATTCACTCTGAATTTGTTGATGACTAGTTTTGAACTTTTGAGGATGTTAATGCATTGATGTTGCAGTGGAGAGTGGTGCAGTAAAACCTGGTTTGGATAAAGTGTTGTGGCAGAGGCGGCGTAGGATAGTAGATATGGGTGAAAGAGTGAAAAAGTTCTCTGTCCAACTTGTCTTTGTCTGGAATTTGGGAAGGGAAGAAGATGGCAGGAAAAAATTGGTGGGTTTTGGAGAGATCTTAGTTCACAGTTGGAAGAGTAGTTTTTGGGCTAATTTGGAATTTGAAGAAACAGGCTGAAATGGACCTCAAAGCCAAGAGGTTACTACCATTATGTGTGTATTTATACTGAACATGAATTATGTGACTGGTTATTTTCAAGTAACTAGATTCAGAAGAAGAGAGAGGGGCTGGGGGAAGGGTACTTGATAGATTTTACCAGTGCCATTTATAGTGTGAGTGGTGCACTTTGGAGCTCAAACACTTTGGAAGTCGCACTCAAGTTTATGGACCGCACACACACACACACACTCACACACATATATAAATTGCACAGAGCAACAAAAGCCAACTGAACCTAACTCAGTTGGCCACACTTGGTTCTCTCTAGATTTTGCCAACCAAGAGGTCAAGGTATCTTTGCCAAAGGTAAAGCTTGATTTCTTCTGCCCCTTCTTTACGGGATGTATTGTAATAGTAAAGTAAATTGTTCATTGAAATAGTGATTTACCGATGTACATAAAACTAAAAAAAGTATTTGAGCTTCAAATTTGTTCTTCAAATATGGTCAAAATTGTTAGTAGTATGCCCTAAGATCAATCGCACAAATGATATTATGGTTGTACTGACAATGTTCATTTGTTAATTAAATAGAATAACAAGTTTATTTATCGTGTTACTTGTTGATTTCATTTTAAAATACATGATAAAGTGCATAAAGTATAAGTTAAGAAGATATTTTCTCAAGGTGTTGAGAAAAAGAGACTTATACTTCTTAGTACTTACTCAGGTTTCTAGTTATAGGATTACTATGTGGGTACTATGTAATCCGGATAGACTAGCATATCCTATGCTTGCTCATATTTAATATGAGACGGCTTGTCCAAGTTAGTAGTGTAGAGATACTAAGACAGTTTTTTGGGTGCTTGTTAGAGAACAAGTACACTGAACATGACCATTGACTAACATAGGATTTTCATATGAAGTTTTACATACTGATCAATGTTAAATCCTAAATTACAGTTATGCAAATTATCCTTATACCTAAGGCACCATGGCTGTCTTTTGCATAGACTTCTATATTTTAATTATACAACATATTCATATACTAACCATGTATCGTTGGGCATAGTCAAATATGCATGGAGATTTATAAGTACACAATATAGAATCTATCACCCTTAGTAAGAAAGGAAGGATGTCTTATTGATCTTTTAGGATATGACTCAACGAGTCTTTGGTCAAGTCAGAATAACAATTAGAAAAGAGTTTTTAATTGATCATTAGGAGTCATAATACTAAGATCGAACATATAAAATTGAGTTGGGGGTTTAATAGTAATTCAATTGGGACATTGTGTGATAGAAATTGCATGACAATTGTAGCTGAATGGGTTCTTTACCTACTTTGTTCTATTTGGGGGTTGATCATGATATGCGGTTAGGTGTCACTGATGATTAGTAGAAACTTGAAGAACGAAATTAATAAATATATTGATAGAAATGAGAATGTTACGATAGATGTGTGGTAAAACTAGAAAAGATAAAATTAGGAATGAACATATCTGAGAAAAAGTAGAGGTAGCACAAATAGAAAATAAGTTGGGGAGAATCGATTTAAGTAGTTTGGACATATTTATAGATGGCCTCCTATGACATCAGTGAGAAATAGTGATATGATAACTATTGAAGGTAACGTAAAGGTAGAAGAAAACCAAAATTAACTTTAAATGAAATCGTAAAGAAATATATAATAATTTATGGTTTAACTGAAAACATTGCACTTGATAGAGCTCAATGGCAGAACATGATTTATGTAGCTGACTCCAAAAATGTTGAGACAGGCTTTGTTGAGTTGAGTTGAGTTGTTCTTCATAAAGGGAGAATTAGAAGAGTTAATTCAAATTAAATTAGAAAGAGTTCTAATTTGAGATGTTACTTGAAGTTAGTATGGAATGCCTATAATCAGGTATGCTTGAACCTATAGAGTCACAAAATTGATTAGAAGCTTAAGGATAAAAAAGAAGAAATCAATTAAGGGTTAATTGGGGGTGAAAACTTAATTAAGAGTTAATTAAGGGTTTTAATACAATTAATGGTTAATAAAGGAGTCATTATGTATTATGGGATAATTGCAATCAAACCAAAACTAGGATTGAGGTCATCTAAAGCTCTATAAATACCCTCATAGAGGAGGTGGATGAATGAGATATACATACTCTTGCTAGCACAAGAAAATTCCCCCATTTCTCCCTTTCTCTCTACTAGTTCACCAAAGATTTGAGGTAGATCCTTCAAGTTTGTCAGGTTGTGTGGATACTGATAAATGTCAAATAATTGTGAGACTTGGGGGTAAAGATCAAATTTAAATTTGGAGATTCAGGATTGTTTGAGAAAGTTGGAGATCATTAAAAGCGTGTTTCAAAAGGCAACCCTTAATCTATGCTATAGATCGAGGGTTTTTCGGTTCGTATTAAACATTGATAAATCTTGAAATGAGGAATCAATTTTATTTTTAAAATTCTTCTGCGTTTTTTATATGATTCCTTACAAAATATCTGCAGCGGTGCTTTTCTCAATTTGCCTTATGCCGGTAACCCCAAAGGGATTGACCAATATTAAGAATTTTGACAGGTGGCTTATACTTTGATGCGGGGCCAAATGCAGTTCTAATTGCACGTAACCGAAAGGTTGCTGCCCTTTTGCTCCAGAGGCTGCTTTTTCACTTTCCTCCACCAGCAGATAGTGATTTAAAAAGGTACTACGCTGACAGAAAATTATATAGGTGAAGTTACACTTTTTAGTTTACACTCACCTCAATTTAGCCCTTCAACTTTCAATTTTTTCCTCTAAATGTTAACATAGTGTCAATTAAGTCCAATCAATGACCTCTGTTAAAAAGTTGACCAAAAATGCCATGCGATGCAAATGTGATTTTTTCTGTCCAAGACTTAACTGCCATCATCAATCAATTGGATTTGAGTTCAAAATTGGAGGACAAAATTGAGTGAGAGTTGAGTGACTATAGTGAGAATCGCCATAAACTACGAGGTTCGAAAGTATATTTAAAACAAATCTCTGGTTCTAAAGTGTATTTAAAACAATTATATATATGCAATTTGATATCTGATTTCACTTTCTTAAATGATGAAAAACATGTCCAATCGAATTAAGTACAGAGTTAAATAGGTTTGCATCATTCTGTGGTATTACCTTGGATGAATTCTCTAATAGTTCATGCCTGTCTTTTCTTTTCTCTAGTTATGTTCTTGGTGACAAGTCTATACTACAAGATGTTGAGGTTCAGGACGTGAAGGATGTGGAAGCTTTGCCCCCTCCTCCAGAAATTAAGGATAACACCCAGGCCCAGAAATATGAGGGAGACGTTAGTTACTTATCTGCACAAGACCCAGGAGAGGTCCTGTTCTACTACCTGATGAAAGTCAAGCTCTTCTTTGCCTTGAAACTGGAATGCCCAAATAAAGGCGGCATTTTTTAGGGGCTGACTGCAATTGATGTGTTCCCTTCGAGGCTGACTCAGAATTGTGAGAGCCTCGAGTATTGTGTTCAGATGGTCTCTGACAGTGTACTGAACGATGCTGTGAAATGATTCTATCAACCATTTCTTACAAATTTGCAGCTTGAGTTTCATTTCTCTGGTACCTGTAATTTAGAATTCGTCTATTACCTCGTGAATGCTTATGTATTCACGTAGTCATGAGTGAGTTCAACATGATAATGAATTAGTTTTCCTCCCTGAATCAATCATTGTTTCCTGTTTTTTGAGTTTTTTTTTAACTTGCAAGAGCGATTATCACAAGCCATCCAATCGGGGGTTTTAAGCTATATTTTTTGTACTGAGATGGTATGCTTGAGCATATTATACTGTGCGGAGTTGTTGTTTGTGGTTTTGTATGCTTTAAAGAAGGCAGCATATAGGCTCGAAAGAGTTCTGAAAAAGAAGCATTTGTTCAGGGGTTGCATTAGGATTCAAGAGTGCATAGCCTCCTGAAGCATCTACATTCTGCAGATTGTACAGCTTCTTGGAAATGGTCACTTGTGATCTGTACATCAGTAGTGGATGGAAATTGTTCACTTATGATTAGCACATAAAAAGTTATAATTCGCCTGGGCATGTATAAGCTTGTGTGTAACTATTTTCTGTTCAGCATGGATGTCTGCACAGTGCTTGAAGCCGCTTCCAATACAGATCAACCTTTGAAATCACGGGTAAGAGCTTTTAGTCCCTTCATATCTGAACCCTTCAGAGTATAATTGAGGACAGGTCTTTTAGTTTCAGCATCTGTTCTGAAACATGTTCTTTAAATAGCTTTGTGTGCTTTTTCTTTGCATATAAAACGTATTGAGTTTAGAGGTATTTTTTTGTTTTCAAAACAGAGTTTGCAGTTGACTGTCTATATAGGTGTGGTATTCAGGGAGCCCAAGAGTTACAGAAAGATTCTTGCCCACAAATCCCATGTAAGAATCAAATTCTGCATTATCGTTGGTGGCTGCGGCTGGGCGGCAAGTAGGTAACCATGATATTCCAGAAATGACTGTATCGAGGTCGGTACTATATTGAAAGTTACGACTTTACTCAATAGGGGCTAATTATATAACTCAATTGTAATCACATTACAATTTTAAAAAGTCAGTTACAACTCAATTGAATTCATGTCATAACTCAAAAAAGTTCAAATCGATCCTAAAATGTTAGGATGGGTAAGTTACATTTTTAAAAATTGAGTTACAACTCATTTGAGTCAATCTCATCTAATTAAATAACCCTCAAATAACCTTATCTTACCGTTGTCTTTACCCCAAACTTTATAGCATTTATACAAAGAAAATACATGTGGTTAGTTGCCATACAAAAAGATTCAAAATATTTTCAATCTTTTCCGTTACAATTTTATCAGTCCCCTCACCTTCAATTGCTACCTCTCATCCCACTCCGACCTTGACCCTAGTGTTTTTGTGAAAATACTAATTACTATGCTAAATTAAGGAGGATGAAATAAAGTAGTTTTGTGGGAGTAGTTACATAAGCCATACAAAATGATTTAATTGGATGAGATCAATACATTGTTATTAAATAATATAAAATTAAAAAAATCTAATACTTGATGAGAGAAAGTTTTATCATCACCATCTCTCCTAAATTGATTGTTAGAGTATGTAGTAAATTTAGATTTAGAGGAGAGAGAGTGAGTGATAGAGAGACAGAAAAAAGAGAGATGATGGGAGAGAAACTTAGGATAGTTGATAAATTTTAAGAATTAATTATTCAAAAAGGGCCAATAATATAAAGTTAAAGCAAATTTGACAATTTAAAAAATAAAAAATTCAAGAAAATTGGGATTGGGTTTTGGAACTCATCCAAGCCAAATACATTACTAAATATATTATGTATAGAGAGTTGCCAAGAGGTCAACATCTGAAGTGAGGCCTAATGAGATATAACATATTTGAGTTTTTCCAACTATTATGCAGCTTGTGTGGGGGCTCTCCTGCAGATCATTGAGCTCGCACGACTGAGATGTTAAGCTCAGCAGCTGGAGAAGCCAAGCTCATAGGTAACAGGTGGTACCAATGTTAGCAGACTTCAAAAGCTGGGGAATCACTTGGGGCTAGATTCATTCGATATATTAGGCATCAAAGCACTCAAAGCAAACTATAAACCCAAGTCTAAGGATCAAAATTTCATGTCGTGTCTGTCGTGACAACCATATGTTTCAGTTTCCATGGAAAGGGAAACAAATCATTGATTGAAGATTAAAATTCTTATGTTTGGAGGTGCTTCGGGATGTGACCTTCGATGTTTTGGAAATTAATTTCCTAAGTTTTCTCCATCTCAATCCTGTTCTCAAAATATTTTTGTAACATTCCAAAGTCGAAATTGTGCACTGAAAGAGATTTTGATACTTGGCAAATTCTGAAAATTAATTCCAAGCAAACAACATTTGAACAATTTGTGTTCTATACATGCTATTCTATTACAACATCCACAGTAATAGTTCCATGTCTAGCATGAAATGTGGAGAGAGAGAGAGAGAGAGAGCATGGGGAACAGAATGTTCACCTAATTATGCCTGCAGTAGGCTACTTCTCCCCAAGTAGCAGTGCCCTTAAGATAGCCTCACCCATACCATCAGCGTACGGAAACAGATGTCCTGCACCTGCTATTTCATAGTAGTGTATCCATGGAAGTCTTTCAGCAATGTAGCGTTGCAGCGTAACAGGCACCAAGCCATCTTCGTCCCCTTGCCACAAATGCACTGACCCTTCACTGTTGTGGAAAGGGTTCTTGAGATCCATAGGATCCATTCCTCGACCACTAAAACCAATCATCATGTCCCGGAAGAAGGCCTCATGTTGTCCTTCAAGTGTTACAGATTCCTGTTTATCAGAAGTGTGGAAATTCTGAATTGAACCAATTCAAAAATGAAGGTTTACTTAACAAGTTTTAGCAAATATCTGATGGATTATTTCAAAATTAACTAACTATATAGATACATTCTATCTATTGTTCAAACTCCCCTCCAAAAACCATTTTTCAGTAATACCTTTGTCAACATCAAAAGAAGAGAAGTTTATGTGTTTGGCTTTTATATAGGAGCAATCCTTATGCATTGTGCGCAGAGTCACATTGACACTTCAAGCGCACTTAGCACATCGCACATATGCATAAGTCGCACATTTGCACAATCCATGTGGGCGTGGGAGCAGTTTTGAACCGTCATATGTGCCAAAAGGTTGCGATGGTTCTTTTTGACTCTCGAGGCAATTACTGTCTAGAAGGTTCGCTTTATTGCTTGAAGAATCATTCCGATTCCCATAATTTCCATTTTTGCATAATCCATTTCCTATTTTTCCAACAATCTCCATAAATCCAAAAAAAGGACACGAGATCCACAACTGACAGCTTGTGTGGATTTTGAGTATTTATGATGCCAATTATCAAAGAAGAGATGTTCATATGCAGAATTTGATCATAAACACACACACTACAGGCACTAAATACAGACTCTAGTAAAGAGAAAATATTGATACCTTGTGCAGTTGTCGCCCAGCAAGCTTGGGCATAATTTCTAAATCTTGGCGAGAATACTTAGCACCTCCAGACATAGCACAATCGACAGGAAATCCGTTCTGACTGGTCCACCAGTGTGTTAGCCAAGGGGTGTAATGAGCCATCTGAAGATCCCATAGGTCTCGTGGAAATTGTCGACTGACTAAAGCAGATAAATTTGCAGGAAACCCAGACAACCAATAGTTGATAGCTGGAGCAAGTAATGCTGCTCCTGCCAACCTGTGAGCATCCCAAATATCTAACTTGAGTGTTGAAATGTTAAAGAACTGACTAGAAATATTAGGAGGGAATGCAGTAAAAAGACCTCAACCCTAAGTAAAAAGTCAAAAACAAATTAGATTTCATATTTTAGAAAGCATGATAAACATATATTGTGCTGACACCTAGCCTAACACGATATTACTTGAATGAATAAATTTGTCCATAAATTTTGTATGTCACAAGAATTCCATCCGCTTGCCAATTGATCGAGTTTAGTTTGAATTTGCTCTAGACATTTCTTCCGTTCCAGATTTACTTCCAGGAAATATAGGATTGGGAATTCTGCCAGTTCTGGAGCTTACCTTACTAAGGGGAAAGTTTTTATTTTTATTTTTATAGATTATGAGTAAGAGGGGTGGAGCCTGAGGCTTCTCAGTCACAGGAACAGCGAACGAATCCTCCAAAAATGGAATGAGTTTGCAATTACAACCACAAGAAAGTTCCCACCCTCGCCCACGTTACATGTTATTCTCAAATTAGCTGAATAAAAATGTACTGCATTTTCCTTAGTTGCTTTTAATGGTTTTTCCATCAGATCCACAATAGTTTCCTGTCTTAATAACAAGATTTTCATGATGGTCCAGTGAAAAATGAGTTCCACAGTATATTACCGGTGAGGAATGTACTTGAGGCAGCCCCAAGCCATGTTGCCTCCCATGGAAAAACCAATTACATAAAATTTGGGTACAAGTTCCAACTGATCAGCAAGCTCTTCTATATCCAGAACTATACTTTCTATATCTCCTGTCGGATCTGGGTCACTCTTTCCATAGCCTGGTCTATCAAAAGATACAAAATACACACCTAATTCTTCAGCCAATTCCTGAAAAAATAAAATAAAATAAGAAATCATGAAGACTTTGCAAAAAATCCACTGAAGTAATGAGAAAAATTCACAATTAACCACAGTTTATAAAAGTACTGGTATTGCAATTGGCAAATCATGTCTGGAGTGGCCAATGTCATCAATATAGACAATCTTATATTTGGCCATTGATTTGGGGACACCATGCTCCTTATAGGCCAAGTGTCTTCCATCTCTAAGCTTTATGCTGGTTGGAGTTATGGATGGACCAACTGGGGAGCCACAGACTTTGGGAGGTAGAGGGAGAGTTGTTTGATATGCCCATGCTAGAAATCCAATCAACACGACCTGTGTAAGTTTCTTGAACATCCCTGAAAAAGATTAAAATTGTCATATGTAAAGCATTACAATTGAGATGAAAAGCACCAAAAAAAACTTGGCATTGAAGCTGTCTAAAAAACAAGACATTAAAGCTTGGAAAGTTTGGCCGTCTGGAATAAAGATTCCTCCGACTAATATACATGTGAAAGGTTACAAGCCGAGAAGAGTTATAAACACCTTTTCTCTAGGCTTCAGGGACTGAGCCAAATTTTTTTTGTTAGGGGGGCCAAATAGTAATCTAACTAGATTTTTTTGGTTTAATGAAAGGCCAGTAAATAAGTTATCTCTAAAGTGAAATTTATAGTTATATTTATTTTTGATAGTTCAGAGAAACTAATTCAATTTTTGTCAAATTAAATAGATGTGAAAAAATTACAAATTAATTAATAAATAATCAATAATTTAAGCTCAATTTTATATAGTTGAACCTAATATTTTTTTTGCAAAGTATAAAAGACTGAACAAAACCAAACGAGGAGTGTAGATCTCTCAAATTTGAATTCTATATGCTTTTAGGCCCTAAATATGTAGGGTGTGGATAAATTATATTTGATACCTTGAAACTGTGTCCCTAATTTTACATTGTCCGTTGACTATTGATTTAATCACACAACTCTATTAATCATTCTGATTTGTGATAGTTTATGCATAATGTTAAACTAAATTTTACAAAAATTGTTAAATTTTGGATAAATGTAATCCATCTGACAATGCATGCTTTTGAAAAGGTGAACCTTTGGCCATAACTTAGTTCTTTCACTGCGGGTGTGGTGTCTAGCACAAGCCGTAAAGTCGAACATTCTAGAGGTCCTCATCATTCAAGGGACAAAACAAAAACAAATACATTGCTAATCTATCTACATCTATACTATTTTAAAAAATTTAATTTCTCAAACACAACTAAAAAATTACTCTAAATTATAAAATTCTACAAAAATAAAACTTCAACTATTTAATTTGGATACACATATACCTAATATATTTTATTAATTTTTATGTACGAAGATTATTCCTGTGTAACGCACGTGTGAATTGTTAGTCAACTTTAAATGAAAAAACCCTCTGGCCTCCCCCCTTAGAACCCAAAAGAAAAGTTTTATTTTTCTGTCTAAAAAAAAGAATCAGCACAAAGATGGCACTGTAATATGCTTCTTCACCCAAGCAGAACGGATTCAATCGAAAATGAAACACAAAATGATTCTAGAATAAGTGAATTATCTCAGTGAAGATTTATGATTTCTGCACCAAAATCATAAATAGTACAACAAATTTCAACCATACAGCCTCACCCCCTGTTTTAATCTTTTATCAGTTCTGCTCCAAAATCAACCATACACCATCAAACTTCAACCACTCAGAGCCTACTTAAAATACATGGGAAAATGAAACAAATGTATTGAAGTAATTTAGTAAAGAAAGACACGACGAACCTGCAAGAAGATGAAAGGAAATGTTCTGATTGGGATTTTGGAGAGTGAGACTTAACTGAAGCAGCTGGTATTATCTTGATAACTTGATGCATTTCTCACAATCTCCACCAGCCAAAACTGGGTCAACATCAACAATCTTCTATCCAAAAAGGACCAGGCTACAATACAGCCAAAGGAATTTTCGGTACCATACCGAAATTCCTTTTTACAACATCAATGGTCCATTTACTAAATTTATGGATTATTTATAACTTTAATGACATTGAAATGACACCGGACAAGACATTGAAATGATAAGACAAAAAATAAAAAAAAGCCGTCATTATTGACTTGAGTCAAAATTACAACATTAGTGAGAAGTTTACGACTTCAATTGATTAATTACTACATTTATGGTAATATTTACAACTATTGGGGATAAACATTTACTAAAACAATGGTAGTTTTTACAACATTTAATGGTCAATGATCGATCATGACATATGTTTGATCGATCATGTCACTCATTTATCACTTTAATTGATCATTTACCACTTTTATAGTAATATTTACAACTATTGGGGAGAAGCATTTACTAAAGCAATGGTAGTTTTTACAACATTTAATGGTCCATGATCGATCATGGCATATGTTTGATCGATCATGGCACTCATTTACCACTTTAATGGATCATTTACCACTTTTATGGTAGTTTTTACCACTATTGGGGAGAAGCATTTAGTAAAGCAATTGTAGTTTTTACAACATTTAATGGTCCATGATCGATCATGGCATATGTTTGATCGATCAATATGTAAGGTGAGTTGTAAGGAATGGATAATCCAATAATATATACAAATTTAATGGATCATTTACCACTTTTATGGTAGTTTTTACAACTATTGGGGAGAACCATTTACTAAAGCAATGGTAGTTTTTACAATATTTAATGGTTCATGATCGATCATGGCATATGTTTGGTCGATCAATATGTAAGGTGAGTTGTAAGGAATGGATAATCCAATAATATATACAAATTTAATGGATCATTTACTACTTTTATGGTAGTTTTTACCACTATTGGAGAGAACCATTTACTAAAATAATGGTAGTTTTTACAACATTTAATGGTCCATGATCGATCATGACATATGTTTGATCGATCAATATGTAAGGTGAGTTGTAAGGAATGGATAATCCAATAATATATACAAATTTAATGGATAATTTACCACTTTTATGGTATAAAACTCGAATTTGGGGATATTTGATCGATCAAAACCTTATTTGATCGATCAAATCTTCTCAGTACTTTTCATTCTGATTCACAATAGAAATAACATGATCGATCAAATATATGTTTGATCGATCGATTTTACTTACCAACGATTTGATCGATCAATATATCTTTCTGATCGATCAAATTCAATTAAAACTGACTAATTAATCCAATTAACATGTAATTTCATCAAATCAACACCAAATTAACAACAAATTAACATTCAACTCATCAAATTAGAATTCAATTCATAAAATTAACATCAAATTAACACTCAATTTCATTTAATTAACATTCAATTTTTTCTAATAAGCATTTAATTCACGAAATTAACATTCAAATTCAACTACTTAACATTAAATTAACCAAATCAACTTTAAAATTTCATTCAATTAACACTCAATTCATCAAATTAACATTCAAATTATCAAATTAACATTCAGAATTATCAAATTGACATTCAATTTTATCAAATTAACATGTAATTAACATTTAATTTATCAAATTAACAATCAATTTCATCTAATTAACATTCAATTTTTTCTAATAAGTATTTAATTCACGAAATTAACATTCTAATTCAACTAGTTAACATTAAATTAACCAAATAAACTTTCAATTTCATTCAATTAACACCCAATTCATCAAATTAACATTCAATTTTATCAAATTAACATAATTGATTATCAAATTGACATTCAATTTTATCAAATTAACATGTAATTAACATTTAATTTATCAAATTAACAATCAATTTCATCTAATTAGCATTTAATTTTTTCTAATAAGCATTTAATTCACGAAATTAACATTCAAATTCAACTACTTAACATTAAATTAACCAAATAAACTTTCAATTTCATTCAATTAACACCCAATTCATCAAATTAACATTGAAATTATCAAATTAACATTCAGATTTATCAAATTGACATTCAATTTTATCAAATTAACATGTAATTAACATTTAATTTATCAAATTAACAATCAATTTCAACTAATTGACATTCAATTTTTTCTAATAAGCATTTAATTCACGAAATTAACATTCAAATTCAACTAGTTAACATTAAATTAACCAAATAAACTTTCAATTTCATTCAATTAACACCCAATTCATCAAATTAACATTCAATTTTATCAAATTAACATAATTGATTATCAAATTGACATTCAGTTTTATCAAATTAACATGTAATTAACATTTAATTTATCAAATTAACAATCAATTTCAACTAATTGACATTCAATTTTTTCTAATAAGCATTTAATTCACGAAATTAAAAGTTTATTTGGTTAATTTAATGTTAACTAGTTGAATTTGAATGTTAATTTCGTGAATTAAATGCTTATTAGAAAAAATTGAATGTTAATTAGATGAAATTGATTGTTAATTTGATAAATTAAATGTTAATTACATGTTAATTTGATAAAATTGAATGTCAATTTGATAAATCGGAATGTTAATTTGATAATTTGAATGTTAATTTGATGAATTGACTGTTAATTGAATGAAATTTTAAAGTTAATTTGGTTAATTTAATGTTAAGTAGTTGAATTTGAATGTTAATTTCGTGAATTAAATGCTTATTAGAAAAAATTGAATGTTAATTAGATGAAATTGATATGTTAATTTGATAAATTAAATGTTAATTACATGTTAATTTGATAAAATTGAATGTCAATTTAATAATTCTGAATGTTAATTTGATAATTTGAATGTTAATTTGATGAATTGGGTGTTAATTGAATGAAATTTTAAAGTTGATTTGGTTAATTTAATATTAAGTAGTTGAATTTGAATGTTAATTTTGTGAATTAAATGCTTATTAGAAAAAATTGAATGTTAATTAGATGAAATTGAGTGTTAATTTGATAAATTAAATGTTAATTACATGTTAATTTGGTAAAATTGAATGTCAATTTGATAAACCGGAATGTTAATTTGATAATTTGAGTGTTAATTTGCTGAATTGGGTGTTAATTGAATGAAATTGAAAGTTTATTTGGTTAATTTAATGTTAACTAGTTGAATTTGAATGTTAATTTTGTGAATTAAATGCTTATTAGAAAAAATTGAATGTTAATTAGATTAAATTGAGTGTTAATTTGGTATTAATTTAATGAATTGAATTCTAATTTGATGAATTGAATGTTAATTTGGTGTTGATTTGATGAAATTACATGTTAATTGGATTAATTAGTCAGTTTTAATTGAATTTGATCGATCAGAAAGATATATTGATCGATCAAATCGTTGGTAAGTAAATTCGATCGATCATGTTATTTCTATTGTGAATCAGAAGGAAAAGTACTGAGAAGATTTGATCGATCAAATATCCCCAAATTTGTGGAAAGAGGATTTCATACCACAATTATGGTAATATTTACAACTTCAATGGATGTTTTACTACATTTGTGGGAATATTTACAACTTCGGTAGTATATTTACCAAATTTGTGGGTATATTTACAACCAAATGTAGATTCATTACTTGTCCATGATCGATCAAATATGGTTTTTGATCGATCATGGACTAGTATTTTACCAAAAAAGAGAACAAAATTACAACATTAGTAGGAATATTTACAACTTTAGTGGATTCATTACTACATTTATGAGAATATTTACAACTTTAGTGGATTGTTTACCAAATTTTTGGAAATTTTTACAACCAAAAGTGGATTGATTACTAGTCCATGATCGATCAAACATATAATATGATCGATCATGGACCATTAAATGTTGTAAAAACTACCATTGCTTTACTAAATGCTTCTCCCCAATAGTGGTAAAAACTACCATAAAAGTGGTAAATGATCCATTCAAGTTGTATATATTATTGGATTATCCATTCCTTACAACTCACCTTACATATTGATCGATCAAACATATGCCATGATCGATCATGGACCATTAAATGTTGTAAAAACTACCATTACTTTAGTAAATGATTCTCCCCAATAGTGGTAAAAACTACCATAAAAGTGGTAAATGATCCATTCAAGTCGTATATATTATTGGATTATCCATTCCTTACAACTCACCTTACATATTGATCGATCAAACATGGTCCATGATCGATCATGAACCATTAAATGTTGTAAAAACTACCATTACTTTAGTAAATGGTTCTCCCCAATAGTGGTAAAAACTACCATAAAAATGGTAAATGATCCATTAAAGTGGTAAATGAGTGACATGATCGATCAAACATATGCCATGATCGATCATAGACCATTAAATATTGTAAAAACTACCATTACTTTAGCAAATGCTTCTCCCCAATAGTTGTAAATATTACCATAAATGTAGTAATGAATCCATTGAAGTTGTAAACTTTCCACAAATTTGGTAAATATACCACCGAAGTTGTAAATATTCCCATAAATGTAGTAATGAATCCATTGAAGTTGTAAATATTACCACTAATGTTGTAATTTTGCCCTCAAGTCAATAATGACGGCTTTTCTTTATGTCTTGTCTTGTCATTTCAATGTCTTGTCCGGTGTCATTTCAATATCATTGAAATTATAAATAATCCATAAATGTAGTAAATTATACTATTGATGTTGTGAAAAAAAAATTTCGGTATGGTACCGAAAATTTCTTTGGTTGTACCGTAGTCAGCTCCATCCAAAAAAAAAAAGAAAAAAAAACTGGGTCAACAATCTACCCCCAAAAAAATAAACTGGGTCAAGAAGAAAATGCACTAGAGGGCCAGAAAGTCAAAGGGAAATAAACATGCCAATAAAATTCTTCTAAAAAGCTGCAAAAGTTAAACTTTCCCTCTCAGAATCTTTGTCACCATTACTATTGAAAAAAAAATATTGCCAATAAGGCAATCCTCCTCGGGTACTTGGCTTTTTTGATCAGCAAAAATAAATAAAAATATATATTACAATAAAACTCTTCAGCTATAAACTCAATTTTACTTTGTCTTAAACTATTGAATTATTTTATATTATCTCCTCAATTATTTGATTTACTTCACATCACGTGCGTATCTTTTTAAATTGAAGTTGCCAAATGCCTAATAAATTGATTTTCGTCACATTTATAACGAATATTAATCATTGTGGCGATATGAAATTAATAATATAGTTGGAACTGTAATATGAAAAACTTAATAATTGAGAAGATAATGTGAAACAAGAATTATAGTAAAACATGTAAAAATATAATTGGTCCTCAAAAAATATGAGTAGTGCTATTCAAATTTAAAAATTTGGATTCATTTGCTGACCTGATGATGTGGTTTCATTAGAATTATTAGATAAAGAGCAAGTTCCAATATTTGATGGGACTCTCAACCAATCAAAATTAGATTAACAAATGATGTTAGATTTTTAAGTTCAAATAACATTACTCAAAACATATACATAAAAAGTGGTTCTCATCCTAAAAAATGAAATCAAGATGGGGATTAGTAATCCTACCTCCCTTTGGTAATTTGTATTGGACAAATATGTATTTACACAAATAATTTTGACGAGCCCAGATTCAACTAGGTCTAGACTCAATACATAGAGTAAGTCCAGATTAACTACAAAGCAGGTCAAGCCCAACTCATGGATTCGGCCCAGTCCAAAGCTCAAGGGGTCCAGAAAGATCAACGCATGTGGGGAGTAATTACCGGGATAGCCACTCTCGAAGATCAGACCTATCTTTAATTGTACATATCCTTAGCTGTAGTTATTCACTCTGAATGACTAGTCATCTATCCCTTCACGCCACTGCCACAACTAAGGCTATGTGCCTATAAATTGTAAGCACTCTGCACATCAGGGAGACATCAACACACCTTTTGCACAACTCTCTCTCTTATAGCTACCTAACCTCACCTAGAGCTTACCCTTGCTCTCTCTCTCCCACTACTTCATCAATAAAGTCATTTGGCCACCGTTGTCGCCTTTAAAGTGGAGTAGGTCACCCTAACCGAACCACTCTATATCTGTGTTTCTTATGTTGTCATCTTTATATTTACTGCACTTATTACTTATATTAATTACTCGACTGTTTGATTGTGCATAAATTCACTTTTGTGGATCATCAAATTTTATCAAATGCGTTGACTAAATTTAGTGTGAACAATTGAATTGAAAAAAAATTATGAGACCTACCGATTTAATAATTTTCATCGAGCTTCAATCCAGTCTTTAAATTCAAATCTATTAATTTGATCAAATTGAAAGACATCATCGGACTTGCCCATAAGGATATATTTGTCCAATAAAAAGTATCTCTCTCAAATATATTGATAGTTCTTTCTTTATTTTTTACAATATCTCTTAAATTCTCACTCTATTATTTTTTTTTTTGAGTTTGTTTTCCCCTTTTTTTTCCTTTAAATGAGATGAAATAAAATGAGGTTTTCTAGCCTATAGACAAACTAGTAATTGCCTGTGCCTGAAGGCACGATGTAATGAAAAATTAAATTAAAACTCGAAAAATACTACATTACCTAAAGAATTTTTGCAACCTAAAACAACCTGTCAATTTGAAATCAAGGTAGTCCATACTATTATCCAGAAATTTCGGCAAAATTTTCTCTGAAAATAGAAACCCAAAAAAATCTACATATATACATAACTTACAATGATACATAACAATCATCCTAATACACCATACCACAACAATCATCAATACATATCCAACCAACAAAACATCAAGCTAGTCCCTTCAATTTTCCAAAAATTTCGGCATAATTTTCTCTAAAAATAGGAGCCCAGAAAAATATAAACCTGCCTATAGAACTTACAATCATACATAACAATCATCACAATTCACCATACCACCACAATAATCAATACATACCCAATCATCAACACATATCCAACCACCAAAACATCAAGCTAATCTCCACTAATTTCAAGAAATTTCAGCAGAGTTTCCTCTAAAAATAGAAGCCTAGAAAAATCTAAACATGTCTACAAAACTGACAATCATACATAACAATCAAAACAACCATCATTCCATACCCAAAATCATCATAACCATGTATAATTAGTTAACTGTACAAAAGACGGAACACAAAAAATACACATATGCACAAATAGAGAAACAACTTCATCTTCTTTATAGCTTACACCAAGTATCCTTCCATGTATACCTGAAAATATTTGAAATATAAAAATTATCGAAATATGTGAGGCAAAATAAAAAAATTGTAAATTTGAAACATAAGACCTTTTACTTTTCTCGTTAGTTGGATTCAACATAATTATTGTTATCAATTTCATTACCCTGAATTATCTAAAAAATTAATGAGCACACACATTTGTATGTAGTGGGGGGGGGGGGAATTTAGGTTGATATAGGTAAGAATCTAGAGAGATTGTCAGAAATTACCAATTTATTTAGGAAAAGATATGGAGAAGTGTAGAGAAAGACTTACGATCTAATAATCGAGCTCCTATCGAATTGGGCGTGATGTAGGAGAGAAAGAGCACATAGTATTTCTCTGTAGCATTTGAACAAATGGTTCATTTGCCTAATGATTTTAATCAGAAATCTTTATTGGTGGTAGTGTAGTGGTGTGTGAGTTCGATGTGCGAGTGTTTGATTGGTTGCAGTTGCGTGTGTGTGTTTGTGCATGTATTGTGTGTGTGTTGTGTGTCTGCATGAGAAGTAGAGAAATATAAAGATTCTCAGTAAGAGAGGCTTTCACACCTGGACAATTGTTTGATCAGTGGTGGGTAGTCATCATCAAAGGTGGACAGGTCGGTATTGGATTACAGATCGTTTGAGTTTTCTCAGAGATAATGTCATCTTTTCAATAACTCTCCTAAATGTCCTCTTCACCACTCTAAACCTTCTCTTCATCACTATCTTTAATGTCCTTGTATCAATATGAACGCACTTTGCCCAATAGAGGGAATGCACAACCACCTAAATTATTCACATAAACAATAAAATTAACACAATATATATATATATATAGTAGGAATAGTAAAGTTATTTTGATGCAGTGACGTAAGAGTAAATTTACTTGATTACGTCGGCCCCATCCACACAGGTCTATCGTATATACTCTATCATTCTCTTTGGCAAATTTACTCCAATCCTACAAAGATTGAACCTCATTGTAAAATTAAAAGTTGAAATGTTGAAAAGATTACATAATTCAATAGAAATAAATTGGTTTAAACTATACCATTTACTTGTCGTAAGAAACTTATAACATAATTTCTGGGTAAACAATATCTGTGGTGCAATTCAACCCATCTTCCAGAAGGAGGACATTAATATGATCCGAAGATGTGCATCTGGATAGTGCCACATAAAGATGTCCATGACTGAAACCAGGTGTCCGCAAATCAATCCCAACGAACTTGAAAGATTGTCCTTAGGCTTTATTGACTGTTAGAGCATAAGTTAACCGGGCAGGAAACTGACGTCTTGTCATTCGAAAAGGCAACTCCAAAGATGTTGGTGCCAATGATATTCTCGGAATGAAGACTAAATTGCCAATTTTATCTCCATTTAATATCTAAGCTTCGATTACCCTTGAGGCACATCTAACAACCATCAATCGCAAGCCATTACAAAGTTTATCTTTCGGTGCAATATTTCGCAACAACATTATTAGGCATCCAACTTTCAACACCAATTTAAACGGTGGTAACCCTGAAGGATTCAGCGAGTTTAAGTACTCATTAGGATATCGATTCCTAATGGTACGGTCAAGCTCATCACCTTCAGACGTTTTATCTGCAGCTAAAAAAGTAATTGTCTCTCCTGTAGTAATATTCAGTGCTGCAGCATTTATATCACTAATGTCGTCATTGCGAGCAGATAGAATTGTGCGTTCAATGAGAATGGTTGGAGTCACTATACCAACCACATCCAATCGTGGGTAGATTCTAAATATCAATTCATTTAGACTGTAACACTGGTTTATTGTAGATGAAAGTTGCACGATTTCTTGTGGATTGGTCCCAATCTAAAAAGTGAAAGTATAATCAGTCATAAAGTGAAATATTAATTCAAAGCATCATGTCATAAAATGCAATTCAAGGTGGAATGGAATATTACCTCAATCAAGAATTTAGAAAAATTAGTATTTCGAACGTCTGTGCGAGTTAATCACATGTTTAAACCCAGAGTCAAAAAATATATATCTTTTCATAGCAAAGACCGTCTCAATGATGCACCCACAAATGGCTTGCGAACGCCTTTAGGAATAACATATAAGATTTGTTGAAAATCTCCACCTAGGACAACAGTGATACCCTCAAAAGGTCTTTTATCACCTCTGGTATCTTGAAGTGTGCGATTGACTGCCTCAACACATTATCGATGTTGCATAGGAACTTCATCCCATATTATCAGCTTTATTTTTCTAAACAATTTGGCATGCATTGATTGTTTAGTGAAACCACATATTGAATTCTCTCTAGGGTTTCCAAAAGAATACAAAATGTAGAATGTGCAGTGCGCCCCCTACCAATAACAACGATGCAATACTATATGAAGCCATAGTAACAACAATATGTCCATAGCTACGCAATTTGGTTGCAATGGTATTGTACAAAAACGTTTTCCCCGTCCCAGCACCTCCATTCAAAAAGAAAGTAGTTGCTATATTTTCATATACTGACGATGTGACTATAGTATAAGCAGCAAGTTGTGCATCATTAAGGCCTACAACATTAATTTGTGCATCGATCTGTTTTGCTTCATTCTGAAGTTGTTGGTGCTCAAATAGTAATCTATTTCCAACTATTATATTTCAATTTTCAATTGGTTGTGGCATGTGTGAAAAGTCAACTAAACTCTTCCCTGACTCGTAGAGCAATTGATTCATCAAATATTAACTATAATTTTCAATTTGATCATCAGTTGGATTCAAAATACCAAACATAGTACGAATCATGTGTGCTAAATCATCACATATATGTGTTGAGAATTGCATCCACAATGCAAATGGATGCAATGGAGAGCATTCCATTAGAATAATAGCAAATAGTCTCCTTAATTGGTATCCCGTTCTTATAATTGCAGCCTCTTGAAGACATTGTATCCATTTTTCATCATCTTCAAGAAGTCCTCTTGTAACATGTTGACTTGAATGTATCGTGCATAACATTATTTACCGTGCGTAGCCAGTCAAATGAAGTAGGTCCTCTGACAATAGTTAGAAGCAAACACAAATAAAACCGCTCACTTGAATTAGAGCCGGCAAAGTACATTCTACCAATTGTATAACCCTTTTGTTTTGGAGTTCATTTATTGATGAACTTGTTCCAAACAATTTTTTGTGAAAATTCCTGATAAGTTAATGCACGTGTAGATTTATTTGTAGCGCAGCAATCAAAAAAGCCAGTTAGAGTTGTTTCTTGATGTGCACCTTTAGAAATGATCGTATCAAAAGATTCAGCAGGGCTAAAGACCACACGATGCATCCCAGACAGGTGAAGTGCCAATCTTATAACCGACGAAATCTCTTCATGTAAAGGATTACCAAGCAATTGCCACACAGCTTCTTGAGGTCCAATATACCTAGCATCAATATATTATTGGATCTCATTAATTCCTCCAATTACCATTGTTACGCGATCATATCCTTTATAAATATACTTATGAATATATTTTACACATCTGATTCCTGCACAAACTTCAACATTGATATGATAGTTGAACATTCTTGATAAATACGGATTATGCGGTACGTCTCTATTATCAATTTTTTGCCCTCTCACGATGTACTTCTGACTAGTATTACAACGACGATAGACAGGATATTCATCGAATTCCATACTTGTTGATTCCACAAATGCTCAAGGGTATCTCTTGTTACGCACCCCATTTTCCATACATGGTGCTTGTGGATTTCGAGCACCACATGGTCCATGTACCATGCAACCTATGATTGTTTCAAAAAGCAATGGGTCAGTTTGACAATCCGAAAATTCAGCACACTACTTTGTATACTTGAGCACATGTTTGAATTTTATCCGAACCATGAAGGAATAAAAGTGCATGCATGTGCGGTAATCCCTTTTTTTGGAATTCAATTGTAAAAACATGCGCCACTTTTCTACCAAAGCCGTTTGTTTCTATCTCCTTCATCAAAAAATTTCGCTTCAACTCAAAAACACGAGCCACAAAATCAGGACGGTTAGTAGGGATCTGATTTCGTAATAGTTATTTAGTAATTTCTGGCCGGTTGGGATTTGCAGTTGTAGTTAGAAAAATATCTGGGTGTTGATTATACCGCGTGATAGCCATTGAATCTTAAAAAATTTTAAACATATGTCTTGCATTTCCAGTGAATGAAGATGGCAAAACCATTCGTTGACCAACTTGTTCAGGACCAAGCTCATTTGCACAAACATCTGTAAGACCTTGGTAAAGTTCTGCACGAAGCTTCGATTAATTCAACTTGTAGTATGTCAACCGATTTTGTTCAGTAGCAGCCCAATCATCTACTATAAATTCTTGAAATAGTTTTTCAGCTCTCAAAATTGTTGAATACTTAGTGTCACGTTGGAACATATGATAACTGTAATATTACAATTGTGTCAGTTGAGTAGATGAAGGTCCACCTTGTTAAACGTTCCACTGTTTCAAATCTGCATTCCATCCTAGCTCACCATAAGGGAACAATACCGCATATGCAATGGTAAATAGGCCGGATGACACTCATTAATTGCATCAACCCATTGTGTCCTCTCAAATGTAACACAATATCTCTCATTCCACTTGATTCAGTTCCATCTCCAGGTAATATTACCGCAATCTCATCGGTTGTTGGGAGATTATATCGACGCCGGTCTGTTACAGAACTGTAGTGAAGATAGACTGGTAAATTCACTCCCGTCAATTCCAATTCACTTAAAATTGTGTGAGCTTGCCGAAATTTCATGCGCAATGGGTTTACTTGCAATAAAAAATCTTGTATGGTTTTCAAAACATCACTTCTCAAGTTAGGATTTCTATTGCTGCGAACATCTAAAGCTGAATTGGGATCATAAATGTACAATTGAGAGTAAATTGGTTCATGCTCTGGTTGTTGCATAAACGATCTGTTCAATGATGTAATTCTTCATGGATGGTGAATGTTCTAGGCCCACTCCAACAATTAATCTGTCATCCAAAGTAGCATCATGACTCGTAAACGCATTAGGTGCATTATACTCTCGTATGTTGACGAAACGATTTTGATTGTTCATCATTGTCGTCATACAATGCTTTAAACAATAAAGGAGGTGCAATAAGTGGAGGTAGTCTAATCTTTCCTTGCAAACAACATTTACCAAAGAGAGGATTTGATACAGATGGTTTTGTTAATTTTTCAGCAAGCCAGTGTAAGGCTGAACAATGAGGACATGTTCGATTCATCAAGCCGAGGAAATGACGACTTGGAATTTCATGCATTCGAAGATTAAGTGCAACACCTATAGCTACACCTTCTTCTATTATGTATGCACTACAGATAAAATTTAGATGTCATATAATTTGATCGTATAAATTGAATACAAACTTAAAAGAAGAACATGAATAAGACAGCAAGAGTGAGAATAAGAAATTAAAACTTATAGCGAACACCTGGTGCCTTCATTCGGATTAACAACAATTACAATGAAATTTCATACAATTAACATGCATTTAATCAAAATACGACTAATAACTATAACATTGAATAATAACTTTACAATCTCAATTTGAAAATCCAATTCTTAAAAATATAACATTAAAAAAACCTACAATGGTGAAAATCCTATTTGAAAATCCCAACAATGTGTGTGTGTGTGTGTGTTGGGGGAGGGGGGTTTGAAATTATGAAAGTATTATCAATTAACAAACAATAAGCCTCTATTTCATACTAATTGACAGACAATCTCTATAATTAATCAAACCCTATAAAAACCTATTTCATACTAATTAACATTCATCAAATCAAGATATTTCATACAAAGTAACATTCATCAAATCAAGATACTAAAAAATCAAATTGAAATTTCACAAACTATATTCAACACCCAATTTGAAAATAAATTACTCTACAAAATGAACACTCAATAATTCTCAACTCAACATATGCACAAATAACCTAACATTCATAACTAAAAAAAAAGACATCCAATTAAACATCAATTAAAAGACACCCAAATTAAACACCCAGTTAAAAGACATTCACATTAAAAATACCCAAATTAAACACCAAAATTTAAAAAAGTAAAATTAAAAACACAAAAATTAAACACAAACATTCAAAAACTCAAATTAACCCAAATTCAAAAACCCAAACATAAATCACACACAGATTTGTGTGTTTTTGTGCTGATGTGCAGTGTGTGTGTTTGTGTGCAGATGTGTGTGTGTGTGTGCTGCTGTGCCTGTGTCTGCGTGTGTGTGTGCTGCTCTGCGTGTGTTTGGGTGAGGTCTATGTGTGTTTTCGACTGTTTATCGTGAAAGAGAGAGAGAGAGGGAAAGAGGGGGGTGTACCTGGGATTAAACACTGATAAAACACCCAAATTAAACACACATTGTAAAGACATCTAAATTAAAAACACCCAAAAAAAAAAAAAAAAGCCAAATTTAAAACACCTAAATTAAACACAAACATTCAAAAACCCAAATTAACCCAAATTCAAAAACCCAAATTGAACGCTTCTGCGCTCTGTGTGTGTTTGTTGCTCTGTGTGTGTCTGCTATGTGTTTGCTGCTTTGTGTGTGTCTGCTATGTGTGTGTGTGTGTGTGTGTTTGCGACTGCGTGTGTGTGTGTGTGCACGACTGTGTGTGTTGGGTTGTGCTGCCAGTTTTTCTGTGGTTGTTCGTTGTGGTTTTTGTGAGGTTATAGCTGCTATATATACAACACATAATTTGCAGGAATTGCATTTCA
Source organism: Ilex aquifolium (assembly GCA_951799425.1). Classification (NCBI taxonomy): domain Eukaryota; kingdom Viridiplantae; phylum Streptophyta; class Magnoliopsida; order Aquifoliales; family Aquifoliaceae; genus Ilex; species Ilex aquifolium. The sequence continues at coordinate 12,466,212 of OX637408.1, forward strand.
TTGGCTATTACTTGTAGCAGTTGGTTATGACAAACCTAAAAGCAGAAAAATCAATACACCTAGATTAATAATCTTTAAGAATAATGAAAAAAAGCTTACTGTTGGGCTTACCTAAAATTAAAATCTGAGGTGACTCATAACAAAGAAACTCCAAAATGAGATTGAACAAAAGAATGAGAATTAACTTGAACAAAAAAATTAGATTGAACACGAAAGAACAGCTTGAACACAGAAATAAATTGATGTAATGGAATAAATTATGCAACCATTAAACACTTTGATTGTGTTTTTTTGTGTTAATATTGTATTTTTGTGTTAAAGACTATGCTAGGGGCTTCCAATTTTGACGGTCGAAGGGTTTCAAATAATGAAGCTAATCTAAAAGAGAATAGAAAATTTTAAGTCCTAATACATTTCCCCATCAACCAATTACAAACACAATATATTAAAATCAACACCAAATATTAAATTTAACACCAAAATATCAGTAAAAAGAACTAATACAATATACCTAAGGTGGCAGCGGCAGAAGGTGGTGAATGGAGGAGCTAGAGTGTGGGGGTGGGGATTGGCAAAGGGAAATTGTTTGGAGGTAGAGGTTTATGTCTATGGGTGTGTATGTGAGTGCTAAAAACAGTGTGTGTACTGTGTGTGTGTGAAGAACCTTTGGGGCAATAGGTCGAACAACTTATAGGCGCACTCAGGGGTGTGTGTGTCAAGTCGGTAGAGGGTCGAGGCTGTGAGTATTGAGTTAATGTGAAAATGTGTGAGCTGAATCTGTTCGTGTTTGTGTGAGATGAGTAGCAGAGCTTTTGGAATACCCAAGGGTTGAGAGAGAGGGACCTGGTTGGCCCCGGTCGGAGAAATACCTTATAACACCCTTTTACCTAAAAAATGTGCAATTTGTTGCCTTCTTAACTATACTTGACAGAACCCTCCTCTTGGATACACCAAAAATTCCATGGTCACATCATCTATAAATAAACACAATCAACTTCACAATGAGAAAAAACACTTCAAGAACACTTCAAGAAACTTAGGGAGACACAAACAACTTCACAATGAGAACATTTCATATTCTCAAAAAGTCCCATTCTACTCACAAATAGAATATCAAGATTCTAATTAAATAAATGAAATCAAGACAAAACCTTATTAGCCAACCCAAACCTAATACATACACAAAAGTACATACACATCTGATGATACTCATAAAAGTCCCAAGTCTGAGATCGGTAGTTCAGTTCAGATCGGGAGCCCAACTACAAAAACTCAAGCTGAGATCCAGCCCTTGACCTCTCTAGACCCGCACCTTAGAGAAAACGGAGGGGAAGACAGCTGGCAACCACCAAACATCCTCTCAATGGCAAGAGACGCCAGCTTAGGCACCAAACTCGCGATTCCCTCATCACACTGCATAATCGCTGCCTAAATCAAGCAAATGTTACAAGATGTGAAGATCTCACCTTAGATTCAGCTGAGCCCGAATTTAGCTATAAATACTGTAAAAAGTCCTCGCTATGGGGCAAGTAAGCCAAGTTTATCAAGATCATTGTGTAATTTCTCCCCCATTCTGAATACATCTCCATGAGAGTAAGAGACTCCTTTGAAGAGTGGATTAGCCGAGTCCTGAGCTGGTGGACCACTATAATTCCTCTGTGCGATTGGTCCAATTCCCCTAAAAAAAAAACCATTCCAAAGAGCCTTGAAGCTCAGATTTACTCAGGTCAAAGCACCCACTATCTCCACTCTGTTCAATCGTGCTTAGTACATCATCAACATCCAATTCCCAAAACCAAAATTAAGGAAAAAGACAACCTAAATTATAGCCTAAAAATTTCACAAAAATGAACACTCAATAATAACCAATTCAACATCCATTCCATCCAAACATTCATAATAAAAAAACCTATTTCATAATAAAAAAACAAATTAAAATTTCATAATAAACCTATTTCATCATAACTATAAACCTATTTCATAATAAAAATAAATAAATTAAAATTTCACAAACTCTATTCAATACCCAAATTAAAAACACAAACATTCAAATACCCAAATTAATTTGTTATTGTGTGTGCGTGGGCAGCGTGTGTGTGTGTGCGCGCTGTGTGTGTGTGCCTTATTTGTTGTGTTGTGGGTTTGACTGTGTGTATTGTGTGGTGGGTTCGACTGTGTGTGTTGTCGTGAGAGAGAGAGAGAGAGAGAGAGAGGGTGTACCTGGGCGACATGAGAGGAACCATGGCAGAGAGAGAGAGCCATTGTAGAGCCTGTTGGTGTTTAGCCATGACAAATGAACGAGAGATAGAGAGAGTGTGAGAGAGAGAAGGAGAGAGGGAGCTGGACTGCTGGCGTGTGTGTGGTTAAAATGGGCGGGATTTGATATTTGTGTGAGATCTATTGTGAGCCTTTGGATTAAGTTGAAAGAATTATGATGAAATCTGGGACATTGAATTAAAAGTAGATTAAATCTAAGTCGTCTTTGTGCTTTCTTAAATGAATTAAAATTAGATTAAATTTTGAAGTGAAAATGAATTCAAAATTGGTTCTATCTTATTAGTATACTAGTTATTGTTTGTGCCTGAAGGCACAGAGTAAAAAAAAATGGTAAACAATAAATATATTTGTATTCATATCCAAAATTAAATCATAAACATAGAGGAGAGATAAATGAATTTAAGCATCGGTTGTAGTGGGGGTGAGAGGTGGTGATGGTAGGAGACAGTGATGGTTGTGGTGGGTGGTAATGACCTTGGCGACGGTGGTGGTGGCGGCGGCGGTGGTGGCAGTGGTGGCGGCGGTGGTGGTGGCGGCGGCGGCGATGACAGTGGTAGTGGTGAGGTGGTGGTGGTGGTAGAGGTAGTGGTGGTGGGGGTGGTGGTGGTAGAGGTAGTGGTGGGGCGGTTTCACTTGAAATATTTAGAAAAAAGAAAGGGATACAAACTAAGTGTAGAACCCCCATATATATAGTCAAATAATAAATGTACAATAAGGAAATAGAAAAACCCTAATAAACTAGGAAATAGGAAAATCCTAATAAACTAGGAAATAGGAAAACCCTAATAAATTAGGAAATATATCCAACACTCCCCCTCAAGCTAGGCGCAAAAATATCAACTAAGCCAAGCTTGACAACTGAGTCCTGAAGAATGGATAGAGTGACAGGTTTTGTGAAAACATCAGCAACCTGATCACTAGTCCCCACAAACAATGGAGTGACAATACCACAACTAACCTTCTCCCGAAGAAAGTGAACATCGATCTCTATATGCTTCGTCCTCTCGTGTAGTACAGAGTCAGAAGCGAGCTGAATAGCAGATCGGTTATCACAATATAATGTGGATGGAGAAGTTACTGGAAATCCCAACTCGCCAAGAATCGATCGTAACCAGATAATCTCACACGTGCCAAGTGCCAGTGCCCGATACTCTGCCTCTGCTGAAGAGCGGGAGACAACCGCCTGCTTCTTGCTCTTCCAAGAGATAAGATGAGTCCCTCGAAAAGTACAGAAACCCGTAGTATATCGACCGTCACACGCTCCCCCATAATCTGAATCTGAATAACAGGCTAGCGGACCAGTCTGAGATCCTGATGCATAGAACAACCCAAGTCCAGGACAAGACTTGAGGTACCGAAGAATATGATAAACTGCATCAAGATGAGGCTGACACGGCCTGTGCATGAACTGACTAACTCGGCTGACAGCGAATGAAATGTCTGACCTAGTGTTGGCTAAGTAGATAAATCTACCTACCAACCTCTGATAAACAGTCGGATCTCTCAACTCCTCACCTTTAGCAGTAAGCTTCAGGTTTGGAATTATAGGTGATGATGCCGGTTTGCACCCTAGCATCCCAGTGTCTGAGAGAAGATCCAGGACATACTTTCTCTGAGAAAGAGCAATACCCCTGCTACTACGGGCAACCTCAATCCCAAGAAAGTATCGTAGAAATCCAAGGTCCTTCACATCGAAGGCCTTCCCAAGGTCTACCTTGACCTGCGCAGTCCCAGAAATATCATCTCTAGTAATAATAATATCATCAACATATACCAACAGGATGACACACTGTCCAGAAGTATTCCGTCGAATGAAGTATGTATGATCAGAATGACATCTGGTGAATCCTAAACGTACAACTACACCACTAAAGCGAGAGAACCAGGCTCGTGGTGACTGTTTCAGTCCATAAAGAGACTTACGCAGTCGGCATACCTTTCCAGCATACTCCCCCTCACCACGAAAGTCCGGTGGTGCATCCATATAAATAATCTCGTCCAGATCACCGTGAAGAAATGCATTCTTCACATCCAACTGATGAAGAGGCCAATAGTACTCTGCAGCCAGAGAAATAATCAATCGAACAGTAGTCAATTTTGCCACGGGGGCAAATGTAGCACCAAAATCACGACCTGGTACCTGAGTAAAACCCTTCACCACAAGCCTAGCCTTGTGACGATCAATAGTACCATCCGCCAGAAACTTCAGGGTGTAAACCCAGCGACAACCAACAGTCTTCACCCCTGAAGGTAAAGAGACAAGATCCCATGTATGATTACGCTGAAGACCGTCCATCTCTGTCTGCATGGCAAGAACCCAATGGGCTCCCGCATAGCCTCTGAAACAGAGCGAGGAACCGGCGTATCTGATAAGGCCATGCTATAAGCTCGAAATGTAGGAGACAGATCACAATAAGAAACATAAGCAGAGATCGGATATAAATTCCTGGCGGTCCAACCATAACGAACAACTGGACGGCGATCACGCTGCGGATAACGACGCCCTAAATCATCATCCTCCACTGATAATGTCTCATCAGATAAAGTAACTGGCTCAGTACCTGCAATCTCATCAGTACTAACAACAGGTGCAATAATATGCTCAACGAACTGAGAAGTATTACCTACATCGCCTGAGGTAGAGGGAACATCAGCAAGGGGATGAGAGCGAGAGCGACGACCATAAACCTGCAAAGGAAGAGGGACTGGTGACTCTGGACTAACAGGGATGAGTGGCTCTAGAGGAGGAGAGACTGATGACTCTGTAGTGATAGTGACCAAAGGCTCTGGCTCCTGTGGTAATGAAAAATCAAAGGGAGTATCATCACCTGGAGGGGAAGACACAGGACTAGAAGAAAAATAAGGAATATGCTCAAGAAAAGTAACATCTAGACTATGATACATACGACGCCTAATAGGATCATAGCACCGATACCCCTTAGACTGATGACAATAGCCCACAAAGACACAACGAATCGCTTTATCATCAAGTTTATGGCGAGTAGGAGACCGATCCTGAACAAAACATGTGCATCCAAAAACACGAGGGAAAACCGAAAAAAGTGTCCGTTCAGGGAATAAGATCTGTAAGGGAGCTCTATGCTGAAGAACACGACTCGGTGTACGATTGCATAGAAAGGTAGAAGTCAAAACAGCAAAATGCCAATAAGATTTTGGTACCCCCATACCTCTAAGCATACAACGTACCATCCCTATCAGACTCCTATTTTTCCTTTCAGCAACTCCATTTTGCTCAGGAGTATATGGATAAGTGAGCTGCTGAAGGATACCCTGGGAAGAAAGGTGAGACACTAAGGCATCAGACACATATTCTTTGGCATTATTCGAACGAAGAGCACAAACAATGACATCGAATTGTGTCTTAATCATCTGGAGAAACTGAGTGATGATTGGGAGTACATCGGATTTCCTATGCAAAAGATAGACCCAAGTACAACGGGTATGGTCATCTATAAATGTTACATAATATCGAGCACCTGTCAGAGCAGTAACAGGAGAGGGTCCCCAAATATCAGAGTGTATTAGGTCAAATGGTTTGGGTGACTGGTGCATGCGAGGAATATAACTGGTCCGAACATGTTTTGATAGGGAACAGATAACACAGTCAAGTTTACCACTAACACAAGCTTTGCTCAAAGCAGGAAATAACATACATAAATATTTAAAATTTGTATACCCCAAACAGTCATGCCACAACTGAACAGTTTGTGATGAAAAATCATAATGACAAGTACTAGGTAAAATACTAGCATGTAAGTTAGGAACAGATAAAGACAAAGCATGTGATGAAGGTGGAGGTGGAGAAACTGGTGAAACCGGAGGTGGATCGCCTAGATAATACAATCCATCTCTCTCATGTCCCCTGATAATAATCCTCCTGGTACTCAGGTCCTGCAAATAACACGAATCAGATAAGAACACAATCGCACAGTGAAAATCTCTGGCTAACTGATGTACAGATAATAGATTCATGGCCAGCTTTGGCACATGAAACACCGAACGTAATGTAAAGCCATTTGGGAGACAGACTGTACCCCTACTAACAATAGGGGCATGTGTACCATCTGCTAACTGAACTTGAGTATGTAACTGCTCGTCAAAAGAGGTGAAATGATGGGCCTCACCTGTCATATGACCATTCGCACCCGAGTCCAGCATCCAAAGGGGAGACGAACTGGTGCAAGTATGAAAGGCACGAGAAATACCTGTAGTAGTCGCAGCAGTAGTAGTCGAACCTTGAGAAGTCAAGGTTGACATAAGTATATCCAAGTGAGAAGTGATAGCATCCATATCACTCTGCCAAGGAGGAGCAATGGCTGTAGGTGGTGGTGCCTCAGCAATGGTAGCAGTACGATTGCAAGGAGGCGGCTTAAGCTCCGGATGGAGCTTCCAACAAGTAGTCCTGAGATGTCTGAGTCGGCCACAATAATCACACTGACGAGAATCCCCATGTCTACGCTGATGTGGGGTACTCTGACGGCGCTGGACCGACCGCTGTTGACCCCTATACCCGGTGGAAGTTCTAACAGATGTCTCAACGGTAGGGGTCGCAACTCCCTCAGTAGTAGTCATATCATCAATAATACTAGGGCACCCGTAACTTTGGCACTGTTCACAGCGCATGAATAGTGTTTCGGCACTGTTCACACCCTTTGGAATCGCAAAAAAAAATAACAATCCACCAAAAAGTCTAGAAGCAGTGTGGTGGTTGGTGGGTGCAACGTGGAGGAGGGGCTAGGATTAAAGTTAGGCTCTGATACCAACTTGAAATATTTAGAAAAAAAAAAGGGATACAAACTAAGTGTAGAGCCCCCATATATATAGTGAAATAATAAATGTACAATAAGGAAATAGAAAAACCCTAATAAACTAGGAAATAGGAAAATCCTAATAAACTAGGAAATAGGAAAACCCTAATAAATTAGGAAATATCTCCAACAGTTTCAAACACTATTTTTTTTTTTTAAAGTACTTATGAGAAATAATTTCTAGAAGTACTTTTAAAAACTCACTCCAAACACACCATTAGGGCCTTATTTTTCCTATTAAATTTAGGGTGTTAATATTAGCCGTTAGATTAACTTTAAAGTAAAATTTAAAACGATCTCAATCGCGAAAAGTAAAAATCATTTTGTTTATCTTTTGAGATTTGAATTGTAAGCTACTTTATTATATAGATATATGCCCTTTTATCCAAGCCATGTGCTGGTCATGAAAGATCATTCCATATAATAAATTGGTAAATTTTGATGTAAGCATTGAAGTAAAATCTAAGGACTCAATTATTGCAATTGAAACTTTAAGACCTAAATAGGAATTAGCTGCATACTTTAAGGGTATAAATTATAATTTATCTTATCTAAAAATGTATGGGCAAATCATATTCCAAATTTTTAGAGTTAACTAACTATTTGACCTTGTGTTATACCGTTTGTGTCAATTAAATCTTAAATTATATTTTGTGTTAATTTAATCCCTAAACTATACAGTATGATTCAATGTGATCATTTCGTTCAAATTCACTCACATGATGTACACGTGAGAATTTTCGTTAAAATTAATAACGAATTTGGAAAAAAGAGCTACATAGTTCAATGGTAAATTGACATAAAAAAATAATTTAGGGGCTTGATTGACATAAATAATATAATTTAGAGGTCAAATAAATAATTAAATCAAACTTATAACTAAAAACACCCTTTTTACGATTGATTCATACCTTAGTTGACAATTTGGTATTAACTATAGGGCTTTAGCTTGGCTCAACATTGAGTAAATATTCAATGAATCAGTGATACACGTCAATAGTGAGGTACCATCAATTTATCATAAATTAGGGATAAATTGTGCCTGAATGTACGATGCAATATGAATGATTTTGAAATGGAAGTTAGTGATCGATCGATGAGTTTATTTGAGACCGTCAGATGAACTTATTGAAGTCTTCCCTATTTTATATTATAGATTAGAAAAAAATACTAGGGGAAAATAACAATTGGATGTGTAACTTGGTGAAATTCACCGGTCCAAAATATTATTTTATAAATAATGGTGGTCCTTCATATGTAAGATGATACGGTTTCACCATTGCATCGAATATCTACACATAGTTGGCTGCATTAGCTTTGATGTAGCTCTGGACTGGCTGATAATTGCACTCAGAGCAATTTAGTTACATAGGCCTGGGGCGACACTCAGGACAATTTAGTAATATCCCCTATCATGAAAAACCCATATCATGAAAAAATTCCAGAAGCACAGACACCATGAAAAGCCCATGATTATTAACAAAAAAATCTTTCTTTTCCAAAATGAAATGAACAGGAAGCACATATACACATTGCATGCTCCTGATTTTTGATTACTCCTTTTCCATTCTTTTCTGTCTCCACACATACACATTACATGCGGAACCCCACAGAGCCTCTTTGGATGTTCAATCACGACTTAGTGCGTCTAGTACTTTAGAGAAACTCGATGTGCTTCAAGATACTCACAATCAGCTACAACACGTGAAAAGAAACACAAAAAATGCTAGATCTGGAATCGAACAACAGAGCCCAAATCAAGTCAAAAACATATTCAACGACGAAGGACACTTCAAATACCTGAAGCACAAGCCCACAGTTCAGTTACATTAATCAAGAAACATCTCCAACTCAAAGAGGAAGTAAAAACAAGTACATGAAAATAAGTGACTGCTGCAATGTAAAGTGAAAAGCAAACAAATTTCCACCAACCCAAGAACCCCAGTGTTCTCATTTGTCAAGTTGCTCAGTCAAGTTGTCCAAGTAGATGTGGAAAATTTCTCAAATCCCAAGAAACAATATTTGATTGGGTGGGTTCAGTAGGACTGGATGCAACATGTATAGCCTCCGATACATTATGTATTGGCTCATTATGTAGTAAGGAAACCAGAAGATCGATTACTGGAAAAACAAAAGAAAAGAACAGTAAAAAAAATAGGGATGTGAAACTGAAATTTCTAACGACACCATGCAGAGAGTAAATGGACAAACATGCGAGGAAGTGGAAGGATATACCCTGTCATGTCCCTTTTGTGCAGCATAAAGGAAAAAGTGCAGCATGAGTCAAAATGGTCGAAAAATGCAGGTTTTGAATAAATAATGACCAACCTGTGACCAATGGCACCAGCAGGTTTCAGTGTGAAAGCCCCCTGACGACTACACAATGATAAATAGCAAAATCAATTACAAGTACCACAATATGTTGAAATGCAACATTAGTTTTGAGACTAATGCCTGGTACATGCAAAAGGGGAATTGCTTCCCCCCCCCCCCCCCTCCAAAAAATATATATATAAAAAAAAACAAACAGGTGGTAGACAGAAAGCAGGGGAAAAACGGCCGAAAAAACCATAATAAGAAAATTTCCAAATAGGCCCCTTCCTAAAGCTACACTGTAGTGGCATGAAACATGCTAAGACAATCACGATAAGCATGGATTTACAAGCACATCAATAACTGGAAAAGGAAGGAAGAAACCATGCCTCGCACTGATATCCATCCGGGCACCCGTGTAGGAAAGATCTCACAAAAATCATAAGAAAGATTGACCGGCCATCAATCAACAATTGTAAACTGAAAATTTAGCACTAATAAACACTTTCTGAGAGAAATTTAACACAACTTACAAGATTCCATTCCCAGACCGCAAAACTCATTTCACTCAGTGGCTCCATGATTTGGTAGCATCAGAATAATTCTTCCTGGAGTGACATTGTCCACACTTTATGTGAGACCACAAAATCCTCATAACCTGATACACACTGAATGGCTATTCTAGATTTATCACTGAGTAACAAAAGAAACAAGTGAGGAAAAAGGGAGAAATTTATTCTAGCATTGAATATCCCAGCGTTCGAGAGGCTAGGAACTCTCCAAGATGAGCAAGCTCAATACAAAGCAAGACAATTCACCCCCTCACACTAACTAACCTTCTCCTATATATTCTCCTCCCCTCCACAAACCAAAACCGTGAATCACAAATAAAATGCCAGCACATCCATAAGGATCATAACAGAAATCAGCTAGCAGATCCATAACAGACTTCAGCTATGGTTTTCCCAGATTACCCTTGCGTCTAGAATAGGTAAAACGCACTTGTGGCCTAACATTCCCCCCCGCCCAAACATTCACCTTGTCCTCAAGGTGAAAATCAGGAAATTGGTGTTGAATCAAGTGAAAGTCCTCCCAAGTCGCTTCATACTCTGGAAGTGACTTCCATTTCAGCAACACTTCAACGCCTCCTGGATGTCCTTGAACTTTAGGACGTACTCCCAGCACTTCCTTCGGTTCCACCACCAGTTCAAGTTCCGGGGTTAATTGGGGTGGTAAAACTGGAGACGAAGAAGAGATTCCACGTGCTGGACGCAGCTGCGAAACGTGGAAAACGGGATGAATTGCTGCTGTCTGGGGCAGCTCTAGCTTGTAGGCCACCTTCCCGATTCGCTGGAGAATCTTGAATGGGCCGTAGTAACGAGCAGCTAGTTTCTCAAATTTACGTTGAGCAAGTGAGCGCTGCCGGTATGGTCTCAATTTCAAGAAAACCAAGTCACCTTCGTTGAATTCTTCATGGTGGCGCTTGAGGTCAGCTTGCAGTTTCATCCGCTGCTGAGCTTGCAGCAAGTGCATCCGTAAGTCATCCAAAATAGCGTCACGATCCTCCAATAACTGATCTACCAAGGACACCGAGGCAACTCCTGGATCGTATCGAATAAGAGGGGGTGGATCGCGGCCATAAAGTGCACGGAAAGGGGTGCAACGAGTAGAAGAATGAAAAGAGGTGTTATACCAATATTCGGCCCAGGCCAACCAGCGAGCCCAGCTCCTAGGCTTTCCCGAAGCAAAACAGCGCAGATAAGTTTCCAAACAACGATTGACGACCTCCGTCTGTCCATCAGACTGAGAGTGGTAGGCGGTGCTTCGTTTTAGAGTAGTACCTTGCAGCTTAAACAACTCACTCCAGAAATGGCTCAAGAACACTCGGTCTCTGTCCGAAATGATTGATTGGGGAATACCATGAAGCCTCACAATCTCGCGAATAAAGATTCCAGCCACCGTAACCGCAGTAAAGGGGTGTTTCAGCCCAATGAAATGAGCATACTTGCTTAATCGATCCACCACTACCAAGATTGTATCCCAACCCTCGGAACGTGGCAGCCCTTCAATAAAATCCAGGGTGACTTCATCCCAAACCTGCGCCGGCAGTGGTATGGGTTGCAGTAATCCAGCGGGAGTAATAGCCAAGTACTTGCTCTGTTGGCAGACAGTGCATTCTCTTACAAATCCGGCGACATCCTTGCGCATGCCTACCCAATACAACTCCGCTGCTAAGCGCTGGTAAGTTTTTGTTTCTCCTGAATGGCCCCCAACTGGAGTGGAATGAAATTCTCCCATCAGAGTAGAAAGGAGCTTGGAGGACCGCGGAATCACGAGGCGATCCTTATAGAATAGGATTCCCTGTTTCACTGTAAACCCCACATGGTTTTGTGCACCGGAAATAATGTCCTCCCTTAGTCTCTTCAGAAAAGGATCATCCGCCAGCTCCACCTTCAAAGTGTCCCAGTACTGCCATTGTGGAATAGCCATAGTGGAGCATTCCGCTTGATCGGTTACACGTGAAAGCGCATCCGCTACTCGATTACTCGCCCCACTACGATATTGGATGTCGAAATCGTACCCCATAATTTTAGTAATCCATTTCTGATATTCGGATCCCACAATCCGTTGTTCCAGCAGAAACTTCAGACTTTGTTGGTCTGTCCGTACAATGAAACGCCGTCCTAGCAAGTACGGTCGCCATTTCAACACTGCAAACACAATAGCCATTAACTCCTTTTCATATATGGACTTAAGGCGAGCTCGAGGACCCAGAACTTGGCTGTAATAAGCCACTGGTTGTTGCCCTTGAGTTAAAACGGCTCCTAACCCGAACCCCGAAGCATCCGTTTCGATGATGAAGGGCTTAGTAAAGTCGGGCATTGCCAAGACCGGGACTGAGGACATAGCCTGCTTAAGTTCCTCAAAAGCTGCGGCAGCTTCCGGATTCCACCCAAACTTATCCTTTTTAAGCTGATCAGTCAATGGCAGCGCAATTCGAGCATATCCAGCCACAAATTTTCGGTAATATCCTGTCAAACCCAGAAATCCCCTCAATGTTTTCAAATTTTTAGGGGTAGGCCACGAAGTCATGGCTTGGATTTTGTTTGGATCCGCTGCTACTCCCTGCCCCGAAATTATATGACCTAAATAGGCCACTTGAGTCCTCCCAAACTCACATTTCTTTCGATTTGCGTAGAAACTATGAGCTTGCAAAACTTCCAACACTTGGGCTAGGTGTTGCTGATGGCTCTCCTCCGAGGGACTATAGATCAAAATATCATCGAAGAATACCAACACAAACTTCCGAAGGAAAGGCCGAAAGAGGTCATTCATCAATGATTGGAACGTAGCCGGAGCATTTGTAAGCCCGAAAGGCATAACCAGGAACTCGTAGTGTCCATCGTGAGTTCTAAAGGCAGTTTTGTAGACATCTTGGCTGCTGACCCTGATCTGGTGATAACCCGACTTCAAATCTATCTTAGAAAAAATTTTTGCTCCATGTAGCTCATCAAGGAGCTCATCAATCACAGGAATGGGATACTTATCTGGCACGGTGACCTTGTTTAGAGCCCTATAATCCACACAAAAACACCAGGAACCATCCTTCTTCTTAACCAGTAAAACCGGACTAGAGAAGGGGCTACTGCTGACTTGAATGATTCCAGCAGCCAGCATTTCCTTGATCAATCTCTCAATCTCATCTTTCTGGGCGTGAGGATATCGATATGGCCGGACACTAACCGGTTGGCTGCCTTCCTTAAGCACAATCGAATGTTCACGCCCCCTGATAGGAGGTAATCCCACTGGCATATCAAAGACAGTTGTATAATCTATCACAATTTGGTGGAGAAATTGCGGTACCTCAGAGCTCTCTTCCTTCAGACCTTCCAACTGATTGAGCTCCACTAAAATTCCAGCCCCCTCATGTTTAATGGTTCTCATCATGGCTTTCAGAGAAACCAGAGTTTTCCCAAGGGAGGGATCTCCACGCAGAGTGACGGACTCATTACCGAGTCTGAATTTCATCACCTGTGTCTTCCAGTTTGTATGAGTCATCCGCAAAGTCTCAAGCCACTGAATTCCCAGAATTACATCCGAACTTCCTAACCCGAGATAAGAATTCCTCCACAATATTGATCCCCTGTAGGTGGAGTGAGACTCCTCGGCATAAGCCTTCTCCACGCACTATGTCACCGGTTCCCATAGCCACTCCAAAACCCTCAGTTCTAACAATGGGTATCTGGACTCTATTTACCAGGTCCAAGGAAATGAAATTATGGGTTGCGCCGGGATCAATCAATACCACAACCTCCTGATCGCAGATCACCCCCTTCAATTTCATCGTCTTTGGATTAGTCAGACCCACCACCGAACTAAGTGATACTTCTGCCATTTGGTTGCACTCAGTCACCTCCGGTCTGGGTTCCGCCTCTTCTGCCTCTTCGCCTTCAGCCTGTTCATCGTCTTCTCCATCATGGGTAAGAAGGACACTCAATTCCTTCTTCTTGCAGAAATGCCCAGGCGCCCACTTTTCATCACACCGATAGCACAACCCTTTCTCTCGTTTTCTCTGAAGTTCCGAATCCGAGAGTCTTCGCACCTCTCCGGCGAACTTCCCTGAAGATCGGTTTCCCCCAACGCCTGATCGAGGAGCTTCAGCGTTGTTTCGGTGGTGGATGGTGCCCTGTGTCAATCCCCCTATTCGATGAAATCCATTGGGAGGTTTATGGGTTTTAGTTACCCATATTTTATCTTCTATCTTTTGGGCCAAGTCCATGGCCCGACCCAAGTTACTGGGTTCCAAAATTCGGACCTCAACCTTAATTTCGGGTTTTAACCCATTGATAAACATACCTAGGGCCAATTCATCAGACACATGCTCTAGCGGCGCCGACAGCTCGATGAAACGCCGGCGATACTCCTGCACACTGCCATCCTGAACCAGAGCCAACCACTGCTCATGAAGGGAGCCAGCTTGGGTCGTTCAGAACTGCTTCAAGAGAAGCATCTTCATCTCTTCCCATAAGATAATCGATCGTTTCCGGTTTTCCCATTGATACCACAGTAGGGCATCTCCTTCGAACGCCATAATCGCCGCCTCAAGCTTCTCTTCATTAGTCAGCCTATGAAGGGTAAAATAGCGTTCTGCCTTCAAGATCCAGCCATCCGGATTTGAGCCTTCGAACAGCGGCATCTCCAGCCTTCGGAATCGAGCTTCATGGCGAAATCCGCTTGAATTCGAGCCGCCACCTACACCCTGGTCACCATGAGATTCGCTCTTGTACGAAGCGGAACCTGCTCGAGCTGTATCTTCTTGCGATTTGAGGAATTGTTCAAATAATTTGTTCATGTTTTGTACCTCCTCCTTCAACGTTCCCACTTCACGATGGAACTCCTCTTGTACGGCTCCAACCATTTCCTCCATGGAGTCTATCCGCTGAGCAACATTCTTGGCTGCCATCTTCCAGGTACGATTGCTCTGATACCAATTTGATACACACTGAATGGCTATTCTAGATTTATCACTGAGTAACAAAAGAAACAAGTGAGGAATAAGGGAGAAATTTATTCTAGCACTGAATATCCCAGCGTTCGAGAGGCTAGGAACTCTCCAAGATGAGCAAGCTCAATACAAAGCAAGACAATTCACCCCCTCACACTAACTAACCTTCTCCTATATATTCTTCTCCCCTCCACAAACCAAAACCGTGAATCACAAATAAAATGCCAGCACATCCATAAGGATCATAACAGAAATCAGCCAGCAGATCCATAACAGACTTCAGCTATGGTTTTCCCAGATTACCCTTGCGTCTAGAATAGGTAAAACGCACTTGTGGCCTAACATAACCACGCTAGCTCAACAGTAGTGACAAGTAAATTGTACAATCTCTTCTGGCCATCAATCAACAATTCAGGGGAAAAAAAAAAGCAACCAAGGAGCGAAATAAACATTACACATTAGGTTAGTTGATTCATTCATACAAATGTAGCATTAACAACATAGCTCTGTCATCAGCCAACTATAATATGTTGACCCCTGTGTGTATACTTGGAAAAAATCAAGTGAACATATAAAGTCCTCAATATTATATACATAAAACATATGAAGAATTTGCAATTGCAAATATCAAAAAGTGTTGAAGGAACGATTGAGAAACATGGAGCTCAAAATTCTGCAAAAAAAAAAAATTACAATAGAGAAGCCCTCAAAGCCCCATAATTTGTTAGAAGGGACACATTGTTTGAATCAATGAGGATTTTTAATGATTTCTTTGAATAGGTATACAAAGGATGGCTATATTTACAAGTGTCAATTGGCCTGAGACATATCTAAAGGTAATTGTTCTTCCCAAACAACAAAATGGTTGTCTAAAGAGTCAAATAATCCAGAAGAATACACAATATTTTGTCACGATCAAAACATATTCAACTCTAAAAGGTCATCCATAGGTATTTCAAGGACCATTGAATCATGATCTTGTAAACCATCCTCATCAAAGTTCAACCACGAGCAGAGATCTTGATTTCCATCAACGTCAGCACCTACATTTAGTTCTTCCATCGGATCTAACTTACGAAGATTCAAGTTTACAAACCCCATGGGTTCTCCTTTGTCCATTGATGAATCCTGAGGAATTTTACCAGAAGACATGAACCCAACCTCTCTTTTTTCGTTCCCACTACTATTGACTAATTTAGTAGAACCACTAGCAGAAGTACACATAGGATGTGTTGTTTCTGTGAATGGGCTAGAGAATCCATTTCATGATGTTGATAGCTGCGCTGTTTTCTGCTTAGGCTTCGTTTTTGTTTTGCGCTCACCCTTAAAGCTACCCATAGATGAGCGTCCAGATTTGGAAAGAGCATTTCTGGTTGAAGTATCTTTGTCCTTCTCTCTTTTCGCTTCTCTTTCCATTTGTTCCACACAAAGGAGAGGTACCAAGAGTTGATGGGGTTTTCAAGGCAGCAATGCCAACTACGTCATCAAGAAATACTTCCTTTTTCTTCCTTCTGTTTGATATTGGTCCTTTTTTGGCGAGAGCTTGATCACTCAAAACTTCAAGTGCAGATAACGGACCCCCATCAGCACTACTGACGAAGGAACCTGTTAAAGCAAAAAAACCATTTGTTGACACAGCCAGACCGAGTGAAACTAAAGTTTCTAAACTAAATACTAAGGAATTCCAGGGGTGTTGGGAGCAAGTCAACATCATGAGTGAGCCAAAACATGGGGCAGAGAAGAGAAAATAATTGCCAAAGTTATGCAATATTCATGAAATGATAGTCAGGCATTCTGCTTCATCACATGGGGTCAGTCTGAATGTCATAGAAATTGAGATGCTTACAGTTAGAACCTTCCAGGCCAGCACAAGTCATAGATTCTGACTCATCGCATTGAGGAAGTGCAGCAAAAATAATATCCCGAAGTGCAGGCTCATTAAAGCAACTTGTCTCTGAATCTTCAAATTGCCTACATCTAGCAAGGGTCCTGTTCACAAAAGCAAAGGCAACCTGTTTAGACACCTTAGCAACCCCACTTTTAGCAGCACTACTTCCTCTAGTAGCCTGTGAAATTAACCCGAGATATATTTGAGGATTTAACTCGAAAGTAATAGTTTTCAGAAGCATAGCTAATTTGATGATATTCAACCAATAAAAATTCAAACTACTGGAGAAAGGATGTAAAAATATGTGAACTTTTGCAATCTTTACGAATAAAACGTTATTTGGAGAAGTACATTCCTGTCCAGTTAATTTTACATCATCAGACAAAAATTCTGATTTGATCTATAAAACTGTCCCACAATGCCCATTCCCCACTCCACTTCTCCAACCATCAAAATAAAATAAAAAAGGTGTCAAAAGGAATTTAGTTTTCAATCAAGCTTGGAAGGAATTAAGGTGTCAAAAGGCATACGGTTATATATTATTCAATCAAGCTTGGAAGGAATTGAAAATTAAGAAAGAATGACAACAAGCTAAATGCAGAATCAAAAGGCCAAAATATTTAGTTTTCACCAAGAAATATATTCATGCAAGCACTGAGGCAAAAAAACCCCAAGGAAAAGATGAGAAACTCCCACAAACTTGAATTGGTATATGACCTCTTGCATATTCTTCCAACAAGGGTGACATGGCAATGGAACTCAGATAGAGAGCACACTAATCAGCAGACTGGCAAAATGCAGAGGAGTACAATGCCAGTTAAATGGCAGATACATATTCCTATGGATATTTTTGCATCGTTATGTAGGGCATAGAGTAATACATTATTCCATCTGCGCCATTTTGGAAGAAATTGGAAAATAAGAAAGGATGACAAATAGGTAAAGGTAGAATTAGAAATCCAAATATTAATTTTCATTGAGAGATATTTGCAAGCAAATATTTTTAAGCAAAAAATGTTCCAAAGAATAAGATCAGCAACTCCAGCAAACTTGACAAAGGTTTATGACCTCTTGCATATTACTCAAATGTGTACCTAATTGAGTACCCTTTAGCATACCATGCCCCCGTGAAGTTGGCTTAACTAGCTCTTTTAGAATTTGCCCACAAAGTTCCTACCTTGAAAATGATCATGTTTACATACTGGAGTTCCTTTTTTTCTCTGGAAAAATAGATGATGGAGACCCTCATATCTTTCTCGACTCATTATTTGGGCACAATGAACCAGCATTTCCAAAATTTTGGGTTGCTTCAGCAGAACTGGGAGTAAAATTGCCTTTTGAAGTCATTAAATTGTCTGTGGATGATGAACTTGACTCGTTTGAGACATGCCAAACAACTATATCTCACCTAGGCTTGAAGCACTTAAAAATGGAGAAGAGACAACACAACTAGATTTATCTTATTAGCAATTAACGTTGGAAGCTGATGCCATAGATAATGGAAGGTATGTTGCCAGTGCATAACAAAGCGACTATTAGCTCTGTACCTATGCTTGAATCCTTGCAAAATGGAGAAGAAACAGTGCAGCTAGATTCATCTTATCAAAAATCTAGGACTAAAAATTGTGATTCTATAACATGACCATTAAAAATTTGTTATGGTAATTCAGCTTTAATTTACTTCTCTAAAAATAGCATATGTTGATGTTGAAACAAGCATATCGAGATAGTTGCAGGAATCACATTAAGAAGCATGGGTGATCACACTATATGAAAGTATAAAGTCCTTTGATTAGAATAAAATTATAAATAGTTAATACTGTGATAGAGAATAGACTGAAAACTCTCACGTTTTGATTAAAAAAGGACTTGAACTACATAAGGAAGGCATGTGTTTTAATTTTCTTTGCCATGCATGTGTCTCCTATTAATTAGTTCTATCACATTGTAGTCTTTGACTTTTCAACTTAGGAGTTAAGTCTTTAACTGACGGGTTCAACTTGGGTATTGAATATACAAGTTTATCTAGTGTGTGTTCAAAAAAAAAATATACAAGTTTATCGCCTATTTAGTGTTTTTTTTTTTTTTTTGACCTGCACCTATTTTGTTCGAAAAACAACTTTGTATCACACCCAACATATATACAAGGAAGAAGCCTTCTTGTAGTAGTTTATTGGTCAAGTTTTATTTTATTTTTCTATCATATATTATTGGAGAGAAATTACCTTTTAAACCTTTACAGTTAAACCTTTTATATAGGGAAGGTTAGGTTCATCAAATTTCGGTTATTTAAGGTTTTTTTTTTTGAACAAAACTGTTATTTAAGTTCGGAGAATAAATTTTTCACGCGCTTTCTCATATTTGACCAAATGAAACGGTGGTCCCCCAGTTTTTAATAATATAACGCGTATCTTCTAAAAGCATGTCTAATAATGATCTCCATTTTATTGAATATCTTTTTCAAAAAAGTTAAATTTTTTTATCTCCTTGTGATTTCGGCTAAAAGTATTTTACCTACTTGACGTTTAAAATTATGCACATTATACTTTACAGTTTCATTTGATTTACTCTTAATCATAAAACTAATGGAACATGACAATAAACTAACGCATTTCAATCAAACATGTCGAGTCTTTTTTTTTCCCTCAAGTGAGATTTTAATCTGGGGCCGAAAATCACTTATGTTTTTCTTACATGTTTTTTGATTTGGGACTGATATCCTACCTATTTGAGTATTATACTATATATTATAAAGAGTATTTTAAGCACTCAGACAATATTCTTTTGAAGGAAAACAATAGAGAATAAGCTCTATATTCTAACAAGAGAGTAGTCTTTCGTTTAATGAAAATGGTATAAATAATAAATATTAAATATTTTTAATGAAACCCATGTATAATCATACCAAAATTCATTTGTAAGACAAATTTAAACCCAATATTGCATATGGAAAATATAGTTTTATCCCTGCCACAATTTTAACACCATATTTGATTTGAAACTAATTAGAGGGGTCCATGTCATTTCATCCATTCCTCAAGGGTTTCTTTTTCGCTTTTTTTCTTTTCTTTTTTGTGCATCTATTATTGGAGAGAGAAGAATCTTTTGACTTTTCAGTTGAACCTTTTACAGAAAATGTTACGTTGATCGAACCCACTTTGCATCAGCAAATGTATTTATCTATTTATGAGTTAATTTCAAAATGTCCCTCCAAGTTTGAATCATATTGCAATTAACTCCTTCTGATTTTAATTTCAACAAATTATCCCCTCAAAGTTGGTTTAGTCACGTGCAAGTCACGTGTTGAAAAGACAAAATTACTCTTTACCAAATTTTTTTGCATTAGATATAAAATCTTCATATTGTCCTCTAAGATCTAAAATTTACCAAATCCCAACACTGGACTTCCGTTCTCTTTCCCTGTTAATAGAAACTCTTCTAATTCCCAACAGTCACCAACAGTATATTATTTCCCCACCACAACTCCCATCAATGAAACTCCTCTGTCCCTCTTTATGCAAAATTAAATAGGTAAGCAAATAATAAGATCACACTACAAGTAGGACAAACAAAAAAATTTATGTGGTTCCCCCAAACTCGGGGTAGATCAACCTTCCACTATTCACAATAATAGACTTACAACAACTCTCTCTAGAGCAATTTTCAGAGACTATCAACACATCAAGAATACTAAATTCTGAAATTACCATAGTATTCGTCACCCTAAAGTAGATATCAACAAAAGTAATGAGAATAGATCTCACTGAATAAGCCTTGCAAATTATCAATCTAAGAAAGCTTTCGACAAACTCAATATTATATATTAAAAAAAATCAATTTAATCATAAAAAGAGTGTTTAAAAGTAAATATTTTAACCATGAAAAAAGTGTTTTTTCACCGGATACGCTAATCTATATTATATATTAAAAGAATTAATTTAAGAAGTCTTCTCACAATTGGTCTATTGGCCAACTTTCTTTTTTCTTTTTGTTACGTGGGTGAGTGCAACTCTATTGGAGAGACAAGGAACCCTTTGAACCTTTATAGTTGAACCTCTTACACGAAAGGTTAGCTTCATTGCACCTCGGTTGTTATAGTTTAATGACTCACCCACTTTCTGTCAGGACATCTATAATATAATAGGGTAGTTTTTTAGCAGATTTCCCAACATTTTGTCAAATGACACAATGACCCCCTGAATTTTAGAAATCATAGCACACGATTACATTAAATCACCTAGTCTATCTATTAAAAAAAAAAAATTAGATGAATTACACTTTAGACCCTTAAAATTTTTAAATTTTTTAGTTTATACTCTTAAAACTTAATGCGTTTCCGTCAAATTCACCACATGAGGTATCTGTTTTCCTTTGCTTATGTGTCTCCCGTTAAGTTCACATTGGAGTCTTTGACTTTTCAATTCTTGGCAAAGTCTTTTTAACTATTGTCTTTCTCTCGTAAATGTATTATAGAAGAGAGAAGGAACTTTTGAACCTCTTTAGTTGATTGCACATGGGTATTTAGTTTAAGAAAAATGTTCTTTGGATTTTAATTATTAGATTAATTTATTGACAATTTACTATAGCTTACTAATGGGTTTTTGGTCCAATAATATTTCTTACCTTGTGAAGACTTTACTTTCTTGAGATAAAATGTTCAAGTCCTCCTCCAAAAAACAAAAGATTTTAGAGAAATTTCAGCCACACTCATCCTAGTTTACTATATCTTCAAGAACACCCCTTCTATTATCAAAAACATCACTGACACCCCTTCTAGTTTATATTTAAACATCACTAACACCCTTTACCATTAAACTATCATTTCTAACAAAATAAATTAATCTACAATATCAAAAATGTCCCTACATGAACCTCAAGTAATTTTTCTGCATAAAATTTTATTAAAATTCAAGCCGATTAAAATTTATTTTTTTACATATTAAAATTTGAACCAATTAAAATTCAATTGAAGCTGAATAAATTTTATTTTTTTTAACTTATTAAAATTCGAGCCTATTAAATTTATTTTTTACATATTAAAATTTGAGTCGATTTGAACTCTACCTGAGATGTTAGCGCCGATTAAAATTCGCTTTCTAGTCGATCAAAATTTATATTTTTTTACTTATTAAAATTCGTGTCAATTATAATGTAATTTTATTTTTTTTATGTATTAAAATTTGGGCTGATTAAAATTCAATACGAATTAATTAAAATTTGATTTGAGTTAAATAAAAATAAATTTTAATTTGCTCAAATAGAATTTTAATTAGCCTTAATTTTAATACGTAAATACCAAAAATAAATTAATCTAAAATACCAAAAATAAAAGTGTATTTACCCTTGTAGGTCATAATTTATTTATTTGTTATGATTTTTTTTATTCGTTACAACTTTTTCTTACCAAATTACGAGCGATCGCGAAGAAGTATGGTCGGTCGTAATTTGTTTTTTTTTTTTTTCAATCGTTACAACTTTTTCCTTATTGTTACAATTTTTTCCTTACTGAATTACGATCGGTCGCGAGATAGTACGATAAGTCGTAATTTATTTATTTGTTACAATTAAGTTAATAACACTTTTATCCTCTAATTTTTATCAATTTTGAGTTTCACTCAAAAAATCTCAAAAAATTAAAACCAACCATAAACATATAAATATTGCAACATTTTTAAAGATTAATAATTGTAATTTTGTCCCATAAAATTTTAATTGATTTGGCCCTTAAAAGAGGGGCTATTTAAAAATATTGAATATTTTTGGACTAAAATCAAAAAATTTGTGACAGTTAGAAGATAAAAGTATAATATTAACCCTTTAAATTAGGATAGGTCGCTGGTGCTTACGGTCGATTGCCTTGGCCTCATTTATTAATCGCACTTTTATCCTCTAACTATCAAAATTTGTCATTTTCATCCAAAAATATTTAATCTTTTCATTTTATCCCCTAAAATTTTAATCTAATCATTCTTAATCAATGCAGTTAACAAGACCGACTATAACTCCTAATTTAATTTAATGCTAATGACACTTTTATCCCTAACTTATCAATTTTGAGTTTAGTAAAAAAACAAAAACTTTAGGACAAACTACAAATATATAAATATTATCTAATTTAATAATGCTTAATTAATTTTGTCCAAGAATAAATTACGATTTGAATAGTAATTGCATGAATTTAAGAAAATTAATTTGATGTTAATTTAATGAATTGAATAGTAATTGTATGAAATGAATTTTATTTTGGTGTTAATTTGATAAATTGAATATTAATTGGATATAATTGAATATTAATTTGATAAATTAATGCTAAATAGTTGAATTTGAATGTCTATTAGATGAAAGTGAATTGTCATTTGGTGTAAATTTGATAAATTGAATATTAATTGGATGAAATTTAATGTTAATTTAATGAATTTAATGTTAAATAGTTGAATTTGAATGTTAATTTGATAAATTTTATTTGATGAAATTGAATGTTAAATTGTTGAATTGCATATAAATTTGGTATTGATTTGATGAATTAAATGTTTATTGAATAAAATTAAATGTTACTTTAGTGTTGATTTGAAAAATTAAATCTTTATTAGATGATTTTTTATTTTAATTTGGTGAATTGAATGTTAATTTTGTGTTAATTTAATGAATTGAATATTAATTGGATGAATTGAATTTTAATTTGGTGTTAATTTAATAAATTGAATATTAATTGATTGAAATTGAATGCTAATTTGATAAATTGAATGTTAAATAGTCGAATTTCAATGTTAATTTGATGAATTGAATGTTTATTAGATGAAATTGAATATTCATTTGGTATAAATTTGATGAATTGAAAATTAATTGAATAAAATTATATGTTAATTTGGTGTTGATTTGATTAATTGCATCTTTATTGGATGATTTTGGATATTAATTTGATGAATTGAATGTTAATTTGATGGATTTTAATATAAATTTGATGAATTGAATGTTAATTTGGTGTTAATTTGATAAATTGAATAGTAATTGGATAAAATTGAAATTAATTTGATGAATTTAATGTGAAATAGTTAAATTTGAATGTTAATTTGATAAATTTTATTAGATGAAATTGAATGTTAATTTGTTGAATTGAATATTAATTTGAATTGATTTGATGAATTAAATGTTAATTGTATGAAATTGTACGTTTTTTTGGTGTTAATTTGTTAAATTGAATCTTTATTGGATAATTTTCGATGTTAATTTGATAAATTGAGAGTTAATTGAATGAATTTGAATATAAATTAGATGAATTGAAGGTTAATTTGATGAATTGAATATTAATTGGATAAGATTGAATGTTAAGTTGATAATTTAATTTGAATGTTAAGTTGATGAATTAAATGTTTATTAGATGAAATTGAATGTTGATTTGAAGAAGAATAGAATGTTAATTTGGTATTGATTGAAAAAATTGAATGTTAATTTGTTGGATTGAATGTTAATTTTGTGTTGATTTGATGAATTAAATATTTATTAGATGAAATTGGATGTTACTTTAGTGTTGATTTGATAAATTGAATCTTAATTAGATGATTTTAGATGTTAATTTAATAAATTGAGTATTAATTTGATGAATTTGAATATAAATTAGATGAATTGAATGTTAATTTGGTATTAATTTAATTAATTAAATATTAATTAAATAAAATTGAATGTTAATTTGACGGATTTAGTGTTAAATAGTTGAATTTGAATATTAATTTAATAATTTTGCTTGTAATTAAAAATTTTTGTATTTTAATTCAAATTTTTTGTGATAGTTAGAGGATAAAAGTATATTTACCCATGTGGGTATTAATTTATTTATTTGTTACAATTTTTTTTATTCGTTACAACTTTTTCTTACCAAATTACGAGCGGTCACGAAGTAGTATGGTCAGTCGTAATTTGTTTATTATTGTTTTAATCATTACAACTTTTTCCTTATTGTTACAAATGTTTCCTTACTGAATTACAATCAGTCGCGTGGTTGTACGATTAGTCGTAATTCATTATTTGTTACAATTATGTTAATAACACTTTTGTCCTCTAATATTTATCGATTTTGAGTTTCACTTAAAAAAACCTCAAAAAATTAAGACCAACCATAAATATATAAATATTATAACATTTAACAGTGGTTAATTACAACATTTGTAAAGGTTAATAATTATAATTTTGTTACAATTAAGTTAAAAATACATAATTTTGTGATAGTTAGATGATAAAAGTATAATATTAACCCTTTAAATTAGGAAAGGTCACTGGTGCTTTCGGTTGATTGCCTTGGCCTCATTTATTAATCACACTTTTATCTTCTAACTATCGAAATTTGTCATTTTCATCCAAAAATATTTAATTTTTTCATTTTATCCCCTAAAATTTTAATCTAATCGTTCTTAATCAATGTAGTTAACAAGACCGACTATAACTCCTAATTTAATTTAATGTTAATAACACTTTTATCCCTAACTTATCAATTTTGAGTTTAGTAAAAAAACAAAAAATTTAGGACAGACTACAAATATATAAATATTATCTAATTTAATAATGCTTAATTAATTTTGTCCAAGAATAAATTACAAACCAACCATAAATATCTAATCTAATTTAACAATGTTTAATTACACTTTAATCCTATCATTTTTGTGAGTACCGTTAAGTATTATATTTGTGAGTTTCTCGTGCAAAATCTACATTGGAGATGATGGATTTAGTTACATTAACGAGCCTTAAATTGAATATGATCGCTCAGGCTTAAGTTTTTAAATAAATTATATATATTCAAATTATAGTAATATCCACTTGTTATGTATTTTTTTTTTTATTTTCAAATTACCCTAATACCAGCTAGAAAATTGTGGTCCACAATAACTTTATTTCTCCCTCCACCCCATTTCCCTCCCAAACCACTTTTTCACTTCTTTTGCCTTCCTTCCCTCCCGTTACAGACGTATCAATTTGGTTTGGTTTTTGATTTTTTTTTCCTCACGATTTCGTTGAAGGTGGTGATAACCCTCAATTGCTTGGATGTTAATTTGGTGTAAAATTGATGAATGAAATATTAATTGGATAAAATTGCATGTTACTTTAGTGTTGATTTAATAAATTGAATCTTTATTGGATGATTTTTTTATTTTAATTTAATGAATTGAATGTTAATTTGGTATTAATTTAATGAATTGAATAGTAATTGGATGAATTGAATTTTAATTTGGTGTTAATTTGATAAATTTAATGCTAAATAGTTGAATTTGAATGTTAATTTAATGAATTGAATGTTTATTAGATAAAATTAAATATTCATTTGGTATAAATTTGATGAATTAAATATTAATTTGATGAAATTATATGCTACTTTGATATTGATTTGATTAATTGAATCTTTATTGGATGATTTTGGATATTAATTTGATGAATTTAAATATAAATTGTATGAATTGAATGTTAATTGGTGTGAATTTGATGAATTGAATGTTAATTTAATAAATTGAATATTAATTGGATGAAATTGGATGTAATTTGATGAATTTAATGTTAAATAGTTGAATTTGAATGTTAATTTGATAAATTTTATTAGATGAAAGTAAATATTAATTTATTGAATTGAATATAAATTTGGTATTGATTGATGAATTAAATGTTTATTGAATAAAATTGCATATTACTTTGGTGTTGATTTGATAAATTAAATCTGTATTGGATGATTTTTTATTTTAATTTGATGAATTGAATGTTAATTTGAAGTTAATTTAATGAAATGAATAGTAATTGTATGAAATGAATTTTAATTTGGTGTTAATTTGATAAATTGAATATTAATTGGATATAATTGAATATTAATTTGATAAATTTAATGCTAAATAGTTGAATTTGAATGTTTATTAGATGAAAGTGAAAGTTCATTTGGTATAAATTTGATAAATTGAATATTATTTGGATGAAATTGAATGTTAAATAGTTGAATTTGAATGTTAATTTGATAAATTTTATTAGATGAAATTGAATGTTAATTTGTTGAATTGAATTTAAATTTGGTATTGATTTGATGAATTAAATGTTTATTGAATAAAATTACATGTTACTTTAGTGTTGATTTGAAAAATTAAATCTTTATTAGATGAAGTTGAATGTTAATTTGTTGAATTGAATATTAATTTGAATTGATTTGATGAATTAAATGTTAATTGGATGAAATTGTACGTTATTTTGGTGTTGATTTGTTAAATTGAATATTTATTGGATAATTTTTTATGTTAATTAATTGAGTATTAATTGAATGAATTTGAATATAAATTAGATGAATTGAAGGTTAATTTGATGAATTGAATATTAATTTGACGAGATTTTTTTTTTTTTTTGAGAGGGGAGAAGGAGGCTTGAATCATTGACCTCAAGAAGACAAAACATTCACAATGTAAGGAGTATTATTAGACTAAAAACTCATTGGTCCCGAGATTGAATGTTAAGTTGATAGTTTAATTTGAATGTTAAGTTGATGAATTAAATTTTTATTAGATGAAA
This sequence comes from Ilex aquifolium, assembly GCA_951799425.1. NCBI lineage: Eukaryota > Viridiplantae > Streptophyta > Magnoliopsida > Aquifoliales > Aquifoliaceae > Ilex > Ilex aquifolium. The sequence goes on from OX637408.1 coordinate 12,493,555, forward strand.
TTGAATGTTGATTTGAAGAAGAATAGAATGTTAATTTGGTATTGATTGAAAAAATTAAATGTTTATTAGTTGAATTTTCACGTTACTTTGGTGTTAATTTGTTAAATTAAATTTTTATTGAAGAATTTTTTTTGTTAATTTTATAAATTAAGCGTTAATTAAATGAATTTGACTGTCATACTAATTTCGTAAGTGTTTCTGTCAAATTCATCACATGAGGTGAGTATCTGGTTTCCTTTGCTTATAAGTCTCCCATTGAGTCCACACCGGAATCTTGGACTTTTCAAATCATGGCATTTTTTGGGTACATGCATTAGTGAATAGAGAATGAACCTTTTGAACTTCTTTAGTTGAACCTTTTACAGATAAGGTTGCTTGTAAGTCTCACGTTGAGTTCACACCGGAGTGTTGGACTTTTCAAATCATGGCATAGTCTTTTTCATTGTTGTCTTTTTAGGGTACATGTATTATTGAATAGAGGATGAGCCTTTTGAACTTCTTTAGCTGAACCATTAACAGAGAAGGTTCTAGGTTCATTGCACATGGTATTTAGTTTAAGAGTAAATTTCATATTTCGTCCTTGAATTTTTTATATGATTTTAATTTGATTTATGTACTTTCAATCTTATTTTGGTCCTTTAATTATTAATTTTATCATAATTAAATTCTTTCGTCCATTTTTACAGTTAGATCAATGTTGAAATACTTGAAAGTTTAGAGACTAAGTTAAAATTTAAAAACCAATTATGATATTTATCTTAGCTCTTGAGACATAAAACATAAAATTAATTAAATAAATTTATATGTTAACTATAATAAAATTTATTTATATATTAACCACAATTAAAAAGAGAATAGAATACACACACTTGGCCGTCAACGGTAGAAAAAGAACCGAATAAGTCATCTCAGGGTTGTCTATTCATCATTATATTTGTTTTCAGATTTGAACAGAGAATAACCCTTTTGAACCTCTTTCATTCAGAAAAGGTTAGGTTCATCGCACCTCTCTTATTTAAGTTTAATGATTCATCCATTTTACTCTCAGCAGCAATAGAACTTTTGGCTTTCACCCAATTCCGGATCACCAGAAAAATACCGGAAGCGGAGAAAAATAATCGTACAATGTCATCGACGGAGGAGGACAGTGCATACTCGCTATCCGATTTTTTGATACGCTTCCCGAATAAACTGTTCTGGGCGCCGCCTTGGGGATCTACAGAAAGACTCTACGTTTTATCGGGCCGAGACGACGACGACGATGAATTAGAACCCAGTAGTAAGTCACCTCTTTCTCACTGTGTATGTATATCACATGTACACTAATTACAATTATTATCACACCAGTGTAAGTAATCAAATTAATGTTATTATATTACCACTGCTCTCTCTCTCTCCCTGTTTACTAAGCTAATTATTTGATTATTAGTTTCTCTTTTCCCTCTAATCCCAGAAACTCTTAGCAATCAACGGCCGACAAAAGCTGTTACGAAAGATTTCCTCAGCGAATTATGCTTCTTCTCTATTTGTCCAGTTCTAGTTCAGTTTTGGAGGGCTAAATCAAAGGGAGGCAACTGGGTCCTTACAACTTCAGATCAACCTTTTGGTGTTAATATTTTTCATAAAGGACTTGCTTCGTATAGGAGTCACTGTGTGGATAATAATTATGTTATTAGTGACAATGAAGAAGCAGATGACATTGGCCCTCACGTGCGTGTGTTCCGAGATAAATGCCTGGAATGGAGTCCAGATGTACGGTATTATTCTGTCAAAGAGTATCCACAGCTACGATATACTATTTCTTGTGGCGTACGGGGACTGCTGGCTTTGCCAGTTAGAGATGTGGGCGGGCCCTGTATTGGTGTACTGGAAATCGTAACGACTTCAGACCGGCGCATAGAAATTGATGATGTTGAGCGTGTATGCGAGGAGCTTGAGGTACTTCGCAATATTTAGTTTAGCTTCTTTTTTTTTTTTCATTTTGGCTTTATTTAATCTTTTATCGTAGGCGTATCCGAATGCATACATACTCTGCTTACAAGATGCTCAAATACAACTTTAAGCTATCATCTGGTACCTATATATTAGAATTTGTATGTCTTATGCACTGAAAATACATAGTAAAAAGAAATAAAAACACTACAGAACCCATGAGATAACATAGTTCTGATCCGTGTGCCAAAAATTTACAATGAAGAATGAAGATGACAAAATAGTTATCTGAAACGGAATGAAGGAAAACAATTTCCTAACTCTAGTGCATATTTCCAACACATATGGGCACCCAAAAACTCTTGTTTCCTAATTTTACCAGATTTCAGTAAACCCTTGTTTTCTAGCTGGTGTCAGATTTGTGTATGTTGCAATATGACATATTTTTCATACATTAAGGCTCCCTTTTTGCTTTAGTAGACTCTACAGTGCACCACTTTCTACCTTCAAAACCGACTATAACTAATCGTTCTTAATAAATGCAATTAACAAGACCGACTATAACTCCTAATTTAATTTAATGTTAATAACACTTTTATCCCTAACTTATCAATTTTGAGTTTAGTAAAAAAACAAAATATTTAGGACAGACTACAAATATATAAATATTATCTAATTTAATAATGCTTAATTAATTTTGTCCAAGAATAAATTACGAACCGGCCATAAATATCTAATCTAATTTAACAATGTTTAATTACACTTTTCTCCTGTCATTTTTGAGTTCCATTAAGTATTATATTTGTGAGTTTCTCTTCCAAAATCTACATTGGAGATGATGGATTTAGTTACATTAACGAGCCTTAAATTGAATATGATCGCTCATGTTTAAGTTTTTAAATAAATTATATATATATTCAAATTATAGTAATATCCACTTGTTATGTATTTTTTTTTTTTCAAATTACACTAATATCAGCAAGAAAATTGTGGTCCACAATAACTGTATCTCTCCCTCCACCCCATTTCCCGCCCAAACCACTTTTTCACATCTTTTGCCTTCCCTCCCTTCCTTTACCGCACATATCAGTTTGGTTCGGTTTCTAGGTTTTTTTTTCTCACAATTTTGTTGAGGGTGATGATAAAACTCAATTGCTTGAATGTTAATTTGGTGTAAAATTGATGAATGAAATATTAATTGGATAAAATTGTATCTTACTTTGGTGTTGATTTAATAAATTAAATCTTTATTAGATGATTTTTTATTTTAATTTGATGAATTGAATGTTAATTTGGTATTAATTTAATGAATTGAATAGTAATAGGATGAATTGAATTTTAATTTGGTGTTAATTTGATCAATTGAATATTAATTGGGTGAATTTAATGTCAATTTGATAAATTTAATGCTAAGTAGTTGAATTTGAATGTTAATTTAATGAATTGAAAGTTTATTAGATGAAATTGAATATTCATTTGCTATAAATTTGATGAATTGAATATTAATTGGATAAAATTATATGTTATTTTGGTATTGATTTAATTAATTGAATCTTTATTGGATGATTTTGGATATTAATTTGATGATTGAATGTTAATTGGATGAATTGAATGTTAATTTAATAAATTCAATATTAATTGGATGAAATTTGATGTAATTTGATGAATTTAAAGTTAAATAGTTGAATTTGAATGTTAATTTGATAAATTTTATTAGATGAAAGTAAATATTAATTTGTTGAATTGAATATAAATTTGGTATTGATTTGATGAATTAAATGTTTATTGAATAAAATTGCATATTACTTAGGTGTTGATTTGACAAATTAAATCTTTATTGGATTTTTTTTTTAAATTTGATGAATTGAATGTTAATTTGATGTTAATTTAATGAATTGAATAGTAATTGTATAAAATGAATTTTAATTTGGTGTTAATTTGATAAATTGAATATTAATTTGATAAATTTAATGCTAAATAGTTGAATTTGAATGTTTATTAGATGAAAGTGAATGTTCATTTAGTATAAATTTGATAAATATAAATATTCGCAAACAACTCATTATCTGTCCAAGAATTATGACTTTAGAAAATAGAATACAACAATTATTGTCTCAGGATGACATTACAACGTAATCAATTTAGCGTATTCAATTAATTACATAAATCATAAGGCCATGCATATCATGTAAACTTTCCTAAATGCTTCCAGCCTTTTATCTTCCATTCGTGACGGTTCAAGATTTCTTAGTTACATTATTTCGGTTCCCTTGTAGGATACAGGTCTGGTGTGTCCAAACCGATACTGCAATTGTCATGAGGACGTAAGTTGCAAGTAAATTACAAATGTCAATTTTTTTTGTGTTTTCAAATATACCTTCGGACACTGCAAATAACCTCATCTTACTATTAAACTAGATGGTTGAAGGTACAACAGATGCATTCAAAGAAATCTCTGAGGCATTAGACGAGGTTTGTAAAGCACTTCAAATACCTTTTGCTCAAACATGGATACCATGCCTGTGTTGGGCTCCTGGAGGCGATAGTGGGCACATCAAGTTGACAGCGGCCAAGACACCATATTCTACGAGAGATAATAACTTACACTCATTTAAAGGAGTAACTGAACTACGTCACATACGAAAGGGCAAGGGAGTTGTTGGCAGAGCATTTTCATCCCGAAATGCATGCTTCTGCAAAGATATAACTAAGTTGAGCATGACTGAGTACCCCTTAGCACACCATGCACGTGACGCTGGGTTAACTAGCTCTTTTGCAATTTCCATGCGGAGTTCATACACTGGAGATTTTGTTTACATACTGGAGTTCTTTTTGCCCCCTGCTGTAAAAATAGATGGTGAAGACCCTCGGATTTTTTTGGACTCATTATTAGACACAATGAAACAGCATTTCCACAGTTTTAGGGTTGCTTCAGGAGAAGAACTGGGTGGAAAATCGCCTATTGGAGTCATTAAATTGTCTATGGATGATAAACTTAACTCCTTTGAAACATGCCAAACAACTAGATCTCCACCTAGGCTTGAAGCCCTTAGAGATGGAGAAGAGACAGTGCGGCTAGATTCACCATACCAACAATTAACAATGGAAGTTGCCACAAATAGTGGAAGGAATGTTGTTGGTGCAGAACAAAGAAACTCAACTTGCTATCTGCCTATGCTTGAGGCCTGTCAAAATGGAGGCGAAATAGAGCAGCCAGATTCATCATATCATAAAGATATAACTGAAGTTGATGCCACCAATAGTGGAAGGAATGTTGTCAGTGCAGAACAAAGGGATTCATCGTATCAGAAATCTATATCTGAAGTTGATGCCACAAATTGTGGAGGGAATGTTGTTAGTGCAGGACATAGAGCCATTAGCTGTCACTCTGCCGTTCTGGCCTTGCAAAATGGAGGACAGATAGTGCAGCTAGATTCATCATATCAGAAAAATATAGCTGAATTTGATGCTACAAACAATGAAAACCAATGTGCAATTGCAGGCCAAAGCGACATTGCTGATATTCCTCTAGAGAAAAGAGGCCCAGCAGAGGGATCAGAGAGGGAAGGTGAAATTAGTAGTGAGGTTCTAGAAAAACTATTTGGAACGGATATTAAAAATGCTGCAAGGATTCTTGGCGGTAAGCTTATGCCCATCGAAAATCATTGTTCGTGATCTTCATCTTGTCATTTACGAGTTTCTAGATTCTTCTTATAGCTTTTTGTGATTGTAAAAGGTTCTCTTCTCTTCATTTGTTTGTTTTGCAGTAAGCCGATCTACATTTAACCGTAAATGCAGAAGACATGGCATCAAGCGGTGGCCGTTCCCCAAGCAAAACAGGGTTACTCGAGGCGGTAACAAGCAAACCGGAGAATCTAGTCGGAGAGACTGTCTACCTTGTGATGAGGCTCCAAAGCAAGCCACAACTTCTATTGCTTCCACAATGCCACATGCTTCAGCAAAGCGAAATGAGAGCTCTGTGGCCATAAAGGCAACATATGGGGAGGACATTATCAAGTTTCAACTCTCTTTTCCGTCAGGAATGGTGGAGTTAGAGGAGGAAGTGGCAAAAAGGCTAAAGTTAAAGACTGGAAGTTTCAAAATCAAGTATGCAGATGAAGATGATGATTGGATTTTAGTGTCCTGTGATGAAGCTTTGCAGGATTGTATTAGTACTTGGAGATCATTGGACAGAAGTCCAATTAAATTATCGATTCTTCCAAATACCGATTAATTGCCTTGAGCCTTGACTAGAATGTATTTATTCGTATTTCTCTTTGCTTACGTCTGTCTTTGTACACATCATTGCACACCTACATACATATAAAAGTTTACCATCTTTGTATATGTTATGCTTCGGCCTAACTGCTGCTCTTTTGTCTTCTGCCAAAACATTAACTTTCAAACATTTTATGTTGAATGTCTTCTTCTGAGTTCTTGAACAGAAGATAATTCATGGGGTCCACTGTTTCTGCAAATATGATTGCAGTTGCAGACTTAATTGTTTACTACTTAATTGTTTACTATCTCATACATTTAATTATTTTGCAACTAGGAACCTCCCTAAAGCATAGTTATATTGTATATCAATTAAATTTCAAAGTCATCCTTACATCCAATTTGATCCAATGCGGTTGAAGAATGAGTGTTTTAAGGATAATTATAAGATTATTTATGGCTTGAAGTTCACTGTGACTTTTTAGTAGGGGTGTTAATCGAGCTGAATTCGAGCCTAATAGTTCGACTATTTACACATAAACGAGCTAACTCGTTTGACTATTTACACATAAACGAGCCTAAAAAAATGTTCAAGCTTGACTCGTTTAATATCCCTACTTTCTAAGTATCTCACAATAGAACTTGTTACTTTTTTGCCATCAAGAGAGCGGGAAAGTGCACAGAGAAATCTATTGATCAACTTCAATTTTTATTAAAGGAGCCACTTGACAAGAAAAAGATTCAAAAATTGCTAGATTTTGCAATGTCATAGTCTTAATTTCATTTACTAATGAATTCATTCCAAGCTTCATTCAATTATATGTCCCGACAAACTGAATTTAAATAGGTGTTCAGTTCACAAGTTTCACCAAATGATTTCACTCAAATAGGTGCATGACTCTATCAAAGGATGGAACACAACTCCAGTTAGCTCGTTTTCAAAACATTTATATTTCCTCATTAGCTGAAATTATGTACTGAAATAAAATTTTGATCCTTGATTATACGCTCTCCAATAGAACCCGCTTATACAGAAGAATAGACGAAGGGACCTACATAAACTTAAAAGTAGGTTCGAAGAAAACTCACTCCCATACAACAAGAAATCTGGACAATAACCAAATACAAACATAGTATAAATGTATAATATCTCCTATCATGAAAAAATTCCAGAAGCCCATGATTATTAACAAAAAATATTTCTTTTCCAAAATGAAATGTACGGGAAGCGAATAGGTTTCCCATCCAAATATGTTCTTAAGCAGAAACACACCAATGGTGGGGTAATCGGTAGAAGAGCCACATTGTTGTTTTCTCCTTTTCCATTCTTTTCTGTCAACGCACATACACATTACATGCTGAACCCCACAGAGCCTCTTTGGATGTTCAATCACAACATAGTCAGTCTGGTACTTTAGAGAAACTCGGTGTGCTTCAAGATCCTCACAATCAGCTACAACACGTGAAAAGAAACACAAACAATGCTAACAAGAGGATGATTGTCAACAGCAACTGTATTCTGGAATCGAACAACAGAGCCCAAATCAAGTAAAAAACATATTCAACGACAAAGGACACTTCAAATACCTGAAGCACAAGCCCACAGTTCAGTTACATTAATCAAGAAGCACCTCCAACTCAAAGAGGAAGTAAAAACAAATAAATGAAAATAAGTGGCTGCTGCAATGTAAAGTGAAAAGCAAACAAGTTTCCACCAACCCACGAACCCCAGTGTTCTCATTTGTCAAGTTGCTCAGTCAAGCTGTCCAAGTAGATGTGGAAAATTTCTCAAACCCCAAGAAACAATATTCGATTGCGTGGGTTCAGCAGGACTGGATGCAACATGTATAGCCTCCGATACATTATGTATTGGTTCATTATCCTACTATCAAAGAATGATCAAACCTTCATTCTACCCCTTAATCGAGTTTTATCAAATAGTTCAAAGCCTCAGGATATAGCTACTCTCCTCCTTTTCCATAGAAGGACTCAGGATACAACACTATTACACCTTCGGGTTCAAGAGGACTGAGCCATAAATCAAATTAATCAATAAATATTTTGAATATCATAGACAGAGATATTCAATACATCTATTGCACTTGTACTTACCTTTCCGAAACAAACTTAGTCATTGTAAGCGGTGTATACATGGCTTTTCTAATAATTCAAAGTAGAGGCATAATAGACTGCAACACACATTGTGACGTTACATGCACACCCCTAATGCTGTTGTGATAGAATGAGCAAAGCTATTCCAGCATCTTGACAGAGTAACATTAACCAGTTCAAGACTCTCTGATGTCAAATATTGTACATTCCTCAAATAAGAGCGCTCACTTTGCGACTAAATGTTGGTAGAGAAGAAAGAGGGGGGAGGATGTAGTAAGGAAACTAGAAGATCGATTCCTGGAAAAACAAAAGAAAAGAACAGTAAAAAAGATAGGGGTGTAAAACTGAAATTTCTAACGATACCATGTCGAGCGTAAATGGACAAACATGCAAGGAAGTGGAAGGATATTGTGAGATCCCACATTTCATATTTCTTATAAATGATATTAACTTGATAGTATTTTTTTTAAATGATTAAAATGATGAGAGAAACTTCAAATCGTCGTTAAAGGAACAGTCGCGTAAGTTTGAGGTACCGACGTATTGACTTTTGAGTCAAATTTAATTTTTGGAGGTGTTTAAGGTTGATAAGGGTAACTAAGTAAATATATTAATTTTTTTAGGTCGAAATAACATTATCATTGAATCTAGGAAATTCGAAAACCTTGAAATAGACGTTTAGCTCATATAGCGGTTCGGATGGGTAAAATGGTAACTTTAGTGTTTCAGGTACAAATTGACTTTGGTTTTGAGATAAATCATAAAACTAAATTTTTTTAAGTTAAAATAACATTAAAAATGAATCCGGAACGTCGAAAAACCTTAGGATAGTCATAGGGATTAAATTGGAGATGTTTAGTGACAAAATCGTAATTTCGGAGAAAAATACATGAACAGTAAACTTCGGGACAGCTGAGTTTAAAACCCGAATTTCAGCCTCATTTCTCCCATTATTTCATTCTATTCTCACCCAATACCTCTTAGAACCTTAGAAGAAGATAAAAGGAAACAGAAAAGGGAAGAAGAAGGTCTCTAAAACTTGGGCTTTGCTTGGAAATCCTAGGAACTTGGCTTGGAATTCTTGATTCTTAGGTGGGGAATTCCTCTCTCTTGCATATACATTGTGCATCTCATGTATTTTCTTTAGCTAAAGCTTACTATGTGTTTGATGGCAAAATACTTGTTATAAACCTTGATTTAGTGTTGAGTATGCCATGAATTGTGAACCCACATGCATAAAAATGATTTTAGTGTTATAGGTTTGAAATCCTAGTTTGATTTTAGTTATAGGTATTTGATTAAACCTATGATTTGGGAGTTTTGAAATATGCTATGATATTGTACATAATATATATGATTTATTCTCTTGGAAATAGAAATGATTTTAGTGTTGTGGGTTTGAAACCCTAGTTTGATGTTAGTTATGGGTATTTGATTAAACCTATGATTTGGGGGTTTTGAAGTATGTTATGATCTTGTACATAATATGACTTATTCTCTTGGAAATGGAAATGATTTTAGTGTTGTGGGTTTGAAACCCTAGTTTGATTTTAGTTATGGATATTTGATTAAACTTATGATTTAGGGGTTTTGAAGTAAGCTATGATTTTGTACATAATATATATGACTTATTCTCTTAGAAATGGTTATGTTGCTTTGAAAATGAAAATTTTGAAATTTGAGCCTACTACATGTTTAATAAAATGTCAAAGTTATGACATGTGTTTTCAAAAGGATTTATGGATATAGAAAATAATGATTTAAGGTTAGTCTTATGAGATAACATAGTTCTGATCTGTATGAGCGGTGACTCAAAAACTCTTGTTTCCTAATTTTACCAGATTTCAGGAAACTCTTGTTTTCTAGTTGGTGTCAGATTTGTGTATGTTGCAATATGACATATTTTTCATACATTAAGGCTCCCTTTTTGCTTTAGTAGACTCTACAGTGCACCCCTTTCTACCTTCAAAACCGACTATAACTAATCGTTCTTAATCAATGCAATTAACAAGACCGACTATAACTCCTAATTTAATTTAATGTTAATAACACTTTTATCCCTAACTTATCAATTTTGAGTTTAGTAAAAAAACAAAATATTTAGGACAGACTACAAATATATAAATATTATCTAATTTAATAATGCTTAATTAATTTTGTCCAAGAATAAATTACGAACCGGCCATAAATATCTAATCTAATTTAACAATGTTTAATTACACTTTCTCCTGTCATTTTTGAGTTCCATTAAGTATTATATTTGTGAGTTTCTCGTCCAAAATCTACATTGGAGATGATGGATTTAGTTACATTAACGAGCCTTAAATTGAATATGATCGCTCATGTTTAAGTTTTTAAATAAATTATATATATATATATATATATATATATATATATATTCAAATTATAGTAATATCCACTTGTTATGTATTTTTTTTTTTTTCAAATTACACTAATACCAGCAAGAAAATTGTGGTCCACAATAACTTTATCTCTCTCTCCATCCTGTTTCCCGCCCAAACCACTTTTTCACGTCTTTTGCCTTCCCTCCCTTCCTTTACCGTACATATCAGTTTGGTTTGGTTTCTAGGTTTTTTTTTCTCACGATTTTGTTGAGGGTGATGATAAAACTCAATTGCTTGGATGTTAATTTGGTGTAAAATTGATGAATGAAATATTAATTGAATAAAATTGCATGTTACTTTGGTGTTGATTTAATAAATTAAATCTTTATTAGATGATTTTTTATTTTAATTTGATGAATTGAATGTTAATTTGGTATTAATTTAATGAATTGAATAGTAATAGGATGAATTGAATTTTAATTTGGTGTTAATTTGATAAATTGAATATTAATTGGGTGAATTTAATGTCAATTTGATAAATTTAATGCTAAGTAGTTGAATTTGAATGTTAATTTAATGAATTGAAAGTTTATTAGATGAAATTGAATATTCATTTGCTATAAATTTGATGAATTGAATATTAATTGGATAAAATTATATGTTATTTTGGTATTGATTTAATTAATTGAATCTTTATTGGATGATTTTGGATATTAATTTGATGATTGAATGTTAATTGGATGAATTGAATGTTAATTTAATAAATTCAATATTAATTGGATGAAATTTGATGTAATTTGATGAATTTAAAGTTAAATAGTTGAATTTGAATGTTAATTTGATAAATTTTATTAGATGAAAGTAAATATTAATTTGTTGAATTGAATATAAATTTGGTATTGATTGGATGAATTAAATGTTTATTGAATAAAACTGCATATTACTTAGGTGTTGATTTGACAAATTAAATCTTTATTGGATTTTTTTTTTAAATTTGATGAATTGAATGTTAATTTGATGTTAATTTAATGAATTGAATAGTAATTGTATAAAATGAATTTTAATTTAGTGTTAATTTGATAAATTGAATATTAATTTGATAAATTTAATGCTAAATAGTTGAATTTGAATGTTTATTAGATGAAAGTGAATGTTCATTTGGTATAAATTTGATAAATAGAAATATTCGCAAACAACTCATTATCTGTCCAAGAATTATGACATTAGAAAATAGAATACAACAATTATTGTCTCAGGATGACATTACAACGTAATCAATTTAGCGTATTCAATTAATTACATAAATCAGGAGGCTATACATATCATGTAAACTTTCCTAAATGCTTCCAGCCTTTTATCTTCCATTCGTGACGGTTCAAGATTTCTTAGTTACATTATTTCGGTTCCCTTGTAGGATGCAGGTCTGGTGTGTCCAAACATAAAGTGCAACTGCAATCGTTCTTGGGACGTAAGTTGCAAGTACATTACAAATGTCAATTTTTTTTGTGTTTTCAAATATACCTTCGGACACTGCAAATAACCTCATCTTACTATTAAACTAGATGGTTGAAGGTACAACAGATGCATTCAAAGAAATCTCTGAGGCATTAGACGAGGTTTGTAAAGCACTTCAAATACCTTTTGCTCAAACATGGATCCGGTGCCTGTGTTGGGATTCTGGTAGTGGCGATAGTGGGCACGTCAAGTTGACAACGGATGGGGCATCATATTCCTTTGCTGGAGGAGATAGTGGCTACATGTTGACCACTTTTGAGGCACCGTATTATATGACAGCGTATAACTTACACTCATTCCGCTACATAATTGAACTACATCGCATACGAAAGGGCAAGGGGGTTGTTGGCAGAGCATTTTCATCCCAAAATGCATGCTTCTGCAAAGATATAACTAAGTTGAGCATAATTGAGTACCCCTTAGCACAACATGCACGTGACGCTGGGTTAACTAGCTCTTTTGCAATTTCCCTGCGGAGTTCATACACTGGAGGTATTGTTTACATACTGGAGTTCTTTTTGCCCCCTGCTGTAAAAATAGATGGTGAAGACCCTCCGATCTTTTTGGACTCATTATTAGACACAATGAAACAGCATTTCCACAGTTTTAGGGTTGCTTCAGGAGAAGAACTGGGTGGAAAATTGTCTATTGAAGTCATTAAATTGCCTGTGGAGGATGAACTTAACTCCTTTGAAACATGCCAAACGACTAGCTCTCCACCTAGGCTTGAAGCCCTTGGAGATGGAGAAGAGACAATGCAGCCAGATTCACCCTACCAGCAATTAACGAATGTTGTTGATGCCACCAATAGTGGAAGGAATGTTGTCAGTGCAGAACAAAGGGATTCATCATATCAGAAAAATATGGCTGCAGTTGATGCTACAAACAATGAAAAAGAATTTTCAAGTGCAGACCAAAGCGATATTACTGATATTCCTCTAGAGAAAAGAGGCCCAGCAGCAGAGGGATCACACAGAGAAGGTGAAATTAGTCGTGAGGATCTGGAAAAACTATTTGGAAAGGATATTGAAAATGCTGCAAGGATTCTTGGCGGTAAGCTTATGCCCATGGAAATCATTGTTTGTGATCTTTTCATCTTGTCATTTACGAGTTGCTACATTCTCCTTATAGCTTTTTGTGATTGTAAAAAGTTCTCTTCACTGCATTTGTTTGTTTTGCAGTTAGCCGATCTAAATTTAAGCGTAAATGCAGACAACATGGCATCAAGCGGTGGCCGTTCCCCAAGCGAAACAGGGTTACTCGCTCCCCTTCTCAACTTGAATCTATTCGGGGCGGTAACAAACAAACCGGAGAATCTAGTCGGAGTGACTGTCTACCTTGTGATAAGGCTCCTAAGCAAGCCACAACTTCTATTGCTTCCACAATGCCACATGCTTCGGTAGAGCAAAATGAGAGCTCTGTGGCTATAAAGGCAACATATGGAGACGACATTATCAAGTTTCAACTCTCTTTTTCGTCAGGAATGGTGGAGTTAGAGGAGAAAGTGGCAAAAAGGCTAAAGCTAAATGCTGGAAGTTTTAAAATCAAGTATGCAGATGAAGATGATGATTGGATTTTAGTGTCCTGTGATGAAGCTTTGCAGGATTGCATAAATAGTTGGAGATCATCGGACAGGAGTCCAATCAAAATGTTGGTTCTTCCAATTATCAATTAATTACCTTGAGCCTTGACTAGAATGTATTTATGCGTATTTCTCTTTGCTTATGTCTGTCTTTATACATACAAAAGTTTACCATATTGTGTATGTTATGCTTCGGCCTAACTGCTCCTCTTTTGTCTTCTGCCAAAACATTTACTTCCAAACATTTTATGTTGAATGTCTTCTTCTTAGTTCTTGAACAGAAGATAATTCATGGGGTCCACTGTTTCTGCAAATACGATTGCAGTTGCAGACTTAATTGTTTACTATCTCATACATTTAATTATTTTGCAACGAGCAACCTCCCTAAAGCATAGTTATATTATTATATATATTTTTGTAAAGTAAACTCTGAATATTTATAATCATTCGTTAATTATGGATATCAATTAAATTTCAAAGTCATTCTTACATCCAATTTGATCCAATGTGGTTGAAGAATGAGTGTTTTAAGGATAATTATAAAGATTATTTATGGCTTGAAGTTCACTGTGACTTTCTAGGTATCTCACAATAGAACTTGTTACCTTTTTGCCATCAAGAGAGTGGGAAAGTGCACAGAGAAATCTATTGATCAACTTCAATTTTTATTGAAGGAGCCACTTGACAAGAAAGATTCAAAAATTGCTAGATTTTGCTATGTCATAGTCTTAATTTCATTTATTAATGAATTCATTCCAAGCTTCATTCAATTATATGTCCCGACAAGCTGAATTTAAATAGGTGTTCAATTCACAAGCTTCACCAAATGATTTCACTCAAATAGGTGCATGACTCTATCAAAGGATGGAACATTTATATTTCCTCATTAGCTGAAATTATGTACTGAAATAAAATTTTGATCCTTGATTATACGCTCTCCAATAGAACCTGCTTATACAGAAGAATAGACAAAGGGATCTACATAAACTTAAAAATAGGTTCGAAGAAAACTCACTCCCATACAACAAGAAATCAGGACAATAACCAAATACAAACATAGTATAATATCCCCTATAATGAAAAAATTCCAGAAGCCCATGATTATTTAACAAAAAATCTTTCTTTTCCAAAATGAAATGTACAGGAAGCTAATAGGTTTCCCATCCAAATATGTTCCTAAGCAGAAACACACCAATGGTGGGGCAATCAGTAGAAGGGCCACATTGTTGTTTTCTCCTTTTACATTCTCTTCTATCAACACACATACACATTACATGCCGAACCCCACAGAGCCTCTTTGGATGTTCAATCACAACATAATCAGTCTGGTACTTTAGAGAAACTCGATGTGCTTCAAGATCCTCACAATCAGCTACAACACCTGAAAAGAAACACAAAAAATGCTAACAAGAGGATGATTGTCAACAGCAACTGTATTCTGGAATCAAACAACAGAGCCCAAATCAAGTCAAAAACATATTCAACGACAAAGGACACTTCAAATACCTGAAGCACAAGCCCACAGTTCAGTTACATTAATCAAGAAGCACCTCCAACTCAAAGAGGAAGTAAAAACAAGTAAATGAAAATAAGTGGCTGCTTCGATGTAAAGTGAAAAGCAAACAAGTTTCCACCAACCCAAGAACCCGAGTGTTCTCATTTGTCAAGTTGCTCAATCAAGCTGTCCAAGTAGATGTGGAAAATTTCTCAAATCCCAAGAAACAATATTCGATTGGGTGGGTTCAGCAGGACTGGATGCAACATGTATAGCCTCCGATACATTATGTATTGGCTCATTATCCTACTATCAAAGAATGATCAAACCTTCATTCTACCCCGTAATGGAGTTTTATCAATTAGTTCAAAGCCTCAAGATATAGCTACTGTTGCGGAAATTACCCCAGGAATCGAATTTGGACCGATATTGACACTCACACTCAAGTGAAAAAATAAAAGAACAATCACACAAGACAAAACAATTT
Organism: Ilex aquifolium; assembly: GCA_951799425.1. Classification (NCBI taxonomy): domain Eukaryota; kingdom Viridiplantae; phylum Streptophyta; class Magnoliopsida; order Aquifoliales; family Aquifoliaceae; genus Ilex; species Ilex aquifolium. The sequence continues at coordinate 12,509,241 of OX637408.1, forward strand.
ACGTGGTTCGGCAATTGCCTACGTCCACGACAACAACGATCGGATGTTTTCGCTATTTGAAGTAAACAGAGAGTACAAGAACAATTGTTCCCAACCTCACAAGTACTCACTCCAACAAAATAGGATCACTCTGATATCTCACTAGTATCACTCACAAATCTGAGAACACTCAAATTGATACCTGATACCACTCAGGAGAACTCACAACTCTCAAATGTTTGAGCTCACAATTTTCTGATGCTTTAACTTCTGTTAGAACCTCCCTTTATATAGGGAATTGGGAGTGGAAATGGACAAAGCTGCATATCAGTGCAAATCTACGCCTGAACTGCACATCCACACCTGAGCCAATTTTTCTTGCGTAGCCCACATGTAGCCGACCTATGCCCATCACCTCTGCTACTCATTTTGTCAAAATGATGGGGCTTCCTATGTCCATGCAGTAGCCTTGTCATGAGTTCCTTGCCAAAAGTTTTTGGCCACATTAAAAGGCTTTGTGCCAGAAAGGACACAAAGTCAACAGGTACTTTCCCTATTTTTTCTACGAAAGGACTCAAGATAAAACAACTATTACGCCCTCGAGTTCAAGAGGACTGAGCCATAAATCAAATTAATCAATAAATATTTTGAATATCATAGACAGAGAGATATTCAATAAATCTATTACACTTGTAGATACCTTTCGGAAACAAACTTAGTAATTGTAAGCGGTGTATACATGGTTTTTCTAATAATTCAAAGTAGAGGCAGAACAGACTGCAACACACGTTGTGATGTTACATGCGCACCCCTAATTCTGTTGTGATAGAATGAGCAAAGCTATTCCAGCATCTTGGCAGAGTAACATTAATCAGTTCAAGACTCTCTGATGTCAAATATTGTACATTCCTCAAATAAGAGCGCCCACTTTGGGACTAATGATCCGTTTGGTAGAGAGTATAGAAAGTAAAATGGATAGAAAGTAGGAATGATACACTTTCTATCCTTTAAAGAAATTTTTTTCCTTCTTTTGTGCTTGGAATGATGGATGAAAAATAAAAAAAAATTAATTTTTTTGTGTTTGGTATGCATAAAAAAAATGGAAGAATGGAAACCATATAAATGCATAATTTACTATTTTTCATGCAATTCTTCACTTTATCCTTCTCGAATGGGAAATCACAAGTTTTTCATTGAGTATTTTCAAAACATTATTGAATGCAGACCAAGTCCCATTTGATCTATTTCCTTTCAATTGCTCATCCAACAATGCATCAAGTAAAATTTCATCTCAACGTTCTGTCCATGTCACATTATCCTTCTTGATGTCATCACCATTTTCGTTTTTCTTTGATTTCTCTCCCATATTACTCAAACTAGTTGTCAACAAACCAGCAAAGTCATCCCATAAGACGGTAAAATGACTTCAAGAGCATACACACAACTTACTGATTAAGCCTTCAAGATCAGCTCTGGTACTGCTTTGTTAGCTTTATACCACTTTAATTGTTAGAAAAAACTGGAGGGTGTGATTTGACAAATTTATGGTGAAGTAAAATGGTAGACATCAAGTGCATCTAACATGCCTTTACTACATTTTTTTTTTTACTCCAAATTGATAAAGCAGTCACAGGTACTATTAATTTTCATTCGAGTAAGGCAGTAAAAACATTATCCCAATATAAGATTCTGCCCAAAATCCTGCAAATATATGTGAATTGGGTTGATAATTCTTCAAAAGCACCAAACAGCAAAATCATACAGTTTGAAAACAGAACTAATTAGGTCTGCAAACTCATTAAACGGATCAGCCACAAATGAAAAAAAAAAAAAAAAAAGAGGAAACAATTAAGATTTGGAAAAAAAACACATGGACGAAAAAAGTACAAGGCAGAGAAGCATACCTCACAGCAAATACACCTTTTTCTGTAATCTTTCCAATAAAAAATTGAAATATTACAGATCGTGAGGTTAGGTTGGCACAAAAGTAACAAACAACATAAAACCCCAAATTAAAATTCCAAAGAAGAACACACTACAATAAACAAAACAAAATAGAGATAACCCAAAAAAGATAAAGAAGAAAAATATTCCAATTGTCTGGAAAATGTACAAAGCAATAACAATACTCTATAACATCATAATATACGAGATAAATTAGCATAAATTAGCGAATTCATCCCATATGATAGTAAGAAAGTAGCATTACAACTTCAGCAACAAAAAAAATGACATTACAAAGTAAAACATCATAATCTATGAAAGAGATAATCTTGCCACATGCTTGCTCCTATAGAATCCCTAATAATTGCACCATGCCTAGCATCATCATCATCATCAATACGTGCATTGGAAGACTCCTCGGTTTGTACCTCACTATTTGAGAGTTCAATATAAACCTCAGCAATCAATCTTTCCTCAAGATCAACTCCCATGAGATAATTATGAAGGATACAACATGCTAGAACATTTTAGTTACCACGTCGACAGTATAATGGGCTTCTACACCAGTTCCAATAATTGGAAATCATTTTTAAGCACTCCAAATGTTCTTTTAATTATATTACGAAATGAAGAATGTCGATGGATAAATATTTCTTAGGGATTTTCTGGAGCACGTGCGAAGTATTCTTTCAACTTTAAAGTAATAGCGCACACCTCATACCTCTATATAGAGCAATAAGGCCACTTCTTAAGATGTCATCTCTATCTATGAGATAATATTTACCTAAAAAATAAGAAAGCATCTATTAAAGATTTTCATACATAGATTACATTTTGTAATATTATATTTTAGTAACGCAAAATTACCTCTAGGAATCAAGAGTTTATCTTCCCTAGTTAAAGCAATTTTTAATATTCTTGAATCAGATGCAGTCCATTCCCATCCTAGTATTCCCATCCTAGTAACACATATGTAAATTTCATGTCAAATGACCAAGTTGCAAAGACGTTTTGTGTTGGACAATTTTTCCTCCCTCACCATCTTGGTGCATCAACTTCAGATACCTTGACACGAATATGTGTCCCATCAATTGCACCCACACAATACTAAAATGTTTAAACATCAATTCTATTGAGCGGTTTTCTCTACGCAAGGTAGAAAGGGTACGTTTACCTTAAAGTATGGAAAAAATCTATCATTGTTGAGTATCTAAAGAGGGACCTCTGAACCGGTGGGTTGCTTTAGAAATATACCTTCTAAACTAATTATAACTCTTAGAACTTCATGAAAGTAACGACTTACAGTCTTGCCAAATCGACAGAAGATAAATTGCATTTCACAGTTTATTACATTATGTGCTAGTACACATAGAAATTTAGCCACTTGTTCCTCAACAAGAGCATTCCTATTATCCTTGAGACGTTCGGTCCTTCAGAGTAACTCACATAACCTAGCAGAAGTATCAATCCCCATGCTATAATGTTGCGACATTCTTCACTACTGGTGAGTTATGTCACGAGTTCTTGCCTTACACACTCTCTTTCTCTATTATTTGGGCCAATTGTTCTATCAATGTATTGTGAATGGTCAATAATCCTGATTAAGACAAGAGCATGAACCACATGACAAACAAGTTGAATGGTAGTCATACGCCGTCTTCGTTCCAAGCTCTCTTCCCCATTACCCTCCTAATTATCTTCCTCAATACCTTCCTAAGTTTCTTCCAAACTCTCTTCCCACTCCATCTAAAAAATTAAATCTGCTAAACTTAGGAAAACTAATATATTTATGAGAGTTATCAAACACCTATGTACACTTTGAAAGTCATTGTCCAAAGAAAAATCAAAAAATACAATAAAAGAGAAGATTTCCAATTTAGCCAATCTCCACAAAATCTATCATGCGAATGATAAATTGAAAAATGAGCATCGGCAGATCACACTGGATAATTGTAAACTGAAAATTGCAAAAATCGATTTTCGATTTAGCCACAGATTTTTAATTTGAACATTAAAAAAATTGATTCAAGCATACAAACACATAGAGCTTCCCCGACTTGATCATTCAAGCATATCACACTGGACAATTGTAAAATGAGTAAATATTTCAGAACTCGAAAATCGTAAAATCGATTCAATCTATGGAGAGATATTTGTGTGTATACAGAGAATCACAATATAAATTGAGGAAGATTATAAAGCTTACCTATGGCGATCATCAACGGGATGAAATCGGAAAATAAGATGCGCAGCTGGTTTTTGCTTCTTCTCTACAGTTTCTAGATTCCACCGACTGGTAGATAAGGTTGGGTTTAGGTGTTTTAATTCCACTGATTGGATATGAGTTTCATTTTAGGTGTTTAATATAAATAAGTAATTAGTTAACGGCTAAAAAAGTAAATACCATATTTTTACCCAATATGAGTATCATTTTCCTTCTTTTTCTGCCCAATTTTAGGGGGATTGATTTTTGAGATTAGGAAGGAAAACTCATTAATCCATTTTTTCATCCTTTTTATTTTCCTTTTATACCAAACATGATGTTTTGTCTATCCTTCCAACTTTTCATCCTTTTACTTTTTTATCGTACCAACCAAAGCATGAAGGTTGGTAGAAAAGAAGATGGGGAGGATGTAGTAAGGAAACCAGAAAAACTGAAATTTCTAATGATACCATGCAGAGAGTAAATGTACAAACATTCAGGGTAGTGGAAGGATACCCTATCATGTCCCTTTTGTACTTCACCCTTCAACTTATTTGGATGTCCATTAGCGTATAAAAATTTGAAGTTCTACAAAAGACAGAAACACAATTAACCAAAATATGGCCACAGGAATGCAAAACATAATTTCTTACATAAAGGCAAAAGTGCAGCATGAACCAAAATTGTAGGAAAATGCAGGTTTTGAATAGATAATGACCAACCTGTGACCTTTGGCACCAGCAGGTTACAGTGTGAAAGCATGGTTGCCACAATTCACTAAACCCTTAACGACCCACGATCTGGGTACATCGATCCCAAATGAGGTGGGTTCGCTATCCAGATCACCAAAATGGACAACCCCAAATTATAATACGAACTCTAAATCAATTCGTTTTAGAACATGTAACACAAATATAAAATACATATTAGTTGACTACATGTATATAGATTTATAATTATATATTGTTTTAGATAATAGAAAATCAAGCACAACTATAAGATAAATGGTAACTAACTTAGTATTTATGAATGTTCTGTAATATATAATGTTGTATAGTAGTGAAAACGATCTACATAAGAGTTCCAAAAAGAATTGCGACCCAAAATACCGTACCAATTAAACTTATCCCCATCGTATCACGTGCCTAAGAAAGTGTCGTACCATGTACCCGTACCCGTACCACGTATTAAAGCGACCCACGATCCAGGTAACATTGTGTGAAAGCCCCCCGACGACTACACAAAGATAAACAGCAAAATGAAATGCAAAAGCAAGAAGGAAGAAACATATGCATTCCAATATTGCAAGAGAACAACATATATTTTCCCAATATCAATTACAAGTACCATAATATGTTGAAACACAACACTTAATTTTGAGATATATGCCTGCTACATGCAAAAGGGGAATCGCTTCCCCCCCCCCCCCAAACACCACCACACATACACCCACCCCCGACTCCCAAAAAAAAATTAATAATAATAAAAATAAACAAACAAACAGGTGGTAGGCAGAAGCAGGGGAGCAACGGCGCAAAAAACCATAATAATAAAATTTCAAAACAGGCCCCTTCCTAAAGCTAAACTGCAGTGGCATGAAACATGCTATAAGACAATCACGATAAGCATGGATTTACAAGCATGTGAATAACTGAAAAAGAAAAGGAAGCAACCATGCCACGCACTGATATCCATCCGGCACCCATGTAGAAAAGATCTCACAAAAAATCATCAGAAAGATTGACCGGCCATTTCCCAGATATGTGGCAGAATTCAAATAAATGACCCATATTTCATGATACAAAGATCTTACGGAAAGTATACAGGTAACTCCCAAATTGCTGTTTGAAACACATAAATTTAACACTAATAAACACTTGCTGAGAGAAATTTAACACAACTTACAAGATTCCTTTCCCAGACCGCACACCTCTTTCCAATCAGTGGCTCCATGATTTGATAGCATCAGAATAATTCCTCTTGAAGTGACCTTGTCCAAACTTTACGTGAGACCACAAAATCCTCAAACCACATTAGCTCAACAGCAGGGACAAGTAAATTGTAGGAGAAATTTTTAGATGGTGATTATATATCTTTACATTTTCATAGGGAGTGGGAATGATTGTTTAAAATTGTAAAATCTCTCCTGGCCATCAATCAACTGTTCACGGTGCAATAATATTTCCAGCACTTGGTTAATTGATTCATTCGTACAAATGTAGCATTAACAACATAGCTTGGTCATCAGCCATCTATAATATGTTGATCCCTGTGTGTATACTTGGAAAAAACCAAGTGAACATATAAAGTCCTCAATATTATATACATAAAACATGCAATGCAAATCTCAAAGTGTTGAAGGAACTATCGAGAAATCCATGGAGATCAAAATTCTGCAAAAAAAAAAAAAATTACAACAAAGAAGCCCCATAATTTGTTAGAACAGACACATTGTTTGAATCAAGGCGGGCTTTTAATGATTTCTTTGAATAGGTATACAAAGGATGGCTATATTTACAAGTGTCAATTGGCCTGAGACATATCTAAAGGTAACTATTTTTCCCAAACAACAAAATGGTCGTCTAAAGAGTTAAATAATCCAGAAGAATGCACAATATTTTGTCATAATCAAAACATGTTCAACTCTAAAAGGTCATCCATAGGTATTTCAAGGCCCATTGAATCATGGTCTTGTAAACCATCCTCATCAAAGTTCAACCACGAACAGAGATCTTGATTTCCATCAACGTCAGCACCTACATTTAGTTCTTCCATCGGATCTAACTTATGAAGCTCCAAGTTTGCAAACCCCATGGGTTCTCTGTTATCCATCGATGAATCCTGAGGAATGTTACCAGGAGACATGAACCCAACCTCTCTTTTTCTGTTGCCACTACTATTGACTAATTCAGTAGAACCACTAGCTGAAGTACACACAGGATGTGTTGTTTCTGTGAATGGGCTAGAAAATCCATTTCCAGATGTTGATAGCTGAGCTGTTTTCTGCTTAGGCTTCGTTTTCGTTTTCATTTTCATTTTGTGCTCACCCTTAAAGCTACCCATAGATGAGCGTCCGGATTTGGGAAGAGCATTTCTGGTTGAAGTATCTTTGTCCCTCTCTCTTTCGCTTCTCTTTCCCTTTGTTCCACACAAAGGAGAGGTACCAAGAGTTGATGGGGTTCTCAAGGCAACATTGCCAACTACGTCATCAAGAAATACTTCTTTTTTCTTCCCTCTGTTTGATATTAGTCCTTTTTTGGCGAAAGCTTGATCACTCAAAACTTCAACTGTAGATAACGGACCCCCATCAGCACTACTGACGAAGGAACCTGTAAAAGTAAAAAAGCAATTCGTTGACACATCCAAGCTGAGTGAAACTAAAGTTTCTAAACTAATTACTAAGAAATCCAGGGGTGTTGGGAGCAAGTCAACATCATGAGTGAGCCAAAATATGTTTTACAGATCACAGACCATGTAGATAGACCCAACAAATACCACATTCTTTAGGTGTCTAGCAGAACTCAAGCATCACAAAAGAAAATAATTGCCAAAAGTTATGCAATATTCATGAAATGATAGCCAGGCATTCTGCCTTATCGCATGGGGTCAATCTGAAGGTCATAGAAATTGAGATGCTTACAGTTAGAACCTTCCAGGCCAGCACAAGTTGTAGCTTCTGACTCATTGCAATGAGGTGCAGCAAAAATAATTTCCCGAAGTGCAGGCTCAATAAAGCAACTTGTCCCTGAATCTTCAAATTGCCTACATCTAGCAAGAGTCCTCTTCACAAAAGCCAAGGCAACTTGTTTTGACACCTTAGCAACCCCACTTTTAGCAGCACTACCTCCTCTAGTAGCCTGTGAAATTAACCCGAGATATATCTGAGGATTTAACTCGAAAGTAATAGTTTTCAGAAGCATAGCTACTTTGATGATATTCAACCAACAAAAATTCAAACTATTGGAGAAAGGATGTAAAAAAATGTGAACTTTTGCAATCTTTACAAATAAAACGGTTACTGTAATCAGGAGAAGTTCATTCCTGTCCAATTAATTTTACATCATCAGACAAAAATTATGATTTGATCTATAAAACTATCCCACAATACCCATTCTCCACTCCACTTCTCCAACCATTAAAATAAATTGAAAAAGGTGCCAAAAGGTATTTAAGTGCATCATTATGGAGGGCATACGGTTATATATTATTCCATCAAGCTTGGAAGGAATTGAAAATTAAGAAAGAATGACAACAAGTTAAAGGCAGAATCAAAAAGCAAAAATATTTAGTTTTCACCAAGAAATTTCTCCGTGCATTGTGCAAGCATCAAGGCAAAAAACCTCCAAGGAAAAGTTGAGCAACTGCAACAAACTCGAACAAGGTATATGACCTATTGTATATTCTTCCAACAAGGGTGACATAGCAATGGAACTCAGATAGAGATCACACTAAGCAGACAGGCAAAATACAGAGGAGTACAATGCCAGTTAACTGGCAGACACATCTTCCTATGGACATTTTTGCATCGTTATAGTGGGCATAGAGTAATACATTATTCCATATTCAACATTTTGGAAGAAATTGGAAAATAAGAAAGAATGACAAAAAGGTAGAGCTAGAATTAAAAATCCAAATATTAGTTTTCATTTGAGAGATATTTGCAAGCAAGTATTTTTAAGAAAAAAGTTCCAAAGAATAAGATCAACAACTCCAACAAACTTGACAAACGTCTATGACCTCTTGTATATTATTTCGACGAGGGTGCAATGTCAATGGAACTTAAATAGAGGTCACACCGAGCAAACACGGGGAGAATGAAGAGGAGCGAAAATGGTGGATACATATTCCTATGTTATAAAGTGTTAAGAGTATGGGCCCTAGTTATAGACACAAAAACATTGGAAGAAACATTACGAAACATCACAGAGCAATCCGAAACATTCCAAAGATGGGAATTTTGAATTTCAACCACTAATTTGTTTTGGTTTCCACTGAAACCTAAACTCTTTGGTCGAAACAAAACAAAAGTTTGATCATTGGCTTCTACTTTTGGAGAAACAACCAGTAACAGGAAAAGGAATAAACAATTACCAACAGCTTTTTGTAAGCCAACTCCACCATTCTATCCATTGCAATCTGTTCAAGTTCCCTGCACACAGTAACAAACATTGTAATCACCTCAACATTACCAACATGTCTGTAAACTAGGCTCATGATAGAAATCTTAAAGGACTAATGTCATAAAACCATGCAAATATTGAGTATTTACCGTCCTTCCACTTCCTTCCCTCCCTGAATGATTTCATATATTTTGCCTAAGCACGTCTTCTTTTTACCTATCTAAGATGTCAGAAATAAAATAAACAAAATATATTAAGTAATATGTCATAGACATATAAAAATAGAATGAATGTTCAAACAATGTTGTAATCACATTGTGCCTGTGAATATATAAAATTTCTGATCAAATGAGGTAACAGATATGTTTGTGGATAGAGAGATGCTATATGAGGCAAAAAGTTAAACTAACGCGACATAACCTGTTCATAAAGTCCCCTCTTCAGCTGCACAATTTCTTGATTGAGCACTTCATCCTCTCTATCATCTAAGTCAGGCTGCGGTATCCCAGAAAGAAAGGCAAATATAGGGGTAAAACACAACAAAATTTACAATAATTAGAAATAAAAGCTAACTAGGGTTAGAATGCTATAATTTAAAACGAGCGCACCATTCTATTCACATACAAATGAAGAACAATACAACAATGTAACCCCCCCCCTCCCCCTCTCTTCAAACACACACACACACGAACCTCAGACAGTTGCGAGTGGGGCTGGAAAACTTTATAAAATAGCTTTTTAATTGAAAATTGATAACCACCATTTCATTGGCATCAACTCTTATATTAGTTAAACCTACCACTGCTTCTGGATATAGCCCGATACTCTGCAGCTCCAGCAACAGTTTATCATCTAGACACATTTTCTCATATTGGCAATCAACGGAACAAAAGCCAAAACCATTCTTTCCTATACTCTGTGGTCCTTCCAGATCATTTCTTGAAAGCTTAGCCAACACCTTGACATGTGAATGCATAGATACATTATCCCCTACCAATAGGTCATTATTACATGGGGGATTTCGGATACTGGTGCTTCTACCAAAAGTAATATTCCCATTGCAAGAAACTAATCTGCTTCCAGTACCATGGTTCTGAGTTTGAACACCAAACATCATCTCACCTTCAAATTCTAACCCATCCCTCCTTTTAGGTTCAGTATCAATGAGAAGGTGTGCATTGAGAGGTGAATCGCCTGTAGCATTCTGAAGCAACACATTTCTCCCTACATCAATTTCTTTGTATTCTTCAATATCATCTTCTACAATGAGAGCTGATAGAATTCTTTGGTACAGTGGAGTAACTTCGTTGAATATTCTTCCTGGGTCTAGTGTTCCAAATAAAGGGGTGTCCTGAGAGTGATCAACCAACTCGAATATACTACCTGACTCCTTGGATCCACTTTGATTTTGCAAGCGCCTATATCTTTTTTCACAAACTGTATCAGATACAGAAACTTCTTCATGCACAAGATCAACCTGAGAAAGCAAAATAAGTTCAAAACTATACATATAAGGATCCAGAACAATTCATCCACATATCCACATGATTAACAAAAGATAAATGGGTACTATCCTCTTGTGATTAATGAATGTTAAACCATACAAAAACAGTTCATGAAAAATCCATGTAAACACAGGGCATACCTGACAATAGAGAACACAAACTCAAAAGGAAGGTAATCAAAAATAAGTATAATGTTGAGATGGATGGAAGGGAGACAATGAGAACAAACAAGCGAAGAAAGGAGAAATAAGGCATATGAAAATGAATTAAGTGCATTCTCAGAGTACATCGAAACAGACGAGTGTGAATTAATGCTACTATAATGGAGAAGGGTTTGTACCATCAACAAATAGTCAAAATTTTACAAACAAAAACTATTGGGTTTCTCTTGGGCGAGAAAAGAATTAGTGGGCGAGCAAAGCACGAAAGAAAGTACAAGAGATCCTCATATAAACAAACAAAAACAAAGAAAGATTAAAAAGGGACGATTGGATAAGTAGATTGCCAGATGAAGTTCTTCTTTCCATTTCATCGCTGTTAACAATGAAAGAAGCAGCAAGAACTAGTGTGCTATTAACAAGATGGAAATATATGTGGACTTACATTACTAAGCTGAACTTTGATGCTTCAAAGATTTTGGATGAACTACAATTTCCCAATAAGTTACTTGACAGGGGAAGGCCTAAGCACACGCATTGGGTGAATCAAGTTCTAATTTTTTTTTTCTTTTGTTTCCATTCCCATTTCTAAACTGACCGGTATTGTGCACCGAAACGAAAATTTGATCCTTGCTAGAAGCCAATGTACCTTGCGGCAATGTAACTGGTCCCACATTCAACCTGTTGCTGTTTATTCATGCTATGCATTGCAAATTGTATTGTTTACTTTTTTCTCAAATAAGTTGAAATGGAAGGCATGGTCAAAAACTTTTATGGTTCGTACTAGCACTTTAGCATGGATGGAAGGAAATTTACTTCTTAAAAGTAACTATTCTTGGGGCTTAACTTGCAAGATTATTTTTAATGAAACCGTCAATTTTTTCTTTCAATGAAATGAAAGTTTTGTTTCCTATCAAAAAAAAAGATAGACCAGAAACAGATAATGATAGACAGTCCCTTGCTTTTCTTTTTTGCTTGTTATTGGGCTTTAGATTTGCTAAATAATGGAACACGTCGATTCATAAAAAGTCAGCAGTGAAATGACTCCCATGATGAAGTATTATTAAAAATTGGAAACAATTTGCAGTATCTCATCCTGTGCTTCTCAGATCGGTGTTGTTGCTCTAACTTATGATTGCTATAGCATAAATGTTTATGCACTTAGCTCAAGGTGTTGAAGTAGCTTAAGACCAGAGAAATTTGTTATGGATCTATTCGGTCCCGTATATACTGTTTCCCTCAAGAATAGAGGACAAAGAAATTTTTGTAAGAGCATTGTGTATCGGTTGTGGAGTTGCTGGTGTATGGTAATGCACGAGAATGGTGGATAAAATGTTACAAGAAATGAGTTTGTCAACCTGGATGCTCACTTTGTATTTAAGTGCAGTTGAAGCATATTTTGGAGCTTAAGTGATAATCATCATGGGTTTGGTGCCAAGCTTTGGGGGTGTGCACTAATTGACTAATTATTCATCTACTGGACCAGTGCCCTGCTTTTAAAGAGGCTATGTAGAGAATACATTGCATACATAAAGTAACATTCTTTACAATAACCATCGAATATGGTTATAAATAGTTTTCTTTACCTTCATTTTATTTATCTATTTCTTCACCAATAAATTAAGGCCTCAAGTTCAATGGAAAACAAATGGAACATTTTATCCCTCTCACACATTTAAAGTCCCATCACTAATTGGATAATATTAATTAGAACCGAAGTTGCACACAAAATTTTGGCAATGAGAAAAGGAGATCAACATCCACTTATTTTTTTGGTCATCGATCAACATCCATTTAAAATGACAAATAATGAGGGTTAAGCACTGAACAAGATGTAGTAAGACATTAGAGGCAAAATAATCAACAAAAATGACTCCTAAATTGATTGATGGTGCAGCAGATATGAATATTTCTGATTTAGGAAATACCAAAACATCAGAGTCATGGCTTTCCTGAAGTTCCTCCACATACATCAGCTGATCCAAAAGAACATGCGGACATGAGAATCTGATAGGGCACTTAAAGAAAATTTAATGTTTTTTACAGAAAATGCAAACAAAGTATAATATAAAACATCTTTCTCCAGCCAGAAATGGTCATTACCTGTTGAGTTAAGTAGGATCTATCCTTTGAGCTGACAAAAGTGAAAATTCGTTCCATTTTCTTCCAAAACGGGCTAGAACAGGCATGATCTGCAAAAGCAAGCAGTATTTCAGTTATAAATGTGTTCATAGTGCACAAGAAAGAGAAAAAGGAAATTTATTTGTAGCAATAAGAAATTGGTGTCAGAGACATACAACTAGCATTACAAGCAAAATTTGCCGCTGTTAAGAGTTCTTCATGATCATCATCTGATTCCCCTAGAATATCATATGCAAAATAATTATGCATTTAAAGTAAGACAGTAACTGTCAATGGGATATTGGGATTGTGTGCATGTTTTTCCTTGCCTTTTTTTTTTTTTTTTTTTGTGGGTAGGGGGTGGGGGTGGGAGGTTAAGACAAATAGGAAAGATGCTTAATTAAAATTAATTTAGTGGTCCAAGCACAACATTGGAGTTTTCTTTTTGGGGGGATAGGGTGGACGTCAGTGAGCCCAAAATAACCGAACAGGAATAAGCAAAAGGCAAATTTCTCAATAAATATGCCAAAATACACCAAACTCTCACTGTAAAATGGAAACAGATAACGACCATCTGCAGCACATACATAATCTCAAAGTTGAAGAGTTAGTTTTAATGATCTACCATTGATATCAGGGGTACCAATATTTGGCACATTTCCAAGACGAGAAAAGCCTTTGCGATCAGACAGCTTTTTTAAAGACCGGCCGAACTTACTGCAATGTTTGATACAATTCTCCATAAGTGCCAAAGGCCATTGGAAAAAATAAGAGCGGAATATTGATTTCCTATTAAAAAATATCAGCACCTTCCATTCTTATCAGAACAAGGTCTTGTACTTCGAAGTGGCTTTGTCATGGCTGCACTATCCAACTTCTCTTTTACTGGTGAAATACTAGCCCTAGAAAATGAGAAACCCCTTCCGCTTCTCCCTTGTCTACGTACACCATCACCAATTTCTTCCTTGATAAGCAACTTACTCTTCTTTGTAAGCATTGCAGAAGGCCCAACATTCTGGATAGCATTTCCAACTTGTTCCTCTACTTCTCCACTAATACCTTTTTCCTTTTGTCTGTTTTCACCAGCACCAGATTCTTTACTTTCGGATAATCTGGCTGGGGATGAAGCATTGTCATTAAATAGTTGGGTACCAATAGCTGCAGCCCTGGAAAGAAGAGAACTAGTCGTTCCGCTAGAGGTTAATCTAGCACCAAAATCGGATGGGGAACACCCTTCAGATGATGTCTGCATTTCATCATGGTTTGAGACAGGAGAAACCAGATTAGCCCTCCTAGTGCGAGAAATTTTCTGTGGTCTCTGACCAACCCATTGAGCCATGGGTGGAGAGGAAGATCCTGAGGGCACTGCACGCTTGCAATTGATAGCCCCATGGCCCCCACCAACTGAAGGAATTTTGTTTGCACTTGGTGGCTGTTCCCAGCTCTCAAGTGTTGCAGGTACACGATGTATATTAGGAGCTGAGTTTGTTGCCACCACAGGGCCTGTTCGTGGGGCCCTAGAAGACTTGACTTTTGTAACTGGACTAGCACAGATGACATTATTGCCCTCGTGATTACTTAACCTAGCAGATGACAGAGATGCATCGACCATCAGAAAATGAGGCTGGGAAAAGACCATATTATCAAAAGAATCAAAAATGCAAAAGTTATCTCTCAACTTTAATCACAGCTATAGATAAGTCTGACCCTGGCTAATAGCATCATATGCCTAAATGAGTGAATACATACTTATTGCTTCCTTTTATTAGCAATCTCTCCTTAGTTAATCCTGCTGCCAGATCTTTGAAAAAAGCGGTCTTTTCCTGTTCGCTTTTGGATGTTGCACATGCACTAGAACCAGTAGGCAAGGAAGTATCATCCAACTTGTTAAAGCCACCAGTACCACTAGAAGCTCTTGATCTGTGACACGTGTGAAGTTTTAACGACACAATTACTGCCTTTTTGCAATTACGTAATGTACGAAAAATAGACACCTCTGAGGACATAGTAGATTATCCTTCTCCATTACCTCATAAGCAGCATAGATTAAGGTCAAATTAATGCCAAATTATAGGCCTATAAAAGATATATGAAAGGAAATGAAGTCGAAATTGACATAGAATTGAAAATGGCAGTGTCAAACCGACACTGGCCAATGTAACAATATTATACACTCATTATACCCAAATCAATCCCCACTATAATATGACAAGCTTTTCAAAATTTATCCAATCCAGTCCAACTGAATCAATTCCAAATTTCATTTTTCCTAAATTTACTTGCATGTATTTTCTTGCAAATAAACACCGGCAAGGACTTGCTTATCAAGGGGAGGGGTGCTTACCCTAATACAATCAGTTTTGGCTAGTAGCCCTCTTTATTTCTTATCTCTTTTTAAGATTCCTAAGATAGCTTTTTTGGTAGAGAAAAGGATGAGAAAATTTTTGTGGGAGGAGAGTGATGAAGGGAAAAAAATACCAACTAGCTAGGTGGAGGGTGGAGTTTAAACCTAAGACTAAGGAGAGTTTGGGTGTAGGAAATTTAGTAGAGTGATATATTGCCTTGTTAGGTAAATGGTTGTCAAGTTTCCCACTTGAACATGATCCCTTGTGGCATGATGTTATCAAAACTAAAAGTGGACTTCACCTCAATGGGTGGGACTCAATTATGGAAGTTAGGGATTCCTTTAGTTGTCCTTGGAAATCTATTTCACAGAGTTTAAATGGTTTCATGGAGCATGTGAGGCTAGGCATGGAGAATGGTGAGCAAATACGCTTTTGGAGATGGAGGGGTGATTATTCTATTTCTTTGTCATTTCTTCGTCTTTCTAGATGATCACGATCTCAAGATGTTTCCATTGCAACTTGCAAGTAGGTATTTTGCATCGTCTTCTCAAGGGGGTGGAATATTAGTTTCTTTAGGGCCTTGAATGGTTGGGAGGTGTTGGAACTTTCCTCCTTGTTATCTGTGCTTCAATCAGTTTGATTAATGTCAAGTAGGGGTCACAAACGTTTGTAGATTCTTGATTCTTCTGGAGTCTTTCTTGCAAATCTTGCTTCCATATTTTGACTGATGATCCATCTTCTTTAATTTTTGGACCCCATTTGTTGATTTGGAAGGCTAAAGTGTCTGTTAAGGTGTAGAATTCTGCTTGGAGTGTAGCTCAGGGAAAGATTAATGCCTAAGAGTCGTTACCACTTGTCTTTTCCCTCAATGGTGTGAATGTGTGGGAGATGTAATTAAGTGTGGGTGATGCAGAGAGGGAAGGGAAAGAAAGGGGATAACCAATCCTCGCAAGGATTAGGTCAAGAAACACAAATCTTGACAGATAAATTTCAAACTAATATTTAACTCTAATTAAAATAATATAGAATACATCCTTATTTATAGACCAAATGTCCTATCATAAATGAACTATTTTACTACTAAAACTCTATCAACTTATCCTTACTAATCTCAATCTGATAAATACAATCTAACTAAAAATTCAAATAATAAATAATAAAAATAACAAATAAAAATCCTAACAAATCTACCAAGTATTCCCTTTGAACCAAAAACTCTCTGCCTTTCGCCTAGACTTCCAGATTTGGTCACGCTGGTCCAACCATCCAATGGTTACGCCATCAATTATCCCCCTCTCAAAAAAACTTGACTCCGACGAGTAAGAAGGAGGGCAAGAATACCATCTGACGAAATAGTTCGAGGAATTCATGATGAAATCTTTTTCCATCGACGTTGAGGCTTCTCAGCGGGAGAGGACGAATATCACCCAATATAGGACCATCAATCAAATCATCAAAATCAGCCTCATTGACATCAACAGGCTCTACAACTTAAATCTCAGAATCTGAATCATTAGATTCTTTAGCCTGCTTGACGATTTCCTTTTCAATTGTCGCAAAAGCCTTTGTAGGACATTGGAAAGACAGATGACCAAACCCTTGACAATTAAAGCATCTCGTCTTAGCATTAGGGTTAGCACCCCCATGAAAATTAGAAGTAACACCAGGGGAAGTTGGTTTATTAGGGACAAAAGCACTTTCTTGTGGTTTAGGCAATGACTTACCTAGATTTGCATCCACAAAAATCCTTTCACTTTGAGTCGTAGACACCCTAGAAGACCTCAGATAAGCGCTCTTTTCAGATCGTCTTCCATTTGATAGACAACCTGAACTATATCTGTCATAGTGTAAAGACGACTTGCATCTAACCCTGAAGAAATTTCTGAATTGAGCCCTTGCCTATACATGGCGATCATTACATCCTCAATCCACGGGAACTCAGATCTGGTGGCTAAGCGTAGAACTTTCTTGTGTAATCCTCGATGGGCATGCTTTCCTGATTCAACTGTGTGAACTGTAGAAGAGTTCATTACTTAAAATTAGCAAGCACAAAAATAACGAGTCATAGCAGTTTACATATCATCCCATGATCTATCAAGATGAGTGATGTAGGACAACTTTGTAAAATAAAAATAAGGGCGGTAAACAATACCATGAACAGTAATTATCCTGTGAACAGTAACTTGAATAGTAACTTTGACTATGAATCACTGCTAGGATTCTTTAGACCTCACACCTAGGGGTTGTTTGGTAAGGAAGTATAGGGATGCTTGACAAGATGGGTTTGAGAAAAATAGTCCAAAACTCCCCCAAATCCCATGTTTGTATAAAAAATTCAATCCCAGGTTTTCAAACTTGGCCCGTAACTAGCCCGAAGATTAAACCCATGATCATGGGTATCGTCAAAGCTAGGGAGGGGGTGGGTTTGGGAAGATGGATAAGGGATTAAAGATCCAATAGACAATTGTACCCCTTCACATGGGTATGAATTTGATTGATCAAGGGTAAAATAGTCATTTATAGGACAAATAGTTGTTAATAATTATGATACATCCGTGGGTACTATATATGTATGTGTTGCACACCAAACATAAATATGAACCAGATTGAATGTTGAATCCCATCTTTGCAAAGAGGAGGTTGGGTTTGAAAGCGTTTGGAGAAGTAATTCAAGCCCCTCACTAAAATTCATCCAAACAAGCCCCTAAGGGTTAGAATTGCATCACACAACTCAAAAAACATATAATTGCAGAAATTTCTGAAATATCACTCCCTTTTTTATTAAAAATATCACTAACTATATATAGAGTTCTAAGTACTCCTAATCCCAAAAGATTAGAAAACAAAAATTAACTAAAACTAGGACTTTAAATTCTAGAATATTAAACATTAGAATTTGACCCAAAAATATGATCCATTCTAGAAATTACAAAAATACCCGAATCAAAAAAATCACATAAAACACTAATACTATCAAACTAACTCAAAGCAACTAAAAATAAGACTCAATTTATGCTTATGCAAGCTCCCAAGTAGGCTCCGCATCATCTAACATGTCTTAAATTAAAACTTGAACCTTTGAAGCATCTTTCCCTCGCCTTTTATAAACTTTATAAGGTTGTTTCCATTTGTTCTCATCATCTCTCCCCGCCTTAAAAAACTCGACCCGACGAGTTAAATGCATGAAACTGTTCATAAAAGTCGGAGTTTAGGCATTGAAACTCATTATCGATGATCCAAGTGCAATCAAAAAGTGGATGCCCTTTCCATTTGATGAAATACTTTTGATAGCCGCCTCCTCGTGTAGACACAAGTTGATGATCAATAACATCTTCAATCTCTTCCTTCACCCGTGGAGCTTGTGGGAGTTTAGCAACAGTAACATCTGTAAGTGTATCATCATCATGCCCTCGATATAAAGTAAGATCCTCAATATTGAAGACATTACTTATACCCATATTTTCTAACAAATTAAGAACACAAGCATTAGAGCTTATTTTCTTCATAATCTTGTAAGGGCCAGCACTATTTGAATGAAGCTTCTTGTATGCACCCTTAGGATACCTTTTAGGCCTAATACGGACCATAACCATGTCTCCTTCCTTGAATTCAGCAACCTTTTTCCTCAAATCAGCATATGCTTTGTAGCTATCGTTGCTTGTTGCAATCCTTCGGCGCACATCATCATGTATCTCATGCATTTGTGAGGCAAAAACATCAGCTTCAAAACTAGGACAAGCCTCTATGGGTAAGGGAACCAAATCTATTAGTTTCCTATGAAGTAAACCTGTCACACTCTCAAATGGGCTGTGACCTGAAGATCGATCAACAAAGTTGTTATAAGCAAATTCAACCATAGAAAGTACTTGGTCACAATTAGCAACATGATCAACAATAAGGCAACGAAGGAGATCTCCCAAGCTTCGATTAACAACCGCCGTTTCCCATCGATTTGCGGATGAAAAAAGGAGGAAAACTCTTTCATTCTCCAAAATTGCATATAAAACCCTACAAAACAATTTCCATAAAGTTCTCCAAAAATAACTCATAAATTTCACATCACAGTGTAAGACAATTGTTTTAGGTAGCCCATGAAGACGAACAGCTTCTTTAAAGAAAAGTTAAGCAATATAGATGGCATCGGATGTCTTTGAACAAGGAACAAAATGAGCCATCTTTGAATATTGATCCACCACCACAAAGATAAAATCTAACCCCGAAGGGTTCTCAGCAATCCTAGGACAAAGTCCATACTTAAGTCTTGCCATGGTTCATGAGGAATAGGTAATGGCATGTACAAACCTGTATTTTTCTTCCTTCCCTTTGATATTTAACAAGTCCGACATCGAGAGACAACTTTGGCTACATCTCGCTTCAAACTTGGCCAATAATTACGATCTTCAACCATGACAATGGTTTTCTCTCTTCCAAAATGACATGCTGCCCCTCCAAAATGCAGTTCTCGAATCACTTGTTCACGTAGAGATGTGTTAGGCAAAGAAAGACGAATTTCCTTGAAGAGATAACCGTCATGCAAAGAAAAATCTGAATATGTTGCATGATGTCCAGCTTTCAAATCAGTATATTAATATATATATATATATATATATATATATATATATATATATATATATATATATATATATTGTCGAAATCTTTACAAGATAGGTAGTCCCTTTTAAGCAAATCAAAGCCTACCACTTGTATAGTCACTAAGGAAAGCATAAGCACCTTTCGACTTAGGGCATCAGCTGCTTTATTCTCAACACCTACCTTATGTTTGATCACAAAAGTATATTCTTGCAGAAAAGAAATCTATTTTCTATGTCGATGATTCAACTTCTTTGGGGAATTGATATTTAAGTGCTTTATGGTCGGAGTATAATACAAATTCCATGGGAATGAGATAATGCCTCCAATAACAAAGTGCTTGTACCACAACATAAAATTTTGTGTCGTAAGTAGAGTACTTTTGTTTGGCCTTATTCAACTTCTCGCTAAAATAAGGAATAGGATGGCCTTCTTGACTAAGTAAGCCACCAATTCCCATATGTAATACATCACATGCTACCTCGAACACCTTTGAAAAATCTGGAAGTCACAATACTGGAACTTCAGTCATTCTCTTCTTGATATCTTCAAAAGCTTGAGAAGAAACCTTGATCCAATTTAAGTGGCCCTTCTTCTTACAACTAGTGATTGGTGCCATGATGCCATGATGGTACTGAAATTCCTAATAAAGCGCCAATAAAACGTGGTCAGCCCATGAAAACTACGAAGTTCATGCAAAGTGGTGGGAGTCGACCACTCACGAATAGCTTTCACCTTGTCCGAATCAGCTTCCACACCTTTAGAAGAAATAACAAAGCCCAAAAATATTATTTTTAGACTCATAAAAGAACACTTTTTCATGTTTATGTAAAGATTCTCTTGACGAAGAACTCTCATAACTTGTTGGAGATGATATAGATTAAAATATCATCAAAGTAAATAACTAAAAGGCGATCAATGAAGTACTTGTGTCATAAAACGCATGAATGTACTAGGGGCATTGGAAAGACCAAATGGCATAACTAGCCACTCATAGAGTCCATCTTTTGTCTTGAAAGTAGTCTTCCACTCATCTCCGGGTCTTATGCGTATTTGATGATATCCATTCTTCAAATCTATCATTGAATAGATAATAGAATCAGCCATCATACTAGTAGATCATCAAAGCAAGGAATAGGAAATCGATACTTGATAGTAATCTTGTTAACAGCACGAAAAATACGTCAAGTACTATCTTTCTTTAGTGTAAGCAAAGCGGGGACCGCACATGGACTTAAACTATGGCAAATAAAACTCCTAGACAATAACTCATCCACTTATTTTTTTTTAGCTCGGCATGTTCACTTGGATTCATGCAATATGTTGGGAGATTAGGCAATTGAGAGCCCGGTACAAAATCTATTGCGTGCTGGGCACTACGCATGGGAGGGAGCTCATTAGGCAACTCTTCCGGAGCTACATCAGAAAATTCAGGCAACAACTTTTGCACTCTTAAAGGCATATCAGGTTTAGCACCAACAAGAGATTTCTTCACTTCTTTAATCACTATAGCACAAATAACATTTGGGCCTTTGCTTTCCAATTCAAATTGCTTAGGCTTCGATTCTTCACATTTCTTTATATCTTCATGTGACATAGGCTTCAAAACAATAGTCTTCTTTTCAAATAGAAAAGTATAGGTGTTTTCTCTCCTACAATGCTTGGCATCTCAATCATAGAGCCAAGGCCGACCAAGAAAGATATGAGTAACTTTCATAGGAATCACATCACATAATATGGAATAACTTTATTTTTCACAAGAAAAAGAAACTAGACATCGCTGAGTTACCGGTATAGAAGTGTTATCAATCCAAGCTAGTTTGTATGGTTGAAGGTGTGGTTCCACTGGAAGCTTAAGACGTTCAACTGTGGATGCCAACACAACATTCATGCAGCTTCCACCATCAATAATAAGTTTTTTAGCTTGATTTCCACAGCGAACCACCATCTGAAAAATAGAAGTGCGTCGTCAATCTTCTTGCTCCAATTTAGGGGCAACTGGAATGCGTCTCACAACGGAAAGAAAAGAAGTATCATCTTCGTCTTCCTCCAAATCATCAGTGACATATGCTCTATAATTAAATTAATTCTCTTCATTGGTATCCTCGTGTGGTTGTTCTTCGTCCTCATCTTCCGTCCCAATATATAGGTTGTTCTTCTTTGGACATTGGTAAGCCATGTGTCCCGGCTCATGACACTAGAAACAAACATCCTTGTCTCTCTCGTTTGATTTATTAGTCATAATACCTTTACCTTTAAGATCAACCACGTTTTGAGGAACAAGCATGTAATCCGCTTGATCGATTGAATGGTTGATTAGGTGTTGTCCTTGAGCCACAGTTTGCATCATTAGGCCTCTTTATTGTTGTCTCCCCAACTTGAAACCCCACTTTTCTAATAGGTAGGTATCTCAAGTACTCCTCTGTGTCAAGCGCCACTTGGAACGCATGTTCCACACTATATAGGGGCTGCCAAAACAATTCTCGCTTTAAATCAGCCCATAGATCAGCTTTAAATCAAGTTAGTGTTTGGCAGGGATCTTCCAAAACTTGGCTTCGAGTCTTAAGTTCATCAAACCTTAGCATATATTCTGCCACCGACATGCTGCCCTGTTTCAAATTAACTAATTGCTCACATAATTTATCATGATAATTAGTAGGCATACATTTCTCGCTAAGCTTTGTCTTCATCTCTTACCATGTGCTTATAGGAGGTTGTCCCAATCTTCTTATATCCCCCTTCACGTCAGTCCACTAAACTTTTGTCAAGCCTACAAATTTCATCTTAGCAAATCTTACTCTCCCGTCGTCCGTAATATCATACCAATCATAATATTCCTCAATTAAAGAAAGTCAATCAGAGAATATTGTAATATCATGCCTTCCATCAAAATCTTGTATCTCCATCCTCATATGTCAATATTTAAGTCGCATAACATAGGATTTTTCGGCTCTGATACCAATACTAATGTAAGACAAATTTGTAACATAAAAATAGGGGTTGTTTTGAGGCAGTGAACAGTACCCGTGAACAATAATTATGCTCTGAACAGTACCTTTGAATAATAACTTTGACTAGGAATTACTTATAGGGTTCCTTAGGCATCACACCTAGGGGTTAGAATTGCATTACACAACTCAAGAAGCATATAATTGCTGAAATTTCTGAAATATCACTCCCCCTCTTTTATTAAAAATATAACTAACTATATACAGAGTTTTAAGTACTCCTAATCCCAAAAGATTAGGATTCCAAAGTCTCTAAGACTCCAAAAACTCTAGGTCCCCAAACATTAGAAAACTAAAATTAACTAGAATTAAGACTTTAAATTCTAGAATATTCAACACTAGAGGATAGAAATAGATGTCCAACGATGATGGGTTGTGTGTGTTCTATGCAGAATGTCGAAGCCATCCAACAGGAAGTTGGGGCTTTATCTGCCCAATGCCTGGAAGGCATGGGAAAAGTATAACCATAGATTTCGTAGGACAATTGCCCTATCTCTTACCCGGGAGGGGGCGGGTAAGAGGGGGGGGGGGTTAACTACATTTTTGTCATAGTCGACCTTTCGAATTCAGTAAGATGGCCATTACAAATATACCCCCACTCTAAAAAATATAAAAAAACCACATAAAACACAAATACTATCAAACTAACTCAAAGCAACTAAAATAAGACTCATTTTATGCTTATGCAAGCTCCCAAGTAGGCTCCGCAACATCCAACATGTGTCAAATTAAAGCTCGAGTCTTGGAAACATCTTTCCTTCGCCTTTTATAAACTTTATAAAATTATTTCCATTTGTCCCCATCAGTGAGTTTGTTGGTACTTTACCCACCAAAGTTTTGCTTTACCCTTCAATTTTGATTCTGTAAAGAATACTTTCCTCTCATCGGTCAACCAATACCATCTGAAGAAGCTTTCAATGCTATGCAACCAATCATAGAATATTTCGGGATTATTATCCCCATGAAAATATCCAACTTCTACCTTAACTCCTCTATCGATATCAAACGATATGGGTTCTTCTTGAATTTGAGCTCGTGGTAGAGGAGCTTATACAAGTACCTGTGGAGGATTGATGACTGAAGATGATGAACAATTATCGGTATTTTTCTCAATTCTTTTGCCCTTCTGATCTAGGGCAAGGGCTACCAAACCATCCACAGTTGTCTTTAGGGAGGGTAAAATGTCTACCATTTCTTTCATTGAGGTCATTGATACTTGGAGAGAATCCATCAATGCTTGAAGCAAATCTAGCGCGAATCATGTGCTTAGACTCTAGCACTTTATTCAACATTAGTAACCATCTTGATAGAAGAGGTGCCTTGAAAAGTTGCAGAAAATTTTGGGGTTAAACTTTCAAAAATTTTGGGGCCAAAACTTAATTTTTGAAACTTTTGGGGCCAAAGTGTGATTTCTAATACTTTTGGAGGTAGAAACTGAAATTTCAGAAACTGTTGGGGCCAAAATGTAATATCTAAAACTTTCGGGGGTGAAACTATAATTTTAAAAACTCGGGGGTAATAAAGTGTACTTTCTAGAACCTCAAGAATTCCAGATTTTGTCGGGCTGCTGATAGTTCCAGAATGGGCTGGGTTAAGTCTAGGTGGCAAGTTCTTTTAAGTAACAGATATGGGTTGGTCAAGGGTTTTTATGAGCTAGGGCTTTCTTTCTTCTTTTTTTTTTTTTTTTTTTTTTTTTTTGAAAGGGCTTGGCTAAATCTAGTTTGGAATATATGGGGAATGGACTGGGCTCAATATTTAAGGGATTGGTGTCCAGAAGCATATTCTTCTCCAGCACCAAGGCAGTGATTCGCCAATCTAAAACCCTAGTTTTTATTTGACGTCGACAGACCTGCACAAGAAGCAGAAGATGGCAAGGGTTGAAGTGTAGACGTTGATGGCAGCAACAACACAGCCTGAGACACGCCTGGGTCAAGCCTTTAAACACACCTGTGACAACGGTCTATGGCAACGACACAAGAACTCTTGCTGGTCTGCAGCCAAGGTGAAAGATCAATGTCAACACTAATTGCTCTGACTAAGCTTGAAGTAGGTTCATAGCAACAACCCAACAAATTGTTGCAGCAGTAACACAACAGTAAGGATTCTGACACCGAGAAGCAGCAAAAAGATGATAATAATGGTGATGATAGGAAAGGGCTACTGAACAGTAACAGGAGCCAGAGAATGGGGAAGCAATAGAAAGACTAATGGATCTGAGTTTTGCTCCGATACCAATTGATGCAAAGAGTGAGGGAAAAGAAAGGGAATAACCAATCATCGCAAGGATTTGGTCAAAAAATACAAATCTCCGCATAGAATTCTCAAACTAATTTTAACTCTAATTAAAAGAATGTAGAATCCATCCTTATTTATAGACCAAGTGTCCTATCATAAATGAGCTACTCTACTAGTAAAACTCTACCAACTTATCCCTACTAATCTCAATTTGATAAATACTATCTAACTAAAAATTCAAATAATAAATAATAAAAATGACAAATAAAAATCTTAACAAATCTACCCGGTACATTTCCCTATGGACCAAAACTCTTAGCCTTCCACCTAGGCTTCCAGATTCAGTCACACTGGTCCAACCATTCTATGGCTACGCCATCAGTGTGTCACCTACTTACCCATTGTCCTAAAAGCTTACGGAGAGTTTAGCTTCAGTTGGATAATTCCAAGAGGTTTCGTCTCTTTATTTGAGACTAATCATAGTGCTTTGGGGAAGGAATGTAGAGCTTATATCTAGTTGAAATGTATGGTTATGGCAATTATTTGGATAATATAGATGGAAAGGAACAACAGAATTTTCAAAGGTAGGGAGGATATTTGGAGTTTAATTGGGACAAAGTAAAGTTTTTGGCTTGCCTTTGGATGGCTGCTACTAAAGAGTTTTGAGGATGTGCACTTTTTACCCCTTAATCTACATTGGGCCCCGGCATGTTGTTAAATGAATACTTTTAAATATTCTAAGTTTTTTTTTCATTTCTTTCTGTTTTTCATTAGATGTGTTTCTTGTCCACAATATTGTAATCTTTTCATTATCTAATGAAATTTATGTCCCTTGCCAAAAAAAAATTGCAGCAAACATACTGGTGAATGTTAAATGCTTCAACAAAAGTTCAAATAGGTCAGTGTCTTACTTTTATGTTCTGCAGTAGTATACCACTTTATATCAGTCGAATGCAGCTACCCCAGTAAAGATTTAGTCTAAATTCATTTTCAAAAAGCATGGGCATGTTTTTACGCAGCTGACTTGGAAATGGAACCATTATTTATTTTATTTCAAATTACTTCCTAATATTAACGAAGAAAGCATCTGATTTCCAAAAAAACCAATCATCCCCTTCAGAATTATTTTCAAGGTTAAAGCAAAATGGAGAGAGGAAGGCCAAAAAACAGCAGAACATGACTGACATAAAAATAAAGCTTATCTTCCAATAAAGCACTTACCTGAAACTCTGTTCGTCACAAGATTGCAATCCAGCATCACTGCTAAGCCTGTGATGTGTAGTTCGTTTCAATTCCCCATCACTATCAATAGATCTCGTAGAAACTGTGCCTACTGAACGTTTCCTTTTCATTTTCCTTTCCCACCCTTCCCCTCCTGCAGGCAGTCTGCGAATTTTTTCTTCAATCAGATCAGAATCTGTACCAGAATCCCTAAGCATATCTCGGTCTTTTGCCGTTACCAGAGACTGCCTTGATAAGTTATTACTTCGGCATTCTGCCTGAAATAATATGGAATAACATGAGTAATAGTAAGTCCTTCTAGGTGACGAGATGGACCTCAAGTAAATGACACTCTTAGAAACCAAAGTATGATAACTACGGGTTGACAAGATTGAGCCACGATAAAGCATCGGCATATCCCATGAAAAATGAATACCTTGTGGCACTGGTCTTACAACCTGAGGTGATTGATTGTGATACTTTTCTTGATTATAAGGATTACAACACAAACGGGTTCGTTCATTTTTTTTTTATACACATGAGAAAAAAGGCATTTCAAAATTTCAATAAATGACTTTTAAGTTCAGTTTTCTTTAATGATTAATACATCATCTATATAAGACACTTCCTTTTTTTGGATAAAAACATTAATTTTATCAACGACGAAAGCATTACAAAAGCAATAACCAAATCAAAGGTGGACACGATGTCCGACACAATGGCAGGTCAAAACAAAAACTAAATCAAAAACCACACGGTGCTTTCCAACTTGCAATAATACAAAAAGTGGTGTGTCACATATTACAGAAATGCAGGTAGTGAGTATAACGGAAGGACAAGTTCAGAATACAAAAATGGGAAACTTCCTTTTAGAAAAACTAAAATTAAAGATAGTTTCAGAAATGCCAGTAGAGATCAAACGGCAGCATTATATCAACTACAAACCCGTGTTTCTGCTACTGATGTGCGGACACGCTTATTCAGACCAACATTCTTAGGCCGATCATCTAATTTCTGAGTTACAAGTTCTGGCGAAGTTCGTTGAATCTGGATTCCCATCTTCAAGTTCAACCCACCTGATCGTTCATTTTTTAAAAGCTCATTCCGCCTCTGCTTCTTAGAGGTCACAGCTTCGTGATATTTGCCCAAGTTGTGTAAGAGTTCTTCCAACTTCTTTGTTCTACCCCTGGTCATAAAATTTATATCTTCAGCATTCAATATCATGTTTGTATCTCAAAAGCAATAGAAAGAAAAATGATTAAAGACCTGGCCTTGATAGAGGTATCTATAATACTTGCTCTGACACACTTTAGATCCTCCATAGCCACAGCTGGGGAAAGCTTGAGATGAGTAGCTCCAAATGAATTGTCTTCCGAGGTACTGCCAACAGAAATGCCGAGAACCCTCCTTAACTCGCCTGATCGTGTGTATTTTTGCTCACCCATTACAATCGGCTCCAGCATCAGACACTGTCGAAATGGGGGCAAATCCCCAGTCAGTGAACCACTCCCCCGCGACGTGCCCATCCCAGAACCAAACATCCGGCTTTCAGCACTCTCTTTGAAGCTACCAGACCTATCGAAATTTGGGCCA
The DNA here is from genome assembly GCA_951799425.1 of Ilex aquifolium. Taxonomy (NCBI): domain Eukaryota; kingdom Viridiplantae; phylum Streptophyta; class Magnoliopsida; order Aquifoliales; family Aquifoliaceae; genus Ilex; species Ilex aquifolium. The sequence continues at coordinate 12,537,263 of OX637408.1, forward strand.
GAGAAACTCCCCCTCCGCCCATCTGGATAATTGCCCGTAAAACCCCGCACAGAACTGGATGAAGCTAATTCAAATCTCTCATTTCCCGCCATAACTATAATTCAATTATAGGACCACATGTCTACAAAAAGGGTTTTTCCCCTTAAAAATTCATTTTACTAAGACTAAACGCACTACTTCTGATGCAGTAATATAACCAACCCAAAAGAAAACAGTAAAAAGAGCTAGACTTTTCAGGAACCACTTAACACTCCAGAACCATGTTCTGGAATCAACCGTAAATCATCTGGTCAAAAACTTATTCTCAATCACAATAATTCACCACATTCAAGTTGGGAAGGTTAATGCTAAGGCAGAACTCTTAACCTGCAATGGGAAGAACAAAAAACAGACTTTATGGCAATTAAAACATTATGACTACTTCATAAATATAATGCATCAATTCAACATACACACACAGCCAAAAATACAATGCCAATCCAACATATACATACACAGCCAGAGAGTTAAAATCCCAAGAAAATCAGAACTCTCAAAATGTTTAAGCATTTGAAGCACTAAAATATTTTTCTTCCCCTGTAAAGCTACCCAACATTTATTTGCATAAGGATCAGCCAAAAATATTCAAAATCTCAGTAGCTATACACACCAAAAACATCTAGAATGCACATGAATTAAAATTTAGAGCTTTAAGAACCCATTCTGCCATATCAATTACCAACAGCCACTGATCCCAAAAATTAACAACTGCACCTCTAAAATCTAACGGTAACAGCAATAATCTACAGTATCCACGAGTTAAAGAACTAAAAATTAAGCACTCACTTCTTCGACCTCGTTGACTTATACACAAACTCAAATTAACACAAAGCATTGTCGTTTTGACCCAATAACAAAGTAAGACTAACAGTAAGAGCAATTTCTTGCTATGTAATCATCCCAAGAAAATACCAAAATCAAAGCTTGTGACATTCTTTTAAGCATCCAAAACGCTTCTTAATCCACCCTGAAAATAACACGAGAATTTCCCAAAATTCAAATGTGAAGTGAACACACAATCAAGCAATCATATTAATTTTCAAACCCTAGGTAAAGCAAAACAAGACTCTATGGTCTATGATCAAGAAATCCACTCAAAAGTACAACACAAATGCCAAAATATTGAATCCGAAATTCTCGGGTCCGTACCAGCATTCATCGATCGAAAGGATATCGAGAGAGAGAGAGTACCTGGTGAAAATGGTAGGGCTCGATTCTTCTTTTTCTTTTTCTTTTCTTTTTTTCTCGTTCCCTTTGGAGCTGTCGTTGAGGAGACTCTCGGTAAGAGAGACAGAGAGGGGGGGGGTGGGGCCGCTAAATTTAAGGGTAAGTTTCAGGGGTGTCCTCGTACAAGTGCCTTTAGTCAAGGCCCTTTATATAGGGAGGTGAATCTTCTTGTGTTTTTTTAGGACACTAGTATGGCCGAGGTGAACAGGTTGTTAGTCCAAAGAAGTCTGAGAAAAGAGAGAGGGTAAAAGTTTGCCCTCTCTAATAATTTGGTTCTATTATTATTTTTAAAATATCCGAGTTGTCTATATAATTACGTCAAATGTCGATAATCGACGAAAATCCATAGTAAAACCTTATCCAACACCACCTCTTTGCTACCATTATTTCTCTTCCGATAGTCCAACCTAGAGAAACCACGTTGCAATGGCTGAGTCTACCCACGGTCTACCTAATCCTCACCCAAACCCATGGGACAACACCCGCACTCCCACCACTTGTACGCTTGTCTCATCTCTTTGCAAAATCACCCCTCCGTCACTACATCGTACCACCCGACTTTTGCCACAACTTCTAGCATCCACTGCACCAACTCCAATCTCTAGGGACACCATTCCCAAAAACCTCAAACTACCTACAAGTTCAATGTGTCACATGACATTTGTGGAACTAAACTCCGTTGTTGTCATCTTATTCTTACCTCAACTACTAGAGGGCCTCGAATGTTTGGATCGAGTTTCATGTACAAGGAAGGAAGGGAACTTCCTAATGCGAGGGATCAAATTTTTCAAGTTAATTCTCAACCTCAGTCTTAAAATTCATAAATATTTTTAATATTTCATCTTTACTCCTTAACAAAATATACATAATAATATCTTGTGTAATCATCAATAAAAGTAACAAAGTACTTCTTTTCACCTCTAATTTGAACATATTTTAAATTATTTGCATCACTATAAATTAATTCAAGAGGTTTAGTGTTTCTTTCAATATTATGAAATGATGATCTAGTTAATTTTGATTCAACACATGTCTCACATTTTTGATTTACATCAATATTGAATTTAAACAACAAGTCTAATTCATTAAACTACGCAAAGTATCAAAATTAATATATCTTATTCTACAATGATATACATTAGAAAACTCGAGCATATAAGTAGAAGATGTGTTTTTATTATTATTAAAAGCAGGTACAATAGTCATTACATTCATCTTAAAGAGTCTCATTACTCAAATATTATTGCCTACATAAATCTCACCCCTTGGTGAGTACAAAATTGTCAGATTCAAAAAATTAACTTAAATCCATTGTTACTCAATAATGATCCAAACACTAATCATCCTAAATCTAATGAATTAAATCAATGGTTCTTAGGTCTCTACGATCATTACATTTGTCCTAAACTTGAAAGTGCATCGGAGTGATCTTGATGTGACGTTGTAGCTTAATCTCATTCCTTTCCTAGTTACGCACGAATCTTGATCTTCGAAACTTAATGACTATAGAATTAAGTTAAGATTACAGAAGACTTTATGAAATTAGTCAATTACAAACATTTTTCTAACATAAATAATTTTGGTCTACGTCTACCTCTCTCTATTTTGGTTAGGTGATCATGGAGTTGAAAATTTTATTTGATTTTAGAAGCATAAATTCCTTCATGCAAGCAATTCAATGAAAGTAATTGAACAAATCCAATGAGCTCAGGTGCATTTTTGGGGCGAATTATATGGGTGTGAATTACTAGGTCCGTTTCAATTTTTTTTTTTTTAGTTTTTAGTTTTTTTTGATAAAAAAAATAGTAATTCATTAATATATTAAGAAATGATTACATCTGCTTGGAGGAAAGGTAATATGAACTCATGATCCTTTTCCCTCCATAAAACACGATCATTAAAATTTACAGCAAACTTAGCTAAACAATGCACAACTGTATTCCCCTCAACTAGTTGAAAAACTAGAACAACCATCAATCAAAACATGGATTTGATCAATATAATGACCCATAATCGATAATTGATCCTACTTCTTGGTTATTATTTCAAACAACCCCTTTAGAATCACCCTCCATGACAATCTTCTTGTAACCCAACTCCAATGCCAATTTAATAGCTTCATAAGTTGTCCAAAACTCAGCCTGCTCTGGAAAGGTAATACCTTGAATAAGATAGCTTGAGGCAGCTTTAAAACAACAATTTCAATCTTTGATAACCAAACCAAGACCAACACCAACCTTCGAATTAAAAAGAACCCCATCAAAATTAACTTTGAAAACACCAGATGGTGGAGGTGACGCGTTGGAAACTGTATTACAGTTTGATTCAACTAGCGTTCGAGACAACATATCTTGAGCATCATTAAATTGGCATAAATAAGAGACTTAAAAATCCATTACCTTTTTATTTTCCCTATTATAGTCTTGTACTTATGAGATTAAACCAATGAACCCATTCCAAGTTAAAACTAATGGATAACCTGACCACTTGAAATTGAGTGGACAAATCGAAATAAGTGTCTTGAACGTGTCCTTTTTTAATGAGAACAACTGAATACAAAATCAGGTTCAAAGACACCACGGAACCTCTCTAATTCTTCTTTAGTGGCCCGATTAGGATCTTGTTCGAGATTTTCCCTAGGGCATTGATTCTTCTTCAGTGGCCCGATCAAGATATTGTTCAAGATTTTCCCCCTGCTTCAATGCCTAGGCCGTCAAATCAAAATCTTCTGGGATTTGAGAAAATTTCTTGTAGTCAGGTGTGTATCTCAGCAATACATTCCCTGCTCAACCGAGACCGTCAGATCCTGAGAAGCCCCAAACTTTGAGGATAACATCGAAGTCAACGTCACACCGAGGAGGGTGCGCGACTTCGCTTTCACCGATTTCTGCACATAAATGAAGAGTAAGCCACAAAAAAAAAAAAAACAAAAGTACAAAGGAGACCTCAACAATGACTGTAAATGGAGCATGATTACTTGTGGCCCTCTATAGTTTGGGATACCACAGGCCAGCATACACGGGCCCATTACCTCACTCCCATTGTCCCCCGACTACCACCAAGTCTTGCAGATACCCTTTGTCGAAGTCGGGCAAGTGAGTGACGAGATACATGGAAGGGTCCCAAGCCTTAAGATAGTACTTTTTGGAGGGGGATTTGACGAAGGTGTAACAAAAAAGGACCTCATTCAGGTCGAGGTTGATTTGGAGTAGAGCGTTTAGCGCCTCAACTTCCATTATGATTATGCAAGTATTGAGACAGCATTAGCGAGGGAATAGTCGAAAATGTATTAAGAAATAGAGGAGAAGAGGGTGAAGAGGGAATCTGATTCCCCCCCCTCCTCAGCGATTGACTTGGTATAGAAGGGCATTAGTTCGACCGAGCCCATCGTATCATTATGGATAAGGGGGTTAATTTGGCCATAATAACGCCAAAGGGAACCAAGTAACAGGTTTTGAAGTGGGTTTCCTGTTGAAGCCCTTTCACCTAATATTTCCTCAACCTAGATTCTTGAGATCTATTAACGTCGGGGTTGCAGTTCTACGAGTGCTAGCCATTGGGCTCTAATGGAGAAGGTAACAGAAGGAAGAAGAAGATGGGAGAACCCAAAAGAAGAAACAAAACCTCAAATTGAAAGATAGAGAAGAGGACTTACAAGTTCATCGATAATGGTTCAGAGCCTATGTGAAGACCTTGGAACACCCAAAAATCGAATGACTAGATTGCTTGCAGAGATGATGAAGGGATGGTTGTGCGCAAGGAAACTTAAGGTCGAAGGTTTCATAGGTATATGCAAAGAGAACGATGAGAGGAGAATTCCTTATATAGGTGAAAACGTGAATACAGCACGGCGGTTCACAAGGAAGCCTTTCGCATTTGCACGACACGTGTCCCCTCCGTGTGAAAACCAAAGGCTAGGGACAGTTGATGCCACATGGTTTGTCAGATCAACCAAAAGTAGACATGTGGTGCATTTTGTCATTAATGACAGAAATAATGATTTCGCGTGATATGATATGCTCGGCCTTAGAGCTTCGTCAGGGGAGATGAGCACTAAGACCCCCTCAATGCCTACGAAGGGCTTTTGGGAATTTCATGCTGAGTGATGTTGACCTCGACATTGTCACAAGAAATGCATTGGGGTCTCCCCGACATTACCATGAACACCGACGAGGGATTTTCTCGGTTCATACTAAAGATTGTTGAGACCGAGAGGGTCAGAATATCGACGGAGAATAAGCCGATGGGACTGAGAAACTATTGACTTTACACACCAACCACGTTAGTCGACATATTGGAAGATAGCTAGCTTTTCATTGGCAACTCCCACCTGAGAATAAAGGAAGAAATGTCTTACGAGGAACTATGTTCGATTGTTAGATGGTGTGGGCCCACTATCCCACATTGTTAGATCAATCAGGATCACTGGGACCAAGATCTAATCATGATCGACGACAATTGGGATAAAGAAGATGGACCCGAGTATGATGGATCATACTACCCCAAAGTGTCGAGGGATCCAGGTGTGTATGGCACAAACTTTTAAACTGTTCTACTTTTATCACTGCTTCTAACCTTCGTTTTGGTTTCTTGTTACAGACGGGTACAAGGCCGACGCCGCTCAACCCTTAAAGTCCCAAGTCAACTTCGAGGACTTGCTGAAAGTCTGGTCCCACAATCTGGATGACCCCTTTGCCGGAGCAGCACACGTACTACTCGGCTACATCCCGACCTACACAAGATTTTTCCAAGTTCCTCCGCCGTTTGATCCTTCAATCTGGGCAGACTGTTCTTCGGAGGAAGAAGATGAGGACCTTGAAGCCGACCCCGACAGAGACACCGATCGCACTCCCTCCCCTAATAACATGTTCAACTTCCCAACCATAACCAGGGAGAGTTTGGAAACCACTTCCAGGGCAAGGCAACAAAGGCTCTCGGGAGCAAGCGAGCCGTCCAGGACTAAGTCGGCCGTGATACCTCCACCTCCCCCATCGCGCCAACAACCACCCCAACCACCAGAACAGCAACAACAGCAGGATCCAGTGATCCCCTCGGGAGACCAGCTCCGGCAGCGACACCAAAGTCCACTGTCTGACCCGACCGACGAGCCGAGGAGAGACCGACGCGGTCGGGAGCTCGAGTCCTCCAATGAACGCCGAGTGAAGTGGCAGCATGATACCCCGGTGCCCAATGTCCTTGGTAAGTGGCCCCCCCAAGTCCTGACAAGGACGGGGCAACCCATTTTGGAGTCTGACTCCGTCATCCACTCCTCTGACGTCGCATTGGCCGTCAGCGGGAGTTTCCAATTTGAGGCCGACATGGCCATTTACCGGGATTATGGGGACAACAGGCTTCTGCAAGGAGTTTTCCAACACAATCTGATGATGAATGTGCCGATTGCTCTAACTTCTTTTTGTCTTAACCATTTGGCCCTTTCTGACTTATGTTATTTCCTCTCAGGCCTGCCAGCAGATGGGGGTTATCATTGATCTTTTCTGGGAATACAAGCAGATGGCGACGAATGCTCGGAACGAGCTGGCTTGGAAGGATGAGCATATTCGAGGTGTGGAGAAGACGGTCGACGATCAAACCAAGCATATTGCCGACCTAATCCGCAAGGCTGAGGCCCTCATTGCCGAGTTAGACAAGACAAAGGCAGCTGAGGCCGCGTCCACAAAGAGAATGGAGGAACTCAAGCTTCGGGTTTCCACCTCTGACGTCAAGTTGATTGATGCCGAAGCCCTCATCAATGAGTTGACAACCAAAGTGGAGGCTTTGGAGGCAAAGAATACGGGGGAGTCGGAAAGGACCCGGAAAGTATGCATGGACCTCTACAAAGAAGATTGCTTTTAAGGAGGGTTGGGACTGGGCCCTACACGTCGCCGGGGTCGAAGTTGGTTCGCTTCTTTTTGCCATGCATAGTAACCTCGGGGGACTTGAAGTTACTGACGTTCCCGAGTCACAACAATGATCTGAGCCAGCTTCTGGTGCAGTTGAAGGAGCGGGGGGGACCGAGGCCCAAAACGCACCAATCACTCTGAGTGACAGCTCCGAACACAATTCCTCCCCTCGACTTCCTTCTCCTACTCCTGCCAGCTAAAATGACAATCTCCCCCCTTCTGGTACTCATGTCTTTCATACTGTAGAGACCGAGACCGAGCTGGACGCAATACTTGGCATTGGTAAGGTCTCGCTCAGGCCAAGGGGGTGCTCGGTGGTGAAGATGTCGGCGGACATCCGGAGGAGCCAGTGGACCCCGAAGTCCCTAGGACTTAGGCGTTTTTCGAGTTTTTGCTTTCATTTTGTTGTTTGCCTCAGGGGACGCAAATCCGCTCTCTTTTCTTTCTGTTGATCAATGAAACTCTATTTTTGTTATGATCTTCTTTTATTTTAACAGTTTTATTCTGCTTAATTGCTCCTCGTACTCCAAGCTCATGAAATCGTGAAAATATATACGTATTTGGGGTCTGAGACCCCTCGGAGGCGTGCCCTTAGCGACCGAGCCTAAGGCTCTAACTTTGAGGGCGTTGCTCCAAGGGGGAGTCTTACACCCCTCGGGGTTGTACCCCTAACGACCGAGTCCAAGGCTCGTTAATTTTTTAGGGCGTTGCTCCAAAGGTGAAGTCTTACACCTCTCGGGGCCGTGCCCCTAACGACTGAGCCCAAGGCTCATGTTAATTTTTGAAGGCGTTGCTCCAAGGGTGGAGTCTTACACCCCTCGGGGTCATGCCCCTAACGACCGAGCCCAAGGCTCGTGTTAATTTTTGAGGGCGTTGCTCCAAATGTGGAGTCTTACACCCCTCGGGGTCGTGCCCCTAACGATCGAGCCCAAGGCTCGTGTTAATTTTTGAGACTCAACCTTGAATTCAACTTTAGTGATAATATTTTTTCAAATTCGATACATTCCAAGGTCGATTTACATCGTTTCCATCCACATCTTGTAGTCTATATGCCCATGTGCTCCCCACAATGATTACTTTGTAATGGCCTTCCCAATTGGGGCCGAGTTTCCCATCAGTGGGTTCTTGAGTATTGCCCACAACTTTGCGTAGAACCAGGTCCCCTACTTGGAAGCTCCTCGTCAGGACCTTCTTCTGGTGCTGTCTTGATAACTCTCCTTGGCATTTCGCTAGCCTGATAGATGTCAACTCTTTTCTTTCCTCAGCCAAGTCAAGGTCTCTGGCGAGTGTCTGATCATTGTTTCCTAATTCAAAGGCTTGGCTTCGTATTGTAGGGAACCCTACTTCTAGTGGGATGACAGCCTCAATCCCATATGTCATTGCGTATGGCGTCTCTCCTATTAAAGTCCTCAACGTTGTCCTGTAGGCCTATAACACATTGAGTAACTCCTCAGTCCACTTACCCTTTGTCTTTTCCAATCTATTCTTGATTTTGGCTAACACTGTCTTGTTTGAGACCTCTGCTTGTCCATAACTTTGCGGGTAGGCTGGCGTGGAATAATAATTGCGTATTTCGAATTCTGAACAGAACTCCCTAAACGGACCACTGTTGAATTGATTGTCGTTGTCCGAGATGATGGACCGTGGGATTCCTAACCGAGTGATGATGTTCTACCATACAAATTTCATCGTTTTGACGTCCCGAATACGGCTTAGGGGCTCGGCTTCGATCCACTTTGTGAAACAATCGGGAGCTACTAGAAGGAATTTTTTGTCTAAAGGGCCCTCGGGAGAGGTCCCACAATATCCATGCTGATTAGACCTAGTTAGTGTATAATTTAATTAAGTGAATAAGACAATTGTGTTAGTTAAATAAAGTTAAACTAGTCAAAATAAGCCTTATTAGGGTTAGTGTGTGAATTAGAGATAATGCATTAATTGTTGTTCTTTTCAGGGTTTTATGCGTCAAAACTACAAACTACCGGGGAGCCAATTGTGACAAAGCTACAAATTCTAGGATGACAATTATTAAAGCTCTAAACAAAGAGAGATTAAAGTAATCCAAATGCCATCTTTTGGAAGTTTGTGAATGACAACTTTTGGAAGCTTGTGAATGACAACTTTTGGAAGCTTGTGAATGTCATCCCTTGGGCTTGTGAATGACATCTTTGGGGTTTGTAAATGTTATCCCTTGAAGTTTGTAAAGGCTATTTTTTTGGTTGCCTATAAATACCCACCCCTTGGGTCTTGTAAATGACATCACTTTTTCATTTGTATCATTTTCTTGGAGAGAACTTTTGGTTGTGGAAAACCCTCTAAAAGTAATTTCTTTCTTTGTTGCTTTATTATATTGTTGCTCTCTTTTAATTGAAGTATTGTCTTCTTTTATTGTAGTTTGTCTCTTTTAATTTCATGTCTAGAAGAAAGATATATTACTTTTGGTTGTGGATCACCCTCCAAAAGTGACTACTTTTCTTCTACTTTTAATTTGTGTTTCATATCTTTCACTTCCATTGCTTGAGCTTTCTTCTTTCTTAGAGGAGTGAAACTCTTCCACTTTTCTAGAGCTTTACCAAAGCCGTGAAGGGTGGAACGTGATTCACTCATTCTTCGTTGAAGATCGACTCCTTGTTTAGTGTATTTCATTTTCTAAGTCCTCTATTTGGAGGGATGAGCATCACTCACTTTTCTAGCTTTACCAAAGTCATGAAGAGTGAGTAGTTTCTCATTCACTCTTTAGTAATAGGTGAAGGGCATGTATAAATTATCCGGAAGTTATATTTGTGCATTGTTCTTATGCTTAATATTGAATATTCCTCTTGCTTATTGGATGATTGATTGCATCTAGCAAAGCTAAGGTACTTTGTAAAACCATGGGTCCCTTCGATGACACAGATGACTCTTGCATAGAAAGGTTCATGAGTTCAAGGCAAGTACCCCGGCTAGATCTTCATGACTACCCTTCAATCTTCCCCATTATTGTGTTTCAATTAAAGAATGGAAATGGAATATTGATGTCATGATTGGATGTCTTGTAGAAACACTTGCTTGTTTGTAGACGGGTTAAGTCTCGGCACAGATAATTCTTGTAAACTTCTAGAAAGACATCGGAATCATGTCCTTAATTCTCCTAACCCACCTTTATCTTCCGATTAACCTGCTGTTGACATGGGGGTTAATTGAGTTATCACGCACAAGTATAACAAACCGGATAATTAACTACATGTCCAGATCCTTGAACTAAAGAGTGACTTTTTCTTACATTAGAACTTATCCAACATTTTGCTTAGAAAATTCTCTTGGAAAGAATCTTATATTCTGTCCAGGAAATCTCGTATATCACACAACTTCAAATCTCAAGGGTTACAATCATTAGGTCTCCACCACTGCTTATCTCAAAACACCAACAAAAGCTCCCTGTGGATTCGACTCCGGACTCAAACCGGATTATTACTACAGCTTAACCGCTTACACTTGGGTGTACACATTTCGGATCAAGTCACATGCCCCATTGAGAAAATGGCCAAGGTCTTGTTAATAAGTTCAAATCTCCAGCTGGTTGTCGGATGATTGGAGTGAATTTTTGACACTTATCACATTTTCGAACGTAGCTCTTAGCATCCTTCTACATGTATGACCACCAATACCCTTGAGACATTGCTCGGTTTGCGAGGGATCTTCTTCCTGTATTCCTTTCATATACCCCCTCATGAATCTCATAGAGCAAATGTTCTATTTTATCCTTGGGGACACACAATAAATGTGGCCCTAAGAAGGATCTCCCATATAACTTGTGGTTGGTGGATATCCAGAACCTGGGAGCTTTGAGTTTGATCCTCCTAGCTTCCTTGACATCCTCGGGAAGTACTCATTCCATCAAATATGCGATTATGGGATCCATCCAATCCAGGGGCGCTCTTTGCACTTGCATCGGCAGCACTTGCTCGACCTTTGTCCCTTTTATACTCGGGCTCTCCCGATTTTCAATGATAATACGCCGAGTCACCTCTGAGGCCAATGCCGAGGCGAGGCAGGCTAGTGTATCGGTGTGGGTATTGTGATCCCTTGAAATCTGGGATATTTCCACTTTCTCCAACTTCTCGATTTTGGACTTTGCCTTCTAATGGTATGTCTTCATCCTGCTATCTCGAACCTCGAAGTCGCCATTGATCTGATTCACTACCAGTTGGGAGTCATAGAAAACATAGAGGTGCCTAATCCCGATCAAGTACGCGATATCGAGTCCTGCCAACAGCGCCTCGTACTCGGCCTCATTATTGGATGCTTTGAACCCCAACATGATGGTTCGCTCTAGTATGAATCCTCCGAAATTGGCCAGTAATACACCTATCCCTACCCCCTTGCATTCAAGGACCCATTAACATGAAGGTTCCAAATGTCATCGTCCAAAGTTATCACCTCTTGTGGGGGCTCGGACATAGAGAACTCGGCAACGAAATTGGCAAGGATCTGCCCTTTGATCGAAGTATGGGGCTTGTACTTTATTTCAAACTCCCCGAGCTCCACAGCCCACTTGGCAACTCTTCCTGACATGTCGGCTTTATGAATAATAGGCCTCAGAGGCCGATCGGTCAAGACTTATATGGCGTGCGCCTGGAAATAGTGTCTGAGTTTCCTCGCCGAAACAATCAATGCTAGAATAAGCTTCTTCATTGGCAGGTATCGCGTTTCGGCATTCAGTAGGGTTTTGCTGATGAAGTAGATTGGTCTTTGTGCCCCCTCGCTTTCCCTTACAAGGGTTCCACTTGCAGCCCCTTTCGAGACAGACAAGTAGAGGTTTAGTACTTCCCCCGCCGCTGGGACAGACAAGGTTGGAGGAGACTTCAGGGACTCCTTAATCCCATCAAGAGCTCGGCTACATTCCTCATCCCAACTTCCCTTTGCCACCCCCTTAAGCATGACGAAGAAGGTTTGCATATATCCAAGGACTTGGAGATGAATCGGTTGAGGGCTACTAGCATTCCTGTCAATTTATGGATGTCTTTGGTGGTCTTCGGCACCTGGATATTCTACACGGCCTGCACTTGCTCGAGGTTGGCTTCAATGCCTCTATGGGTGACCAAGTACCCTAAGAATTTGTCCGAGCTTACTCCGAAAGCACACTTTGAGGCATTAAGCTTCAAACCGTATCTTCAGAGTATGACGAATGTGGTCCCGAGGTCTCGGAGATGGTCAGAACCCTTCCTACTTTTAACTAGCATGGCATCTATATACACTTCCATAGTGACGCCGAGCTGTTGCTTAAAAATCTTGTTCATCAGGAGCTGATAAGTGGCACCAGCATTCTTCAACCCGAACGACATTACCATGTAACAATAGATCACTCGGGGCGTAATGAACGTTGTCTTCTCCTGATCTGATTCATGCAAGGGAATTTGATGATACCCTGCCCGAGCATCCATGAAGGAGATACGCTCATGTCCCGCCTTTTTCTTGGGCATACCATGTTGGATACTCGTCCTTGGGGCATGCTTTATTCAAGTTCGTGAAGTCCACATGAACTCGTCATTTCCCTTCTTTTTTCTTTACGCACACTATGTTGGATACCCACTGGAAAAACTGCATTTCTTTGATGGAGCCCCCTGCCTCTAACAACTTATCCACTTCTTCATCCACTGCCTTTGCGTGATGAGGCGCCCTTCTTCGAGCTTTCTGCCTCACGGGTTTGAAGGATGGGTCCACATGAAGCCGATGAATCATTACATCGGCGCTTACACCCGTCATCTCGGCTTGTGTCCATGCAAAGACGTCGGCATTTTGGCGCAAGAACAATACCATGTCAGACTTCTTGGTACCGCCTAATGACACTTCTATTAAAAAGTACATCTCCTCGTCCCTGGGATTTAAAAAAACTTTGACTAGGGCCTCCGTTGATCGATTGGCTGGTTCTGTAATAGGGTCATCCACACCAGGGCGACCAAAACTGTGATTGCTATTTAGCCACCACCGCCTCGGGATCACGCTTCTAAGCTCGGCTGCTGACCCCAGTCTTCACAGCGGCGTAAAGGCTATTTTTTGATGCTGCATGATCGCCGCGAAACTCCATAACTCCCCTTGGAGTAGGGAACTTAATCTTCTGGTCATAGGATGAATGCACCGCCCTCATTACATGTAACCACGTCCTGCCCATGATGTCATTATATGGCGAATCGTAGTCTATCACTACGAATTTCACTGGGACAGTGACGACCCCGACACTAACCATGAGGGCGATCTTCCCAAGGGGAAAGGCACTGGAACCGTTGAAACCTATGAGGGAGGTCCTTACCTGCTTCAAGTATTTTTTAGAGAAACCCATTTTACGGAAGAGATTGTCATACATAACCTCGGACGAGCTACCCGAGTCCATCAAGATCCTCCTGACGTCAAACTTGTCGATTCGGAGGGTGATCACCAAAGCGTCTTCATGCGGGAGCACTAACCCTCTGAGGTCGGCATTGGAAAAGCTGATGCTCTCAGCTTCGGTTCGAGGCCTTTTAGATGATTGCTTGCCACTCTCATCCACTTTAACCGCTTGTGAGACCCTCTGGAGGACGGGCCGGAGGGACTTATACGTTGGTCTTTCAATTATGCAAGCGTGTATTACCTCAATCACAGTTGCCGCTTCCTGAAATACATTGGGACCTCCTCCTGTTGAGCCCATGGCAAGATTCTCAATGAATTCTCTAAGATGCCCATCTCGGACCAATTGCTCCAAGAAGGACTTGTACACCCTACAATTCTCGGTTAAGTGCCCCACATCCCGGTGATAAAAACACTGAGATGTCGAACCCCTTGAAGATAGGTCCCCTTGCATCCTAGGGGGCCATTTAAAGAAAGGCTTCTCCTTTATCTTGTGCAACATCTTGTAAATGGGTTCTTTGAAAACCGTATTCACTCCTTGAAAGGACATACGAATCGGAGGCGGGATGGGTGCCCCTCTCCTTGCAGGTGGTTCCTTCTCATTTCTCCTCGGCACGGGGGCCCTATTGTCGGGCACTGTAGACTCTTCTTCCACCCTAGCGTACTTGTTTATCCGAGCCATTAGGTCTTTCATGTCTCCCGGGGCCCGCTTGGTAATGGTTTATACTGGTCGGTATCTCGGGACAATCCCAGCCTAAATGTCGCTGCGGCCATGACCTCTAAACATGCATCGACCTCGTTAACTTCCTCCCAGTACCTAATTGCGTACTGCCGAAGGGATTCTCCAACCCTTTGTGTGAGATTCAGCAACGCGCCGATATCTTTTGGCCTTTTGCTACTGATGATGAACCGAGCCACAAAGAGCTTGGTCATTTGCTTCCATAATTTGATACTCTCAGGGGCCAAGTTCTCGTACCACTTCATGGCGGTGTCCCCCAAACTCATGGGAAAAACTCGGCACAACACTTTTTGATCAGTGTCATAGATAGACATCAGTTGTTTGTATTGTTGCAGATGACTCTCGGGATTTGTCCTCCCATCATAAACATTGAATCGAGGAACATTGAACTTTTTTGGCATCTCGATCTCCCGGATCGCCTGTACGAACAGAGAGATGATATGCTCGTCCTCTTCTTCATCCTCCTCGGGATTGGGTCTCCGGTGTTAGGCATCCAAACGCGCTTGGAGGGTCTTCTCGGGGCCTTACTTTTTCGGGCCCCTTCGCAGTGGACTCCACACGAGACTCGGTTACTGCGGCACCGCCTGAAAGTCCATGCCGGAGGTTCCACCGGGACAGGTCTGCCCTATGGTGATCTCACTCCAACTTTTCCTCGGGAGCAGGCCTTCCCCAGCTGCATGGGTAGCGCTTCTCGGCCGTGCGCCTACGTAAGCTCCTCCCGGGGGCACCTAGCCCTACGTCCATGGAATCGCCTCGACTGGAACTTTGGTCTTGCCGTTTGCTACTTCGCCAACTGGCACCCCCCGATTGCTCGAAATCATCGAGCCGATCCTGCACCTGGGTATTATCCATCTCAAGTTGCTTAAGGTGTTTTCCCATCCGCTTTTCCACTAACTCAACGATTTCATGAGCCAAATGGCCTTGCCCCCCGAGGCCTTGATCCACGGGGAACGTTCACTGTGAGGCATGCTCGCCTCCTTCTGACTGGCACAAGGAGTTCGACTCTTTGACTGGTGGGAGCCGGGTAGCTTCTGCGTTTCTCATGCATAGGCTTCCCCCCCCCATCACCTTGGGATCATGTGTTCACCATGAAGCAATCACTACGGGGAAAGCTCGTATGATTCCCACAGACGGTGCCAAATTGCACGGGAGATTTCCTGCAATGAATAGAGATAGCGATCCTCTCGATGACGAAGCTGAAATAACCAAGGGGTCAGAAAAGGGGCTGGGTGAACACCCGACTTATCCCCTCCGAAGCTTAAGTCAGTAAGAGTTGGAGGCTTGAGCACAGTGTATATATTTTATGAGTCTGGTTTGCGTACTTTTATTCATTTTTCTGAGAAGTATTTATACCTGAATTAGCAATGAGTGTACATGCAGGGAGTCTCATCTCGACATTTAATGACTTGCACTCTTACCCATGCGTAATGAGTGTTCTCTACTTAGATCCTCGCGTCGTTAATGCTCGGGTGATAGGACAAGTGCTCGGGGCCACGCCGAGCACTTATGGCTATCGCCGGGCACTCAAGTTCCTTTGATCGGCGCCGGACACCTATTTCTGAATGTTTAGTACTCGGGGTATATTGCCTCGAGGTTTGCCGAGGACATGTGATCGGCGCAACGACCATTAATACCTTGCAATTATGGTTGTCAGTTTGGGGTCTCGAGGATGCAGAGACTCATTAATAGCCTTGTCGTAGTCAATCAAGTCTTCATTAATGAGCTGTCAAGTCTTCTTAAATGTTGGTGTCAGCATGTGTACTCGGCGCTTCTAAGCCATTTCTCCTCGGCGCCACCTCTCGGCGCCTTTTGAGTTCCATAACGGCTACATTATTCCACGTGTCAATCTGGGGGCTGCTGAGCTGCCTAAAGTCCCGTCAGCTATATTTTTCCAATTAGATCACTCTACTTAATCACATCACTAAACATATTACAGTGTTATTATCACTAGATAATAAACCATGCATCCATTCATTAACAACAAATGACATTAGGCTTTAAGGCTATCTCCATTAGAAAAATTACATGACATAACCATAATGTATTCACAACACCATCTACTCACACATTCATATATCAATATTCTCAACGCTCTCTTGCTATTATCAATAATATGTTATAGCACACCAGTAGTACCAATTATAAGCAATAAATCATACCATTACACATCTTTAGCATTTAAGAATATTCAAGCTTGTTCGAGCACACACAAGGAGTAGTACACCCACCTCAGGTCCAGCTATAGTACAAATCTAATCCCCAAATGTAACTTAAAGCATACTTGACATATGGGTCGACGCCTCCGTTCCTATCACACATAATCACAATCCACATGTAACCATTCTCTACGTAAGCATCATATCATAAATATATATGAATGAGTGCTTAACTATGCTTTTATTTATTTATCTCTAAATTCCTTTTCGAGTGATGTAATTTAGATCACTCTAACCATTCCTTGCTAATTGCTCATGTCACATAAGCTAGATTGGAATTCACCCCATAATGATGTAGTTATAAACAATTTAATCCATACAAAATTGATTAAACTCAATTGGATGTCCCAGCAAGATTTGTAATTAATTGAACAAAAACCCATAACACCACAACAAAATAGCCCAAATTTATCCTAATGAACCAGTTCTACAAATGTGGTTTCAATTCTTTGCAAGACAGAATGTCTAGTACCGGTTCTACAAATGTGGTATCGGTTCTTCACAAGACAGAATGTCTAGTACCGATTCTACACCTCTAGAACTGGTTCCACACCTCTAGAACCGGTTCTAGACCACCCATAATCTTATTGTACAGGTTCTACCTTATACGAACCGGTTCTTCTCTAAACCGAGAGTTTCTTTTCCATTTTAACTCCCTCTTTCACCATCAAAACTCAACCCTAACCCTTCTAAACCATCAACCACACTACTATGGTGCATTTAAAAGCTTAAGAACATATTAATTCAAGAAAACAACTCACTTTCGATGCGTCCCATATTCTTTAAACTCCACCGAAACCTCTCAACACAAAGAACCTAAAGTTCTTGACTTCCCAACATAACCTAACTCCAATCTTATGTATAATCAAGGATTATGAAATTGAATAAAAAAAAAAACAAGGTTATTTTGCTCAAGGAAACAAGGTTTTTTCCTTTCTAACACCAACTCGAAGCCGAAAGCTAACTCCTCTGAGACCCACCAAACTCTCTAGAATCGGTTCTGCCAAGAGAACCTCATTTTATATTTTTCTCTTAAAACCTTGTGAATGATGAGTGTCCCTCCTGAGTTACCCATCCCTCTCTATTATGCCAACTTCCCCTCTCATTCCTCCTATTATCACAATTAAGATGTAATTTTTTTGACACATTTAAAATCACATTAAAAAACTCTACTATCTTATAATTTGATCCTAAAAATATTTAATTGAAATCATACTCAATTTTTTCAAGGTTTTAATTATCAAAATTTTAACCCCACACTAATATTAATAAATTACACTTTAATCCATAATATTTTATAAAATGATATGATATGTCTCACGGTGTTATTTACCCATATCATCAAGAGTGGTGAGCCTGCTTTCAATGTATATTTTTGCTAAGAATATGCACGGAACTAATAAAACTATTCATTGTTGGTGATATTGTTCAAACTTTACCCCTCAATATGTAGTTTAGGACTTTGACAATATTGTTTTAATAGACCAGCTTATTCTTTGATCTTGTATATAGTGATTGCTTTATAATTGTATGCATCTTTAGATATAATTTGGGATCATAAAATATCTTACTTTAGCAACTTGCATTTGAAAGATTAGTATGATTGCTACATGAACTATCAATTGACATTTTAATTATTTGCATCTCAAGTGGTTTGCTGTTAAGAAGATCTTTGAGCTAGATATACCTGTGTTATAAAATGGAGATGAATCATTTTTAGTGAAATTGACTCACGCTATCGCGTCCTTATCCCTACAGCTCTTCATTCTCTATTTTTTTTTCCTATTTCTCTCTGCATTTGGTTAATTAGCTTCTTGTCTTTCTCAAAATAAATTTGTGATCGAACATATTCTTTCTTTAGATGGAGTCTTTTGTATTGCAATTGTTCTCACTTTGTTGGATCATTTGGATGAAATCAATGTGGAAAAGTTTCTAGAATACATGTAAGTTGCAAGAATGTAGATGGTAGATTCACTGCATGTCTAATGCGAAATCTCAAGCAGGCAAAGTATGCTTCACACATTACATTTTTTATTGTACTAGTTGATGCATACGTGCTTTGCACGTGAACCGTTCAGAGTGTGAAATATCATCTTTTAAAATCGAATATTAGTTTCCTTAAAATTCATAATAATTAATATTGGTGATTAATCATTTTAGTGGTGGTCTCGAAATAAGTGTTCCACTTCACTCTGGTCCCTTAACTTCTAATTGTATAAATTAGAATTTTTTATAACCATATAAGTTATAATCTGATCACCTTACCCTTTAGGCAGGTAAATCCAATAAGCATAGTGTCGTTACTTAACAATTAAGCATTCCATCTAGTCCTCCCTCAAATATAAGACCTCAGTAATATGATAAACTTGATATTTAAAAAATAACGAAATGAAATATATTAATCAAAGGATCCAAATGCAATAGAAGAGAGTGAACTAAACATTAAAATTTATGTGCCCATTGTTGTGTAGAACAAAAAAAACAAATAGACAAAACTATTCCTAACCAATTTCTTCAAGTTATTCAATCATTCTTTACATTACAAATCATTCTTTACATTACAAATTATCATGACTTTCTTGATGATGAAAAGGGATACAATAAGGTTCATTTTGAGCATGAAAAGTCCTCTTAGGCTCCTAATTTATGGGAGAATGCAGTAATTGCAGCCAAAAGATTGGAACTTGATGATACCCAAAATATGCTAAAGGCTGAGCTCGGGTATTCAGCTCAAACCTTTCTAGCTCGGGCACCCAGCTCATCCTGGATGACCAGGGAACTTGAGGTCAGACCTTCCATCCCTGCAATTGCATCTCCACGAAGATAGCACAGAAGACAGCTGACTTTCACCCAAGCGCCACCCAAATCGTAACGAGCATATATCCAGGCAGAAGAGTCGCAATTGCCTCAACACCCTCCACAGCCGTTGCGTGATAGTCGCAACCATTACAAGAAGGAGGAAAGGATTACGCTAGAGATTAGGCAAGGCCCAGGACTAACTATAAATAAAAGCTATAACCCTCACAAGAACATATAAGCATCTAGCTAACGAAAACACTCATTGTAATCTCATTCCATTATCAATAATATCTCAAGGAGCAAGAGACTCTCTTCAGAGTAGATTAGTCGAGCTCTCGAGCTGGTGAACCACTATAAATTCCCTGTGTGTGAATCCCCCTTTTTTCCTGTTTAATTCTAAAAAGCCTAAGAGCTCCGACTGAGCCATTCAGTGACCCTTAAATCCCCAAACTTTGTTCTACCATGCTACACACACCATCAGAACTAAAGTATAAAAACAATTTGTGAATTTAGATTTAGAAAAAAAATTTATAAGTTCATTTATGTTATGTACTTGATCATGACCACAACACATATTGCAATACCCGATGTCCACTGACAATATTATCAATTGTAGTGAGCTTTAGTTGCCACAATCAAATCATGTTTAGTGACTTCGATTGGATAGAGGAACAATTAGCCACAAACATCCATTTGAGATTTTCACACAGAACCACCATCTTGATTGCACCTGATCAATAAGAGGAATGCCCATTCAAAAACAAACCCATAAGCATATTTTGTTAAACACCAAGTATCAAATAAAGTTGTGATTCAAAGACTCATTTAACAATGACTCAAATCACAAAGAAGGTCAGGAAGGTTCCATTCTACCCAACATAAACGAATATATCATTTTAAGATGGAAGTTATTGAAAATAATTCATTTGCCTGCCTGCATGTGAAACCCTCAACTAAACACTAACTATAAGAAAGAATATTTGCTTCAAATCCAGCACATGAACAAAGAAAGCTGCCAGCTCAAACATTGCAGCATAATTCTCACATTAAAATGATTAATATAGGTTGTTAGAACAGACAGAGTAAACTAAGTTATACACTGTTGATACCTAGATTTGAGTTCATTTCATTATCCACTTGGTTAAGGGAAGCCCAAATACAACACAGTTATATACAAATAGGGTATAACATCTTAACAAAATAATTTTCTATCGACAATGAAAGAGAATATCTTTGCAGTTACATAAATGAAAAAGATCAGCACATCAATTGATATACCTAAGCCAAGGCACGATGATTGAAGTGTCTAAGCCATCATTGTACGTAGAAGACTCCCTTCTGAAGCACCAGAAGTTCCGGTCTTTTTATCAATGGCAAAACCACTTAGGGAGCAGGACAAAAAACAAGAAAGGCCATATGCTTTTAATCAGAATTTCAATACTCCTGCATGAATTAAGAATAAGGTACTGATCACTTTCTTCGAAACTTCAATGTGCCCAAAAGAATGTGAATTACACAAATAAGATATAATATTCTAAATTATAAGAAGACATGTTTCTCCATGAAAACAATGGAGGGGATGAAGTATGTGATGATGCACAAAACTGGTATCGTGCAAGATCAACAGTCGAGTATGTGAAGAAGTGTAATTAATGAACAATAAATAAAGCATTCAATGGCAAAAATAGTAAATAATGAATCAATACACAGATGTATAGTGGTTCGGTTCGGGTAACCTACTCCACTCTTGAAAACGGCAACAGTGGCTCTTTATTGATGAATAGAGTAACAGAGAGAAAAGGCTCCGGGAAAGGTGTGCTCCGGGAGAAGTACAATAGCTAGGAGAGAGAAACTATGTGTGTAGATGTAGAAGGGTGTATTGAGAGATATCTAGGTGTGTTGAGAGATCTCAAGATGTCATCTCTCATGTGGAGAGGGCTTACAATTTATAGGTATGTTGAGGCGGTGAGGTGAGGCGATGACGCGAGGGAGAAGGCACTACTTATTCGGGGATGATAGTTACAAAAGGTAAGTACAATTAATGTAGGATTGATCTTCCTGAGTGTGTATCCCGATAATCTCTCTCCCATGTGCTCTTATCTTCTCGGGCTCCTTGGATCTTGGAATGGGCCGGATTGGTGAACTGGGTCTGGGCTGCCTTTTAACTGACTTGGGCTTACTTGATTTATTGGGCCTGACCCAGTTAGATTTGGGCTCGTTAGTATGAAAGTCATCAAAACTCTTGATTATATTTCTAAAACCCCTATGCACAAAGTGAACTTCTCAAAATTTGAGCATTATCATGGAATGAGTAACTTGCTTACACCTGTTCATTGAGCACTTGTATACTATTGTTGGCCATTGATGCAAGAGGAATAAATTTAACCTGAAATAGATCAAACACATTATAATTTCATGAAGGCCTATTGCATAGAAGAGCAAAAATTATCAATATCAGTGTTTGATGTCGGGTCAATTAATAGTCCCAAGTATGTCAAAGCTGGAACCGTGTGATTTCCATTCAATGTAGGAAAGGAAGAGGATCAAAAAGTTTACTAAGATCATGGACTTGACTTGTATTTCATACGACCAAAATTGTTGGAACCCCTTAAGCTTCCTCGTAGGAAAAACTGGTTCATACCACTTGTTAATGATACACCTGGTTATATTTGTTACGTATCAATTTGTTTATGTTGTGAAAATGCATTATAATAAGGACAGGAGGCAATGATGTTGAACTAAATGAATGATACATGGTTATATAAAAGATTAATCTACACCACCGAGTAGGGTGGTCTAGTGGTGGTACCGGCCTTACTCCTCACCTGGAGGTTGGGAGTTTGAGTCCTGGAGTCCCCATTAGGGCTTGGTGGTTGGCCGCTATGCTAGCCTAGCTAGGTCTGGTCCCGAGAGGTGCTCCAGGCGCGGTCAGGGGCCTTATGATCCCACCGGTGAGGGCCTAACGGGGTGGTCGCTGGGCACTCTTCCTTGCCCCCACCCCTTTTTTTATTTATCAAAAAAGAAGAAGAAGAAGATTAATCTACATTTTGATACCAAGTGTTTTAACTATACTAACTAGGGATGTCAATCGTGTCGCATCGTGTCATTTTCATATCGTGTTATTTTCGTGTCGTGTCACTTTCGGTACGTGTCGGGTTCGTGTTAATAAAAAATTATTTAACTAGACAACAACTCATATAATACTATTTAAAAAATTATAAAATTCTTATTTTATGTCTATAATACTCCTTAAATAATTATTTTCTATCTACAGTATCCATTAATCGTGTTATTCGTGTCGAACCTTAATTTGACCTATTTATTAGTCGTGTCAACTAATCGTGTTATTTTCGAGTTGGTGTTAATGGATAAAATTGACACCCCTAATATTAACACTACCTTTAGTTTTAAATCAAAGAATACATAATCATTGGCCTTATAATATTATACAGCTCAATGCGCTCCAATAATGTATAAATCTTTATTCAAATACATTTATATTAGTCTCAAAATTTTCACAATCTCACAAAATTGGGAATCGAACTAGCGTGTCTTGCACGCGGGTACCTCACTAGTTGAATATTGATAGATGGATCTCTTGCCAGTTGGTGCCTGGTCTTGAACTACTTAATTATTATTAATATTACAGCGGATAAGCATTGCCTGCCACGGGGGAGTTGGCTCTCTATCCCTTCCAAAAGGCACCATCTTTTTGTTGTTCACCAAATATAAATATATATAACAATGTCCTCGTTTTGTACGCCCCCTGCCCCCTCCGCGCCCGTCTATTTTGACCGTTCATTGGATCATCAGACTCATGAACGTTTTTATTTTAAGGGTTAATTACGTTTAAAGTCCCTAAAATATAGAATTTGTATCTTCAATATTTTAATTATATTATTTTAATTCTTAAAGTATTGATTATATTTAGGTAGTTCTTAATTAAAATTTGAGTAGTTATTGACAAAAAATGTGTAATATGAGTAGTTTTTGACCAAAATTTAGATAGTTCATAATCAAATATGTGTAATTTGAATAGTTATTTGACTAAAATTTGGTCAAGTATTTTTTAAATTATTTTTTTATCATATTTAAGTATTACGTGACAAATTTATAATCAAAATCCGTTAACAATTTGGATGTTGTCTTCTTGAAGGACCACATATAAATATATTCAATATTTCAGGGACCAAACTGATACAATTGAAATATTATGGACCAAAATAAGATAAATCCTATGCTTTGATACCTCTTGTTCAATTAACCCCTATTTTAATCTGTTTTCAATAGTGTTTATAGGAATTAGTGAGATTCTGGTTTGATTCTAAATCACGTAAATGAAATAAAAAATAATATTTTTGATTATTTATTTTAATTCAAATTCTAAATAATTTTCTGGTAATTCAATTTGTTAAAAGTAAAAAAAATCAAAATTGAGTAACAAAATCCAATTAAAATACAACTTTTTTATTTTTTTTGAAAAGCAAAATCGAGCCACTTGGAGGAAACTTGCACGGTGTGGCTCTGGCCAGTACCATAAGTATAAAGAAATTATTGCACAATTTTAGATAAAATTTGCTAACTTGATATAAATTGATATAAAATTAATGAATTTAAATTTAACTCTAACGAAGACAAGTGACAAACATGTGAACTTATTGGACTCGCCACATAAATTAAATAATAAAAACTTGAATAAACATAATATGAACATTTCAATATAATTTATATATAATACGGACCGATACAAAATGAACTTAATTATGTATAAATATAAATAAAAATAAATATAAATTAAACAAATTTTAATACCACTTGAATTCGGTACAACACTTCCCATTGTTAACTCTAGTGTAAGTGTAACCCATTCGAAAATGCGGGGCCCTCGAAATGTTTACCGACGATACTCCCATTCAACCAAGGAGGTTCGTCTTCCATTATAAGATACACACAAACTGCGACAGTGTGATCTGCTTCGCCCCTCTCTCTCCTCCGAATCCATACCTATCCGGTACTTCCTCAGTTCTTGAAGTCAGTTTGGTTTGAAATGGCAGATGAAATACCTACACGTAAATGGGTGTTCATGGTAACGGCTCAAACGCCCACCAACATAGCAGTGATAAAATACTGGGGGAAGAGAGATGAGACCTTGATTTTGCCCATCAATGATAGCATCAGTGTTACATTAGATCCGGCGCATCTCTGCACCACCACCACTGTTGCTGTGAGTCCCAGCTTTGAGAAGGATCGCATGTGGCTCAATGGCAAGGTAAAATTTGAGTGCGTGTGTATGTGCGTGTGTGTGAGAGAGAGAGAGAGAGGGAGAGGGATCAGATGATCAATTTAGAAGGGCAAGCTCAAGCAAGTAGAGTTTAAATTAGTGAAATTTGAGCTATATTATGGGTTGAGATTTGTAAATCCTGTTGGGTCAGTTTCGAAACGGCATATATAGAGAGAGAGGGAGAGATATGATGGAAGTGAAGAGGGTAAGGGTGTTGTGTATGATTTTCTTCTTTTATGAGGGAAATCCATGACTAACTTAAAAGCAGAAAGTAAGGCTTACTGTCTCTCAGAATAGCAATTGACTGGAGTTACTTTCTACGAAGAATTTCAAGACGAAGAACGTTATATAACTACCATTCTTACCTGAATTAACCATGATGATTGTGTTTGATGCTCAAGCAGAGTTTTCTGTCTTGTTGATTGCAACTAGTAAAGGCATTTCACCTACAAAAACTAGAGTTCTATCTGTGAAACCAACGAAAAAAACAGAAGAGAAAAATAACAAATATATGGTTGAAGTGGTTTACAATTCCAAAAATGATAAGCTCGGGTAGACTATTCTAGAATGGTAGTGATAGCTTTGGTTGAACAATAAAAGAGAGAAAGAAAACAAAATATGAGTTTTAGATCTTTGTATTAAGCAGAGTTGAGTGGAGGGTTTTGTTTCTTTAGGTTATACAATGGAAGACATATTTACAAGATTCTTATTTTTTCAAATTCTGAGTTGATTCCTAGTTTTCCTTTTTTGATTTTGCTGGTCAATATAGGAGATATCCCTTTCTGGAGATAGATACCAAAACTGTTTGAGGGAGATTCGCTTATGTGCTAGCGATGTTGAGGATGAGAAGAAAGGTATCAAGATCACAAAAAAGGATTGGGAGAAACTGTATTTACACATTGATTCTCATAACAATTTCCCAACTGCTGCTGGTTTGGCTTCCTCAGCTGCCGGTTTTGCTTGCCTTGGTAACTTCCCCTTCTTCTTTGTTTTACTGGTTATATAGTTGATGCTTGAATGTCCAATTATGGTAAGACCCTAGGAGACAATAAGCATTAGATGAAATTTGTCCATTAAAATAATATTTAGAAATTGATGCTTATTTTCTTTTGTTCAAAGTAGGAGTCGATAGACATTACCTGTCATACGGGATATCAGCCAAAATAAATGAAGATGTCTTATTGATTTCTTGTGTCAATTTATGTGTGTGTGCCCTCGAGGCACAGTCGTTCTTGATGTCATTTTGGAATAGACATTGTTGGCCTTGTTAGGCTTGTTTAGGCAACCCAGTGCATTAGGCTCCCGCTCCCTCTCTATGGGTCTGAGGAGGTAAGATGGACATAGACTTATCCCTGCATCCTGAAGGAGGAACCATAATGTCTAGGTCACGTTGGAGCATCCTTATCGGGTTGCTTGTCTGCACCTTAATATGAGTTGCAGTGAATTCAAAAGTAATAACCTGAGTCTTTCTATCATTTCAAATGTTAAGAAAGAAGTACAATAAAAAGATGGTTTTCTTATAGTCAGTGTTGGAGCCACGAAAGTAATCTTGGGTGGGCACTATAACAAGCTTTAGTTTTTTTTTGGCCAAGATGATACATTTATATTTGTTAAAATTATTCTCGGTACAAACTAAAACCAGTCAATATAATGGGGCCAAAAATTGGTATACAATGCATACAAAAAATATATTTTAATATTGTACTAAAAATGAGGTTAATTATAGTCATTTTCA
Organism: Ilex aquifolium; assembly: GCA_951799425.1. Lineage (NCBI taxonomy): Eukaryota > Viridiplantae > Streptophyta > Magnoliopsida > Aquifoliales > Aquifoliaceae > Ilex > Ilex aquifolium. Next base: position 12,563,562 of record OX637408.1, read on the forward strand.
ATTAAAAATGTTGTATGATAATTTCGTTATAAATACCATCGAGAATGTCTTTCTTTACATATACTATCATACTATCAGTCATCCATTTAGTTACATAATCGAATTTTTATAAATCCCTATGGTTAAAAATGATTTCTTTGTAATGAAAATTACAATTAATAAAATCAACGTCAAAGTCATAAATATGTAAACTAATGGATATAACATGTGTTTTTTAGTCTTGAATTTTTTTTTTAGGAAGTACACCAATCCTAATGTGTATGAAAAGTGTGTGAAAGTTAATAGTTATTTAGTTATGACTTTATTTGAATGGACATATCAAAAAGAAATAATAGGGTGGGCCTAATGAGATATGTTTAAAAATTTAAAAAACATACATAGATAATGTTAAGAATTTTTTTTTGAGGTGAGCATGTGCACCCCCCCCCCCCCCAATGCCAATTGTGGCTCCGCCGCTGCTTACAGTGACAAAAGAAAGAAGCAACAGAATTAACCTCTAGTGCTATTACAAAGGTTGTATTTTCCTTTTCTGATACCATACCTAGTTAGGTTATAACATCATTATTTTTCCCTTACGTGGGTTCCCATGCGTGGTGGCCTGCAACAGAGATGCATGTTGCTTTGGGTTTAATACTGTTAATCAAGGTACCGTGGAAGAAACTTATTGTGATTGGGCAAAGTGAAGGTGCAACCTAGGAGGGGGTGAATAGTTTTTTTTTTCTTTCTTTTTATGGTTTTTGGAATCAACAACTTTTAAGTTTGAACTTATTTAAACCTTAAACCTAAGAGTCTAAAACCAATGTCAAGAACAAGCACACAAAGGTTTCTGGTGGTTCATCACTTTCCAATGGGCGTACATCCACTTCTGGTGACTCCCCTGGCACCAAATGTCCACCAATTAGTGCAAAATGCCACCTGTTTGTTTTAGCTCTTATCTTTACTGCTAGCCCTGGTGATTAATATTGATATATCCTATTTAAGCATTCGGCATAGTATAACTGGTATTTATATTGTTGTTTTCAGTTTTTGCCCTTGCAAAGCTAATGAATGTGAAAGAAGACCAAGGGAAATTTTCTGCTATAGCAAGGTACTGATTTATGCTTCATCTGCATGATATGCCTCATCTTCTTTTTAACAATTTGATGTTATTTTGAGCACGCAAGCTCTGTTTACTGCTTGCGTGGCTAATTTCAATTCAACTGGCAATTATATGTGTATTGTGTTTATAACTTGTATATTTCTTTTTCACACAGGGCAGATGTTGTTTTTCTTTTTGTTTCTTTTTATCTCTATAGTTGCCCTGAATATTAGGGTTAAAAAATGCAAGAAAATAGTGAAGGTGAAATTTCAGAAGTTGTATTTATTTATATGCAGGCAAGGTTCAGGCAGTGCTTGTCGTAGTTTGTATGGTGGATTTGTCAAGTGGAATATGGGAAAAGTAAATTTCTGAGGTTTACTTTGGTGGCATATGTGTAGAGAGTATGTTATTCTTCTGAGTTATTACTCTAATTCTTTTTACCTTGTTTTGTCAAGGCTGAGGATGGAAGTGATAGTATTGCAGTTCAACTTGCAGATGAGAAGCACTGGGATGATCTTGTTATTGTTATCGCTGTGGTATGTGCCTTGAATCACAGTGGAAATCTCCTGTAATAAAGTCTGCAGTAGCTGTTTTTGAGCAGTGGAGATCACGGTCGGTCAGTTGGTCACAATGCATATTGTATGGGTGTTTATGCAAGCCCTAACCCCATCTCCAAACAAATTGTTTTGGCACTGGCATCCCATCTCTAGGTTGCCATTGTTTGAAGTATTACCTTTTAATTGTATTGAAAGTCCTAAGAGAAGGGCTTTCTATAGAGAAATTCATTGTTTTCTTTCCGCATCATTTATTTATTATCTCAAGAGACATTTTAATTATTATTTTCTTTCTTTAACCTATATGAAATATACATTATGGGAAAAATTTCCTGATATTATTTTTTTTTTTCATTTTGTACATGCACCATATTTTGAGATTTGTACTTATGACAACATGATATTCACATCATATCTGTGGTCTATGTGTATGATGTCTGTTTTTCTTTATTCTTTCTTTTAGTTTTTCCACTAACACCCCTAATGTTTACTGCAATGGAATTAAATCATGTTGTTTGCTGTTAAAGAGTTCTGTAAGAATACAATTCTGTTTACTGGATTTAGGTTATTATGATTCTTGTGTTCTGTTGCTGGCATGGACTGTGTTTCTCAAATATATTGATGCAATAGGTTAGCAACTATATAATACACTTGATTTTGTTACTCTCTGCATTTCAAGAGCAATTTGTGATGTGTATACTGATTCGACTTGTTTTCTATCATACACCCAAGTATAAGTGGTCAAATTATAGTTTTCTCGGTTTATGATGCTCTTCCATCAGCAATGCGACAATTTGTTGAAATGATGGCCCAAGGAGAATTTATGAGTAAAAATCATGAAGAAGCATTTCAATTTTTTGATCCTATTTCTGAGAGTTCCCAGATGTGAGACTCGACTTCTTCAAATATTATTGAAATTAAGCCATCTACGTCTGAAAGATGAAAATATGTAGTAAAAGAAGATGATGATTTAAGAGCTAAAATGGCTAGCGTATCTCGAACAGAATTTATACTCTTTTAAGCTCAATCATGGCTGACTAAGGATATAATTTTGTAAAAGAAATGGTCAAGGCTCAAAAATTAATCAAAAATGGTCTAAGATCATTTTCCAGAAATTATACATCTGCATAATTTCTAAATAAAAGAATTTTAAGGATAATGCTAATAATATAATCTAATAAGTGTTAATCAAAATAAAATTATTGTCCCTTAATTGATGGATGGTTATATGTATAATATATTATATCTTAATATGAACTTCATGCATGATATAGTGATGTACGTAATTGGGTTAATTTACACTTTGATCCCTGTTGATTTCAAGCTTTGACAGATTGTGCCTTGTAATTTCTAGCAATTCCGCTTGAAACTCTGAAATTTCAAACAAAATATGTATAAAACCCTAGCTTACGCACAAACCCTAATTTACAATTTTTAACTGATTTATCTTACAAAAATTACTTATTTAACTATTTTAATTTACATACTAATTAGGGTTAATCATGTACGTTGGTTCTTCAAAATTAGTAATTGCTGTGTCTTGTTTCTTCTGCACCCCTCTAATTTTATGTTTGACTGTCATAGTTGTGTTAATTTCAGGTAAGTTCACGACAGAAGGAAACAAGTAGCACCACAGGAATGCGCGAGAGTGTCGAGACAAGTATGCTTATACAACATAGAGCGGAGGTACTTCATCTCTTTAGACTTTAGTCATATCAATGTCTTCACAAGATTTTTCCTTAAAGCAATGCATTACGATTTTCATGGGGTATTTTTAATGTGGACAGTTTTCTTAGTTATGGTCTTTGGAGTGCTCTTTGAATGATGGGCTTTTGATACATTTCTTTATCTTTTTATCATTCATCTTTTTTTCATTCTTCTTTTGGGCTGTCACAGGAAGTTGTACCAGAACGCATAATTCAAATGGAAGAAGCCATAAAAAATTGTGATTTTCCCTCTTTTGCGCGTCTGACTTGTGCTGACAGTAATCAGTTTCATGCTGTCTGCCTGGATACATGCCCCCCTATCTTCTACATGAATGACACGTCCCATAGGCAAGCCCTTGTTTTTCTCTTTTTCTATGCTCATCTTGACAGTGGCATTGTGTCATTTTCTAGCTGTTTTTCGTATTACCATTGTTTAAATGGGAGTTCTAATCTAACACCGTGATGACTTTTCAGGATAATTAGCTGTGTTGAGAAATGGAATCGTTCTGAAGGAACACCTCAGGTTAGTTTTCTCTGGCCAAATTATTTGGGAATTTACTGCATTTATTTGATAGCGCTACATGCAGATCTAATTCTTTAGAAACATAATCTCTAATGGTTGCAAGATTTGAATGTATACTCCTGTACAAATAGTTTTGCATAAAAGGTTGGTTTTGGGCAATAGTTATGTTCTATACTTGAAGCGCGGAAGTGATGTGCTTAGTGTAATGATAATGCTGGTTCAAAATGCAAACATGCAGAGTGAAACACTAGTTATTCTAATTTAAATGTGAGATTCGTTTAAATGACGAGAGACAAACCAATCCGTCAGACTGGTTTAGCTGGCGACTGGTTCTTTCCATTGCAGATGCCTTCTCTTCTTTTTGGTCCATATTCTTCACAGTACAAGTGGTCGTGGAGAGAGAATCCCCAAGAATTCACTTTGAATTTGTTGATGACTAGTTTTGAACTTTTGAGGATGTAAATGCATTGATGTTGCAGTGGAGACTGGTGCAGTAAAACCTGGTTTGGATAAAGTGTTGTGGCAGAGGCGGCGTAGGATAGTAGATATGGGTGAAAGAGTGAAAAAGTTCTCTGTCCAACTTGTCTTTGTCTGGGATTTGGGAAGGGAAGAAGATGGCAGGAAAAAATTGGTGGGTTTTGGAGATCTTAGTTCACAGTTGGAAGAGTAGTTTTTGGGCTAATTTGGAATTTGAAGAAACAGGCCGAAATGGACCTCAAAGCCAAGAGGTTACTACCATTATGTGTGTATTTATACTGAACATGAATTATGCGACTGGGTTCAGAAGAAGAGAGAGAGGGGCTGGGGGAAGGGTACTTGATAGATTTTACCAGTGCCATTTATAGTGTGAGTGGTGCACTTTGGAGCTCAAACACTTTGGAAGTCGCACTCAAGTTTATGGACCGCACACACACACAGACACACATATATAAATTGCACAGAGCAACAAAAGCCAACTGAACCTAACTCAGTTGGCCACACTTGATTCTCTCTAGATTTTGCCAACCAAGAGGTCAAGGTATCTTTGCCAAAGGTAAAGCTTGATTTTTTCTGCCCCCTTCTTTACAGGATGTATTGTAATAGTAAAGTAAATTGTTCATTGAAATAGTGATTTACCGATGTACATAAAACTAAAAAAAGTATTTGAGCTTCAAATTTGTTCTTCAAATATGGTCAAAATTGTTAGTAGTATGCCCTAAGATCAATCACACAAATGATATTATGGTTGTACTGACAATGTTCATTCTTTAATTAAATAGAATGACAAGTTTATTTATCATGTTACTTGTTTATTTCATTTTAAAATACATGAAAAAGTCCATAAAGTATAAGTTAAGAAAATATTTTCTCAAGGTGTCGAGAAAAAGAGACTTATACTTTTTAGTACTATGTAATCCGGTTAGATTAGCATATACTATGCTTGCTCATATTTAATATGAGACAGCTTGTCCAAGTTAGTAGTGTAGGGATACTAAGATAGTTTTATGGGTGCTTGTTAGAGAATAAGTACACTGAACATGGCCATTGATTAACATAGGATTTTCATATGAAGTTTTACATACTGATCAATGTTAAATCCTAAATTACAGTTATGCAAATTATCCTTATACCTAAGGCACCATGGCTGTCTTTTGCATAGACTTCAATATTTTAATTATACAATATATTCATATACTAACCATGTATCGTTGGGCATAGTCAAATATGTATGGAGATTTACAAGTATACAATATAGAATCTATCACCCTTAGTAAGAAAAGGAGAATGTCTTATTGATCTCAACGAGTCATTGGCCAAGTCAGAATGATAATTAGAAAAAAGTTTTCAATTGATCATTAGGAGTCATAATACTAAGATCGAACACATAAGATTGAGTTGGAGGTTTAATAGTAATTCAATTGGGACATTGTGTGATAGAAATATTGAATTGCATGACAATTGTAGCTGAATGAGTTCTTTACCTACTTTGTTCTATTTGGGGGTTGATCATGATATGTTGTTAGGTGTCACTCATGATTAGTAGAAACTCGAGGAACGAAATTAATAAAAATATTGACAGAAATGAGATGTTATGATAGATGTGTGGTAAAACTAGAAAAGATAAAATTAGGAATAAACATATCTGAGAAAAAGTAGAGATAGCACAAATAGAAAATAAGTTGGGGAGAATCGACTTAAGTGGTTTGGACATATTTATAGATGGCCTCCTATGACATCAGTGAGAAATAGTGATATGATAGCTATTAATGGTAACATAAAAGTAGAGGAAAACCAAAATTAACTTTAAATGAAATCGTAAAGAAAGATATGATAACTTATGGTTTAACTGAAAACATTGCCCTTGATAGAGCTCAATGGCAGAACATGATTTATGTAGCTGACTCCAAAAACGTTGAGATAAGACTTTGTTGAGTTGAGTTGAGTTGAGTTGTTCTTCATAAAGGGAGAATTAGAAGAGTTAATTCAAATTAAATTAGAAAGAGTTCTAATTTGAGATGTTAATTGAAGTTAGTATGGAATGCCTACAATCAGGTATGCTTGAACCTATAGAGTCACATAATTGATTAGAAGCTTAAGGATAAAAGAGAAGAAATCAATTATGGGTTAATTGGGGGTGAAAACTTAATTAAGAGTTAATTAAGGGTGTTATTACAATTAATGGTTAATAAAAGAGTCATTATGTATTATGGGATAATTGCAATCAAACCAAGACTAGGATTCAGGTCATCTAAAGCTCTATAAATACCCTCATAGAGGAGGTGAATGAATGAGATATACATACTCTTGCTAGCACAAGAAAATTCACCCATTTCTCCCTTTCTCTCTACTAGTTCACCAAAGATTTGAGGTAGATCCTTCAAGTTTGTCAGTTTGTGTGGATACTGATAAATGTCAAATAATTGTGAGACTTGGGGGTAAAGATCAAATTTAAATTTGAAGATTCAGGATTGTTTGAGAAAGTTAGAGATCATTAAAAGCGTGCTTCAAAAGGCAACCCTTAATCTCTGCTATAGATCGAGGGTTTTTCGGTTCGTATTAAACATTGATAGATCTTGAAATGAGGAATCAATTTTATTCTTTAAAATTCTGCTGCGTTTTTTATATGATTCCTTACAAAATATCTGCAGCGGTGCTTTTCTCAATTTGCCTTATGCCGGTATCCGCAAAGGGATTGACCAATATTAAGAATTTTGACAGGTGGCTTATACTTTTGATGCGGGGCCAAATGCAGTTCTAATTGCACGTAACCGAAAGGTTGCTGCCCTTTTGCTCCAGAGGCTGCTTTTTCACTTTCCTCCACCAGCAGATAGTGATTTAAAAAGGTACTACGCTGACAGAAAATTATATAGGTTAAGTTACACTTTTTAGTTTACACTCACCTCAATTTAGCCCTTCAACTTTCAATTTTTTCCTCTAAATGTTAACATAGTGTCAATTAAGTTCAATCAATGACCTCTGTTAAAAAGTTGACCAAAAATGCCATGCGATGCAAATGTGATTTTTTCTGTCCAAGACTTAACTGCCATCATCAATCAATTGGATTTGAGTTCAAAATTGGAGGACAAAATTGAGTGAGAGTTGAGTGACTATAGTGAGAATCGCCATAAACTACGAGGTTCGAAAGTATATTTAAAACAAATCTCTGGTTCTAAAGTGTATTTAAAACAATTATATATATGCAATTTGATATCTGATTTCACTTTGTTAAATGATGAAAAACATGTCCAATCGAATTAAGTACAGAGTTAAATAGGTTTGCATCATTCTGTGGTATTACCTTGGATGAATTCTCTTGGATGGATTCTCTAATAGTTCATGCCTGTCTTTTCTTTTCTCTAGTTATGTTCTTGGTGACAAGTCTATACTACAAGATGTTGGGGTTCAGGACGTGAAGGATGTGGAAGCTTTGCCCCCTCCTCCAGAAATTAAGGATAACACCCAGGCCCAGAAATATGAGGGAGACGTTAGTTACTTTATCTGCACAAGACCCGGGAGAGGTCCTGTTCTACTACCTGATGAAAGTCAAGCTCTTCTTTGCCTTGAAACTGGAATGCCCAAATAAAGGCGGCATTTTTTAGGGACTGGCTGCATTTGATGTGTTCCCTTCGAGGCTGACTCAGAATTGTGAGAGCCTTGAGTATTGTGTTCAGATGGTCTCTGACAGTGTACTGAACGATGCTGTGAAATGATTCTATCAACCATTTCTTACAAATTTGCAGCTTGAGTTTCATTTCTCTGGTACCTGTAATTTAGAATTCGTCAATTACCTCGTGAATGCTTATGTATTCACGTAGTCATGAGTGAGTTCAACATGGTAATGAATCAGTTTTCCTCCCTGAATCAATCATTGTTTCCTGTTTTTTGAGTTTTTTTTTTGAACTTGCAAGAGCCATTGTCACAAGCCATCCAATCGGGGGTTTTAAGCTATATTTTGTGTACTGAGATGGTATGCTTGAGCATATTATACTGTGCGGAGTTGTTGTTTGTGGTTTTGTATGCTTTAAAGAAGGCAGCATATAGGCTCGAAAGAGTTCTGAAAAAGAAGCATTTGTTCAGGGGTTGCATTAGGATTCAAGAGTGCATAGCCTCATGAAGCATCTACATTCTGCAGATTGTACAGCTTCTTGGAAATGGTCACTTGTGATCTGCACATCAGTAGTGGATGGAAATTGTTCACTTATGATTAGCACATACAAAGTTATAATTCGCCTGGGCATGTATAAGCTTGTGTGTAACTATTTTCTGTTCAGCATGGATGTCTGCACAGTGATTGAAGCCGCTTCCAATACAGATCAACCTTTGAAATCACGGGTAAGAGCTTTTAGTCCCTTCATATCTGAACCCTTCAGAGTATAATTGAGGACAGGTCTTTTAGTTTCAGCATCTGTTCTGATCTCCGACGTACTTAAATCCAGGCAATCTACAATTAACCGTTGAGTCTCGATCATGTTCTTTAAATAGCTTTGTGTGCTTTTTCTTTGCACATAAAAGGTATTGAGTTTAGAGGTAGTTTTGTTTTTCAAAACAGAGTTTGCAGTTGACTGTCAATATAGGTGTGGTATTCAGGGAGCCCAAGAGTTACAGAAAGATTCTTGCCCCCAAATCCCATGTAAGAATCAAATTCTGCATTATCTTTGGTGGCTGCGGCTGGGCGGCAAGTAGGTAAGCATGACATTCCAGAAATGACTGTATCGAGGTCGGTACTATATTGAAAGTTACGACTTTACTCAATAGAGGCTAATTATATAACTCAATTGTAATCACATTACAATTTTAAAAAGTCAGTTACAACTCAATTGAATTCAGGCCATAACTCAAAAAAGTTCAAATCGATCCTAAAATGTTAGGATGGGTTAAGTTACATTTTAAAAAAATTGAATTATAACTCATTTGAGTCAATTTCATCTAATTAAATTGTAACTCTCAAATAACCTGATCTTATTGTTGTCTTTACCCCATATTTATAGCATTTATACAAAGAAAATACATTTGGTTAGTTGCCATACTAGTGGCGCTTGTGTGATGCACGATATTTTCAATATTTTCCGTCACAATTTTATCATTCCTATTGCCACAGCCACAGCCACAACCACCCCACCCTCACCTCAAATAGCTACCCCTCATCCCACTCCGATCCCGACCCTAGTGTTTTTGTGAAAATACCAATTACTATGCTAAATTAAGGAGGATGAAATAAAGTAGTTTTGTGGGAGTAGTTACATAAGCCATACAAAATGATTTAATTGGATGAGATCAATACATTGTTATTAAATAATTTAAAATTAAAAAATCTAATACTCGATGAGGGAAAGTTTTATAAGCACCTTCTCTCCTAAATTGATTGTTATAGACTTATAGTATGTAGTAAATATAGATTTAGAGGAGAGAGGGTGTGTATGATAGAGAGACAGAAAAAAGAGAGATGATGGGAGAGAAACTTAGGACAGTTAAGAAATTTTAAGAATTAATTATTCAAAAAAGGCCAATACTATAAAGTTAAAGCAAATTTGACAATTTAAAAAATAAAAAATTCAAGAAAATTGGGATTGGGTTTTGGAACTAATCCATGCAGCTTGTGTGGGGCTCTCCTGCCGACCATTGAGCTCCGCACGACTGAGATGTTAAGCTCAGCAGCTGGAGAAGCCAAGCTCATAGGTAACAGATGGTACCAATGTTAGCAGACTTCAAAAGCTGGGGAATCAGTTGGGGCCAGATTCATTCGATATATTAGGCATCAAAGCACTCAAGGCAAACTATAAACCCAAGTTTAAGGATCAAAATTTCATGCTTTGTCTATCGTGACTCTTATGTTTGGACGTGCTTCGGGATGTAACCTTCAGTGTTTTGGAAATTAATATCCTAAACTTTCTCCATCTCAATCCTGTTCTCAAAATATTTTTGTAACATTCCAAAATCGAAATTGCACACTGAAAGAGATTTTGATACTTGGCAAATTCTGAGAATTAATTCCAAGCAAACAACATTTGAACAATTTGTGTTCTATACATGCTATTCTATTACAACATCCACAGTAATAGTTCCATGTCTAGCATGAAATGTGGAGAAACATATGTCCCGAGAGAGAGAGAGAGAGAGAGAGAGAGAGAGAGAGAGAGAGAGAGAGAGAGAGAGAGCGCATGGGGAACAGAATGTTCACCAAATTATGCCTGCAGTAGGCTATTCTCCCCAAGTAGCAGTGCCCTTAAGATAGCCTCACCCATACCATCAGCGTATGGAAATAGATGTCCTGCACCTGCTATTTCATAGTAGTGTATCCATGGAAGTCTTTCAGCAATGTAGCGTTGCAGCGTAACAGGCACCAAGCCATCTTCGTCCCCTTGCCACAAATGCACGGACCCTTCACTGTCGCGGAAAGGGTTCCTGAGATCCATAGGATCCATTCCCTGACCACTAAAACCAATCATCATGTCCCGGAAGAAGGCCTCATGTTGTCCTTCAAGTGTTACGGATTCCTGTTTATCAAAAGTGTGGAAATTCTGAATTGAACCAATTCAAAAATGAAGGTTTACTTAACAAGTTTTAGCAAATCTCTGTTGGATTATTTCAAAATCAACTATATATATACATTCTATCTTTTGTTCAAACTCCCCTCCAAAAATCATTTTTCAGTTAATACCTTTGTCGCTATTAAATAGGAGCAATCCTTATGCATTGTGCGCAGAGTCACATTGACACTTTAAGCGCACTTAGCACATTGCACAAATGCATAAGTCGCACATTTGCACAAGCCATGTGGGCGCGGGTGCAGTTTGGAACTGTCATATGTGCCAAAAGGTTGTGACGGTTCTTTGCGACTCTCGAGGCAATTACTGTCTAGAAGGTTCGCTTTTTTGCTTGAAGAATCACTTCGATCCCCATCTCCATAACTCCAAAAAAAGGACACTAAATTCTATGTCCCAAAATTGTTGTCAGCGAGATCCACAACTGACAGCTTGTGTGGATTTTGAGTATTTATGATACCTTGTGCAGTTGTCGCCCAGCAAGCTTGGGCATAATTTTTAAATCTTGGTGAGAATACTTAGCACCTCCAGACATAGCACAATCGACAGGAAATCTGTTCTGAGTGATCCACAAGTGTTAGCCAAGGGGTGTAGTGAGCCATCTGAAGATCCCATAGGTCTCGTGGAAATTGTCGACTGACTACCGCAGATAAATTTGCAGGAAACCCAGACAACCAATAGTTGATAGCTTGAGCAAGTAAAGCTGCTCCTGCCAACCTGTGAGCATTCCAAATATCTAACTTGAGTGTTGAAATGTCAAAGAACTGACTAGAAATATTAGGAGAGAATGCAGTAAAAAGACCTCCACCCTAACAAAAAAGTCAAAAACAAATTAGATTTCAAATTAGATTTGTCCAACATGATATTACTTGAATGAATAAATTTGTCCATAAATTTTGTATGTCACAAGAATTCCATCCGCTTGCCAATTGATCGAGTTTAGTTTGAATTTGCTCTAGACATTTCTTCCGTTCCAGATTTACTTCCAGGAAATATAGGATTGGGAATTCTGCCAGTTCTGGAGCTTACCTTACTAAGGGGAAAGTTTTTATTTTTATTTTTATAGATTATGAGTAAGAGGGGTGGAGCCTGAGGCTTCTCAGTCACAGGAACAGCGAACGAATCCTCCAAAAATGGAATGAGTTTGCAATTACTACCACAAGAAAGTTCCCACCCTTGCCCAGGTTACATGTTATTCTCAAATTAGCTGAATAAAAATGTACTGCATTTTCCTTAGTTGCTTTTAATGGTTTTTCCATCCGATCCACAATAGTTTCCTGTCTTAATAACAAGATTTTCATGATGGTCCAGTGAAAATTGAGTTTTGCAGTATATTACCGGTGTGGAATGTACTTGAGGCAGCCCCAAGCCATGTTGCCTCCCATGGAAAAACCAATTACGTAAAATTTGGGTACAAGTTCCAACTGATCAGCAAGCTCTTCTATATCCAGAACTATACTTTCTATCCAGAACATGACCTTTGTAAGTCTCTTGAACATCCCTGAAAAAGATTAAAATTGTCATATGAAAGATTCCTCCGACTAATACACATGTGAAAGGTTACAAGCCGAGGAGAGTTATAAACACCTTTTCTCTAGTCTTCAGGGACTGAGCCAAAATTTTTTTGTTAGGGGGACCCAAATAGTAATCTAACTAGATTTTTTTGGTTTAATGAAAGGCCAGTCAATAAGTTATCTCTAAAGTGAAATTTATAGTTATTTTTATTTTTGATAGTTTAGAGAAAATAATTCAATTTTTGTCAAATTAAATAGATGTGAAAAAATTACAAATTAGTTAATCAAATAATCAATAATTTAAGCTCAATTTTATACACCTAATCTTTTTTTTGCAAAGTATTAAAGACTGAACAAAACCAAACGAAGAGAGTGTAGATCTCTCAAATTTGAATTCTATATGCTTTTAGGCCCTAAATATGTAGGGTGTGAATAAATTATATTTGATACTGTAAACCCCCACATTCGTATTTTTATATAGTAATATGATTATGTTTTTAGATGCTAATATATGTAATGATGTATGCATGAACTATGACTATTGTAAGAGTAGAAATAAAATTGTTAGTTGAGGTAATAGGGTATGTTGTAGAAGTTTGGAAGTATTTCGGAGTGAAAGCACACTTTAGAGAGAAATTGAGTAGGAAGGAGTTTTGATACAGCTCTAATGTTTGGATCATAATTTTTTATCCTGATGTCCATTTGATCTAAAATTTTGACAGTATGTAGTAGACTTCCAGGGCTACAAAAGAGTATTTTACGAAAATTTTTCAAATCGACCTCTAAATAGGCCAAAACTTCAATGGAAATTTCAGCAGAAACTGGGATGACGTTCGAACGAGAATCGACGTTCGAACGACAGTGAGTCCTAGTACTTTGATGTCTGCAGAGCTCTGATGGAAATGCAGAAGTACTGGGAGCAACCAACGTTCGAATGCCAAAGTGACGTTTGAACGTGAATCAATAATTTACACTATTGACGTTCGAACGTCAAATGACGTTCGAACGTGAGTTACGAATTCTGATTTTCAGATTCGCGCACAGGGGACCATTTCACTCCCTATAAATACATAAGGACGCCTCTCTTTGCCTCATTTCAACATTTCTAACCCTAGATAGTCTTAGAGAGGAAGAAAGAAGGGAAAAAACAAGAGATTAAAGTGTTGATTCAAGTTGGGGAAGATCAAATCTTCAAGTTCTTCACAGAAAACTAAGGAAGAAGGTAGGAGTTTCTTCTCACTCTTGTTCATTGAGGTTAGAGTTTATATATATGTATGTTTTGACTATCAATCCTATATATATGCTATGAAATCATTAATTCTTGATGCTCTTACCACTATTACCATATTTTGAAGGAAACTATGGTTGGATAACCATGAAATCTCTTCTTCTTGTCTTGAAAACCCTAGTTTTCAAGAAAAATGAGTTTTTCTCTCAATATTCATTTGTTCTTGATTTCAAAACTCTAGTGCTTTGTATTGAACAATAAAATTGTATTTTTGATTATCTCTTCCATATTTTCTTAAGTTGTTCTATTGGAATAATACATGTGAAATTTGGGGTTTTTTGATTTACTTGTGATTTGAGAAATTGGTTGGTATTGTATCTCTTGTGTGGATGTTTGGATGAATATGGGTGGCCGTCGACTGGGTATTGTAGAGTGGGTAGATGCGTTTCTTACTCCGTGTGGGTTTGAATTTTTCCTACCACTCGTAGTGGGGTTGGTGCCTTGTGAGGACCAAACCACTATTCGCTCACGTGGTACCGAGGCAAATGGTTAGTATACTATTCCTGGGTTGGATTCGTCACTGCTAATGCGTTGGTACACGCCCTTCCTAAAGTTGGATATCCTTGCGAGCATTGGGTGTGTGTGTGTGTGGGCCAGGATATTCTCGATGTGTTTATTCATGCGATGTCATACATCATACCTGAGATACAAAGTGTGGGTAATTGTATAATGTGGATACAGATACAAGTTGTGGCTTGATATACATTGTGGGAAATGGTACAAATGGTTGGTTATTGTTTATCGTTGGAAAGATACAATTGTTGCAAATGGTTTATGGTTGGAATTGGTTATTGTTGGGAATTGGTTTTATTTCTTCATTTAAATTATTGTTATTGCTTACACTTGAGATCGGATGAATTGTCACTGTTTTCTTTCAAAAGCTATATATGATATTGGTAAAATGAGACCGACTTGTTTTATATGTTTTCTAAACATTGTTTGAGTTTGGGAGGATTTTCCTATAGAGCTTAGTGCTCACCCCGTACGAACAATATTTATTTTCAGATTTCGGTTTAGAGGAAGAACTTGGAGTTGATGAGCAGGTAGCTTGGGAAGCTCAATTGGATGGAAGCATGGATCCCGAGGGGGATGTCTAGAGTTGATCTCTCTATGTTCTAGACTAGGAGATTCATTTTGAGATAGTGTTCATGTTAATATTTCCTTATTCCGCTGCGAGATAATAGTTGACATATTTTTTTGGACGTCATTGTCATAGTTTGATATATTCTTTTGGATGTAATGGCCATGGTTTGACATATTCTTTTGGATGATGTTGTAGGCATTATGGATGATGAATGAAATTTTCTTTACTTATGGATCTTATTAGTTGCTCTCATGATGCGAATGGTTTTAAATAGTGATGCCGTCCAAGAGGGGATTTGGGGCGTTACAGATACCTTGAAACTGTGTCTCTAATTTTACATTGTCCATTGACTATGGATTTAATCACACAACACAACACTATTAAACATTCTGATTTGTGATAGTTTATGCATAACATTAAGCTAAATTTTGCAAAAATTGTTAAATTTTGGATAAATGTAATCCATCTGACTGATGGTTGAATGTGTTCAAACCAATTGCCCATAGATAAAACAAATCAAGATCATAATTTAAGGTATTAAATACATTTTTATAAATTTAATAGCACCTTATAAAATAGAACCAAATATAAAGCTAAAGGTACAATGCATACTTTTGAAAAGGTGAACCCTTGGCCATAACTTAGTTTTTTCACTGCGGGTAGTCTAGCACAAGCCGTAAAGTCGAACATTCTAGAGGTCCTCATCATTCAAGGGACAAAACAAAAACAAATACATCGCTAATCTGTCTACATCTATACTATTTTACCCTTATAAATAATTACAAAGACTACTCTATCTTTTTACAATTAAATATTTAAATTATTATCATATTATTATTTAGTCAAATCTCTAAATTATCTCTTAACATCTCTTTTAATTATCTATTTTCTATATATAAATATAAGTTTCTATGAAACTTTTTCATTGACTATATTACTCTTAAAAAAATATGCATCATTATATTTTCAATGAAGTGTTTAAAAAATCTTCAAAAACTACATCAATCAAATATTATTTATCTCATATGCAAAGATAACATTATACCTACATATGTTTATTTTTTTTCGTCGAAAAGTTTAACCTGTTTATTTCTAAGATAAAAAATAATCATATATATTATTTTTTAAAATTAATTTATGTTATATAAGTATAATTCTTCTGTCACAATAAACTTTCGAAGTTTTATTAAGGTTTTATGTAAAAATAGATTGTGATATATTTTTTAAGTAAAACTTGAATTTTTAAGAAATTCAATATGCTTTATAATATATATTATAGAGTAGTATATTAAATTTTATCTCAATTGACTTAACTAATTTCTAATTTCCATAGGTTTCCAATATGATTAGTAAATTGAATATAATTTTTATTTTATTCAAATATTATAAGTTAAATTAATTTTAAAAAATTTAATTTCTCAAACACAACTAAAAAATTACTCTCAATTATAAATTTCTACAAAAATAAAACTTTAACTATTTCTTTTTTTTCTTTCTTCTTATAGGTAGAACAATGAATTTTAGGAACGTACAAAGTTTCCATAATCTTATAATAGAATATGAGCAATGAAAAATTAGATTTGATAAATTTGAGATGATATTTAATTCAGATACACATATACCTAATATATTTTATTACTTTTTATGTACGAAAACTATTTCTGTGTAACGCACGTGTGAATTGTTAGTAACTTTAAATGAAGCACCCCCCCCCCCCCCCCCCCCCCACAAAGAAAAGTTTTCTTTTTCGGTCTAAAAAAAAGAATCAGCACAAAGATGGCACTGTAGTATGCTTCTTCACCCAAGCAGAACGGATTCAATCGAAAATCTTGGGAAAAAAGCAAAAAAACAAAAAACACAAAATGATTCTAGAATAAGTGAAAAATCTCAGTTGAATGGGTTGATGTCGTTTGAATTTAAACCATACAGTTCTGCACCAAAATCATAAATACAACAACAATTTCAACCATACAGCCTCACCCCCTGTTTTAATCTTTTATCAGTTCTGCTCCAAAATCAACCATACACCATCAAACTTCAACCACTCAGAGCCTACTCAAAATATATGGTTTCCAGACAACATGTGGCATCAATTGCTTCATTGAGATTAATTTATGACTTCAAGAGACCATGGGAAAATGAAACTAATGTATTGAAGTAATTTAGTACAGAAAGACACGAGCCTGCAAGAAGATGAAAGGGAAATGTTCTGATTGGGATTTTGGAGAGTGAGACTTAGCTGAAGCAGCTGGTATTCTCTTGATAACTTGATGCATTTCTCACAATCTGCACCAGCCAAAACTGGGACAACATCAACAATCTTCGAATCTATTACCAAAATACGGGCCTTTTAAAACTTTAATACCAATCTACAACAATTTTGAACTTATTTACCAATCTACGACATTTTTTAAAAGTGGAATCAACAAATCCGACTTCCTATGAAAGCGGAATCAACAAATACGACTTCATGTGGTAAAGCGGAATCAACAAATCCGTTTTTATTATTGAAAGCGTATTTATGAAATCCACTTTTACTTGAATAACAAATGCGTTTTCAAACAGAAAGCGTATTCTGCAAGACCGCTTTATCAAATGAAGCGGATATAATAAACCCGCTTTCATTCGAATATTTCTTCTCCCACCAGGCCCCCTGTTATTTCACAAGTTTCGCCTCACTCTCCTCTCTTCTCTCTGTGGAAGGTGAATACTTACCTTTGTCTCTCTTCTCTCTTATGCTCTCTTCTTCTTTCTTTGCTTTCGCCATCCCCTAAGCTCAGCCCTTAAAATGCACACACCCTAATTGAGGAAATCCAAGCTTAGCCCCAAGCTTGTTCGAAGAAGACAACTGAGGTCTTTTGCAAGAATTGGCTGTGGGATTCGCCTGAGGTTCCTGTTGATCCCTAATTCCAGCTATGAGAATCTTAATAGGCCCTAGGTTACTCAGTGTTTTGTCAAATTATGCAGTGGATTGGTACACACCCGTGGCCTACGTCTGAAGCAAGGAGAAGACAGGGCTTCACGTGTTGAACAGAAAGCATTCTATTTAACCAGGTACGCTACAATTGACTTTGCAATTCAGGAAATTTCCAATTTTAGAAAATTTCCCCATTGCCCAATCTCCTTCACTGTCGAATTTAGATATCCCCACCATAACTCAAACAAATCCCATTACTGTGTGTTCCGAAAATCCCCAATTTTATAAAGTCTTCAATCCCCATTATTGCTTCGAGTAATTTGAACTGCATCCTTACTTCAGAAATTTACAGTGTGAAGCTACATTAAATTTTTGAATTTATTCAAAATATCCTAATGTATACTGAATGCTATTTTTTGGATGAAATTATGTTTTTTGTGCATTAGGAATATTGGTGTTTGCTTACTGTCTGTGTAATACAATTGAAGGTGTTAGGAAATTTACAGTGTGAAGGAATATTGTTCTGTGTATTAGGAAATTTGTGAATGCTAGTTTGACCCTTGCCATTTACTTGTTTGACAATGCTAGGACTATTGATAGTGACAATGAACTTGTTTGAGCCTTGCCATTTACAGATGTGAAATTCATAACATAACTAAAAAGAGGGGAATTAGAATGATTTTATGCTGCCCGTAACATGGCATAGGGTTTCAATTTAGGTTCTACTGTGAATTTACTGAAATGCAAATTGATGGTCTTTGCCTCATCAATTTGCTTTTGTTGCTAACCTTTCAAGTTTCGTGTCTTCTGGATAAGTCAAACTGGCCATGTTAAGGTAGACAAGAAGATTTGAACCCACGTGCCCAATCAAAGAGGGACCAAAATTAATGGGGTTAGGGAGGGACCAAAATTAATGTTGTCTGAGATGGTAAACAAGGATATATGACTGCCTGTTGCTTACAGAAAAGATGTTCCTAGACTGAGTATAATGGCATAATGAGATTCACGTAACCTGTCCCCAATAGTTGAAACATGATTTTCTTGAGTTTGAGTTGTATGTGGCCAGATCATATTGAGGGTATCCATCCATTTAGGAAATAGAGAAACTAATATAAATGATGAGGACCAGGGTTATGTTGTAATGCTAACAGGCTGCTTATGATTGGTACTAGAAAAGATGGGAAACATGAGATTCTTTCTTGAGTTTTATATTAAAAAAGGTGGTAAGCAGTTGGGAAAGGGAAAATTGACAGAATAAGGTAATGGAAAGTTATATATGCAACAAGCAAAAGAGGAAATTCCAAAATAAATTGAAGGGCAGAGGCTAATAGCTCTACTGCCTTTGTGGGATCAGATGAACAAAAGAAGATGATGTCACATTAAAATATGTCATGCAACCCAATCTTGTAATTTAAAATATGGAAATTATTTGATATTATATTTTATATTGAAGGTATAAAATATCGAGGAGACGCGCCACAGTAATGTGCTATTGGGGAGGTAATATTATAGACAATGAAGGTTGTTTATCGTACAATGGAAAACCTCAACATTGTATAAAGTTAAAATACAGAACAATATATGAAGAATTGTTGAGAACTATGTACACGATAATGCAGCTGGACCGTTCAACATCACGACTACAACTAATTTGTCGGTTTCCATCATTTTTGGAGGATCGCATGCAACAGTACGTAGAATTTGAAATTAAAAATGATGACGGTGCGGCGACGATGTTGGATGTTATTTTTGAGAACCAAGCACCGAATAATATTGACTTGTACATACAGGCAGAGCACATCCAACAGTTTCCGCAACTAATGGTGAATGAGTATGACCCATATATATCCAATTGCTTACACAGGAGAGCATCAATCCATGTCCCAGTTCCCTTGCGCTTGTTAACTCTTACTATGTTGAAGGGAGTAGTCAATATGGGCATGGCGTTATGGCGGACGATACTATTGCAGCACAGTTTCATTTGGGCCATGGAATTCCGGAGGCCGAGTCTTATGTGTCAGAATTGCATATAAGGCCTAGTACGCAGACGTCGATATTTTTGGGACACACCACATCTTTTTTGAATGTTGGTATCCAATCTCATACTGAAACAACGACTGATGTCATTCGAAATCTGGTTCAGTCAGACGGTGATGTGTTGGTGAGTAATGTAATGCGTGCAGTTGATCGTGCGGATATGTAACGATGAATTAATACGACAGGATAGTAATGCATATTTTCACCGTTGATTGACAAACCTACTTGTTTTGTTTTGTAGGTGGAATGTGCGTATGAGATTGTATGTACACAGCCCTAGACACGTCCTCAGACATTATAGAGATCAGCCAGACCAGTTGTGCGATGAGCAGGTTCAATTTGTACACCAACGTAGACTAGATTATAATGTCAAACGTGTTTAGACAAACATTTAAATTGAGTATTTGTTTTGTTCTAGATGATGTGGATGTCATATACTGCAGAGGTCATAGCAAACTTACCGGTATACTGCACTACTGGGAGCGACGTATGGATGTCGCGTGACAGGGTATACCTCAGCCATGTGACACTGGTTCTGCTCTTCATGCTACTGATCAACACGTCATGGGTGGTTATGACTGGAGTATTGTACATCAATCGTGTGTAGATGTCTGGTCCCATTGGCGCGAGCATCTTATTGCGGGGGAGGCACATACATCTATGACCGATATGAGTTTTCGCGTGTACATGGTTTGGTACGGCCGTATCACTCGACGATTGATCGGACCTCCATTAGATACTCCACTTATCGTATTCCAGCCTATGGATAGCATAGTCGACATATTGGTAAGATAATAGCTAAATGTATTTGTCATTATAAGCGTGATTTACAAATACATAATTGATATTATAATAATGTAACTGCTTTTTTCATTTACAGGAGCGTACACTTGTTCAAATTCACCAGCTCGTACAAGATGCCCTTGAGGATAGTACGGACGTAACCCATGCACAGTTACTGCAGGCCGCCCGATCTCTTAGCTCCACTTGCCTAGAGGCGGTTCGAGAGGACCATCATCTCCATCGTATCGTCCAGTCGAGTCTCTACCTATACCACATACTGCACCGCTAGATGTACCTACGCAGCCTCATGGTATTGTTATACAATGACAGAGACCTCCACGTCACCGACCTGATATTCGGGTAGATGCCGGTGTTGACACAGTACCAGGGTCGAGTGTACCAAAGCATACAGCAGGACCTAGTGGACCTCAGCATCCACAAACACTGTCCGTAGTATGTGCAGAGACACCATCCACATCAAGTCAATTCGATACATTAGGACATACTGCACCCCATCCACCACCATTGACCGAGACCTCCACACCATCTGAGTACCCACAGGGCATGTTTCGCCCATGGCAAGAACATGCACACACACATACACATCACCTGCTTCAGGAGTCACATTGCCCAACCAGCCTATCTGTAACGAGACATTGATGATGTCACCTCCAACAGATGTTCAGATTTCACAGCCATCAGATGAGGTCATGCAGGGTCAAGGTGTAGGACTTACTATAACTCCCGCAGTTGTACATAGGTCACAGCAGCGTGCTATGAATCCACTTGCCCATCTTATTTCATTAGTTTGAGGTCGAGGTGGCAAATTTTGAGGTGTTAGAGGCCGCGGTGGTAGAGGACGGGGTGGTCGAGACAGAGGCAGAGATAGTATTCCAGCCGGAGATCCGGTGTCACAAGTGATCGATGGCAAGCCATCACAGTTGGAGGAACCACGTCCGAAACGACTCAGGAAGAAGCCGTCTTGTGGCACTTAGTGTTATCATGTTTTATCATTTTTTTGTAATTTATTTTCACATGTATATTATAGCTCCACTTGCTATGTATTGTTGTTGGTTGTGTGGTGGAGTGTTTGTGGTTGTGTGGTGGGGTGTTGGTGGTGGTGGTTGTGGTGCATATGAATGACATTGTGGTTGTCTTGTTGTGATTGTTGATGTTTTGATATTGTGTATACATGTCAAAATTATTTTGGTATGACAGAGATTTAAGGGAAACTCTGCCGAAATTTTTAAAAATACAATATGTTTAAAGTCAATATTTACAATACATATTTAATTCCAACATGTAGTTTCTATTGTTTTCAAATGTATATGTATTTTTAATATATTGTATGCATTGTTATGTTTAACATTGTTCTCCACTTCAATGGGTATGTTAGCATAAGACAACAAACGGTACATTATATTTTAGCACTGCACAATGACTGTACAGATAAACTACAACAACACAATAGTACAAACATATAAGCATGATTATATGTAAAGACACATTATTACAACCCGTTAAGGATAAACAAACATATGCATACATGATTATTGATGAAGGAATCTTCATCATGAGAAGCTTTCTTCATCCGACATTTCAATGTCAGAAACACATCCTGCTTCCATTGACAACTGTAAGCACAAACGTGCTTTGTCAACCAAACCTTCTGCAGCACGATCGACTGCAATTCGGTGGAGGTTGTACCGAGATTGTCGTATTGCCATACGGTTGTTTTTACCTCGAATTCGCCACAATGCACCTTCCAACTACTGTGGTGTGTCAATAGGCATATTAATGGCAATTTGTCGCTGCTTGCTTATGTTGGAAATGTGTAAATCTTCACTTAGAACTTCCCTCTCATTCAAACGATATTGCCATTCCTCCCTCATTCTAGTCACTGACCTCTGTGAGAAACGTAAACGAGGATTTACAGGATAGAAAAATTCATCCTCTAACGCCCAATGATAACCCATACTTTCAAACACCGTGCGTGGACTGTAACTCATATTTGCACTTGGTAAGTATGTGAATAGGGCAACACACACAATGAATTTATAGTGATATTCTGATGGTAGTCATGGTCACAGTTTTGCCAGTTGTGGATAAAAAAAAATTGAAATATGATGATTTGACTAAACGTGCAACAGTTTTGATTTGTCTCATCACTGAACGATGCACTTCACTATCAGTGTTAAGTCATCAGTGGTGATTTAACACAACACTGGTAGTACGTTGGTATCAGTGTTATGTCATCAGCGTCTGATTTATCACAACACTGTATCAGTATCTAGTCGCTATCATTGTTTACTCCTCACTGTATGTTCACTGCAATATGTTATTACACAATTCATTTACTTTAATATTAAAATAATTTATGTTTCTGTTTACATATAGATACTTAACTGCAGTGTAAACCCTAAGTACTATCAGTGTTGAGTCGTCAATGGTGATTTAACACAACACTGTTAGTACGTTGGTATCCGTGTTATGTCATCAACGTCTAATTTAACACAACATTGTATTAGTGTCTAGTCGCTATCATTGTTTACTCCTCATTGTATGTTCACTGTAATATGTTATTACTTAGTTTAATTACTCGAATATTTAAATAAGTTACGTTTATGTTTACATACAGATACTTAATAGCAGTGTAAACCCTACATACCCACACCCATGTCAACAACATCAACAATTGGGTCTCCAAGCCAAACAAACGATGACTCATTTCCAATCAACCACTACCATCATGAAACATTTTTTTCATTCAGTTCACCAGAACCCGATAATTACACAGATCCCAATGGAGTAACATGGTATGAAAAATTGGGTTTCTTTAAGAATGAGCCAATCAACATTCATAACCCTTTCACCGAAGTCGGCCATGTGATGATTGGACCTGCAACCTTTGTTCCGCCTCTAGAGTTTTATTATCACCTATTGGGACCAAGTTGGTTGAAATCTTATTTCAAGCGCTGTGAGCTTGAAGTATATTGTCGTTGGCATGGATTACGAGTGCCATTTGCACGTTCGGCTGAAATGTATGTGGAATGGTGCACGAATAACTACCATGATATCATTGCAACACTAGCTCTTGAGAATGATCAGATGGAACGACGTCTAAATTGATTCCACCTTATTAAAAAGGCAAAGATTGCACATTCACACCCTGAAGAGGCTATTAATGCAATACTGTCCGATCCATCCTTGGCTTCTGATAATGAACTTTCTGATTTTGAAGAATCAACTAATGATGGTCATTATGAAAAATTTCTCCCTGCTACTCTATGCTTACATGGCACACCACTATGCTGTTGGAAATATGATCGTCATTAGAAATATTATGACTAATATGTCGGTATTATGTCGTTTAAAATAAAATCTTGTAGTTCTATTTCAGCAAAAGACATAAAGTCTCTTCACTTTAAATACTTTTTTGTAACATTTTTATCGCAAAAGAAATAAAATCTCTTTCCCCCGGGTTTAGGGTTTGTTGCTTGGGTTTGGGGAGTACGATTGGTATTCTCTT
Organism: Ilex aquifolium; assembly: GCA_951799425.1. Taxonomy (NCBI): domain Eukaryota; kingdom Viridiplantae; phylum Streptophyta; class Magnoliopsida; order Aquifoliales; family Aquifoliaceae; genus Ilex; species Ilex aquifolium. Next base: position 12,587,597 of record OX637408.1, read on the forward strand.
TTTGTATAATAATAGTTTCACCGGGTAGGATTTTTTATTGTTTAGGATTTAAGGTTTTGTTTGGGTGGGGTGGGGTGGGGTGGGGTGGGGTGGGGAGGGGTACGATAGGTACTCTTTTAGGAAATTATAAAAAGGTGAACTAAATAGTTTTATTATTTTTGTTTAATAGGGGGGGGGGGGGGAATGATATTTTCATTTGTGGGGCTAGGTAGAAATAGTCCCACTCAGGTTATATTATCTTTTTTATTGTTATCATCTTGTGTACAAATAGTCCCAAGCAGTAGTTATTACTTTTTTAATGTTTGTTTTGGGATTGGGAGGGGATGGATGGGCAGACATTTAAAAGCGGATGTGTTAAATACGCTTACAATAGAAGTCAGATTCAACACATCCGCTTTTATTAAAAAGTGGTTGTGTTAAGTCTGCTTTTTAATAAAAGCGGATGTGTTGAATCCGCTTTCAGTGGACACATTATTGTTTTAAAAGCTGTTGTGAGGCTTACGACTTCATGTGAAAGAGGATTCTACAAATCCTCTTTAATGATGAATTCGTAGTTGCTGATTCCGCTTTCACATGAAGTCGGATTTGTTGATTCCGCTTTTAAAAAGTGCCATAGAATGGTAAATAAGTTCAAAACTGCAATACTTTGGTATTTATGTTTTAAATCTGCCGTAGATTGGTAATAGATTCAACAATCTTCTACCCAAAAAGAAAAAGAAAAAGAAACTTGGTCAACAATCTACCCCCCAAAAAATAAACTGGGTCAAGAAGAAAATGCACTAGAGGGCCAAAAAGTCAAAGGGAAATAAAGATGCCAATAAAATTCTTCCAAAAAGCTGCAAAAGTTAAAGTTTCCCTCTCAGAATCTTTGTCACCACTACTATTGAAAAAGAAATATTGCCAATAAGTCAACCCTCCTTGGGTACTAGGCTTTTCTGATCAGCAAAAATAAATAAAAAAATATATTACAATAAAACTTTTCAACTATAAACTCAATTTTACTTTGCGTCTTAAACGATTGAATTATTTTATATTATCTCCTCAATTATTTGATTTACTTCACATTGCGTTCGTATCTTTTTGAATAGAAGTTGCCAAAGTGCCTCATAAAGTGATTTTCGTCAAATTTATAACGAATATTAATCATTGTGGCGATATGAAATTAATAATATAGTTGGAATTGTAATGTGAAAAACTTAATAATTGAGAAGATAATGTGAAACAAGAATCATAGTTAAGCATGTAAAAATATAATTGGTCCTCAAAAAATATGAGTAATGCTATTCAAATTTAAAAATCTGATCTCATTTGCTGACCTGATGATGTGGTTTCTTTAGAATCATTAGATGAAGAGCAAGTTCCAATATTTGATGGGACTCCTAGTCAATCTAAATCAAATTAACAAATGAGGTTAGATTTTTAAGTTCAAATAACATTACTCAAAAATATATACATAAAAAGTGGTTCTCATCCTAAAAAATGAAATCAGGATGAGGACTAGTAATCCTACCTCCCTTTGGTAATTTGTATTGGACAAATATGTATTTACAAAAATAATTTTGACGAGTCCAGATTCGGCTAGGTCTAGGCTCAATTCATGGAGTAAGCCCAGATTAACTACAAAGCAGGTCTAGCCCAGCTCATGGATTCGGCCCAGTCCAAAGCTCAAGGGGTCTAGGAAGATCAGCTCACGTGGGGAGTAATTACAGGGATAGCCGCTCTTGAAGATCACACCTATCTTTAATTGTACATATCCTTAGTTGTAGTTTTTCACTTCGAAGGACTAGTCACCTATCCCTTCATGCCACTGCCTCAACTAAGACAATGTGCCTATAAATTATAAGCCCTCTACACATGAGGGAAACATCAACACACCTTTTACACAGTTATCTCTTTTATAGCTACCTAACCTCACCTAGAGCTTACCCTTGCTCTCTCTCTCTCCCACTACTTTATCATTAAAGTCATCCAGCCACCGTTGCCACCTTCAAAGTGGAGTAGGTCACCATGACCGAACCACTCTATATCTATGTTTCTTATGTTGATCTCATTTTTATATTTACTGCACTTATTATTTATATTAATTACTCGACTGTTGATTGTGCATAAATCCACTTTTGTGCATCATCAAATTTTATCAAATGCGTTGACTAAATTTAGTGTGAAAAATTGCATTGAAAAAAAATTATGAGACCTACCGATTTAATAATTCATACTGGTTTAGTAAGTAAATTTGATAATTTTTTTATTAAACATAGCTGCACTACTATATTTTTGAATATTGTTTAAAGTCTACCGTTGGATAACTTGTCATTCTTTTTTAAAGAATTAAGGATTAAATTATCATCTCTCTTTTTTTTGTAGTTTTTTTCAATAACATTGTTTTTTTATTTTATTTACTTCAGATAGTTTTTGTGAATAATTTTTAAAGTATGCACATAATTTTTATTTGGTTTCTAAAATTTCAAATTATACAATTTCATCCTCAAAATTTTCACCGAGCTTCAATCCAGTCTTTAAATTCAAATCTATTAATTTGATCCAATTGAAAGACATCATCGGACTTGCCCATAAGGATATATTTGTCCAAAAAAAAATATCTCTCTCAAATATATTGATAGTTCTTTCTTTATTTTACAATATCTCTTGAATTCTCACTTTGTTATTTTTTTTCGAGTTTGTTATCCCCTTTTTTTTCCTTTAAATGAGATGAAATAAAATGAGGTTTTCTAGCCTATAGACAAACTAGTAATTGCCCGTGCCTGAAGGCACGGCATAACGAAAAATTAAATTAAAACTCGAAAAATACTACATTACCTAAAGACTCTTTGCAACCTAAAACAACCTGTCAATTTGAAATCAAGGTAGTCCATACTATTATTCAGAAATTTCGGCAAAATTTTCTTTGAAAATTGAAACCCAAAAAAATCTAAATATATATACAGAATTTACAATGATACATAACAATCATCGTAATACACCATACCACCACAATCATCAATACATATCCAACCAACAAAACATCAAGCTAGTCCCTTAAATTTTCCAAAAATTTTGGCGTAATTTTCTCTAAAAATAGGAGCCCAGAAAAGTCTAAATTTGTCTACAGAACTTACAATTATACATAACAATCACCACAATTCACCATACCACCACAATAATCAATAAATACCCAATCATCAACACATATCCAACCACCAAAACATCAAGCTAATCCATACTAATTTCAAGAAATTTTGGCAGAGTTTCCTCTAAAAATAGAAGCCCAGAAAAATCTAAACCTGTCTACAAAACTTAAAATCATACAGAACAATCAAAATAACCATCATTCCATACCCAAAATCATCAATACATACCCAACCACCAAAACAACCATCATTCCATTCCCAAAATCATCATAACCATGTATAATTAGTTAATTGTACAAAAGACGGAGCACAAAAAATACACACATGCACAAATAGAGAAACAACTTCATCTTCTTTATAGCTTACACAAAGTATCCTTCCATGTATACCTGAAAATATTTGAAATATAAAAATTATCAAAATATGTGAGGCAAAATAAAACAACTGTAAATCTGAAACATAAGATCCCTTACTTTTCTCGTTAGTTGGATTCAACATAATTATTGTCATCAATTCCATTACCCTGAATTTTCTAAAAAAACTAATGAGCACACACATTTGTATGTAGTGTGGGGGGGGGGGGGGGGGAGGGGGGGGGGAGGATTTAGATTGATATAGGTAAGAATCTAGAGAGATTGTAAGAAATTACCAATTTATTTAAGAAAAGATATGAAGGAGTGTAGAGAAAGACTTACGATCAAATAATCGAGTTCCTATCGAATTGGGTGTGATGTAGGAGAAAAAGAGCACATAGTATTTCTCTATAGCATTTGAACAAACGGTTCATTTGCCTAATGATTTCAATCATAAATCTTTATTGGCGGCAGTGTAGTGGTGTGTGAGTTCGATGTGCGAGTGTTTGATTGGTTGCAGTTGCGTGTGTGTGTTTGTGCATGTATTGTGTATGTGTTGTGTGTCTGCATGAGAAGTAGATAAATATAAAGATTCTCAGTAAGAGAGGCTTTCACACCTGGACAACAGTTTGATTAGTGGTGGGTTAGTCATCATTAGAGGTGGATAGGTCGGTGCTGGATTGCAGATCGTTTGAGTTTTCTCAGAGATAATGCCATCTTTTAATAACTCTCCTAAATGTCCTCTTCATCACTCTAAACCTTCTCGTCATCACTATCCTTAATGTCCTCATATCAATACGAACGCACTTTGCCCAATGGAGGGATGCACAACCCCCTAAATTATTCACATAAACAATAAAATTAACACAATATATATATATATATATATATATATATATATATTGTAGGAATAGTAAATTTTTTTTGATGAAGTGACGTAAGAGCAAATTTACCTGATTATGCCGACCCCATCCACAAATGTCCATTGCATATATTTTATCGTTCTCTTTAGCAAATTCACTCCAATCCTACAAAGATTGAACCTCATTATAAAATTAAAAGTTAAAATGTTGAAAAGATTACATAATTCAGTAGAAATAAACTTGTTTAAACTATACCATTTACTTGTCGTAAGAAATTTATAACAAAACTTCTGGGTAAACAATATTTGTGTTGCAATTCGACCCATCTTCCGGAAGGAGGACACTAATACGATCAGAAGATGTGCATCTGGATAGTGCCACATAAAGGTGTCTATGACTGAAAACAGGTGTTCGCAAATCAATCCCAACGAACTTGAAAGATTGTCCTTGGGCTTTATTGATTGTCATAACATAAGTTAACTGGACATGAAACTGACGTCTTATCATCCGAAAAGGCAAGTCCAAAGATGTTGGTGCCAATGATATTCTCGGAATGAAGACTAAATTACCAATTTTATCTCCATTTAATATCTGAGCTTCGATTACCCTTGAGGCACATCTAACAACCATCAATCGCAAGTCATTACAAAGTCCATCTTTCGGTGCAATATTTCGCAACAACATTATTAGGCATCCAACTTTCAACTTCAATTTAAACGGTGGTAACCCTAAAGGATTCAACGAGTTTAAGTACTCATTAGGATATCGATTCCTAATGGTACGATCAAGGTCATCACCTTCAGACATTTTATCTGCAGCTAAAAAAGTAATTGTCTCTCCTACTGTAATATTCAGCGCTGCAGCATTTATATCACTGACGTCGTCATTGCGAGTAGATAGAATTGTACGTTCAATGAGAAAGGTTGGAGTCACTATACCAACCACATCCAATCGTGGATAGATTCTAAATATCAATTCATTTAGACTGTAACACTGGTTTATTGTAGATGGAAGTTGCACGATTTTTATGGATTGGTCCCAATCTAAAAAGTGAAAGTATAATCAGTCACAAAGTGAAATATTAATTCAAAGCATCATGTCATAAAATTCAATTCAAGGTGGAATGGAATATTACCTCCATCAAGAATTTAGTAAAATTAGTATTTTGAACGTCTATGCGAGTAAATCACATGTTTAAACCCAGAGTCAAAATACATATATCTTTCCATAGCAAAGACCGTCTCAATGATGCACCCACAAATTTCTCGCAAACGCCTTTAGGAATAATATGCAAGATTTGTCGAAAGTCTCCACCTAGGACAACAGTGATACCCCCAAAAGGTCTTTTATCATCTCTGATATCTTGAAGTGTTCGAACTGCCTCAACACAGTATCGATGCTGCATAGGAACTTCATCCCATATTATCAACTTTGTTTTTCTAAACAATTCGGCATGTATTGATTGTTTAGTGAAACCACATATTGAATTCTCTAGGGTTTCCAAAGGAATACAAAATGTAGAATGTGCAGTGCGCCCCCTACCAATAACAATGATGCAATACTAGATGAAGCCACAATAACAACAATATGTCCATAGCTACGCAATTTGGTTGCAATGGTATTATACAAAAACGTTTTCCCTGTCCTAGCACCTTCACTCAAAAAGAAAGTAGTTGCTATATTTTCACATACTGACGATGTGACTGTAGTATAAGCAGCAAGTTTTGCATCATTAAGGCCTTCAACATTAATTTGTGCATCGGTCTGTTGTGCTTCATTTTGAAGTTGTTGGTGCTCAAATAGTTATCTGTTTCCAACTATTGCATTCCAATTTCCAATTGTTTGTGGCTTGGGTGGAAAGTCAACTAAACTCTTTCCTGACTCGTGGAGCAATTGATTCATCAAATATAAACCATAATCTTCAATTTGATCATCAGTTGGATTCAAAATACCAAACATAGTACGAATTTTGTGTGCTAAATCATCACATATATGCGTTGAGAATTGCATCCACAATGCAAATGGATGTAATGGAGTGCATTCTCTTAGAATAATAACAAATAGTCTCCTTAATTGGTATCCCGTTCTCATAATTGCAGCCTTTTGAAAACATTGTATCCATTCTTCATCATCTTCAAGAAGTCCTCTTGCAACACATGCTGTCTTGAATGTATCGTGCATAACATTATTTACCGTGCGTAGCCAGTCAAATGAAGTAGGTCATCTGACAATAGTTAGAAGCAAACGCAAATAAAACCGCTCACCTGAATTAGGGCTGGCAAAGTACATTCTACCAATTGCATAACCCTTTTGTCTTGGAGTCCATTTATTGATGGACTTGTTCCAACCAATTTTTTGTGGAAATTTCTGATAAGTTAATGCACGTGCAGATTCATTTGCAGCGCAGCAATCAAAAAAGTCAGTTAGAGTTGTTTCTTGATGTGCACCTTTACAAAGGATCGTATCAAAAGATTCAACAGGATTAAAGATCACACGATGCATCCCAGACAAGTGAAGTGCCAATCTTATAACCGACGAAATCTCTTCATGTAAAGGATTACCAAACAATCACCACGCAGCTTCTAGAGGTCCAATATACCTAGCATCAATATATTGTTGGATCTCATTAATTCCTCCAATTACCATTGTTGCGCGATCATATCCTTTATAAATATACTTATGAATATATTTTACGCATCTAATTCCCGCACAAACTTCAACATTGATATGACAGTTGAACATTCTTGATAAATACGGATTATGTGGTACAACGTCTCTATTATCAATTTTTTGCCCCCTTGCGATGTACTTCTGACCAGTATTACGACGACGATAGACAAGATATCCATCAGAGTCCATACTTGTTGATTCCGCAAATGCTCGAGGGTACCTCTTGGTACGCACCCCATTTTCCATACATGGTCCTTGTGGATTTCGAGCACCACATAATCTGTGTACCATACAACCTATGATTGTTTCAAAAAACAATGGGTTAGTTTGACAATCCAGAAATATAGCACACACTACTTTGTCTACTTTAGCACATGTTTGAATTTTATCTGAACCATGAAGGAATAAAAGTGCATGCATGTGCGGTGACCCCTTTTTTTGGAATTCAATTGTAAAAAACATGCGCCGCTTTTCTACCAAAGACATTGTTTGTTTCTATCTCCTTCATAAATTTTTTTTGTTTCAACTCAAAAACACGGGCCACTAAATCAGGACGGTCAGTAGGGATCTGATTTCGTAATAGTGATTTTGTAATTTCAGGCCTGTTGGAATTTGCAGTCATAGTTAGAAAAATATCTGGGTGTTGATTATATCACGTGATAGCCATTGAATCTTGAAAATTTTCAAACATGTCTTGCACTTCCAGTGAATGAAGATGGCAAAACCATTCGTTGACCAACTTGTTCAGGACCAAGCTCATCTGCACAAACATCTGTAAGACCTTGGTAAAGTTCTGCACGAAGCTTCGATTGATTCAACTTGTAGTATGTCAACCGATTCTGTACAGTAGCGGCGAAAGCATCTACTACAAATTTCTGAAATAGTTTTCCAGCTCTCAAAATTGTTGAATACTCAGTGTCATGTTGGAACATACGATAATTGTAATATTACAATTGTTTCAGTTGAGTAGATGAAGGTCCACCTTGTTAAACGTTCCACTGTTTCAAATCTGGATTCCATCCTAGCTCACCATAAGAGAACAATACCACATAATGCAATGGTAAATAGGCTGGATGACACTCATTAATTTGCATCAAGACATTGTCTCCTCTCAAATGTAACACAATATCTCTCAATCCACTTGATTCAATTTCATCTCTCGGTAATATTACCACAATCTCATCGGTTGTTGGGAGATTATATCGACACCGGTCTATTACAGAACTGTAGTGAAGATAGGCTGGTAAATTCACACCCGTTAATTCCAATTCACTTAAAATTGTGTGAGCCTGCCGAAATTTCATGGGAATGGATTTACTTGCAATAAAAAATCTTGTATGGTTTTCAAAACATCACTTCTCAAGTTAGGATTTCTATTGCTGCGAACATCTAAAGCTGAATTAGGATCATAAATGTACAATTGAGAGTAAATTGGTTCACGCCCTGGTTGTCGCATAAGTGATCCTGTTTGACAGACAATCTCTATAATTAATCAAAACCCTATAAAAACCTATTTCATACTAATTAACATTCATCAAATCAAGATATTTCATACAAAATAACATTCATCAAATCAAGATACTAAAAAATCAAATTGAAATTTCACAAACTATATTCAACACCAAATTTGAAAATAAATTAGTCTACAAAATGAACACTCAATAATTCTCAACTCAACATATGCACAAACAACCTAACATTTGTAACTAAAAAAAAAAAAGACATCCAATTAAACACCCAATTAAAAGACACCCAAATTAAACACCCAATTAAAAGACATTCACATTAAAAACACTCAAATTAAACACCAAAATTTTAAAAAGTAAATTAAAAACACCAAAATTAAACACAAACATTCAAAAACCCAAACACAAATCACACACAGATTTGTTTGTTTGTGTGCTGATGTGCAGTGTGTGTGTTTGTGTGCAGATGTGTGTGTGCTGCTGTGTGTGTGTCTGCGTGTGTGTGAGCTACTGTGTGTGTGTTTGGGTGAGGTCTGTGTGTGTGTTTTCGACAGTTTATTGTGAAAGAGTGAGAAGGAGAGAGAGACAGAAAGAGATAGAGTGGAGAGGGGGGGGTGTACCTGGGATTAAACACAAATTAAACACCCAAAGTAAACACCCATTGTAAAGACATCTACATTAAAAACACCCAAATATAAAAAAAAGCCAAATTTAAAGCACCCAAATTAAACATAAACATTCAAAAACCCAAATTAACCCAAATTCAAAAACCCAAATCGAATGCTGCTGCGTTGTGTGTGTGTTTGCTGCTGTGTGTGTCCCTGCTATGTGTTTGATGTTGTGTGTGTGTACTATTGTGTGTGTGTGTGTGTGTGTTGGGTTGTGCTGCTAGTTTTTCTGTGGTTGTTTGTTGTGGTTTTTGTGAGGTTATAACTGCTATATACACAACACATAATTCATAGTAATTACATTTCATTGGCTATTACTTGTAACAGCTGGTTATGAAAAACCTAAAAGCAGAAAAATCAATACACCTAGGTTAATAATCTTTAAGAATAATGAAAAAAAGCATACTGTTGGGCTTACCTAAAATTAAAATTTGAGGTGACTCATAACAAAGAAACTCCAGAATGAGATTGAACACGAAAGAACAGCTTGAACACAGAAATAAATTGATGTAATGGAACAAATTATGCAACCATTAAACACTTTGATTGTGTTTTTTTTTTTTTTTTTTTTGTGTTAAAGACTATGCTAGGGGTTTTCAATTTTGAAGGTCGAACGGTTTCAAATAATGAAGCTAATCTAAAAGAGAATAGAAAATTTTAAGTCCTAATACATTTCCCCATCAACCAATTATAAACACAATATATTAAAATCAACACCAAATATTAAATTTAACACCAAAATATCAGTAAAAAGAACTAATACAATATATCTAAGGTGGCAGCGGCAGAGGGTGGTGACTGGAGGAGCTAGGGTGTGGGGGTGGGGGCTGGCAGAGGGAAATTGTTTGGAGGCAGAGGGTTTATGTCTATGGGTGTGTATGTGAGTGCTGAAAATAGTGTGTGTGTTGTGTGTGTGTGTCAAGAACCTTTGGGGCAATAGGTCGAACAACTTATAGGCGCACTTAGGGGTGTGTGTGTCAGGTCGGCAGGGGGTCGGGGGTGTGAGTATTGAGTGAATGTGCAAATGTGTGAGCTGAATCTATTCGAATGCTTATGTGTTTGTGTGAGATGAATAGCAGAGCTTTTGGAATACCCAGGGGTTGAGAGAGAGGGACCTGGGTGGCTCCGGTCGGAGAAATACCTTATAACACCCTTTTACCAAAAAAATGTGCAATTTGTTGCCTTCTTAACAATACTTGACAGAACCCTCCTCTTGGATAAACCAAAAATTCCATGGTCACATCATCTATAAATAAACACAATCAACTTCACAATGAGAAAGAGCACATCAAGAAATAGCACTTCAAGAAACTTAGGGAAACACAAACAACTTCACAATGAGAACATGTTCATATTCTCAAAAAGTCCCATTCTACTCACAAACAGATTATCAAGATTCTAATTAAATAAATGAAATCAAGACAAAGCCTTATTAGCTAACCCAAACCTAATACATACACAAAAGTACATACACATCTGATGATACTCATAAAAGTCCCAAGTCTGAGATCTGTAGTTCAGTTCAGATAGGGAGCCCAGCTACAAAAACTCGAGCTGAGATCCAGACCTCGACCTCTCTAGACCTGCGCCTCCGAGAAAACAGAAGGGAAGATAGCTGGCAACCACCAAGCATCCTCTCAATGGCAACAAATGCCAGCCTAGGCGCCAAACTCCCGATTCCCTCATTACACTGCATAATCGCTGCCTAAATCAAGCAAACGTTACAAGATGTGAAGTTCTCGCCTCAGATTCAGCTGAGCCCGAATTTAGCTATAAATACTGTAAAACAAGTTTATCAAGAACATTGTGTAATTTCTCCCCCATTATGAATACATCCCCCTGAGAGTAAGAGACTCATTTGAAGAGTGGATTAGCCGAGCCCCGAGCTGGTGAACCACTATAATTCCTCTGTGCGATTGGTCCAATTCCCCTAAAAAAAAAACCATTCCAAAGAGCCTTGGAGCTCAGATTTACTCGGGTCAAAGCACCCACTATCTCCACTATGTTCAATCGTGCTTGGTACATCATCAACATCCAATTCCCAGAACCAAAATTAAGGAAAAAGACAACCTAAATTAGCCTACAAATTTCACAAAAAATGAAAACTCAATAATTACCAACTCAACATCCATTCCATCCAAACATTCATAATAAAAAAACCTATTTCATAATAAAAAAACAAATTAAAATTTCATAATAAACCTATTTCATCATAACTATAAACCTATTTCATAATAAAAATAAATAAATTGAAATTTCATAAACTATATTCAACACCCAAATTAAAAACACAAACATTCAAATACCCAAATTAATTTGCTGCTGTGTTTGTGCGCGTGTGTGTGTGTGTGTGTTTTCGATTGTGTGTGTGTGCCTTATTTGTTGTGTTGTGGGTTTGACTTGTGTGGTGGGTTCGACTGTGTGTGTGTGTTTTCGTGAGAGACAGAGAGAGAGATGGGGTGTACCTGGGCGACATGAGAGGAACCATGGCAGGGAGAGGGAGCCATTGTAGAGCCTGCTAGTTTAGCCATGGTAAATGAGAGAGAGAGAGAGAGAGAGAGAGAGAGAGAGAGAGAGAGGGAGTTGGACAGCTGGCGTGTGTGTGGTTAAAATGGGCGGGATTTGATATTTGTGTGAGATGTATTGTGAGCCTTTGGATTAAGTTGAAAGAATTATGATGAAATCTAGGTCATTGAATTAAAAGTAGATTAAATGTGAGCCGTCCTTGTGCTTTCTCAAATGAATTAAAATTAGATTAAATTTTGAAGTGAAAATGAATTCAAAATTGGTTCTATCTTGTTAGTAAAGATATGCCCTTTTATCCAAGCCATGTGTTGGTCATGAAAGATCATTCCATTATAATAAATTGGTAAATTTTGATGTAAGCACTGAAGTAAAATCTAAGGACTTAATTATTGCAATTGAAACTTTAAGGACTAAATAGGAATTAGCTGCATACTTTAAGGGTATAAATTATAATTTATCTTATCTAAAAATGTATGTGCAAAACATATTCCAAATTTTTAGAGTTAACTAACTATTTGACCTTGTGCTATACCGTTTGTGTCAATTAAATCCTAAATTAAGTTTTGTGTCAATTTAATCCCTAAACTATATAATATGATTCAATGTGATCATTTCGTTAAAATTCACTCACATGATGTGCACGTGAGAATTTTCGTTAAAATTAATAACGAATTTGGGAAGAAGTGCTACATAGTTCAGGGGTAAATTGACATAAAAAAATAATTCAAGGGCTTGATTGACATAAATAATATAATTTAGAGGTCAAATAAATAATTAAATCAAACTTTTAACTAAAAATATATTTTGCAAACACCTTTTTACGATTGATTCAGACCTTAGTTGACAATTTGGTATTAACCAAAGGGCTTTAGCTTGGCTCAACATTGAGTAAATATTCAATGAATCAGTGATACATGTCAATAGTGAGGTACCATCAATTTATCATAAATTAGGGGTAAATCCCGCCTGAAGGTATAGTGCAATATGAATGATTTTGAAATGGATGTTACTGATCGTTCGGTGAGTTTATTTGAAACCATCAGATGAACTTATTGAAACCTGCCCTATTTTACATTATAGGTGAAAAAAAAACTAGGGGAAAATAACAATTGGATGCGTAACTTGGTGGAATTCACCAGTCCAAAATATTATTTTATAAATAATAGTGGTCCTTCATATGTATGATGATACGGTTTCACCATTGCATCGAATATCTACACATAGTTGGCTGCATTAGCTTTTGATATAGCTCTGGACTAGCTGATAATCATCGAATATCTACAGATCTGACATGATCGAATTAAAATTAGATAATACATAGCACAAACTCAAAAAGATAATGTCCATATACGATACGAATTGATTGAAAATTCATAATTACTCAACTCATATTCTTGTTCGTAAGTTATCACACCACGTTGAGTTGAGGGAGTGATCTAATAGTAAGGATTTACTCCCGCATGCACTTGGTTATGAGTTTCAACTTCACCACTGTTCTCCCCCCCCCCCCCCCCCCCCCCACCCCCAACCAAAAAAGTTAACACCACACACACTTGAGAGTTTCAAAACATTATCAGGAGTTGAAAGCTTTGCCGCCACCTTAAGAAATTATGGATAACAATTCAGCTCAGAAGCACGAGTGAGAATTTATAGCTAATTTTCTTTGTCAAATTTTGTTAAACATTTATTGTCACGAGATGAGTAAGTTTCAAAAATATCCGATGGTCTGAGGGATATAGAGATTCTCAGTAAGAGAGGCTTTCACACCTAGACAATAGTTTGATCAGTGGTGGGTTAGTCATCAACAGAGGTGGACAGATCGGTACTGGATTGTAGATCGTTTGAGTTTTCTCAGAGATAATGCCATCTTTCAATAACTCTCCTAAATGTCCTCTTCATCACTCTAAACCTTCTCTTCATCACTATCATTAATGTCCTCGTATCAATACGAACGCACTTTGCCCAATGGGGGGAATGCACAACCACCTAAATTATTCACATAAACAATATATATATATATATAATAAAGTTATTTTGATGCAGAATCGTAAGAGTAAATTTACCTGATTATGCCGATCCGATCCACAAAGGTCCATTGTATATACTCTATCGTTCTCTTTGGCAAATTCACTCCAATCTTACAAAGATTGAACCTCATTGTAAAATTAAAAGTTGAAATGTTGAAAAGATTACATAATTCAGTAGAAATAAACTTGTTTAAACTATGCCATTTACTTGTCGTAAGAAACTTATAACAGAACTTCTGGGTAAACAATATTTGTAGTGCAATTCGACCCATCTTCCGGAAGGAGGACACTAATATGATCCAAAGATGTGCATCTGGATAGTGCTACATAAAGTTGTCCATGGCTAAAAACAGGTGACCGCAAATCAATCCCAATGAACTTGACAGATTGTCCTTGGGCTTTATTGATTGTCATAGCATAAGTTAACCGAACAGGAAACTAACGTCTTGTCATTCGAAAAGGCAAGTCCAAAGATGTTGGTGCCAATGATATTCTCAGAATGAAGACTAAATTGCCAATTTTATCTCCATTTAATAGCTGAGTTTCGATTACCCTTGAGGCAGATCTAACAACCATCAATCGCGTGCCATTACAAAGTCCATCTTTCAGTGCAACATTTCGCAACAACATTATTGGGCATCCAAATTTCAACTCCAATTTAAATGGTGGTAACCCTGAAGGATTCAACGAGTTTAAGTACTCATTAGGATATCGATTCCTAATGGTACGGTCAAGGTCATCACCTTCAAACATTTTATCTGCAGCTAAAAAAGTAATTGTCTCTCCTGCTATAATATTCAGCGCTGCATCATTTATATGACTGACGTCGTCATTGCGAGCAGATAGAATTGTGCGTTCAATGAGAAAGGTTGGAGTCACTATACCAACCACATCCAATCATGGATAGATTCTAAATATCAATTCATTTAGATTGTGACACCAGTTTATTGTAGATGGAAGTTGCACGATATTTTGTGGATTGGTCCCAATCTAAAAAGTGAAAGTATAATCAGTCACAAAGTGAAATATTAATTCAAAGCATCATGTCATAAAATTCAATTCAAGGTGAAATGAAATATTATCTCCATCATGAATGTAGCAAAATTAGTATTTCGAACGTCTGTGCGAGTTAATCGCATGTTTAAACCCAGAGTCAAAACACATATATCTTTCCATAGCAAAGACTGTCTCAATGATGCACCCACAAATTTCTTGCAAACGCCTTTAGGAATAACTTGCAAGATTTGTCGAAAGTCTCCACCTAGGACAACAGTGATACCCCCAAAAGGTCTTTTATCATCTCTGATATCTTGAAGTGTGCGATCGACTGCCTCAACACAGTATCGATGCTGCATAGGAACTTCATCCCATATTATCAACTTTGTTTTTCTAAACAATTCGGCATGTATTGATTGGTTAGTGAAACCACATGTTGAATTCTCTAGGGTTTCCAAAGGAATACAAAAATGTATAATGTGCAGTGCGCCCCCTACCAATAACAATGATGATGAAGCCACAGTAACAACAACATGTCCATAGCTACGCAATTTGGTTGCAATTGTATTGTACAAAAACGTTTTCCCCGTCCTAGCACCTCCACTCAAAAAGAAAGTAATTGATATATTTTCACATACTGACGATGTGACTACAGTATAAGCAACAAGTTGTGTATCATTAAGGCCTTCAACATTAATTTGTGCATCGATCTGTTGGTCTTTATTCTGAAGTTGTTGGTGCTCAAATAGTAATCTGTTTCCAACTATTGCATTCCAATTTCCAATTAGTTGTGGCATTGGTGGAAAGTCAACTAAACTCTTCCCTGACTCGTGGAGCAATTGATTCATCAAATATAAATCATAATCTTCAATTTGATCATCAGTTGGATTCAAAATACCAAACATAGTACGAATCTTGTGTGCTAAATCATCACATATATGTATTGAGAATTGCATCCACAATGCAAATGGATGCAATGGAGAACAGTCCGCTAGAATAATAGCAAATAGTCTCCTTAATTGGTATCCCGTTCTCATAATTGCAGCCTCTTAAAGACTTCAAGAAGTCCTCTTGAAACACATGCTGACTTGAATGAAGTAGGTTCTCTGACAACACATTATTTACCGTGCGTAGCCAGTCAAATGAAGTAGGTCCTCTGACAACAGTTAGAAGCAAACGCAAATAAAACTGCTCACCTGAATTAGGACTGACAAAGTACATTCTACCAATTGCATAACCCTTTTGTCTTGGAGTCCATTTATTGATGGACTTGTTCCAAACAAATTTTTGTGGACATTCCTGATAAGTTAATGCACGTGCAGATTCATTTGTAGTGCAGCAATCAAAAAAGCCAGTTAGAGTTGTTTGTTGATGTGCACCTTTAGAAAGGATCATATTAAAAGATTCAGCAGGGTTAAAAACCGCACGATGCATCCCAAACAAATGAAGTGCCAATCTTATAACCGACAGAATCTCTTCATGTAAAGGATTATCAAACAATCCCCACGCAGCTTCTGGAGGTCCAATATACCTAGCATCAATATATTGTTGGATCTAATTAATTCCTCCAAGTACCATTGTTGCGTGATGATATCCTTTATAAATATACTTATGAATATATTTTACACATCTGATTCCCACACAAACTTCAACATTGATATGAAAGTTGAACATTCTTGATAAATACGAATATGTGGTACGTCTCTATTATCAATTTCTTGCCCCTTCACTATGTACTTCTGATCAGTATTACGACGACGATAGACAGGATATCCATCGGAGTGCATAGTTGTTGATTCCACAAATGCTCGAGGGTACCTCTTGGTATGCACTCCATTTTCTATATATGGTGCTTGTGGATTTCGAGCACCACATGGTCTGTGTACCATGCAACCTATGATTGTTTCAAAAAAGGAATGAGTCAGTTCGACAATCCAAAAATTCAGCACACACTACTTTGTCTACTTGAGAACGTGTTTGAATTTTATCTTAATCATGAAGGAATAAAAGTGCATGCATGTGCGGTAACCCCCTTTTTTGAAATTCAATTGTGAAAACATGCGCCACTTTTCTACCAAAGATATTGTTTGTTTGTTTGTATCTCCTTCATCAAAACATTTCGCTTCAACTCAAAAACACAGGCCACTAAATCAGGACGGTCAGTAGGGATCTGATTCCGTAAAAGTGATTTAGTAATTTCAGGCTAGTTGGGATTTGCAGTCATAGTTAGAAAAATATCTAGGTGTTGATTATACAGCGTGATTGCCATTGAATCTTGAAAATTTTCAAACATATGTCTTGCACTTTGAGTGAATGAAGATGTCAAAACCATTCGTTGACCAACTTGTTCAGGACCAAGCTCATCTGCACAAACATCTGTAAGACCTTGGTAAAGTTCTGCACGAAGCTTCGATTGATTCAACTTGTAGTATGTCAACCAATTTTGTTCAGTAGCGGCCCAAGCATCTACTACAAATTCCTGAAATAGTTTTCCAGCTCTCAAAATTGTTGAATACTCAGTGTCATGTTGGAACATACGATAACTGTAATATTGCAATTGTGTCAGTCGAGTAGATGAAGGTCCACCTTGTTAAACATTCCAATGTTTCAAATCTGGATTCTATCCTAGCTCACCATAAGGGAACAATACCACATAATACAATGGTAAATAGGCCAGATGACACTCATTAATTTGCATCAAGACATTGTCTCCTCTCAAATGTAACAAAATATCTCTCATTCCACTTGATTCAGTTCCATCTCCTGGTAATATTACCGCAATCTCATCGGTTGTTGGGAGATTATATCGACACCGGTCTGTTACAGAACTGTAGTGAAGATAGGCTGGTAAATTCACCCCCGTCAATTCCAATTCACTTAAAATTGTGTGAGCCTGCCAAAATTTCATGGGAAATGGATTTACTTGCAATAAAAATCTTGTATGGTTTTCAAAACATCACTTCTCAAGTTAGGATTTCTATTGCAGTGAACATCTAAAGCTGAATTAGGATCATAAATGTGCAATTGAGAGTAAATTGGTTCACGCCCTGGTTGTCACATAAGCGATCCTGTTTGATGGTGTAATTCTCCATGGATGGTAAATGTTCTAGGCCCACTCCCAACAGTTAATCGGTCATCCAAAGTAGCACCAAGACTCGTAAACGCATTAGCTGCATTATAATCTTGTGTATGTTGACGAAATGATTTTGATTGTTCATCATTGTCGTCATACAATGCTTTAAGCAATAAAGGAGGTACAATAAGTGGAGGTAGTCTAATCTTTCCTTGTAAACAACATTTACCAAAGAGAGGATTTGATACAGTTGATTTTGTTATTTTTCAGCAAGCCAGTGTAAGACAGAACAATGAGGACATGTTCGATTCATCAAGCCGAGGAAATGACGATCTGGAATTTCATGCCTTCGAGGATTAAGTGAACCACCTATAGCTACACCTTCTTCTATTATGTATGCACTATAGATAAAATTTAGATGTCATAAAATTTGATCATATAAATTGAATACAAACTTAAAAGAAGAACATGAATAAGACAACAAGAGTGAGAATAAGAAATTAAAATTTATAGCGAACACCTGGTGCCTTCATTTGGATTAACTTCAATTACAATGAAATTTCATACAATTAACATGCATTTAATCAAAATGCGACTAACAACTATAACATTGAATAATAACTTTACAATCCCAATTTGAAAATCCAATCCTTAAAAATATAACATTCAAAAAACCTACAACGGTGAAAATCCTATTTGAAAATCCCAACAATGTGTGTGTGTGTGTTGGGGGGGGGGGGGGGGGGGGGGGGAGGGGTTCGACGGTGTGTTATAAAATCTTTGAAATTATTAAAAGTATTATCAATTAACACACAATAAACCTCTATTTCATACTAATTGACTTACAATCTCTATAATTAATCAAATCCCTATAAAAACCTTTTTATACTAATTAACATTCATCAAATCAAGATATTGCATACAAAGTAACATTCATAGAATCAAGATACTAAAAAATCAAATTGAAATTTCACAAACTATATTCAACACCAAATTTGAAAATAAATTATTCTACAAAATGAACACTCAATAATTCTCAACTCAACATATGCACAAACAACCTAACATTCGTAACTAAAAAAAAAAGACATCCAATTAAACACCCAATTAAAAGACACCCAAATTAAACACCCAATTAAAAGACATTCAAATTAGAAACACCAAAATTTTAAAAATTAAAATTAAAAACACCAAAATTAAACACAAACATTCAAAAACCCAAATTAACCCAAATTCAAAAACCCAAACACAAATCACACACATATTTTTTTGTTTGTGTGCTGATGTGCAGTGTGTGTGTTTGTGTGCAGATGTGTGTGTGCTGCTGTGCGTGTGTCTGCGTGTGTGTGAGCTGCTGTGTGTGTGTTTGGGTGAGGTCTGTGTGTGTGTTTTCGACAGTTTATCGTGAGAGAGAGAGAGAGAGAGAGAGAGAGAGAGAGAGAGAGAGGTGTACCTGAGATTAAACACAAATCAAACACCCATTGTAAATACATCTAAAGTAAAAACACCCAAATATAAAAAAAGCCAAATTTAAAACACCCAAATTAAACACAAACATTCAAAAACCCAAATTAATCCAAATTGAATGATGTTGCGCACTGTGTGTGTGTTTGTTGTTGTGTGTGTCTGCTATGTGTTTGCTGGTCTGTGTGTGTGTGTGTGTGTGTGTGTGTGTGTGTTTGCGACTGTGTGTTGGGCTGTGCAGCTAGTTTTTCTGTGATTGTTCGTTGTGGTTTTTGTGAGGTTATAGCTGCTATATACACAACACATAATTCGTATGAATTGCATTTCATTGGCTATTACTTGCAACAGTTGGTTATGACAAAGCTAAAAGCAGAAAAATCAATACACCTAGATTAATAATCTTTAAGAATAATGAAAAAAAGCATACTGTTGGGCTTACCTAAAATTAATATCTGAGGTGACTCATAACAAAGAACCTCCAGAATGAGATTGAACAAAAGAATGAGAATTAACTTGAACACGAAAGAACATCTTGAACACATAAATAAATTGATGTAATGGAACAAATTATGCAACCATTAAACTCTTTAATTGTGTTTTTTTGTTGTGTTAACATTGTATTTTTGTGTTAAAGACTATGCTAGGGGTTTCCAATTTTGAAGGTCGAAGGGTTTCAGATAATGAAGCTAATCTAAAAGAGAATATAAAATTTTTAAGTCCTAATACATTTCCCCATCAACCAATTATAAACACAATATATTAAAATCAACACCAAATATTAAATTTAACACCAAAATACCAATAAAAAGAACTAATACAATATACCTAAGGTGGCAGCGGCAGAAGGTGGTGAGTGGAGGAGCTAGGGTGTGGGGGCTAGCAGAGGGAAATTGTTTGGAGGCAGAGGGTCTATGTCTATGGGTGTATATGTGAGTGCTGAAAACAGTGTGTGTGCTCTGTGTGTGTGTCAAGAAGCTTTGGGGCAATAGGTCGAACAACTTATAGGCGCACTTAGGGGTGTGTGTGTCAGGTCGGCAGGGGGTCAGGGGTGTGAGTATTGAGTGAATGTGCAAATGTGTGAGCTGAATCTGTTCGAATGCTTATGTGTTTGTGTGAGATGAGTAGCAGAGCTTTTGGAATACCCAGGGGTTGAGAGAGAGGGACCTGGGTGGCTCTGGTCGGAGAAATACCTTATAACAGCCTTTTACCAAAAAAATGTGCAATTTGTTGCCTTCTTAACTATACTTGACAGAATCCTCCTCCAGGATACACCAAAAATGCCATGGTCACATCATCTATAAATAAACACAATCAACTTCACAATAAGAAATAGCACTTCAAGAAAGAGCACTTCAAGAAACCAAGGAAAACACAAACAACTTCACAATGAGAACATGTTCATATTCTCAAAAAGTCCCATTCTACTCACAAACAGAACATCAAGATCCTAATTAAATAAATGAAATCAAGACAAAGCCTTATTAGCCAACCCAAACCTAATACATACACATAAGTACATACACATCCAATTCCCAGAACCAAAATTAGGGAAAAAGGCAACCTAAATTAGCCTACAAATTTCACAAAATGAACACTCAATAATAACCAACTCAACATCCATTCCGTCCTAACATTCATAATTAAAAAACCTATTTCATAATAAAAAAACAAATTAAAATTTCATAATAAACCTATTTCATAATAAAAATAAATAAATTGAAATTTCACAAACTCTATTCAACACCCAAATTAAAAACACAAACATTTAAATACCCAAATTAATTTGCTACTGTGTGTGCGCGTGCGCGCGTGTGTGAGTGTGCTGGTGTGGGTTGCGCGTGTGTGTGTGTTGTCGTGAGAGAGAGAGAGAGAGAGAGAGAGAGAGAGAGAGAGAGAGAGATGGGGTGTACCTGGGCGACATGAGAGGGACCATGGCAGAGAGAGGGAACCATTGCAGAGCCTGCTGGTTTAGCCATGACAAATGAGCGAGAGAGAGAGAAAGAAGGAGAGAGGGAGCTAGACTGCTGGCGTGTGTGTGGGGTTAAAATGGGCGGGATTTGATATTTGTGTGAGATGTATTGTGAGCCTTTGGATTAAGTTGAAAGAATTATGATGAAATCTAGGTCATTGAATTAAAAGTAGATTAAATCTGAGCCGTCCTTGTGCTTTCCCAAATGAATTAAAATTAAATTAAATTTTGAAGTGAAAATGAATTCAAAATTGTTTCTATCTTATTAGTATAGATATTTGCATAACTCCTATCAAAAGACTTGATACAACATAAAATTTACACATTTAAAAACTCAATTTCATAATTTTTGATAAATTTAATTTTTTAAATTACCAAAAAAAAAATTTCATATTAAACCGAGCCTAAAGATATGAACAATTTCTAGTATATATTTACACTAATATGATAGAATTAATTTTGAATTATTAAGTTAGCCTATCACAAGAGTGAGTGAAATTCATTCAACCCAATGGGTAAAATTCCTCCCTCCCCCCCCCCCCTCCCCACCTTGAAAACCCCCCAATAAATTCATACCTTTTCATGCTAATAAAAGGTCACTATGTATTCTCTCTCCTATATATTTTTTCTTTCTCTATTAGAGATTCTGAAAAATTTATTTTTCGATTGTATGATTCTAAAGAAGACTTGTTAAATTTTAGTCTTATTTTTTTTTTTCTAATGATACCATGCAGAGCGTAAATGGACAAACATGCAAGGAAGTGGAAGGATATACCCTGTCATGTCCCCTTTGTAGTTCACCCTTCAGCTTCTTTGGATGTCCATTAGTGTATAAAAACTTGAAGTTCTATAAAGAACAGAAACACAATTAACAAAAATATGGCCACAGGAATGCAAAACATAAAGGAAAAAGTGTAGCATGAGTCAAAATGCTAGAAAAATGCAGGTTTTGAATAGATAATGATCAACCTGTGACCAATGTCACCAGTAGGTTTCAGTGTGAAAGCCTCCTGACGACTACACAATGATAAACAACAAAATCAATTTCAAGTACCGCAATAAGTTGAAATACAACATTAGTTTTGAGACTAATGCCTGGTACATGCAAAGGGGAATTGCTCCCCCCCCCCCCCCCCCCCCAGAAAAAAAAAATATAAAAAAACAAACAGGTGGTAGACAAAAAGCAGGGGAAAAATGGCGCAAAAAAACCATAATAAGAAAATTTCCAAACAGGCCCCTTCTTAAAGCTAAACTGCAGTGGCATGAAACATGCTAAGACAATCACGATAAGCATGGATTTACAAGCACATGAATAACTGAAAAAGAAAAGGAAGAAACCATGCCTGAATAATTCCTCCTGGAGTGACATTGTCCACACTTTATGTGAGACCACAAAATTCTCATAACCACGCTAGCTCAACAATAGTGACAAGTAAATTGTACAACTGTTCAGGGAAAAAAAAAAAAAAAAAACCAAGGAGCGAAATAAACATTACACATTAGGTTAGTTGATTCATTCATACAAATGTAGCATTAACAACATAGCTCTGTCATCAGCCAACTATAATATGTTGATCCATGTGTGTATACTTGGAAAAAATCAAGTGAACATATAAAGTCCTCAATATTGTATACATAAAACATTTGAAGAATTTGCAATTGCAAATATCAAAAAGTGTTGAAGAAACGATTGAGAAACATGGAGCTCAAAATTCTGCAAAAAAAAAAAAAAAAATTACAATAGAGAAGCCCTCAAAGCCCCATATTTTGTTAGAAGGGACACAGTTTGAATCAATGAGGATTTTTAATGATTTCTTTGAATAGGTATACAAAGGATTGCTATATTTACAAGTGCCAATTGGCCTGAGACATATCTAAAGGTAACTGCTCTTCCCAAACAACAAAATGGTCGTCTAAAGAGTTAAATAATCCAGAAGAATATAAAATATTTTGTCATGATCAACACATATTCAACTCTAAAAAGATCATCCATAGGTATTTCAAGGCCCATTGAATCATGGTCTTGTAAATCATCCTCATCAAAGTTCAACCACGAACAGAGATCTTGATTTCCAACAACGTCAGCACCTACATTTAGTTCTTCCATAGGATCTAACTTACGAAGCTCCAAGTTTGCAAACCCCATGGGTTCTCCGTTGTCCATTGATGAATTCTGAGGAATTTTACCAGGAGACATGAACCCAACCTCTCTTTTTCTGTTCCCACTACTATTGACTAATTTAGTAGAACCACTAGCAGAAGTACACACAGGATGTGTTGTTTCTGTGAATGGGCTAGAGAGTCAATTTTTTTGCTTAGGTTTCGTTTTTGTTTTGTGCTCACCCTTAAAGCTACCCATAGATGAGCATCCAGATTTGGAAAGAGCATTTCTGGTTGAAGTATCTTTGTCCTTCTCTCTTTCGCTTCTCTTTCCCTTTGTTCCACACAAAGAGAGGAACCAAGAGTTGATGGGGTTCTCAAGGCAGCAATGCCAACTACGTCATCAAGAAATACTTCCTTTTCTTCCTTCTGTTTGATATTGGTCCTTTTTTGGCGAGAGCTTGATCACTCAAAACTTCAAGTGTAGATAACGGACCCCCATCAGCACTATTGACGAAGGAACCTGTTAAAGCATAAAAGCCATTCATTGACACAGCCTGAGTGAAACTAAAGTTTCTAAACTAAATACAAAGGAATCCAGGGGTGTTGGAAGCAAGTCAACATCATGAGTGAGCCAAAACATGGGGTACAGAAGAGAAAATAATTGCCAAAAGTTATGCAATATTCATGAAATGATAATCAGGCATTCTGCCTCATCTCATGGGGTCAGTCTGAATGTCATAGAAATTGAGATGCTTACAGTTAAAACCTTCCAGGCCAGCACAAGTCGTAGATTCTGACTCATTGCATTGAGGAAGTGCAGCAAAAATAATATCCCGAAGTGCAGGCTCATTAAAGCAACTTGTCCCTGAATCTTCAAAATGCCTACATCTAGCAAGAGTCCTCTTCACAAAAGTAAAGGCAACTTGTTTTGACACCTTAGCAACCCCACTTTAAGCAGCACTACTTCCTCTAGTAGCCTGTGAAATTAATCCGAGATATATTTGAGGATTTAACTCGAAAGTAATAGTTTCCATAAGCATAGCTAATTAGGAGAAGCACATTCCTGTCCAGTTAATTTAAAATCATTAGACAAAAATTATGATTTGATCTATAAAACTGTCCCACAATACCCATTCCCCACTCCACGTCTCCAACCATCAAAATAAATTGAAAAAGGTGTCAAAAGGTATTTAAGTTCATCATTATGGAGGGCATACTGTTATATATTATTCCATCAAGCTTGGAAGGAATTGAAAATTAAGAAAGAGTGACAAGAAGCTAAATGCAGAATCAAAAGGCCAAAATATTTAGTTTTCACCAAGAAATATATTCATGCAAGCATTAAGGCAAAAAAAACCCCAAGGAAAAGATGAGCAACTCCAACAAACTTGAATTGGTATATGACCTCTTGTATATTCTTCCAACAAGTGTGACATTGCAATGGAACTCAGATAGAGAGCACACTAAGCAGACCGGCAAAATGCAGAGGGGTACAATGCCAATTAAATGGCAGATACATCTTCCTATGGATATTTTTGCATCGTTATGGAGGGCATAGAGTAATACATTATTCCATCTGCGCCAATTTGGAAGAAATTGGAAAATAAGAAAGAATGACAAATAGGTAAAGGTAGAATTAGAAATCCAAATATTAATTTTCATTGAGAGATATTTGCAAGCAAATATTTTTAAGCAAAAAATGTTCCAAAGAATAAGATCAGCAACTCCAGCAAACTTGACAAAGGTTTATGACCTCTTGTATATTATTTCGACAAGGGTGAAATGGCAATGGAACTGAAATAGAGGTCACACTGAGCAAACAAAAGGAGAATAAAGAGGAGTGAACACAAAAATGTGTACCTAATTGAGTAGCCTTTAACATACCATGCCCCCGTGAAGTTGGGTTAACTAGCTCTAATTTGCCTGCAAAGTTCCTACCTTGAAAATGATCATGTTTGCATACTAGAGTTCCTTTTTTCCCCTGGAAAAATAGATGATGAAGAGCCTCATATCTTTCTCGACTCATTATTTGGGCACAATGAACCAGCATTTCCAAAATTTTGGGGTTGCTTCAGCAAAACTGGGAGGAAAATTGCCTTTTGAAGTCATTAAATCGTCTGTGGATGATGAACTTTGACTCGTTTGAGACATGCCAAACAACTATATCTCACCTAGGCTTGAAGCACTTAAAAATGGAGAAGAGACAATACAACTAGATTTATCTTATCAGCAATTAACGTTGGAAGCTGATGCCATAGATAATGGAAGGTATGTAGCCAGTGCATAACAAAGCGACTATTAGCCCTCTGCCTATCCTTGAATCCTTGCAAAATGGAGAAGAAACAGTGCAGCTAGATTCATCTTACCAGAAATCTAAGACTAAAAATTGTGATTCTATAACATGACCATTAAAAATTTGTTATGGTAATTCAGCTTTAATTTTCTTCTCTAAAAATAGCATATATTGATATTGAAACAAGCATATCGAGATAGTTACAACAATCACATTAAGAAGCATGGGTGGTCACACTATACGAAAATATAAAGTCCTTTGATTAGAATAAAATTATAAATAGTTAATACTGTGATAGAGAATAGAGTGAAAACTCGCACATTTTCCTATTCGTGAGAATTTTCTTGGAGTGCCTATTAAGTTTTGATTAAAAAGGCCTCGAACTACATAAGGTAGGTATGTGTTTTAATTTTCTTTGCCATGTATGTGTCTCCTATTAAGTTCTATCACATTGTAGTCTTTGACTTTTCAACTCAGGAGTCAGTCTTTAACTTAAGGGTTCAACTTGGGTATTGAATATACAAGTTTATCACCTATTTAGTGTTTTTTTTTTTTGTTGACCTGCACCTATTTTATTCGAAAAACAACTTTGTATCACACCCAACATATATACACGGAAGAAGCCTTCTTGTAGTTGTTTATTGGTCAAGTTTTATTTTATTTTTCTATCATATATTATTGAAGAGAAATTACCTTTTGAACCTTTACAGTTGAAGCTTTTATATAGGGAAGGTTAGGTTCATCGGACTTCGGTTATTTAAGTTCAGAGGATAAATTTTTCACGCGCTTTCTCATATTTGACCAAATGATACGTTGGTCCCTCAATTTTTAATAATAACACACGTATCTTTTAAAAGCATGTCCAGTAGTGCTCTCTATTTTAGAGAGTACCTTTTTCATTAAACGAAAGTCTATTCTCTTGTTAGAATATAGAGCCTATTCTCTATTGTTTCCCTCTAAAATAATATTGTCGAAGTGCCTAAAATACTCTTTATAATATATGTTATAATACTCAAATAGGTAGGACATCAGTCCTAAATCAAAAAACATGTAAGAAAAACATAAGTAATTTTCAGCCTCGGATTAAAATCTCACTTGAGGGAAAAAGAGACTCGACATGTTTGATTGAAATGCGTTAGTTTATTGTAGGGGTGCAACTCGGGCAGGTTGGGCGGGTTAGACAGTCAACCCTAGCCCAACCCTAGGTATATAATGTTCAACCCTAATCCTAACCTTAACCCTATCTCGGGTTGAGGAACTCAACCAAGCACTGCCCGAGTTTAATTCGGGTCGGCTCGGGTTGAATTCGGGTTCACTGCAAGAGAGACAGAGAGAGGGGGGAATAATTACAAATTCATAAAACAATCCATATATTTCATTCATAACAGTGCACGATTGTTGATCATCTGCTTTCACACCAAAAAACTAGTGATCTCAAAACACAATCCCAAAAAACATAGAAATTAGACCCATAAAAACATTAAACTTAAAACATCACACTATCATCACTAATCATGCATAACAGAGTAGCAAGTAACAAAAAACAGAGGACGATGGAGTAAAAATGAAAAAAAGTGCTAATGCTTTATATATATACAATTATTTTTTAATTTGTCAGGTTCGGGTTGAAATCGGGTTGCCGATGCCTCAACCCGAGCCCGGCCCAAATTGAATTCGGGTTGATGTTTTTTTACCTAAGCCTAACCCAAGTATTAAAAACCCTAACCCAAGCCCTAATTTTTTCGGGTTGGGCTCGGGTTGAAATCGGGTTGCCCAACCCAAGTTGCACCCCTAGTTTATTGTCATGTTCCATTAGTTTTATGATTAAGAGTAAATCAGACGAAACCATAAAGTATAATGTGCATAATTTTAAACGTCAAGTAGGTAAAATACTTTTAGCCAAAATCACAAGGAGGTAAAAAAAAAATTAACTTTTTTTGAAGGCCCCAAAATATCTCGGGCCACCCCTGGTGGTCCCAAGTAGGCTATGTTGCACCAACCACCAGCCACCATCCTTTTTTTTTTTTTTGGCTTAACTATAAAAAAAACTACAACATTAAATAAATGGGTCCAAGACCCATTTAAGAAAGAGTTCGTGTTTGAGAATATATAGTAAATATTATATATTAAAAAAATCAATTTAATCATAAAAAGAGTGTAAAAAAAGTGTTTTTCACCGGATACGCTAATCTATACTATATATTAAAAGAATTAAGTTAAGAAGTCTTCTCACAATTGGTCTATTCGCCAACTTTCTTTTTCCTTTTTGTTATGTGCGTTAGTTTCATTGCACCTCCGTTGTTATAGTTTAATGACTCACCCACTTTCTATCAGGACATCTATAATAGGGTAGTTTTTTTGGCAGATTTCCCAACATTTTGTCAAATGATACAATGACCCCCTGAATTTTAGAAATCATAGCACACAATTACATTAGATCACCTAGTCTATCTATTAAAAAAAACAAAAATTAGGTGAATTACACTTTAGACCCTTAAAAATTTTTAATTTTTTAATTTATACTCTTAAAAATTATTTTTTTCATATGATATCATAAAAAAATTATAATGCCACTATCACACTAATTGCGTAATTGTTTCCGTCAAATTCACCACATGAGGTATCTGTTTTCCCGTTAAGTTCACATTGTAGTCTTTGACTATTCAACTCATGGCAAATGTATGATAGAAGAGAGAAGGAACTTTTGAACCTTTTCGTTGATTGCACATGAGTATTTAGTTTATTTGGACTTTAATTTATTAATTTAATTTATTGACCTAATTCATTATAACTTATTAATGAATGAATTATAACTTATTAATGAATGATACTTCTTACCTTGAGAAGACTTTACTTTCTTGAGATAAGGGGTTCAAGCCCCTCCTCCAAAAAAATAAATTTCATTATGACCTTTGGATTGACTGTGAGTTCCATTAAACATTGAAATCTTGTGTTAATCCAATGGTTCTAATAAAATCATATTATTATGTCAAATTTTTTGGTCTTAATAGCATTGCTCTTAATTTAATGCAAAGTTCTAATTTCATTTGCTCATGGGTATCTGGTTTAATGATTGATACACGTTGTTATATAAGAAAAAAAAAATGGTACCATACCGTCATTATATTTTTTTGAGCCATTTTACAATCTTTTGATTGTCTTTTAAGATCCACCCTAAACATCACAAAATGATAGTACCCCTAAAAGAAGGATGTAACTTTATATGGAAAGTTATATATCTTTTATGATCAACCCTAAAATATTAGAATTAATTCTATTTTTTTTGTTTTGTGACTTAATCCTAAAAATAGAACATAAAGACAGCCTAAATTGTTTGGTGTTTTTTGACACAGTAAAACTAATGATGTACATTTTAACTAAAATAAAACTAATAAAATGGTTGTGTATATTAATCAAAATAAATATCTAACTACAGTAAAATATTTAAATTACTTTATATTTTAACTATAATCTATACTATATTATATACCAAATAAATTAGGTGGGGAAGACCTTAGAAAGCTTCCCTCCCTATTCTCTCAATTCTTAGAATTTAGATTTATTTTAATACATTCAATTAAATTATATTTCACCATACGACATAACCACGTACCACTAACTATAACTCCTCATTCAATTTGTTTTAAAAAAAAAAATAATTTCTCTAGCATGTTTCATAATCACCCCTCAACCAACTAATAAAATCTCATTCAAATTTTTTCAAAAAATTACTTTTTAACAGCCCATGTGTTATTTGTTTATGGACAATGACTTCAATAACATGTGTCATAATTACCCTTTATAGAAAAGGTTAGGTTCATTGCACCTCTCGGTTATTTTAGTTTAATGTTCCCTCCACATTTCCTAATTTTCTAGAATTTAAAATTTTTTAATTTAAAATTTAAGGCTCCCTTCAATTAAACGCTACCATGTGTTATTTGTAGAAACCTTTCAACTCCTCCAATAACCAACCCCTATTTTAAAAAAAAAATTATTCAAAAAAATAGTTTTTATTACCAAAATTATTTTATCTAATTTTTCAAATGAAAGAAAAATTAGATAAATTAAATAATAAAAAAGAGACATGAATTATAATAGGGTAAATTTCAATGACACCCCTCTAATTTTTGAAATATCACTGCAACCCCTGTCAATTTTTAATAATCGATCCTAGATATCTAAATTATTTACTCGTTGGTATTTCTTGATTTTCAATCTTAACTTTTTCACTATGTCTACTTCTATTACTAAAATTTCATTTCATATATTCAATCTTACTCCTACTTATTTTAAACCCTTTCGACTCGATTGTCTATCTCCAAATTTTTAGTTTATTGTTAATCCTCCTTCGAGTTTCATCTACTAATACAATATCATCTGCAAATAGCATACACTGTGGGACATCATCTTGAATATGCCTAGTGAGTTCATCCATATTTAGGGTGAATAGATATGGACTTAGGGCCGATCCTTGATGTAATCCCACCTTTACTTTCTCCCACGTAAGACCTAATTGTAGTCATAAACCCGTCATACATGTTATTTATCACCTCAATATACCTATTCGCCACTCCTTCACTCTCAAGGACTCTCCATATTATATTTCTAGGTATCATACGCCTTTTCTAGATCTATAAATACCATATAGAGAATTTTCTTCTTCTCTCTACACTTTTCTATGAGTGTCCTCAATAAATATGTAGCCTCCATAGTGGATCTACCCCGCATAAACCCAAATTGATTTTCAAACACTGTAGTCTCAACTCTTAGGCGACGTTCAATGACCCATTCCCATAATTTCATTGCATGATTCATCAATTTTATCCCTCTATAATTATTATAATTTTGAATATCTCCTTTATTTTTATAGATAAATACTAAAATACTATTTCTCCATTCATCGGACATTTTCCTAGTAGTAATAATTCTATTGAATAATTTCGTTAGCCAAGATACCCCCTCATTCCCTAAGCACTTCCAAACCTCAATTGGAATCTCATCTAGTCCCAAAGCCTTGTCTAATTTTATTTTCTTCAATGCAAACTCTACCTCCGAATTCTTTATTCTACAAAAGAACGTTTCATGAATCTTACCATTTTCTATCTCTTCTAAGTTTCCTAAGTGATTTTCATTTAATAGTTTCTCAAAATAGTCTTTTCACCTGTCATTTATTTCCTCATCTTTAACTAAAACCTTTGAGTCCTCGCCCTTGATGCACTTAACTTGGTTAAAATCTCTTGTTTTTGTTTCTCTAATTTTAGCTAGTTTGTAAATATTTTTTTCTCCCTCTTTACTATCTAGTTTTTGGTACAACTCGTCGTAGGCTTTTAACTTAGTGTCTCTAACTATCTTTTTAACCTCCTTGCTAGCTAATTTATATCTTTGGAAGTTCTCTCTATTTCTATCATTTTACCATCTCTTAAAGGATTTTTTTATTTGCTTTAACTACATCTTGTACGCCGTCATTCCACCACCAAATTTCTTTTCCCACAAGCCCTCTACCCTTTTGACTCCCCAAGAACCTTTCGAAATTTTCTTAATGTCTTCCGTCATCCTACTCCACATCACATTAGTCTAATCCTCTAGGTTCCATAAGGCCTCCTTAAGCATTCTACTCCTAAATAGTACTAGTTTCTCATCTTTTAGATTCCACCATCTCTTTCTTATTTTTCTAATGTTTCGCCTTATTCTATGTTGCCCTCTAATATATAAATCTTTGATTGTTAGCCTATGTTGAGATGTTAAGCTCTCTCCTGGGATAACCTTACAATCTTTACATGTTAATCGATCCGTTCTTCTACTTAACAAGTAGTCTACTTGGCTTTTGTTTGGTCCGCTCTTAAAGGTTATTAGATGTTCTTCTCGTTTTTTAAATAAGGTGTTTGCCACTACAAGGTCATATGTCATTGCAAACTCTAAAATACTCTCTCCGGCTTCATTTCGATCACCATATCCATAACCACCATGAACCCTCTCATATTGTGTCCTATCTTTTCCTACATGTCCATTGAAATCTCCACCTATGATTATTTTTTCTCCTATAGGTATATATTGAACTAATTCGTCCATTTGCTCCCAAAATTGCTTTTTAATATGTTCCGTGCATAAGCGCTAGTCACATTAATTATATTCTCTCCGACTACAAGTTTGATAGATATAATCTTATCTCCTTTCCTTGTAATTGTTGCTATGCTATCTTTTAGGCGTTTATCTACAACAATTCCTACTCCATTTCTTCGTCTATGCTTTCTTGTATAGTAAATCTTAAATCCTATATTTTCTATCTCCCTTGCCTTCTCACCTACTCACTTAGTTTCTTGTAAGCATGATATACTAATTTTTTTCATGTTCATAGTGTCTATTAATTCCATTATTTGGCCGGTGAGTGTACCTATGTTCCATGTTGATAATCTAAGTCTATGATCATGGACTACCTTCCTTACCCCCCACGTCCGTCCATGGCGCGGAGACCCTTGCCTATTTATCACCGCACCCGAGCACCGATGTGACACCCCTAACTTATTTGTCGAAATGCCCCGAGGTAGGCGCAGCGTGTCACTTATGGGGAACGACCTAGCATTAGCGCATATATCATTTTTTTGACTCATCATAGTGGATCCGATAAAGTTTTACGCTGGCTGTCGGCTACCTAACGCAACCCTCCTCCTTTATCCTGGCTTGAGACAGGTGGTGTTGAATACAACACTAGCGGAGTTATATTTCGACTAATATTTTACAAATAATTATTAATTTTTATTCTACTTCTAAAATATTTTTGTATCGAAATAATACACCAAAATAAAATTTTGATCATTACCTATATAGTAAGTTGAAATAAAATTGAATGAATGTAGCTTTTAATTAGTGCATATAAATGGAGTGGGTTTAGTAACTAATGAAGTGGCTATAAATGGGCTGATGGAGTAAACTTAGTAGTTTAAAGTAAGAGAATTAAATGAGGCCGGAATGGAGATTTAAGGGGTTATAATAGCCCTACCCAAAAAAGTTATACCAAAATTATAAAATTAATGTTTGTAGGATACCCTGCTCTCTATCTTCTGGTAGGTATTATTACTATTTCGTTTGGTTTTCACTAGACTACTTATTTGAATAAATATTTACCAGGTTCTCTTTCCCCTCTAACCACATAAACTTGTTTGAAAAAAGTTGCTATGAAAGATTTGATCAGTGGATTAAAATTCTAGAATTCAGTTCTAGTAGTTCAGTTTTGGGTACCCAGATCAATTGGAGGCAACTATGTCCTTACAACTTCATACCAACCTTCTAATATTAATATTTTTAATGAAAGACTTGTTTCATATAGGAGGCTCTGTAAATAATATTTATATTGTGGACGACAATGATGTAACCCCCCAAAATCCTCCTTGGACGGTATTACTATCTAAAAACCACTCACATCATGAGAGCAACTAATAAAATCCATAAATACAAAAAATTTCATTCATCATCCATAATATCTACAACGTCATCCAAAAGAATATGTCAAACCATGACCATTACACCCAAAAGAATATGTCAAACTATTATCTCGCAGCGGAATATGAAAAATATTAACATGAATATTATCTCAAAATGAATCTCCTAGTCTAGAACATAAAAAGAATAATTATAGACATCCCCCTCAGGATCCACGCTTCCCTCCAATTGAGTTTCTCAAACTATCTGCTCATCAACTCTGAGCTCTTCCTCTAAACCGCAATCTGAAAATAAATATTGTTTGTATGGGGTGAGCACTAAGCTCTGTAGGAAAATCCTCCGAAACTCGAACAAAGTTTTAAAACAAATAAAAGATGGCAAGTCTCTTTTAAAAAATAGCATATATAGATTTTGAGAATAAAACCATGATAGTTGTAATGATCTCAAGTGTACGGAATACAGTAAAACAATGACAGGAATAAACTTACAAGAAATTAAAGCAATCAATAAATAATTCAGTAACATCATTCCATATTCTCATGTATGTTGGTTGCTTCTCAGGAATCTACACAACGATTCTACCTCGTTCACCCATCACAATCACACAATCTCAATCATTCCCCGCAGGGCACATCACATACACTTTAGGAAGGGCGTATACCGTCTCCCACGGCATTGACGAATCCTTCCCAGGAAAGGTATACCATCCCTCAGTCTCGAACCTATGTGAACAATAGTGGTTGCTCTCACAAACAATAATCCACTACAAGTGTTAGGAAACCATCTCACCCCTCACTGGGATAGACTAACCTCTAACACTCTACGACAGCTCTCGAAGGCAATTCAAGTCCGTCACAACAAACCATACAAGAGATAAAATTAACATTTTCTCAATAACCACAATCTTAGTCAATCACAATTTTTATTTATAATTCAAGTATCACAATTGTACCATTCTCAATATACTAAAATAATAAAGGAATTAAAATATGTAAGAGATCATATCAATAAAACCTTCACAATTTCGATATCAACATTTTAGGGTTTTGTCAAAAAAAAAAAATCATAATTTCTTGGAACAAGAACAAGTATTAGATGAAAACATGATTTAATCAAGAATAGGACTTTAGAAATCAAGATCAAATGAAAATTGAGAGAAAAACCCATTTTTCTTGAAAACTAGGGTTTTCAAGACAATGGAAAGAGATTTCATGACTATTCCACCATAGCTTCCTTCAAAACATGGTAATCTTTGCAAGAGCATCAAGAAATAATGATTTCATAGCATATATATAGGATTAAGAGTCAAACCATACATATATATAAACCCTAACCTCAATGAACAAGAATAGGAAGAAACCCCTACCTTGCTCCTTAGTTTTTTTGTGTGAAGAACTAGAAGATTTGATTTTTCCCAACTTGAATCAACACCTTAATCTCTTGTTTTTCCCTTCCTTCTTCCTCTCTAAGCCTCTCAAGATTTAGATTGATGAAATGAGATGAAAAGTGGAGAAAACACCTACAAGAGGTTTGGGATGTGAAGCCCCCGGCTTGGTGCATCCGGATGCGTGTTTCTTTGCCCAACGTTCTACGACACGCGTCCGGACGCGTGTCTATTCCCGTCCGGACGCGGGTGACAGTATACCCTCAACTTCCAGATCGATTTTGAACTATTTAGAAGCCAATTCAGAAAATTTTCGTGAAATACACTTTTGTATTCCTTGAAGTCTAGTTTGTATGGTCCAAAAATCAGATGAATCGGAGTGAGGAGTAAATAGTTATAGTTAAAATACTAAGGTAGTATCAAATTTCTTCCTATCCGAATTCTTTCTAAAATGTGTTTTAACTCCAGAATACTTCCTAACTTCTAATACACCCCATATTACCTCTCCCAAGGTTTCTCGATCTTCCGGATTCAATGGAAATCTCATTTTGACCTAAAAATATTTAGAAACTTACCTAACAACCTTTCCCCAGTTTAAACGCCTTCGAAATTTAAACTTCACAACCAATTTGCCTCCCTAGTATTTATTCATACTGTTACAATCTATACGGTTCATTCTAGGTCATTACATATATAAGAATTACCAAACAATTACATTACTATATTAGTATAAACATGTGGGGGTTTACAATCCACCCCACTTAAAGAAAGTTTTGTCCTCGAAACTTACCTTAAGTAGAGAACAAATGAGGGTACTTCTCTCGTATCTCCAGCTCTGGTTCCCAGGTAGCTTCCTCCACCCCATGATGTTGCCACAAGACTTTCACCAATTGGATTACTTTATTACGAAGCACCTTCTCCTTAGTATCGAGAATCTCCACCGGTTGTTCTTCATATGTTGCTCCATCTTGAATTTCAATTCCCTCCAAATCCACGACATGCGTTGTATCCGATTGACACTTCCTTAACATTGACACATGGAACACGTCATGTACCCCTAACAACTGAGCGGGTAATCGAAGTTGATACGCCACTTTGCCCACTGCTTTGATCACTTCAAATGGTCCGATGTACCTTGGAGCTAATTTTCCTTTCTTGCCAAATCTAAACACTCCCTTTTTGGGTGACACCTTGAGGAACACATAGTCTCCCTCTTGGAATTCCCATGGTCTTCTTCTTCTATCCGCATAGCTTTTCTGTCTACTTTGTGTCGTCCATAGTCTCTCCCGGATGAGTTGAATTTTCTCCGTCGTCTCCTGAACAATTTCTGGCCCAAACAATCTACTCTCTCCAGCTTCCAACCAACAAGTCGGGGACCTACATGGTCTTCCATACAATGCCTCATAAGGTGCCATGTCAATGCTAGATTGAAAACTATTGTTATATGCAAATTCCACCAACGACAAATGATCACTCCAACTTCCCTTGAAGTCCAACACACAAGCACGTAACATATCCTCCAAAATCTGTATCATCATCTCGGATTGGCCATCCGTTTGAGGATGAAAGGCGGTGCTAAAGTGCAACTCTGTCCCCATAGCTCGTTGTAGACTTTGCCAAAATTGCGCTACAAATCGAGAATCACGATTCGACACAATAGAGAGTGGAACTCCATGTAATCTAACAATCTCACGAATATAAAGCTTGCTCAAGGTCTCTAAAGTGTCAGTGGTCTTCATACTCAAGAAATGAGCGGACTTGGTGAGTCTATCTACAATTACCCATACAACATTATGCCCTCATGACGTACGTGGTAAACCAGATACGAAATCCATGGTGATGTGATCCCACTTCCACTCTGGGATAGGCAAGGACTGTAGTAATCCTCCAGGCTTTTGATGCTCCACCTTCACATGCTGACACACCACGCACTTTGCAACATACTTAGCCACGTCTTGTTTCATCCCTTTCCACCAATATTGATGTTTCATGTCTCTATACATCTTAGTACTAGCCGGATGTATGGAGAATTTTGAACGATGGCACTCACCCAACACTTCTTCCCTTACTTGGTCATTGTTTGGTACACATAGTCTTCCACGAAACTGTAACTCATCATTATGTATAGACTAGTGTTTAACAACCTCATTCCTCTCCAATCTACCCTGGATAGTTCCCAACTCTGTATCTAATCGTTGCAACTCCACAATCCTTTGTCGGAGAATTGGTTGAGCTACAAGATTAAATAAACATGGTCGATCCTCCTGTCTCTCCACCAATAAATCAAATTCCTCCAAAGCATCAATCATCTTCCACCTATTAATAGCAAGAACATTGATTTCACCCCGAGACTTTCTGCTAAGTGCATCTGCGACTACATTAGCCTTCCCCGGATGGTAGTTGAGTGTGAAATCGTAGTCTTCTAGATATTTAATCCACCTTCTTTGCCGAAGATCAAGTCTTTCTGTGTGAAGATATACTTGAGGCTCTTATGATCTGAAAACACTTGAAACTTTTCTCCATACAGGTAACACCTCCACAACTTAAGAGCAAAAACCACAGTGGCAATCTCCAAGTCATGAGTGGGATAGTTCTGCTCATGAATCTTTAGTTGTCTCGATCCATAAACAACTACCTTACCTCCCTGCATTAGCACACATCCCAAGCCTCATAACGAAGCATCTGTGTAAATATCGTATCCTTCCCCACTGCTCGGAATAATGAGGACAGAAGCTGTTGTCAACCTTTCCTTCAAAGTGCGAAAGGCTAGCTCACACTCTTGATTCCACAAGAATCTTTTTTCCTTCTTCGTAAGGCGGGTCATCGGCATCGCTAGCTTTGAGATCCCTTCCACAAATCTCCGATAGTAGCCTGCTAAGTCCAGGAAACTACGTACTTCGGTCACATTCTTCGGTGGTTCCCACCTCATCACTGCTTCAATCTTTGCGGGGTCAACAGCTACAACCTGTTCTGACACAACATGGCCAAGGAATTTCACTTCCTTCATCTAGAACTCGCATTTACTCATCTTAGCATATAACTTATGCTCTCTCAAGGTCTGAAGCATTACCGAAAGATGGTGTTCATGTTCCCCTTGTGTCCGTGAATAGATTAATATGTCATCAATAAACACAATGACAAACTGATCTGGATATGATCGGAATACCCTGTGCATCAAATCCATGAAGGCTGCAGGAGCATTAGTCAGTCCGAACGCATTACCGTATATTCAAAATGACCATATCGGGTACGAAAAGCTGTCTTAGGAATATCCTCCTCCTTGATCCGCAGTTGATGGTACCCTGTGCGAAGATCAATCTTGGAGTAATACTTAGAACCCCTTAGCTGATCGAATAAATCATAAATTCGTGGCAATGAGTATTTATTCTTCACTGTCACTCGATTCAACCTTCGGTAGTCTGTGCATAACCGAAGTGTTTCATCATGCTTCTTCACAAAGAGGACTGGGGCTCCCCAAGGTGAAGTGCTTAAACGGATAAATCCAATAGTTAAGAGATGGTCCAACTGCTTCCTTAGCTCCTTCAACTCCAAAGATGCCATCCTATATGGAGCATTGGATATGGGTTCGGTTCCCGGATAGAGATCAATCTTAAACTCAATCTCTCTCTGTGGGGGTAACCCGGGTAGTTCATCTGGGAATACATTTGGAAAATCAGATACTATTAACACCACGTCCGCATGGAATTTATCCCGATCATCTCCCATTAAGCTGGCCAAGAAACTCAAATTGCTCCCCGCCTTAGCTTTCAAGAATCTATTTCCCGTAGTGGGAAATAGATGGGAAGAATTTCGATCATTAATGAAGCTGAAAACTACCCTTCCCGGTAATTGAAATGAAATCCTCTTGCGAAAACAATCCATTACCGCATGAAAAATGGACAACAAGTTCATCCCAAATATTATGTCATACCCCTTCATGTCTAATGCAACCAAATCTACAATCAATTCTTGCTCCCCAATTCGAAGCACACAACCTCTACACACCCTTCTAGTATCCAACCGTTCTCCCGTAGGCATGTCAATACTCAAGGCATATTCTAACTTCTCAAATTCCAATCCCAAATTAAAAGCATATATAGTGCGTATGAATGAATGAGTCGCACCGGGATCAAATAAAATTTGGGCCCAAGAATTATAAAGAAGAACGATACCTTCCACAACGGCATTGGAAAAATCTTCCTCATGTTCGGTCAAAGCAAAAACTCTTCCTTGATTAGTACCGCCGGGGGCTATAGCTCCTAACGGTCTCTGATGTAGTGGCTTCGGTAGTGGTGGCTTATGTGCATTAACCTGTTCTGCTGCTTGATTGGTCTTTGGTGGAAACGATGGGCAGTTATTTCTGAAGTGCCCAAGCCCTCCATATGCGAAGCATTGATGCGGGTCAATGTCTGCTCTATTCTGAGTAACCCCAGCTCCTCGAACGGCTTGATTCCTTTGCCCTGAAGCTTGGTCAGGTCGGCGGTACGGAGCTGCCCTCTATGTGACTCCGTTGCTACTAGCACCAGTCCTGATCGGATCTCCCCTCGTGAAGTTCTGTCGTCACTGGTTGTCTTCGGTGTCTCTCTCTACCTATGCGGCTCTGTCAACTAAATCCCCATAGTCTCGGATCTTGTGAGCCACAAGCTTCTCCCTGCTGGTAGGCCTCAAGCCCTGCTCGAATCGTTTGGCCCTCCTAGCCTCAGTAGATATGAACTCCGTGGCATAGCGGGATAGCTCATCAAACTTCTTCTCATACTCCGTCACCGTCATGTTACCCTGTCGTAGAGTAAGAAAATATGCACTCATCCTGTCCCTGACCGATTTAGGAAAGTACTTGTCTTGGAAGATTTGATCAAATTCCTCCCAGGTAAGTGCATTAGCGTTCCTCATTCTCTTCACCGAGTCCCACCAATGGTCTGCCTCCCCCTCTAATAGGTATGTAGCCAAGCCAACCCGCAAATCCTCGGCAACTCCCATGCCATCACATATCTTCCTCACCCGGCGAATCCACTTATCTGCATCCCAGGGGTGAGAGCTTCCTTGAAAAGTAGGTGGGTGTTGCCTCAAAAATTCTCGAAGAACTATCATCCTTCGATTTTCGTCCCCGTTGCCGGTTCCTGAGCTAAGGGATAAACCCCACAATTGTGGTTGTTGTTTCCATTCTGGTGTT
Source organism: Ilex aquifolium (assembly GCA_951799425.1). Taxonomy (NCBI): domain Eukaryota; kingdom Viridiplantae; phylum Streptophyta; class Magnoliopsida; order Aquifoliales; family Aquifoliaceae; genus Ilex; species Ilex aquifolium. The sequence continues at coordinate 12,627,187 of OX637408.1, forward strand.
GTACCAGAGTGGTTAGCTCTCTTAAGCATTGATAAATGTCATTCATGGCATCTGGTGGTGGTGGTGGTGGTGGTGGTGGTGGTGGTGGTGGGTTCGCTTGGCCACCACGTCCCCGTCCACGTCCACCCTCCATCCTGCACATCAATTCACAATTTAGTTTTTTGATGTACAAGACACCCTAACTATCACTTTAATCTAAAGCATAAGACTTGTCTAAAATTTAAATCAACAATTCATTCAACCTAGTCCTACTTCTCTAGTGGTAATCTATAACCTACAGCTCTCATGTAAGACTTAATTCCTAGACTCTGATACCAAACCTGTAACGCCCCAAAATTCCCCTTGGACGGCATTACTATCTAAAAATCACTCACATCATGAGAGCAACTAATAAAATTCATAAATAAAGAAAATTTCATTCATCATGCATAATATCTACAATGTCATCCAAAAGAATATGTCAAACTATTATCTCGCAGCGGAATATGAAAAATATTAACATGAACATTATCTCAAAATGAATCTCCTAGTCTAGAACATAAAAAGAACAATTCTAGACATCCCCCTCAGGATCCACACTTTCCTCCAATTGAGTTTCCCAAGCTACCTGCTCATCAACTCTGAGCTATTCCTCTAAACCGAAATCTGAAAATAAATGTTGTTTGTAGGGGGTGAGCACTAAGCTCTGTAGGAAAATCCTCCCAAACTCGAACAAGGTTTTAAAACAAACAAAAGATGGCAAGTCTCTTCTGGAAAATAGCATATATAGATTTTGAGAATAAAATCATGATAGTTGTAATGATCTCAAGTGTACGGAATACAGTAAAACAATGACAGGAATAAACTTACAAGAAATTAAAGCAATCAATAAATAATTCGGTAACATCATTCCATATTCTCATGTATGTTGGTTGCTTCTCAGGAATCTACACAATGATTCTACCTCGTTTACCCATCACAATCACACAATCTCAATCATTCCCCGCATGACACATCACATACACTTTAGGAAGGGCGTATACCGTCTCCCACGGCATTGACGAATCCTTCCCAGGAAAGGTATACCATCTCTCAGCCTCGAACCTACGTGAACAATAGTGGTTGCTCTCACAAACAACAATCCACTACAAGTGTTAAGAAACCATCTCACCCCCCACTGGGATAGACTAACCTCTAACACTCTACGGCAGCTCTCGAAGGCAATTCAAGTCCGCCACAACAAACCATACAAGAGATAAAACCAACATTTTCTCAACAACCACAATCTTAGTCAATCACAATTTTCATTTATAATTCAAGTATCACAATTGTACCATTCTCAATATACTACAATAATAAAGGAATTAAAATATGTAAGAGATCATATCAATAAAACCTTCACAATTTCGATATCAAAATTTTAGGGTTTTGCCAAAAAAAATTGTAATTTCTTGGAACAAGAACAAGTATTAGATGAAAACATGATTTAATCAAGAATAGGACTTTAGAAATCAAGATCAAATGAAAATTGAGAGAAAAATCCATTTTTCTTGAAAACTAGGGTTTTCAAGACAATAGAAAGAGATTTCATGGCTATTCCACCATAGCTTCCTTCAAAACATGGTAATCTTTGCAAGAGCATCAAGAAATAATGATTTCTTAGCATATATATAGGATTAAGAGTCAAATCATACATATATATAAATCCTAACCTCAATGAACAAGAATAGGAAGAAACCCCTACCTTGCTCCTTAGTTTTTTTGTGTGAAGAACTAGAAGATTTGATCTTTCCCAACTTGAATCAACACCTTAATCTCTTGTTTTTCCCTTCCTTCTTCCTCTCTAAGCCTCTCAAGAGTTAGATTTGATGAAATGAGATGAAAAGTGGAGAAAACACCTACAAGAGGTCTGGGATGTGAAGCCCCCGACTTGGTGCGTCCGGACGCGTGTTTCCTTGGGTCCGGACGCGTGTTTCTTCGCCCAATGTTCTGCGACACGCGTCCGGACGCGTGTCTATTCCCGTCCGAACGCGGGTGACAGTATACCCTCAACTGCCAGATCGATTTTGACCTATTTAGAAGCCGATTCAGAAAATTTTTGTGAAATACACTTTTGTAGCTCTTGAAGTGTAGTTTGTAATTTCAAAAAATCAGATCAATCGGAGTAAGGAGTAAAGAGTTATAGCTAAAATACTAAGGTAGTGTCAAATTTCTTCTTATCCGAATTCTTTCTAAAATGTGTTTTAACTCCAGAATACTTCCTAACTTCTAATACACCCCATATTATCTCTCCCATGGTTTCTCGATCTTCCGGATTCAATGGAAATCTCATTTTGACCTAAAAATATTTAGAAACTTACCTAACAACATTTCCCAAGTTTAAACGCCTTCGAAACTTAAACTTCATAATCAATTTGCCTCCCTAGTATTTATTCCTACTGTTACAATCTATACGGTTTATTCTTAGGTCATTACATATATAAGAATTATCAAACAATTACATTACTATATTAGTATAAACATGTGGGGGTTTACAAATGAAGAAGCAGACGATATTGGCCCTCCCATGCATGTGTTTCGAAATTAATGGCAAGAATGGAGTCCAAATGTACGGTATTATTCTGTCAAAGAGTATCCACTGTAGGATCATGTTGTAGATGGTGGTGTTTGGGGACTGCTGGCTTTGCCAGTAATTAGAGTCATGGGCGGACCCTGTGTTAGTGTACTGGAGATCTTAATGACTTCAGGCCTTGACATATGTATTTAGGGAGTCCTTCTACTATACCAAAAAATGCTTTTCAGTATGGTACTGCTAATTACTATAGACCATTGATCAAATTCTTATGATTTTTTAGCCGTTGATGAGTTTTGAGTAAATGATACCGGTTACTTGCTGAACGGGTAATTACAAGGTAGTTGGATTTCACTAAAAAATCAAATAATCTTATACCAAATAAAAAATAGTAAAATAACCAAAAAATGTGATAAACTCACCTTCAAAATTTGTAACCTACACCCCAACAGTGGTAACTAACCTCAAAAATTGTAACCCCACCCTAAAAAATAATAACTCCACCACCCCAAAAGATAGGAACTAATCCCAAAAGGTTGTAAGTGAAGCAACCCAAAAGTTCGAAGCCGACTCAAAAGGTTGTAACCCAATCCATAAAAGTTGGAATCCATCCCACAAAGTTGTATCTTAATCTATACTACTATAATATGTTAACAACAGTGAAAAAAAATTGTTTGATAATATTAACCCTAATAATGTTGTTAATGTCCATACTACCTTTTTAGAGTTAGAATAGAACATTAATGCTATATTATTTGTGATTGTAACTCTTGATCTACTATTCTATAATTTTATCTATATCAATTTTACTTTTAAATGTTAATCAATATCTTGAAAAACTTTTGAATTCTTTTTTCACAATTAAAAATTTAAGTAAAGACAATGGAATACTCTAAAATATAGACTGTTCATTGCTCGTTCTATAAAAGTCTATATCTTCCCCTCATAACTTTTATGTTTCCTTCTCTAATCTTTCATTTTTTTTTTCTTTCTATTATCTTCCCCACTTTGAAGTCTACAAATTTCATTTAAATTGTTGAATTAGACATGATTTTGATGATACCAATATATATATATATATATATCTATATCTATACTACTTTAAAATGTCAATAAAAGTGAAAAACTTTTGTTTGATAAAAATAACCTTAACAAAATAACTAATGTCTATCATATCTTTTTATAGTTAATAACATTATTAAATTATATAAAATTGTCACATTTATGTGGATTGAATTGAGTCATTGGTTGTTATTTTAATTCTAAAAAAAATTTGGTGATGGTTGAGCTACTATATTAATATCTTTATATCTAAACTACTAATAAAATCAATCTCATTAATTTGCATGCACTTCGGGCCATGGAGTTGGAATTTGAAAAGAACCCATTCAAACATTAATCCATCCGCAGATAGCCATTGACATTCCACTTTACCACCATTTTTTACATTGAAGAACTTTGAGGGCTTGGATCTTGGAAAGATGGATAGGGGTGAGTGCCAGAAATAACTCTCATTCACTATTTTCAATTGATGTAGTTTTGAAAATGTTATTTGATTTGTTTTGTGATTTGCAGGCTAATGACTCTAGATTAGCTTCATATGTTGCTGGTCTAATTAATCGTTCTCTAAGTTGGAAGGTACGATGTCTGAGGCTGATGGTAAAATGAATATTTTTAGAACTTAAATGGTCATGGACGTACTTTAAAAGTCTATAGGTTTGTTGCAACTAAACACTAATATTATGTAGCCTTTTGAGGTCATTCTTTCTTCTGACTTTAAAGCGGGAACTTCATTTGAGAAGTCGAGAATGGATTTGGCTCGAGAGTTTGAGACTGATAATTTAATGAAGTATTGAAAAGTACTAGATAGATGACTGTTTTAACAACATTCTTGAGAAAGAGAATATTTCATGGTTACATCAATTTGTTGTATATGTCTATCTATATCTCTCTTGAAAAGGCATGGCTGCAGTTACAATTGTATGTGGAGTCTGGTTTTCATAACATCATCCTGGGTATTTTTTGTTAGATAATAATATTATGGTATGAGCAAGTTTGATAACCTAAAAAGATCATGTGTCTTTAAGTTAGAATCTAGCTTATTATTTATGTTTCAATGTAAGGTTTTCAAGAATAATTTGGCCAAGCAATACTTTGGTAAAAATAATAACTCAAAATGGTCAACTTGCAATGCACATATGCATCAACTAATCATTCTTAAAAGTTGGAAGTCCTACCAAACAAATTGAAACCCAACCCAAAAAAGATAGACCCCACTCAAAAAAATTAGAACCCATCCAAAAAAGTTGGACCTCATCCTACAAAAGTTGGAATCCACCCGAAAAGTTATAACCTAATCATTCATAAAATTTGGAACCGTTGCTAAAAAAATTGGAACTCAACCCAAAAAAGTTACACCCCACCCAAAAAAGTTAGAACTCAACCCAACAGTGGTAACCAACTCCAAAAATTGTAACCCTACCCTAAAAGGTAATAACTCCACCACCCCAAAAGGTAGGAAACAATCTCAAAAGGTTGTAAGCGAAGTAACCCAAAAGTTGGAATTCATCCTAAAGGTTGTAACTCAATCCATAAAAGTTGGAACCCACCCAAAAAAGTTGAACTCCATCCCACAAAAGTTGGAATCTACCCAAAAAAGTTGGAACCCAATCCAAAAAAATTGGAACTCAACCCAAAACAGTTGGACCTCATCCCACAAAAGTTTGACCCCTCCAGACAAGTTGGAACCCACCCTCAAAATTTATCCATCATAAAAGTTAAACCCCTACCAAAAAGGTTGGAACTCAACTCAAAAAATTAGACCCTCTAACTCAATTTAGAACAGTTTGAACCTACCCTCAAAGTTGTAACTCAATTAGAAAACTTGGAACCCAAACCCCAAAGGTTGTAACTTCTACTAAAAAAGTTGGAAACCAACCCAAAAATCTTAGAACTCAACCCAAAAAAGTTGAATCTTGTCCCACAAAAGTTGGAGCCCAACCCAAAAAAGTTGGAACTCAATCAAAAAAAGTTGGACCCCTCTAGACAAGTTGGAACCCACCCCCAAAATTTATCCGTCATAAAAGTTGAACCCTTGCCAAAAAAGTTGGAACCCAACTCAAAAAATTAAAACCTCTAAGTCAATTCAAAAAAGTTGAAACTCAAACCTCAAAGGTTGTAACTACTACTAAAAATGTTGGAAGTCAACCCAGAAAAGTTGGAACTCAACCCAAAAAAGTTGTCATGTACAAAAAAGTTGGAACGCAACCCAAATAATTAACCCTGTAAAATTTTATAATTTTCTTTTATAATTGAAAATATTTGTATTTTAATTGAAAAATTTTGTGAAAGTTAAAGGATAAAATTGTATTTACTGAGTCGTAATTTATTTATTTGTTATTCATTACAACTTTTTTCTTATTCCTTACAACTTTTTGTTTATAAAACTACGAGCGGCCGCAAAGTAGTATAGTCGGTCGTAATTTATTTATTTATTTTTATTCATTATAATTTTTTCTTGATTGTTTACAACTTTTTTCTTACCGCATTATGAGCGGTAGGGGTGTCAAACGTGTTGGGTTAAACGGTTACGTGTCGGGTTAAACGGGTGACGGGTGAAAAATCTCAACACGAACACGATCCGTTTAATAAACGGGTAACACGACACGACTCGTTTAACCCGTTTAATTTTAAAAAAATTATATCAACAAATTTTAATACTCCACTTTTTTTTATTGCCAATTGTACTTACCTCAAAAAATAGGAATTTTTAGCCAAATCTTATAAAAATCTTATAAAAATCATACTTGAAGGCTTAAAAAAAATTGAAAGAGGTCATTGCCTTTTATAGGCAACTCAACTCTCCCCATCTCCCCTCATTTTCCAATGTGAGACAGAAACAAAAGTCATTGGTTTGCCTTTGTCTTTGAAGTGCTCCACATCTCCCCTCATTTGTCTTTGAACTACTACTTTACTTCTTTCTTTTTTTTGTATTGATTTCTTTTCTTCTTTTTTTCTTGCTAATTTTTAAAAATAATTATTAATTTATTATTATATTAATTTTATTTAAACGGGTAAACGTGTGATAAACGGTTTGATGGTCTCACCCGAACACGACCCGTTTATTAAACGTGTTTGTATTTCAACCCGTTTATCACCCAAACCCGTTAAGATCTCACCCAAACCCGTTTAATTCGTGTCGATTTGTATCGGTTAATCGTATCATGTTGGATTTTGACAGCCCTAATGAGCAGTAGCGAAGTAGTACAGTCGGTCCTAATTTATTTATTTGTTGTTAATAAAACTTTTAGGGTTAATTGCATTGGAGGTCCCCAAAGTATGGAGTTTGTCTCATTTTGGTCCCCAATGTTTCAATTGCATCATTTTGGTCCCTGAAGTATTGAATATGTTTCTATATGGTCCCTAAAGCAGACAGTGTCCAGATTACTAATGAATTTTTATCATAAACTTGTCACATGATATTTAAATGTGGACAAAAAAATAATTTGGATAACTCTTGACCAAATTTCTACTCAAATTTTGGTTAAAAACCTACTTAAATTACACAGTTTTGATCATGAGCTATCCAAATTTTAGTCAAAAGCTACCCATATTACACATTTTTTTGTCAAGAGCTACCCAATTTTGTTTAAGAGCTATCAAACAAATTTTTTGTCCATATTTAGCTACTACGTGACAAGTTTATGAAAAACAATCGTTAGCAATCTGGACGTTGTCTACTTGAAGGACCATATAGAAACATATTCAATACTTCAGGGACTAAAATGATGCAATTGAAACATTAAAGACCAAAATGGGACAAATCTCATACTTTGGGGACCTCTAGTGCAATTAACCCAAACTTTTATTCTCTAACTTTTATCAATTTTTAGTTTTAGTAAAAAAAAAAAAAAAGAAGCCAAAACATAAGGACGAACCATAAATATATAAATATTACAACATTCAACGATAGTTAATTACAACATTTTTAAAGGTTAATAGTTGTAGTTTCGTCCCATAAAAATTTCATTAATTTGGTCCTTAAAAATGAGACTATTAAAAATATTGAATATTTTTTTACTACAGTGGAAGAATTTTGTAACGCCCCAAAATCCACCTTAGACGGTAGTACTATCTAAAACCATTCACATCATGAGAGAAACTAATAAAATTCATAAATAAAAAAAATTTCATTCATCATACATAGTATCCACAACATCATCCAAAAGAACATGTCAAACCATGGTCATTAGATCGAAGAAGAATATGCCACACTATGGCAATTACATCTAAAAATAAAATTTAAGGTTGCAGCGGAATAAACAAAATATCATCCATACATTGGTTCAAAATGCATCCCCTAATCTAGGACACAAGGAGAACAACTCTAGACATCCCCCTCGGGATCCACGCTTCCATCCAATTGAGCTTCCCAAGCGACCAGCCCATCAACCCCGAGCTCTTTCTCTAAACCGATATCTGAAAATAAATATTGTTTGTAGGGGATGAGCACTAAACTCTGTAGGAAAATCCTCCCAAACTCGAACAAGGTTTAGAAAACATATAAAATCCGTCGGTCTCATTTTACAAATATCATATAGAACTTTTGAAAGAAAACAGTGACAGTTATCCGATCTCAAGTTTACGCAATATCAATATATGTAATGAAGAAGTGAACCCAATTTCCAACAATAAACCATTCCAACATTAAACCATTTCAACTACATTTGTATCTGTATCTCAGGTATGCAGTAAGACTTCGCATGAATACACACATTGAGAATATCCTGGCCCACACACACACCCAATCCTCGCAAGGATACCCAACTTTAGGAAGAGCGTATACCGACGCATCGGCAGTAACGATCCAACCCAGGAATAGTGTTCTAGCCCTCAGCCTCGATACCCGTGAGCGAATAGTATTTTGGTCCTCACAAGGCACCAACCCCACTACGAGTGTTAGGGAACCTTCAAACCCACTCGGAGTAAGAAACGCATCTACCCACTCTACGATACCCGGTCAACGGTCACCCATGTTCATCCAAACACCCACACAAGAGATACAATACTCAACCAATTTCTCAAATCACAAGTAAAAGTAAGAACCCCAAATTCCACATGTATTTTTCCAACATAACAATTCAAGAAAATAAGCAAGAGATCATCAAAAGATATAATTTTTTTGTTCCAAATAAAGCACTAGAGTTATTGAATCAAGAGTAATGTAATATCAAGGAAAAAATCTCTATTTCTTGAAAAACAAGGGTTTTGATATCAAAACAAAGATTTTATGGCTATCAAACCATAACTCCATTCAAAACATGATAGGATTAGCAAGAACATCAAGAAACAACATAGGTGATGAGGTATGCATGAACCCTATAAATTGTAATAGTAAGAATAAATACTAGGGAGGCAAATGGATTGTGAAATTTAATTTTTGGAGGTTTTTAAGGTTGATAAGGGTAACTAAGCAAAAATATTAATTTTTTTAGGTCAAAATAATATTATCATTGAACATGGGAGATTCGAAAAAAATTGGAATAGCTGTTTAGCACATCTAGGGGTTCGGAGGAATAAAATAGTAATTTTAGTGTTTCGAGTGTAAATTTATTTTAGTTTTGAGATAAATCATAAAAATAAATGTTTTTAGGTTAAAATAACATTAAAAATGAATCTGGAACGTCGAAAAACCTTAGGATAGTCATATGGATCAAATTGGAGATTCTTAGTGGCAAAACCGTAATTTTGGAGAACACCCAAACAGCCTGTGAACAGTAAAATTGGGATTTGGCTGACCTTATAACTCCATTTCATCCCATTTTCTCTCATTTCTTTCAGTCCACTCTTACCCCACACCTCTTGGAACCTTAGAGCAAGATTAAGGGAGGAAGAAAAGGGAAGAAGGAGGTCACTAGAGCTTGGGTTCTTACTTGGAATTTTGATTCAAGGTAGGGGTTTTCTTCCATTCTTGTTCATTGATGTTAGGGTATATATATATATATATATATATATATATATATATATATATGTTTTGTCTCTAAATGTTATATATATGATATGAAATCATCATCTCTTATTCTTTTTTTACAAGGATTACATGTTTTTTAACAAAGTTAGGGTTGAATACCCATGAAATCTCTTTTCTTGCTTGAAAACCCTAGTTTTTGGAGAGTGATGGATTTTCTTCTTAAATTCTTCCTTTATTATTGATTTCGAAACTATAGTGCTTTGTGTTGAGTAATAAAATGATGTTGTTGTGATCTCTTGTATTTTTCTTAATTGGTTATTGAAATTGTCACATGATAAATTTGGGGATTTTTGAGATATGCTTGTAAATTTAGAAATTGAGTTTGGTATTGTATATCTTATGAGTGTGGGATTACCATGGGTGGCCTTTGACGAGATATCGTAGAGTGGGTAGACATGTTGCTTGCTCCGTGTGGGTTTGTATTTTTCCTACCACTCGTAGTGGGGTTAGTGCTTTGGTAAGACTAAACCACTATTCGCTCACGGGTGCCGTGTCAGAGGGTTAGTATACTAATGTATGGGTTGGATACGTCACTGCCATTGGTATGGCATACGCCCTTCCTAAAGGATGTATATCTTTGAGAAGATTTGTGTGTGTGTGTGTGGGCTAGATATTACTCAATGTGTTGATTCATGGGGTTTGCCTCGCATCATGTTTGAGATACATATACATATTGTTGTGGAATATTTGAGTTATGGATTACTGTTATTGTTGTGGAAATGGTTTCCTATAAGGACTTGTGGAAGTATGGGATTCTACAAGATCTTGTGGGAAAATGGTTTATATTTTGAAAATGGTTATTTATTGTAGCTGGGTTTTTTGTTACTGCTCATTTAATTTCATGTTGCTACTTAAACTTGAGATCTGTTTTAAAATGTCCATGTTTTACTTCAAAAATTAGATATGTTAATTGTAAAATGAGACCGACCATTTCATATGATTTTATAAACCTTGTTCGGATTTGGAAGGATTTTCCTACAGAGCTTCGTGCTCACCCCCCCTACCTACCCACATTTCAGATTATACATTTGAGGAGGAGCTGTGAGTCGAGGAGCCAGTACATTGGGAGACTTCGATCGACGGGAGTGTGGATCCCGAGGTGGATGCTTAGAGCATTACCTTCTTTTGTTCTAGATTGAGACTTTGTAAAACCCAATATTTTTGTTATTCCGCTGCACAGAATTAGTTTGATTCTTTTGGGGATGGAAGTGCCGTAGTTGGGCACATTCTTTTGGATGACATTGTATTTATGGTAAATGGGGTATTAAATTCTTTTGATTACGAAGTTATTTAGTCGCTCTCATGATCGTGAATGGTTTTAGATAGTAATGTCGTCCAAAGTGGACATGGACTGTTTTAATGTAAAAGAAGAATTGCAAGTGGTTATATGAGTATGGATAAATGGACCCGGTGTGGTCAGTGGAGTATAATTGCACAGGTTGTGTTTTGGGTAGAGCTCCCCGTACAAAGGAGACTCTGCCCGAATTTTGTTAAAATAAGGACCCCCGGTTTTTGGAGCGTTACAAAACCCTAGTCTCAATGAACAAGAGTGAGAAAAAACCCCTATCTTTCTTCCTTAGTGTTCTTGAAAAACTAGAAGATTTGATCCACTTCAATGTGAAAATCCCCCTTGATCTTGTGTTTCTCCCTCTCTCTCCCTCTCTAAGACTTTCTAGGGTTAGAAATGTTGAAATGATGCTAAAGGAGGCGGCCTTATGTATTTATAGGGTGAAAAAATGGAGAAAAACCCTAAAACTGATCGGGGTAATTTTTATGGTAGCGTCCGGATGGTCCTTGGGCGTCCGGACGGTTCAAAGTCCCTGTTTTTGGATAAAAATAAAATTTTAGGGTAGGGAGGGGCGTCTTGACGGTGCTTTGGACGTCAGGACGGTACCAACTTTCTGTCCGGATTTCATGAGCAGTTTTAACCTATTTAGAAGTCGATTTAGAAAAATTTTTGTAATACACTTTTGTAGCCCTTGAACTCTAGTTTATACTGTACAAAAATCAGATTAATCTAAGTTAGTAGTAAAAAGTTATGGCTAAAATACTAAAGTAGTGTCAAATTCTTTCCTACCCAAATTCCTTCTAAAATGCGTTTTAACTCCGAAATTCTTTCTAACTTCTAATACACTCCATATTACCCCTCCCAAGGTTTCTCGACCTTCCGGATTCAATGGATGCATTATGTTGACCTAAAAATATTTAAAAACTTAGCAAATCACACTTCTCAAGCTTACACACTTTTGAAACTAAGTTTGACCCAAAAGTCAATTCGCTCAAAACTCAAACTTCATGATCATTCTTTTAACAATGATTTGAGGTTTCTACAATCCTTTTATTCATCCTAAGAGAAATATTAATATGATATTATTATTATTATTTAATTCTAGTACGGGGTCTTACAATCCACCCCCTAAAGGAAAGTTTCGTCCTCGAAACTTAATCGTTAAGTTAGTTTATCTAATTTTCATTTGGTTGTGATGTCTCAACTTCTATTCATCTTTTAAACATAAATCCAAGATTAAAATAGAACATCATATCCTAAATTTTAAATACATCCCTTCAACTTATACCATCATTGTAGTTATTGAAGTCTCCAAGTTTACCTTCATTCACTACTTTCGATTATTCTTTATACTTAATAATTTCATGTGATTGTCTAAACTAATTTCATATCATGCATAACTACTAGATCTTCAACTTATTTCATGTTTATCAGATATTACTTCTCTTTTGAATTCACCAATCATTTAAAAAAAAAATCTCATGTTTGCTTTTTACATGTAGCTTATCCATAAGCATTTCACAACAACCAAATTCAATTTCGCTAATAAGATTACTTATCGTTCCTATACTCAAATTATGATATAATCCATAACTTAGTAATGCCATTACGACAAGATATACAATGATTCCTTAAATAGATGTGTAACACCCCAAAACACACCCTAGACAGCATTACATTCTAAAACATTCACATCATGAGAGCACTAAAATAATCCATCAATAAATAAGACTTCCTAAAGTCATCCATAAAATTTACAGCATTATCCCAAAAGAATAGGCCCATTTTGGCCTTTACATTCCAAAATCAACTAATGTAGCGCAACGGAAATAACAAAAGAAAACTAGACTTTACAAGGTTCAAAATGAATATCCTAGTCTAGAACAAAAGAAAGTGTCGCTCTAGGCGTCCACCTCGGGATCCACACTCTCGTCCAGTGGAGTCTCCCAAGTAGCGGGCTCCTCGACCCCTACGTCCTCCTCTTGTAGGTAATCTGAAAAATGTTAGCGGTAGGGGGTGAGCACAAAGCTCTGTAGAACAATTCTCTCAAACCCATACAAGGTTTAGAAAAGCATTTAAAACGGTCGGTCTCATTTCACAAATATCATACATAACTTTTGAAGTAAAGCAGTGACATTTAATAGATCTCAAGTTTACGGAACAACAGTAATTGAATGAGTAAATGAAACCACTATACATTTAGCAAACCATTTCCAAATATAATCCAGTCCTCCATTCACAATTTCCAACAATTCTTTCGGTAGGTGGCATACTTTAGGGTAACCTCCACCCCCTGTTTAGGTCATCTTTGATTCTCAAGCATCCTTACAAGGAACCTCTTGAGAATGGGTGAGCATCCTTACAAGGAACCTCTCACAAATCATTACATGGCTTCCCAAGCATCCTTACAAGGAACCTCTTGGGAAGGGGGTGAGCATCCTTACAAGGAACCTCTCACAAATCACTTCATGGCTTCCCAAGCATCCTTACAAGGAACCTCTTGGGAAGGGGTGAGCATCCTTACAAGGAACCTCTCACAAATGTGTATCACAAGCAACCCAACCAAGAATACAATCCCAATATTTATCTCCATTTACAATCATTTATCCAAAATCCCCAAATTTAAGCATGTGACATTTTCAATAACCAACCAAGAAAATACATGAGATCACAATAACATTATTTTGCTACTCAACACAAAGCACTAAGGTTTTTGAAGTTCATAATAAAGAAAGCATTTAAGAAGAAATACATCACTCTCCCAAAAACTAGGGTTTTAAAACTAGAGACGAGATTTCATGGGTATTAAATCCTAACTTTGTTCAAAACATATAATCTTTGCCAAAAAGCCTAAGAGAGGATGATTACATAGTATATATATACCATTGATAGCCAAAACATACATATATAAATACCCTAGTCTCAATGTAAGTGAGTGAGAGAAAACCCCTACCTTGATGTTCTTGAGAATCTAGGGTTTGATCCTTGAATCACCCTTAAAGCTTGTGTTTATCCCTTTTTCTCTTGAGTCTCTCTCCTCCTTTCTTTCTCTCCTAGGGTTCTCAAGTGTTTAGTGTGAGAGTGGAAATGAAGAATGGGGCAAATGAGGATAAAAATGGTGTTTTAAAACACCAAAATCCCGATTTTTACTGTTCGGCGAGCGTCAGATAAATGGTACCGGTACGCGGTACCAGTACGGTATGGTACCGGTACTCGGTACCGTTACGGTTAAGCTACTGGAGTAGTCGTACTGGTACGCGGTACGGTATGGTACCGGTACGCGGTACCGGTACGATATGGTACCGGTACGGTTTGACTGACAGATTTTTGCTCGATCCATCTCAAACCTCTCCAATACACCTCATACTACCCCTCCCAAGGTTGTTCGACCTTCCGGATTCAGTGGACACCTTATTTTGACCTAAAAATATTTAGAAATTCATCTAATCATCCTTTCTAAGTTTAAACGTCTTTGAAACTCAACTTCCCAATCAAGATGCCTCTCTAGCATTTCTCCTACTATTACAATCTATATAGTTCATTCTTACATCATTAAACATATCCACATCTTTACCACAATTATTTAATATATCTTTCTATAATTATATAAAAGAAAATGCGGGGTGTTACAAGATGCATCCTTCTTAATGACTTTGTCTCTCGCTAGACTAGAGAAACTCACAATATTTAAAATCTAATAATACTTTCACATCCTATGGACACTTATCAATTTCTGTGGTTCGGTGGACACCGCAAGATTCCCAACAATTATAACCATCAAATTATACACCAAATTTTCCAATAAATTGAATCTCAATCTTCAAGCTTATACTCTCTACATTCACCACTGTAACCGTAACTAATGGTTAATTCTACTTATATTAAATCTAATCCAATGGTTCGTTGCGCACTCTGATATAAATTATAATCCAATAATCATCAAGTAGAAATTAGCCTCAATAAAAGAATTCACATAGGTTCATAGGTTTTTGTGAAGATATGTCTTGTTTCACCACATATGTTCTGTGATTATAACTTCAAAAATGTGTTCACTAACGATCCATATTTCTCCTCCAAAGGAAATTTTAGTGAATAAACAAATATATTACTTGGGCTAGGTCAAGTTGTAGTTCTAAAATATTTTTTTTTTCAATCTTCAATCTTGTACTCAACTCAATAAGTCTTAAAATCTCATTCATAACTCACACGCATTCGAATTCCTACTGTTAGATAACTCTTAATATCTTCACATTATTCATCAAATTGATTAACACTAATCATTTTCTCTATCTCCCAAATATTTATTCTCAATCTCTAACCTTGAGCTATAATCAATAACACATATATTCAATCACTAGTAGCTTTCACACCCACTCCCTTCTATTCATTACATATAATCTTGAATTCCCATAATTCAATCCAGAGTAAATACATATTTAATTCATAAGATAAAGATAGACTTCAAAGGATCACAATAATCTCCCTCAGTTCAATACGATCAGATTTCTTGTAATATAATCATAGTCAAAAACAAGACTCTTGATGATTCAACCAATGTTCCTCGATTTAACCACATTAGTTATCATAGTCTTAGCCATTATTCATAATCCCCAAGATAATAACGATCTTCTAATTACTAGGATAACTATAGTCATTTATCCCAAAAATTACATAAAGTTTCTACATCCATGTCAAAGCCAATCTGCATAAGTGTCATTATGGATTCCTCAAATTACATCTTCTTAATTATCACCACTAATCGTAAAGTTTGAATTTTCAATACTCATACTAACAATCCTCAAGTATAACTAAGTATACCTATCTTAATAATGTACTAAAAGAGATAGGAAAAAGAACTTCATATTCCCCAAATACAACTCCAATAACATTGAAATATCCCACGAAATAATAGAAATTAACACCAAACATTGAAATCATCCTTATTTCAATAATTGTCTACTACATCTGACCTCGAGCTTTTAAACCTCTACAATATTTAATCCTACAATATATAGGGTCAAATGTAAGTACTATAACTTAGTTAAGCTTCCTAGATTTCCCTTTTTATATGTCTATAAGTTCGTTTCCATAAATTGACCTCAACTTCCAATCAAGATTTGTAATACAAGTTAACTATTAACTCAACACTCAACTCAGAGATTCTCGATTGTTAATACTTTAGAGAGTATAAGTCTAATGAACTAAACCCACCACGAAATACGATTACCTAAGTATAACGTCCTCAATGAGTATCCTATGTATGACCTTTCTAAACCATCAATACTTCTCAAGTAAATTTAATCAACTCTCCGTAATATGTTGAAACCAATATTGGTAACCTCAAGTACGTGGTTATGAAATAAACTCCTGTCTATTTAAGAATCATAACCACAATTTCTATCATTATTCCAAAATAGGCTCTCATTCGATGTTACTTCATCATATTCCTTCAATTGATCATATTTGAGAATTATACTATCTCATACCATCGTACTCACCCTAGAGGAAAACATAACACTCACATGGTTCATATCGTAAAATCAAAACTACATTCATTCCTTAATTTCTATGACTTTTAAGTAACACACATAACTTTCCATAACCTGATTATACAAAACTTGGTCCATCTTAAAAACATCTAAGTTAACCTTATCTCCACACATCCAAACTGGGTTATCACATCTCCTTCACTTCCAAAAATATAAGCAACACAAATAGTATAATAGAATACTTAGAGTCGACAAAACACCAAATCATAGTCAAATTTTATATTGTTATCCATAAAAAAACTTCAATTGACATAGGGTTGTTCTAAATCCAAGCCTAAATAGTGGTGGAAGCTTGCTTAAGAATAAGTCCTTCAGATTCTAAGAAGAAAGGATGACGCTTTGTTGTCCAAGGAATAGCACAGTGCAGATTTTTGATCAACTTCGGAGAATAAACTGATTTAACTCAAGTATTTCTAGCATGTGTGACCTATATGGTTGGAAAGATATACGAGTTAAGCTTCTAAGAAAAAAAATGGTGCACAATTTGGACGTTCAAACAAAGAGTTATGGTCCAATTAGTGAAAGGTAGTCTGCTTGATTAATAGTTCTGCTATAGTTGTCCAATTTGAGTTTCTGTGTCTTTTGTCACAAATCTTACCTTATACCCATCTCCAATATAGATAATATCACTTGCATAAAGATTCATGCCTATCATCATTTACTAATCAAAAACCAAATTACCATCCGTCTCCTAGAATAGTCCATAAAGACATGATATAAACTAGCATATCCATCCCAAAATTTTCTTCAATTCCTCCAACTAGTTAATCCATGAATTCGAATAAATAATTAATCTTTAACCTAGCTAAACAACAAATCACACTTATCTTATAAACATATAACTTCAAATAAATTCAAGCCTAGAGTTTCTTCATCCTCACCTAATACTCCTATGATAGTCCATAACCTACAGCTCCCATGTAAGACCTAATTCCTAAGCTCTGATACCAAACCTGTAACGCCCCAAAATCCACCTTGGACGGCATTACTATCTAAAACCATTCACATCATGAGAGCAACTAATAAAATCCATAAATAAATAAAATTTCATTCATCATACATAGTATCCACAACATCATCCAAAAGAACATGCCAAACCATGACCATTAGATCCAAGAAGAATATGCCACACTATGGCAATTACATCTAAAAATAAAACTTAAACTTGCAGCGGAATAAACAAAATATCATCCATACATTGGCTCAAAATGCATCCCCTAATCTAGGACACAAGGAGAACAACTCTAGACATCCCCCTCGAGATCCATGCTTCCATCCAATTGAGCTTCCCAAGCGACCAGCCCATCAACCCTGAGCTCTTCCTCTAAACTGAGATCTGAAAATAAATATTGTTTGTAGGGGGTGAGTACTAAGCTCTGTAGGAAAATCCTCCCAAACTCGAACAAGGTTTAGAAAACATATAAAATCCGTCGGTCTCATTTTACAAATATCATATAGGACTTTTGAAAGAAAACAGTGACAGTTATCCGATCTCAAGTTTACGCAATATCAATATATATAATGAAGAAGTGAAACCAATTTCCAACATTTGTATCTCAGGTATGCAGTAAGACTTCGCATGAATACACACATTGAGAATATCCTGGCCCACACACGCACACCCAATCCTTGCAAGGATACCCAACTTTAGGAAGGGCGTATACCGACGCATCCGCAGTGACGATTCAACCCAGGAATAGTATTCTAGCCCTCAGCCTCGATACGCATGAGCAAATAGTATTTTGGTCCTCACAAGGCACCAACCCCACTACGAGTGTTAGGGAACCTTCAAACCCACTCGAAGTAAGAAACGCATATATCCACTCTACGATACCCGGTCAACGGTCATCCATGTTCATCCAAACACCCACACAAGAGATACAATACTCAACCAATTTCTTAAATCACAAGTAAAAGCAAGAACCCCAAATTCCACATGTATTTTTCCAACATAACAATTCAAGAAAATAAGCAAGAGATCAACAAAAGATATAATTTTTTTGTTCCAAATAAAACACTAGAATTATTGAATCAAGAGTAATGTAATATCAAGGGAAAAATCTCTATTTCTTGAAAAACAAGGGTTTTGATATCAAAACAAAGATTTTATGGCTATCAAACCATAACTTCATTCAAAACATGATAGGATTTGCAAGAACATCAAAAAATAATGATTTCATAACATATATCTAAGATTTAGAGTCAAAACATATATATATATATATATAAGCCCTAGTCTCAATGAACAAGAGTGAGAAGAAACTCCTACCTTTCTTCCTTAGTGTTCTTGAAAAACTAGAAGATTTGATCGACTTCAATGTGAAAATCCCCCTGATCTTGTGTTTCTCCCCCCCTCTCCCTCTCTAAGACTTTCTAGGGTTAGAAATGTTGAAATGATGCTAAAGGAGGCGGCCTTATGTATTTATAGGGTGAAGAAATGGAGAAAAAAACCCTAAAACTGATCGAGGTAATTTTTATGGTAGCGTCCGGACGGTCCTTGGTCGTCCGGACGGTTCAAAGTCCCTGTTTTTGTATAAAAATAAAATTTTAGGGTAGGGAGGGGCGTCTGGACGGTGCTTTGGGTGTCAGGACGGTACCAACTTTTTGTCCGAACTTCATGAGCAGTTTTAACCTATTTAGAAGTCGATTTAGAAAAATTTCGTGAAAATGCACTTTTGTAGCCCTTGAACTCTAGTTTCGACTGTCAAAAACTCAGACTAATATGAGTTAGTAGTAAAAATTTATGGATAAAATACTAAGGTGGTGTCAAATTTCTTCCTACCCGAATTCCTTCTAAAATGCGTTTTAACTCCGAAATTCTTTCTAACTTCTAATACACTCCATATTACCTCTCTCAAGGTTTCTCGACCTTCCGGATTCAATGGATGCATTATTTTGACCTAAAAATATTTAAAAACTTACCTAATCACCCTTCTCATGTTTACACACTTTCGAAACTAAGTTTGACTCGAAAGTCAATTCGTTCAAAACTCAAACTTCATGATCATTCTTTTAACAATGATTTGAGGTTTCTACAATCCTTTTATTCATCCTAAGAGAAATATTAATATGATATTATTATTATTTAATTCTAGTACGGGGTCTTACAATTTTGTGATAGTTAGAGGATAAAAACATAATATTAACCCTTTAAATTAGGATGGATTGCTAGTGCTTACGGTTGATCGGTTGGCATCACTTATTAATCACACTTTTATCCTCTAACTATCAAATTTTGTCATTTTCATCCAAAAATATTTATTTTTTTATTTAATCCCCTAAAATTTTAATCTAATCATTCTTAATCATTGTAGTTAACATGATTAATTTAATCATTGTAGATTAGATTAATTCATAACAAATAATTAACCATGTAACAAATGGGTTAGTAACACTTTTATCCTTTAATACATGGGTTAATAACATTTTTATCCTTTAACTTTGAAAAAAACCAAAAAAAAAAAAGGACTCATCGTGACCCAATAGTTAATTACATTTTTATACTTTCTAAGTATGATTAGGACCGACTGTAACTAGTGGCGATCGGTCGTAATATAACAATGACTAATTATTATTTGTGAGAGTTTGGCCCAGGATATTAGGACCGACCGTAACTAGTGGCGATCGGTCATAATTTAACACTTGTTAATTACACTTTCACCCTCTAAGTATGATTTTTGTGAGTTTACCCTCATAATTTAACAATGCTTGATTACACTTTTATCCTCTAACCATCAAAAATTTTATGTTCATCCAAAAATTCAAAATTAAAACTATTAACCTTAACAAATTAACAAATTAGGACGGTTATAAGTATTGAGGTGCTTCTATTTTGAACAAACTCAACCCAAACTTGCACATAAATCAATTGGTTGGAACCAAACCCTACCTTCTACTCTTCATTGTTGAATTAATTCAATCACTTTTTCACATTCAAAGAAGTCAAACCATAAGGAAGAACTCAACGAAAAACCCCAAATTACCCCAAATCACAACTAGCCAAATACTCACTCAAATCATGCCCCAAATCATGATCATGGTCGATCATGCTCCAAGCCGATCAATACAATCAAACATAAATTGTTATTTTAATTACATTACGACTCTACATTGGAGGTGCTTAAATTTAATATGATTGTTCATGCTTAAGTTTTTAACATAAATTATGTATATTCAAATTACATTAATATCACTGTTTCATTTCTTTTCGAAAATTATTTTTTTTCAAATTACACTAATATCTAATTATTTATATTTATTTTAGACATATGTGGTCCACAATAACCTTATCTCTCCACCCCCGTTTTCCTCTTTTCCCGCCCAAATCACTTCTCTTGCCTTCCTTCCCTCCGTTTACCCCGTACATATCATTTGTTTAGTTTTTGAGTTTTTTTTTCTCACTAGTTCTTCGTCTAAAAGTGGTGAGAAAAACGTGGTGATAATCCTCCATTTGATGAGTTGAATGTTAATTTAGTGTTAATTAATGAATTGAATATTAATTTGATGAAATTAATATTAAATAGTTGAATTTAAATGTTAATTTGATGAATTAAATTTTTATTAGATGAAATAAAATGTTAATTTATTGAATTGAATATTAGTTTGGTGTTGATTTGATGAATTAAATTTTATTCGATGAATTTATATATTCCTTTGGTGTTGATTTGATAAATTAATTTTTTATTAGATAATTTTGGATGTTAACTTGAAGAATTGAGTGTTAATTGGATGATTTTGAATATAAATCGGATGAATTGAATGTCAATTTAGTGTTAATTTGATGAGTTGAACATTTATTGGATGAAATTGAATGTTAGGTTAATTTGATGGATTAAATATTTATTAAATGAAATTAAATGTGAATTTGATGAATAAAATATTAATTTTGTGTTAATTTGATGAATTGAATGTTAATTTTGTATTAATTTGATAGATTGAATATTAATTAGATAAAATTGACTCCTAATTTGACGAATTTAATGTTAAATAGTTGAATTTGAATGTTAAATTTGATAAATTAAATTTTTATTAGATAAAATTGAATGTTAATTTTTTGAATTGAATGTTAATTTGGTGTTGATTTGATGAATTAAATGTTCATTCAATGAATCTCCATATTACTTTGGTGTCAATTTGATAAATTAAATTTTTATTGGATGACAAGTTGATTTATTGAGTGTTAATTGGATGAATTTTAATATAAATGGTATGAATTAAATGTTAATTCCGTGTTATTTTGATAAATTGAATATGTAAAACCCGGGAAATTTGAACTTTTTCCGGAAAGGGCAAAATAGTAATTTGTCACTATAATGCTTATTTGAAATACTCATACTCTAGACCTCGGATGAGGAAACGGAGTTCGCCGTTGGATTCGTATCACGAAATCTAGTCACCTTGTCAAATTTCATCGAATTCCGAGATAGTCGGATTTTGCACGTCGTTCGAGGCGACTGCGTGGCGAATGACCTCACGAACGTTCCCATAAATAAATTTTATAAAATTTATTTAAAATTAAGTTAAATTTCAAATAAAATTAATTTGAATTTAAACTGAGATCAAATAAATCGTTTTGGGGCGAAAACGGACCCGGACAAGTGGGAGGCACGTGATGCGACGTGAGCCAAGTATTAAAACTATAAATAGGAGCAAATATCTGCATTTTAGGCAGAATTTTCTGCCCAAACCAGTGTGTAAACGTGTGAGTGAGAGAAGAGAAGAAAAATCAAAAATCCAATCTTCTTTCGTCGATTCCCGGAGTTCCATCGGTCGGAATCCGTCGATCCAAGAGGCAAAGTTCATCTCCTCGACGAGGACTACGCGTACGTACCAAGAACGAGGGATTTCACCGAAGATTCAAGTGGAGTCTTTGGAGAAATCAAGGATTTTGGGATTTTTGTTGGTGTTCTTGGTGTGTTCTTGAAGCCTAGTCTTCATTTCAAGCTTCAAGAGGTAGGGTTCTTCCTACCTTGGTGTAATCTTTCCTTAGATGTTGGTAGTCTAAAGGTTTAATATGTTATGCCTATGATAGACCTTCATATATAGGTTTATGGTTATAGAAATGGAAAAGTGAGTATAGAAATGGTTTAATCTAAATTCTAGTTTGACTTTGGTATATGAAGTTACATGTAATTTATTATGTAACTTGGGAAAATTTGAGGCATGTTATGTGATTTATAAATTGTGCCTAGAAGGTGTTTGATTAAATGTCTTGCTTGAGTGGAATGATTGTTTTGATTTAATTGAAATAACATGTTTAAGTTTAACTTGTGGAATCATATGCTTATGATATGATTTGTGATTAAATGTGATTGTTGATATATGCATGTGTTGATATATTAACATTGAGATAAATATGGTCTTTATATGCTTAGGATATAAACTTACCATGGATGTGTTGAAAATGTTCATGTGTTGTTCTTGGCATATGAGCATTATGTTGAATGCAATGGAACATGGCATTGCATATGCACGGAAACATCTCATTACATGGGTGTGTGTGCATGGTTGATGTCAACACCACACTTGGTGATTGATGGTATGGCTTGGGAAAGGTTGGGTCGAAGACCTAGCTAAACCGCTTGGTTGCATGATAAATTGGGTTGGGATTAGCAAGAAGAGGTATGACGACCTCTCGGG
The DNA here is from genome assembly GCA_951799425.1 of Ilex aquifolium. NCBI lineage: Eukaryota > Viridiplantae > Streptophyta > Magnoliopsida > Aquifoliales > Aquifoliaceae > Ilex > Ilex aquifolium. The sequence goes on from OX637408.1 coordinate 12,650,244, forward strand.
TGCAAGGCCCGGTGATTTGGGTAGTGCACTCCATTGGTGTAAGAGTCCATAAAGTGTACGGGTATGGAAGACCCTTGGTGTAAGTCCATGAAATGTCCAATCCCAAGAAAGACCCTAGTTTTGAAAATGTCATTTGATGTGAACATAAATGATGGAATGAAACACTTTGGCATTACATCGTGTAGTAGGAATCGGCTAGGACTCGGGTTAAAGTGCATGAGTGAGTGTCATCTCATTTCATGGCATGGCATTGTTGCATTCCAACTTAGAATGCACATCCTTATAAGGAATGATTGTTTATATGTTGCAAATGAATATTGCATGAGCATGAGCATCTAGGGAGGGAGTAGCCTTTGTAGGATCTACTCTACTAGGCGTTGGCTCACCCTATACGGGAAACATTTCAGGTGTGGGGTTTGCACCGGTGTATGGCTCACTTGGAGAGCATCAGGCTTGAAGGGGGCCGACTTGTGGCCTTATTTTGAGTTTTTGTAAAAGAGTTATGAAAACTTGGTCTTTGGCATGTAATTATGCAAATTAATTGTAATAGACATTATATAGACTAATGTTAAAGTAACCTTGCATGTTTTGATATAAGTATGGATAATTGGACCCGGTGTGGCCAATGTTTACTTATAAATGGAACCGGTGAGGTCATTTTTTTATATTGGGCCTCGGATGGGTCATGTGAAGTTAAATTGCACAGGTTGGGTTTTGGGTAGAGCTCACTGTACGAAGGAGACTCTGCCCAAATTTTGTTAAGTTATGGACCCCGGTAAATGGAGCATAACAGTGTGATATCGAGTTACTCGGTATCTAAGGGTGTTCCGTGGGTTGATGGGTAATCAACGGACCCTCGAATTTTGGGGCGTCACAGCTTTGTATCAGAGCCTAGGTATACTATTTACCTAGGGCTTGAGGGGCATGGGTCTAGACCATTGCATTCATTGTACATTTCATGTTATGTGCTCTACTTGCTACATGCTATGTGCTACTTGTTGAGTGAATTATATACATGGTAAGATGTATATAGAAAAAGGGACACTAGGGTTAGAAAACATAACCTTGGGGGTCGGAAAACAGGTGAACATAATGGTTCAAGGGTTAAACGTCTACTAGTATGCGACACATGTTCTACTAGGGGAGACAAGGAGAGAATTCTCAACGTTTGTGTTTGATCCCTACTTTGGGATACTAAGTTATTGGCCTATTGCTATCTAATGTTTGTGTAGATGGAACATAGAGGAAGAGGACGCGGCCGAGGCCGAGTCGACAGGTGGAACAACCAACCACCTCCGGCTTGTGATCACCAAGCCTTTGCAGAGGCTATTGGTGAGGCGGCGGCGACTATTGCACAGGCTAGTGCTACAGCCGCTACCATTGTACAGACTGGTGCAAATATGGGACACGGAGGCTCGAGTAACCTCCAGAGGTTCAAAGCCCATCATCCTCCGGTTTTTCTGGGAGGGGCGGATCCAATGGTAGCCGACCGTTGGATTCGGCAAGTGGAGAAGATCTTGATGGCTATGGAAATCACTTCCGATGCCACCAAGATAACTCTGGCGACTTTTCAGCTGGAGGGAGAGTCCCAGCTATGGTGGGATTGGGTGAAGGACTCCAGAAATTTGGAGGCCATGACTTGGGCAGAGTTCTGAGAGCTCTATATGGGAAAGTATTTTCCAGCAGCTGCTCGACATGCTAAGGCCAAGGAGTTCCTAGAATTGAAGCAGGGAACTATGAGTGTGCTAGAATACGTGGCCAAATTCACGGAGTTGGCCCGTTTTGCTGATGATTATGTGGCCTCAGACATGGCCAAGGTACGTAAGTTCGAGGATGGACTGAAGTTGTCCATTCGAGGCAAGATTGTGGGACTTCTCCTGCAAGACCTTGATTCGATGGTCAAGACTGCAATGGCTATCGAGAGAGAGGTGGAGGATACGCGCAACATCCGGGAAGCGGGTGTTAAGGACAAAAAGAAGGAGGGTCAATCCTCTTCTTCTGGTGCGGGAAAGAAGCAAATGACTTATGTTCCGCAAGGAGCTCAAGGGCAGAGCCGCGGCTATCAAGGCCAAGGCCAGGGTCGATTTTCCCAAGACGGGGGAAACTTCAGGACCGCCTTCCAGCCGGGCCAGAAGACTTGCGATTTTTGTCACCAGCCGGGTCACATGAGGAAGGAGTGTCCTCAACGGCAAGGATCCCAGAGCTATGGGACATCCCAATCCCAGTCTTCTGTGGGACAGCCGCAGACACAGTTTGTTCCTCCTCACCCCACCATGGATCAAAGGAGCCAGTACCAGTCACAGGGTGCTGCATCAGCGCCTACTATTTTTCGAGCGGGAACTCCGCAAGTAGGCCAGATGGGCCAGGGCATGGGTAGAGGGCGAGGCCAGGGCTCACAGGCCGGGACTTCAGGGACCCAGGGGCGTGTCTACGCCATTATGCCACAGACCGAGCTGGCAGATCAGTCGGTGATACATGGTACATTTCTACTCTCTCGTTTATGGGCAAGAGTATTATTTGACACTGGTGCATCGCATTCATTCATTTCTGCATCTTATGTGAAAGATTTGGGTTTAGAGGTTGAGACCTTAGAAGAACCATTGCATGTGAGTTCTCCCCTGGGAGCTAGGGTGAGAGTTGATCAAATATGTCGGGGTTGTGAGCTAGAGATCTCAGGGATTCTACTCACTGTGGACCTTCGGGTCATGGACATGTCGGAGTTCGATGTAATCCTGGGAATGGATTGGTTGGCGGCACACCGAGTCGTCATTGATTGTGACCGGAAGCGGGTCACTGCTTACACACCTGATGGAGTTTGTTTCATGTTTCAAGGGGATAAGCACGATGCTTTTCCTTAAACCGTGTACGACTCTAGATGGCACGGACAGTTGATGGGTTGGCTAGCAAGCCTTACCCTGGAGGACGAGGTGAGGCATGAGTTGGGTCTACCTCGGGTTGTGAGTGATTATGAGGATGTTTTTTCGGATGAACTACCGGGATTACCTCCACATAGGGATGTAGACTTCACTATAGAGTTGCATCCTGGTACATCGCCCATTTCTATGACTCCACATAGGATGGCGCCCGTTGAGTTGCAAGAACTCAAGGTCCAATTGCAGGAATTGTTGGACAGGGGGTTCATTAGACCGAGTACCTCACCTTGGGGCGCTCCGGTGTTATTTGCAAAGAAGAAGGACAAAACCCTTCAACTATGCATAGACTACCAGCAGTTGAATAGGGTTACTATCAAGAATAGGTACCATTTGCCGAGGATTGATGACTTGTTTGATTAGCTGAGAGGGCGCGGGTCTACTCCAAGATAGATCTCCGCACCGGTTACCATCAGTTGAGAGTTAGGGAGGCAGATATCCCTAAGACGGCGTTTCAGATGCGGTATGGGCATTTCGAGTTCACAGTGATGCCATTCGGATTGACGAACGCCCCAGCGGCATTCATGGATCTCATGCATAGGGTGTTCCAACCCTACCTTGATCAGTTCGTCGTGGTTTTTGTTGACAACATCTTGATCTACTCCAAGTCTGAGGAGGAGCATGAGGGTCACTTGAAGGTCGTTCTCCAGACCTTGAGAGACCATTAGTTGTATGCCAAGTTCAGCAAGTGTGAATTTTGGCTTACTGAGGTGAAATTTTTGGGACATGTGGTGTCAGCTTCGGGTGTATCCATAGACCCGGAGAAGGTTGAGGCAGTCATGAATTGGGAGAGGCCGAAGTCAGTCTTCGAGATACGTAGTTTCTTGGGATTGGCAGGGTATTACAGGAGGTTCATTGAGGACTTCTCCCGACTAGCTGCACCTATGACGAGGTTGACCCGGAAGGAGGTTAAGTTTGAGTGGAATGATTCATGTGAGAAGGCATTCCAGGAGTTGAAGAGGAGACTTACTTCAGCTCCTATTCTGATAGTCCCAGAAAGGGGACAGAGGTACATAGTGTATTGTGATGCCTCTAAGGACGGACTTGGATGCGTCTTGATGCAGTCCGAGAGAGTGGTAGCTTATGGTTCTCGGCAGTTAAAGAACCACAAGCAGAGTTACCCCACACATGACATGGAGCTGGCAGCCATTGTCTTTGCCTTGAAGGCTTGGTGCCACTATTTATACGGTGAGCAGTTCGAAGTGTTTTCAGACCATAAAAGTCTGAAGTACATCTTTACACAACGGGACCTCAATATGAGGCAACGCATGTGGATGGAGTTTCTGGAGGACTATGACTTCACTTTGCATTACCATCCTGGTAAGGCAAATGTGGTAGCTGACGCACTCAGCCGGAAGTCACGGGGAGTCTTGGCTAGTGTGGCTTCCCGAGAGTGGCAGATGCTCAAGACTGTGGGACAGTTCAGGCTATGTTATATGGGACAGACTCAGGGTACTTTGGGGAGTTTGGTGGCTACGCCTTCCCTACTGAGTAGGGTTGTTGAGTCCCAAAGTCAGGACACGGAGCTATTGTCCATCCGGGACCGTGTACAGGCAGGTACAGGTGACGAGGGCTGGGCCATTCACTCGGATGGTAGTCTTCGGTATCGAGGAAGGGTTGTGGTTCCTCAGTTGGCGGATCTGAGAGAGGAAATCCTTAGGGAGTTTCATTGCTCCCGTTTTGCGGTTCATCTAAGGGGCACGAAGATGTATCATGATCTTTGTCGCCAGTATTATTGGAATGCGATGAAGCGACAAGTTGGCGATTTTGTTAGTAGATGTCTCACGTGTCAGCAAGTGAAGGCTGAATACCAGAGACCAGCAGGGTTACTCCAGCCATTGGAGGTAGCTGAGTGGAAGTGGGAATATATCACGATGGATTTTGTAACTCACTTGCCACGGACATCGCGGGGACATGACGCGGTATGGGTGGTAGTGGACCGGCTTACGAAGTCGGCACACTTTTTGGCTGTGCGAATGACCTTCACACTGGAGGAATTCTACAGGTTATATATACGGGAGATTGTCCGGTTGCATGGGGTACCAGTGTCTATAGTATCGGATCAGGATCCCAGGTTTACGTCTCATTTTTGGGAGAGTTTCCAACGAGCCATGGGGACACAACTGATGATGAGTACTGCTTTCCATCCCCAGACGGATGGTCAGTCTGAGAGGACCATTCAGACATTAGAGGACATGCTACGGGCATGTGTTCTAGATCTCAAGGGTAGTTGGGAAGATCATTTACCCTTGGTGGAGTTCGCCTATAACAATAGTTATCAGGCGAGCATACAGATGACACCCTACGAGGCACTATATGGGAGGCCATGTCGATCTCCGGTTTGTTGGACAGAGGTTGGAAAGAGACCTGCTACGGGTCCGGACTTGGTTAGAGACACCTCAGAGAAGGTGGGCTTGATACGGAAGCGTCTTCTCACGGCTCAGAGCCGGCAGAAGAGCTACGCCGATAGACGGCGGCGACCTCTAGAGTTTGAGGTGGGAGATCATGTCTTCTTGAAGGTTATGCCTAAAAGATGAGTGGTCCGGTTTGGTAAGCGGGGGAAACTGTCGCAGATATACATCGGGCCCTTCGAGGTACTCGAGAGGGTGGGTAAAGTTGCTTATCGGTTGGCGTTACCGCCAAATTTATCGGGTGTTCATGCAGTATTTCATGTCTCTATGCTCCGGAAGTATACTCCAGATCCGACACATGTGGTGGATTGGGGTGAGTTGACTGTTGATGCGGATGGCACCTTCGAGGAGGGACCGGTGCGCATCATGGATAGCCGGGAACAAGTTTTGCGAGGCAAGACCGTGCGGCTAGTGAAGGTGTTGTGGCAGCACCGAAGAATGGAGGAGGCGACATGGGAGCGCGAGGACACCATCCGTACCCATTATCCTTTCTTATTCGAGGATGGAGGTACATTTTTATAGTCATTTACTATTACATGACTGTAGCATGTGCATGAGACTGCATATATGTGTGTGTGAATTTCGGGGACGAAATTCTTTTAAGGGGGGAAGAATGTAAAACCCGGGAAATTTGAACTTTTTCCGGAAAGGGTAAAATAGTAATTTGCCACTATAATGCTTATTTGAAATACTCATACTCTAGACCTCGGATGAGGAAACGGAGTTCGCCGTTGGATTCGTATCGCGAAATCTAGTCACCTTGCCAAATTTCGTCGAATTCCGACATAGTCGAATTTTGCACGTCGTTCGAGGCGACTATGTGGCGAATGACCTCACGAACGTCCCCATAAATAAATTTTATAAAATTTCCTTAAAATTAAGTTAAAGTTCAAATAAAATTAATTTGAATTTAAACTGGGATCAAATAAATCGTTTCGGAGCGAAAACAGACCCGGACAAGTGGGAGACACGTGGCGCGACGTGGGCCAAGTATTAAAACTATAAATAGGAGCAAATATCTGCAATTTAGGCAGAATTTTCTGCCCAAACCAGTGTGTAAACGTGTGAGGGAGAGAAGAGAAGAAAAATCAAAAATCCAATCTTCTTTCGTCGATTCCCGGAGTTCCGTCGGTCGGAAATCCGTCGATCCAAGAGGAAAAGTTCATCTCCTCGACGAGGGCTACGCGTACGTACCAAGAACGAGGGATTTCACCGAAGATTCAAGTGGAGTCTTTGGAGAAATCAAGGATTTTGGGATTTTTGTTGGTGTTCTTGGTGTGTTCTTGAAGCCTAGTCTTCATTTCAAGCTTCAAGAGGTAGGGTTCTTCCTACCTTGGTGTAATGTTTCCTTAGATGTTGGTAGTCTAAAGGTTTAATATGTTATGCCTATGATAGACCTTCATATATAGGTTTATGGTTATAGAAATGGAAAAGTGAGCATATAAATGATTTAATCTAAATTCTAGTTTGACTTTGGTATATGAAGTTACATGTAATTTATTATGTAACTTGGGAAAATTTGAGGCATGTTAGGTGATTTATAAATTGTGCCTAGAAGGTGTTTGATTAAATGCCTTGCTTGAGTGGAATGGTTGTTTTGATTTAATTGAAATAACATGTTTAAGTTTAACTTGTGGAATCATATGTTTATGATATGATTTGTGATTAAATGTGCTTGTTGATATATGCATGTGTTGATATATTAACATTGAGATAAATATGGTATTTATATGCTTAGGATATAAACTTACCATGGATGTGTTGAAAATGTTCATGTGTTGTTCTTGGCATATGAGCATTATGTTGAATGCAATGGAACATGGCATTGCATATGCACGAAAAAATCTCATTACATGGGTGTGTGTGCATGGTTGATGTCAACACTACACTTGGTGATTGATGGTATGGCTTGGGAAAGGTTGGGTCGAAGACCTAGCTAAACCGCTTGGTTGCATGATAAATTGGGTTGGGATTAGCAAGAAGAGGCATGACGACCTCTCGGGTGCAAGGCCCGGTGATTTGGGTAGTGCACTCCATTGGTGTAAGAGTCCATAAAATGTACGGGTATGGAAGACCCTTGGTGTAAGTCCATGAAATGTCCAATCCCAAGAAAGACCCTAGTTTTGAAAATGTCATTTGATGTGAACATAAATGATGGAATGAAACACTTTGGCATTGCATCGTGTAGTAGGAGTCGGCTAGGACTCGGGTTAAAGTGCATGAGTGAATGTCATCTCATTTCATGGCATGGCATTGTTGCATTCCAACTTAGAATGCACATCCTTATAAGGAATGATTGTTTATATGTTGCAAATGAATGTTGCATGAGCATGAGCATCTAGGGAGGGAGTAGCCTTTGTAGGATCTACTCTACTGGGCGTTGGCTCACCCTATACGAGAAACATTTCAGGTGTGGGGTTTGCACCGGTGTATGGCTCACTTGGAGAGCATCAGGCTTGAAGGGGGCCGACTTGTGGCCTTATTTTGAGTTTTTGTAAAAGAGTTATGAAAACTTGGTCTTTGGCATGTAATTATGCAAATTAATTGTAATAGACATTATATAGACTAATGTTAAAGTAACCTTGTATGTTTTGATATAAGTATGGATAATTGGACCCGGTGTGGCCAATGTTTACTTATAAATGGACCCGGTGAGGTCATTTTTTTATATTGGGCCTCGGATGGGTCATGTGAAGTTAAATTGCACAGGTTGGGTTTTGGGTAGTGCTCACTGTACGAAAGGAGACTCTGCCCAAATTTTGTTAAGTTATGGACCCCGGTAAATGGGGCATAACAGTGTGATATCGAGTTACTCGGTATCTAAGGGTGTTCCGCGGGTTGATGGGTAATCAACGGACCTCCGGATTTTGGGGCGTCACAGAATATTAATTGAATAAAATTAAATATTAATTAGATGAATTGAATGTTAATTTGGTGTTAATTTGATAGATTGAATTAAATTGATCTTAATTTGATGAATTTAATGTTAAATAATTGAATTTAAATGTTAATTTGATGAATTGAATTTTTATTAGATGAAATAAAATGTTAATTCGTTGAATTGAATGTTAATTTGGTGTTGATTTTATGAATTAAATGTTGATTTGATGAATTTTCATACTACTTTGGTGTTGAATGTTAGGTCAATTTGAAATTGAATGTTAGGTTAATTTGATGAATTAAATATTTATTAGATGAAATTGAATGTTAATTTTGTGTTGATTTGATGAATTGAATGTTAATTTGATGAATTGAATATTAATTGGATGAAATTGAATCTTAATTTGATGAAGTTAATAATAAATAGTTAAATTTAAATGTTAATTTGATGAATTGACTTTTTATTAGATGAAATGAAATGTTAGTTTGTTGAATTGATTGTTAATTTGGCGTTGAATTAATGAATAAAATGTTTATTCGATGAATTTCAACATTACTTTGGTGTTGATTTGATAAATTAAATCTTTATTGGATGATTTTTTTATATTTATTGGATGAAATTGGATGTTGCTTTTTTGGTTTTCTGATAAATTGAATCTTAATTAGATGATTTTAGATGTTAATTTAATAAATTGAGTGTTAATTTGATGGGGTTGTTTTTCACTCTATTAAAGCACTAAGGGGATTGGAGTTGTGGTCAGAGATTGGAGGGGTAACTTCAAAGGTGACTTATGTAAAATGGTGAAAAGTCCCTTGGGTGTCGAATGTGTGGAGGCGCTGGCAGCGTATTATGCAGTGGAGCTAGGAGTGGAGATGGGTTTAGCAAGTGTTATATTAGAGGGAGACTCAAAATCTGTTGTGGAGGATATCAGGAGGGAGGAACCGAATTTTTCCAGCCAAGGGGTCTTCATCGAGCAGATCAAAAAGTTTGCCATACAATTTCAAGAGTTTCCTACTTCTTGGATGAGGCGTTCAGCTAATGTTGTGGCGGATAAAATTTCTCATTATGCTTTTCATTGTAATAATTCTGTCTCATGGAGAGAGGTCCATCCATAATTTTTGGATTCTCTTCTTCGAACTGACGATTAAATTTAGTTTATAATAAAGATTGTCGTTTCATATCCAAAAAAATAATAATAAATAAATTAGATGAATTGAATGTTAATTTGATTAATTGAATATTAATTAGATGAAATTGAATGTTAATTTGAAGGATTTAATGTTAAATAGCTGAATTTGAATGTTAATTTAATAATTTTACTTATAATTGAAAAAATTCAAAAATTTTGTGATAGTTACAGGATAAAAGTGTATTTACCCTTGTGGGTTGTAATTTATTTATTTCTTAAAAAAAATTTATTCGTTACAACTTTTTCTTTATTCGTCACAACTTTTTCTTACCAAATTACGAGCGATCGCGAAGTAGTACGGTCGGTCGTAATTTATTTATTTATTTTTTTAATCGCGACAACTTTTTCCTTATTGTTACAAATTTTTCCTCACTGAATTATGATCGATCGCGAGGTAGTACGGTCAATCGTAATTTATTTATTTGTTGCAATTAAGTTAATAACACTTTTATCATCTAATTTTTATCAATTTTGAGTTTCACTCAAAAAATTGAGACCAACCATAAATATATAAATATTACAACATTTAACAGTGGTTAATTACAACATTTGTAAAGATTAATAATTGTAATCTTGTCACATAAATTTTAATTGATTTGGCCCTTAAAAGCGGGACTATTTAGAAATATTGAATATTTTTGGACTAAACTCAAAAATTTTGTGATAGTTAGAGGATAAAAGTATAATATTAACCCTTTAAATTAGGATAGGTCGCCGGTAGGGCTGTTAATCAAACTGAGCTACTCAAGCTTGGCTCGGGTTCAACTCGGGCTCGGCTCGGGCTCGGCTCGCTCGGGCTCGGCTCGTTCAGGCTCGGTTCGCTTTCTAAACCAGCCGAACTTGAACAAGTTTTTAGGCTCGTTTAGAAAATAAGTCCTACAAACTCGACTCAAACTCGACACGCTTGACTCATTTATGTGCAAATACTCGGACTCGGACTCGGGCTTGACTTGGTTTGAGCTTGTTCAGACTCGGTTCGTTTCCTAAACGAGCAAAACTTGAACAATTTTTTAGGCTCGATTAAGAAACAAGTTTTTTAAGCTTGGCTTGAACTCGGCTCGACCTCGTTCGACTAACTGCCCTAGTCGCTGGTGCTTACGGTCGATTGCCTTGCCCTCATTTATTAATCACACTTTTACCCTCTAACTATCAAAATTTGTCACTTTCATCCAAAACTATTTAATTTTTCATTTTATCCCCTAAAATTTTAATCTAATCGTTCTTAATCAATGTAGATGACAAGGCCGAATAACTCCTAATTTAATTTAATGTTAATAACACTTTTATCCCTAACTTATCAATTTTGAGTTTAGTAAAAAAACAAAAAAAATTAGGACAGACTACAAATATATAAATATTGTCTAATTTAATAATGCTTAATTAATTTTTTCCAAGAATAAATTATGAACATACCATAAATATCTAATCTAATTTAACAATGTTTAATTACACTTTTATCCTATCATTTTTGTGAGTTCCATTAAGTATTATATTTGTGAGTTTCTCGTCCAAAATCTACATTGGAGATGATGGATTTAGTTACATTAACGAGCCTTAAATTGAATATGATCGCTCATGCTTAAGTTTTTAAATAAATTATATATATTCAAATTATAGTAATATCCACTTGTTATGTTTTTTTTTTTTTTCAAATTACACTAATACCAGCTAGAAAATTGTGGTCCACAATAACTTTATCTCTCCCTCCACCCCATTTCCCTCCCAAACCACTTTTTCACTTTTTTTTGTCTTCCCTCCCTTTACTCGTACATATCAGTTTGGTTTGGTTTCTGGGTTTTTTTTTCTCACGATTTTGTTGAAGGTGGTGATAAACCAAAATTGCTTGGATGTTAATTTGGTGTAAAATTGATGAATGAAATATTAATTGGATAAAATTGCATGTTACTTTGGTGTTGATTTACTAAATTGAATCTTTATTGGATGACTTTTTATTTTAATTTGATCAATTCTTTATTAATTTGGTATTAATTTAAAGAATTGAATAGTAATTGGATGAATTGAATTTTAACTTGATAAATTTAATACTAAATAGTTGAATTTGAATGTTAATTTAATGAATTGAATGTTTATTAGATGAAATTTGAATATTCATTTGGTATAAATTTGATGAATTGAATATTAATTGGATGAAATTATATATTATTTTGGTATTGATTTTATTAATTGAATCTTTATTGGATGATTTTGGATATTAATTTGATGAATTGAATTTTAATTGGATAAATTTAAATATAAATTGTATGAATTGAATGTTAATTTAATAAATTGAATATTAATTAGATGAAATTGGATGTAATTTAGTTGAATTTGAATGTTAATTTGATAAATTTTATTAGATGAAAGTAAATATTAATTTGTTGAATTGAATATAAATTTGGTATTGATTTGATGAATTAAATGTTTATTGAATAAAATTGCATATTAATTTGGTGTTGATTTGGAAAATTAAATCTTGATTGAATGATTTTTTATTTTAATTTGATCAATTGAATGTTAATTTGGTGTTAATTTAATGAATTGAATAGTAATTGTTTGAAATGAATTTTAATTTGGTGTTAATTTGATAAATTTAATATTAATTAAATATAATCGAATATTAATTTGATAAATTTAATAATAAATAGTTGAATTTGAATGTTTATTAGATGAAAGTGAATGTTCATTTGGTATAAATTTGATAAATTGAATATTAATTGGCTGAATTTGATTGTTAATTTGATGAATTTAATGTTCAATAGTTGAATTTGAATGTTGATTTAATAAATTTTATTAGATGAAATTGAATGTTAATTTGTTGAATTGAACATAAATTTGGTATTTATTTGATGAATTAAATGTTTATTGAATAAAATTGCATGTTACTTTGGTGTTGATTTGAAAAACTAAATCTTTATTGGAAGATTTTTTAATTTTAATTTGATGAATTGAATGTTAATTTGATGTTAATTTAATGAATTGAATATTAATTGGATGAATTGAATTTTAATTTGGTGTTAATTTGATAAATTGAATGTTAGATAGTTGAATTTGAATGTTAATTTGATGAATTGAATGTTTATTAGATGAAATTGAATGTTCATTTGGTATAAATTTGATGAATTGAATATTAATTGGATAAAATTATATGTTAATTTGGTGTTAATTTGATTAATTGAATCTTTATTGGATGATTTTGGATATTAATTTGATGAATTTAATGTTATTTGGATGAATTTGAATATAAATTTTATGAATTGAATGTTAATATAGTGTTAATTTGATGAATTGAATGTTAATTGGATGAATTGAATCATTTGAATGTTAATTTGATTTTAATTTGATAAATTGAAAAGTAATTGGATGAAATTGAATGTTAATTTGATGAATTTAATGTTAAATAGTTAAATTTGAATGTTAATTTGATAAATTTTATTAGATGAAATTTGATGTTAAATAGTTAAATTTGAATGTTAATTTGATAAATTTTATTAGATGAAATTTGATGTTAATTTTTTGAATTGAATATTAATTTGGAATTGATTTGATGAATTAAATGTTAATTAGAAGAAATTTCACGTTATTTTGGTGTTGATTTGTTAAATTGAATCTTTATTGGTTAATTTTCGTTGTTAATTTGCTAAATTGAGTGTTAATTGAATGAATTTAAATATATATATATATATATATATATATATATATATATATATATTTTAACCTTGACGGTACGAGAGAATTTTATTGATTTAAAGATTAAATTACACCTAGCTAGGGGGGACGTATGTACCTTACCCCTCGATGCAATCTAATTACAATAAATAGGAATAAAAAATTCTAATGCATGATTTATATGGAAAATTACTCAAAATATAATAGAAAACATAATTTGAATAAGAATTTTAATATAAATTAGAGGAATTGAAGGTTAATTTGGTGTTAATTTGATGAATTGAATATTAATTGGATGAGATTGAATGTTAAGTTGATAGTTTAATTTGAATGTGAAATTGATAAATTAAATGTTTATTAGATGAAATTGAATGTTGATTTGAAGAAGAATAATGTTATTTGGACTTAAAAATCTGACATAATTTGTTGACCTAATGATGTGGCTTCATTGGAACTATTAGATCAACACAAAATTCCAATGTTTGATGGACTCACAATTAATCTAAATGTCATAGTGAATTAGATCAAAAAATTAGGTCCCAATAACATTACTCTTTGAAGAATAAAATGTTAATTTGGTATTGATCGGAAAAATTAAATGTTTATTGTATGAATTTGGTGTTAATTTGTTAAATTGAATCTTTATTGAATGATTTTTTTATAATAATTTTAAATGAATTTGACTGTCATACTAATTTCGTAAGTGTTTCTGTCAAATTCATCACATGAGGTGAGGATCTAGTTTCCTTTGCTTTTAAGTCTCCCATTGAGTTTACACCGGAGTCTTGGACTTTCAAATCATGGCAAAGTCTTTTTCATTGCTGTCTTTTTTAGGTACAGGTATTATTGAATAGAGAATGAACCATTTGAACTTCTTTAGCCGAACCTTTAACAGAGAAATTTCATTGCACATCGTATTTAGTTTAAGGGTAAATTTCATATTTCGTTCTTGAACTTTGTATATGATTTTAATTTAATTTATGAACTTTCAGTCTTATTTTGGTCTTTTAATTATTAATTTTGTCATAATTAAATCCATTCGTCCATTTTTACAGTTAAATCAATGTTGACATAGATCAAATATTTGAAAGTTCAGAGACAAAATTAAAATTAAAAATAAAATTTAAAAACTAATTATGATATTTATCTTAGCTCTTGAGACATAAAACATAAAGACAACCAAAATTGTTTGGTGTAACGAATTAACAGTAAACATTTTGATAGACTAAAACTAATAATTTATGTCAATAAAATTAATTAAATGAATTTAAATGTTAACTATAATAAAATTTATTTATATATTAACCACAATTAAAAAGAGAATAGAATACACACACTTGGCCGTCAACGGCAGAAGAAGAACCGAATAAGTCTTCTCAAGGTTGTCTATTCATCATTATATTTGTTTTCAGATATGAACAGAGAATAACCCTTTTGAACCTCTTTCAGAAAAGGTTAGGTTCATCGCACCTCTGCTATTTAAGTTTAATGATTCATCCATTTTACTATCAGCAGCAATAGAACTTTTGGCTTTCACCCAATTCCGGATCACCAGAAAAATACCGCAAGCGGAGAAAAATAATCCTACAATGTCATCGACGGGGAAGGACAGTGCATACTCGCTATTCGATTTTTTGAAACACTTCCCGAATAAACTGTCCTGGGAGCCTCCTGTGACATCTATGGGACTTTACGTTTTCTCGGAGCCGTCTGTCGAAGGAGAGCTCTACGTTTTCTCGGGCCGAGACGAGGACGAGGACGATGAATTAGAACCCAGTAGTAAGTCACCTCTTTCTCACTGTGTATGTATATCACATGTACACTACTAATTACAATTATTATCACACCAGTGTAAGTAATAAAATTAATGTTCTTATATTACCACTGCTCTCTCTCTCTCCGCTATTTATTTGATTATTAGCTTCTCTTTTCGCTCCAACCCCAGGAACTCGTAGCAATCAACGGCCGACAAAAGCTGTTATGAAAGATTTTCTCAAGGAATTATACTTCTCTATTCCAGAAATTCTAGTTCAGTTTTGGAGGGCTAAATCAAAGGGAGGCAACTGGGTCCTTACAACTTCAGATCAACCTTTTGGTGTTAATATTTTTCATAAAGGACTTGCTTCGTATAGGAGTCACTGTGTGGTTAATAGTTATGTTATTAGTGACAATGAAGAAGCAGATGACATTGGCCCTCAGATACGTGTGTTCCGAGATAAATGCCTGGAATTGAGTCCAGATGTACGGAATTATTCTGTCAAAGACTATCCACAGCTACAATATACTATTTTTTGTGGCGTACGGGGACTGCTGGCTTTGCCAGTATTCAGCGATAGGGGCGGGCCCTGTGTTGGTGTACTGGAAATCGTAACGACTTCAAACCGGCCCATAAATTATTCTAATGTTTTGAATGTATTCGGCGAGCTTCAGGTTAGTATTTCTGATGTGGTTTGCAATATTTAGTTTATCTTTTTTTTTTTTTTTTCATTTTGGCTTTATTTAATCTTTTATCGTAGGCGTATCCCAATGCATTCATACTCTGCTTACAAGACGCTCAAATACAACTTTAAGCTATCATCCGGTACCCATCTATTAGTATTTGTATGTTTTATCCAGTGAAAATAAATAGTAAAAAGAAATAAAAACACTACAGAACCCATGAGATAACATAGTTCTGATCCGTATCAGCGGTGTTCCAAAAATTTACAATCAAGAATGAAGATCACAAAATAGTTATCTGAAACGGAATGAAGGAAAACAATTTCCTAACTCTAGTGCATATTTCCAACACATATGGGCACCCAAAAACTCTTGTTTCCTAATTTTACCAGATTTCAGTAAACCCTTGTTTTCTAGTTGGTGTCAGATTTGTGTTTGTTACAATGACATATTTTTCATATATTAAGGCTCCCTTTTTGCTTTAGTAGACTCCTATCTGTACAAGAATTATGAATTTAGAAAATAGAATACAACAATTATTGTCCTAGGATTACATTACACCTAATCAATTTAGCATATTCAATCAATTACATAAATCATAAGGCTACGTATATCATATAAACTTTCCTAAATGCTTCCAGCCTTTTATCTTCCATTTGTGACGGTTCAGGATTTCTTAGTTACATTATTTCGGTTCCCTTGTAGAAGGCAGGTCTGGCGTGTCCAAACATATACTGCAATTGTGAGGACGTAAGTTGCAAGTAAATTACAAATGTCAAATTTTTTTGTGTTTTCAAATATACCTTCAGACACTGCAAATAACATCATCTTACTATTAAACTAGATGATTGAAGGTGCAGAGGATGCATTCGAAGAAATCTCTGAGGCATTAGACGAGGTTTGTAAAGCACTTCAAATACCTTTTGCTCAAACATGGATCCCGTGCCTGTGTAGGCCTTGGCCTTCTGGTAGTAGTGGGAAAGGGGTAACAGTAGACAAATTTTTTTCCTTTGCTGGAGGCGATAGTGGGTACATGTCGACCCCTTCTGGTATACCGTATTCTATGGCAGCGGGTAACTTATACTCATTTCACAACATAATTGAACTACATCGCATACGAAAGGGCAAGGGAGTTGTTGGCAGAGCATTTTCATCCCAAAATGCATGCTTCTGCAAAGATATAACTAAGTTGAGCATAATTGAGTACCCCTTAGCACACCATGCACGTGACGCTGGGTTAACTAGCTCTTTTGCAATTTCCCTGCGGAGTTCATACACTGGAGATTTTGTTTACATACTGGAGTTCTTTTTGCCCCCTGCTGTAAAAATAGATGGTGAAGACCCTCCGATCTTTTTGGACTCATTATTAGACACAATGAAACAGCATTTCCACAGTTTTAGGGTTGCTTCAGGAGAAGAACTGGGTGGAAAATTGTCTATTGAAGTCATTAAATTGTCTATGGAGGATGAACTTAACTCCTTTGAAACATGCCAAACAACTAGATCTCCGCCTAGGCTTGAAGCCCTTAGAGATGGAGAAGAGACAATGCAGCTAGATTCACCCTACCAGCAATTAATGGTGGAGGTTGCCACAATTAGGAATGTTGTTGGTACAGAACAAAGAAACTCAACTAGCTATCTGCCTATGCTTAAGGCCTGTCAAAATGGAGGCGAAATAGTGCAGCCAGATTCATCATATCATAAACCTATAGCTGAAGTTGATGCCACCAATAGTGGAAGGAATGTTCTCAGTGCAGAACAAAGGGATTCATCATATCGGAAATATATGTCTGAAGTTGATGCCACAAATTGTGGAAGGAATGTTGTTAGTGCAGAACATAGAGCCATTAGTTATCTCTCTAAGGATCTGGCCGTGCAAAATGGAGGACAGATAGTGCAGCTAGATTCATCATATCAGAAAAATATAGCTGAATTTGATGATGCTACAAACAATGAAAACCAATGTGCAAGTGCAGACCAAAGCGACATTGCTGATATTCCTCTAGAGAAAAGAGGCCCAACAGAGGGATCAGACAGAGAAGGTGAAATTAGTCGTGAGGATCTGGAAAAACTATTTGGAAAGGATATTGAAAATGCTGCAAGGGTTCTTGGCGGTAAGCTTATGCCCATGGAAAATCATTGTTCATGATCTTCATCTTGTTATTTACGAGTTGCTACATTCTTCTTATAGCTTCTTGTGATTTTAATAGGTTCTTTTCTCTTCATTTGTTTGTTTTGCAGTTAGCCGATCTACATTTAAGCGTAAATGCAGACAACATGGCATCAAGCGGTGGCCGTTCCCCAAGCAAAACAGGGTTATTCGCTCCCCTTCTCAACTTGAATCTATTCGAGGCGATAACAAACAAACCGGAGAATCTAGTCGGAGAGACTGTCTACCTTGTGATAAGGCTCCTAAGCAAGCCACAACTTCTATTGCTTCCACAATGCCACATGCTTCAGCAGAGCAAAATGAGAGCTCTGTGGCCATAAAGGCAACATATGGAGACGACATTATCAAGTTTCAACTCTCTTTTTCGTCAGGAATGGTGGAGTTAGAGGAGAAAGTGGCAAAAAGGCTAAAGTTAAAGGCTGGAAGTTTCAAAATCAAGTATGCAGATGAAGATGATGATTGGATTTTAGTTTCCTGTGATGAAGCTTTGCAGGATTGCATAAATAGTTGGAGATCATCGGACAGGACTACAATCAAAATGTTGGTTCTGCCAATTATCAATTAATTACCTTGAGCCTTGACTAGAATGTATTTATGCGTATTTCTCTTTGCTTATGTCTGTCTTTATACATACAAAAGTTTACCATATTGTGTATGTTATGCTTCGGCCTAACTGCTCCTCTTTTGTCTTCTGCCAAAACATTTACTTCCAAACATTTTATGTTGAATGTCTTCTTCTTAGTTCTTGAACAGAAGATAATTCATGGGGTCCACTGTTTCTGCAAATACGATTGCAGTTGCAGACTTAATTGTTTACTATCTCATACATTTAATTATTTTGCAACGAGCAATGTGGTTGAAGAATGAGTGTTTTAAGGATAATTATAAGATTATTTATGGCTTGAAGTTCACTGTGACTTTCTAGGTATCTCACAATAGAACTTGTTACCTTTTTGCCATCAAGAGAGCGGGAAAGTGCACAGAGAAATCTATTGATCAACTTCAATTTTTATTGAAGGAGCCACTTGACAAGAAAGATTCAAAAATTGCTAAATTTTGCTATGTCATAGTCTTAATTTCATTTATTAATGAATTCATTCCAAGCTTCATTCAATTATATGTCCCGACAAGCTGAATTTAAATAGGTGTTCAATTCACAAGCTTCACCAAATGATTTCACTCAAATAGATGCATGACTCTATCAAAGGATGGAACATCTATATTTCCTCATTAGCTGAAATTATGTACTGAAATAAAATTTTGATCCTTGATTATACGCTCTCCAATAGAACCTGCTTATACAGAAGAATAGACAAAGGGATCTACATAAACTTAAAAATAGGTTCGAAGAAAACTCACTCCCATACAACAAGAAATCAGGACAATAACCAAATACAAACATAGTATAATATCCCCTATAATGAAAAAATTCCAGAAGCCCATGATTATTAACAAAAAATCTTTCTTTTCCAAAATGAAATGTACAGGAAGCGAATAGGTTTCCCATCCAAATATGTTCCTAAGCAGAAACACACCAATGGTAGGGCAATCAGTAGAAGGGCCACATTGTTGTTTTCTCCTTTTACATTCTCTTCTATCAACACACATACACATTACATGCCGAACCCCACAGAGCCTCTTTGGATGTTCAATCACAACATAGTCAGGTACTTTAGAGAAACTCGATGTGCTTCAAGATCCTCACAATCAGCTACAACACCTGAAAAGAAACACAAAAAATGCTAACAAGAGGATGATTGTTAACAGCAACTGTATTCTGGAATCGAACAACAGAGCCCAAATCAAGTCAAAAACATATTCAACGACAAAGGACACTTCAAATACCTGAAGCACAAGTCCACAGTTCAGTTACATTAATCAAGAAGCACCTCCAACTCAAAGAGGAAGTAAAAACAAGTAAATGAAAATAAGTGGCTGCTTCGATGTAAAGTGAAAAGCAAACAAGTTTCCACCAACCCAAGAACCCGAGTGTTCTCATTTGTCAAGTTGCTCAATCAAGCTGTCCAAGTAGATGTGGAAAATTTCTCAAATCCCAAGAAACAATATTCGATTGGGTCGGTTCTGCAGGACTGGATGCAACATGTATAGCCTCCGATACATTATGTATTGGCTCATTATCCTACTATCAAAGAATGATCAAACCTTCATTCTACCCCGTAATGGAGTTTTATCAATTAGTTCAAAGCCTCAAGATATAGCTACTGTTGCGGAATTTACCCCAGGAATCGAATTTGGACCGATATTGACACTCACACTCAAATGAAAAAATAAAAGAACAATCACACAAGACAAAGCAATTTACGTGGTTCTGCAATTGCCTACGTCCACGACAACAACGATCGGATGTTTTCACTATTTGAAGTAAACAGAGAGTACAAGAACAATTGTTCCCAACCTCACAAGTACTCACTCCAACAAAATAGGATCACTCTGATATCTCACTAGTATCACTGACAAATCTGAGAACACTCAAATTGATACCTGATACCACTCAAGAGAACTCACAACTCTCAAATGTTTGAGCTCTCAATTTTCTGATGCTTAACTTCTGTCAGAACCTCCCTTTATATAGGGAATTGGGAGTGGAAATGGACAAAGCTGCATATCAGTGCAAATCTACGCCTGAACTGCACATCCACACCTGAGCCAATTTTTCTTGCGTAGCCCACATGTAGCCGACCTATGCCCATCACCTCTGCTACTCATTTTGTCAAAATGATGGGGCTTCCTATGTCCATGCAGTAGCCTTGTCATGACTTCCTTGCCAAAAGTTTTTGGCCACATTAAAAGGCTTTGTGCCAGAAAGGACACAAAGTCAACAATTACTTTCCCTCTTCTTTCTACGAAAGGACTCAAGATAAAACAACTATTACGCCCTCGGGTTCAAGAGGACTAAGCCATAAATCAAATTAATCAATAAATATTTTGAATATCATAGACAGAGAGATATTCAATAAATCTATTACACTTGTAGATACCTTTCGGAAACAAACTTAGTAATTGTAAGCGGTGTATACATGGTTTTTCTAATAATTCAAAGTAGAGGCATAAGAGACTGCAACACACATTGTGATGCTACATGCGCACCCCTTATTCTGTTGTGATAGAATGAGCAAAGCTATTCCAGCATCTTGGCAGAGTAACATTAATCAGTTCAAGACTCTCTGATGTCAAATATTGTACATTCCTCAAATAAGAGCGCCCACTTTGGGACTAATGATCCGTTTGGTAGAGAGTATAGAAAGTAAAATGGATAGAAAGTAGGAATGATACACTTTCTATCCTTTAAAGAAACTTTTTTCCTTCTTTTGTGCTTGGAATGATGGATGAAAAATAAAAAAAATTAATTTTTTTGTGTTTGGTATGCATAAAAAAAATGGAAGAATGGAAACCATATAAATGCATAATTTACTATTTTTCATGCAATTCTTCACTTTATCCTTCTCGAATGGGAAATCACAAGTTTTTCATCGAGTATTTTCAAAACATTATTGAATGCAGACCAAGTCCCATTTGATCTATTTCCTTTCAATTGCTCATCCAACAATGCATCAAGTAAAATTTCATCTCAACGTTCTGTCCATGTCACATTATCCTTCTTGATGTCATCACCATTTTCGTTTTTCTTTGATTTCTCTCCCATATTACTCAAACTACTTGTCAACAAACCAGCAAAGTCATCCCATAAGACGGTAAAATGACTTCAAGAGCATACACACAACTTATTGATTAAGCCTTCAAGATTAGCTCTGGTACTGCTTTGTTAGCTTTATACCACTTTAATTGTTAGAAAAAACTGGAGGTTGTGATTTGACAAATTTATGGTGAAGTAAAATTGTAGACATCAAGTGCATCTAACATGCCTTTAATACATTTTTTTTTTTTACTCCAAATTGATAAAGCAGTCACAGGTACTATTAATTTTCATTCGAGTAAGGCAGTAAAAACATTATCCCAATATAATATTCTACCCAAAATCCTGCAAATATATGTGAATTGGGTTGATAATTCTTCAAAAGCACCAAACAGCAAAATCATACAGTTTGAAAACAGAACTAATTAGGTCTGCAAACTCATTAAACGGATCAGTCACAAATGAAAAAAAAAAAAAAAGAGGAAACAATTTAAGATTTGGAAAAAAAACACATGGACGAAAAAAGTACAAGGCAGAGAAGCATACCTCACAGCAAATACACCTTTTTCTGTAATCTTTCCAATAAAAAATTGAAATATTACAGATCGTGAGGTTAGGTTGGCACAAAAGTAACAAACAACATAAAACCCCAAATTAAAAGTCCAAAGAAGAACACATTACAATAAACAAAACAAAATAGAGATAACCCAAAAAAGATAAAGAAGAAAAATATTCCAATTGTCTGAAAAATATACAAAGCAATAACAATACTCTATAACATCATAATATACGAGATAAATTAGCATAAATTAGCGAATTCATCCCATATGATAGTAAGAAAGTAGCATTACAACTTCAGCAACAACAAAAATGACATTACAAAGTAAAACATCATAATCTATGAAAGAGATAATCTTGCCACATGCTTGCTCCTATAGAATCCCTAATAATTGCACCATGCCTAGCATCATCATCATCATCATCATCATCATTACGTGCATTGGAAGACTCCTCGGTTTGTACCTCACTATTTGAGAGTTCAATATAAACCTCAGCAATCAATCTTTCCTCAAGATCAACTCCCATGAGATAATTATGAAGGATACAACATGCTAGAACATTTTAGTTACCACGTCGACAGTATAATGGCCTTCTACACCAGTTCCAATAATTGGAAATCATTTTTAAGCACTCCAAATGTTCTTTTAATTATATTACGAAATGAAGAATGTCGATGGATAAATATTTCTTAGGGATTTTCTGGAGCACGTGCGAAGTATTCTTTCAACTTTCAAGTGATAGCGCACACCTCATACCTCTATATAGAGCAATAAGGCCACTTCTTAAGATGTAATCTCTATCTATGAGATAATATTTACCTAAAAAATAAGAAAGCATCTATTAAAGATTTTCATACATAGATTACATTTTGTAATATTATATTTTAGTAACGCAAAATTACCTCTAGGAATCAAGAGTTTATCTTCCCTAGTTAAAGCAATTTTTAATATTCTTGAATCAGATGCAGTCCATTCCCATCCTAGTATTCCCATCCTAGTAACACATATGTAAATTTCATGTCAAATGACCAAGTTGCAAAGACGTTTTGTGTTGGACAATTTTTCCTCCCTCACCATCTTGGTGCATCAACTTCAAATACCTTGACACGAATATGTGTCCCATCAATTGCATCCACACAATACTAAAATGTTTAAACATCAATTCTATTGAGAGGTTTTCTCTAGGCAAGGTAGAAAGGGTACGTTTACCTTGAAGTATGAAAAAAATCTATCATTGTTGAGTATCTAAAGAGGGACCTCTAAACCGGTGGGTTGCTTTAGAAATATACCTTCTAAACTAATTATAGCTCTTAGAACTTCATGAAAGTAGCGACTTACAGTCTCGCCAAATCGACAGAAGATAAATTGCATTTCACAGTTTATTACATTATGTGCTAGTACACATAGAAATTTAGCCACTTGTTCCTCAACAAGAGCATTCCTATTATCATTGAGACGTTCGGTCCTTCAGAGTAACTCACATAACCTAGCAAAAGTATCAATCCCCATGCTATAATGTTGCGACATTCTTCACTACTGGTGAGTTATGTCACGAGTTCTTGCCTTACACACTCTCTTTCTCTATTATTTGGGCCAATTGTTCTATCAATGTATTGTGAATGGTCAATAATCCTGATTAAGACGAGCATAAACCACATGACAAACAAGTTGAATGGTAGTCATACGCCGTCTTCGTTCCAAGCTCTCTTCCCCATTACCCACCTAATTATCTTTCTCAATACCTTCCTAAGTTCCTTCCAAACTCTCTTCCCACTCCATCTAAAAAATTAAATCTGCTAAACTTAGGAAAACTAATATATTTATGAGAGTTATCAAACACCTATGTACACTTTGAAAGTCATTGTCCAAAGAAAAATCAAAAAATACAATAAAAGAGAAGATTTCCAATTTAGCCAATCTCCACAAAATCTATCATGCGAATGATAAATTGAAAAATGAGCATCGGCAAATCACACTGGATAATAGTAAACTGAAAATTGTAAAAATCGATTTTCGATTTAGCCACAGATTTTTAATTTGAACATTAAAAAAATTGATTCAAGCATACAAACACATAGAGCTTCCCTGACTTGATCGTTCAAGCATATCACACTGGACAATTGTAAAATGAGTAAATATTTCAGAACTCGAAAATCGTAAAATCGATTCAATCTATGGAGAGATATTTGTGTGTATACAAAGAATCACAATATAAATTGAGGAAGATTATAAAGCTTACCTATGGCGATCATCAACGGGATGAAATCGGAAAATAAGATGCGCAGCTGGTTTTTGCTTCTTCTCTACAGTTTCTAGATTCCACCGACTGGTAGATAAGGTTGGGTTTAGGTGTTTTAATTCCACTGATTGGATATGAGTTTCATTTTAGGTGTTTAATATAAATAAGTAATTAGTTAACGGCTAAAAAAGTAAATACCATATTTTTACCCAATATGAGTATCATTTTCCTTCTTTTCTGCCCAATTTTAGGGGGATTGATTTTTGAGATTAGGAAGGAAAACTCATTAATCCATTTTTTCATCCTTTTCATTTTCCTTTTATACCAAACA
Organism: Ilex aquifolium; assembly: GCA_951799425.1. NCBI lineage: Eukaryota > Viridiplantae > Streptophyta > Magnoliopsida > Aquifoliales > Aquifoliaceae > Ilex > Ilex aquifolium. The sequence continues at coordinate 12,674,715 of OX637408.1, forward strand.
TGATGTTTTGTCTATCCTTCCAACTTTCCATCCTTTTACTTTTTTATCGTACCAAACAAAGCATGAAGGTTGGTAGAAAAGAAGATGGGGAGGATGTAGTAAGGAAACCAGAAAAACTGAAATTTCTAATGATACCATGCAGAGAGTAAATGTACAAACATTCAGGGTAGTGGAAGGATACCCTGTCATGTCCCTTTTGTACTTCACCCTTCAACTTATTTGGATGTCCATTAGCCTATAAAAATTTGAAGTTCTACAAAGAACAGAAACACAATTAACCAAAATATGGCCACAGGAATGCAAAACATAATTTCTTACATAAAGGCAAAAGTGCAGCATGAGCCAAAATTGTAGGAAAATGCAGGTTTTGAATAGATAATGACCAACCTGTGACCTTTGGCACCAGCAGGTTACAGTGTGAAAACCCCCCGACAACTACACAAAGATAAACAGCAAAATGAAATGCAAGAGCAAGGACGAAACATATGCATTCCAATATTGCAAGAGAACAACATATATTTTCCCAATATCAATTAGAAGTACCATAATATGTTGAAACACAACACTTAATTTTGAGATATATGCCTGCTACATGCAAAAGGGGAATCGCTCCCTCCCCCCCTCCCCCCCCCCCCCAAACACCACCACACATACACCCACCCCCCACTCCCAAAAAAAATTAATAATAATAAAAATAAACAAACAAACAGGTGGTAGGCAGAAGCAAGGGAGCAATGGCGCAAAAAACCATAATAATAAAATTTCAAAATAGGCCCCTTCCTAAAGCTAAACTGCAGTGGCATGAAACATGCTATAAGACAATCACGATAAGCATGGATTTACAAGCATGTGAATAACTGAAAAAGAAAAGGAAGCAACCATGCCACGCACTGATATCCATCCGGCACCCATGTAGAAAAGATCTCACAAAAAATCATCAGAAAGATTGACCGGCCATTTCCTAGATATGTGGCAGAATTCAAATAAATGACCCATATTTCATGAGACAAAGATCTTACGGAAAGTATACAGGTAACTCCCAAATTGCTGTTTGAAACACATAAATTTAACACTAATAAACACTTGCTGAGAGAAATTTAACACAACTTACAAGATTCCTTTCCCAGACTGCACACCTCTTTCCAATCAGTGGCTCCATGATTTGATAGCATCAGAATAATTCCTCCTGAAGTGACCTTGTCCAAACTTTACGTGAGACCACAAAATCCTCAAACCACATTAGCTCAACAGCAGGGACAAGTAAATTGTAGGAGAAATTTTTAGATGGTGATTATATATCTTTACATTTTCATAGGAAGTGGGAATGATTGTTTAAAATTATAAAATCTCTCCTGGCCATCAATCAACTGTTCACGGTGCAATAATATTTCCAGCACTTGGTTAATTGATTCATTCGTACAAATGTAGCATTAACAACATAGCTTGGTCATCAGCCATCTATAATATGTTGATCCCTGTGTGTATACTTGGAAAAATCCAAGTGAACATATAAAGTCCTCAATATTATATACATAAAACATGCAATGCAAATCTCAAAGTGTTGAAGGAACTATCGAGAAATCCATGGAGATCAAAATTCTGCAAAAAAAAAAAAAAATTACAACAGAGAAGCCCCATAATTTGTTAGAACAGTCACATTGTTTGAATCAAGGCGGGTTTTTAATGATTTCTTTGAATAGGTATACAAAGGATGGCTATATTTACAAGTGCCAATTGGCCCGAGACATATCTAAAGGTAACTATTTTTCCCAAACAACAAAATGGTCGTCTAAAGAGTTAAATAATCCAGAAGAATGCACAATATTTTGTCATGATCAAAACATGTTCAACTCTGAAAGGTCATCCATAGGTATTTCAAGGCCCATTGAATCATGGTCTTGTAAACCATCCTCATCAAAGTTCAACCACGAACAGAGATCTTGATTTCCATCAACGTCAGCACCTACATTTAGTTCTTCCATCGGATCTAACTTATGAAGCTCCAAGTTTGCAAACCCCATGGGTTCTCTGTTATCCATCGATGAATCCTGAGGAATGTTACCTGGAGACATGAACCCAACCTCTCTTTTTCTGTTGCCACTACTATTGACTAATTCAGTAGAACCACTAGCTGAAGTACACACAAGATGCGTTGTTTCTGTGAATGGGCTAGAAAATCCATTTCCAGATGTTGATAGCTGAGTTGTTTTCTGCTTAGGCTTCGTTTTCGTTTTCGTTTTCATTTTGTGCTCACCCTTAAAGCTACCCATAGATGAGCGTCTAGATTTGGGAAGAGCATTTCTGGTTGAAGTATCTTTGTCCCTCTCTTTCGCTTCTCTTTCCCTTTGTTCCACACAAAGGAGAGGTACCAAGAGTTGATGGGGTTCTCAAGGCAGCATTGCCAACTACGTCATCAAGAAATACTTCCTTTTTCTTCCCTCTGTTTGATATTGGTCCTTTTTTGGCGAAAGCTTGATCACTCAAAACTTCAACTGCAGATAACAGACCCCCATCAACACTACTGACGAAAGAACCTGTAAAAGCAAAAAAGCAATTCGTTGACACAGCCAAGCTGAGTGAAACTAAAGTTTCTAAACTAATTACTAAGAAATCCAGGGGTGTTGGGAGCAAGTCAACATCATGAGTGAGCCAAAATATGTTTTACAGATCACAGACCATGTAGATAGACCCAACAAATACCAACTTCTTTAGGTGTCTAGCAGAACTCAAGCATCACAAAAGAAAATAATTGCCAAAAGTTATGCAATATTCATGAAATGATAGCCAGGCATTCTGCCTTATCGCATGGGGTCAGTCTGAAGGTCATAGAAATTGAGATGCTTACAGTTAGAACCTTCCAGGCCAGCACAAGTTGTAGCTTCTGACTCATTGCAATGAGGTGCAGCAAAAATAATATCCCGAAGTGCATGCTCAATAAAGCAACCTGTCCCTGAATCTTCAAATTGCCTACATCTAGCAAGAGTCCTCTTCACAAAAGCCAAGGCAACTTGTTTTGACACCTTAGCAACCCCACTTTTAGCAGCACTACCTCCTCTAGTAGCCTGTGAAATTAACCCGAGATATATCTGAGGATTTAACTCGAAAGTAATAGTTTTCAGAAGCATAGCTACTTTGATGATATTCAACCAACAAAAATTCAAACTATTGGAGAAAGGATGTAAAAATATGTGAACTTTTGCAATCTTTACAAATAAAACGGTTACTGTAATCAGGAGAAGTTCATTCCTGTCCAATTAATTTTACATCATCAGACAAAAATTATGATTTGATCTATAAAACTATCCCACAATACCCATTCTCCACTCCACTTCTCCAACCATCAAAATAAATTGAAAAAGGTGTCAAAAGGTATTTAAGTGCATCATTATGGAGGGCATACGGTTATATATTATTCCATCAAGTTTGGAAAGAATTGAAAATTAAGAAAGAATGACAACAAGTTAAAGGCAGAATCAAAAAGCAAAAATATTTAGTTTTCACCAAGAAATTTCTCCGTGCGTTGTGTAAGCATCAAGGCAAAAAACCTCCAAGGAAAAGTTGAGCAACTGCAACAAACTCAAACAAGGTATATGACCTCTTGTATATTCTTCCGACAAGGGTGACATAGCAATGGAACTCAGATAGAGATCACACTAAGCAGACGGGCAATAGCAATGGAACTCAGATAGAGATCACACTAAGCAGACGGGCAAAATACAGAGGAGTAGAGGTGATAATCGAGCTGAATTCGAGCCTAATTCAAGCCTAATTTACACATAAACGAGCTGGCTCGTTTGACTATTTACACATAAACGAGTCTAAAAAAATGTTCAAGCTTGGCTTGTTTAACAGCCATACAGAGGAGTACAATGCCAGTTAACAGGCAGACACATCTTCCTATGGACATTTTCGCATCGTTATAGTGGGCATAGAGTAATACATTATTCCATATTCACCATTTTGGAAGAAATTGGAAAATAAGAAAGAATGACAAAAAGGTAAAGCTAGAATTAAAAATCCAAATATTAGTTTTCATTTGAGAGATATTTGCAAGCAAGTATTTTTAAGAAAAAAGTCCCAAAGAATAAGATCAACAACTCCAACAAACTTGACAAATGTATATGACCTCTTGTATATTATTTCGACGAGGGTGCAATGTCAATGGAACTTAAATAGAGGTCACACCGAGCAAACACGGGGAGAATGAAGAGGAGAGAAAATGGTGGATACATATTCCTATGTTATAAAGTGTTAAAGAGTATGGGCCCTAGTTATAGACACAAAAACATTGGAAGAAACATTACGAAACATCACAGAGCAATCCGAAACATTCCAAAGATGGGAATTTTGAATTTCAACCACTAATTTGTTTTGGTTTCCACTGAAACCCAAACTCTTTGGTCGAAACAAAACAAAAGTTTGATCCTTGGCTTCTACTTTTGGAGAAACAACCAGTAACAGGAAAAGGAATAAACAATTACCAACAGCTTTTTGTAAGCCAACTCCACCATTCTATCCATTGCAATCTGTTCAAGGTCCCTGCACACAGTAACAAACATTGTAATCACCTCAACATTACCAACATGTCTGTAAACTAGGCTCATGATAGAAATCTTAAAGGACTAATGTCATAAAACCATGCAAATATTGAGTATTTACCGTCCTTCCACTTCCTTCCCTCCCTGAATGATTTCATATATTTTGCCTAAGCACGTCTTCTTTTTACCTATCTAAGATGTCAGAAATAAAATAAACAAAATATATTAAGTAATATGTCATAGACATATAAAAATAGAATGAATGTTCAAACAATGTTGTAATCACATTGTGCCTGTGAATATATAAAATTTCTGATCAAATGAGGTAACAGATATGTTTGTGGATAGAGAGATGCTATATGAGGCAAAAAGTTAAACTAACGCGACATAACCTGTTCATAAAGTCCCCTCTTCAGCTGCACAATTTCTTGATTGAGCACTTCATCCTCTCTATCATCTAAGTCAGGCTGCGGTATCCCAGAAAGAAAGGCAAATATAGGGGAAAAAACACAACAAAATTTAGAATAATTAGAAATAAAAGCTAACTAGGGTTAGAATGCTATAATTTAAAACGAGCGCACCATTCTATTCACATACAAATGAAGAACAATACAACAACCCCCCCTCCCCCTCTCTTCAAACACACACACACACGAACCTCAGACAGTTGCGAGTGGGGCTGGAAAACTTTATAAAATAGCTTTTTAATTGAAAATTGATAACCACCATTTCATTGGCATCAACTCTTATATTAGTTAAACCTACCACTGCTTCGGGATATAGCCCGATACTCTGCAGCTCCAGCAACAGTTTATCATCTAGACACATTTTCTCATATTGGCAATCAACGGAACAAAAGCCAAAACCATTCTTTCCTATACTCTGTGGTCCTTCCAGATCATTTCTTGAAAGCTTAGCCAACACCTCGACATGTGAATGCATAGATACACTATCCCCTACCAATAGGTCATTATTACATGGGGGATTTCGGATACTGGTGCTTCTACCAAAAGTAATATTCCCATTGCAAGAAACTAATCTGCTTCCAGTACCATGGTTCTGAGTTTGAACACCAAACATCATCTCACATTCAAATTCTAACCCATCCCTCCTTTTAGGTTCAGTATCAATGAGAAGGCGTGCATTGAGAGGTGAATCGCCTGTAGCATTCTGAAGCAACACATTTCTCCCTACATCAATTTCTTTGTATTCTTCAATATCATCTTCTACAATGAGAGCTGATAGAATTCTTTGGTACAGTGGAGTAACTTTGTTGAATATTCTTCCTGGGTCTAGTGTTCCAAATAAAGGGGTGTCCTGAGAGTGATCAACCAACTCGAATATACTACCTGACTCCTTGGATCCACTTTGATTTTGCAAGCGCCTATATCTTTTTTCACAAACTGTATCAGATACAGAAACTTCTTCATGCACAAGATCAACCTGAGAAAGCAAAATAAGTTCAAAACTATACATATAAGGATCCAGAACAATTCATCCACATATCCACACGATTAACAAAAGATAAATGGGTACTATCCTCTTGTGATTAATGAATGTTAAACTATACAAAAACAGTTCACGAAAAATCCTTGCAAACACAGGGCATACCTGACAATAGAGAACACAAACTCAAAAGGAAGGTAATCAAAAATAAGTATAATGTTGAGATGGATGGAAGGGAGACAATGAGAACAAACAAGCGAAGAAAGGAGAAATAAGGCATATGAAAATGAATTAAGTGCATTCTCAGAGTACATCGAAACAGACGAGTGTGAATTAATGCTACTATAATGGAGAAGGGTTTGTACCATCAACAAATAGTCAAAATTTTACTGACAAAAACTATTGGGTTTCTCTTGGGCGAGAAAAGAATTAGTGGGCGAGCAAAGCACGAAAGAAAGTACAAGAGATCCTCATATAAACAAACAAAAACAAAGAAAGATTAAAAAGGGACGATTGGATAAGTAGATTGCCAGATGAAGTTCTTCTTTCCATTTCATCGCTGTGTGCTAATAACAAGATGGAAATATATGTGGACTTACATTACTAAGCTGAACTTTGATGCTTCAAAGATTTTGGATGAACTACAATTTCCCAATAAGTTACTTGACAGGGGAAGGCCTAAGCACGCGCATTGGGTGAATCAAGTTCTAATTTTTTTTTTCTTTTGTTTCCATTCCCATTTCTAAGCTGACCGGTATTGTGCACCGAAACGAAAATTTGATCCTTGCTAGAAGCCAATGTACCTTGTGGCAATGTAACTGGTCCCACATTCAACCTGTTGCTGTTTATTCATGCTATGCATTGCAAATTGTATTGTTTGCTTTTTTCTCAAATAAGTTGAAATGGAAGGCATGGTCAAAAACTTTTATGGTTCGTACTAGCACTTTAGCATGGATGGAAGGAAATTTACTTCTTAAAAGTAACTATTCTTGGGGCTTAACTTGCAAGATTATTTTTAATGAAACCGTCAATTTTCTCTTTCAATGAAATGAAAGTTTTGTTTCCTATCAAAAAAAAAGATAGACCAGAAACAGATAATGATAGACAGTCCCTTGCTTTTCTTTTTTGCTTGTTATTGGGCTTTAGATTTGCTAAATAATGGAACACGTCGATTCATAAAAAATCAGCAGTGAAATGACTCCCATGATGAAGTATTATTAAAAATTGGAAACAATTTGCAGTGTCTCATCCTGTGCTTCTCAGATCGGTGTTGTTGCTCTAACTTATGATTGCTATAGCATAAATGTTTATGCACTTAGCTCAAGGTGTTGAAGTAGCTTAAGACCAGAGAAATTTGTTATGGATCTATTCGGTCCCGTATATGATGTTTCCCTCAAGGATAGAGGACAAAGAAATTTTTGTAAGAGCATTGTGTATCGGTTGTGGAGTTGCTGGTGTATGGTAATGCACGAGAATGGTGGATAAAATGTTACAAGAAATGAGTTTGTCAACCTGGATGCTCACTTTGTATTTAAGTGCAGTTGAAGCATAGTTTGGAGCTTAAGTGATAATCATCATGGGTTTGGTGCCAAGCTTTGGGGGTGTGCACTAATTGACTAATTATTCATCTACTGGACCAGTGCCCTGCTTTTAAAGAGGCTATGTAGAGAATACATTGCATACATAAAGTAACATTCTTTACAATAACCATCGACTATGGTTATAAATAGTTTTCTTTACCTTCATTTTATTTATCTATTTCTTCACCAATAAATTAAGGCCTCAAGTTCAATGGAAAACAAATGGAACATTTTATCCCTCTCACACATTTAAAGTCCCATCACTAATTGGATAATATTAATTAGAACCGAAGTTGCACACAAAATTTTGGCAATGAGAAAAGGAGATCAACATCCACTTATTTTTTTGGTCATCGATCAACATCCATTTAAAATGACAAATAATGAGGGTTAAGCACTGAACAAGGTGTAGTAAGACATTAGAGGCAAAATAATCAACAAAAATGACTCCTAAATTGATTGATGATGCAGCAGATATGAATATTTCTGATTTAGGAAATACCAAAACATCAGAGTCATGGCTATCCTGAAGTTCCTCCACATACATCAGCTGATCCAAAAGAACATGCGGACATGAGAATCTGATAGGGCACTTAAAGAAAATTTAATGTTTTTTACAGAAAATGCAAACAAAGTATAATATAAAACATCTTTCTCCAGCCAGAAATGGTCATTACCTGTTGAGTTAAGTAGGATCTATCCTTTAAGCTGACAAAAGTGAAAATTCGTTCCATTTTCTTCCAAAACGGGCTAGAACAGGCATGATCTGCAAAAGCAAGCAGTATTTCAGTTATAAATGTGTTCATATTGCACAAGAAAGAGAAAAAGGAAATTTATTTGTAGCAATAAGAAATTGGTGTCAGAGACATACAACTAGCATTACAAGCAAAATTTGCCGCTGTTAAGAGTTCTTCATGATCATCATCTGATTCCCCGAGAATATCATATGCAAAATAATTATGCATTTAAAGTAAGACAGTAACTGTCAATGGGATATTGGGATTGTGTGCATGTTTTTCCTTGCCTTTTTTTTTTTTTTTTTTTTTGTGGGTAGGGGGTGGGGGTGGGAGGTTAAGACAAATAGGAAAGATGCTTAATTAAAATTAATTTAGTGGTCCAAGCACAACATTGGAGTTTTCTTTTTGGGGGGATAGGGTGGACGTCAGTGAGCCCAAAATAACCGAACAGGAATAAGCAAAAGGCAAATTTCTCAATAAATATGCCAAAATACACCAAACTCTCACTGTAAAATGGAAACAGATAATGACCATCTGCAGCACATACATAATCTCAAAGTTGAAGAGTTAGTTTTAATGATCTACCATTGATATCAGGGGTACCAATATTTGGCACATTTCCAAGACGAGAAAAGCCTTTGCGATCAGACAGCTTTTTTAAAGACCGGCCGAACTTACTGCAATGTTTGATACAATTCTCCATAAGTGCCAAAGGCCATTGGAAAAAATAAGAGCGGAATATTGATTTCCTATTAAAAAATATCAGCACCTTCCATTCTTATCAGAACAAGGTCTTGTACTTCGAAGTGGCTTTATCATGGCTGCACTATCCAACTTCTCTTTTACTGGTGAAATACTAGCCCTAGAAAATGAGAAACCCCTTCCACTTCTCCCTTGTCTACGTACACCATCACCAATTTCTTCCTTGATAAGCAACTTACTCTTCTTTGTAAGCATTGCAGAAGGCCCAACATTCTGGATAGCATTTCCAACTTTTTCCTCTACTTCTCCACTAATACCTTTTTCCTTTCGTCTGTTTTCACCAGCACCAGATTCTTCACTTTCGGATAATCTGGCTGGGGATGAAGCATTGTCATTAAATAGTTGGGTACCAATAGCTGCAGCCCTGGAAAGAAGAGAACTAGTCGTTCCGCTAGAGGTTAATCTAGCACCAAAATCGGATGGGGAACACCCTTCAGATGATGTCTGCATTTCATCATGGTTTGAGACAGGAGAAACCAGATTAGCCCTCCTAGTGCGAGAAATTTTCTGTGGTCTCTGACCAACCCATTGAGCCATGGGTGGAGAGGAAGATCCTGAGGGCACTGCACGCTTGCGATTGATAGCCCCACGGCCCCCACCAACTGAAGGAATTTTGTTTGCACTTGGTGGCTGTTCCCAGCTCTCAAGTGTTGCAGGTACACGATGTATATTAGGAGCTGAGTTTGTTGCCACCACAGGGCCTGTTCGTGGGGCCCTAGAAGCCTTGACTTTTGTAACTGGACTAGCACAGATGACATTATTGCCCTCATGATTACTTAACCTAGCAGATGACAGAGATGCATCGACCATCAGAAAATGAGGCTGGGAAAAGATCATATTATCAAAAGAATCAAAAATGCAAAAGTTATCTCTCAACTTTAATCACAGCTATAGATAAGTCTGACCCTGGCTAATAGCATCATATGCCTAAATGAGTGAATACATACTTATTGCTTCCTTTTATTAGCAATCTCTCCTTAGTTAATCCTGCTGCCAGATCTTTGGAAAAAGCGGTCTTTTCCTGTTCGCTTTTGGATGTTGCACATGCACTAGAACCAGTAGGCAAGGAAGTATCATCCAACTTGTTAAAGCCACCAGTACCACTAGAAGCTCCTGATATGTGACACGTGTGAAGTTTTAACGACACAATTACTGCCTTTTTGCATTTACGTAATGTACGAAAAATAGACACCTCTGAGGACATAGTAGATTATCCTTCTCCATTACCTCATAAGCAGCATAGATTAAGGTCAAATTAATGCAAAATTATAGGCCTATAAAAGATATATGAAAGGAAATGAAGTCGAAATTGACATAGAATTGAAAATGGCAGTGTCAAACCGACACTGGCTAATGTAACAATATTATACACTCATTATACCCAAATCAATCCCCACTATAATATGACAAGCTTTTCAAAATTTATCCAATCCAGTCCAACTGAATCAATTCCAAATTTCATTTTTCCTAAATTTACTTGCATGTATTTTCTTGCAAATAAACACCGGCAAGGACTTGCTTATCAAGGGGAGGGGTGCTTACCCTAATACAATCAGTTTTGGCTAGTAGCCCTCTTTATTTCTTATCTCTTTTTAAGATTCCTAAGATAGCTTTTTTGGTAGAGAAAAGGATGAGAAAATTTTTGTGGGAGGAGAGTGATGAAGGGAAAAAAATACCAACTAGCTAGGTGGAGGGTGGAGTTTAAACCTAAGACTAAGGAGAGTTTGGGTGTAGGAAATTTAGTAGAGTGATATATTGCCTTGTTAGGTAAATGGTTGTCAAGTTTCCCACTTGAACATGATCCCTTGTGGCATGATGTTATCAAAACTAAAAGTGGACTTCATCTCAATGGGTGGGACTCAATTATGGAAGTTAGGGATTCCTTTAGTTGTCCTTGGAAATCTATTTCACAGAGTTTAAATGGTTTCATGGAGCATGTGAGGCTAGGCATGGAGAATGGTGAGCAAATACACTTTTGGAGATGGAGGGGTGATTATTCTATTTCTTTGTCATTTCTTCGTCTTTCTAGATGATCACGATCTCAAGATGTTCCAATTGCAACTTGCAAGTAGGTATTTTGCATCGTCTTCTCAAGGGGGTGGAATATTAGTTTCTTTAGGGCCTTGAATGGTTGGGAGGTGTTGGAACTTTCCTCCTTGTTATCTTTGCTTCAATCAGTCTGATTAATGTCAAGTACGGGTCACAAACGTTTGTAGATTCTTGATTCTTCTGGAGTCTTTCTTGCAAATCTTGCTTCCATATTTTAACTGATGATCCATCTTCTTTAATTTTTGGACCCCATTTATTGATTTGGAAGGCTAAAGTGCCTGTTAAGGTGTAGAATTCTGCTTGGAGTGTAGCTCAGGGAAAGATTAATGCCCAAGAGTTGTTACCACTTGTCTTTTCCCTCAATGGTGTGAATGTGTGGGAGATGTAATTAAGGGTGGGTGATGCAGAGAGGGAAGGGAAAGAAAGGGGATAACCAATCCTCGCAAGAATTAGGTCAAGAAACACAAATCTTGACTGGTAAATTTCAAACTAATATTTGACTCTAATTAAAATAATATATAATACATCCTTATTTATAGACCAAATGTCCTATCATAAATGAACTATTTTACTACTAAAACTCTATCAACTTATCCTTACTAATCTCAATCTGATAAATACAATCTAACTAAAAATTCAAATAATAAATAATAAAAATAACAAATAAAAATCCTAACAAATCTACCAAGTATTCCCTTTGAACCAAAAACTCTCAGCCTTTCGCCTAGACTTCCAGATTTGGTCACGCTGATCCAACCATCCAATGGTTACGCCATCAATTATCCCCCTCTAAAAAAACTTGACCCCGACGAGTAAGAAGGAGGGCAAGAATACCATCTGACGAAATAGTTCAAGGAATTTATGATGAAATCTTTTTCCATCGACGTTGAGGCTTCTCAGCGGGAGAGGACGAATATCACCCAATATAGGACCATCAATCAAATCATCAAAATCAGCCTCATTGACATCAACAGGCTCTACAACTTAAATCTCAGAATCTGAATCATTAGATTCTTTAGCCTGCTTGACGATTTCCTTTTCAATTGTCGCAAAAGCCTTTGTAGGACATTGGAAAGACAGATGACCAAACCCTTGACAATTAAAACATCTCGTCTTAGCATTAGGGGTAGCACCCCCTTGAAAATTAGAAGTAACACCGGGGGAAGTTGGTTTATTAGGGACAAAAGCACTTTCTTGTGGTTTAGGCAATGACTTACCTAGATTTGCATCCACAAAAATCCTTTCACTTTGAGTTGTAAACACCCTAGAAGACCTCAGATAAGCGCTCTTTTCAGATCGTCTTCCATTTGATAGACAACCTGAACTATATCCGTCATAGTGTAAAGACGACTTGCAGCTAACCCTGAAGAAATTTCTGAATTGAGCCCTTGCCTATACATGGCGATCCTTACATCCTCAATCCACAGGAACTCAGATCTGGTGGCTAAGTGTAGAACTTTCTTGTGTAATCCTCGATGGGCATGCTTTCCTGATTCAACTGTGTGAACTGTAGAAGAGTTCATTACTTAAAATTACCAAGCACAAAAATAACGAGTCATAGCAGTTTTCATATCATCCCATGATCTATCAAGATGAGTGATGTAGGACAACTTTGTAAAATAAAATTAAGGGTTGTAAACAATATCATGAACAGCAATTATCCTGTGAACAGTAACTTGAATAGTAACTTTGACTATAAATCACTCCAAGGATTCTTTACACCTCACACCTAGGGGCTGTTTGGTAAGGAAGTATGGGGATACTTGACAAGATGGGTTTGAGAAAAATAGTCCAAAACTCCCCCAAATCCCATGTTTGTATAGAAAATTCAATCCCAGGTTTTCAAACTCGGCCCGTAACTGGCGCGAAGATTAAACCCATGATCATGGATATCGTCAAACCTAGGGAGGAGGTGGGTTTGGGAAGATGGATAAGGGATTAAGGATCCAATAGACAATTGTACCTCTTCACATGGGTATGAATTTGATTGATCAAGGGTAAAATAGTCATTTATAGGACAAATAGTTGTTAATAATTATGATATATTCGTGGGTACTATATATGTATGTGTTACACACCAAACATGAATATGAACCAGATTGAATGTTGAATCCCATCTTTGCAAATAACAGGTTGGGTTTGAAAGCGTTTGGAGAAGCCAATTCAAACCCCTCTCTAAAATTCATCCAAACAAGCCCCTAGGGGTTAGAATTGCATCACATAACTCAAAAAACATATAATTGCAGAAATTTCTGAAATATCACTCCCTCTTTTATTAAAAATATCACTAACTATATATAGAGTTCTAAGTACTCCTAATCCCAAAAGATTAGAAAACAAAAATTAACTAAAACTAGGACTTTAAATTCTAGAATATTAAACATTAGACTTTGACCCAAAAATATGATCCATTCTAGAAATTAAAAAAATACCCCTGACTCAAAAAAATCACATAAAACACTAATACTATCAAACTAACTCAAAGCAACTAAAAATAAGACTCAATTTATGCTTATGCAAGCTCCCAAGTAGGCTTCGCATCATCTAACATGTCTTAAATTAAAACTTGAACCTTCGAAGCATCTTTCCCTCGCATTTTATAAACTTTATAAAGTTGTTTCCATTTGTTCTCATCATCTCTCCCCGCCTTAAAAAACTCGACCCGACGAGTTAAATGCACAAAACTGTTCATAAAAGTCGGAGTTTAGGCATTGAAACTCATTATCGATGATCCACGTGCAATCAAAAAGTGGATGCCCTTTCCATTTGATGAAATACTTTTGATAGCCGCCTCCTCGTGTAGACACAAGTTGATGATCAATAACATCTTAAATCTCTTCCTTCACCCGCGGAACTTGTGGGAGTTTAGCAACAGTAACATCTATAAGTGTATCATCATTATGCCCTCGATATAAAGTAAGATCCTCAATATTGAAGACATTACTTATCCCCATATTTTCCAACAAATTAAGAACACAAGCATTAGAGCTTATTTTCTTCCTAATCTTGTAAGGGCCAGCACTATTTGAATGAAGCTTCTTGTATGCACCCTTAGGATACCTTTTAGGCCTAATACGGACCATAACCATGTCTCCTTCCTTGAATTCAGCAACCTTTTTCCTCCAATCAGCATATGCTTTGTAGCTATCGTTGCTTGTTGCAATCCTTCGGCGCACATCATCATGTATCTCATGCATTTGTGTGGCAAAAACATCAGCTTCAAAACTAGGACAAGCCTCTATGGGTAAGGGAACCAAATCTATTGGTTTCCAATAAAGTAAACCTGTCACACTCTCAAAGGGGCTGTCTCAAAGGGGCTGTGACCTGAAGATCGATCAACAAAGTTGTTATAAGCAAATTCAACCATAGAAAGTACTTGGTCACAATTAGCAACATGATCAACAATAAGGCAACGAAGGAGATCTCCCAAGCTTCGATTAACAACTGTTGTTTCCCATCGATTTGAGGATGAAAAGAGGAGGAAAACTCTTTAATTCTCCAAAATTGCATATAAAACCCTACAAAACAATTTCCATAAAGTTCTCCAAAAATAACTCATAAATTTCACATCACAATGTAAGACAATTGTTTTAGGTAGCCCATGAAGACGAACAGCTTCTTTAAAGAAAAGTTTATCAATATGGATGGCATCGGATGTCTTTGAACAAGGAACAAAATGAGCCATCTTTGAATATTGATCCACCACCACAAAGATAAAATCATAACCCCGAAGGGTTCTCAGCAATCCTAGGACAAAGTCCATACTTAAGTCTTGCCATGGTTCATGAGGAATAGGTAATGGCATGTACAAACCTGTATTTTTCTTCCTTCCCTTTGATATTTAACAAGTCCGACATCAAGAGACAACTTTGGCTACATCTCGCTTCAAACTTGGCCAATAATAACGATCTTCAACCATGACAATGGTTTTCTCTCTTCCAAAATGACCTGCTGCCCCTCCAAAATGCAGTTCCCGAATCACTTGTTCACGTAGAGATGTGTTAGGCAAAGAAAGACGAATTTCCTTGAAGAGATAACCGTCATGCAAAGAAAAATCTAAATATGTTGCATGATGTCCAGCTTTCAAATCAGTATATATATATATATATATATTGTCGAAATGTTTACAAGATGGGTAGTCCCTTTTAAGCAAATCAAAGCCTACCACTTGTATAGTCACTAAGGAAAGCATAAGCACCTTTCGACTTAGGGCATCAGCTACTTTATTCTCAACACCTACCTTATGTTTGATCACAAAAGTATATTCTTGCATAAAAGAAATCTATTTTCTATGTCGATGATTCAACTTCTTTGGGGAATTGATATTTAAGTGCTTTATGGTCGGAGTATAATACAAATTCCATGGGAATGAGATAATGCCTCCAATAACAAAGTGCTTGTACCACAACATAAAATTTTGTGTCGTAAGTAGAGTACTTTTGTTTGGCCTTATTCAACTTCTCGCTAAAATAAGGAATAGGATGGCCTTCTTGACTAAGTAAGCCACCAATTCCCACATGTAATACATCACATGCTACCTCGAACACCTTTGAAAAATCTGAAAATCACAATACTGGAGCTTCAGTCATTCTCTTCTTGATATCTTCAAAAGCTTGAGAAACAACCTTGATTCAATTGAAGTGGCCCTTCTTCTTACAACTAGTGATTGGTGCCATGATGGTACTGAAATTCCTAATAAAGCGCCAATAAAACGTGGTCAGCCCATGAAAACTACGAAGTTCATGCAAAGTGGAGGGAGTCGACCACTCACGAATAGCTTTCACCTTGTCCGAATCAGCTTCCACACCTTTAGAAGAAATAACAAAGCCCAAAAATATTATTTTCAGACTCATAAAAGAACACTTTTTCATGTTTATGTAAAGATTCTCTTGACGAAGAACTCTCATAACTTGTTGGAGATGATATAGATTAAAATATCATCAAAGTAAATAACTAAAAGGCGATCAATCAAGTACTTGTGTCATAAAACGCATGAATGTACTAGGGACATTGGAAAGACCAAATGGCATAACTAGCCACTCATAGAGTCTATCTTTTGTCTTGAAAGTAGTCTTCCACTCATCTCCGGGTCTTATGCGTATTTGATGATATCCACTCTTCAAATCTATCTTTGAATAGATAATAGAACCAGCCATCATACTAGTAGATCATCAAAGCAAGGAATAGGAAATCGATACTTGATAGTAATCTTGTTAACAGCACGAAAAATACGCCAAATACTATCTTTCTTCGGTGTAAGCAAAGCGGGGACCGCACATGAACTTAAACTATGGCAAATAAAACTCCTGGACAATAACTCATCCACTTATTTTTTTTTAGCTCGGCATGTTCACTTGGATTCATGCAATATGTTGGGAGATTAGGCAATTGAGAGCCCGGTACAAAATCTATTGCGTGCTGGGCACTACGCATGGGAGGGAGCTCATTAGGCAACTCTTCCGGAGCTATATCAGAAAATTCAGGCAACAACTTTTGCACTCTTAAAGGCATATCAGGTTTAGCACCAACAAGAGATTTCTTCACTTCTTTAATCACTATAGCACAAATAACATTTGGGCCTTTGCTTTCCAATTCAAATTGCTTAGGCTTCGATTCTTCATATTTCTTTATATCTTCATGTGACATAGGCTTCAAACCAATAGTCTTCTTTTCAAATAGAAAAGTATAGGTGTTTTCTCTCCTACAATGCTTAGCATCTCAATCATAGAGCCAAGGCCGACCAAGAAAGATATTAGTAACTTTCTTAGGAATCACATCACATAATATGGAATCACTTTATTTTTCACAAGAAAAAGAAACTAGACATCGCTGAGTTACCGGTATAGAAGTGTTATCAATCCAAGCTAGTTTGTATGGTTGAAGGTGTGGTTCCACTGGAAGCTTAAGACGTTCAACTGTGGATGCCAACACAACATTCATGCAGCTTCCACCATCAATAATAAGTTTTTTAGCTTGATTTCCACAGCGAACCAGCATCTGAAAAATAGAAGTGCGTCGTCAATCTTCTTGCTCCAATCTAGGGGCAACTGGAATGCGTCTCACAACGGAAAGCTAAGAAACACGGACACGGATACGGGACACGGATACGACACGACACGGACACGGACACGCCGACACGAAATTTTTCAAAAAAGTAGGACACAGACACGTTAGCGATACGTTAAATAATATGTATTATATATATATATATATATATATATATATATTTATATTTATATAAAATCATGTGATAAAATAAAAATATTATCATAATAATCTTTTAATTCATCATTTCCCTAATTCTAAAAATTCACATCATGATATCACTACATAAAAAGTGCAATATAAAATATAATGATACACATTTAACATTAACGTTCATGATTCAATAATCAATGACTTTTACAACTTTTACTTTAAAAAATATTCCATTTCGTAATACTAATTTTCATCAAATTTCAAGAGCTCCAATTTTGTAATCCCATTTTTTTTACATTACTTTCATATTAAAAGACTATTTCATTTGTATATAAGTTCGTATTCGTATCCAAAATTATGTTAAATTAATGTCCTATGTTCAATGTAGTGATTATAACTTTTTTTATATTATGATTGTGACTCATATCCCTTTAAAATTATCTAAATAACTCTTAATGATAAAATTATCTGAAAAATTCTCAAAAAATTGAAAATAAATCTCAAAACGTGTCCCCCAGCGTGTCCCAACGTGTCCTGAACGTGTCAGCCGCGTGTCCCCAACGTGTCCTAAAAAAAATTTAACAATAAAAAAATCGGACACTCATTTTAACGTGTCCGAGCGTGTCTGAAGCGTGTCCGTGTCCCAGACGTGTCCGACACCGACACTCTGCCCAAAATGAAGTGTCCGTGCTTCCTAGACGGAAAGAAAAGAAGTATCATCTTCGTCTTCCTCCAAATCATCAGTGACATATGCTCTATAATTAAATTAATTCTCTTCATTGGTATCCTCATGTGGTTGTTCTTCGTCCTCATCTTCCGTCCCAATATATAGGTTGTTCTTCTTTGGACATTGGTAAGCCATGTGTCCCGGCTCATGACACTAGAAACAAACATCATTGTCTCTCTCGTTTGATTTATTAGTCATAATACCTTTACCTTTAAGATCAACCACGTTTTGAGGAACAAGCATGTAATCCACTTGATCGATTGAATGGTTGATTAGGTGTTGTCCTTGAGCCACAGTTTGCATCATTAGGCCTCTTTATTATTGTCTCCCCAACTTGAAACCCCACTTTTCTAATAGGTAGGTATCTCAAGTACTCCTTTGTGTCAAGCGCCACTTGGAACGCATGTTCCACACTATATAGGGGCTGCCGAAACAATTCTCGCTTTAAATCAGCCCGTAGATCAGCTTTAAATCAAGTTAGTGTTTGGCAGGGATCTTCCAAAACTTGGCTTCGAGTCTTAAGTTCATCAAACCTTAGCATATATTATGCCACCGACATGCTGCCCTGTTTCAAATTAACTTAATTGCTCACATAATTTATCATGATAATTAGTAGGCATACATTTCTCGCTAAGCTTTGCCTTCATCTCTTGCAATGTGCTTATAGGAGGTTGTCCCAATCTTCTTATATCCCCCTTCACGCCAGTCCACTAAACTTTTGTCAAGCCTACAAATTTCATCTTAGCAAATCTTACTCTCCCGTCGTCCGTAATATCATACCAATCATAGTATTCCTCAATTAAAGAAAGTCAATCAGAGAATATTGTAATATCATTCCTTCCATCAAAATCTTGTATCTCCATCCTCATATGTCAATATTTAAGTCGCATAACATAGGATTTTTCGGCTCTGATACCAATACTAATGTAAGACAAATTTGTAACATAAAAATAGGGGTTGTTTTGAGGCTGTGAACAGTACCCGTGAACAATAATTATGCTGTGAACAGTACCTTTGAATAATAACTTTGACTAGGCATCACTCATAGGGTTCCTTAGGCATCACACCTAGGGGTTAGAATTGCATTACACAACTCAAGAAGCATATAATTGCTGAAATTTCTGACATATCACTCCCCATCTTTTATTAAAAATATAACTAACTATATATAGAGTTTTAAGTACTCCTAATCCCAAAAGATTAGGATTCTAAAGTCTCTAAGACTCCAAAAACTCTAGGTCCCCAACATAGTTGTTAGTATCGTACGATACGCGATACGTATCGTACGATACGTCGCGATACGGAGGTAAAACGATACGGATCGTAGGTCTGTATCGTTTTTGCGTTGTATCGTCCGATACACGATACGTTTTTACGATACGATACGTATCGGTACGATACGAACGATACGAGCAAACTTTTTTTTTTTTTGTTTTTTTTTTTTTTAGTGAAACGGCGTCGTTTTTGGCTAAATAACAGACTGATTTTTTCACCCCCCCCCCCCCTCCCACTCAAAACGACGTCGTTTTAGGGCTAGGGTTTACAAAAAAAAATTAAAATCCCTCTTTTCCTCTCTCTCTCCATTCGCTGTGTTCGTTCGGTGTCTTCAGAGCTCGCGACCGACGAAGACGAAGAAGGAAACAGCAACCTTCGGTGTCTGCATACCTCACGACCGACGAAGCAGGTTCTTGCGATCGATCGGTGTTCTTGCGATCGATCGGTGTTCTTCCTTCAGCCTTCGATCGGTGTTCTTGTGATCCCTCTGTTCTCCGTCTTCTCTGTGCTCTCTGTTCTCCGTCGAAGCAGGCAAGCCCTCGATCTGCCTTCTTCTTCCTCCTCCAGCCTCTCCAGCAGTCCAGCTAAACCTGTGCAAGTGTAAGAAATTTGTTAATTTTCTGAATCTTGGTTAATATATTTTTTGTATAAAATTTTCTGAATCTTGGTTAATTTATTTACAAAGCATGCCATTTTCTGAATCTTGGTTAATTATTTTTTGTATAAAATTTTCTGAATCTTGGTCAATTTTAATTTTCTGAATCTTGGTTAATTTATTTACAAAGCATGTTATTTTCATATAATCTTGCTAAAAACTGAACAAAATGGAAGTTAGAAATTTGGATTAGAAGTCTCTTTGGTGTTTAAAGTTTGAATTAGTGAACTATGGTTGTGAACTTTGCATTATAATATTAGTGGACTATGTTGATGACTTGAATAGTTGGTGAAGTATTAATGAAATTCTATGTTTGTATGAGTATATGATTTTTTTTCAAAGGTATATATATTTTATTATTATTTATTTAAAATTGTACCGTATCTTACGATACACGATACGATACACTATTTTTAATTTACGATACGCCTTCCGATACACGATTTGATAACTATGGTCCCCAAACATTAGAAAACTAAAATTAACTAGAATTAAGACTTTAAATTCTAGAATATTCAACATTCTATGCAGAATGTCGAAGCCATCCAACAGGAAGTTGGGACTTTATCTGCCCAATGTCTAGAAGGCATGGGAAAAGTATAACCATAGATTTCGTAGGACAATTGCCCTATCTCTTACCCGGGGGGGGGGGGGGGATAACTACATTTTTGTCATAGTCGACCTTTCGGATTCAGTAAGATGGCCATTACAAAAATACCCCCACTCTAAAAAATATAAAAAAACCACATAAAACACAAATACTATCAAACTAACTCAAAGCAACTAAAATAAGACTCCTTTTATGCTTATGCAAGCTCCCAAGTAGGCTCCGCAACATCCAACATGTGTCAAATTAAAGCTCGAGTCTTGGAAACATCTTTCCTTCGCCTTTTATAAACTTTATAAAATTGTTGTCATTTGTCCCCATCAGTGAGTTTGTTGGTACTTTACCCACCAAAGTTTTGCTTTACCCTTCAATTTTGATTCTGCAAAGAATACTGTCTTCTCATCGGTCAAACGATACCATCTGAAGAAGCTTTCAATGCTATGCAACCAATCATAGAATATTTCGGGATTATTATCCCCATGAAAATATCCAACTTCTACCTTAACTCCTCCATCGATATCAAACGATATGGGTTCTTCTTGAATTTGAGCTCGTGGTAGAGGAGCTTATACAAGTACCTGTGGAGGATTGATGACTGAAGATGATGAACAATTATCGGTATTTTTCTCAATTCTTTTGCCCTTCTGATCTAGGGCAAGGGCTACCAAAGCATCCACAGTTGTCTTTAGGGAGGGTAAAATGTCTACCGTTTCTTTCATTGAGGTCATTGATACTTGGAAAGAATCCATCAATGCTTGAAGCAAATCTAGCGCGAATCATGTGCTTCGACTCTAGCACTTTGTTCAACATTAGTAACCATCTTGATGGAAGAGGTGCCTTGAAAAGTTGCAGAAAATTAACTTTCAAAAATTTTGGGGCCAAAACTTAATTTTTGAAACTTTTGGGGCCAAAGTGTGATTTCTAATACTTTTGGGGGTAGAAACTAAAATTTCAGAAACTGTTGGGGCCAAAATGTAATGTCTAAAACTTTCAGCGGTGAAACTATAATTTTAAAAACTCGGGGGTAATAAAGTGTACTTTTCTAGAACCTCAAGAATTCCAGATTTTGTCGGCCTGCTGATAGTTCCAGAATGGGCTGGGTTAAGTCTAGGTGGCAAGTTCTTTTAAGTAACAGATATGGGTTGGTCAAGGGTTTTTATGGGCTAGGGCTTTCTTTCTTTTTCTTTTTTTTTTTTGAAAGGGCTGGGCTAAATCTAGTTTGGAATATATGGGGAATGGACTGGGCTCAATATTTAAGGGATTGGTGTCCAGAAGCATATTCTTCTCCAGCACCAAGGCAGTGATTCGCCAATCTAAAACCCTAGTTTTTATTTGACGTCGACAAACCTGCACAAGCAGAAGATGGCAAGGGTTGAAGTGTAGACGTTGATGGCAGCAACAACACAGCCTGAGACACGCCTGGGTCAAGCCTTTAAACACACCTGTGACAACGGTCTATGGCAACGACACAAGAACTCTTGCTGGTCTGCAGCCAAGGTGAAAGATCAATGGCAACACTAATTGTTCTGACTAAGCTTGAAGTAGGTTCATAGCAACAACCCAACAAATTGTTGCAACAGTAACACAACAGTAAGGATTCTGACACCGAGAAGCAGCAAAAAGATGATGATAATGGTGATGATAGGAAAGGGCTACTGAACAGTAACAGGAGCCAAAGAATGGGGAAGCAATAGAAAGACTAATGGATCTGAGTTTTGCTCCGATACCAATTGATGCAGAGAGTGAGGGAAAAGAAAGGGAATAACCAATCATCGCAAGGATTTGGTCAAAAAATACAAATCTCCACATAGAATTCTCAAACTAATTTTAACTCTAATTAAAATAATGTAGAATCCATCCTTATTTATAGACCAAGTGTCCTATCATAAATGAACTACTCTACTAGTAAAACTCTACCAACTTATCCCTACTAATCTCAATTTGATAAATACTATCTAACTAAAAATTCAAATAATAAATAATAAAAATGACAAATAAAAATCTTAACAAATCTACCCGGTACATTTCCCTATGGACCAAAACTCTTAGCCTTCCACCTAGGCTTCCAGATTCAGTCACACTGGTCCAACCATTCTATGGCTACGCCGTCAATGTGTCACCTACTTACCTATTGTCCTAAAAGCTTACGGAGAGTTTAGCTTCAGTTGGATAATTCCAAGAGGTTTCGTCTCTTTATTTGAGACTAATCATAGTGTTTTGGGGAAGGAATGTAGAGCTTATATCTAGTTGAAATGATGGTTATGGCAATTATTTGGATAATATAGATGGAAAGGAACAACAGAATTTTCAAAGGGAGGGAGGATATTTGGAGTTTAAGCTTGCCTTTGGATGGCTGCTACTAAAGAGTTTTGAGGATGTGCACTTTTTACCCCTTAATCTACATTGGGCCCCGGCATGTTGTTAAATGAATACTTTTAAATATTCTAAGTTTTTTTTTCATTTCTTTCTGTTTTTCATTAGATGTGTTTCTTGTCCACAATATTGTAATCTTTTCTTTATCTAATGAAATTTATGTCCCTTGCCAAAAAAAATTTGCAGCAAATGACATACTGGTGAATGTTAAATGCTTCAACAAAAGTTCAAATAGGTCAGTGTCTTACTTTTATGTTCTGCAGTAGTATACCACTTTATATCAGTCGAATGCAGCTACCCCAGTAAAGATTTAGTCTAAATTCATTTTCAAAAAGCATGGGCATGTTTTTACGCAGCTGACTTGGAAATGGAACCATTATTTATTTTATTTCAAATTACTTCCTAATATTAACGAAGAAAGTATCTGATTTCCAAAAAAAACCAATCATCCCCTTCAGAATTATTTTCAAGGTTAAAGCAAAATGGAGAGAGGAAGGCCAAAAAACAGCAGAACATGACTGACATAAAAATAAAGCTTATCTTCCAATAAAGCACTTACCTGAAACTCTGGTCGTCACAAGATTGCAATCCAGGATCACTGCTAAGCCTGTGATGTGTAGTTCGTTTCAATTCCCCATCACTATCAATAGATCTCGTAGAAACTGTGCCTACTGAACGTTTCCTTTTCATTTTCCTTTCCCACCCTTCCCCTCCGGCAGGCAGTCTGCGAATTTTTTCTTCAATCAGATCAGAATCTGTACCAGAATCCCCAAGCATATCTCGGTCTTTTGCCGTTACCAGAGACTGCCTTGATAAGTTATTACTTCGGCATTCTGCCTGAAATAATATGGAATAACATGAGTAATAGTAAGTCCTTCTAGGTGACGAGATGGACCTCAAGTAAATGACACTCTTAGAAACCAAAGTATGATAACTACGGGTTGACAAGATTGAGCCACGATAAAGCATCGGCATATCCCATGAAAAATGAATACCTTGTGGCACTGGTCTTACAACCTGAGGTGATTGATTGTGATACTTTTCTTGATTATAAGAATTACAACACATAAACGGGTTCGTTCATTTTTTTTTTATACACATGAGAAAAAAGGCATTTCAAAATTTCAATAAATGACTTTTAAGTTCAGTTTTCTTTAATGATTAATACATCATCTATATAAGACACTTCCTTTTTTTCGATAAAAACATTAATTTTATCAACGACGAAAGCATTACAAAAGCAATAATCAAATCAAAGGTGGACACGATGTCTGACACAATGGCAGGTCAAAACAAAAACTAAATCAAAAACCACACGGTGCTTTCCAACTTGCAATAATACAAAAAGTGGTGTCACATATTACAGAAATGCAGGTAGTGAGTATAACAGAAGGACAAGTTCAGAATACAAAAATGGGAAACTTCCTTTTAGAAAAACTAAAATTAAAGATAGTTTCAGAAATGCCAGTAGAGATCAAACGGCAGGCATTATATCAACTACAAACCCGTGTTTCTGCTACTGATGTGCGGACACGCTTATTCAGACCAACATTCTTAGGCCGATCATCCAATTTCTGAGTTACAAGTTCTGGTAAAGTTCGTTGAATCTGGATTCCCATCTTCAAGTTCAACCCACCTGATCGTTCATTTTTTAAAAGCTCATTCCGCCTCTGCTTCTTAGAGGTCACAGCTGCGTGATATTTGCCCAAGTTGTGTAAGAGTTCTTCCAACTTCTTTGTTCTACCCCTGGTCATAAAATTTATATCTTCAGCATTCAATATCATGTTTGTATCTCAAAAGCAATAGAAAGAAAAATGATTAAAGACCTGGCTTTGATAGAGGTATCTATAATACTTGCTCTGACACGCTTTAGATCCTCCATAGCCACAGCTGGGGAAGGCTTGAGATGAGTAGCTCCAAATGAATTGTCTTCCGAGGTACTGCCAACAGAAATGCCGAGAACCCTCCTTAACTCACCTGATCATGTGTATTTTTGCTCACCCATTACAATCGGCTCCAGCATCAGACACTGTCGAAATGGGGGCAAATCCCCAGTCCATCCCAGAACCAAACATCCGGCTTTCAGCACTCTCTTTGAAGCTACCAGACCTATCGAAATTTGGGCCAGAGAAACTCCCCCTCGGCCCATCTGGATAATTGCCCGTAAAACCCCGCACAGAACTGGATGAAGCTAATTCAAATCTCTCATTTCCCGCCATAACTATAATTCAATTATAGGACCACATGTCTACAAAAAGGGTTTTTCCCCTTAAAAATTCATTTTACTAAGACTAAACGCACTACTTCTGATGCAGTAATATAACCAACCCAAAAGAAAACAGTAAAAAGAGCTAGACTTTTCAGGAACCACTTAACACTCCAGAACCATGTTCTGGAATCAACCGTAAATCATCTGGTCAAAAACTTATTCTCAATCACAATAATTCACCACATTCAAGTTGGAAAGGTTAATGCTAAGGCAGAACTCTTAACCTGCAATGGGAAGAACAAAAAACAGACTTTATGGCAATTAAAACATTATGACTACTTCATAAATATAATGCATCAATTCAACATACACACACAGCCAAAAATACAATGCCAATCCAACATATACATACACAGCCACAGAGTTAAAATCCCAAGAAAATCAGAACTCTCAAAATGTTTAAGCATTTGAAGCACTAAAATATTTTTCTTCCCCTGTAAAGCTACCCAACATTTATTTGCATAAGGATCAGCCAAAAATATTCAAAATCTCAGTAGCTATACACACCAAAAACATCTAGAATGCCCATGAATTAAAATTTAGAGCTTTAAGAACCCATTCTGCCATATCAATTACCAACAGCCACTGATCCCAAAAATTAACAACAACTGCACCTCTAAAATCTAACGGTAACAGCAATAATCTACAGTGTCCACGAGTTAAAGAACTAAAAATTAAGCACTCACTTCTTCGACCTCGTTGACTTATACACAAACTCAAATTAACACAAAGCATTGTCGTTTTGACCCAATAACAAAGTAAGACTAACAGTAAGAGCAATTTCTTGCTATGTAATCATCCCAAGAAAATACCAAAATCAAAGCTTGTGACATTCTTTTAAGCATCCAAAACGCTTCTTAATCCACCCTGAAAATAACACGAGAATTTCCCAAAATTCAAATGTTAAGTGAACACACAATCAAGCAATCATATTAATTTTCAAACCCTAGGTAAAGCAAAACAAGACTCTATGGTCTATGATCAAGAAATCCACTCAAAAGTACAACACAAATGCCAAAATATTGAATCCGAAATTCTCGGGTCCGTACCAGCATTCATCGATCGAAAGAGAGAGAGAGTACCTGGTGAAAATGGTAGGGCTCGATTCTTCTTTTTCTTTTTCTTTTCCTTTTCTTTTCTTTTTTTCTCGTTCCCTTTGGAGATGTCGTTGAGGAGACTCTCGGTAAGAGAGACAGAGAGAAGGGGGAGGGGCCCGCTAAATTTAAGGGTAAGTTTCAGGGGTGTCCTCGTACAAGTGCCTTTAGTCAAGGCCCTTTATATAGGGAGGGGAATCTTCTTGTGTATTTTTAGGACACTAGTATGGCCGAGGTGAACAGGTTGTTAGTCCAAAGAAGTCTGAGAAAAGAGAGAGGGTAAAAGTTTGCCCTCTCTAATAATTTGGTTCTATTATTATTTTTAAAATATCCAAGTTGTCTATATAATTACGTCAAATGTCAATAATCGACGAAAATCCATAGTAAAACCATATCCAACACCACCTCTTTGCTACCATTATTTCTCTTCCGATAGTCCAACCTAGAGAAACCACGTTGCAATGGCTGAGTCTACTCACGGTCTACCTAACCCTCACCCAAACCCATGGGACGACACCCGCACTCCCACCACTTGTACACTTGTCTCATCTCTTTGCAAAATCACCCCTCCGTCACTACATCATACCACCCGACTTTTGCCACAACTTCTAGCATCCACTGCACCAACTCCAATCACTAGGGACACCATTCCCAAAAACCTCAAACTACCTACAAGTTCAATGTGTCACATGACATTTGTGGAACTAAACTCCGTTGTTGTCATCTTATTCTTACCTCAACTACTAGAGGGCCTCGAATGTTTGGATCGAGTTTCATGTACAAGGAAGGAAGGGAACTTCCCAATGCGAGGGATCAAATTTTTCAAGTTAATTCTCAACCTCAGTCTTAAAATTCATAAATATTTTTAATGTTTCATCTTTACTCCTTAACAAAATATACATAATAATATATTGTGTAATCATCAATAAAAATAACAAAGTACTTCTTTTCACGTCTAATTTGAACATATTTCAAATTATTTGCATCACTATAAATTAATTCAAGAGGTTTAATGTTTCTTTCAAAATTATGAAATGATGATCTAGCTAATTTTGATTCAACACATGTCTCACATCTCTGATTTACATCAATATTGAATTTAAACAACAAATTTAATTCATTAAACTACGCAAAGTATCAAAATTAATATATCTTATTTTACAATGATATACATTAGAAAACTCGAGCATATAAGTAGAAGATGTGTTTTTATTATTATTAAAAGCAAGTACAATAGTTATTACATTCATCTTAAAGAGTCT
Source organism: Ilex aquifolium (assembly GCA_951799425.1). NCBI lineage: Eukaryota > Viridiplantae > Streptophyta > Magnoliopsida > Aquifoliales > Aquifoliaceae > Ilex > Ilex aquifolium. The sequence continues at coordinate 12,702,287 of OX637408.1, forward strand.
CATTACTCAAATATTATTGCCTACATAAATCTCACCCCTTGGTGAGTACAAAATTGTCAGATTCAAAAAATTAACTTAAATCCATTGTTACTCAATAATGATCCAAACACTAATCATCCTAAATCTAATGAATTCAATCAATGGTTCTTAGGTCTCTACGATCATTACATTTGTCCTAAACTTGAAAGTGCATCGAAGTGATCTTGATGTGACGTTGTAGCTTAATCTCATTCCTTTCCTAGTTACGCACGAATCTTGATCTTCGAAACTTAATGACCATAGAATTAAGTTAAGATTACAGAAGACTTTATGAAATTAGTCAATTACAAACATTTTTCTAACATAACTAATTTTGGTCTACGTCTATGTGAAACCCGAGTAAATTTGAATTTTTGTGAATAAGGGCAAAATGGTCATTTGCCATCCTAATGCTTATTTGAAATACTCATACTCTAGACCTCGGATGAGGAAATGGAGTTCGCCGTTGAATTCGTATCGCGGAATCTAGTCACCCTGTCAAATTTCGTCGAATTCGGAGATAGTCGGATTTTTGAACATCGTTCGACGCGACTGCGTGGCGAATGACATTTTAAAGGTCCCCAATAATGAATTTATTAAAATTTCCTTAAAACTAAGTTAAAGTTCAATTAAAATTAATTTGAACTTAATCCGAAGTATAATGAATCATTTCGGGACGAAAAACGGACCCGGAAGTCGAAAATATGCGGTGCGATGTGGACCGCACATTTTTGCCTATAAATATCCTCTTAAATCAGCTTTTTTGGACAAAGCAAATATCTCCCCTTAGCTGCAAGCAGCCGTCCAAGATCCAAGAGGAAAAAAAAAATTCTTCAAACTTGTTTCTTCGATTCCGGGAGTTCCGTCGGTCGGAATCCGTCGATCCAAGAGGCAAAGTTCATCTCCTCGATGAGGGCTACGCGTACGTACCAAGAACAAGAGATTTCACCGAAGATTCAAGTGGAGTCTTTGGAGAAATCAAGGATTTTGGGATTTTTTGTTGGTGTTCTTGAAGCTTTGAAGCTCTAGTCTTCATCTCACGCTTCAAAAGGTAGGATTTCTCCTACTTTGGACTATTTATCACCTATGGTATCGTATGGGTGGGTATGTGTGTGTAGAAATATAGGGTTTACTTACCTATGGTTATGGAAAGTGAGGTAAAAAATGGTTGAATTCAAGTTCTAGTTTGAATTAGGTATATAGAGGTTCCTTGTGTCATTCTTGAAATTTTGGTATTTAGTGATATGATATGTGTTTATATGATGAGGTGCTATGTGTGTACATTGAGCCTTGTCATAGGAATGAAATGGGCCTATGTATATATGGGCCTATGTATATATATGGCTATGGGAATAAGAAAGTAAGTCTAGAAATGAATTAGACTAAATTTTTGATTTAATTTGAGATGTGGGAGTTACTTAGGTAATTCCTTGTTGTTTGATGTTATGTAGGCTATATTATGTGATAACATGATATTGTGCCTTGAAGGTGTTTGATTAAATGCCTTGAATATTTGAATGTTGTTGTTTTAATGAAATAACATGGCTAAGTATGTTGTGATATGTGCACTTATGCTTGTTGATATATTGAGCATGATGAATTATGCAAATTATATGCATGTGATATAAAGTTTCATGGAATATGATGATATATAGTTTGTATTGCTCATATGGCATCAATTGCATATTGGGCATGGTCATGACATCACATTCATGGGTGTGAGTGTGGGTATGTGTGCATGGTTAATCAAATGCCACTCTTGGTATTTGACAAGGGACTCGGAAGGAATGGATTGAAGATCCCGTTGAGTCGCATAATTGCATGAGAAATAAATTGGGTCGGGGTTAGCAAGAAGGGCTAGAATATCCCTCAGGTGAAAGACTCGTTGATAGGATTCGCACTCCGTTGGTGTAAAAGGCCATAAAGTGTGTCGGTATACGCGGAACCGTGGGTTGAAGTCCTGAAATTCCGTGTCAGTTGGGTGCCGTTGGTGTAAGTCCATGAATGCCCACCCCAAGAAAGACCCTAGTTTTGTAAAATGTCATTGATGTGTAACATAAATGACGGATTCACACATTTGCACTTGCGTGTGTTGGAGAGCCGGGAAGGGCTCGGATTGAGTGCATGAATGAGTCTCACCTCGTTGCATGACATGTCATAAGAAATTCCATATCTGAGTTGCATAAACATGATTAGAATTGTTGTGGATAATTGAGTATTGCATATGAGCATTCCATGTGCATCTAGGTGGGGAGTAGCCTCTGTAGGGAATTTTCTACTGAGCGAGGCTCACCCTATACGAGAAACAATTTCAGGTGTGGGGTTTGCACCGGCGGATGGCTCCCATGTAGAGCATCAAGGGTGAAGGAGGCCGACCTGTGGTCTTAGTGCATGATTTTGTAAACCTTTTGATTAACATGGTTTTGACTTGTAAAGTTTTCACGAATAAATGTAATAGAACTTATATGGGCTATTGTTAAACTAACCTTGCATGTTTTGATATAAGTATTGATAAATGGACCCGGTGCGGTCAAGTTTTACTTATAAATAGACCTTGTGTGGTCATTGTGTTATATTGGGCCTCGGATGGGTCATGTTAATATAAACTGCACAGGTTGTGTTTTGGGTAGAGCTCCCCGTACAAAGGAGACTCTGCCCGAATTTCGTTAAAATTAAGGACCCCGGTAAATGGGGCATGACGGTGGGATATCGAGTTACTCGGTATCCATGAGTATTTCGCGGGTTGATGGGAAATCAATGGACCCCCGGATTTTGGGGTGTCACAGCTTGGTATCAGAGCCTAAGTATACGAATTACCTCGGGCTTGATGGGCATGGGATTAGACCATTGCATTCATTGTGCATTTCATGTTATGTGCTCCAATTTGCTACATGATTATGTGTTATGTGAATTACATACATGGTAAAGTGTGTATGGAAAATTGAACACTCTAGGGTTAGAAAAACATAACATTGGGAGTGGGAAAGTGGATGAACGGGATAGTTCATGGGGTTAAAGGTCTACTGGTGGTGGATACATTCTACTAGTGAGACTAGGAGAGATTGATGATGCAAGGAACATCCGGGAAGCGGGTGGTAAAGGACAAGAAGAAGGAGGGCCAATCCTCTTCTTCTAGTTCTGGAAAGAGGCAGATGACTTTTCCTCCGCAAGGGCAACAAGGACAAGGCCGTAGCCATCAAGGCCAAGGCCACGGTCGATCCTCCCAAGGCGGGGAAAACCCGGGGACTACATATCAGGCGGGGCAGAAAACATGTTTCCATTGCCGCCAGCCGGGTCACATGAAACGGGATTGTCCTCAGCGGCAAGGATCCCAAAGCTACGGAGCGTCACAGTCCCAGACTTCGGTGGGGCAACCACAGACCCAGTATACTCCTCACTACCCTACCATGGGCCGTGGGAGTCAGTATCAGTACCAGGGTGCTGCACAAGGCCCTACCGCTGCACAAGGCCCTACCACTTCACATGCGGGGACACCGCAAGCTGGCCAGATGGGCCAAGGCATGGGTCGGGGACGAGGCCAGGGCTCACAATCCAGGACTTCAGGGACTCAAGGGCGTGTCTACGCCATGATACCACAAACTGAGCCGGCAGATCCGTCGGTGATACAGGGTACATTTCTACTTTCCCGCTTATGGGCTAGAGTATTGTTTGATTCTGGTGCATCTCATTCATTTATTGCTGCATCTTGTGTGAAAGACTTGGGCTTAGAGGTTGAGACCTTAGAAGATCCATTACATGTGAGTTCTCCCCTAGGTGCTAGGGCGAGGGTTGATCAAATATGTCGGGGGTGTGAGTTAGAGATCTCAGGGATTCTACTCACCGTGGACTTTCGGGTCATGGACATGTCGGAGTTCGATGTAATCCTGGGAATGGATTGGTTGATGGCACACCGTGTTGTTATTGATTGTGATCGGAAGAGGGTCACTGCTTATACGCCTGATGGTGTTTGTTTCAAATTCTAGGGGGCAAAACATGATGTTTTATCTCAAGCCGTGTACGACTCTAGATGGCACAGGCAGTTGATGGGTTGGCTAGCAAGTCTTACCCTGGAGGACGAGGCGAGACAGGAGTTTGGTCTGCCTCGAGTGGTTTGTGAGTATGAGGACATTTTTTCGGACGAACTACCGGGATTACCTCCACGTAGAGATGTTGACTTCACTATCGAGTTGCATCTGGATACATCGTCCATTTCTATGACTCCACATAGGATGGCGCCTGTTGAGTTACAAGAACTCAAGGTCCAATTACAGGAATTGTTGGACAGGGGGTTCATTAAACCGAGTACCTCACCTTGGGGCGCTCCGGTGTTGTTTGCCAAGAAGAAGGACAAAACCCTTCGACTATGCATAGATTACAGGCAGTTGAATAGGGTTACTATCAAGAATAGGTACCCTTTGCCGAGGATTGATGACTTGTTTGATCAGCTGAGAGGGGCGCGGGTCTACTCCAAGATAGATCTCCGCACCGGTTACCATCAGTTGAGGGTTAGGGAGGCAGATATCCCTAAGACGGCGTTTCGGACGCGGTATGGGCATTTTGAGTTCATAGTGATGCCATTCGGATTGACGAATGCTCCGGCGGCATTCATGGATCTCATGCATAGGGTGTTTCAACCCTACCTTGATCAATTTGTTGTAGTCTTTGTTGACGACATCTTGATCTACTCCAAGTCTGAGGAGGAGCATGAGGGTCACTTGAGAATTGTTCTTCAGATCTTGAGAGACCATTAGTTGTACGCCAAGTTTAGCAAATGTGAATTTTGGCTGACTGAAGTGAAGTTTTTGGGACATTTGGTGTCAGCTTCAGGTGTATCCGTAGACCCGGAGAAGGTTGAGGCAGTCATGAATTGGGAGAGGCCGAAGTCAGTCTTCGAGATACGCAGTTTCTTGGGATTGGTAGGGTATTACCGGCGGTTTATTGAGGACTTCTCCCGACTAGCTGCTCCTATGACAAGGTTGACTCGAAAAGAGGTCAAGTTCGAGTGGAATGATTCTTGCGAGAAGGCATTCCAGGAGTTAAAGAGAAGGCTTACTTCAGCTCCTATCTTGATAGTCCCGGAAAGGGAACAGAGGTACACAGTTTATTGTGATGCCTCGAAGGATGGACTAGGATGTGTCTTGATGCAGTCCAGGAGGGTGGTGGCTTATGGTTCTCTTCAGTTAAAGAACCACGAGCAGAATTACCCCACACATGACATGGAATTGGCGGCTATTGTCTTTGCCTTGAAGGGTTGGCGTCACTACTTGTATGGCGAGCAGTTTGAAGTGTTTTCGGACCACAAGAGTCTGAAGTATATTTTTACACAGCGGGACCTCAACATGAGGCAACGCAGGTGGATGGAGTACCTCGAAGATTATGACTTCACTTTGCATTACCATCCTGGTAAAGCAAATGTGGTGGCTGATGCACTCAGCCAAAAGTCACGGGGAGTTGTGGCTAGTGTGGCTTCCCGGGAGTGGCGGATGCTCGAGACCGTGGGACAGTTCGGACTACGCTATATGGGTCAGGCTCAGGGTACTTTGGAGAGCTTGGTAGCTACACCTTCCCTACTGAGCAGGGTTATTGAGTCCCAGGGATATGATACTGAGTTAGTGTCCATCAGGGACCGAGTACGATTGGGTACGGGTGATGAAGGCTGGGCCATTCATACAGATGGTAGTCTTCGGTTCAGGGGACGGATTGTGGTTCCTCAGTTGGCGGATTTGAAGAGGAGATCCTTATGAAATTTCACTGCTCACGTTTTGCGGTTCATCCAGGGGGCACGAAGATGTATCATGATCTTCGTCGTCAGTATCATTGGAATGGGATGAAGCGGCAGGTTGGCGATTTTGTTAGTAGATGTCTCACGTGTCAGTAGGTTAAGGCTGAACACCAGAGACCAGCAGGTTTGCTCCAGCCCTTGGAGGTAGCTGAGTGGAAGTGGGAGCATGTCACGATGGATTTTGTAACCCACTTGCCATGGACATCGCGGGGACATGACGCGGTATGGGTGGTAGTGGACCGACTTACTAAGTCGACACACTTTTTGGCGGTGCGGATGACCTTCACACTGGAGGAATTCTGCAAGTTATACATACGGGAGATTGTCCGGTTGCATGGGGTACCCGTATCTATAGTATCGGATCGGGATCCCAGGTTTACGGCTCATTTTTGGGAGAGTTTCCAACGAGCCATGAGGACACAGCTGATGATGAGCACTGCTTTTCATCCCCAGACAGACGGTCAGTCTGAGAGGACTATCTAGACCTTAGAGGACATGCTGCGGGCATGCGTCCTAGATCTCAAGGGTAGCTGGGAAGATCATTTGCCCTTGGTGGAGTTCGCCTATAACAATAGTTATCAAGCGAGTATACAGATGGCACCCTATGAGGCATTGTACGGGAGGCTATGTCGTTCTCCGGTCTGTTGGACGAAGGTAGGAGAGAGGTCTTCTACGGGTCCGGAATTGGTAAAAGACACCTCGGAGAAGGTGAGCTTGATACGGAAGCGTCTTCTCACGGCTCAGAGCCGGCAGAAGAGCTACGCCGATAGACGGCGGCGACCTCTAGAGTTTGAGGTGGGAGATCATGTCTTCTTGAAGGTGATGCCTACGAGAGGAGTGGTCAGATTCGGCAAGCGAGGAAAGCTGTCACCGAGGTATATCGGGCCCTTTGAGATACTTAAGAGGGTTGGTACAGTCGCTTACCGGTTGGCGTTACCGCCAAACCTATCAGGTGTTCATGCGGTATTCCATTTCTCTATGCTCCGGAAGTATACTCCAGATCCGACACATGTGGTGGATTGGGGTGAGTTGACTATTGATGCGGATGGGACCTTCGAGGAGGGACCGGTGCGCATCATGGATAGCCGGGAATAAGTTTTGCGAGACAAGACTGTGCGGCTAGTGAAGGTGTTGTGGCAGCACCGAGGAATGGAAGAGGCGACATGGGAGCGCGAGGACACCGTACGTGCCAATTATCCTTTCTTGTTTGAGGATAGAGGTACATTTTTATAGTCATTTACTATTGCATGACTGTAGCATATGCATGGGCTAGCATGTATGTGTGTGTGTGTGAATTTCGGGGACGAAATTCTTTTAAGGGGGGAAGAATGTGAAATCCGGGTAAATTTGAATTTTTGTGAATAAGGGTAAAATGGTTATTTTCCATCCTAATACTTATTTGAAATACTCATACTCTATACCTCGAATGAGGAAATGAAGTTCGCCGTTGGATTCGTATCGCGGAATCTAGTTACCCTGTCAAATTTCGTCGAATTCGGAGATAGTCAGATTTTTGCACGTCGTTCGAGGCGACTGCGTGGCGAATGACATTTTAAAGGTCCCCAATAATGAATTTATTAAAATTTCCTTAAAATTAAGTTAAAGTTCAATTAAAATTAATTTGAACTTAATCCGAGGTATAATGAATCGTTTCGAGACGAAAAACGGACCCGGAAGTCGAAAATATGCGATGCGATGTGGACCGCACATTTTTGCCTATAAATATCCTCTTAAATCAGCTTTTTGGACAAAGCAAATATCTCCCCTTAGCTGCAAGCAGCCGTCCAAGATCCAAGAGGAAAAAAAAAAAATTCTTCAAACTTGTTTCTCCGATTTCGGGAGTTTCGTCGGTCGGAATCCGTCGATCCAAGAGGCAAAGTTCATCTCCTCGACGAGGGCTACGCGTACGTACCAAGAACAAGAGATTTCACTGAAGATTCAAGTGGAGTCTTTGGAGAAATCAAGGATTTTGGGATTTTTTGTTGGTGTTCTTGAAGCTTTGACGCTCTAGTCTTCATCTCACGCTTCAAAAGGTAGGATTTCTCCTACTTGGGACTATTTATCACCTATGGTGTCGTATGGGTGGGTATGTGTGTGTAGAAATATAGGGTTTACTTACCTATGGTTATGGAAAGTGAGGTAAAAAATGGTTGAATTCAAGTTCTAGTTTGAATTCGGTATATAGAGGTTCCTTGTGTCATTCTTGAAATTTTGGTATTTAGTGATATGCTATGTGTTTATATGATGAGGTGCTATGTGTGTACATTGAGCCTTGTCATAGGAATGAAATGGGCCTATGTATATATGGGCCTATGTATATATATGGCTATGGGAATAAGAAAGTAAGTCTAGAAATGAATTAGACTAAATTTTTGATTTAATTTGAGATGTGGGAGTTACTTAGGTAATTCCTTGTTGTTTGATGTTATGTAGGCTATATTATGTGATAACATGATATTGTGCCTTGAAGGTGTTTGATTAAATGCCTTGAATATTTGAATGTTGTTGTTTTAATGAAATAACATGGCTAAGTATGTTGTGATATGTGCACTTATGCTTGTTGATATATTGAGCATGATGAATTATGCAAATTATATGCATGTGATATAAAGTTTCATGGAATATGATGATATATAGTTTGTATTGCTCATATGGCATCAATTGCATATTGGGCATGGTCATGACATCACATTCATGGGTGTGAGTGTGGGTATGTGTGCATGGTTAATCAAATGCCACTCTTGGTATTTGACAAGGGACTCGGAAGGAATGGATTGAAGATCCCGTTGAGTCGCATAATTGCATGAGAAATAAATTGGGTCGGGGTTAGCAAGAAGGGCTAGAATATCCCTCAGGTGAAAGACTCGTTGATAGGATTCGCACTCCGTTGGTGTAAAAGGCCATAAAGTGTGTCGGTATACGCGGAACCGTGGGTTGAAGTCCTGAAATTCCGTGTCAGTTGGGTGCCGTTGGTGTAAGTCCATGAATGCCCACCCCAAGAAAGACCCTAGTTTTGTAAAATGTCATTGATGTGTAACATAAATGACGGATTCACACATTTGCACTTGCGTGTGTTGGAGAGCCGGGAAGGGCTCGGATTGAGTGCATGAATGAGTCTCACCTCGTTGCATGACATGTCATAAGAAATTCCATATCTGAGTTGCATAAACATGATTAGAATTGTTGTGGATAATTGAGTATTGCATATGAGCATTCCATGTGCATCTAGGTGGGGAGTAGCCTCTGTAGGGAATTTTCTACTGAGCGAGGCTCACCCTATACGAGAAACAATTTCAGGTGTGGGGTTTGCACCGGCGGATGGCTCCCATGTAGAGCATCAAGGGTGAAGGAGGCCGACCTGTGGTCTTAGTGCATGATTTTGTAAACCTTTTGATTAACATGGTTTTGACTTGTAAAGTTTTCACGAATAAATGTAATAGAACTTATATGGGCTATTGTTAAACTAACCTTGCATGTTTTGATATAAGTATTGATAAATGGACCCGGTGCGGTCAAGTTTTACTTATAAATAGACCTTGTGTGGTCATTGTGTTATATTGGGCCTCGGATGGGTCATGTTAATATAAACTGCACAGGTTGTGTTTTGGGTAGAGCTCCCCGTACAAAGGAGACTCTGCCCGAATTTCGTTAAAATTAAGGACCCCGGTAAATGGGGCATGACGGTGGGATATCGAGTTACTCGGTATCCACGAGTATTCCGCGGGTTGATGGGAAATCAATAGACCCCCGGATTTTGGGGTGTCACAGTCTACCTCTCTCTATTTTGGTTAGGTGACCATGGAGTTGAAAATTTTATTTGATTTTAGAAGCATAAATTCCTTCATGCAAGCAATTCAATGAAAGTAATTGAACTAATCCAATGAGCTCAGGTGCATGTTTGGGGCGAATTATATGGGTGTGAATTACTAGGTCCGTTTCAATTTATTTTTTTTTAGTTTTGAGTTTTTTTTGATAAAAAAAATAGTAATTCATTAATATATTACGAAATTATTACATCTGCTTGGAGGAAAGGTAATATGAACTCATGATCCTTTTCCCTCCATAAAACATGATCATTAAAATTTACATCAAACTTAGCTAAACAATGCACAACTGTATTCCCCTCAACTAGTTGAAAAACTAGAACAACCATCTGTCAAAACATGGATTTGATCAATATAATGACCCATAATCGATAATTGATCCTACTTCTTGGTTATTATTTCAAACAACCCCTTTAGAATCACCCTCCATGACAATCTTCTTGTAACCCAACTCCAATGCCAATTTAATAGCTTCATAAGTTGTCCAAAACTCAGCCTGCTCTGGAAAGGTAATACCTTGAATAAGATAGCTTGAGGCAGCTTTAAAACAACAATTTCAATCTTTGATAACCAAACCAAGACCAACACCAACCTTCGAATTAAAAAGAACCCCATCAAAATTAACTTTGAAAACACCAGATGGTAGAGGTGACGCGTTGGAAACTGTATTACAGTTTGATTCAACTAGCATTCGAGACAACATATCTTGAGCATCATTAAATTGGCATAAATAAGAGACTTAAAAATCCATTACCCTTTTTATTTTTCCTATTATAGTCTTGTACTTATGAGATTAAATCAATGAACCCATTCCAAGTTAAAACTAATGGATAACCTGACCACTTGAAATTGAGTGGACAAATCGAAATAATTGTCTTGAATGTGTCCTTTTTTAATGAGAACAACTGAATACAAAATCAGGTTCAAAGATACCACGGAACCTCTCTAATTCTTCTTCAGTGGCCCGATCAGGATCTTGTTCGAGATTTTCCCTAGGGCATTGATTCTTCTTTAGTGGCCCGATCAAGATATTGTTCAAGATTTTCCCCCTGCTTCAATGCCTAGGCCGTCAAATCAAAATCTTCTGGGATTTGAGAAAATTTCTTGTAGTTAGGTGTGTATCTCAGCAATACATTCCCTGCTCGACCGAGACCTTCAGATCCCGAGAAGCCCCAAACTTTGAGGATAACATCGAAGTCAACGTCACACCGAGGAGGGTGTGTGACTTCGCTTTCACCGATTTCTGCACATAAATGAAGAATAAGCCACAAAAAAAAAAAAAAAGTACAAAGGAGACCTCAACAATGACTGTAAATGGAGCATGATTACTTGTGGCCCTCTATAGTTTGGGATACCACAGGCCAGCATACACGGGCCCATTACCTCGCTCTCATTGTCCCTCGACTACCACCAAGTCTTGCAGATACCCTTTGTCGAAGTCGGGCAAGTGAGTGACGAGGTACATGGAAGGGTCCCAAGCCTTAAGATAGTACTTTTTGGAGGGGGATTTGACGAAGGTGTAACAAAAAAGGACCTCATTCAGGTTGAGGTTGATTTGGAGCAGAGCGTTTAGCGCCTCAACTTCCATGATGATTATGCAAGTATTGAGACAGCATTAGCGAGGGAATAGTCGAAAATGCATTAAGAAATAGAGAAGAAGAGGGAATCTGATTCCCCCCCCAGCGATTGACTTGGTATAGAAGGGCATTAGTTCGACCGAGCCCATCGTATCATTGTGGATAAGGGGGTTAATTTGGCCATAATAACGCCAAAGGGAACCGAGTAACAGGTTTTGAAGTGGGTTTCATGTTGAATCCCTTTCACCTAATATTTCCTCAGCCTAGATTCTTGAGATCTATTAACGTCGGGGTTGAAGTTCTACGAGTGCTAGCCATTGGGCTCTAATGGAGAAGGTAACAGAAGGAAGAAGAAGATGGGAGAACCCAAAAGAAGAAACAAAACCTCAAATTGAAAGACAGAGAAGAGGACTTACAGGTTCATCGATAATGGTTCAGAGCCTATGCGAAGACCTTGTAACACCCAAAAATCGAACGACTAGATTGCTTGTAGAGATGATGAAGGGATGGTTGTGCGCAAGGAAACTTAAGGTCAAAGGTTTCAGAGGTATACGCAAAGAGAACGATGAGAGGAGAATTCCTTATATAGGTGAAAACGGGAATATAGCACGGCGGTTCACAAGGAAGCCTTTCGCATTTGCACGACACGTATCCCTTCCGTGCGAAAACCAAAGGCTAGGGACAGTTGGTGCCACGTGGTCTGTCAAATCAACCAAAAGTAGAGATGTGGCGCATTTTGTCATTAATGACAGAAGTAATGATTTCGCGTGATATGATATGCTCGGCCTTAGAGCTTCGTCGGGGGAGATGAGCACTAAGACCCCCTCGATGCCTACGAAGGCTTTTGGGAATTTCATGCCGAGTAATGTTGACCTCGACATTGTCACAAGAAATGCATTGGGGTCTCCTCGACATTACCATGAACGCCGACGAGGGATTTTCTCGATTCATACTAAAGATTGTTGAGACCGAGAGGGTCAGAATATCGACGGAGAATAGGCCGATGGGACTGAAAAACTATTGACTTTACACACCAACCACGTTAGTCGACATATTGGAAGATAGCTAGCTTTTCATTGGCAACTCCCACCTGGGAATAAAGGAAGAAATGTCTTACGAGGAACTATGTTCGATTGTTAGATGGTGTGGGCCCACTATCCCACATTGTTAGATCAATCAGGATCACTGGGACCAAGATCTAATCATGATCGACGACAATTGGGATAAAGGAGATGGGCCCGAGTATGATGGATTATCCTGCCCCAAAGTGCCGAGGGATCCAGGTGTGTATGGCACAAACTTTTAAACTGTTCGACTTTTATCACTGCTTCTGACCTTTCTTTTGGTTTCTTGTTGTAGACGGGTACAAGGCCGACGCCGCTCAACCCTTAAAGTCCCAAGTCAACTTCAAGGACTTGCTGAAATTCTGGTCCCACAATCCGGATGACCCCTTTGCCCGAGCAGCACATGTACTACTCGGCTACTTCCCGACCTACACAAGATTTTTCCAAGTTCCTTCGCCGTTTGATCCTTCAATCTGGGCAGACTGTTCTTCGGACGAAGAAGAGGAGGACCTTGAAGCCGACCCCGACAGAGACACCGATCGCACTCCCTCCCCTAATGACATGTTCAACTTCCCAACCATAACCAGGGAGAGTTTGGAAGCCACTTCCAGGGCAAGGCAACAAAGGCTCTCGGGAGCAGGCGAGCCGTCCGGGACCAAGCCGGCCGTGATACCTCCACCTCCCCCATCGCGCCAACAACCACCCCAACCACCGGAATAGCAACAACAGCAGGATCCAGTGATCCCCTCGGGAGACCAGCTCCGGCAGCGACACCAAAGTCCACTGTCTGACCCGACCGACGAGCCGAGGAGAGATCGACGCGGTCGGGAGCCCGAGTCCTCTAATGAACGCCGAGTGAAGTGGCAGCATGATACCCCGGTGCCCAATGTCCCTGGTAAGTGGCCCCCCCAAGTCCTGACAAGGAGGGGGCAACCCATTTTGGAGTCTGACTCCGTCATCCACTCCTCTGACGTCGCATTGGCCGTCAGCGGGAGTTTCCAATTTGAGGCCGACATGGCCATTTACCGGGATTATGGGGACAACAGGCTTCTGCAAGGAGTTTTCCAACACAATCTGATGATGAATGTGCCGATTGCTCTAACTTCTTTTTGTCTTAACCATTTGGCCCTTTCTGACTTATGTTATTTCCTCTCAGGCCTGCCAGCAGATGGGGGTTATCATTGATCTTTTCTGGGAATACAAGCAGATGGCGACGAATGTTCGGAACGAGCTGGCTTGGAAGGATGAGCATATTCGAGGTGTGGAGAAGACGGTCGACGATCAAACCAAGCATATTGCCGACCTAATCCGCAAGGCTGAGGCCCTCATTGCCGAGTTAGACAAGACAAAGGCAGCTGAGGCCGCGTCCACAAAGAGAATGGAGGAACTCGAGCTTCGGGTTTCCACCTCTGACGTCAAGTTGATTGATGCCGAAGCCCTCATCAATGAGTTGACAACCAAAGTGGAGGCTTTGGAGGCAAAGAATACGGGGCAGTCGGAAAGGACCCGGAAAGTATGCATGGACCTCTACAAAGAAGATTGCTTTTAAGGAGGGTTGGGACTGGGCCCTGCACGTCGCCGGGGTCGAAGTTGGTTCGCCTCTTTTTGCCATGCACAGTAACCTCGGGGGACTTGAAGTTACTGACGTTCCCGAGGCACAACAATGATCTGAGCCAGCTTCTGGTGCAGTTGAAGGAGCGGGGGGGATCGAGGCCCAAAACGCACCGATCACTCTGAGTGACAGCTCCGAACACAATTCCTCCCCTCGACTTCCTTCTCTTACTCCTGCCAGCTAAAGTGACAATCTCCCCCCTTCTGGTACTCCTGTCTTTCATACTGTAGGGACCGAGATCGAGACCGAGCTGGACGCAATACTTGGCGTTGGTGAGGTCTCGCTCAGGCCAAGGGGGTGCTCGGTGGTGAAGACGTCGGCGGACATCCAGAGGAGCCAGTGGACCCCGAAGTCCCTAGGACTTAAGCGTTTTTCGAGTTTTTGCTTTCATTTTGTTGTATGCCTCAGGGGACGCAAAACCGCTCTCTTTTCTTTCTGTTGATCAATGAAACTCTATTTTTGTTATGATCTTCTTTTATTTTAACAGTTTCATTATGCTTAATTGCTCCTCGTACTCCAAGCTCATGAAATATACACGTATTTGGGGTCTGAGACCCATCGGAGGCGTGCCCTTAGCGACCGGGCCCAAGGCTCTAACTTTGAGGGCGTTGCTCCAAGAAGGAGTCTTACACCCCTCGGGGTTGTACCCCTAACGACCGAGTCCAAGGCTCGTTAATTTTTTAGGGCGTTGCTCCAAAGGTGGAGTCTTACACCCCCTCGGGGTCGTGCCCCTAACGACCGAGCCCAAGGCTCATGTTAATTTTTGAGGGCGTTGCTGCAAGGGTGGAGTTTTACACCCCTCGGGGCCATGCCCCTAACGACCGAGCCCAAGGCTCATGTTAATTTTTGAGGGCGTTGCTCCAAATGTGGAGTCTTCCACCCCTCGGGGCCATGCCCCTAACGACCGAGCCTAAGGCTCGTGTTAATTTTTGAGGGCGTTGCTCCAAATGTGGAGTCTTCCACCCCTCGGGGCCGTGCCCCTAACGACCGAGCCTAAGACTCGTGTTAATTTTTGAGACTCAGCCTTGAATTCAACTTTAATGATAATATTTCTTCAAATTCGATACATTCCGAGGTCGATTTACATCGTTTCCATCCACATCTTGTAGTCTATATGCCCCTGTGCTCCCCACAACGATTACTTTGTAATGGCCTTCCCAATTGGGGCCGAGTTTCCCATCAGTGGGTTCTCGAGTATTGCCCACAACTTTGCGTAGAACCAGGTCCCCTACTTGGAAGCTCCTCGTCAGGACCTTCTTCTGGTGTTGTCTTGATAACTCTCCTTGGAATTTCGCTAGCCTGATAGATGTCAACTCTTTTCTTTCCTCAGCCAAGTCAAGGTCTCTGGTGAGTGTCTGATCATTGTTTCCTAATTCAAAGGCTTGGCTTCGTATTGTAGGGAACCCTACTTCCAGTGGGATGACAGCCTCGACCCCATATGTCATTGCGTATGACGTCTCTCCTATTAAAGTCCTCAGCGTTGTCCTGTAGGCCCATAGCACATTGAGTAACTCCTCAGTCCACTTACCCTTTGTCTTTTCCAATCTCTTCTTGATTTTGGCTAACACTGTCTTGTTTGAGACCTCTGCTTGTCCATAACTTTGCGGGTAGGCTGGCGTGGAATAATAATTGCGTATTTCGAATTTTGAACAGAACTCCTTAAACGGACCACTGTTGAATTGATTGCCGTTGTCCGAGATGATGGCCCGAGGGATTCCTAACCGAGTGATGATGTTCTGCCATACAAATTTCATCGTTTCGACGTCCCGAATACGGCTCAGGGGTTCGGCTTCGATCCACTTTGTGAAATAATCGGTAGCTACTAGGAGGAATTTTTTGTCTAAAGGGCCCTCGGGAGAGGTCCCACAATATCCATGCCCCATTGAGAAAACGGCCAAGGTCTTGTTAATAAGTTCAAATCTCCAGCTGGTTGTCGGATGATTGGAGTGAATTTTTGACACTTATCACATTTTCGAACGTAGCTCTAAGCATCCTTCTACATGTATGACCACCAATACCCTTGAGACATTGCTCGGTTTGCGAGGGATCTTCTTCCTGTATTACTTTCATATACCCCATCATGAATCTCATAGAGCAAATGTTCTATTTTATCCTTGGGGACACACAATAAATGTGGCCCTAAGAAGGATCTCCCATATAACTTGTGGTTGGTGGATATCCAGAACCTGGGAGCTTTGAGTTTGATCCTCCTAGCTTCCTTGACATCCTCGGGAAGTACTCATTCCATCAAATATGCGATTATGGGATCCATCCAATCCGGGGGCGCTCTTTGCACTTGCATCGGCAGCACTTGCTCGGCCTCTGTCCCTTTTATACTCTGGCTCTCCCGGTTTTCAATGATAATACTCCGAGTCACCTCTGAGGCCAATGCCGAGGCGAGGCAGGCTAGTGTATCGGTGTGGGTATTGTGATCCCTTGAAATCTGGGATATTTCCACTTTCTCCAACTTCTCGATTTTGGACTTTGCCTTCTAATGGTATGCCTTCATCCTGCTATCTCGAACCTCGAAGTCGCCATTGATCTGATTCACTACCAGCTGGGAGTCATAGAAAATATAGAGGTGCCTAATCCCGATCGAGTAAGTGATATCGAGTCCTGCCAACAACGCCTCGTACTCGGCCTCATTATTGGATGCTTTGACCAACATGATGGTTCGCTCTAGTATGAATCCTCCGAAATTGGCCAGTAATACACCTATCCCTTCCCCCTTGCATTCGAGGACCCATCAACATGAAGGTTCCAAACGTCATCGTCCAAAGTTATCACCTCTTGTGGGGGCTCGGACACAAAGAACTCAGCAACGAAATTGGCAAGGATCTGCCCTTTGATCGAAGTACGGGGCTTGTACTTTATTTCGAACTCCCCGAGCTCCACAGCCCACTTGGCAACTCTTCCTGACATGTCGGCTTTATGAAGAATAGGCCTCAGAGGCTGATCGGTCAAGACTTCTATGGCGTGCGCCTGGAAGTAGTGTCTGAGTTTCCTCGCCGAGACAATAAATGCTAGAATAAGCTTCTTCATTGGCAGGTATCGCGTTTCGGCATCCAGTAAGGTTTTGCTGATGAAGTAGATTGGTCTTTGTGCCCCCTCGCTTTCCCTTACAAGGGCTCCACTTGCAGCCCCTTCCGAGACAGACAAGTAGAGGTTTAGTACTTCCCCCGCCGCTGGGACAAACAAGGTTGGAGGAGACTTCAGGGACTCCTTAATCCCATCAAGAGCTCGGCTACATTCCTCGTCCCAACTTCCCTTTGTCGCCCCCTTAAGCATGGTGAAGAAGGTTTGCATATATCCAAGGACTTGGAGATGAATCGGTTGAGGGCCGCTAGCATTCCTATCAATTTCTGGATGTCTTTGGTGGTCTTCAGCACCTGGATATTCTGCACGGCCTGCACTTGCTCGGGGTTGGCTTCAATGCCTCTATGGGTGACTAAGTACCCCAAGAATTTGCCCGAGCTTACTCCGAAAGCACACTTTGAGGCATTAAGCTTCAGACCGTATCTTCAGAGTATGACGAATGTGGTCCCAAGGTCTCGGAGATGGTCAGAACCCTTCCTACTTTTAACTAGCATGGCATCTATATACACTTCCATAGTGACGCCGAGCTGTTGCTTAAAAATCTTGTTCATCAGGAGCTGATAAGTGGCACCAGCATTCTTCAACCCGAACGACATTACTATGTAACAATAGATCCCTCGGGGCGTATTGAACGTTGTCTTCTCCAGATCTGATTCATACAAGGGAATTTGATGATACCCTGCCAGAGCATCCATGAAGGAGATACGCTCATGGCCCGCCTTTTTCTTGGGCATACCATGTTGGATACTCGTCCTTGGGGCATGCTTTATTCAAGTCCGTGAAGTCCACACAAACTCGCCATTTCCCCTCTTTTTTCTTTATGCACACTATGTTGGATAACCACTGGAAAAACTGCACTTCTTTGATGGAGCCCCCCGCCCCTAACAACTTATCCACTTCTTCATCCACTGCCTTTGCGTGATGAGGTGCCCTTTTTCGAGCTTTCTGCCTCACGGGTTTGAAGGATGGGTCCACATGAAGTCGATGAATCATTACATCAGCGCTTACACCCGTCATCTTGGCTTGTGTCCACGCAAAGACGTCGGCATTTTGGGCCAAGAACAATACCATGTCAGACTTCTCGGTGCCGCCTAATGACACTTCTATTAAAAAGTACCTCTCCTCGTCCCTGGGATTTAAAAAAACTTTGACTAGGGCCTCCGTTGATCGATCGGCTGGTTCTGTAATAGGGTCATCCACACCAAGCCGACCAAAACTATGATTGTTATTTAGCCACCACCGCCTCAGGATCACGCTTATGAGCTTGGCTGCTGACCCCAGTCTTCACAGCGGCGTAAAAGCAGCTTTTTGATGCTGCCTGATCGCCGCGAAACTCCATAACTCCCCTTAGAGTAGGGAACTTAATCTTCTGATCATAGGATGAATGCACCGCCCTCATTACATGTAACCACGTCCTGCCCATGATGTCATTATATGGAGAATCGGAGTCTATCACTATGAATTTCACTGGGACAGTGACGACCCCGACACTAACCATGAGGGCGATCTTCCCAAGGGGAAAGGCACTGGAACCGTTGAAACCTATGTGGGAGGTCCTTACCTGCTTCAAGTATTTTTGAGAGAAACCCATTTTATGGAAGAGATTGTCATACATAACCTCGGACGAGCTACCCGAGTCCATCAAGATCCTCCTGACGTCAAACTTGTCGATTCGGAGGGTGATCACCAAAGCGTCTTCATGCGGGAGCACTAACCCTCTGAGGTCGGCATTGGAAAAGTTGATGATCTCAGCTTCGGTTCGAGGCCTTTTAGATGATTGCTTGCCACTCTCATCCACTTTAACCGCTTGTGAGATCCTCTGGAGGTCGGGCCGGAGGGACTTATACGTTGGTCTTTCAATTGTGCAAGCGTGTATTACCTCAATTACAGTTATCGCTTCTTGAAATACATTGGGACCTCCTCCTGTTGAGCCCATGGCAAGATTCTCAATGAATTCTCCAAGATGCCCATCTCGGACCAATTGCTCCAAGAAGGACTTGTACACCCTACAATCCTCGGTTAAGTGCCCCACATCCCGGTGATAAAAACACTGAGATGTCGAACCCCTTGAAGATAGGTCCCCTTGCATCTTGGGGGGCCATTTAAAGAAAGGCTTCTCCTTTATCTTGTGCAACATCTTGTAAATCGGTTCTTTGAAGACCGTATTCACTCCTTGAAAGGACATACGAATCGGAGGCGGGATGGGTGCCTCTCTCCTTGCAGGTGGTTCCTTTTCTTTTCTCCTCGGTACAGGGGCCCTATTGTCGGGCACTGTAGACTCTTCTTCCACCCTAGCGTACTTGTTTATCCGAGCCATCAGGTCTTTCATGTCTCCCGGGGCCCGCTTGGTAATGGATTTATACTGGTCGGTATCTCGGGATAATCCCAGCTAAAATGTCGCTGCGGCTGATTCAGGTCTAATATTTACATTTGTCAGAGGTAATATTAATCATTTTATTGTGAAAGTGTGATATTTATGATGATTTAATTGAAGATTAAGGCTATGAGAATAAAAGATGAGTTGTGTTGTTTTGCAGGTTAATAGTGCACAATTGGAGTGAAGCTATGAGAAGAAAGGAAGCATAGCTCAGGACGGATCACACTGGAACACGCGTCCGGACGGAGGAAGTATACGCGTCCGGACGCGATTGGCAGAAAGTTGACAAACGAAGCAAGGACCATTCTGGAAGGCGCGTCCGGACGGTTGAGAGAGTCGCGTCCGGACGCGTGTCAAACCTCTGCTGCCGAATTTAGAATCCTAGTGGGATGCAATCTCTGGGGAATGTAATTTATAAATACAAACCTAGGATTTTGTAAAGGATCTATCTTTATTCTCTTTGTTTTTAGTCTATTTTTCTGAATCCTTTACCATGTCTGGCTAGAAGGCTAAGCTAGGGTTAGGGGAAAATCTCTCAACGGAGTACGGTATTTTTATTGACTCTTGTACTTAAGGATTTATGAAACTGTGTTAATTTAATTCCTAATATTTTAGCAAAGTGTTTATGCTGTATAAATTCTTGAGTTGTTGTGCCACGTACATCGATTGCTTGAGTTTCCCTGCGTGTAAATCACTGGTTATTCCACGCTGGAAGGATTAACATTATTTCATAGAATAATATGATTGAATGATTATTCAGGTTCCTGGTAGTCGTTTGATTATAACTTTTGGATTTATCACTTGATTTGTTAATTGGATTAACTGACATTTAATTCTTCTTTCAAGTCAAGCTTTGAGTATTTAACTATTACTGTATGAAGTTGAGAGGGAGTACCTGATGCTCTAGTATTTTATTTATTACTATTTCAATTACCAAAATCATTTTTCTCCAATCAACAATTTTCCAAATAAATCTTTTTCCTTTCAAATTATTTTTGTTGTTTGTGTGATTGTTCCTTGTTACAATTCCTCGTGGGATCGACCTCGGACTTCCGAGATTATATTACTTTGCTCAACCTGCGCTTGAGTTTACACTTTTAAAGTTGAAGCAAGTTTTTGGCGCCGTTGCCGGGGAACTTGAAAGACAAGGAGCTATTACATCATTGAGGTTTGCGGTATTTGCGAGTCTTCGGAAATCCGGTAACTTCGTTCTAATTTTTAGTTTATTTATTTAAGTTATTTTTTTTGTTAGTTTAATTTAGAATTTATTTAGGTTATTTATCTGTTTTATGAGCTTTTGGCATCGTGATTTAAGTGGACGTTTAACAAGAGAAGATTCAGATACTCTGTTTGGAAATTTATTTGATTTATCTGTGTCGAATCACTTCTTGCACACAATGGCTGCTAATCTTAATGGACATAGGCAAAATGATCTTCCCGAACGGGAAGATCATATTGATAGAGTGAGCAATCATGATGAGAATGATGTGGATAATTTGAATGTCAATCAGGGTAGGACGTTGCGTGAATATTTACAACCCGTACTTCTCACTGAACCGTCATGCATCATTTTTCCATTGAATGCCATTCATTTTGTTTTCAAACCTGGCATGATTCAACTACTTCCAAAATTCCTTGGTATAGGTGAAGAGAACCCATATTTGCACATCAGAGAATTTGGGGATGTATGTGCTACGTTTCATGATCAGAATGTGGCAATGGATATAGTCAGGCTGAAGTTATTTCTTTTTTCATTAAAGGAAAAAGCTAAAACTTGGTTATATTCGTTGAGATCTAGGTCTATAGGAACATGGCAAGAGATGCAGAAACAATTTTTAAAGAAATTTTTTCCCACACATCGCACAAATTCTTTGAAAAGACAGATAATGAATTTTTCTCAAAAGGAGTCTGAAAATTTTTATCAAAGTTGGGAAAGATTTAAAGACCTTCTTGCATCTTGCCCACATCATGGTTATGAAAGCTGGCGCATAATAAGTTTTTTTTATGAGGGTTTAGGCCCACAATTGCGTCAATTTATAGTAATGATGTGTAATGGGGATTTCATGAATAAGGAACCAGATGATGCTTTTGACTATTTAGACCAATTAGCCGAGAATGCACAATCTTGGGATACTACATCCCATGAGCCATCTAAGGGTAAAATGGCACAATCATCATCATCATCTAGTGGGGGTAAATACCAGTTGAGGGAGGAGGATGACCTAGGAGCTAGGATTGCCACCTTAACAAGACGGTTAGAGGCTATGGAGTACAAAAAGGTTAACCAGGTTGACACAGTTCAGGTTGAGGAGTTATGTAGTATCTGTGAAATTCCTGGACATCCTGTGACAGAGTGTCCATCATTACCTGCGTTAAAAGAAGTGTATGACCAAGCAAATGCTGTAAACACTTTTTCAAAGCCTTACAATAATCCATACTCGAACACATACAATCCGGGGTGGAAGAATCATCCAAATTTTAGTTGGAGGAATGACAATCATGCATCACAACCACCCCAACAAAACTCTTCAAATGTTGCACCTTACATTCCACGCCCAAAAAGAGATATTGAGGAGGTGTTGTCACAATTCATGCAGGATCAACGAACATACAATAGGCAAACAACTCAGGCTATTGAGGATATGAGGAGTGCAATCACTAAATTGACCATTGACCCTTGCCATCAGGAAAAAGGTAGACTTCCAGCACAACCACAACCGAACCCACAGGGTCAATTTGTTGTAAATGAGACTTGCACTTCTGAGACTGTCCACGAGCATGTAAAATCTATCACTACACTCCGCAGTGGGAAAGAAATTAATAAAACCATTCCTTTGGAAACTCAAGACTTTGAAAAGATTTCTCAACCCATGGAGAGTGATGATAAGATTAGCCTGCCTGAAAGTAATGAATCTGAAAAGTATGTTCCACCTGCACCATTCCCACAGAGATTGCTTACTTCTACTAGGCCTGTTGTGCATAATGATATGTTAGAGATTTTTAAGCAGGTGAAAATCAATATTCCCTTGTTGGATGCCATTAAACAAATACCTTCTTATGCAAAATTTTTGAAAGAGTTATGCACTGTTAAAAGGAAATTAAATGTGCAAAAGAAGGCATTTTTGACTGAGCAGGTATCTTCTATTAGACAGCATAGAACTCCACCAAAATATAAAGACCCAGGTTGTCCTACTATTTCTTGTGTTATAGGCAACCATAGAATTGAACAAGCATTACTGGATTTAGGAGCTAGTGTGAATTTGCTCCCTTATTCAGTATATGAGCAATTAGGGTTGGGGGAGTTAAAACCCACTTCGGTTACACTTCAATTAGCTGACCGATCAGTGAAGATACCGAGGGGTATAGTGGAAGATGTTTTAGTACAGGTTGATAAATTCTATTTTCCAGTGGATTTCATAATTTTAGACACTCAACCTGTATTAAGTACTAGTGCTCAAATTCCCGTCATTTTAGGCAGACCATTCCTAGCAACTTCAAATGCTCTAATTAATTGCAGGAATGGTGTGATGAAATTGACATTTGGGAATATGACATTAGAGCTCAACATTTTTAATGTGTGTAAACAACCTGGGAATATTGATGAGGATGTGCATGAAGTTAACATGATTGAATCTATTGTTCCAAGCAGAGTGTATGATTCTTCCCTGTTTGATCCACTTGAAGCATGTTTGCTTGAACAATATTCTGAGTTAGAGATAGATGAAAAGAATGCTAACATTTCTGTTTCAACTAATATATTAAACTCTTTGCAGGTACTTGAAATGAGAGAGTTGAGACAGAGATTTGAGGAGCTCCCACCAAGAACTGATCCACCAATACCATCCAAGGATAAAGCCCCCAAGCTAGACCTCAAGCAATTACCGGTAGAATTGAAGTATGCATTTTTAGGAGATGATGAAACTTATCCGGTAATAATTTCTTCTCAATTGAATTCAGCACAGGAAGGTATGTTGTTACATCTTCTTAAGGAACATAAGAATGCAATTGGTTGGACTTTAGCTGATATAAAAGGAATTAGTCCTTTGGTTTGCACCCACAAAATTTATTTGGAGGATAATGCTAAAACATCTAGGGAGATGCAACGTAGGCTAAATCCACATATGAAAGAAGTTGTGAAAAAAGAGGTGTTGAAACTGTTAGATGTAGGAATTATCTACCCTATTGCAGACAGCAAATGGGTAAGCCCCACACAAGTAGTTCCTAAGAAATCTGGAGTCACTGTAGTTGCCAATGAGAATAATGAGCTTGTGCCAACTAGGACAGTTACTGGTTGGAGAATGTGCATAGACTACAGGAGACTTAATGCTGTTACTAGAAAAGATCACTTCCCTTTACCTTTCATGGACCAAATTTTAGAAAGGGTAGCTTCACACTTATTCTATTGTTTTTTAGATGGTTACTCTGGATATAACCAGATTGAAATTGCCCTAGAAGACCAAGAGAAGACCACATTTACTTGCCCCTTTGGCACCTTTGCTTATCGAAGGATGCCTTTTGGACTATGCAATGCACCTGCGACCTTTCAAAGGTGTATGCTGAGTATTTTCAGTGATATGGTTGAACGTTTTCTTGAAGTTTTTATGGATGATTTCACTGTTTTTGGTGATTCCTATGATGACTGTTTATCTAACCTTGAAAAAGTGCTTATAAGATGTGAAGAAAAGAACCTGTTACTTAACTGGGAGAAGTGCCATTTCATGGTTAAAAAGGGAATTGTTCTTGGTCACATTGTCTCTTCTGAGGGAATTCAGGTGGATAAGGCAAAAATTGGATTAATCGCTGATTTACCTATTCCTAAAGCCCTTAAGGATGTTAGATCTTTCTTGGGTCATGCTGGTTTTTATAAGAGATTTATAAAGAATTTTAGTTCCATATCTAGACCACTTTGCAGTCTCCTAGGGAAAGACACACCTTTTGAGTGGGATAATGCATGCCAAGAGTCTTTTGATAAGTTAAAGGGCATGCTTATCACTGCTCCAATCATGCAACCCCCAGATTGGAGTCTTCCTTTCGAAATCATGTGTGATGCCAGTGACTATGCTGTAGGGGCAGTTTTAGGACAAAGGAATGACAAAAAGCCTCATGTCATCTACTATGCCAGTAGGACTTTAAATAGTGCACAGATGAATTATTCTACCACAGAAAAAGAGTTACTGGCTGTAGTATTCGCACTAGACAAATTCAGGTCATATTTAGTAGGTTTTCCCATTGTTATCTTCACAGACCATGCAGCTCTCAAATACTTATTAACTAAGAAAGATGCAAAACCGAGACTGTTGAGGTGGATCCTACTACTCCAAGAATTTGATATCACTATTAAAGATAAAAAAGGAGTGGAAAATGTAGTGGCTGACCATTTGTCTAGACTAGTGAGTGATGTGCCTATTGAGACAGTGCCGATCAAAGATACTTTCCCAGATGAACAGTTGTTGGCAGTTTCTTCAATACCATGGTTTGCTGACATTGTGAATTTTCTTGTTACAGGTAACATGCCACCAGCTTGGACTGCTTTGGATAAGAGGAAATTTTTAGTAGAGGTAAAGAGTTTCTTCTGGGATGACCCATATCTTTTCAAATATTGCCCAGATCAGATTATCCGGAGATGTGTACCCGATAATGAGGTAAGTAGCATTCTATTTTTTTGTCATGCGGGAGCCTGTGGAGGCCATTTTTCTATGAAAAAGACCGCTGCGAAAGTTTTGCAGTGTGGTTTTTATTGGCCTACAATTTTTAAGGATGCTCATAACTTTTGTAAAGTGTGTGAGCGATGTCAAAAACTAGGGGGATTAACCCGTAGGAACATGATGCCCCTAAACCCAATTTTGATTATAGAAATTTTTGACTGTTGGGGAATAGATTTCATGGGTCCTTTCCCCCCATCTTTTGGGTATATGTACATTTTAGTGGGAATAGATTATGTCTCTAAGTGGGTTGAAGCTATACCATGTCGGACAAATGATCATAAAGTTGTTTTGAAATTTTTAAAGGAAAATATTTTGTCCAGATTTGGTATACCTAGAGCCATTATCAGTGATGGGGGATTGCATTTCTGTAATAGGCCTTTTGAGAATTTGATGAAAAAATATGGTGTAACACATAAAGTTGCGACTCCTTATCACCCACAGACAAGTGGTCAAGTAGAGCTTGCTAATCGGGAAATTTCTTACATTTTGGAAAAAATGGTGAATCCAGATCGTAAAGATTGGTCGTTACGACTACTCGATGCATTATGGGCATACCGAACTGCATATAAATCCCCGATTAGTATGTCTCCATATAGATTGATTTATGGAAAAGCTTGTCACTTGCCTGTGGAATTAGAGCATAAAGCATATTGGGCCATTAAAATGTTTAACTTTAGTTTTGACCAAGCTGGCACTGCACGAAAATTACAGCTAAATGAGCTTGATGAGATCCGCAATGAAGCATATGAGAACTCTAGAATCAGTAAAGAACGCATGAAGGTGTTTCATGATAAGAATATTGTGCGTAAAAACTTTACACCTGCACAGAAAGTTCTTCTTTATAATTCTAGGCTTCACATCTTTAAAGGAAAGCTTCGGACTAGATGGAGTGGTCCGTACGTTGTCAAGGAAGTATTCCCATATGGAACAGTGGAGATTGAAAACCCAAGTAATGGGAACATTTTTAAGGTTAATGGACAAAGATTGAAACCATTCTTGGAGGAAGGTATCATGGAAGTGGAATCCATCGAATTGATGGATCCCCACTATGAATAATCTGTCTCAAACCATTTGGTGTATACTGTTGTATATTAGTGTATGTTGTTTTCTCTTTAATTTTTCTACAGATGCATGAGCACATTTTACACGCATCCGGTATGTTCTTTCTATCCCTTATTTGATCTTACTCTATGTATTCATACATTGCGGACAATGCAAATTTTTGAGTGGGGGGGTGGAGAGCATTTACTTGATAATACAAAGCATATTGAATTTTGAAAAAATTTTTTGAATTTGATGTGCACATGCAACTGTGTTTATTTTTTAGATAGTTAAGTAGAATTTTCTTATTTTTGGCCTTTTTGGCCTTAGAAATTTTTAGAAGTAGAAGGGAATCACTTGGGAGAGAAATAGTTGAAGAAAAGTATGAATTTTTCTAAGTATAGAGAAATAACTCACTGGAACACGCGTCCGGACGCAAGGACATAGAGCAAAACCTACTGGAAGTCGCGTCCGGACGGGATCCAAAAGCCTGAACTCTCTGGACTTCGCGTCCGGACGGAATACCAACACGCGTCCGGACGGGAAAGCCAAACGTTTGAAATTCAGAGTACGCGTCCGGACAGTTGAACCCCATGCGTCCGGACGCGTGATCTTTAAGGCTAATTAATGCGGCAGTTGAGGCGCGTCCGGACGCGTGTGAAAAATCTATAAATACCGACTATCCGGTCAGTATTTCTTGCACTTCCAAAACCAGAATACATTCCCTCTTCCTCTATACCTGCCTTTCATCCCGTTTTGCCATGGCACCACCTAGAGCCTCAACCTCTAAGAGACCCCGAACCAGTACTCACTCATCTTTTCTGAAATGCGGAGAGCCATCGTTGACCCGAAAAAACCATCTCTCCCTTTTGCTGGCTTGGCTACTGCCTTGTGCGAGCAAGCAGGGGTGGTGATTGATGCCACAATGGAGCGGGCAAAGAAAGTGGTGGCACTCAACTCTGGCACCCTTTTGAAGAGTCAGAGTGTAGCCAGGCCAGTGCCAGGAGAGAGGGGTCCAGGTCAGGAGCAGGCAGCACCACCAGGGGTGGGACAAGATGAGGAGGATTGGGATCAGTTTCTCAGTATTGATGAGGACTTTGAGATACCAGTGGATGAGGACACTGATCCCAGGACTGATAGGCAGATCTTGTTTGAGTTGTTGAGAGGACAGAGAGAGATGAGGAAGGAGATGAAGGAGTTGAGGGCACAAATGAGAGGGCTAGGGCACAGTTCTCATGATCAGGCAGGCCCCTCATCTTAGGATTATTTCTTCTAGGTCCCGGGGTTTGACAGTTGTCTCTTTTATTTTCTTTACTGTATTTGTGAAATCAAAGCCTATTTCGGGTAGTTTTTGTTAGGCTTGATTTCTTTTCTCTTTTGAATATGCATTGTACTTGAATTCTCAGTATTATATAAAATGCATATTTTGTTTGGTGTGTTACCAAATATCTAAACAACATTGTTATGAATAAGTTGATACCACAATATAGAAATAATTTGCTCAACTTTAAATTTGCAACTGTTTAAGCATCACAGAGAACTTTATTTTATATTTCTGTATCTCGTATCATATTCTTATAAAAAACTCAAAATTTGTGCACTTTAGACTTTACCAAGTTGAAAATTTGTTAGGTATGTTACCTTGAGAACTTGAAACATATAGTGGAGATGCATAAAAACCCTAGTGAGTTTTGATCCAATCTTTCTTGGAGGGTTATTTACATTTACTCAATAAAAAAAATATTTTTATTCAGCTAATCTCCTTCAATAGTCTCATTATTTTTGTTTTGGTTAACACCAATATTGTGAATGATTGCTTGACTTTGAATTATTTGCATGAGAAGTGTGTTATCAAAAGCTCTTGAGATATGATTTTAGGCCATCTTTGTCATTATTTGAGCCTAAACCTAATTCTTTGAATATTATTATCCCTAGAAGCCATGATTGAGCCTTTAAATAAAAAAATTATTTCTTATGTCCAACATATAATAACCAAGCCAATAAAAAAAATATATATATATATCTTTTACCCTTGGTTATCCTGAGATTGAACTTTTATTGTTTATGTAATTTGAGAGATGTTGGTTGAGAAAAGATGAAAAAAAAAGAAAAAAAAAAAAAAAAAGAGTTTTACATACTTGTGAATATTTGCATTAGATGTCTTGCTGAAAAAAAAGAAAAGAAAAAAAAAGTTGAAAAAAAAAAAAGAAAGACAATATGTCTAGCTGTGAAAAAAAAAGAGAAAAAAATAGCAAGCATGTGTTTGAAAAAAAAAAAAAAATATGAGCAAGTGATGTAAATTGTGCTTCTAAAGGATGGAGAGTGAAAGACTATGGAAAAAAGTTTGGTTGTGTAATGTACATGTTCTCTCGGGATAGTCTTTTGAATTCCTGAATATCCTTCGTTTCAAAACCCTAATCCCAAGGCCCCATTACAACCTTAAATAAAGTCCTATCTGATCTCAAGAGTGTATTGAGGATGCATGACTTTTGTGAATAGGAAGAGAATAGCGATTATTTATTTATTGTGTGTTGATTTCCTTTCATGAGATTATGTCAAGTCATTTTCTTTTGGATTACAATTATTTCAATGGAACATGTGAGCAGTATTTTGTGTTGATTTAAATATCCTCCACTCACATGTGATACTTGAGTGTATAGTCATTATAATCTGAGAGAATTGTTCATGAGTGAATTATCTAGTGAGATTTGGCATTGAGATGAATAGTTGATAGTTGTAGAGGAGATTACCAGATAAATTATTGACTTGGTATAATTAACCCACACTACACACGAGTTTATATGAGAATATGATAAGTGCATACAGCGATATACCGCATAGTTCTATATGTTGTTTTGCATATGCTTATAAAAAAGTTTGTGTTTTAAAATTTCAATAATGTGGTAGCAACTTATATTGTACAAGTGTTATTCAGATGTTTGAGCACAAGGTGATGTTTGTGGGTATCATCTCTGGAAACCCTCACGAGACTATACTCGTCCACTAGGGGAAACCTAGGGGTTTAAAGGCTTGTTGCATATGCTAAATGCAATTGTGAAGCCTACGAAAATGGTTATGTCTTTTGTTTTTGTTAGTATTCTGTTTTTATTTGCTTGCCTTACTAGGGACTAGCAAGGTTTAAGTGGGGGGGTATGATTCAGGTCTAATATTTACATTTGTCAGAGGTAATATTAATCATTTTATTGTGAAAGTGTGATATTTATGATGATTTAATTGAAGATTAAGGCTATGAGAATAAAAGATGAGTTGTGTTGTTTTGCAGGTTAATAGTGCACAATTGGAGTGAAGCTATGAGAAGAAAGGAAGCATAGCTCAGGACGGATCACACTGGAACACGCGTCCGGACGGAGGAAGTATACGCGTCCGGACGCGATTGGCAGAAAGTTGACAAACGAAGCAAGGACCATTCTGGAAGGCGCGTCCGGACGGTTGAGAGAGTCGCGTCCGGACGCGTGTCAAACCTCTGCTGCCGAATTTAGAATCCTAGTGGGATGCAATCTCTGGGGAATGTAATTTATAAATACAAACCTAGGATTTTGTAAAAGATCTATCTTTATTCTCTTTGTTTTTAGTCTATTTTTCTGAATCCTTTACCATGTCTGGCTAGAAGGCTAAGCTAGGGCTAGGGGAAAATCTCTCAACGGAGTACGGTATTTTTATTGACTCTTGTACTTAAGGATTTATGAAACTGTGTTAATTTAATTCCTAATATTTTAGCAAAGTGTTTATGCTGTATAAATTCTTGAGTTGTTGTGCCACGTACATCGATTGCTTGAGTTTCCCTGCGTGTAAATCACTGGTTATTCCACGCTGGAAGGATTAACATTATTTCATAGAATAATATGATTGAATGATTATTCAGGTTCCTGGTAGTCGTTTGATTATAACTTTTGGATTTATCACTTGATTTGTTAATTGGATTAACTGACATTTAATTCTTCTTTCAAGTCAAGCTTTGAGTATTTAACTATTACTGTATGAAGTTGAGAGGGAGTACCTGATGCTCTAGTATTTTATTTATTACTATTTCAATTACCAAAATTATTTTTCTCCAATCAACAATTTTCCAAATAAATCTTTTTCCTTTCAAATTATTTTTGTTGTTTGTGTGATTGTTCCTTGTTACAATTCCTCGTGGGATCGACCTCGGACTTCCGAGATTATATTACTTTGCTCAACCTGCGCTTGGGTTTACACTTTTAAAGTTGAAGCAGCGGCCATGACCTCTAAACATGCATCGACCTCGTTAACTTCCTCCCAGTACCTAATTGCGTACTGCCGAAGGGATTCTCCACCCCTTTGTCTGAGATTCAGCAACGCGCCGATATCTTTTGGCCTTTTGCTACTGGTGATGAACCGAGCCACAAAGAGCTTGGTCATTTGCTTCCATAATTTGATACTCTCAGGGGCCAAATTCTCGTACCACTTCATGGCGGTGTCTCCCAAACTCATGGGAAAAACTCGGCACAACACTTTTTGATAAGTGTCATAGATGGACATCAGTTGTTTGTATTGTCGCAGATGGCTCTCGGGATTTGTCCTCCCATCATAAACCTTGAATCGGGGAACATTGAACTTTTTTGGCATCTCGATCTCCCGGATCGCTCGTACAAATAGAGAGATGATCTGCTCGTCCTCTTCTTCATCCTCCTCGGGATTGGGTCTCCGGTGTTAGGCATCCAAACGCGCTCGGAGGGTCTTCTCGGGGCCTTACTTTTTCGGGCCCCTTCGCAGTGGACTCCACACGAGACTCGGTTACCGCGGCACCGCCTGAAAGTCCATGTCGGAGGTCCCACCGGGACAGGCCTGCCCTGTGGTGATCTCACTCCGACTTTTCCTCGGGAGCAGGCCTTCCCCAGCTGTATGGGTAGCGCTTCTCGGCCGTGCGCCTACGTAAGCTCCTCCAGGGGGCACCTAGCCCTACGTCCATGGAATCGCCTCTGCTGGAACTTCGGTCTTGCCGTTTGCTACTTCGCCAACTGGCACCCCCCCGATTGCTCGAAATCATCGAGCCGATCCTGCACCTGGGTATTATCCATCTCAAGTTGCTTAAGGTGTTTTCCCATCTTCTTTTCCACCAACTCAACGATTTCATGAGCCAAATGGCCTTGCCCCCCGAGGCCTTGATCCACGGGGAACGTTCACTGTGAGGCATGCTCGCCTCCTTCTGACTGGCACAAGGAGTTCGACTCTTTGACTGGTGGGAGCCGGGTAGCTTCTGCGTTTCTCATGCGTAGGCTTCCCCCCCATCACATTGGGATCATGTGTTCACCATGAAGCAATCACTACGGGGAAAGCTCGTATGATTCCCACAGACGGTGCCAAATTGCACGGGAGATTTCCTGCAATGAATAGAGATAGTGATCCTCTCGATGACGAAGTTGAAACAACCAAGGGGTCAGAAAAGGGGCTGGGTGAACACCCGACTTATCCCATCCGAAGCTTAAGTCAGTAAGAGTTAGAGGCTTGAGCACAGTGTATATATTTTTATGAGTCTGATTTGCGTACCTTTATTCATTTTTCTGAGAAGTATTTATACATGAATTAGCAATGAGTGTACATGCAGAGAGTCTCATCTCGACATTTAATGACTTGCACTCTTACCCATGCGTAATGAGTGTTCTCTACTCAGATCCTCGCGTCGTTAATGCTCGGGTGATATGACAAGTGCTCGGGGCCACGCCGAGTACTTATGGCTATCGCCGGACACTCAAGTTCCTCTGATCGGCGCCGGACACCTATTTCTGAATGTTTAGTGCTCGGGGTATATTGCCTCGAGGTTTGTCGAGGACATGTGATCGGCGCAACGACCATTAATACCTTGCAATTATGGTTGTCAGTTTGGGGTCTCGAGGATGCAGAGGCTCATTAATAGCCTTGTCGTAGTCAATCAAGTCTTCATTAATGAGCTGTCAAGTCTTCTTAAATGCTAGTGTCAGCATGTGTACTCGGCGCTTCTAAGCCATTTCTCCTCGGCGCCACCTCTCGGCGCCTTTTGAGTTCCATAACAGCTAAATTATTCCACGTGTCAATCTGGGGGCTGCTGAGCCGCCTAAAATCCCGTCAGCTATATTTTTCCAATAAGATCACTCTACTTAATCACATCACTAAACATATTATAGTGTTATTATCACTAGATAATAAACCATGCAGTCATTCATTAACAACAAATGACATTAGGCTTTAAGGCTATCTCCATTAGAAAAATTACATGACATAACCATAATGTATTCACAACACCATCTACTCACACATTCATATATCAATATTCTCAACGCTCTCTTGCTATTATCAATAATATGTTATAGCACACCAGCAGTACCAATTATAAGCAATAAATCATACCATCACACATCTTTAGCATTTAAGAATATTCAAGCTTGTTCGAGCACACACAAGTAGTAGTACACCCACCTCAGGTCCAGATATAGTACAAATCTAATCCCCAAATGTAACTTAAAGCATACTTGACATATGGGTCGACGCCTCCGTTCCTATCACACATAATCACAATCCACATGTAACCATTCTCTACGTAAACATCATATCATAAATATATATGAATGAGTGCTTAATTATGCTTTTATTTATTTATCTCTAAATTCCTTTTTGAGTGATGTAATTTAGATCACTCTAACCATTCCTTGCTAATTGCTCATGTCACATAAGCTAGATTGGAATTCACCCCATAATGATGTAGTTATAAACAATTTAATCCATACAAAATTGATTAAACTCAATTGGATGTCCCAGCAAGATTTGTAATTAATAGAACAAAAACCCATAACACCACAACAAAATAGCCCAAATTTATCCTAATGAACCAGTTCTACAAATGTGGTTTCAATTCTTTGCAAGACAGAATGTCTAGTACCGGTTCTACAAATGTGGTATCGGTTCTTCACAAGACAGAATGTCTAGTACCGGTTCTACACCTCTAGAACTGGTTCCACACCTCTAGAACCGGTTCTAGACCACCCATAATCTTATTGTACAAGTTCTACCTTATACGAACCGGTTCTTCTCTAAACCGAGAGTTTCTTTTCCATTTTAACTCCCTCTTTCACCATCAAAACTCAATCCTAACCCTTCTAAACCATCAACCACACTACTATGGTGCATTTAAAAGCTTAAGAACATATTAATTCAAGGAAACAACTCACTTTCGATGCGTCCCATATTCTTTAAACTCCACCGAAACCTCTCAACACAAAGAACCTAAAGTTCTTGACTTCCCAACATAACCTAACTCCAATCTTATGTATAATCAAGGTTTATGAAATGGAATAAAAAAAAAACAAGGTTATTTTGCTCAAGGAAACAAGGTTTTTTTCCTTTCTAACACTAACTCGAAGCCGGAAGCTAACTCCTCTGAGACCCACCAAACTCTCTAGAATCGGTTCTGCCAAGAGAACCTCATTTTGTATTTATCTCTTAAAACCTTGTGAATGATGAGTGTCCCTCATGAGTTACACATCCCTCTCTATTATGCCAACTTCCCCTCTCATTCCTCCTATTATCACAATTAAGATGTAATTTTTTTGACACATTTAAAATCACATTAAAAAACTCTACCATCTTATAATTCGATCCTAAAAATATTTAATTGAAATCATACTCAATTTTTTCAGGGTTTTAATTATCAAAATTTTAACCCCACACTAATATTAATAAATTACACTTTAATCCATAATATTTTATAAAATGATATGATATGTCTCACGGTGTTATTTACCCATATCATCAAGAGTGGTGAGCCTGCTTTCAATGTATATTTTTGCTAAGAATATGCATGGAACTAATAAAACTATTCATTGTTGGTGATATTGTTCAAACTTTACCCCTCAGTATGTAGTTTAGGGCTTTGACAATATTGTTTTAATAGACCAGCTTATTCTTTGATCTTGTATATAGTGATTGCTTTATAATTGTATGCATCTTTAGATATAATTTGGGATCATAAAATATCTTACTTCAGCAACTTGCATTTGAAAGATTAGTATGATTGCTACATGAACTATCAATTGGCATTTTAATTATTTGCATCTCAAGTGGTTTGCTGTTAAGAAGATCTTTGAGCTAGATATACCTGTGTTATAAAATGGAGATGAATCATTTTTAGTGAAATTGACTCACGCTATCGCGTCCTTATCCCTATAGCTCTTCATTCTCTATTTTTTTTCCTGTTTCTCTCTGTATTTGGTTAATTAGCTTCTTGTCTTTCTCAAAATAAATTTGTGATCGAACATATTCTTTCTTTAGATGGAGTCTTTTGTATTGCAATTGTTCTCACTTTGTTGGATCATTTGGATGAAATCAATGTGGAAAAGTTTCTAGAATACATGTAAGTTGCAAGAATGAAGATGGTAGATTCACTGCATGTCTAATGCGAAATCTCAAGCAGGCAAACTATGCTTCACACATTACACTTTTTATTGTACTAGTTGATGCATACGTGCTTTGCACGTGAACCGTTCAGAGTGTGAAATATCATCTTTTAAAATCGAATATTAGTTTCCTTAAAATTCATAATAATTAATATTGGTGATTAATCATTTTAGTGGTGGTCTCGAAATAAGTGTTCCACTTCACTCTGGTCCCTTAACTTCTAATTGTATAAATTAGAATTTTTTATAACCATATAAGTTATAATCTGATCACCTTATCCTTTAGGCAGGTAAATCCAATAAGCATAGTGTCGTCACTTAACAATTAAGCATTCCATCTAGTCCTCCCTCAAATATAAGACCTCAGTAATATGATAAACTTGATATTTAAAAAATAAGGAAAGAAATATATTAATCAAAGGATCCAAATGCAATAGAAGAGAGTGAACTAAACATTAAAATTTATGTGCCCATTGTTGTGTAGAACAAAAAAACAAATAGACAAAACTATTCCTAACCAATTTCTTGAAGTTATTCAATCATTCTTTACATTACAAATTATCTTGACTTTCTTGATGATGAAAAGGGATACAATAAGGTTCATTTTGAGCATGAAAAGTCCTCTTAGGCTCCTAATTTATGGGAGAATGCAGTAATTGCAGCCAAAAGATTGGAACTTGATGATACCCAAAATATGCCAAAGGCTAAGCTCGGGTATTCAGCTCAAACCTTTCTAGCTCGGGCACCCAGCTCATCCTGGATGACCAGGGAACTTGAGGTCAGACCTTTCATCCCTACAACTGCATCTCCACGAAGATAGCACAGAAGACAGCTGACTTTCACCCAAGCGCCACCCAAATCGTAACGAGCATATATCCAGGCAGAAGAGTCGCAACTGCCTCAACACCCTCCACAGCCATTGCGTGATAGTCGCAACCATTACAAGAAAGAGGAAAAGATAACGCTAGAGATTAGGCAAGGCCCAGGACTAACTATAAATAAGAGCTATAACCCTCACAAGAACATATAAGCATCTAGCTAACGAAAACACTCAGTGTAATCTCCTTCCATTATCAATAATATCTCAAGGAACAAGAGACTCTCTTCAGAGTAGATTCGTCGAGCTCTCGAGCTGGTGAACCACTATAAATTCCCTGTGTGTGAATCCCCTTTTTTTTTCCTGTTCAATTCTAAAGAGCCTAAGAGCTCCGACTGAGCCATTCAATGACCCTTAAATCCCCAAACTTTGTTCTACCATGCTACACACACCATCAGAACTAAAGTATAAAAACAATTTGTGAATTTAGATTCAGAAAAAAAAATTATAAGTTCATTTATGTTATGTACTTGATCATGACCACAACACATATTGCAATACCCGATGTCCACTGACAATATTATCAATTGTAGTGAGCTTTAGTTGCCACAATCAAATCATGTTTAGTGACTTCGATTGGATAGAGGAACAATTAGCCACAAACATCCATTTGAGATTTTCACACAGAACCACCATCTTGATTGCACCTGATCAATAAGAGGAATGCCCATTCAAAAACAACCCCATAAGCATATTTTGTTAAACACCAAGTATCAAATAAAGCTGTGATTCAAAGACTCATTTAACAATGACTCAAATCACAAAGAAGGTCAGGAAGGTTCCACTCTACCCAACATAAACGAATATATCATTTTAAGATGGAAGTTATTGAAAATGATTCATTTGCCTACCTGCATGTGAAACCCTCAACTAAACACTAACTATAGGAAAGAATATTTGCTTCAAATTCAGCACATGAACAAAGAAAGCTGCCAGCTCAAACATTGCAGCATAATTCCCACATTAAAATGATTAATATAGGTTGTTAGAACAGATAGAGTAAACTAAGTTATACATTGTTGATACCTAGATTTGAGTTCATTTCATTATTCACTTGGTTAAGGGAATCCCAAATACAACACAGTTATATACAAATAGGGTATAACATCTTAACAAAATAATTTTCTATTGACAATGAAAGAGAATATCTTTGCAGTTACATAAATGAAAAAGATCAGCACATCAATTGATATACCTAAGCCAAGGCACGATGATTGAAGTGTCTAAGCCATCATCGTACGTAGAAGACTCCCTTATGAAGCACCAGAAGTTCCGGTCTTTTTATCAATGGCAAAAGCACTTAGGGAGCAGGACAAAAAACAAGAAAGGCCATATGCTTTTAATCAGAATTTCAATACTCCTGCATGAATTAAGAATAAGGTACTGATCACTTTCTTCGAAACTTCAATGTGCCCAAAAGAATGTGAATTACACAAATAAGATATAATATTCTAAATTATAAGAAGACATGTTTCTCCATGAAAACAATGGAGGGGATGAAGTATGTGATGATGCACAAAACTGGTCTCGTGCAAGATCAACAGTCGAGTATGTGAAAAAGTGTAATTAATGAACAATAAATAAAGCATTCAATGGCAAAAATAGTAAATAATGAATCAATACACAGATGTATAGTGGTTCGGTCCGGGTGACCTACTCCACTCTTGAAAACGGCAACGGTGGCTCTTTATTGATGAATAGAGTAACAGAGAGAAAAGCCTCCGGGAAAGGTGTGCTCCGGGAGAAGTACAATAGCTAGGAGAGAGAAACTATGTGTGTAGATGTAGAGGGGTGTATTGAGAGATATCTAGGTGTGTTGAGAGATCTCAAGATGTCATCTCTCATGTGGAGAGGCCTTACAATTTATAGGTATGTTGAGGCGGTGAGGTGAGGCGATGACGCGAGGGAGAAGACACTACTTCTTCGGGGAGGATAGTTACAAAAGGTAAGTACAATTAATGTAGGATTGATCTTCCTGAGTGTGTATCCCGATAATCTTTCTCCCATGTGCTCTTATCTTCT
Organism: Ilex aquifolium; assembly: GCA_951799425.1. Classification (NCBI taxonomy): domain Eukaryota; kingdom Viridiplantae; phylum Streptophyta; class Magnoliopsida; order Aquifoliales; family Aquifoliaceae; genus Ilex; species Ilex aquifolium. The sequence goes on from OX637408.1 coordinate 12,739,690, forward strand.
CGGGCTCCTTGGATCTTGGAATGGGCCGGATTGGTGAACTGGGTCTGGGCTGTCTTTTAACTGACTTGGGCTTACTTGATTTATTGGGCCTGACCTAGTTAGATTTGGGCTCGTTAGTATGAAAGTCATCAAAACTCTTGATTATATTTCTAAAACCTAGTTATGCAGCTTAATGGATTCTAATTAAAGCAAACTTTTATTATTATTTGTTCCTTGCTTTTTTTTTTTTTTTATAGGGGGTGGATGATCCTAGGTTATACAAATTACTACATTTACCTAGCATGTTTCCAACATATTTAGGCGGTGCAACCAAAACTAAGCGTGCAATTTCTTTGCTATGCATATAGCGGCCATAATATTTTACACCCCTATGCACAAAGTGAACTTCTCAAAATTTGAGCATTATCATGGAATGAGTAACTTGCTTACACCTGTTCATTGAGCACTTGTATACTATTGTTGGCCATTGATGCAAGAGGAATAAATTTAACCTGAAATAGATCAAACACATTATAATTTCATGAAGGCCTATAGCATAGAAGAGCAAAAATTATCAATATCAGGGTTAGATGTCGGGTCAATTAATAGTCCCAAGTATGTCAAAGCTGGAACCGTGTGATTTCCATTCAATGTAGGAAAGGAAGAGGATCAAAAAGTTTACTAAGATCATGAACATGACTTGTATTTCATACGACCAAAATTGCTGGAACTCCTTAAGCTTCCTCGTAGGAAAAACTGGTTCATACCACTTGTTAATGATATATCTAGTTATATTTGTTACGTATCAATTTGTGTATGTTGTGAAAATGCATTATAATAAGGACTGGAGGCAATGATGTTAAACTAAATGAATGATACATGGTTATATAAAAGATTAATCTACATTTTGATACCAAGTGTTTTAACTATACTAACTAGGGATGTCAATCGTGTCGCATCGTGTCATTTTCATATCGTTTTATTTTCGTGTCGTGTCACTTTCAGTACGTGTCAGGTTGGTGTTAATATTCGTGTTAATAAAAAATTATTTAATTAGACAACAACTCATGTAATACTATTTAAAAAATTAAAAAATTCTTATTTTCTGTCTATAATACTCTTTAAATAATTATTTTTTATCTACAGTACCCATTAATCGTGTTATTCGTGTCGAACCTTAATTTGACCTATTTATTAGTCGTGTCAACTAATCGTGTTATTTTCGAGTTTGTGTTAATGAATAAAATTGACACCCCTAATATTAACACTCCCTTTAGTTTTAAATCAAAGCATACATATTAGTCTCAAAATTTTCACAATCTCACAAAATTGGGAATCGAGCTGGCGTGTCTTGCACGCGGGTACCTCACTGGTTGAATATTCATAGATGGATCTCTTGCCAGTTGGTGCTTGGTCTTGAACTACTTAATTATTATTAATATTACAGCGGATAAGCATTGCCTGCCACTAGAGGGAGTTGGCTCTCTATCCCTTCCAAAAGGCACCATCTTTTTGTTGTTCACCAAATATAAATAGAGCAATGCTATATATCTCAAATTTCTAACCCAATTTTCATCCCAAATTAAGGGAGACCATTGGATCAGTGGGTCCTATTTAAAAAAATTGATGGAATCCACTCATCCAATGGTCTCCCTTCATTTGGAATGAAATTTTGGGTTAGAAATTTGGGATACATAGTATTTCTCATATAAATATATAACAATGTCCTCGTTTTGTACGCCCCCCCGCCCCCTGCCCCCTCCGCGCCCGTCTATTTTGACCGTTCATTGGATCATCAGACTCATGAACGTTTTTATTTTAAGGGTTAATTACGTTTAAAGTCCCTAAAATATAGAATTTGTATTTTCAATATTTTAATTATATTATTTTAGTCCCTAAAGTATTGATTATATTTTTATGTGATCCCTCAAACAGACAACATCTAAATTGTTAATAATTTTTGATCAGAAGCTTATCACGTGATATGTAAATATGGGCAAAAAATAATTTAGGTAGTTCTTAACCAAAATTTGAGTAGTTCTTGACAAAAAATATGTAATATGAGTAATTCTTGACCAAAATTTAGATAGTTCATAATCAAATATGTGTAATTTGAGTAGTTATTTGACTAAAATTTGGTCAAGTATTTTTTAAATTATTTTTTTCCTCATATTTAAGTATTACGTGACAAATTTATAATCAAAATCCGTTAACAATTTGGATGTTGTCTTCTTGAGGGACCATATATAAACATATTCAATACTTCAGGGACCAAACTGATACAATTAAAATATTATGGACCAAAATAAGATACGCTTTGATACCTCTTGTTCAATTAACCCCTATTTTAATCCGTTTTCAATAGTGTTTATAGGAATGTGTGAGATTCTGGTTTGATTCTAAATCACGTAAATGAAATAAAGAATAATATTTTTGATTATTTATTTTAATTCAAATTCTAAATAATTTTCTGGTAATTCAATTTGCTAAAAGTAAAAAAATCAAAATTGAGTAACAAAATCCAATTAAAATACAATTTTTTTATTTTTTTTGAAAAGCAAAATCGAGCCACTTGGAGGAAACTTGCACGGTGTGGCTCTGGCCAGTACCATAAGTATAAAGAAATTATTGCACAATTTTAGATAAAATTTGCTAACTTGATATAAATTGATATAAAATTAATGAATTTAAATTTAGCTCTAATGAAGACAAGTGACAAACATGTGAACTTATTGGACTCGCCACATAAATTAAATAATAAAAACTTGAATAAACATAATATGAACCTTTCAATATAATTTATATATAATACGGACCGATACAAAGTGAACTTAATTATGTATAAATATAAATAAAAATAAATATAAATTAAACAGATTTTAATACCACTTGAATTTGGTACAACACTTCCCATTGTTAACTCTAGTGTAAGTGTAACCCATTCGAAAATGCGGGGCCCTCGAAATGTTTACCGACGATACTCCCATTCAACCAAGGAGGTTCGTCTTCCACTATAAGATACACACAAACTGCGAGAGTGTGTGATCTGCTTCGCCCCTCTCTCTCCTCCGAATCCCTACCTCTCAGGTACTTCCTCAGTTCTTGAAGTCAGTTTGGTTTGAAATGGCAGATGAAATACCTACACGTAAATGGGTGTTCATGGTAACGGCTCAAACGCCCACCAACATAGCAGTGATAAAATACTGGGGGAAGAGAGATGAGACCTTGATTTTGCCCATCAATGATAGCATCAGTGTTACATTAGATCCGGCGCATCTCTGCACCACCACCACTGTTGCTGTGAGTCCCATCTTTGAGAAAGATCGCATGTGGCTCAATGGCAAGGTAAAATTTGAGTGCGTGTGTATGTGCGTGTGTGTGAGAGAGAGAGAGAGGGAGAGGGATCCGATGATCAATTTAGAAGGGCAAGCTCAAGCAAGTAGAGTTTAAATTAGTGAAATTTGAGCTACATTATGGGTTGAGATTTGTAAATCCTGTTGGGTCAGTTTCGAAACGGCATATATAGAGAGAGAGGGAGAGATATGATGGAAGTGAAGAGGGTAAGGGTGTTGTGTAAGATTTTCTTCTTTTATGAGGGAAATCCATGACTAACTTAAAAGCAGAAAGTATGGCTTACTGTCTCTCAGAATAGCAATTGACTGGAGTTACTTTCTACGAAGAATTTCAAGACGAAGAACGTTATATAACTACCATTCTTACCTGAATTAACCATGATGATTGTGTTTGATGGTCAAGTAGAGTTTTCTGTCTAGTTGGTTGCAACTAGTAAAGGCATTTCACCTACAAAAACTATGAGTTCTATCTGTGAAACCAACGAAAAAAACAGAAGAGAAAAATAACAAATATATGGTTGAAGTGGTTTACAATTCCAAAAATGATAAGCTCAGGTAGACTATTCTAGAATGGTTGTGATAGCTTTGGTTGAACAATAAAAGAGAGAAAGAAAACAAAATATGACTTTTAGATCTTTGTATTAAGCAGAGTTGAGTGGAGGGTTTTGTTTCTTTAGGTTATACAATGGAAGACATATGTACAAGATTCTTATTTTTTTAAATTCTGAGTTGATTCCTAGTTTTCCTTTTTTGATTTTGCTGGTCAATATAGGAGATATCCCTTTCTGGAGATAGATACCAAAACTGTTTGAGGGAGATTCGCTCACGTGCTAGCGATGTTGAGGATGAGAAGAAAGGTATCAAGATCACAAAAAAGGATTGGGAGAAACTGTATTTACACATTGATTCTCATAACAATTTCCCAACTGCTGCTGGTTTGGCTTCCTCAGCTGCCGGTTTTGCTTGCCTTGGTAACTTCCCCTTCTTCTTTGTTTTACTGGTTATATAGTTGATGCTTGAATGTCCAATTATGGTAAAACCCTAGGAGACAATAAGCATTAGATGAAACTTGTCCATTAAAATAATATTTAGAAATTGATGCTTGTTGTCTTTTGTTCAAAGTAGGAGTCGATAGACATTACCTGTCATACGGGATATCAGCCAAAATAAATGAAGATGTCTTATTGATTTCTTGTGTCAATTTATGTGTGTGTGCCCTTGAGGCACAGTCGCTCTTGATATCATTTTGGAATAGACATTGTTGGCCTTGTTAGGCTTGTTTAGGCAACCCAGTGCATTAGGCTCCCGCTCCCTCTCTATGGGTCTGAGGAGGTAAGATGGACATAGACTTATCCCTGCATCCTGAAGGAGGAACCATAATGTCTAGGTCACGTTGGAGCATCCTTATCGGGGTGCTTGTCTGCACCTTAATATGAGTTGCAGTGAATTCAAAAGTAATAACCTGAGTCTTTCTATCATTTCAAATGTTAAGAAAGAAGTACAATAAAAAGATGGTTTTCTTATAGTCAGTGTTGGAGCCACGAAAGTAATCTTGGGTGGGCACTATAACAAGCTTTAGTTTTTTTTTGGCCAAGATGATACATTTATATTTGTTAAAATTATTCTCGGTACAAACTAAAACCAGTCAATATAATGGGGCCAAAAATTGGTATACAATGCATACAAAAAATATATTTTAATATTGTACTAAAAATGAGGTTAATTATAGTCATTTTCAATTAAAAATGTTGTATGATAATTTCGTTATAAATACCATCGAGAATGTCTTTCTTTACATATACTATCATACTATCAGTCAATCGAATTTTTATAAATCCCTATGGTTAAAAATGATTTCTTTGTAATGAAAATTACAATTAATAAAATCAACGTCAAAGTCATAAATATGTAAACTAATGGATATAACATGTGTTTTTTAGTCTTGAATTTTTTTTTAGGAAGTACACCAATCCTAATGTGTATGAAAAGTGTGTGAAAGTTAATAGTTATGACTTTATTTGAATGGACATATAAAAAAGAAATAATAGGTTGGGCCTAATGAGATATGTTTAAAAATTTAAAAAACATACATAGATAATGTTAAGAATTTTTTTTTGAGGTGAGCATGTGCCCCCCCCCCCCCCCCCCCCCCCCCCCCCACCCCCAATGCCAATTGTGGCTCCGCCGCTTCTTACAGTGACAAAAGAAAGAAGCAACAGAATTAATCTCTAGTGCTATTACAAAGGTTGTATTTTCCTTTTCTGATACCATACCTAGTTAGGTTATAACATCATTATTTTTCCCTTACGTGGGTTCCCATGCGTGGTGGCCTGCAACAGAGATGCATGTTGCTTTGGGTTTAATACTGTTAATCAAGGTACCGTGGAAGAAACTTATTGTGATTGGGCAAAGTGAAGGTGCAACCTAGGAGGGGGTGAATAGTTTTTTTTTTCTTTCTTTTTATGGTTTTTGGAATCAACAACTTTTAAGTTTGAACTTATTTAAACCTTAAACCTAAGAATCTAAAACCAATGTCAAGAACAAGCACACAAAGGTTTCTGGTGGTTCATCACTTTCCAATGGGCGTACATCCACTTCTGGTGACTCCCCTGGCACCAAATGTCCACCAATTAGTGCAAAATGCCACCTGTTTGTTTTAGCTCTTATCTTTACTGCTAGCCCTGGTGATTAATATTGATATATCCTATTTAAGCATTCGGCATAGTATAACTGGTATTTATATTGTTGTTTTCAGTTTTTGCCCTTGCAAAGCTAATGAATGTGAAAGAAGACCAAGGGAAACTTTCTGCTGTAGCAAGGTACTGATTTATGCTTCATCTGCATGATATGCCTCATCTTCTTTTTAACAATTTGATGTTATTTTGAGCACGCAAGCTCTGTTTACTGCTTGCGTGGCTAATTTCAATTCAACTGGCAATTATATGTGTATTGTGTTTATAACTTGTATATTTCTTTTTCACACAGGGCAGATGTTGTTTTTCTTTTTGTTTCTTTTTATCTCTATAGTTGCGCTGAATATTAGGGTTCAAAAATGCAAGAAAATAGTGAAGTTGAAATTTCAGAAGTTGTATTTATTTATATGCAGGCAAGGTTCAGGCAGTGCATGTCGTAGTTTGTATGGTGGATTTGTCAAGTGGAATATGGGAAAAGTAAATTTCTGAGGTTTATCGTTGGTGGCATATGTGTAGAGAGTATGTTATTCTTCTGAGTTATTACTCTAATTCTTTTTACCTTGTTTTGTCAAGGCTGAGGATGGAAGTGATAGTATTGCAGTTCAACTTGCAGATGAGAAGCACTGGGATGATCTTGTTATTGTTATCGCTGTGGTATGTGCCTTGAATCACAGTGGAAATCTCCTGTAATAAAGTCTGTAGTGGCTGTTTTTGAGCAGTGGAGATCACGGTCAGACAGTTGGTCACAATGCATATTGTATGGGTGTTTATGCAAGCCCTAACCCCATCTCCAAACAAATTGTTTTGGCACTGGCATCCCATCTCTAGGTTGCCATTGTTTGAAGTATTACCTTTTAATTGTATTGAAAGTCCTAAGAGAAGGGCTTTCTATAGAGAAATTCATTGTTTTCTTTCCGCATCATTTATTCATTATCTCAAGAGACATTTTAATTATTATTTTCTTTCTTTAACCTATATGAAATATACATTATGGGAAAACTTTCCTGATATTATTTTTTTTTTCATTTTGTACATGCACCATATTTTGAGATTTGTACTTATGACAACATGATATTCACATCATATCTGTGGTCTATGTGTATGATGTCTGTTTTTCTTTATTCTTTCTTTTAGTTTTTCCACTAACACCCCTAATGTTTACTGCAATGGAATTAAATCATGTTGTTTGCTGTTAAAGAGTTCTGTAAGAATACAATTCTGTTTACTGGATTTAGGTTATTATGATTCTTGTGTTCTGTTGCTGGCATGGACTGTGTTTCTCAAATATATTGATGCAATAGGTTAGCAACTATATAATACACTTGATTATGTTACTCTCTGCATTTCAAGAGCAATTTGTGATGTGTATACTGAGTCGACTTGTTTTCTATCATACACCCAAGTATAAGTGGTCAAATTATAGTTTTCTCAGTTTATGATGCTCTTCCATCAGCAATGCGACAATTTGTTGAAATGATGGCCCAAGGAGAATTTATGAGTAAAAATCATGAAGAAGCATTTCAATTTTTTGATACTATTTCTGAGAGTTCCCATATGTGAGACTCGACTTCTTCAAATATTATTGAAACTAAGCCATCTATGTCTGAAAGATGAAAATATGTATTAAAAGAAGATGATGATTTAAGAGCTAAAATGGCTAGCGTATCTCGAAAAGAATTTATACTCTTTTAAGCTCAATCATGACTGACTAAGGATATAATTTTGTAAAAGAAATGGTCAAGGCTCAAAAATTAATCAAAAATGGTCTAAGATCATTTTCCAGAAATTATACATCTGCATAATTTCTAAATAAAAGAATTTTAAGGATAATGCTAATAATATAATCTAATAAGTGCTAATCAAAACAAAATTATTGTCCCTTAATTGATGGATGGTTATATGTAAAATATATTATATCTTAATATGAACTTCATGCATGATATAGTGATGTACGTAATTGGGTTAATTTACACTTTGATCCCTGCTGATTTCAAGCTTTGACTGATTGTGCCTTGTAATTTCTAGCAATTCCGCTTGAAACTCTGAAATTTCAAACAAAATATATATAAAACCCTAGCTTACGCACAAACCTTAATCTACAGTTTTTAACTGATTTATCTTACAAAAATTACTTATTTAACTATTTTAATTTACATACTAATTAGGGTTAATCATATACGTCGGTTCTTCAAAATTAGTAATTGCTGTGTCCTGTTTCTTCTGCACCCCTCTAATTTTATGTTTGACTGTCATAGTTGTGTTAATTTCAGGTAAGTTCACGACAGAAGGAAACAAGTAGCACCACAGGAATGCGCGAGAGTGTCGAGACAAGTATGCTTATACAACATAGAGCGGAGGTACTTCATCTCTTTAGACTTTAGTCATATCAATGTCTTCACAAGATTTTTCCTTAAAGCAATGCATTACGATTTTCATGGGGTATTTTTAATGTGGACAGTTTTCTTAGTTATGGTCTTTGGAGTGCTCTTTGAATGATGGGCTTTTGATACATTTCTTTATCTTTTTATCATTCATCTTTTTTTCATTCTTCTTTTGGGCTGTCACAGGAAGTTGTACCAGAACGCATAATTCAAATGGAAGAAGCCATAAAAAATTGTGATTTTCCCTCTTTTGCGCGTCTGACTTGTGCCGACAGTAATCAGTTTCATGCTGTCTGCCTGGATACATGCCCCCCTATCTTCTACATGAATGACACGTCCCATAGGCAAGCCCTTGTTTCTCTCTTTTTCTATGCTCATCTTGACAGTGGCATGGTGTCATTTTCTAGCTGTTTTTCGTATTACCATTGTTTAAATGGGAGTTCTAATCTAACACCGTGATGACTTTTCAGGATAATTAGCTGTGTTGAGAAATGGAATCGTTCTGAAGGAACACCTCAGGTTAGTTTTCTCTGGCCAAATTATTTGGGAATTTACTGCATTTATTTGATAGCGCTACATGCAGATCTAATTCTTTAGAAACATAATCTCTAATGGTTGCAAGATTTGAATGTATACTCCTGTACAAATAGTTTTGCACAAAAGGTTGGTTTTGGGCAATAGTTATGTTCTATACTTGAAGCGCGGAAGTGATGTGCTTAGTGTAATGATAATGCTGGTTCAAAATGCAAACATGCAGAGTGAAACACTAGTTATTCTAATTTAAATGTGAGATTCGTTTAAATGAAGAGAGACAAACCAATCCGTCAGACTGGTTTAGCTGGCGACTGGTTCTTCCCATTGCAGACACCTTCTCTTCTTTTTGGTTCATATTCTTCACGGTACAAGTGGTCGTGGAGAGAAAATCCCCAAGAATTCACTCTGAATTTGTTGATGACTAGTTTTGAACTTTTGAGGATGTAAATGCATTGATGTTGCAGTGGAGAGTGGTGCAGTAAAACCTGGTTTGGATAAAGTGTTGTGGCAGAGGCGGTGTAGGATAGTAGATATGGGTGAAAGAGTGAAAAAGTTCTCTGTCCAACTTGTCTTTGTCTGGGATTTGGGAAGGGAAGAAGATGGCAGGAAAAAATTGGTGGATTTTGGAGATCTTAGTTCACAGTTGGAAGAGTAGTTTTTGGGCTAATTTGGAATTTGAAGAAACAGGCTGAAATGGACCTCAAAGCCAAGAGGTTACTACCATTATGTGTGTATTTATACTGAACATGAATTATGTGACTGGATTCAGAAGAAGAGAGAGAGGGGCTGGGGGGAAGGGTACTTGATAGATTTTACCAGTGCCATTTATAGTGTGAGTGGTGCACTTTGGAGCTCAAACACTTTGGAAGTCGCACTCAAGTTTATGGACCTCACACACACACAGACACACACATATATAAATTGCACAGAGCAGCAAAAGCCAACTGAACCTAACTTAGTTGGCCACACTTGATTCTCTCTAGATTTTGCCAACCAAGAGGTCAAGGTATCTTTGCCAAAGGTAAAGCTTGATTTTTTCTGCCTCCGTCTTTACGGGATGTATTGTAATAGTAAAGTAAATTGTTCATTGAAATAGTGATTTATCGATGTACATAAAACTAAAAAAAGTATTTGAGCTTCAAATTTATTCTTCAAATATGGTCAAAATTGTTAGTAGGATGCCCTAAGATCAATCGCACAAATGATATTATGGTTGTACTGACAATGTTCATTCTTTAATTAAATAGAATGGCAAGTTTATTTATCATGTTACTTGTTTATTTCATTTTAAAATACATGATAAAGTCCATAAAGTATAAGTTAAGAAGATATTTTCTCAAGGTGTCGAGGAAAAGAGACTTATACTTTTTAGTACTATGTAATCCGGTTAGATTAGCAAATACTATGCTTGCTCATATTTAATATGAGACGGCTTGTCCAAGTTAGTAGTGTAGGGATACTAAGATAGTTTTATGGGTGCTTGTTAGAGAACAAGTACACTGAACATGGCCATTGACTAACATAGGATTTTCATATGAAGTTTTACATACTGATCAATGTTAAATCCTAAATTACAATTATGCAAATTATCCTTATACCTAAGGCACCATGGCTGTCTTTTGCATAGACTTCTATATTTTAACTATACAATATATTCATATACTAACCATGTATCGTTGGGCATAGTCAAATATGTATGGAGATTTATAGGTATACAATATAGAATCTATCACCCTTGGTAAGAAAAGGAGAATGTCTTATTTATCTCAACGAGTCCTTGGCCAAGTCAGAATGACAATTAGAAAAAAGTTTTCAATTGATCATTAGGAGTCATAATACTAAGATCGAACACATAAGATTGAGTTGGAGGTTTAATAGTAATTCAATTGGGACATTGTGTGATAGAAATATTGAATTGCATGACAATTGTAGCTGAATGAGTCCTTTACCTACTTTGTTCTATTTGGGGGTTGATCATGATATGTTGTTAGGTGTCACTCATGATTAGTAGAAACTCGAGGAACGAAATTAATAAAAATATTGACAGAAATGAGAATGTTATGATAGATGTGTGGTAAAACTAGAAAAGATAAAATTAGGAATGAACATATCTGAGAAAAAGTAGAGATAGCACAAATAGAAAATAAGTTGGGGAGAATCGACTTAAGTGGTTTGGACATATTTATAGATGGCCTCCTATGACATCAGTGAGAAATAGTGATATGATAGCTATTGAAGGTAACGTAAAAGTAGAGGAAAACCAAAATTAACTTTAAATGAAATCGTAAAGAAAGATATGATAACTTATGGTTTAACTGAAAACATTGCCTTTGATAGAGCTCAATGGCAGAACATGATTTATGTAGCTGACTCCAAAAACGTTGAGACAAGGCTTTGTTGAGATGAGTTGAGTTGTTCTTCATAAAGAGAGAATTAGAAGAGTTAATTCAAATTAAATTAGAAAGAGTTCTAATTTGAGATGTTACTTGAAGTTAGTATGGAATGCTTACAATCAGGTATGCTTGAACCTATAGAGTCACAAAATTGATTAGAAGCTTAAGGATAAAAGAGAAGATATCAATTAAGGGTTAATTGGGGGTGAAAACTTAATTAAGAGTTAATTAAGAGTTTTATTACAATTAATGGTTAATAAAGGAGTCATTATGTATTATGGGATAATTGCAATCAAACCAAGACTAGGATTCAGGTCATCTAAAGCTCTATAAATACGCTCATAGAGGAGGTGAATGAATGAGATATACATACTCTTGCTAGCACAAGAAAATTCACCCATTTCTCCCCTTCTCTCTACTAGTTCACCAAAGATTTGAGGTAGATCCTTCAAGTTTGTCAGTTTGTGTAGATACTCATAAATGTCAAATAATTGTGAGACTTGGGGGTAAAGATCAAATTTAAATTTGAAGATTCAGGATTGTTTGAGAAAGCTAGAGATCATTAAAAGCGTGCTTCAAAAGGCAACCCTTAATCTCCGCTATAGATCGAGGGTTTTTCGGTTCGTATTAAACATTGATAGATCTTGAAATGAGGAATCAATTTTATTCTTTAAAATTCTGCTGCATTTTTTATATGATTCCTTACAAAATATCTGCAGCGGTGCTTTTCTCAATTTGCCTTATGCCGGTAACCCCAAAGGGATTGACCAATATTAAGAATTTTGACAGGTGGCTTATACTTTTGATGCGGGGCCAAATGCAGTTCTAATTGCACGTAACCGAAAGGTTGCTGCCCTTTTGCTCCAGAGGCTGCTTTTTCACTTTCCTCCACCAGCAGATAGTGATTTAAAAAGGTACTACGCTGACCGAAAATTATATAGGTTAAGTTACACTTTTTAGTTTACACTCACCTCAATTTAGCCCTTCAACTTTCAATTTTTTCCTCTAAATGTTAACATAGTGTCAATTAAGTCCAATCAATGACCTCTGTTAAAAAGTTGACCAAAAATGCCATGCGATGCAAATGTGATTTTTTCTGTCCAAGACTTAACTGCCATCATCAATCAATTGGATTTGAGTTCAAAATTGGAGGACAAAATTGAGTGAGAGTTGAGTGACTATAGTGAGAATCGCCATAAACTACGAGGTTCGAAAGTATATTTAAAACAAATCTCTGGTTCTAAAGTGTATTTAAAACAATTATATATATGCAATTTGATATCTGATTTCACTTTGTTAAATGATGAAAAACATGTCCAATCGAATTAAGTACAGAGTTAAATAGGTTTGCATCATTCTGTGGTATTACCTTGGATGAATTCTCTTGGATGAATTCTCTAATAGTTCATGCCTGTCTTTTCTTTTCTCTAGTTATGTTCTTGGTGACAAGTCTATACTACAAGATGTTGGGGTTCAGGACGTGAAGGATGTGGAAGCTTTGCCCCCTCCTCCAGAAATTAAGGATAACACCCAGGCCCAGAAATATGAGGGAGACGTTAGTTACTTTATCTGCACAAGACCGGGGAGAGGTCCTGTTCTACTACCTGATGAAAGTCAAGCTCTTCTTTGCCTTGAAACTGGAATGCCCAAATAAAGGCGGCATTTTTTAGGGACTGGCAGCATTTGATGTGTTCCCTTCGAGGCTGACTCAGAATTATGAGAGCCTTGAGTATTGTGTTCAGATGGTCTCTGACAGTGTACTGAACGATGCTGTGAAATGATTCTATCAACCATTTCTTACAAATTTGCAGCTTGAGTTTCATTTCTCTGGTACCTGTAATTTAGAATTCGTCAATTACCTCGTGAGTGCTTATGTATTCACGTAGTCATGAGTGAGTTCAACATGGTAATGAATCAGTTTTCCTCCCTGAATCAATCATTGTTTCCTGTTTTTTGAGTTTTTTTTGAACTTGCAAGAGCCATTGTCACAAGCCATCCAATCGGGGGTTTTAAGCTATATTTTGTGTCCTGAGATGGTATGCTTGAGCATATTATACTGTGCGGAGTTGTTGTTTGTGGTTTTGTATGCTTTAAAGAAGGCAGCATATAGGGTCGAAAGAGTTCTGAAAAAGAAGCATTTGTTCAGGGGTTGCATTAGGATTCAAGAGTGCATAGCCTCATGAAGCATCTACATTCTGCGGATTGTACAGCTTCTTGGAAATGGTCACTTGTGATCTGCACATCAGTAGTGGATGGAAATTGTTCACTTATGATTAGCACATACAAAGTTATAATTCGCCTGGGCATGTATAAGCTTGTGTGTAACTATTTTCTGTTCAGCATGGATGTCTGCACAGTGATTGAAGCCGTTTCCAATACAGATCAACCTTTGAAATCACGGGTAAGAGCTTTTAGTCCCTTCATATCTGAACCCTTCAGAGTATAATTGAGGACAGGTCTTTTAGTTTCAGCATCTGTTCTGATCTCCGACGTACTTAAATCCAGGCAATCTACAATTAACCGTTAAGTCTCGATCATGTTCTTTAAATAGCGTTGTGTGCTTTTTCTTTGCACATAAAAGGTATTGAGTTTAGAGGTAGTTTTGTTTTTCAAAACAGAGTTTGCAGTTGACTGTCTATATAGGTGTGGTATTCAGGGAGCCCAAGAGTTACAGAAAGATTATTGCCCACAAATCCCATGCAAGAATCAAATTCTGCATTATCGTTGGTGGCTGCGGCTGGGCGGCAAGTAGGTAACCATGACATTCCAGAAATGACTGTATCGAGGTCGGTACTATATTGAAAGTTACGACTTTACTCAATAGAGGCTAATTATATAACTCAATTGTAATCACATTACAATTTTAAAAAGTCAGTTACAACTCAATTGAATTCAGGTCATAACTCAAAAAAGTTCAAATCGATCCTAAAATGTTAGGATGGGTAAGTTACATTTTAAAAAAATTGAATTATAACTCATTTGAGTCAATTTCATCTAATTAAATCGTAACTCTCAAATAACCTGATCTTATTGTTGTCTTTACCCCATATTTTATAGCATTTATACAAAGAAAATACATTTGGTTAGTTGCCATACTAGTGGCGCTTGTGTGATGCACGATATTTTCAATATTTTCCGTCACAATTTTATCATTCCTACTGCCACAGCCACAACCACCCCACCCTCACCTCAAATAGCTACCCCTCATCCCACTCCGACCCCCGACCCTAGTGTTTTTGTGAAAATACCAATTACTGTGCTAAATTAAGGAGGATGAAATAAAGTAGTTTTGTGAGAGTAGTTACATAAGCCATACAAAATGATTTAATTGGATGAGATCAATACATTGTTATTAAATAATTTAAAATTAAAAAATCTAATACTCGATGAGGGAAAGTTTTATAAGCACCTTCTCTCCTAAATTGATTGTTATAGACTTATAGTATGTAGTAAATATAGATTTAGAGAAGAGAGGGTGTGTATGATAGAGAGACAGAAAAAAGAGAGATGATGGGAGAGAAACTTAGGACAGTTAAGAAATTTTAAGAATTAATTATTCAAAAAAGGCCAATAATATAAAGTTAAAGCAAATTTGACAATTTAAAAAATAAAAAATTCAAGAAAATTGGGATTGGGTTTTGGAACTCATCCATGCAGCTTGTGTGGGGCTCTCCTGCCGACCATTGAGCTCGGCACGACTGAGATGTTAAGCTCAGCAGCTGGAGAAGCCAAGCTAATAGGTAACAGATGTACCAACGTTAGCAGACTTCAAAAGCTGGGGAATCACTGGGGCCAGATTCATTCGATATATTAGGCATCAAAGCACTCGAGGCAAACTATAAACCCAAGTTTAAGGATCAAAATTTCATGTTGTGTCTATCGTGACTCTTATGTTTGGACGTGCTTCGGGATGTAACCTTAAGTGTTTTGGAAATTAATATCCTAAACTTTCTCCATCTCAATCCTGTTCTCAAAATATTTTTGTAACATTCCAAAATCGAAATTGCACACTGAAAGAGATTTTAATACTTGGCAAATTCTGAAAATAAATTCCAAGCAAACAACATTTGAACAATTTGTGTTCTATACATGCTATTCTATTACAACATCCACAGTAATAGTTCCATGTCTAGCATGAAATGTGGAGAAACATATGTCCCGAGAGAGAGAGAGCGCATGGGGAACAGAATGTTCACCAAATTATGCCTGCAGTAGGCTACTTCTCCCCAAGTAGCAGTGCCCTTAAGATAGCCTCACCCATACCATCAGCGTATGGAAACAGATGTCCTGCACCTGCAATTTCATAGTAGTGTATCCATGGAAGTCTTTCAGCAATGTAGTGTTGCAGCGTAACAGGCACCAAGCCATCTTCGTCCCCTTGCCACAAATGCACGGACCCTTCACTGTTGTGGAAAGGGTTCTTGAGATCCATAGGATCCATTCCCCGACCACTAAAACAAATCATCATGTCCCGGAAAAAGGCCTCATGTTGTCCTTCAAGTGTTACGGATTCCTGTTTATCAAAAGTGTGGAAATTCTGAATTGAACCAATTCAAAAATGAAGGTTTACTTAACAAGTTTTAGCAAATCTCTGTTGGATTATTTCAAAATCAACTATATATATACATTCTATCTATTGTTCAAACTCCCCTCCAAAAATCATTTTTCAGTTAATACCTTTGTCGCTATTAAATAGGACCAATCCTTATGCATTGTGCGCAGAGTCACATTGACACTTTAAGCGCACTTAGCACATTGCACAAATGCATAAGTCGCACATTTGCACAAGCCATGTGGGCGCGGGTGCAGTTTGGAACTGTCATATGTGCCAAAAGGTTGTGACGGTTCTTTGCGACTCTCGAGGCAATTACTGTCTAGAAGGTTCGCTTTTTTGCTTGAAGAATCACTTCGATCCCCATCTCCATAACTCCAAAAAAAGGACACTAAATTCTATGTCCCAAAATTGTTGTCAGCGAGATCCACAACTGACAGCTTGTGTGGATTTTGAGTATTTATGATACCTTGTGCAGTTGTCGCCCAGCAAGCTTGGGCATAATTTCTAAATCTTGGCGAGAATACGTAGCACCCCCAGACATAGCACAATCGACAGGAAATCCATTCTGACTGGTCCACCAGTGTGTTAGCCAAGGGGTGTAGTGAGCCATCTGAAGATCCCATAGGTCTCATGGAAATTGTCGACTGACTACCGCAGATAAATTTGCAGGAAACCCAGACAACCAATAGTTGATAGCTGGAGCAAGTAATGCTGCTCCCGCCAACCTGTGAGCATCCCAAATATCTAACTTGAGTGTTGAAATGTTAAAGAACTGACTAGAAATATAGGATTTGGAATTCATATTTTAGAAAGCATGATATACATATATTGTGCTAACACCTAGCCCAACACGATATTACTTGAATGAATAAATTTGTCCGCTTGCCAATTGATCGTGTTTAGTTTGAATTGCTCTAGACATTTCTTCCGTTCCAGATTTACTTCCAGGAAATATAGGATTGGGAATTCTGCCAGTTCTGGAGCTTACCTTACTAAGGGGAAAGTTTTTATTTTTTATTTTTACAGATTATGAGTAAGAGGGGTGGAGCCTGAGGCTTCTCAGTCACAGGAACAGCGAACGAATCCTCTAAAAATGGAATGAGTTTGCAATTACAACCACAAGAAAGTTCCCACCCTCGCCCACGTTACATGTTATTCTCAAATTAGCTGAATAAAAATGTACTGCATTTTCCTTAGTTGCTTTTAATGGTTTTTCCATCAGATCCACAATAGTTTCCTGTCTTAATAACAAGATTTTCATGATGGTCCAGTGCAAAATGAGTTCCACAGTATATTACCGGTGAGGAATGTACTTGAGGCAGCCCCAAGCCATGTTGCCTCCCATGGAAAAACCAATTACATAAAATTTGGGTACAAGTTCCAACTGATCAGCAAGCTCTTCTATATCCAGAACTATACTTTCTATGGCTGCTGTCGGATTTGGGTCACTTTTTCCACAGCCTGGTCTATCAAAAGATACAAAGTACACACCTAATTCTTCAGCCAATTCCTGAAAATAGAAACGAAAAACAAGTCATGAAGACTTTGCAAAAAATCCACTGAAGTAATGACAAAACTTATCAATTAACAACTGTTTATAAGAGTACTGGTATTGCAATTGGCAAATCATGTCTGGAGTGGCCAATGTCATCAATATAGACAATCTTATATTTGGCCATTGATTTGGGGACACCATGCTCCTTATAGGCCAAGTGTCTTCCATCTCTAAGCTTTATGCTGGTTGGAGTTATGGATGGACCGACTGGGGAGCCACAGATTTTGGGAGGTAGAGGGAGAGTTGTTTGATATGCCCATGCTAGAAATCCAATCAACACGACCTGTGTAAGTCTCTTTAACATCCCCGAAAAAGATTAAAATTGCCATAAGTAAAGCATTACAATTGAGATGAAAAACACCAAAAAACTTGGCGTTGAAGCTGTCAAAAAAACAAGACATTAAAGCTTGGAAAGTTTGGCCGTCTGGAATAAAGATTCCTCCGACTAATAAACATGTGAAAGGTTACAAGCCGAGGAGAGTTATAAACACCTTTTCTCTAGGCTTCAGGGACTGAGTCAAAATTTTTACATTGTCCCTAATTTTACTTGTCCGTTGACTATTGATTTAATCACACAACACTATTAATCATTCTGATTTGTGATAATTTATGCATAACGTTAAACTAAATTTTGCACAAATTGTTAAATTTTGGATAAATGTAATCCATCTGACTAATGGTTGAATATGTTCAAACCAATTGCCCATAGATAAAACAAATCAAGATCATGATTTAAGGTATTGAATACATTTTTATAAATTTAATAGGACCTTTTAAAATAGAACCAAATATAAAGCTAAAGGTACAATGCATACTTTTGAAAAGATGGACCCTTGGCCATAGGGGTGTCCATGGGCCGGGTTACCCACGGGTCTTGTTACTCGGCCTGAAAAAAATAAACCCGAAATTCGATATGCCCGATAGTTGGCCCACCCGAACCCGAACCCAATATCCTTAAAAAAAGGGCTTGAGTTTGCCCCCAAGCCCGAAACCTAGTCCGAAACCTGGTCCAAGAGTCCGCCCGCTAAGCCCAACCAGCCCACCCATTCCTTTGAAAAAAAATTATATTTTTGGACCATTAAATTTAAAATTTTGAAATAAGTCTCCCAATGTCAGAATTTGAAAATTTAAAAATTTAGATACTATAAATAATGTATTATTTTATTTTCCATGTATTAAGCATATAAGTTTTAAAAGGTAGAAATGCAAATGATAGATAAGTGAGTAGGTGTCAACCTAGTTAGAATGTATTCATTCTATTGGATGTAGTTCATCCCCTAATTAAAAATAAAATTATTCATTATTTTATTTTTATTTTTATCCATTTTCACTCTATTTTTGATTCAAAAGTATAATTTACACAAATATTGACAAAAATATTCATTATTTTTAAATGAAGTTGTATATAAAAAAGCCTGCGAGCAGGTCCGCCCAGCAAGCCCGCCCACAGGCCTGTCCAATAGGCTCGCGGGTTGGGCTGAAGGTAGTCTACCCCTACTCGAAGCCTGGCCCGGCCTGCCTGATAACTTACTTGGATAAGGGCTTGGGCCTACACTACCCAAATGCCGGCCCAAAAAAAATTTCGCGGGCCTAACCCGGTGTGAGACCTGATCATGCATTGCATGCATATGAACATAATTTTGTGGTCTAAATTGTAATTATGTGAAATTATTAAAGGGTTAATTAAATTACATCTTTTATAGCCATGATGTGTGTGAGCATATATTGGGTATGTGGACCCCGTTAGTAATGTATTAGTGAGACTCATTCATAGAAATTTTATGTGTGAAAATACTAGTGGGTCGATTTTGAAATCACTTAAAAACTTGGGGGGAAGCAAGTGTAATTACTCAATTAACTTTACACCTGTTGAAGTATGAAGTTGCTGAGTCATTTGTTATGTTAGGTGGGGTGGGCTGTGTATGCTGTGTGTGTGTGTAAAAAGTGTAGAGAGTGTGTGTGTGTGCACTTTAAGGTTTAAAGGGGTGTGTGTTTAATATATAATTTCGTGTGTGTGTGTGTGTGTGTGTGGTTCTTTGCTGAACCGTGAGTGAGGGTGAGCAAGAGAGGAAGTGGAAAAAAAAAAAAGAAGAAGACATCAAGAAAAGGTATATTCATTTTAGTGTGTATGATTAATTTATAAAAATGGTCTGGTTTATTTGAATTTCAATGAGCTGTTATATTTTAACTGCAAAACATTTTTTTTGTTAGTTTAATTAAGTGAATTAACATAATTTAGGGGCTGTTAAAAATGGGTATTAAACTAGGTGTGAGAAAAAAAAATGTAAAAATGCATATTGAGATGCTTGGAATGCTTTGAGTAGGCTAAGTTGAAACCGAAATTATGGGAGTGAAATGAGTGGTTTAAAGGTTCAATTAGGGGCTGTTTTGCATTGATTAAATGTGTATGTGAATTTAAGTGTAGCGGTCTTAAAAGAAATGAGCGATAGAGGTTGGAAATGAGTGCTAATAATGCCGAAACCCTGATTTCTAAACGTTATTATCACATGTGTGGATTTTAATCCAAATGACCCGAAATTTTGCATGCTGCATTTTTAGATAATGCTTGAAGTGTTAATGTGAATTTCGAATGCAAATGAATATAATATCCGGTGCGAAATGTGTGAAATGCCGGAAGTGCAATTTTTAGGATTCGGAGTCGAAATGTGTAAAAATGGGTCCCCGGTCAATGTGTTTGACCTACTTAATCCTAATTGTGATTAATGTGAGTGATTTTGAAAATTTGGGGAGAAAATGTGATCCCTAGAACAAAAGTGTTAGTGTGTGAGTGGATAGTGCGGTAACCGGAGTTACCGGGGCACTTTGTGGTGTATCATTTTGCATGCATTAGCGCATGATTAACTATTAAATGTGATAAACATATTGATATTGTAATTACAAATGTGTTAGGTGGAACGAGTGAGACAGTCGATATTGGAACAGATACGATAACACCGATAGGACTGAAGGGCCGTAGATCTATACATTTGAGGTGGGTGTATTTCTTTATATGTTTTAGAAATGCTATTATAAGATGATAGTAAATGATAGATTTTAATAGCAATTCTCCAGGATAATATGCTACATGTTTATGTGATTGAATGATGCTTTGTACTGTGTATTGTGGAATGTGGCGCACTGTTTCAGACATGGGCGTCGATGCCTGATTACTGGGCGTGCAATGGTGTGCCAGTACTGTGGTGTTCCCGGGAGTTTCGGGAGACACGGATCCATGTGGGATTGATTACCCGATGAGGGGTAGTATGGATGTGATGTGGCTTGTGGATTCTTTGGAATTGGAATGATGTTGTTGTTTGATATGTGTATCTACGTAGTATCTACCTACTTTAATGTATTACTATCATTTCCATTTCATATACAACATGTATACTCACTGAGCGCGTGGTTTAGCTCACACCCCTATAGTTTCTCCTTTTTCAGGTACTGTAGAGGAAGATGCAGACCAGTCCACTGTCCAGTCGATTGAGTCTTGAATAATGTTAGGGTGATATCACTCAGGTTGAGTGTCGGTATGACTAATTGTTGGGTTGTGTATTATATTTGTGAGAGATTATTATAACAGTTTAATAGTATATGATTGTAACAGACTCAACAAGCATACGTTGAGATGTATGCTATGTGGGTGTGGGTTTTTGGTATATGTCTATAACCTGGAAAACAAACAATTGATATAGGTGTTATATATGGTACAGGTTATGAGACAGGTTTTACCATCATGCTTAATGACCAAGGTGATGGACGGTGTTGTTGTACCTGTGAGATTATTTAATGTTTTATTAATCTAGATTATATATACGTAAACAGGTGTATCAAAAATCTAGTCGCATCTTATCCTTGGGAGACCGGGATAGGGTGTGACACCCGGTCCGGCCCATGGACACCCCTACTTGGCCATAACTTAGTTCTTTCACTGCTGGCAATGTTATCAGAACTGGACCGGTCATCGAACCGACTAGGGGACTGGGTCAATGGTTCACTAGTTCAACCGTGGGTTAACTGGTCGGACCGGTCATACAATAAAAAAATAAAAAAAAATATATAATAATTATAAAACATAATAATTTAGCTAAAAAATATAAAAATTATAAACATAATATTTAATCTAAAATTTAGGACTTTGAAAAAAATAAAAAAATAAATATAGGTAAGTGAAAATTTAATAGTGAACCCAAAAATTAATTTATCACAAAAATTTTGATAAAATGAAATTAAAAGAGAGGGAGAGATAAAATTGTGCAATTAAAAGGACATATGTATTAAAGTCAAAGTTGCACATAATAAAAAGAGAGCCGCCTGCCATCTGCGAGTAAAAAGAGGCGTACACAGAGAGAGAAAACCGCCTGCCATCTGCGCCATTCGTCAGAATGAATTTTTTTTTTTAAAATATCATTTAAATTTCAAACCGTCTGGTTTAATCAATGCGACTGGTTCACGGGTTTTGGACAAAATCGGCCGGTTTAACGGTTAATAGGCGGTTTACTTCCTTATACGATCTAACTCAAGAACCGGACCGGTCTAGGATCCGGTTCACGGTCCAACCGGTCCGATCCGGTTCTGATAACACTGACTGCTGGTAGCCCAACGATGTGGTGTCTAGCATGAGCCATAAAGTCGAACATTCTAGAGGTCCTCATCATTCAAGGGACAAAACAAAAACAAAAACATTATCAATCTATCTACATCTATACTATTTTACCCTTATAAATAATTACAAAGACCGCTCTATCTTTTTACAATTAAATATCTAAATTATTATCATATTATTATGTATTTAAATCTCTAAATTGTCTCTAACATCTCTTTTCTATGTATAAATATAAGTTTTTATGAAACTTTTTCATTGACTATATTACTCTTAAAAAAATATGCATCATTATATTTTCAATGAAGTGTTTAAAAAATCTTCAAAAACTACATCAATCAAATATTATTTATCTCATATGCAAAGATAACATTATACCTACATATGTTTATTTTTTTCGTCGAAAAATTTAACCTGTTCATTTCTAAGATAAAAAATAATCGTATATATAGTTTTTTAAAATTAATTTATGTTATATAAGTATAATTCTTCTGTCACAATAAGCTTTCGAAGTTGTATTAAGATTTTATGTAAAAATAGATTGTGGTATATTTTTTAAGTAAAACTTGAATTTTTAAGAAATTCAATATGCTTTATAATATATATTATAGAGTAGTATATTAAATTTTATCCCAATTGACTTAACTAATTTCTAATTTCCATAGGTTTCCAATATGATTAGTATATTGACAATTATTTTTATTTTATTCAAATAATTATAAGTTAAATGAATTTTAAAAAAATTAATTTCTCAAACACAACTAAAAAATTACTCTCAATTATAAAATTCTACAAAAATAAAACTTTAACTATTTTTTTTTTCTTTCTTCTTATAGGTAAAACAATGAATTTTAGGAACGTACAAAGTTTCTATAATCTTATAATAGAATATGAGCAATGAAAAATTAGATTTGATAAATTTGAGATGATATTTAATTCAGATACACATATATCTAATATATTTTATTAATTTTTATGTACAAAAATTATTCCTGTGTAATGCACGTGTGAATTGTTAGTCAACTTTAAATGAAAAGACCCTCTGGCCTCCCCCCCCCCAGAACCCAAAAGAAAAGTTCTATTTTTCAATCTAAAAAAAAAGAATCAGCACAAAGATGGCACTGTAATATGCTTCTTCACCCAAGCAGAACGGATTCAATCGAATTGGGAAAAAAGCAAAAAAACAAATAACACAAAATGATTCTAGAATAAGTGAAAAATCTCAGTTGAATGGGTGGGTTGATGTCGTTTGAATTTAAACCATACAGTTCTGCACCAAAATCATAAATATAACAACAAATTTCAACCATACAGCCTCACCCCCTGTTTTAATCTTTTATCAGTTCTGCTCCAAAATCAACCATACACCATCAAACTTCAACCACTCAGAGCCTACTTAAAATATATGGTTTCCAGACAACATGTGGCATCAATTGCTTCATTGCTTCAAGAGATCATGGGAAAATGAAACAAATGTATTGAAGTAATTTAGTAAGGAAAGACTCGAACCTACAAGAAGATGAAAGGAAATGTTCTGATTGGGATTTTGGAGAGTGAGACTTTGCTGAAGCAGCTGGTATTCTTGATAACTTGATGCATTTCTCACAATCTCCACCTGCCAAAACTGGGACAACATCAACAATCTTCGAATCTATTACCAAAATACGGGCTTTTTAAAACTTTAATACCAATCTACAGTTATTTTGAACTTATTTACCAATCTACGACATTTTTTAAAAGCAGAATCAACAAATCTGACTTCCTATGAAAACGGAATCAACAAATACGACTTCATGTGGTAAAGCGAAATCAACAAATTCGTTTTTATTATTGAAAGCGTATTTATGAAATCCGCTTTTACTTGAATAACATATGCGTTTTCAAACAGAAAGCATATTCTACAAGACCGCTTCATCAAATGAAGCGGATATAATAAACCCGTTTTCATTCGAATATTTCTTCTCCCACCAGGCCCCCTTTCTGTTATTTCACAAGTTTCGCCTCTCTCTCCTCTTTGTGGAAGGCGAATACTTACCTTTGTCTCTCTTATCGCTTCTGCTCTCTTCTTATTTCTTTGCTTTTTCCATCCCCTAAGCTCAGCCCTTAAAATGCACACACCCTAACTGAGGAAATCCAAGCTTATCCCTAAGCTTGTTCGAAGAAGACAACTGAGGTCTTATGCAAGAATAGGCTATGGGATTCGCCTGAGGTTCCTGCTGAGCCCTAATTCCAGCTATGAGAATCTTAATAGGCCCTATGTTACTCAGTGTTTTGTCAAATTGTGCAGTGGACTGGTACACACCCGTGGGGTACGTCTGAAGCAAGGAGAAGACAAGGCTTCACATGTTGAACATAAAGCATTCTATTTAACCAGGTACGCTACAATTGACTCTACAATTCAGGAAATTCCCAATTTTAGAAAAATTTTCCCATTGTCCAATCTCCTTCACTGTCGAATTCAGATATCCCCAACTGTAACTCAAACAAATCCTATTACTGTGTGTTCCGAAAATCCCCAATTTGATAAAATCTTCAATCCCCATTACTGCTTCGAGTAATTTGAACTGCATCCTTACTTCAGAAATTTACAGTGTGAAGGTACATTAAATTTTTGAATTTTATTCAGAATATCCTATTGTATATTAAATGCTATTTTTTAGATGAAATTATGTTTTTTGTGCATTAGGAATATTGGTGTTTGCTTATTGTCTGATAGTTGAAGGTGTTAGGAAATTTACAGTGTGAAGGAATATTGGTCTGTGTATTAGGAAATTTGTGAATGCTAGTTTGACCCTTGCCATTTACTTGTTTGACAATGCTAGGAATATTGATAGTGACAATGAACTTGTTTGATCCTTGCCATTTACATATGTGAAATTCACAACATAACTAAAAAGAGGGGAATTAGAATGATTTTATGCTACCCGTAACATGGCATAGGGTTTCAATTTAGGTTCTACTGTGAATTTACTGAAATGAAAATTGATGGTCTTTGCCTCATCAATTTGCTTTTGTTGCTAACCTTTCAAGTTTCGTGTCTTCTGGATAAGTCAAACTGGCCATGCTAAGGTAGACAAGAAGATTCGAACCCACGTGCCCAGTCAAAGAGGGACCCAAATTAATGGGGTTAGAGAGGGACCAAAATTAATGTTGTTTGAGATGGTAAACAAGGATATGACTACAAGTTGCTTACAGAAAAGATGTTCCTAGACTGAGTATAATGGCATAATGAGATTCATGTAACCAGTCCCCAATAGTTGAAACATGATTTTCTTGAGTTTGAGTTGTATGTGGCCAGATCATATTGAGGGTATCCATCCATTTAGGAAATAGAGAAACAAATATGAATGATGAGGACCAGGGTTATGTTGTAATGCTAACCGGCTGCTTATGATTGACACTAGAAAAGATGGGAAACATGAGATTCTTTCTTGAATTTTATATTAAAAAAGGTGGTAAGCAGTTAGGAAAGGGAAAATTGACGGAATAAGGTAATGGAAAGTTATACATGCAACAAGCAAAAGACGAAATTCCAAAATAAATTGAAGGGTAGAGGCTAATAGCTCTTCTGCCTTTGTGGGATCAGATGAACGAAAGAAGATGATGTCACCTTAAAATATGCCATGCAACCCAATCTTGTAATTTAAATATGGAAATTATTTGATAATATATTTTATATTGAATGTATAAAATGTCGAGGAGACGCGCCATAGTAATGTGCTATTGGGGAGGTAATATTATATACAATGAAGGTTGTTTATCGTACAATGGAAAGCCTCAACATTGTATAAAGTTAAAACATAGAACAACATATGAAGAATTGTTGAGAATTATGTACACGATAATGCAGCTGGACCGTTCAACATCACGACTACAACTAAGTTGTCGGTTTCCATCATTTTTAGGGGATCACATGTAACAATACGTAGAATTTAAAATTAAAAATGATGACGGTGTGGCGGTGATGTTGGATGCTGTTTTTGAGAACCAAACACTGAATAGTATTGACTTTTACATACAAGCAGAGCACATTCAACAGTTTCCGCAGTCAATGGTGAATGAGTATGACCCATATATCCAATTGCTTACACAGGAGAACATCAATCCGTGTCCTAGTTCCCTTGCGCTTGTTAACTCTTACTATGTTGAAGGGAGTAGTCAATATGCACATGGCGTTATGGCAGACGACACTTTTGCAGCACAGTTTCATTTGGGCCATGGAATTCCGGAGGCCGAGCCTTATGTGTCAGAATTGCATATAGGGCCTAGTACGCAGATGTCGATGTTTTTGGGATACACCACATCTTCTTCGAATGTTGGTATCCAATCTCATACTGAAACAATGACCGATGTCATTAAAAATCTGGTTCAGTCAGACGGTGATGTGTTGGCGAGTAATGTAATGCGTGCAGTTGATCGTGCAGATGTGTAACGATGAATTAATACAACAACGTAGTAATGTATATTTTCACCATTGATTGAAAAACCTACTTGTTTTGTTTTGCAGGTGGAATGTGTGTATGACATCGTATGTACACAGTCCTAGACACGTCCGCAGACATTATAGAGATCAGCTAGACCAGTTGCGCGATGAGCAGGTTCAATTTGTACACCAACGTAGACTAGATTATAATGTCAAACATGTTTAGACAAACATTTAAATTGAGTATTTGTTTTGTTCTAGATGGTGTGGACGCCATATACTGCAGAGGTCATAGCAGACTTATATACCGGCATACTGCACTACTGGGAGCGACGTATGGATGATGTGTGCACCATTGATATGCTTCGCATTAGTAGAGTGACATTTTCCTGATCGTGTCATGCACCAGTTTGGATTGAGACAGGGTATACCTCAGCCATGCAACTCTGGTTTTGTTCTTCATGCTACTGATCGACACGGCATGGGTGGTTATGACTGGAGTATTGTACATCAATCGTCTGTAGATGTCTGGTCCCATCGACGCGAGCATCTTATCGCGGGGAGACACATACATCTGTGACCGATATGAGTTTTCGCACGTACATGGTTTGGTATGCGCAGTATCACTTGATGATTGATCGGACCTCCATTAGATACTCCACTTATCGGATTCCAGCCTATGGGTAGCATAGTCGACATATTGGTAAGATAATAGCTATATACATTTGTCATTATAAGCATGATTTACAAATACATAATTGATATTATCCTAATGTAACTGTTTTTTACATTTACAGGAGCGTACACTTGTTTAGATTCGCCAAATCGGACAAGATGCCTTTGAGGATGGTACGGACGTAGCCCATACACAGGCACTATAGGCCGCCCGATATCTTAGCTCCACTTGTGTCGAGGTGATTCGAGAGGACTATCGTCTAAATCGTACCGTCCACGTCGAACCTCTACCTATACCACATACTGCACCGTGTGCACCGCTAGATGTACCTACGTGGCCTCATGGTATTGTTATAAGACGACAGAGACCTTCATGTCACTGAATTGATATTTGAATAGATGCCGGTGCTGACACAGTATCACTGTTAAGTGTACCAGAGCATACAGTAGGACCTAGTGGATCTCAACATCCACATACACCGTCCGTAATACGTGCAGAGACACCATCCACATCGAGTCGGTTCGATACATCAAGACATACTGCACCCCATCCACCACCATTGATCGAGACCTCCACACCATCTGAGTACCCCGCAGAGCATGTTTCCCCCATGACAGGACACATGCACATACACATCAGCTGCTTTAGGAGTCACATTGCCCAGCCAGCCCATCTGTAACGAGGCATTGATGACGTCACCTCCGACAGATGTTTAGATTTCACAGCCATTATATGAGGTCACGTAGGGTCAAGGTGTAGGACTGGCTACGACTCCCGCAGTTGTACATAGGTCACAACAGCGTGCTACGACGCCACTTGTCCATCTTATTTTATTAGTTCGAGGTCGAGGTGGCAGATTTCGAGGTGTTAGAGGCCGCGATGGTAGAGGACGGGGTGGTCGAGCTAGAGGCAGAGGCATATATAGTATTCCAGTCGGAGATCCGGTGTCATAGGTGATCGATGGCGAGCCATCACAGTTAGAGGAACGGCGTTCGAAACGACTCAGGAAGAGCCGTCTTGTGGCACTTAGTGTTATCATTTTTTGTAATTTATTTTCACATGTATATTATAGCTCCACTTGCCATGTATTGTTGTTGGTTGTGTGGTGGAGTGTTTGTGGTTGTGTGGTGGGGTGTTTGTGGTGTTATGGTTGGGTGTTGGTGCTGGTGGTTATGGTGCATATGAATGACATTGTGGTTGTGTTGTTGTGATTGTTGATGTTTTGATATTGTGCATATATGTCAAAATTATTTTGGTATGACAGAGATTTAAGAGAAACTCTGCCAAAATTTTTAAAAATACAATATGTTTAAAGTCAGTATTTACAATGCATACTTATTTCCAACCTGTAGTTTCTATTGTTTTCAAATGTATATGTATTTTTAATATATCGCATGCATTGTTATGTTTAGCGTTGTTCTCCACTTCAATGGGTATGTTAACATAAGACAACAAACAATACATTATATTTTAGCACTGCACAATGACAGTACAGAACAATTTTAAGAAAAACAAGGAACAATTCAAATTAAAGTATCGAATTCAATCAAAAGAACAAACCTTGGTCTAAGTCAACATCCACCATCGGAATTTTACAACTGATCATCGATGCAAGTATATATCAATTCACTATCTCAATATTCACCGTTGGAACTATCTTCCTATCTCTCCTTAATCGCAATTAATTAGAAAACAAGCGATCTAATTAACCTAAACTACTAAACAACCCAAGACAAGTACTAATGGTTTAATCTAGTAGCAGCCTTATGAATTAGAAAGATCGATGAAACTAAACAACACGAGCACAAGCGGTTGCATTTAATTTAGTCGAGTGTTCTTCCTAAGACTTAATAATTTCTGACGCAGCAAATCATCTATTCTTAGTTGCTTCACAAATTAGAGTGATCAAACAATAACGGATTTGATTTCTAACCTAGCAGTAGATTGCAACGAATAATAAACTAGTAGGCCTCCTAGTAATTAAATGGGACAATCATGAAAATAGGCACAACAGAATATTCGATACTCAAATCATAAATTGAACAATAAAAATAAATTAGATCTCACAATTTTATTGATTCCGAGGCTTCCGTTTCTTTCGACCAAGTATCAAAGTTTAGCCACGCATGACCTTCATGAAAACTGGAAGGAAAAGTTAGAGAATAAGGGGTATAGCAGTGTGTGTAGTTTGTTGTTTTTTTTTTCTTCCTTTTTCTCTTTACCTGTTCATCTCTCTTCTCCTTGGAAACCTCCCCCCAAGTCTGACTCTTAAAGGATAAGATTAAAAATAAAATAAAGTCCTAATATAACTAGGAAAGTGGTGTTCCTCTGGAATTTTCCTGCCCCAGGTTTCTAAGCTCCCGAAAACAGATAGGAACAACAGTGCAAGTGAACAGTGCACGTGCTGCAACTTCAAGCCAGATGTCGACCTTGATGCAGCAAATATCTCTCAAAACTCAAAACATGAAAGTTGTAGATCTTTTTCTTGGCGTTCCATAGCATCTTTAATCATCTCAATCGGAGCTCGGATGAGCTGAGCCCGAATTTAGCTATAAATACTATAAAAAGTCCTCGCTATGGGGCAAGTAAGCCAAGTTTATCAAGAACATTGTGTAATTTCTCCCCCATTATGAATACATCCCCTTGAGAGCAAGAGGCTCCTTTGAAGAGTGGATTAGCCGAGCCCCGAGTTGGTGAACCACAATAATTCCTCTGTGCGATTGGTCTAATTCCCCTAAAAAAAAAACCATCCCAAAGAGCCTTGGAGCTCAGATTTACTTGGGTCAAAGCATCCACTATCTCCACTCTGTTCAATCCTGCTTAGTACATCATCAACATCCAATTCCCAGAACCAAAATTAAGGAAAAAGACAACCTAAATTAGCCTACAAATTTCACAAAAATGAACACTCAATAATAACCAACTCAACATCCATTCCATCCAAACATTCATAATAAAAAAACCTATTTCATAATAAAAAAACAAATTAAAATTTCATAATAAAACTATTTCATCATAACTATAAACCTATTTCATAATAAAAATAAATAAATTGAAATTTCACAAACTCTATTCAACACTCAAATTAAAAACACAAACATTCAAATATCCAAATTAATTTGCTGATGTGTGTGCGCGCGCGTGTGCGAGTGTGCTGGTGTGGGCTGCGTGTGTGTGTGTGTGTTTTCGATTGTGTGTGTGCCTCCTTATTTGTTGTGTTGTGGGTTTAACTGTGTGTATTCTGTGGTGGGTTCGACTGTGTGTGTTGTCGTGAGAGAGAGAGAGAGAGAGAGAGAGAGAGAGAGAGAGAGAGAGAGAGAACTGGATTGCTGGCGTGTGTGTGTGGTTAAAATGGGCGGGATTTGATATTTGTGTGAGATGTATTGTGAGCCTTTGGATTAAGTTGAAAGAATTATGATGAAATCTGGGTCATTGAATTAAAAGTAGATTGAATCTGACCGTCCTTGTGCTTTCTCAAATGAATTAAAATTAGATTGAATTTTGAAGTGAAAATGAATTCAAAATTGGTTCTATCTTGTTATTGTAGATATGCCCTTTTATCCAAGCCATGTGATGAAAGATCATTCCATTATAATAAATTGGTAAATTTTGATGTAAGCACTGAAGTAAAATCTAAGGACTTAATTATTGCAATCGAAACTTTAAGGACTAAATAGGAATTAGCTGCATACTTTAAAGGTATAAATTATAATTTATCTTATCTAAAAATGTATGGGCAAAACATATTCCAAATTTTTAGAGTTAACTAACTATTTGACATTGTGCTATACCGTTTGTGTCAATTAAATCCTAAATTAAGTTTTGTGTCAATTTAATCCCTAAACTATATAATATGATTCAATGTGATCATTTCGATCAAATTCACTCACATGATGTGCACGTGAGAATTTTCGTTAAAATTAATAACGAATTTGGAAAAAAGAGTTGCATAGTTCAGGAGTAAATTGACATAAAAAAATAATTCAGGGGCTTAATTGACATAAATAATATAATTTAGAGGTCAAATAAATAATTAAATCAAACTTTTAACTAAAAACATATTTTGCAAACACCCTTTTTACGATTGATTCAGACCTTAGTTGACAATTTGGTATTAACCATAGGGCTTTAGCTTGGCTCAACATTGAGTAAATATTCAATGAATCAGTGATACACGTCAATAGTGAGGTACCATCAATTTATCATAAATTAGGGATAAATCGTGCCTGAATGTACGATGCAATATGAATGATTTTGAAATGGATGTTAGTGATCGTTCGATGAGTTTATTTGAGACCGTCAGATGAACTTATTGAAGTCTGCCCTATTTTATATTATAGATTAAAAAAAAAAACTAGGGAAAAATAACAATTAGATGGATAACTTGGTGGAATTCACCAGTCCAAAATATTATTTTATAAATAATGGTGGTCCTTCATATGTATGATGATACGGTTTCACCATTGCATCGAATATCTACACATAGTTGGCTGCATTAGCTTTGATGTAGCTCTGGACTGGCTGATAATTGCACTCAGAGCAATTTAGTTGTATTGGCCTGGGGAGACGCTCAAGACAACTTATTGATATTTATAATTTTGACAATGACAAGTTAATTTTTGTTTACGGAATCAGCGAGTTAGAATTGATTTTTAACAATCAACGCAATTGAAAATAGCACGATTTATTGACAAGAATAATAAAAGAGTTTAGTTGGTGTTCAATACAAATGATCAATTTTGACATAACAAACCCATTTAGCTTAGTTGATTATTATAGGTAGTGAATTTTATTTGAGAGAAACAAGATCCTAATTTTGAATTTCTAGTTCACATCTTATAAGCGCCAACTCGAGTATGATACAATGAATGAGTTAATTTCAAGACATCTGATATGATCGAATTAAAATTAGATAATAGTTAGCACAAACTCAAAATGATAATGTCCATATACGATATGACTTGATTGAAAATTCACAATTACTCAACTCATATTCTTGTTCGTAAGTTATCACACCACGTTGAAGTGAGGGAGTAATCTAATGGTAAGGATTTACTCCCGCCTGCACTTGGTCATGAGTTTCAACTTCACCAACAAAATTAACACCACACACACGTGAGAGTTTCAAAACATTATCAGGAGTTGAAAACTTTGCCGCCACCTTAAGAAATTATGGATAACAATTCAGCTCAGAAGCACGAGTGAGAATTTATAGCTAATTTTCTTGGTCAAATGTTGTTACACATTTATTGTCATGAGATGAGTAAGTTTAAAAAATATCCGATGACTTGAGGAATTTATCCTTCATAAATTCTTTAATCTCGATATGAATGACATGTTTTTGACCGGATCGAAGAAGGAATTAGTCGAAATGTACGTAAGTTAGTCTAGACACCCTTGATCATTGAACCCAAAAAAAAAAAAAATTAAACGACTAAATTGCTCCAATTAAAGATAAAAGATATTGTGTTAATTACAGTTTAACCCATTGTTTGATTTTTTAGTTTTATTCCAATAGAGAGTATAATTGTATACAAATGAGTGTTGAATTTAGTTCTTTGATATATTTATACTGATTATTATATGCAGTTCATATATTTGAGTCAGTTACTGACTTAGACATCGAAGAGTCAACCTCTGGAGCTCCCCTCTGGTCTCCGACTTCCTTTTCAGGTGATCAAAGCCCAACAAAGTAACGCACATGCTGTCCAAATTTTGACATTAACAGTACTAATTATGATTTTTTTAAGAAAATATTAAATTTTTGTTTTTAATTTTATTTCAATAAATAACATAATAGAACATAAATTTTGGTTGTAAAATTTAAAATATTTGATATTCTATCTTTAATTGGAATATTTTGGTCTATGTTTGATATTTTAAATTTGAGGGGTCCAAGTGATATATGTCTACAAACTTCATGAGGTCTAGATGTAATTTACTAACATATATTGACGATAGGGGTCTAAGCGTTATGTACGTATAAATTTTAGAGAATCTGTGTGTAATATTTTAAATATCAGGGTCTAAATAAGTAAATGACAAACCTTATGGGGCTGAATGTAATTTTTCCTATAAAAAATGGTAAAAGCAGTATTGGTGAGCAGTTATTCCTACTCTATCCCATTAGTATGTAGGTACACCCCATGTGGTTAAAATAAAATAAGGAATCAGTTGTTCCTCTTTAATAGCTCATCGTTCCTCACGGAAATAGCCATAAGTCAGTTGTATCTAAGGTTTTATATGCATAAATTACAATATATGCTTTCTGCTTGGATATGACCATTCCATTCATGATTATGTGAGCGATCTAATTGTTTTAATTGGTAAACGATGATTTTTGACACTGCTATTAACTGGCCCCAAATTTACCACTAGGTCGTGATATTAATAGATCGTTTGACTTCAGAAAGTAGAAGAAATTTTATCATCATTCAACATATAATTATTCGGGCAAATAACAGTTTGTACCTTTAAAGATTAAATTTTTTTAATTTATACCCTCAAATATCAATTATTTTAAATTATGCCATTAATAAAATTAATTGATAGCAATGTGAACCTCATCCATGACATCCGTTGTGATTATCATCAAATTGATAGTTACGTAAGATGCACGTGATGACTTTTGTTAGATTATGACCCTTTCCCTTTTCGGCCAGTTTCAATGCTCAGACGATAGAGAGATGGAGAGGTGTGCTTGTCGGCGTTGGTTTTGCTTGTTGGAATGGTTGGACAGCAGAGAGACGAGGATGAGAGTATAGAATGAGGTTGGAATGGTTGCACATCATATAAAGTCGTTGTGCTTTAGGTGTGGTACTCCAGCTATCATAAATGATTTTAACTTTTGTGTGGCATCTTTTCACATCCTTCTTCCATCTCCGTAAGATGTATTGATCAGGAAGTAAGTAGATCTTCTTACGAATTAACATTTCGATTGCATGCCTGCATAATATTCCCCTAAACTCAAACATGCAATAATTGCACCTCACGTCACAATCCTTTTCACGGAACCAAACCTTAAAATTTGCACTCTTTATTCTCTCTTCAATCATGATATCCTCAGTTATTTCGTACTCAGAAATCTCACCATCTACTTTAAGTGAAATTAAAATCACAGTACATCTTCCCTGTCAATTCATTTTTGAATTCTTTAAACTTTGAGATAGTATAAGCACTTTGAACATGTTTCTCCATGTCATAATGGCTTACGCATGGGAGCTGTGAAGAGAAACACTTAGATTCTTCTTGGTTCTCCTTCTCCACCTTACTTTTCAATGCATTATCATATTGTTCCACAAATTGTTTTAAGGTAGTCTTAGAATTGACATACCCATAAAAAAATGAATTCATGCTCTCACTTCTCTGTGTAGTAGACATTCCTGCCCAAAAATTATCTTTCACAAAGACTGGCACCCAGCGATGCCTCTCATTATACAACCCACTCAACCAATCGTTGCTATGTAAATTATACTTCTCAATCATTTCGTTCCAACTTTCTTCAAATTCAATACGACTCAATGAATCATAAACAACTCTTTGCAGTGCAAACTTGATTGATTCATACTTCTTATAACTTTTTAATTTTTCAGGCAGCTTCTTCATAATGTGCCATAAGCACCATCGATGTCTAGCATTAGGGAAGACGATCTCAACTGCTTTTTGCATTGCTTTGTCTTGATCAGTGATTATGGCGCTTGGAGCCTTCCAAGACATATATGTAAGCCATGCTTGAAATAACCAAGTAAAGGTCTCTGTATCTTCATTGGAGATCAACCCACATCCAAGCAATGTCGATTGCCCATGATGATTAACACTTAAAAATGGTGCAAATGGCATGTCATACTTATTTGTCAAGTATGTGGTGTCAAATGTTATCACGTCACCAAATTCCTCATATGCTGCACTGCTCCTCGCATCTGCACGAAACACATTCCTCAATCCCCCATCTTCATCCAAATCCATTGTATAAAAGAAATTTGTGTTATCAGCTTGCATCTTTACAAAGTAATTTTCGATTTCCATAGCATCTCCTTCTCCGAGCCATAACCGTCTTACTTTCTCAATAAAATTTCTACAATCCTTCTCTAAAAAAGTCATATTCTCATGCCCCCTGCTTCAACCACAAAAGAATTAAATTTTTTATTTATTCTAATCTCAGATCTATCATTTAATTCTAACTTTCTCTTTACATGTGACCTCAGTACCCTATTGCATCGAAAAAATCGAGCTTTGCTAGGACTCAACTCATGGTTATAATCAAGCACGACGATGTTCAGATGCCATTTTCCCTCAAATAAAATTGTCAAGACCCTAGCCTTACAACTGGTGTTTATGGTTGGATGTGGCTTGAGAGGATTTTTCGAAGTACACTGTGATTTTCCTAATCGAGAACAAGCAATTGCAACATATTTAACTTCTCCATCTTCTCCTTCCGTCGATAATCTTCTCTTCACTGGGAAACCCAATCGCCTCCCATTAATAGTCAAACAAATCTTCATAGCTATTAAATGTCATCACAACCTTGGGCTCTTCCTCTTTGGCATCTACATTTACTCTATCATCCATTTCAATCCCACTATTTTCTTCAATCACCTGTATAATACTTGAAGATTCTCCTTCCATTCCCAATTAATTCAACCCTCAACAGTACACTTGTTAATTAAGCAATGGTATGCCAAACACCAAGTAAGCCTGAACAATACCAAAAAAAAAAAAAAAGAATGTAAAAAGTCATTTCTTCAAAACAAGTAGCAAAAAAAAGGGATAGCAAACAATAGCAATTGACATGAACAATGGGCAAAAATATTCATATGATAACACGCTATTTCTAAGATTTTTTGGTTGCAGCTTCTCACATGTAGCTGTCCATAAGTTGTATTAAATTGCCATAGCTACTAATGGAACAACTCTAGTAATAGACTGACCTATTCATACATGAAATTTAACGAGCAATTTGTAAGCATACATTCTCATACATCTATAATACTACCAGTGTGTGACAAGCGATTGAGATACTGTATCACCAAGGCTACTAATAATAAAACAACCAACAAAAAAAAGAAGAGAGAGAGAGAGAGAAAGAGAGAGAGAGGGGGATTTATGAGATGAGGGAAGATTACTGAATAGTGTGTGGTCAGTGTTGGTTTCGTAGTCATTGTTAAGTGTGTAAACCCCTGGAGAGAGATTAAGAGGCCACGACAACTACAAATTTCCAGACAAGTGCTATTGTCGGTGTTGGTTTTGCTCGTTGAATGGTTAGATAGCGGAGAGACAGGGAGGAGAGTATAGAATGAGGGTTAGTTAAAAACTAAAAAAAAAAAAAAAGAAATGTTTAGATGGAAAAATTAATGACATGACAAGGCCACATCATCCTCCACGTCATTAGGTCAATATTTTATGTCAAATAATTAGGTCCCAATAGCATTGCTCTTTTATTATATCAACGAATTCTTATTTTAATGGATGGGGACATTTAAATTTTGAAGCACATATTCTTCTTCCTATTCAACGCATAGTTTTCTATTTAAGCCATTACCGATTTTTTGTCAGCCAACAATATCATCATATATTATCACTGTGATTTTCATCATTTCATTTAGGAAATCCTATTCTGTTATTGTTACGAGTATTGTTTCACAGACGTTTCAACGGATTTGTGATTTTACAGTCTAATAGCAACATCAAATTTGGGTATATCTTGCTCTCCTAGAGACGACTCAAGTAAGCAGATTGCTCAATTTCTAGTTGAGTTCTCATAGCTCGGATTCTTGATTCTTCTTCCAAAATTTGTGCTTCTTTAGCTTTCAGGTCATTTGATTGCTTCGGAACATTCATCAGCTCCAAGATCAAACTTTCTTTCGCTCTTAAACATTCAGTATGGCGAGTAGCTAAGTCATTGATATGAGCCACATCAAATTTAGTACCTTGCTCAACACAATGTCATCACAAGCGATTGTTTCAAACAATTCAAAGGTCTGTGTGACAGTTTTGGCAAACCAATTGACCTCATCCATCCCTGAATCAGTTTCAGTAATTACCCCACGGATCATTTGAAGTGATTTCATCACTTTAGCTCGAGATTCTAATAAGATCTCAGGTGAAGAACATGCTGAGATTTGACTAATTATTCTTGCATGTGGCCAGTAACGAAATTTCTTGTAAGATGATCAATATTTGGTCCAAGCTCAGTACTTATCAATGGCAAGAATCTCTCAAATGAGAAAGTAGTTTGACAAGGTTCCAAAGGGAGAGTAGTTGATGGATCAGCCATAACAAAATCATCTGAACCATCATAATCAACACGCTCATCGTCCAATCTGGTATCGAGCCTTTTCATATCACTCCCCTCAAGGTTACCAAGTGCTTCACCTTGTTTAACCCCAGTGCCAAAAGACTCATCCACTCGAAGATCTTTGTAAGGTACTCCAACATAGCTAGCATCCCCATTTGACCCACATGACCTTTCATAGCGAGCTCTTTTAGGATTTATATCACCTGAAGAAAGTTTTCGATGGTTTCGAAATTTTATTCTTTCACCAGAATAAGTTCTCCCACAATTATCATGACTAGTTATCGGAAATGTAATTGCAACCTCGGTCAGATTGATGGCTCTCCTTATTCCCCTGGTAGGAGTTCGAATGTTTTTAATCACAAAAACTGGCTCCGGTTGGTTATATTGTCGTTTCGTCAAAGTGTGATGTATTTTGCGAATTGCTATACCCAAATAAGGAGTAGAGTTTCTTACCCACCATCGACAATACTAGTAGGTGCAGACTCTTGTATAGCTTGCTCGAGGGATACAAAACAACACATTAGTGTCCCTTGATCATTTATACAAAAAATATGAGTGACATATTTTTGACCGGATCAGAGAGAGAATTAGTGGAAGTGTACGTAAGTTAGTCTAGACACCCTTGATCATTGAAAAAAATAAAAATAAATAAACGACTAAATTACTTCAATTAAAGCTAAAATATATTGTATCAATTACAGTTTGACCCATTGTTTGATTTTTTAGTTTTATTCCAATAGACAGTATAATTATATACAAATGAGTGTTGAATTTAGTTCTTTGATATATTTATACTGATTATTATATGCAGTTCATATATTTGAGTCACTTCCTGACATAGACATTGGAGAGTTGACCTCTAGAGCTCCCCTTTGGTCTCCGATTTCTTTTTCAGGTGATCAAAGTCCAACAAACTGACGTACAGGCCGTCCAAATTTTGACATTAACAGCACTAATTATAATTTTTTTAAGAAAAGATTAAATTTTTGTTTTTAATTTTATTTCAATAAATGACATAATAAAAAATAAATTTTAGTTGTAAAATTTAAAATATTTGATATTCGATCTTTAATTGGAATATTTTTGGTCTATGTGTGATATTTTAAATTTGAGGGGTCCAAGTGTTATATGCCTACAAATTTCAGGAGCTCTAGATGTAATTTACTAACGGATATTGACGATAGGGGTCTAAGCGTTATGTACGTATAAATTTTAGGGAATCTGTGTGTAATATTTTAAATATCAGGGTCTAAATAAGTAAATGACAAACCTTATGGGACTGAATGTAATTTTTCCTATAAAATATGGTAAAAGCAGTATTCGTGAGTAGTTATTCCTACTCTATCCCATTAGTATCTAGGTAAACCCCATCTGGTTAAAATAAAATAAGGAATCAGTTGTTCCTCTTTAATAGTTAGATCATTGTTCCTCACGACTCTTAGATTTTTAATATTTTCACCTCATTACCTCACGGTTATAGCCATAAGCCAGTTGTATCTAGGGTTTTATATGCATAAATCTATATAATAAAACACCTAGGAGTTTGAATTTTTATCTCACACATATTTTTTTTTCAAAAACCATTCCATCACCCAATTCTATCACATGTTTAATCATTTAATATTTGAGTAATTTGTAATTTAACATAATTATTGTTTCATATATTGTCCATACACGATAATGTACACGTGTTAAAAAAATTTTTTCGAGTTATACATTTTGAGAAAATTTTGATGTTATTTTAAAAAAAATAATAGATAGAAATTAATTTTAAATGATGTAATCAAATAAATGAAGAAATAAAAAATTATTATTTATTATAATAGGATTAATTTTTTAAACGATCAAATTTTATGTTTTATCGTGCCTTTAAGCACGGGTTATAACTAGTATATATAATAAATCAGATAGATTTTTAAATTTATAGGGAGTATATTTTTCCCTCTAAATTTCACACATCCAACACACACTTTCCCCTCAAATTTCAAAAACCCAACACACACTCCAACACACACATTCCAATGCATGCACAGTATCATAATTCAGTGTACAATGACTTTAATCACGGGGTATCGCTAGTTACAATATATGCTTTCTGCTTGGATATGACCATTCCATTCATGATTATGTGAGCCATCTAATTTGTTTTAATCGGTAAACGATGATCTTTGATGCTGCTATTAACTAGCCCCAAATTTACCACAATACCACTTGCTCGTGATATTAATAGATCGTTTGACTTCAGAAAGTAGAAGAAATTTTATCATCCTCCAGTATATAATTATTCGGGCAAATCACAGTTTGTATTCTGAATGATTAAAAAATTTTAATTTATACCCTCAAATATCAATTATTTTAAATTATACCCTTCAGAAAATTAATTGGTAGCAATGTGAACCTCAGCCATAACGTCTGTTACGATTTTCGTCAAATTAATAGTCTCGTGAGATGCACGTGATGACTTTTGTTGGAATATGACCCTTTCCCTTTTCAAGTGAGTCTCACGTGCCTATTAATTTGACAAAAGTCATAATAGACATTATAACTGTGGTCACATTGTTACCGATTAATTTCATGGATGGTGCAATTTGAAACAATTTATTACTAAGAGTGATCAAGGATTTGTTCAATCGATAATCCTTCAAAAGATGGCATAGCCTCCTCTAGAGGTCAACAAAAATTTGTCACCTCAATTGCGAAAAATGGATTTAAGTCAAGGAAATGATGTCCGTATACAGTAATAAGAATATAAGATCATATACATTTGACTCTTTCAGACGCTAAGATGTCGAAAGCTTCATGTACTGAACTGTCATTCTTTATCCACTATCAATCTTTCTCTGGACATTACTTGCATTGGCATTTTTAAGCATGACGCTGGCTGTCCTCCTATCTTCAAGCAGTGAGTTGCAGGGGTAGGTGCTTTTGGTTCCTTTGTAACCAAACTGTAATTTGGGATTGAAGACAGTTTTTCTGGAGTGAATTGAAGATTTGTTCTAATCGGTTTGAGATCCTTTTCCATATATTTTCTCTTAAATTGTCTTCTTGATAGATCACCTATCGCATATTTAAATGAGACTCATTGTATATAAGTGGGTTCCTCATTCATTAACGGTGAATGATACATTTTTTATTAATAAGGTAGCATGTTGAAAATATACCCCTAAAAACATTCCACCAATTACTATCACAAGTTAAATTATTTTATTTTTGATTAATTTGTGGTTAAATACAATTTTTATTTCGAATATTATTCATATGCGATAGTGTACGCATTATATTTTGTTGAGCTCCTATATTTTGAAAAAAAATTCAATTTTTTTTTACAAAAAAAATGAGTAAAAATTAATTTCAATTTATATAATTAAAGAAATGGAAGAAAAGAAAAATTAATATTTAATATAGTAGGATAAATTTTTTAGCTGCTCGATTTTTTAGGTTGTGTTATGTCTAGGCATAGGTTATCACTAGTTGTCCCATCTATTACCTAATGGAAAACGTCATGAGTTTTTTTTATGAAAAATTGTGGATAGGTACTATATAAATTACTTATTTGTGTGTGGCAAACTATGCAAAAACTCTGTTGTAGATAAGTATTCCTAATTGTAAATGTCTTCTATCTACATACACATTAAATGTTTTTTAAATATTGTTTTTACCTAAATACCTTTTTCCATAATTCATGGACATTGTTTTTAGCAGTTATCTTATTTGTGGGATTTTAATTTTATTATATCGACAAATTCCTATTTTAATGGACTTTGTCCTATTTTAATGGATGAGGACATTTAAATTTGAATGTACATATTCTTCTTTCTATTCAACGCCTGGTTTTCTATTTAAGCCATTACCGATTTTTTTATCAGTCAACAATATCATTATCTATTATCACTATGATTTTCATCGTTTCATTCAGGAAATTCTATTCAGTTATTGTTACGAGTATTGCTCATAGAAGTTTCAACGGATTTGTATCAGGTTTGAGTTATATATGTCTTATGTTAATGTAACGACCTATTAAATTTAAACAATCAATTTTTTTCATATTATTTTTTGATGTTAATCAATGGTTGTTGTTAATCATCAGCAGTGATTGTTAATCATCAGTGGTGCCTTCCGTTAATGTCCAATGTGTTGTAACACTGTGACACTATGTTTGTTACATTATGACAAGTAGTGTTGGTTACAATTAACTCATTATTTTTATGTCATATTGTGATGTCACACTGTGTCAAACATAACATTTAATTTGTGTAGCAATCAAACAATGTAAATGTACATTATTTGTCTCTTGGGTTGGACTTTTCATCAACTAGGTTAGCCTTGGAGGATATCTCCTTGGCTCTAGCTGTCCTGAGTTAGTTTTTATTCTTTTATTTTATGATGACGTGGACGATAACATCTTCTAATGACATGTGTTTTCTCTTGTATTTCAGAGATTGTTTGTAGTTTTTCCATGACTCGGGAAGTTTTTCAACCAGAGCTCCAACAACAAAGTCCTCTTGGAGCTTAATGTTTTCATTCTTAAGGTCGTCTAGCAACTTATGGTATTCATTGATTTGTGACTGAATCTCTTTTTCATCAATCATCTGGTAGTGCAGAAAATTGCCAATGACAAACTTTCGAGCCCTAGCATCCTCAACTATATATTTCTTATTCATATACTCCCAAATTTCCCTAACTTTTGTAGGGGTAGTATACATCAAATAAGTCATTAGCTAATGTGGTAAGGATTGTGTGCCTACAAATCTTGTTCGCATGTTCCCA
This sequence comes from Ilex aquifolium, assembly GCA_951799425.1. NCBI lineage: Eukaryota > Viridiplantae > Streptophyta > Magnoliopsida > Aquifoliales > Aquifoliaceae > Ilex > Ilex aquifolium. The sequence goes on from OX637408.1 coordinate 12,781,896, forward strand.
TATTTTCAGTGATATTTCATACTGTTCAGATTCCTTTTCAAGTTTAGGTTCAGACAGGGCAAAGGCCATCCCTATATCATCTAGGACAGAGAAAACTCTTTCTTGCCACCTCTTAAAGAAGGTTCCAGAAACCATCTCAATTTTTGAAGCGTCAGAAAAAGCCTTAGCAGTAAGTAATGCAACATCCATAGCCATATATCTATCCTTAAGAGAGTTGTAAAAAGTGTATGGATATGAATGCAAAACACAATAATAAAGAGAAATTAGGAAAACTTATCGGTTGAAGCGTGAGAATATGGGTGTCAACTCTAACCCGTTGATATGAATCCGACACGAACGATTATAAAATTGACACGATTATTAAATAGAAATACACATAATAAATAGTCTAGACTAATGTTTAATATTCAGAACACATTAAATATATTTTTTCTTTATGGGTCTTGACGCGAACACGACTTGAATAATAATGACACGACACGAATAATACGACATGCGAGTCACACGAATACGACACGATTGACACCCCTATATGAGAATAGATTTCACCTCTCGGAGTATGAACCTCGGTGGAGTAGAACAATGACGACTACCCTCTAGGATACAACAACCGTTTCTCGCAAACGTGCACTTGTAATGTGAGGAGTCAGGAATAACTTTGACTTGACTAACCCAATACTTAAAGAGATCAAAATGCTAATAAGAAATGATTTTGTGTATAAGACAACAGAAAGAAAAGAGGCTTCAGAACTTTGGCTAAGAAAATGTTTGATGTCTTTGGCTTAGGAAGGATTCGGTAAGCAGACCAAGAGGAAAATGTTTGCTGGCTGTGTCTCTGCAATTGTCCCAACAAGGCAATTTATAGTAGTGCCCAAGTAAAGAAAAAAGGAAAGAAGATCCTTGATTTAGTCAATAAGCAATCAACGGTCAAGTGATTGGCAGGAAATTTTTTTGCACTTTATTTTACACGTGACAGCCATTGGTCAGCTGAAATTAAGGGGAACAAGAATCACTGGAAATCCCATGTGAGTAATTAAAATAATCAGAATTTCAAATATCGGAGTATTGACTTTTGAAATAACCATGTGCTCTAATATACAACATGAAGCACCAGTCGTAACCAGTGAACAAGATTTTCGCCTAGAAGAGGTAAATGCCAGTCTCATTTCTGGTCTCCAAGCCACAATTTTTATTTGGACTCACTTTCAATTCATCCTCTATAGATTTGACCAACTGTTGCAATCAAATTCTAATTTAAAATCAATTGTCGAACAACTTTTAATTTTTAGTAGTTGCCAAAAAAGGTAAAGCAACATATATCCTGGCCAAGAGAGAGACTTAGCAAGTTATCTCTGCCATAGGCTCTTCTCCCCTAATAGAAGTGCCTTTAAGATAGTGTCGCTCATACCATCAGCATATTGAAATAGATGTCCAGCACCTGGTACTTCATGGTAGTGCATCCAGGGAAGCCTTTCAGCAATGTAGCGCTGCAGTGTGACAGGCACAAGGCCATCTTCATCGCCGTGCCATAAATGGACAGAGCCTTCACCATCAAGGAAAGGATTCTTCAGATCCATAGGACTGAATTCCCAACTCCCAAATGCAAACATCATGTCGCGATGGAAGGACTCAAATTCTCCTTGTTGCGTAACATATGCCTGGTTGTCAAAACAAATGGGAAATTCGGAATCATTTGCCATTCACAAATGTTGGACATTTTTTAACTAACTCCTTCTAAAGAACTATTACACAAAAATTTCCTAAGCTACGATATTTCTTAACTTTTAAGGATTGGACAGCTATTACATCTCATATAATTTCTGTTAATGGGATCTAGAATTCAGCTTGCTGCAATTTTGAACAGTATTTTATGCCAAATTATTGGTGAAATTTTTTTCTTTTGCAGAAGTTCTTGATCAAGCACACGCAGACACACACACAGAGTACTGCGTACGACTTATTGTTAATTCATCCTCATTTTTCATGACATAAAACAGAAAGAAACGTTTACCCTGTATTTTTGTGTTTCTTTAAGCTTGGATATAAGTTCCAAATCTTGGCGAGAAAACTTGGCCTTTTGAGCAATAACACTAGAGGCAGGAAACCACTTCTGAGTGTTCCACCAGTAGGTGAGCCAAGGAGTGTAGTGAGCGACCCGTAAAGCCCACTGGTCCTGTGGAAATTGCTGATAGTAGGCTTCTGCAGATAAATTTGCAGGGAAACCAGGCCACCAGTAGTTGATTACAGGAGCAATTAACGTTACTCCCGCCAGCCTGTCAGCATCCAAATATTTTACTTTTAGCTTGATAGTAGAAAGAAACAGTAAAGAATTCTAAAATATTAGGAGGAAATCCCTTAAAAGGACAATCATATCATAAGTTGCTAAGAAAATATTACATTCCATATTTTCAGAAAACAAGCAATACTTAACACACTTTGTGTTTTTGGGGATGTTATTCAGAGTGTTAATCTGTATAATTCCTGGATTTGGATTACTCCTCAATCCTGAAGACAAAAATTTCTCAAGAGATAAATTTTCAATATGTCAAATAGAAACTAAATTTGGCTATTTCTCACCTGTGAGGTATGTACTTTAGGCATCCCCAGACCACCTGTCCTCCCATGGAAATCCCAATTACATAAAATTTGGATCCAAGTTGTAGCTGATCAGCTAGCTCTTCCATATCCAAAGCTATACTTTTTAAGGTTCGTTTTGGATCTGGGTCACTCTCTCCATAACCTGGTTTATCAAAAGACACAAAGTAGACCCCTAGTTCTTCAGCCATCCCCTGAAAAAAAGTACCAAATTCAATTGAAATAACTCCTGCAAACTCTACCAAAGAAAAATTTTCAATTGAATGGCTACATCCTACATAATTATAAAATTACCGATGCTACAACTGCTAAAGAATGTCTGCTAGAACCAAAGCCATGGACAGAAATAATCTTGTATTTGGCCATTTCTTTGGGGACACCATGCTCCTTATAGGCCAAATGTCGTCCATCCCTAAGCTTTATTCTGGGTGCTGTAATGGGTGGACTGCCAGGGGAACCGCATATCCTGGGAGGTGGGGGATGAGCAGCTTGATATGCCCATGCTACAAACCCGATCAACAAGACCAACACAATTTCTTTAAACATTCCTGCAAATTCTTAATGCAGCAGCACAAATATTTGAGAGGAAAAACAAGAAAGCTTAACACCAAATATTATAGATACCGCGGTAAGTAACCAAGTATGAAAATATCATTTCGTTTCCACGGAAACGTTAACCAAAATGAATCATCTTCCATTCCAATCTGACTGAAACTATGTATGAAAATTTTGATCCTTGCTATAACACCTCTAGTTCTCTTCTTTATTTTGTTTTCTAAAGGGTATCATATTGGCATTCAATTTTGTGAGACAAATTATCAGGTCTACTTTTGAGAGGATTTTTTTTAAAAAAAAGGGACAACAACAGTTTACTTCTTATTGGCGTTCAATAACAGGTATCCCTTCCCAAATAAAAACATAAAAGGAGTCTTTAAAAGCTATAATCACAGTAATGGATAAAGTCTAAAACTAAACCACAAAAAATTGATCGAGAAAGAAGAATAGAAAATGTGGAGTAGGTTTTTTCTTCCTCTTTTTTTTTTGTAGCACCATTACGTATTTTGCATCAAAGAGCATATGATCTTCAAGATGAACAAGAATAAGGGGGAAAAAACCTACATCAAACACATCCCACTCAGTACATTTTGATCATTCTAATGGTTTGTCTTAGCTTTTGAAGAAAGGGTAATAACCAGCAAAAACTATTCATTGAGAGTCGATAAAAACCCTTCATTTTTTTTTTTTCATCAGGTCTGCCCAAAATCAAAGTACAACTATTAACTTACATGATATTAGTCCCTCAGACCTTTCTGGTCAGAAACAGAGAAAGTAATGCGGTAAAATACGAGAAATCGAATATGGGAACAATAAATCATAATAATCTAGAGGCATTCATATAGAAAAAAAAAAAGATCCAAGTTGAGCCAGTTATTGTTGCAGGGAAGAGAGAGAACCTGAAAGAAGTTGAAAGGAATTGTCTCTAACGGAGTGATACTGAGCAGAAGAAGCTGAAATCTTCTCCACGAATCAATGCATTTCTCAATGGAACAATGAATGCTTATGAATTTGCAGAATCAGCCAAAGCCGAATAAACCTCGCTACAAAATTCTCCCAAAAGCCTCCAAGGTAGTGGGTTGGTGGGTTTGGTGAGATCACTGTAGTCGTCTTGTTTTTTCTTTCTTTCTTCCTTTCTTTTGACAAGTAAAGAGGGCTGTCAGTGTCACACCAACCCCAATATGATTGGAACTCTGGGTGATTAAGGAAAAAAAAGGTAGAATCTTAAGCTGCCATTAATACTTAATGAAGCTATAATCTTAGAATCTTATTGAAAGAAATGGGGTTGCCTATCTCGTTTGTTTTTTGTAATGATTTTTCCAAACATTGTACTATGAAAACTATTGTTTCATTGAATGAAATGGTATTCAAACCCAGACTGTTCTTTTTATATTAGCCTAATTTCGGAGTTTATTCAATTTTAATGGGTTCAATATAATCTTGCTTTGAAAAAATTGCAAGAATTTCAAAAAATTAGATCTAACATTAGTTCCTATTTCGAAGTATTCTCAAGGATTGATTACTTTGTGCATCGATAAAAATGTAAGACTAATAAAAAAATGAGGTAATAGGAAAATCATTTTCCATAAAAGAATGTAAGTATTTTATATCTTTAGTTTGAATTTAGTTTTTTGAACTTTCAATTATTTCAATTTATTCTATCAACTATTAATTTCGTCTCTATTAAGTCTTTTTATTAATTTTTATCTTTAGATCAATTGGAGATTAGCTTAATTTGATCCATTTTAAATGTTAAATCATATGTTTTTGTTTTGATATAACGATGGAAATGAATGGAATTACTTAATTGAGAGAAAATTGATAATTAAAAGATTAAATTAAAATAATTAAAAATTGAAATACTAAATTAACATTGGATGTAAAATTTAGGGCTAATTATGATATTTGTTCATTAATATTGATACGTAATATCTAAATAAAAACACAGCATTTGGTAGGCAGCCGTCTATTTGAACCACTATTTTCAGTTCACCAGACACGCAGTCCATGGGCCCAGAAAGGAATTCCCACCTACTTCTATGTAAAGGTTTTTTTTTTTTTTTTGGAGAATTACATTTAGATCTTATAAAGTTTGTTACTCAATTACTCAAACCATTAATATTTAAAATATTACATAAAAACCTTCTGAGGTTTATACGCGCTTAGTATATCTATATAATAAAGTAGCTTACAATTCAAATCTCAAAAGATAAACAAAATGACTTTTGCTATTCGCGGTTGAGATCGTTTTAAATTTTACTTTAAAGTTAATCTAACGGCTAATATTAACACCTTAAATTTAATAGGGAAAATAGGGTCATAAGGATGTGTTTGGAGTGATTTTTTAAAAGTATTTCTAGAAATTATTTCTCATAAGTACTTTAAAAAAAATAATAGTGTTTGAAACCGTCCCACCACTACCTCTACCACCACCGCCGCCGCCGCCGCCACCACCACTACCACTACCACCGCCCCCTCCCCCCCCCCGTCACCGCCACCGCCACTGCAACCGCCGCCATCACCACCACCGCCACCCCCACCGCCACCATCGCCGCCGCCATGGCCACCGCCGCCGCCGCCACCACCACCGCCGCCGCCCTCGCCGCCATCCTCGCCGCCATCATCGCCACCACGTTCATTGCCACCCACCACAACCATCACCGTCTCCTACCACCACCACCACCTCTCACTCCACTATAATCGATACTTAAATTCATTTATCTCTCTTTTATGTTTGTGATTTGATTTTGGATATGAATACAAATATGTTTATTGTTTATCATTTTTTATTACTCTGTGCCTTCAGGCACAGACAATAACTAGTCAATTAATAAATTACACTCAAACTGCTTAAAATTTGTAGGCGTGTAATACTTAGATTTTTCAAATTTAAAATATTATATTTAGATAAAAAATATTTTAATCAAAAATAAAATATCAAATATTTTAAATTTTATAGTCATGTTATATTATGACATTTATTGAAATAAAATCAAAAATAAAAATTTATTTTTTTCTTAAAAAATCATAATTATTATACAATTTTTTCTTAAACCACTTCTTCTTCTTCTTTCTCCCCCCCCCCCCCCCCCCCCTCTCTCTCTCTCTTCATCGACTTGGGGCCAGAGGTGACAAAATCGTCAACCTCGCTACAGTATTTCTATTCAAGACATACACAAGTTTATGTTTTTCACAGGCACCAATCATGACGGCCCGACCATACGGGTCAATGGACAAGTACTGGCCCCGAAAAAATCCTGCGAAATTGGGCTAAAGAACCGAATGGCACCGAAAATTTCAACGGAGAGAAGGGTTTGGAGCTTACCGCTGTCGTTGGTACGAAGAAGATCGAAGACTTTGCCTCGAGCGACAACAATTCTTGGGACTTGCCGTCGGAGAATCTGTCGTTGATGGCACAGACTATGTCTGTGGCTTTTTGGAGTGTGAGATTGTAGAGGTACATAGTTAAAACTCCAGAAATAAAAGAGGGTGGGAGCTTCAAGGAGAGAGACTAGGATCTGGATTTTCATCTACTAATTTAAACTGCAGGAGTAGAACGAGAGAGAGAGAGAAGAGGATCAGGGAAGGTTTTGGCTTAATAGTAAACCTTTGGTCTGAGTAGGGGTGATCAATTTTTTGATTTGGCCTACCATCTTGATTGGTCAAATCACTCTTTTTTATCAATCATTTAATATTTGATTAATTTATAATTTAACATAATTTTTATTTTAAACATTATTCATATATGATAATATACATATATTAAAAAATTTTAATATAATGAAATCGATTTTTTAGGTGCTCAAATTTTATATTTCATCGTGCCTTCAGACACGGGTTATGACTAGTATATATATAGAGTAGCGCGATTATAAAAGCTATACACCATAGCCTCTGATGAGAATTTTTTATGTGAATCGTTAGATCACGATCTAAATGTTACTAATCAAAGAAGAAAAAAATAAATACAAAAACTTACCAAATTAGGTTTTTAAATAAAAAGAAAATTTTAATGTGATATTAATTATAATACTCATCATATTTGGAAAGTGTATTTTATATTTTCCAAGTACTTTTGATTCTTATCAAATCTTGTTAGACGGATAATCCAAGGATGTGGACTGGGTTATACCAATTTTGACGAGTAATATGTAAATCTTGTCCAAATACATTGTGGCAGACTCAGAGCTCCGATATAAGATGTATGATCTTTCATTTCTTAGGCTTCGCATTGGACATATGTGCTCGGATATAACTTCGAAAGAAAAAAATAGCATGTGCTCATAAAAATATAGGATACAAATATTTATAGTGATTCTATCAAAAAAATTATATCCATGATAAAAGATGGTTAAACCAGGGTGTAGTATAATTTAAATGCACTAGCAATTGCCCGTGCCTGAAAGCACAATGTTACTCGTAAATTAGTTACAAATATTTGCTCATACATAAATGTAAAATAAAATACAACATTGTAGTAAACGACGAATAAAATGAGTTCGCTAATATTTTTTAAAAAATCAACCTACATGCATAGCATATATTTTCACATTAAATTGTTACGCCACGAAAATTATGTTGTAACTACTGAAACATAATAATTCAAACATCTGAAAAAATATATCAGTTGACAATATTCAATGTTATATTTTTGATTCAAAATCCACGATTTTAACATTCATAATCAACTTTATCTAAATAATAACAGAATTCATAACTAATAGAATGAACGGTTTGCCAAGATTTGATTTGGAAAAGATTAAATATAATATCTTAGAGGCTATTTGATAATTCAAATTCAACACTTAAAATAAATATATTTTACACTTGTTAATTAAACATGTTTGATAACCAAAATTTAAACTCTCTTAATATGTTAAGTGCTCCTTAAAAATATGTTACAATATTAAGTAGGAGATCCCTTACTTAATTCTAAAAGCTGAAAGCGCTCAGTAAAACCATCTTTAATAATACAATTATACTCCGAAATATTTTTCATTCATATTAAAACTGTAATTAGTCTTATTTTCAAAACCCCTAACCTATCTATCCTCCTTGTCAATCTCTTCTTCAGCGAATAACCGGTAAATCTTTTTCCTTGTCTTCTTCTTCTTCTTTTTTTTTTTCCTTCCCTCGTCTTCTGCAACAAAAATATACATAATACATAATTACACACACACATGCATTGTACACACACACACACACACACACAAAGATATTAGTTATTGTTTTTTTTTTTGTTTTTTAATCAAATATTATTGTTCACTTATTGTGTTATTTATATGTTATTTATTTATTGATCAGATGTTTGTTAAATGTAGACTACAATATGATAATAGTTATTATGATTTATGTTATGACATATTTTATAAATATTTTTAAATTTAAAGAGTTGAAGGGTAAAACTGAAAATTAATTTATTTTTAAACGTCAGCTCTGTGTAGTTATTAAACAGTTTAGTTCAATTCAATACTTAAATTTCAGTTGATACCAAACAGTCCACAAATTCAACATTCAGTTTTCAGACTTCAGCTTTCAGTTTTATCAAACACCACCTTAATATGATAAAAATTACAATTAATATCACATTAAAATTTCTTTTTTAGTTAAAAATCTAATTTGGTAAGGTTTTGTATTTATTTTTTTCTTCTTTGATTAGTAACTGTTAGATCGTGATCTAATGGTTCACATAAAAAGTTCCCACCAGAGACTATGGCGCAGAGTTTCTATGATCGCGTTATATATATATCTTTGTGTGTGTATGTGTCTGTGTGTTAAATTTTTAACATTTTAACACCGTTAATGTGTGCAAAAACTATAAACCAGAAACATTGTTAATGTGTTAAATTTTTAACTTTTTAATATTTTAAACATTAAGGTGTTGGTTAATTGGTGCAGGTTCCTTAATTGAATTGCTAAAATAATTAAAAAATTAATAACTAAAAAATATTGTGTTTACTTGATTTCCTATCTGACTTCCTACCCAATTGTTTTGAACAGAATTCAGGTAGGAATAGTACACTTAATTGGGTAGGATAGTCCAAGGAAAATATTTTTTGCAAAGTATCAAGTAAAAATTTGAAATACTATAATTCCTACATGTAGGGTAGGGTGAACACCCTAAGGTCTGAGGTGGTTTTGGGTTTTTCATTTCTTTGATCAAATTACATTTTGAACTCTTCAAGTATTCCCTTATTTCTATTTTGGTCTCTGATATTCTAACAGTAATAATCAAATATTTTTAACTTTGATGTGTTTCACTGCACATGACCAAATCAGACTATCATCTAACAAAATATAGAATTTCTATTTTCTTGTTAATTTTAATTCATTATTTGTGAAAATTTTTAATTTAATAATTTTTCACTGTTTTTGAGTTTACTATTTTATACTGTTTTTAAGTTCGCAGTTTTTCACTATTTTTGAGTTCAGTAAATTTTCACTGTTTTTCATTATTTTTTAAATCAGCAATTTTTCACTATTTTTGAGTTCAGCAATTTTTTATTGTTTTTGAATTCACTAATTTTTCACTATTTTTTAGTTCAATAATTTTTCATTGTTTTTGAGTTCACTAGTTTTTAGTTCACTAATTTTATATTATTTTTAAGTTTATTGTTTTACTAATTTTGAGTTCAAATTTTGAATGTTTCAACATCAAGTAAATGAGGTAAAATTAAGTTCTAATTTTAATGATCAAAACAGTGAAATAAGTTAAATTTTTACTGTCTGAGACACTAAAATTAGAAAAAATTCACAATTTTAAAATTTTATATATTTCAACATCAAGTAAAATAGGTAAACAATGAAAATGACTTGATTTATTTCATCATCATTGAAACAATCAAATTTGAAATTGAAAATTTTGTGAACTATGAGTTTCATTCTATTAAAGTTCATTGGATTTGGAGTTCACTGTTTTTTTTTTTTTTAATATTTTTGAGTTTGTTGATTTTGATATATGTTTCTCAATTTAAATTTTTAATATTTTTGTAATTCATTGCTTGTGAAATTTTTGGACAGTGAACTATGAGTTTCATTTAATTAAATTTTACTATTTGTGAAAATTTTGGACATTAAACAAGGTGTTTCATTCTATTAAATTTTACTGTTTGTGAAATTTTTTCATTATATGTTTCATTTTATTAAGAGTTTCATTATATTAAAGTTCACTATTTGTGAAAATTTTGTTAAGTACAAGTTTTATTGTATTAAAATTCACTGTTTATATTTTTTAAAATATTTTTGAGTTCACTAGTTTTTTATTGTTTTGGGTGGTAGGTGGTGGGAGTGGATTTTGCTGGTGGCGGTGATGGTGGCGATGATGGTGGTTTTTGGCTGGTGGAGGTGGTTGGCAGAGATGGTGGTGGTTGGCTAATTTTTCACTGTTTTGGGTGGTGGTTGACTAGTTTTTCACTGTTTTGGGTGGTGTTTGGAGGTGGTTGATGGCGATAGTGGATATTGGGTTAGTTTTTCACTGTTTTGAATGATTGGTGGTGGCGATGGTGGGCTAATTTTTCACTGTTTTGTGAACTAAGAGTTTTATTATACCAGTAGTTGCACATGTGCGTTGCACGTGAACAACTTTGAGAATAAATAATTGCACAGTAAAATAGCGGCTTGCTTTATCATCTTATTAATGGTACGTCTCAAACCTCACCATTTTGCTTGAGTGCTTAAATGTAATAAATATCCATCTCCCAAACCATGTTATTATCCAATTTTACACCGGTCCACTACCGCCCTTAATTCCCTATGGCACATAAAATAAAACAAAGAGGTAAATTCACTTGCATGTTTTGTGAAAGTAAAAAACGCATCCGACCAACAATATCATGCTTATTGTAGACATTAAAAAAATTAACAAATTAATGTTTATAGTTGGACTCAAATCAATTAGTTAGACTTAAATTTCATAAGTCCAAATAATACAAGTCTGAAATTTAATTAAATAGACTTGAGTTCGACCTAAATTCCATAGTCTAAATAATATAAGCTCAAATGTAATTAATCAGGTTTGTTAAATTAAATTAAATGGACTTAAATTTCATAGGCTCAAATTAAACAAATTTTTAAAAAATAAAGTGGGTTGGACTTAAATTCTATAAATTAACTAAAACCTATAAATTTATGGGTAACCCACTACCTAAAGCCCACATAAGGTGTAGGGGAACTACTCCAACCACTATAAATAGAGGTGTAAGGGAAGGCCAAGAGAAAAAAAGAAGAAAGAAGACGCCAAAGAAAAGGCCAAGAAGGAAGAGCAAGAGAAACCAAGAAGGGGAAGATCAAGAAAACTCTACCTAAATCCATCTCAGGAGAAGAAGGGAAGATCAGTAGCGAAGTTCTACTAGAGTCTACCCCCAACGGAAGTCTTGCAAATCCATCTCTAAGAAGAAGAAATACCGCCAAAGTCCTTCTTTAAGAGATTCAAATCATTTTCAAGCCATTCAACATAAAGAACGGTGAGAAGATTTGACAAAGTCAAGTCAAAGATCGAAGAATGAGAACCACGTCAATCCGACTCTCGTTTTCAACAAATCTACCAAAGCATCACCAAATTGAAGATTGAGTAACACGCTGATCAAGCCTTTTTCTTCACCAAATCCACCAAAGTCAATACTAAATCAAATATCAAGAAACACGCCGGTCCAACCCTCGTCATTATCAAATCAACCGAGAATCAGATGACAGTGCACGTGAGAAGCACGCCGAAGAGAGTCAACACCACTTTATTAAATTAAGTTAAATCATTCAATAATTGTAATTTTGACCTTGCTTTGTGTTAATATTACAAGCGAAATTTTGTCATTACAAATTTTGGCACGCTCGGTGGGACACTCTTTCCCTTTGATCTTTCAAGTCAAAAAGCCTGACAACAATGACAACAATGACAACCAAAAGACAACGTGATTCCTCCCACCGACAAGTCAGCAGACCTAATTGAGGTTTCAATTCCAACAACCCACCCTAGAACAAAAGCGGGCAAATTTCAACTCTTGCCACCGATAGAGCATTGCTATAAGCAAAGCAAAAGGAAGACTCTTCCAACTATTAATTTCGTCTCTATTAAATCTTTTCATCTATTTTCACCGTTAGATAAATCGGAGACTAGTTCAATCTGATCTATTTCAAGTGTTAAATCATATGTTTCTGTTTTGATATAATGATGGAAATGAATGGAATCACTTAATTGAGAGAAAATTGATAATTAAAAGATTAAATTAAAATTTGAGGTAAAATTTAGAGGGTAATTATGATTTGTCCATTAATATTGATATGTAATATCTAAATAAATATACAGCATTCAGTAGGCAGCCGTCCATTTGAACAACCTTTTTCGGTTCACCAGAAACGTAGTCCATGGCCCCAGAAAGGAATTCCCACCCACTTCTAGCAAGTTTTTTTTTTCGGAGAATTATGTCCAAATGTTCGGAGATTTGTTACTTACTCACTCAAGTCCCTTAATATTTAAAATATTATGTATAAACCTCTGAAATTTGTCCGCACGCAAGTGCGAAACACTTAAACTCCATGAATCAGTATTAATTAGTAAATTACATTCAAATCATCTAAAATTTAAAGACGTGTAATACTTAGACTTTTTAAGTTTAAAATATTATACTTAAACTAAAAATACTTCAATTGAATATCAATATTTTAAATTTTATGACCAAAAAAATTATGTTCTATTATGACATTTATTGAAATAAAATCAAAAATAAAAATCTAATTTTTTTTTAAAAATTCATAATTAATATACAATTTTTTCTTAAACCACTTCTTCTTCTCCCCCCTTCTCTCTCCCCATCGACTTGGGGACAAAGGTGACAAAATCGTCAACCCCGCTACAGTATTTCAATTCAAAACATACACAAGTTTATGTTTTTCACAGGCACCAATCATGACGGCCCGACCATTCGGGTCAATGGACAAGTACTGGCCCCGAAAAAATCCTGCGAAATTGGGCTAAAGACCGAATGGCACCGAAAATTTCAACGGAGAGAAGGGCTTGGAGCTTACCGCTATCGTTGGTACGAAGAAGATCGAGGACTTTGATTCGAGCGACAACAATTTCTTGGGACTTGCCGTCAGAGAAGCTGTCGTTGATCGCACAGACTATGTCTCTGGCTTTTTGGAGTGTGAGATTGTAGAGGTACATAGTTAAAACTCAAGAAATGAATTACCCCCCCCCCCCCCCCCCCCCCCCCCCCCCCCCACCCTACACTAGGGTTTATACAGGGTGGGAGCTTCAAGGACAGAGACTATGATCTGAATTTTCAGCTACTAATTTAAACTGCAGGAATAGAACGAGAGAGAGAGAGAGAGAGAGAGAGAGAGAGAGAGAGAGAGAAGAGAGGAATGTAGTGAAAGGATCAGGGAAGGTTTTGGCTTAATAGTAGACCTTTGGTCTGAGGCGGTTTTGGGTTTTTCATTTCTTTAGACAAATTACATTTTGAACCCTTCAAGTATTCCCTTATTTCTCTGATATTCATTTCTGCAGGTGACCAAATCAGACTATCATCTAACCAAATATAGAATTTCTATTTTCTTGTTAATTGTAATTCATTATTTGTGATTCATTATTTGTGAAAATTTTAAACGAGTTTCATTTTATTAAAATTCACTCTTTGTGAAAATTTTTAGTTCAATAATTTTTCACTGTTTTTGAGTTTGCTATTTTTTTTATTGTTTTTAAGTTCACAGTTTTTCACTATTTTTGAGTTCAGTAAATTTTCACTGTTTTTGAGTTCACTAATTTTTCACTGTGTTTTAGTTCAATAATTTTTATTGTTTTTGAGTTCACTATTTTTTTAATTATTTTTTGAGTTCAAATTTTGCATGTTTCAAATCAAGTAAATGAGATAAAATTAAGTTCTAATTTATTGATCAAAATAGTGAAATAAGTTAAATTTTTACTATTTGAGATACTAAAATTAGATAAAATTCACATTTAAAATTTTTATATATTTTAACATCAAGTAAAATAGGTAAATAATGAATGACCTGATTTATTTCAACATCATTGAAACAGTCAAATTTGAAATTGAAAATTTTGTGAACTTTGAGTTTCATTCTGTTAAAGTTAATTGGTTTTGGAGTTCACTGCTTATATTTTTTTTAATATTTTTGAGTTTGTTGATTTTGATATATGTTGCTTAATTTAAATTTTTAATAGTTTTGTAGTTCACTAATTGTGAAAATTTTGGACATTGAATAAGGAGTTGCATAAATTTTACTGTTTGTGAAAATTTTGTGAAGTAAGAGTTTCATTATATTAAAATTCACAATTTGTGAAAATTTTGTTAAGTAAGAGTTTTATTATATTAAAGTTCACTATTTATATTTTTTAAAATATTTTTAAATTCATTAGTTTTTTACTGTTTTGGGTGACGGGTGGTGGGAGTGGGTTTTGGCTTGTGGTGGTTGGCAGTGATGGTGGGGGGTGGTGATGGTGATGGCAATAGGTTTTGGCTGGTGGAGGTGGTTGGCAGAGATGGTAGGGTGGTTGTGGTTAGCTAATTTTTCACTGTTTTGGGTGGTGGGTGGAGGTGACTGGTGGGTTAGTTTTTCACAGTTTTAGGTGGTGGGCAGTGGTGGTTGGCGACGATGGTGGGCTGTGGTGGTTGGCGACGATGATGGGTGGTGGGCTAATTTTTCACTATTTTATGAACTAAGGATTTCATTATACTAATACTTGTACACGTGTGTTACATGTTAACAACTTTGAGAATAAATAATTGCACAGTACACTTGTGGCCTTGTTTATCATCTTATTAATGGTATATCACAAACCTCACTATTTTGCTTGAGTGCTTAGATGTAATAAATATTTATCTCCAAAATCATGCTATTATCCAATTTTACACTTGTTCGTTACCGCCCTTAATTTCCGAAAGCACATAAAATAAAGCAAGGAGGGAAATTCACTTGCATATTTTGTGAAAGTAAAAAAGCACACGACCAATAATATCATGCTTATATCCACTTATATTCAAATAATATAGAGATGATTTTGAGTACATATTTGAAGCAAAAAAAAAAAGCGTAATACTTATGAAGAAAAATTAACATCTCTCTAAAATATGTCTAGTGGCAGGACCATTTCCATTTCACTCATGTTGGTGTAGGCAAAAATTAAACACCCAGTTACCATGTGTACTGAAGTCATAAAATAAACACCTAATCAAAAGTATGACAAAGCAAATACTTAAGCAAAAAAAAAAAAAACATAAATACCCAACTGAAAGGAATAAAAAATGAGTGGAAAAATATAATCATACAAATAAAATTATTCATATATAGTGTAAGAGGCAAAAAAGTAAATTTACCTCTCACAGGAGTGAGTAGAGGTTTGCCTCTCACGTGAACAGGGTTTGAACTCAATCTCCAAGCTTTTCCCTTCTGCAAAACGAACAAACTGCCCAAGATCGAAGTGCTTCGATTGAAGGCACTCCGATGCTTAAGTCAGTAATGAAATGAATAATTTCGGAATAAGACAAGGAGAATTCAGCGTACCTTTCACCTTGTCTTCTTCTGCTCTTTATAGAACTTCCATCTGCTAGGGTTTCCATCGTTTTTGATTCAAGGTGGCACACCTTCCCTCAACCAGGGAATTTTGTTAGGAAGTTGCTAAAATCTCTCCAGTAGTTTCCTCTACCGAATCGATAATTATGTTTATTCGTTTTACCAGAATGCCTGAATCATTGGCATCTGTAATTCATTTTAATGATTGCCTCTTGGACTTCAGTTAAACCCTTTATAAACGACCTTCTCCATCCATTTTCCTACTCTGCCTTCTCATCTTCAGATTTCTTTGCGTCACTCTGAGTTTTCCTTTTCTTCATCTCCTACTTTGGCTCCTCTTACTTCTTCTGATATTCCTGCTTTCAAAGCTAAATACAACATTCCTGAAGACGTCGATGTATGAGTTGCTAGCACCGATGAACCTCCAATAGGAACTAGGGAGAGCATTCCAATCCATACTCGTGCAATTACAGAAGGCGGTGTTCATTTCTCCCTCGATCCTCTGCTTCTTTGGGTGCTGTCAGCAATGAAGTTGTGCCCCATTCAATACTGCCCCAATTTTTTCAGAATTATGATGGGTGTGGCTGCTCTGAATAAGCTTTTGAACTTGGGAGATTTTATGGGAGATTTTATATTGTTACATCATCAAACCAACTGGAGACAACTACTACCTCGCAGTGAAGAAGAAGGATCGCTATCTTGTGACCCACCTTCTTGATTCAAACAATGGCCATGAGAACGATGTGGTCTTCGTCTCTGTAAATTGGGAGTACGCAGTTGGTGCTACCCTTTCCTATCGATGCCCCTATGAGGAAGGTGCACTAGGTGATTGACGTTTTTACCTTGCTTTCTTAGTACATTCTTCTACCATTTTTGTTTATGTTTTCTTTCTTTGAAGGCGAGATTGTGAAGGGAAGAATTCCTGAACGTGCTGTCAAGATGGAAGAGTTGAAGAAGGTGTGGGACTACAATGACTCACTTTTCTGTCGAACTGCACACACATTGCTCGGGTATACTCCAACTTACATGTCTTTCATTGCCGTTCC
The DNA here is from genome assembly GCA_951799425.1 of Ilex aquifolium. Lineage (NCBI taxonomy): Eukaryota > Viridiplantae > Streptophyta > Magnoliopsida > Aquifoliales > Aquifoliaceae > Ilex > Ilex aquifolium. Next base: position 12,798,617 of record OX637408.1, read on the forward strand.
ATCCCGACCCAACTCAGCCCTTACTGGTGACCGCCAATCTCTCCAAGCTGCTCGGGACCAGACTTCTCGTTCCCTCAAAAAGTCACTGTCCAGTCCTTCTGGGAGAAACAGATCGGTCAGAAATTTCCTTGAATTTTTGTCCACTATTGAACCATCTGTTCCTACCGAGCCCTCTGTGCCGATTGATCCTCCTGCTCCTACCAACCCTGTACTTGTAAAAGAACTCGATCCTGAAGCTCCTGCCGAAGTTATTCCTTCCGAGCCGAGCCATATGGTGCTTCAGGATGATGAACCAGTGGATTTGGCTCGGGCCACAGATTCTTCCATTCCTTTCGAGCTCCCTCCTTCTTCTGTTCCTGTTCATTTCCCCGATGATAATCCTGATTCACTTTTTGAGCTTTCCAATGATCCTGGCCCCAAGAGGCGTAAAGTTGCCGAGTTTGACACTGTGCCTTCTCCAAAGCCTGTTACTCCATCTTTCCGACCTCTTCTCAGAGCGAAAAGGAGAGAGATCATAGTGAAGGATTTTGTTGCAGAGGATTTCAACGTTGTAGTGGGGATTGCTAGGGGGGTGATTCTTCCTCCAGACTTAGCCGGTAATGAGGCTTTGTCAGATGATGAAATCTCTCGGCAAGCAATCCAGCACATGGTTCTGGTATTTTGCTTCTTTCCTTTATCTTCCCTTTACTGAACAGTTGAGAAGTAGTTTGTCTAGTCTTTTCACTTCTCTTTAACTTGTAGGGGCTCCAAAAAGTCCATGAAGTGGGGGCCAGGATTGCTAGAAAAGATAAAGCTATGAAGGATGCCATTCATGCCCGTGCATCGACTTTGGCAAAGAAGGAGTCCACTGACGAAGAGTATGCCAAGATTTGCGAGGAAGTTTTGGTTCTTCAGGCTCAAATGCTTAGCCTGACTGAGAAGAACCAGAAACTTTCCGTAGAGGTTGAGGAGCTAAAAGCGTCTGAACATGTAGTGTTGAGCTTACTCAGTCTCAGCTTGATCGTTCTAGTCTATTGGAGGAGTTTGAGAAATTTAAAGCTGAGGCCAAGGATCAAGAAGACTTGGCTTATAAGCAAGGTATGGAGAAAGCGTAGAATGACTTAGCTCTGCAAATTCCAGTCTTGGAGAAAGCGTACTTCAGCAAAGGTTGGCATGCTGCTTTGACCGCTACCAAAGTAGCCCAGCCTTCTGAGCTCTACTCCCGCCATTCTCTTCCTAGCTCGTCCCAGCCTCTGTCAACCTGGAAGACTGCTTTGAAAAAATTCCTTTTTTAAAGAACTTGTATCTTCCTTTCGACATATAATGAAAGTTCTTTTGCCTTGGTTTTCCCTTGCACTTGTAATCTGTTTGCTATTTTTGTTTTTGAGATTATAAAGAATTACGACATTTTCTCGGCCTCCTTGGAAGAGCTCGGTCCAAAGTAGGGACCTTTTAACAAATTCTGGCTCTTGAAGATATGGCCTCTACTCGGCCTTTCTTTGAAGAGCTCGGTCCCAAAGTAGGGACCTTTAACACTTAAACAAATTCTTGGCTCTTAAAGTTATGGCCTCTACTCGGCCTTTCTTCGAAGAGCTCGGTTCCAAAGTAGGGACCTCTAACACTTAAACAAATTATTGGCTCTCGAAGTTATGGCCTCTACTCGGCCTTTCTTTGAAGAGCTCGGTCCCAAAAAAGGGATCTTTTACACTTAAACAAATTCTTGGCTCTTGAAGTTATGACCTCTACTCGGCCTTTCTTCAAAGGGCTCGGTCCCAAAGTAGGGACCTTTTACACTTAAATAAATTCTTGGCTCTTGAAGTTATGGCCTCTACTCGGCCTTTCTTCGAAGAGCTCGGTCCAAAAGTAGGGGCCTTTTACACTTAAATAAATTCTTGGCTCTTGAAGTTATGACCTCTACTCAGCCTTTCTTCGAAGAGCTCGGTAGACGTGGATCAGTTTCCACTTTCGCATCGACCCACCGGTCTGATCGGACTCAAATCACTACCCATTCAGCTTACATCGTCATGCCTAGCCGAGGACCTAGATTTGATCGGGTGGCTACGCCTGATTTAAGCTTATACTTTTATCAGGAATTTTGCCTTCCTGCCTTGGCAGTAGGATGTTCCTTACTTATTAGCATTGTCTATCCAAAATAACTCATTGTATATTCAAAATAACAGAGTTTTTAATTCATATTCTTTTGCAATACATTTATTCAACAGACGGCTAATCATGCGTCATCCTTCCAGAGATAAGGGGTACCCTTATTTTTTCGAAGGTACTTCAGAATTCATATTTCAAAAGGTACTTTTAGAAATAGAATTTTCACAAGTTTGAAGAGTTCCAAGATCGCGATACCTTTTTATGATCTAAAGTTTTAAGCTCATAGTATTCGCTGCCTCCTACATGTATTACTTTGTATGGCCCTTCCCAGTTGGCGCCCAACTTCCCATGCGCTGGATTTTTAGCTGATCCCATCACGCGCCTAAGGACAAGATCTCCAAGGGCGAAAGTGCAAGGACTAATTTTCTTGTTGTAGGCTCGGGACATTTGTTACTGGTAAGCTGCCATCCGTATTGCTGCTTGTTCCCTTTTCTCATCAATCCAATCAAGTTCCCGAGCAATAGTGATGTCATTATCTATACTAGAGACGAGCTCAGTTTTCAAGGTCGGTAAACCAATCTCCAATGGTATTATTGCCTCCATACCATAAGCAAGGGCGAACGGGGTTTCTCTTATTGAGCGTTGAGGCGTGGTTCGGTACGTCCACAAAACACTAGGCAGCTCTTCCACCCATCTTCCTTTTGAATTTTCCAATCTCTTCTTGATACCGTCCAGGATTATTTTGTTCGATATTTCCACTGGCCCATTACTCTAAGGATATGCTGGAGTGGAATAGTGATTCTGAATTTCATACTGCTGACAAAAAGCTTTGAAGGAGCCACTTTCGAACTTAGTCCGATTGTTGGATACGAGAGCGTTAGGTATGCCGAACCTAGTGATGATGTTTTTTCATACGAACTTCCTTGTCTCAGTATCTCGTATGTTAGCTAAGGGCTCTGCTTCAACCCACTTTGTGAAGTAGTCGGTTGCGACAAGAAGGAAGTGCTTATTTCCTAGGGCCCGTGGCAGCGGCCCTACTATGTCCAACCCCCATTATGCGAACGACCATGGGTTAGCCAGCGGAAGTAACTCCTGGGCTGGCTTTCTTGGAATTGGAGAGAATTTTTGACATTTCTCACACCTCCTAACAAAATGTTGTGCGTTCTTCTGCATGTATGGCCACCAATAACCCTAGAAAATGGCTCGATGAGCTAGCGATTTTCCACCAGTATGTGCACTGCAACTACCCTCATGGATTTCAGACAACAATTCTGGTACTTGCTTCGGATGGACACACTTCAAATACGGTCCTCCGAACGATCGTCGATAAAGTTCGTCTTTTGGGGATAACCAAAACCTAGCAACTTTTAGTCGTAACTTATGGGCCTGCTTCTTGTCCTCGGGTACATCTCCAGTTTTCAGGTAGGCGATGATTGCATCCATCCAACTGGGCTCCAAGTCTCCGGATAAAATTTCCTTCGAGACGGTAATTGAAATGCTCAGCTCGAGTTGAAACTCAATGGTGACCGTTCTCTCGTTCTCCTGATCAACGACAGAAGCCAATGATGCCAGAGCATCATCATGGGTATTCCGTGTTCTTCCAACCTGCTGGATGCAGTATTCCGGTATTTGGCCTAACTCTTTCTCTACCGCAGCGTGGTAAGCCACCATTCTCTTGTCTTTTGCCATATACTCCCCTATTATCTGATTCACCACCAACTGTGAGTCAGAAAATATCTGGAGTTTTCTTACTCCCAAACCGACTGCAATCCTTACGCCTGCTATAAGGGCCTCGTATTCTACTTCGTTATTCGAGGCTTGAAAACCGAGTCTAATGGCTTTCTCTAGCACACACCTTTTCGGGCTTTCCAGTATAATTCCTATGTCTGATCCTTTCTGATTTGACGATCCATCCACGAACAGACTCCATCTATCGCCGAGTACTTGCAAGTCATCAGCTTTGCATTTTTCGCTTCGCCCTGAGCTTTGCTTAGGGTAAAACTCGACGATAAAATTAGCCACAACCTGTCCTTTGATTGCAGTTCTCGGTTCAAACACGACATCATACTCTTCGAGCTCCACTGCCCACTTCGTAATCCGTCATGACAGGTTGACTTTTCAAAAAAAGGGCTTTTAGGGGTTGATATGTGAGCACAACAATTTGGTGTGCTTGAAAGTAATGGCGTAATTTCCTAGTCGAGCTCACCAGTGCTAGCGCCAGCTTTTCCAGTGGAGTGTGTCTTGATTCGGCATCCAAGAACATTTTACTTACATAGTATACGGGGCTTAGATTCCCATGATGGCTTCTCATTAGGGCTCCACTGACTGCGTGCTTTGAAACGACCAAGTAAAGCAGCAAGCGTTCCTTGGGGAGTGGTATCGTCAAAATTGGTGGGGAAGCTAGGTAGGCTTTTAAATTTATAAACACCTCTTCGTATTCTTGATTCCATAGCGCTCCCTTCTTTCCTTTGATTGACTGGAAGAAGGGCCTGCACTTATTTGAGGCTCGGGATATGAATCTTCCTAAAACAGCTGCCATTCCGGTTAATCTTTGCACCTCCTTCACTGTTTTCGGAGATTGCAACTCTGCTATTGCTCTTACTTGGTCGGGATTTACCTCGACTCCCCGGTGGGTCACCAAAAATCCAAGGAACTTTCTAGAGCCTACCCCAAATGCACATTTCGAGGCATTGAGCTCAATTATGTATGTCCGAAGTATGTCAAAGGTGTTTCTCAGGTCGGAGCAATGATCGGTGTCCCTTCGAATTTTAACTATCATATCATCAATGTAGACTTCCATGGTGACGCCCAATATATGGGAAAACAACTTCGTCACCAGTCTTTGATAAGTCGTTCCTGCATTCTTCAGCCCAAAGGGCATTACCTTATAACAATAAGTCCCTTCAGGTGTTATAAAAGAGGTCTTTTTTTGATCTTATTCGGCGACGGGGATTTGATGATAACCCCTGTACGCATCTAAAAAACTCATTCGTTAATGGCCAGCAGTTGCGTCAACTAGCTGGTCTATCTTTGGTAGAGGGAAGCTATCCTTCGGGCATGCTTTGTTGAGGTTGATAAAATCGACACAAACCCTCCACTTCCCGTTCTTCTTCTTGACAACCATAGTGTTGGATAACCAGGTTGGGTATTGAACCTCCCTAATGGTCTGTGACTCCAAAAACCGTGCCACTTCTTCCTTTATCGCTTCCTACCTCCAGCGGGACGCCAGACATTTCATATGTTGTCCATGCGAAAACGTCGGCGTATTCTCTTAGCAACGAAACAAGCCCATCGCGCTGCTAGGGGCTCAGTGAAGTGCCCAAAAGAAAATACTTCTCTTCATCCTTGTCTAAAGGTACTTTAGACAAGTCTTCTATAGTTCGGTCGGTCGACTCCTCTTTGCCTAAAGGTACTTTAGAAAAATCCTCGACAGTTCGGTCAAGTGGTTCCTTATTGTCTAAAGGTACTTTAGACAAGTCCTCGATAGTTCGGTCGGTTGGTACCTCTAATTATTTTCCAACGACCGACCTATCAGGATTTAATTACTATTTCATCGCGTCAATATTTGTGCGCCCATTGCGGGTTTCTCCGCTATCTCTTCCCCTTATTGATGCCAACAAACAAGTCCTTGAACTTGCCTGGTCTCCATGAATGTTGACTATTCCCTCTGCTGAGGGGAATCTGAGCATCTGGTGGTATGTCGATGGCACAGCCTTCATTTCGTGCAACCAGGTACGGCCCATGATAGCATTGTACGTTGACGTGGTATCAACTACAAAAAACTCGGTCATAGGCCTGTTTTTACTGGAAGCGTGATTTTTCCCCTTGGAAGAACCATTTTTCAACTGAAGCCGACCAACAGGGTATTGGTCGGCTTGAGGTCCTCTTGCTTGAGTCCAAGCTTCTGAAAGAGGTCCATGTACATAATTTTAGAAGAGCTTCCTGGGTCAATTAACACCCTCTTTACATCATAATTCGCAATCCGGAGGGTGATTACCAGCGCATCATTGTGCGGCTGGTGTACCCAGATTAAATCCTGTTCGAAAAAGTAAATAACCTCGGCTGCCTCTCCTTGTTTTAACCTTTTATTTTTGACTTCTAGGGATAACCTTAACTGATAGACTTCTTTCTCCTTGGTGGCTCTCTGGATGTATGCCCTAGTAGCATTATTGGTTGTCATATGGGAATTCGTTGCAACTTGGACCACGTCAATGACCCTAGCCGCGGTAGTTTGGTCCCCCTGGAATTCGGTTCCTCCTCTAGCAGTCCTTTCCCCTCCGCTTTCTACGAACTGAGAGAGGTGACCCGCCTGGACCAGCTCCTCCAAATGCTGTTTCAATGATCGAAAATTCTCCGTCATGTGCCCCACATCCCGATAATAGGAACATCTAAAATTGGGGTTTATCTTGGAAGGATCACCTGTCAGCTTATTAAGCCATTTGAAATAAGGATTTCCCATAATCTGAGTCAATATCTTGTATATTGGTTCCTTGAATACCGTGTTTAGCCCAACGAATGGTGATTTTGAGGGAAATCCCTCTTTTTATCTCTTCTTGTCGGCATCCTTGTTTGGTTCAACTGGCTTACCTCTACTGAATTGCTTTCTTCCAAATTGTTCATTTCCCAAGTCTCTTGATAGGTCGTCGTCGACTTTGGCATACTTTTCAATTCTGGCCATCAGTTCTTCCATGTCTACGGTAGTTCTTTTGGTGAGGGATTGGTATAATGGGTTTTCTTTTGGCAACCCAATTTTGAAGGACACCACGACGATCTATGGATTACATGCTTCAACTTCGTTCATCGTTTCCCAGTAACGATGAGCATATTCTCACAAGGTCTCATTGTTCTTCTTCTTTAATGTCAATAGTGCCCCAACGTCTTTGGGTTGTTGGCTGCTAGTTATGAACCGAGTCGTGAATTGCTCGGCGAGCTGTGCCCAACCATCCACCAAGCCCCTCAGCAGACTATCAAACCATTTCATGGTGGACTCACTGAGGCTACTAGGGAAAATGGTGCAGAGCAATGACTCATTTTTCTGATAAATGGTCATGAGTTGCAGATAATGACGGATGTGTGAGATCGGATCTGTCTTGCAGTCATATAACTTGAAGCTCGGTACTGTGAATTTTCTCGGGATTCATCCCCGTTTGATCCATCTCGTGAAGGGGTAGGACTCTGTGCCATCTCTGTATTCACCTGTAGCTCTTCTGGCTAGGTCCCTAGCTGATTTCTGCTCGGGTCTTCTTAATTAGCTATTGAGCTCCTCAGTAATGAATTGCTTCCAGGGTTGCTTGTCCTGATTTCGACGTATTTTTTGCATGTACTCTTCTTGAATGACGTTCTCTCTTTCACTACGCTTCCTCTCGGGACTCTCTCGTCGGTCTTCTCTGCTGCGCCTCTTTTTGGTTATTTCCCATAATCTAATCTTCAATTCCTCATTTTCCTTCCTCAGATCTCTCTCTCTGGCGTAGGATTTCTTGAACATTTTGTCATGCGCGTCTAGTCGGTCCTGCAAGGACTGAACCAATTTTGCCAGAGCGGGGTTCTCCCCCCTCGGTACGGAGGGATTCGAACCGGTCGGAATCTTGTTGGCTCTGGTGCTTATATGGCTTGAAACTTGCTGAGGACAACTCGTCATCGTCACGTGGCTTGTCTGGGCTTTTGCCCATGTCCATCCTAATGTTGCTATCGGATGGGAATGATACTTTGTAGTTTGGATCGGAATCCTGCAGGGTAAATGCTCCTTCCACGTGTCAGCAAGAGTGCAATGCCTCTTCATATAGTATTAGTATTCACTTTCCATTCTTTCTAACCTTAATTTGGAAGTATGTGATTTTCGAAAGATGTTTGATTGTTTCTATCCGCATCAACTTATTTGTCCAATGCCAACATATCTTGATGTCCCAATTATTATTTTTTTTGTTATTCGTGGAGGTAAATAAGTAGTTAGTCTTGATATTTTGGTGCTCTACAAGTAACAGATAAAGTGATGCATCGACTAACAATGATATACCTCAACATATGAAGATTTCACAAGCAGAGATGTAGTAGATCCAAGGCGAGGAGAATGCTATTACATATCTTAAGGCCATTCTCTTTTAGGGTGACAACATATTTTATAGAAAATTATGAAGGCGGTGGAAGGAATTGCCTTAAATCAAAGAAGTCGATTGGTAGTCGACCGACCGCCTTCACAAGCCAGTCGACCGTCTTAACTTTTCGTCAGGCAATTCTCCTTTGCAAAATTACATTTTTACTCCTAAACCTTTCAATTTATCTCAAATGTGCCCCTTAAGATTTTTTGAAGTTCTTCACCCCCATCAACATATTTTTTTGTTTTACGTCTCGTAACTCTTCCTCAACCAGGCTTGGGAAGAATAACAGATGAATCCATTTCCAATGTTATTTTAAGCCAAAAAAATTATTTTTAGGAGTAATATCAAAGATCACTCAAACCAATGCTGAATCAATACCCAAGATAGCAAAATTATTATTTTACCCTTCCGAAGAGCAACCTCAACCGATCACCAATCTTAAGGTTTCTCGACCTCCCAATTCTGTTGGTAATATTATTTTAACCTAAAAATATTTATATTAAAGACTTCTTACAAATCTCAAGACAAATTACACCTGATAGGCCAAAATTATTTTGCCCCTCAAGACCGCTGATTCCTCCGAATATCCATTCCAAGGTTTTACGATATCTTGAATTTAATGGTAATATGTTTACCTAAAAACATTTAGATTAATGACCAATCATAAAATATAAACTTAATTACACTATCATTTCCCAGACTTTGGGATGTGATAGAAATTAATTAGTAGCAATTTGAACCCTAGCCATAACGTTCGTTTTGATTTTTGTCAAATTGATAGTCACGAGAGATGCACATGATGAATTTTGTTGAATTATGGTGTTTCCCCTTTTTAAGTGCGTCTCACGTGCCTGTTATATGATAAAAATCACAACAGACATTATGGTTGGGGTCACATTGGTACCAATTAATTTCCTTGATGGTGCAATTTGAAATAATTTATCTTTAAGGGTATAAATTGAGAATTTTATAATTTTTTGGAGTGGAAACTGTCATTTTCCCTAATTATTCATTGCCATGTGCAAGATACACTTTAGCTGTCTTGTGGTCAAGGATTTGTTCAATTGATAATCCTTAAAAAAAAAATGGCATAGTCACCTCTAGAGGTCAACAAAAAGTTTGTCACCGCAATTGTGACAAATAATTTAAGTCAAAGAAACGTTCTATAATATAAAATATGGTAGGTTTCAATAAGTCTATCTGACGGTATCAAATAAATTTATCCAACAACTACCAATATCCCTTTCAAAATCATTCATATTGTACCGTGTCTTCAAGCACGGGTTATCCTTAGTCTATCCATATATGAGGATAAGACCGTGTATATATTTGATTCTTTCGGACACCTTAGTCTATCCATATATGAGGATAAGACCGTGTATATATTTGATTCTTTCGGACCTTAAGGAGTCGAAAACCTCGTATATTGAACTGACGTTCTTTATCCAATATCAATCTATCTTGCACATTACTTGCATTGGCATTTTTAAGTATGTCGCTTAATGTCCTCCTATCTTCAGCAGGGAGTTGCAAATGCTTGAAGCAGCTCCTATGCAAGGGTAGGTGCTTTTGGTCCCTCAGTAACTAAGCTGTAAATTGGGATTGAAAGTTTTTCTAGAGTGAATTGAAGATTTGTTCTAATCAGATTGAGATCATCTTCAATACATTTTTTTTTAATATTTTTTTTTAACGAATCACCTATCATACATTTAAGTGGAACTCATTATATACAAACTAGGGGTAATCCATGATTGAAGTCATGGTACAACGTAAGTGAGAAGTGATGAATTTGAGGTGGGAAAAATTCAATGTCTCGGTTTTGAGATGGATGTTGGTAGCCGTTAGATGGGTCTATTTGAGACCGTCAAACGAACTTATTGAAGTATGTTATATTTTATATATACAAATAGGTCCCACATTTATTGGCGGTGAATGATCCACCAAGAAGGAAATTAAAGAAAAAGTATATTGAAGGGAATTTGAGTTGGTTCAAATCCCCAATAGTGCTTCATGTCCATTTAATCCTCACATCTTAATCTCTTTTTTTCAAATAAATTGCAACTGTTATGGATCTTAGAATGGGATTTGCATTTTGGAACACCCTTGGAGTAGTAACTCTTCATGCAGCGGGTTATTTAAGGACAATAAACAAGGGCAAACTGGTTTTCTTTATCTATGTAATAGGGAAGGTAGCATTTTGAAAATATACCCTTAAAAACATTTTGCCTATTTATATCACAAGTTAAATTATTTTATTTTTGATTAATTTGTGGCTAAATACAATTTTTATTTCGAATATTATTCATATGCGATAATGTACACATTTTAATACTCTATTGAGCTCCTGTATTTTGAGAAAACATTTTCAAAAAAATGTGTAAAAATTAATTTCAATTTATATAATTAAAGAAATGGAAGGAAAGAGAAATTAATATTTGACATAATAGGATGAATTTTTTGGGTGTTCGAATTTTCATGTTGTACCAAGTTATCGTTGGTATGTTCATATGCAAGAGTACCATTTAGCCCGTTGGCCCAACCCACCACAAGGTGTTCCATTGACAACTCATTAGTAGGGGTGTTGACCTTACCCTACGGGTAGGAAATATAGTCTTCCGTCTTCCTACCCGATACTTTGCGGAAGAATTTTTTCTTTGTCTACCCTACCTGATCAGGTATGATATTCCTACCCGACTTCCTACCTGATTAATCGGGGAGGAAGTCGGGTAAACACTTTTGTAGCTATTAATTTTTGGATCATTTTAACAATTCAATTAAATAACATGCACCAATTTAACAACACAATAAATCAATAACACTAAAACCTAAAACAACAACAACAACAATTACAATAAAACACAAAAAAAATGAACATCAATCCATCATAATTGTTACACAAATACAATAACAATTATTTTAAGTTTAAACCATATGAAACACATTAAAATCATAACTGCTCCAATAGATCACCAGTTCACCACAAATCATGTACCCTACACAAAAAACAAGTTCATGCAACTCAAACATCCACAACAATAACAATATTATAATATAAATTATACCACACAAATACTCTTATAATTACTAAAAAAATATAAAAAAGTTAAATATATTTTTTGCGGGTAGGGTAGGATAGGAATGCATAAATTGATGGGTATTTCGTATTCCTACTCGATTTTTACGGCTAGCTGTTCAGTAGGGCAGGGTAGGGTCGGATAGGGTAGGAAATTGCGGCCAATCGAAAATTTAAACACCCCTACTCATTAGGAAGGGGCATGAGTTTTCTTTAGGATCCTTTGGAGGTCAATATATTTAATTAGACTTATTACTGTTTAAGTCCATAAAAGAAATTATTTTGATAAAAAGTCTACCAATGAGAAAAAATGGTTACACTACCCTCCAAAATAATGCAGCCCATTGCCTAAATGGAATTAGAAAATCCATAATCTCATCGGCTTATTTCAAGGCACCAGTGAGAACAATGCCTTCAAAAAGGAAAAAAAAAATTATTTCCTTTTTTTTAAGAATATCTATAATATAAAACAAGGTAGGATTCAATAAGTCCATGTCTCAAATAGACTCATCCAACGACCACCATCAATCATTCTCAAAACCATTCACATTGTACCGTGCCTTTAGACACATGTTAGCGCTATGGTTTCAAATTTTTTGAGAATCTTTTCAAATTTGAAAACTAAAATTAAAGAATTTTAGTTATCTTATCTTAGAAAGTACTAAACTAAAGGAATTTTGATTTTGCATTAGTTTTAATTTGGTCACGTATGTATGTGTTACTATGTATGTATGATCACATATATATATATATATATATATATATATATATATATATTATGAAGTCACTCTATAAAGCCACACTATCTATGAATTGAAGTATCACTATTGTGTCAAATTATTTATCCAATCCCATATGAAGGGAACAAGCATAATATTTGAGATGCAATTTTTTTTTTTTGAAATAACTTTTTCAATTGGCATGTTTGTGAGTATGTGTTGCTTCCTTAAGACATGGATATTGATGTGTTGGTTTTATTAAGTAACTCTATAAAATTATTTTTTTTAAGGCACACTATGGTGTCACACTTTCTATATGAAAGAGACAATCATAGTGTATGAGATGTGATTTTTTTTATTTTTATTTTGGAGTCACACTACCTATCCACTATATATGAAGTCACTTTTTAAAGCAATAGAGTGGTGTTTTATTTGAGTAACCCTTTGTTGTCACAATTTTTCTTATTTTGGCATATAAATTTATAGTGTGACAAGGGGTTTTGGTAAATTTTTCCAGATGCAAAGATATCATTGGTGCAGTGGCTTGGACACTACGGTTACACACACATTCATTTGGTTTAATAACGGAGTGTGACACCATTGACTGAGCGGCTAAAACACGACAATTACACAAACATTCATCTGTTTTAATAATGTGACAATAGATTATAAGATTATTGTTTCAGAGCTTGACCACTACGATTACAAACGTGCACATCCCATTGATTTAATAGTGTGACAAGACAGTATAACATCATTGGTTTAGTGGCTTGGACACTACGATCACACGCACACACACAAACCCCCCCTCCCCACACATTCATTTGGTTTAATAGTGTGACAATAGAGTATGACATCATTGGTTGAGTGGCTTGAACACTACAATTATACTGGCAGATTTGCATGCATATCATAATGTGACGGAACAGAGTGACTCTGTATAACAGTAACACCATATCCTCCATTGAACTCCTGTCAAAAATAATATAAATGAACGTGGTTAAAAAAATATAGGAAATAAAATTAAGAAAACATTGACATCAAAATGAGACATGAATACTAAATGTGAATTCTTTACATTAGATACTTACTACTTCGTACAATTCAAAACAATATTCAAATAGTTCAATAGCAAAACTGTGACAAAAAACAATATTAGAACCACAATGAAATGTTAAGATTCATTTGTTGATACAAAAATAAGAAAAATAGCATTATAATCATAAACCTGAAATAAAAAATACAAACAATTACATGAAACGAAATATAGAATCACAAACATGAATAGACGAACACATCAAAAACAGAATTGCCATATCACATTATAGTAATTATATGAGGTTATAACGATATGAATGCAAATTATACTGGAAAAGTACAATACCGAGAACATGGAGCAAACAATTTATTCTACAAGCAAAACTAACTTAGTCTAATAACTTATTCTATGATTAAAAAAAAAGAGTTAAAGCAAAACTACGAACATGGTATTATGATTTTTTGTGTGAAAATTGAATAAAGTTTTGAGACTTTGTTTACCACGTAATCCGATCTTCACGTTAACCAGCACAGATTCATTGACGTTTATGAACACATAGTCGAAATAATGGCGTGTTGGAGAATAGAAAAATCGGAGACTGCTTGGAGAAGAAGAACATCGTCAATGGCTAACAGGAGAAAGAAAATACGTTGGATATCAAGGATTATGAGAATATCATTCAAAATTCAAATAGGATTTTAATCCATAAATTTAGGAAACCATAATCTAATAAAATAGATTCAAAAACAATAAAAATAAACTACCAAATATAATATGTATGATTTAAGGAAAGGACAATTACGTAAAAGAAAAATATGAAAAACTCTAAATGTGTATCTGGACACAATATATTTAGGATTAAGAGGACTAATGACTTAATAGTACAAGACATGTACTTTAAGGCAAATAGTTCAATACCCCTTGAAATTTGGAGGCCAGTCCACTTTTCAAGACTTATTTGGGAATAAGTCTTCAACATCAACCTTCTAAATCAGGTATGCATTCTTGACCTAAAATTAAACCCAAAAATAAATGGAAGCTGACAAATTTATTTCATATTATCGGAAAAAGAACCTCCAAACGATATAAATTATATAGTATTAAAGAATCTGAAACTATATGAAAGATAATGTGTGTTATATATGTGATTTATTTTACATTAAAATTGGTTAAAATAGTATGTCATTTAAATACTCATGTTACTATTTTAAAAATCCGAGTTACTCTTTTTTGATCAATTTTGTTATAAAATTGATTTTTAATTGTTCAATTTGTGGTTTGTTAAATTGAAAACACAATTGTAATTGTATATTTTCTTTAGTAAACCCAATTGATTCTCATGTTACTAAATCATGCTACGATTTTGAGACCGAGATGTTTGTTATCACGTTACTAATTTCAATTGGATTTGATGTTTCTAAATCATGTTACAATTTTTTGGAAGATATAATGTTTCTGACTTGAGGGATGCCATTGATGTCAATAGATAAATGTTACTATCTCATGCTGTCGAAAACAGTGTTATTGAATTGATGGATCCAATTGGTGTTAATGCATGATAGTACTATTATTTCTAGTGGATGTTACTGCTTTTTATATTCAATGGTATTGTCTTTGATGTTGCCATGTTAACTTTGTGATGTTATAGACAAACGGCAATAACTAGACGATTATCAAAAACAAATATGAGTTTAAGCGTCAGGTGCCACTGATAATGCATCAAACAAAAATGGTTCGGATCCAATTCAACATTTTGAGCATGTTACTAATCTTTTTGTGAGTATATTACTATTTTTTTTGTGTGAGCATGTGACTATTTTTTGTGAACATGTTTCTACTTTTTTGTGAGCATGTACCTATTTTTTTTGTGAGTATGTTACTACTTCTTTTTGAGCTATTACTTGACGAGCCAAGATTTAGATCAGACCTGAGCCCAATTCATGGGTTGAGGCAAAATCATCAAAAGGGCATGCCAAGCTTAGCTTATGGCTTTAGTCCAATCTAAAGCTCAAGACTCGACGCACGTGAGAGAACAATCGTCAGAATAGCCATTATTTCAGAATTATGCTCATCCCTAATTGTAACTAGCCTCCTTGATAAGCAAGTATCTTAACACTCACGTCACTGCCTCAACTAGGGCTCTGTGCCTATAAATTGTAAACCCCTCAAACATATCTACACACCCTTCACCTTGAGCATACTCTTGCTCTCTCTTTCTCCTACTACCTTATACTCTCTCATTAATAGAGTTCTTCGGCCACTGTTGCCGCCTTCCGTGGTTAGGTCACCGAGACCCAACCACCCAATCCTTATATCTTATTATTAATTGTTTTACACCACACACTCGACTGATTTGATTGTGCATAATCAACTTTATGCACCATTGTTACTAATTTTTTGTGAGTATGTTACTACTTTTTTTGTGAGCATGTTACTAATTTTTTGTGAAAGTAACACTAGTTTTTAAATTGCAAATTTTCAGGTTTTGAAGAAGAGACTTAAGAAAACAAGGACTGAGAAGCCCTTAATGAAAAACCATCGGTCAAAAAAACTAAAGATCGATAATGTCCCTGAGGTTGATGACATAGGACAACAATTCACCAAGGATGATTCAATCAAGGAAATGGAACAATTCGTGAGTAAGAGCAGTTGTTAACACAACAACAACACTATCAGTAGAATCTTCTCATGAAAGTTTAATGAGAAAACTGAAGAACGAGAAGGGAAAAAAAGAAACAGAAATTGAGACAATGCAGTCAAACACAAAGAACAAGAAAAACACAATCTAATAAAAACAACATTAAGTAAATAACTAAATTATAATGAGTACATCTTGACGTATCAGCAAGAACGAAATCAAACTTCGGCAATCGAACTCAGCAGATTTATCACTTCATGATTGTGGAATTAAAGAATGATAAAAAAAAAAAAAAAAAAAACACAGAGCGTTAGCAAAAGACTAAGGATTAAATAACTAAAAACACAAAAAACCACAATCTGAAAACAACGTTAAAAAGAAATAGTGAATTACCTGAAGTACACATTGATGATAATAACTCCAACAAAACGCACGCAAGAATTCCGGCAATAGAGCTCAAGAACTCTGGCAAAGCCGAACTCAAAAAATCGTGGTCACGTTGATGACAATAACTCCGGCAAAACACAAGCAAAAGAATTCCGGCAATTCAATAACTCTGGCAAAGTTAAACTCAAAAAATCGTGGTCACGTTGATGATAATAACTCCGACAAAAACACACGCAAGAATTCCGACAATCAAAGTTAAGAACTCCGGCAAAACACACTCAAGAATTCCGACAATTGAACTCAAGAACTTGGGCAAAAACACACGCAAAAAATCTGTCAAAAAATCGTTGTCACGTTGATGACAATAACTTTGACAGTGACCAATGAAAAAATGAACACACAAAACAGTAACAGAAGAATAATGTGGATAATATCTAAATTTAAATTTTAAATTTTAAATTTTATTGACAAATATTAATGACAGTTCTGAGTGTGAATAAAGGAATATAGCGTTTACTAATTAGGAAAACGCTTTAACGTTGAAGAATGCTTTCAAAGTCAATATGAATGGCATTTTAGAGTTATTAAAACATTTTGGACTTAACTACTTATTAAAAAGATAATAATAGGACTTAACCCCAAATATTTTTAAGTGATAGACTTAACTCATTATAAATTTCCTAAAGATGACTTATTCCCAATTTTTATATAGTCAATTTTTGAAAAGGCAAAAATTCTGAAAAAGATAACAATTAAGGTGGCCCAAGGGGCAACCGACTGAAGGCCCATTATAGGCAAGGCCTGTTCAGCCCATAGGTCAGTCAAAATTTTAGAAAGGGATTTTTTGGGTGTGGATACATTTTTTTTAAACTTATTTGAGTTAAACTACATTAAGGAAACTTATCTGGCGCTAAGTACATTTTTTTGAAAAAAAACTAAAAGGGTATTTATTATTCTATTACTCTCTCTTTCTCTCTCTCCATTACTCTTTCACTATCTTTTCCCTATTTTCTCTCTATCTATTTCTCTCTCTTTCTCTCTCTCTCTCTCTCATATTGATAATATTTTTTAAATATGTAAAAATTTGATTTAATTTTTTCATCTCTCTCTCCCCCCCTATTTTTCTCTCTCACTCCCTCTCCCCTTATTTCCTTAGTCTTTCCTTTTTTTCTCTCTCCTTATATCAATGTTACACAACACAATTACACTAACCAGTTATATCAATTAGTTACAATTACTCTATAATACACTAAATAATTATATGAAATTACAACATCAACCCAATTTGTCATTTTGTTATTTACATAAATCAAAGAGATACACCATTTAGTATCACGACATGGTTACACCAATTATATACACCAAATTGAGTTTATCATTACACAAATACTTTACCATTATACTAAATTTGATATATATGATTGGTGTAACGATGTCGCGATACTAAATAGTGCAACTATTTAGTTTATGTAAACAACTGAATAGCAAATTGGGTTGGTGTTATAAATTTGTGTAATTGTTTGGTTTATTAGAATGCATGAGTAACTATTTGGTGTATTATAAGATAATTGTAACTGATTGGTGTAACTGATTAGTGTAATTATATTGTTGTAATGTTGATATAAATAGAGAGAGAGAGAGAAAAAATACGGAGAGAGAGAAATGGTTACAGAAAATAGGGGAGAGAGAGAGAGATAAAAAAAATAAATCAAATCTTTACATATTTGAAAAGAAAATAAATTATCAATGATAGATATAGAGAGAAAATATGGGAGAAATGGGGAGAGTAATGGAGAAAGAGAGAGATAGAGAGAAAATAGCGAAGAGATAGTCAGAGAGTCTAATGAAATCTTTACATATTTGATTAGATATATAACTGTCAATCAAGAATTCATAATTTAAGGGAGGGTATTTATGTAAAACAGTTTTGATTTCACTTGAATTTTGTACCTAAAGACAATATGTTTTATTAAAATTGAACTTAATAGAGTAAATAACTTATTCATACATTTTTCCTCAAATAAGTCTAAAAAATTGTACCCACAGCCAAAAAACCCAAATTTTAGAAAGTGGTTTGTTGGGTGTGGGTATATTTTTTTAAACTTATTTGAAATGAAGTGTATTGATAAGTTTTTTACTCTATTAAGTTTACTTTTAGTAAAACATCTTGTTATTAGGTATGAAATTCAGATGAATTTTTATATATATTACTTGTTTACGTTTCCTTAAATAATACATAATTGATTAACAATTTATTTTCTAATCAAATATGTAAAGATTTGATTAGATTTTATCATTCATTTGAATTTTGAACATTTATTCTCATTCTCTCTCTCTCTCACTCTCTCCCCTATTTTCTTCCCCTCTATCTTTCACTCTCGCTCCCCCTATTTTCTCTCTCCATTGTATATTCAAGGCATAATTACTCTCTCTCTCTCTCTCAATCCGAAGTCGGCATTTTTAAACATCGTTGTATTGATACTCCAAAAGAGATACACCGAAAAGATCATAACTGATTGATAATTTATTTTCTTTTCAAATATACAAAAATTTGACATAATTGGATATCAACGTTACACCAACAGTTACTTCGACATAATCGGATATCAACGTTGCACCAACAATTACTTCGACATAATCGGATATCAACGTTACACCAATGTTATATCTTTGGTGTGTTTGTTTAGTTCATCCATTTTGGTGTATTTTATTGGTGTAATAATGTGGCAAATACTGAATGGTGTAACTATTTGATTTATATAAACAATTGAATGATGTATTGGCTAGGGTGTTATCATTTCATGTCCTTTTTGATCTATCAGAACGCATGTATAACTCTATGGTGTATCATAGCGAAAGTGTAACTGATTGGCAACTAATAAATTTTGTAAAAAAAAAAAAAACAAAAATCTCGAAAAAGACAAACATTAAGGCTGGCTCGAGGGATAATGGGCCATATTTCATAGCTTGGATGGCCCGATATGAGCAATTGACAACGTCACAACGCATGGCTGTCTTGAGTCATTGGCTGCTCATACTAGCTAGGGATGGCAATGAACCGGCGTAGGGGCAGGGGAATAGCCTCCACCCCCGTAACCGCTTCAAAATATTCATTCACCCTCGTTAGCGGGAGAAATTTTAATCCCCGTCCCTGTTCCCATCCCCGCCCATACCAATTAATTTTTATGATTTTAAAAAAATAATTAAAAAAGATAAAGCCTCACAAATGAATTTATAAGAAGGATGAAAACTCATTATATAACAAATGGATCAAACATAAAAACTCACAAAAATAATATGTATAACAAATGTGGGTTTCACTTAATTATTTTATTTGTTTTATATATATACTAGTTATTTTCCGTGCTTGAAGACACAGAATAATAAAAAAAAATGGTCAACAATAAACATATTTGTATTCACACCCAAAATCAAATTACAAAGATAGAGGAGAGAGAGAGAGAGAGAGAAAGAAATTTAAGCATCGGTTGTAGTGAGGGCGAGTGGTAGTGGTGGGAGACAGTGATGGTTGTGATGAGTGACGACGACCGGTTGTGATGGTAGTAGCCGTGGGTGACAATGGTGATGATGGTGGTGGGGTTGTGGGGCGGTGGTGGTGGGATAATGGCAATGGTGGTAAGGTGGCGACAGTAGTGGTAAGGTGGTGGGGGTGGGGATGATGGTGGTGGTGCAGTGGTTGGGTGACGACAGTGGTGGTGGTGTCGACGGTGGTGGGGTGGTAGCAGTGGTGGTGGTGGGGTTGTGGGGGGTGGGGGTGGTGATAAGGTGGTGACAGCGGTGGTGATGGTGATGGTGGTGGTGGGGGTGGTGGTAGTGGTGATGGTGGTGGTGGGGTGGTTGTGGTAGATGTGGTGGTGTTGTGGTGGTGGTGGTGGTGGTGGTGGTGGCGGTGGGGCGGTGGGGGTGGTGGTAGTTGATGATGCACAAAATAATCTCGTGCAAGATCAACAGTCGAGTGTATGAAGATGTGTTATTAATGGACAATAAATAAAGCAATCAATGACAGTAACGTAAATATTGAGTCAACACACATATATATAGTGGTTAAGTCCAGGTGACTTACTCCACTCTCGGGAAACGGCAACAGTGGTCGGTGTCTTTTTATTGATGAATAGAGTAAAAGAGAGAAAAGACTCCGGGAGAGGTGTGCTCCGTGAGAGGTACAATAGCTAGGAGAGAGAAGCTATGTGTGTAGATGTAGATGGGTGTGTTAGGAGATATCTCTAGGTGTGTCCTCTCACGTGGAGAGGGTTTACAATTTATAGGTATGTTGAGGCGGTGAGGTGAAGCGGTGACGTGAGGGAGAGAGCACTACTTCTTCGGGGAGGATAGTTACAAAAGGTAAGTACAATTAATGTAAGATTGATCTTCCTGAGTGTCTATCCCGATAATCTCTCTCCCACATGCTCTTATCTTGCCGGGCTCTTCGGATCTTGGACTGGGCTGGATTGGTGAACCTGGTATGGGCTGCCTTTTAGCTGACTTGGGCTCGCTTGATTTATTGGGCCTGGGCCCAGTTAGATTTGGGCTCGTCAGTAGTGGTGATGGTGGTGGTGGGGTGGCGACAGTGGTGGTGGTGGTGTTGGTAGAACGGTTCCAAACATTTTTTTTTTTAAAATACTTATGAAAAGTTATAAATCATAGAAGCACTTTTACAAAGTTACCCCAAAGACAACCTTAAAGGCCAATTTTTCTTATTAAATTTGGGGTATTAATATTAATCGTCGGATTAACTTTAAAGTAAAATTTAAAGAGATCTCAATCGGGAAAAACAAAAGTCATTTTGTATATCGATATATATGTAATTAAAAAAATCGCTAACCACCAAAAATCAGGTGTGAAGCTTAGTTTAATGAAAAATCTAAGCTCATATAAACAACATTTGGTCACAATTGTAAACTTTTACTACTCGGGACCAGATCTGTTAGTGGTTAACAAGCTTTCCCCTTAGGTGGAGAACCACTAGTGGGTAGGAACAGATTTAATGTTCCACTCATCTGGCTGTTTACCACGATACTCCTATCATGCTTCCAATACAGCAGGGTATTTTTTAGTTTTATTTCCAGTCTCACATTTTACTTTGTGAGAAATGTATTTCCCAGTTACAACTATTTTCAACCATCCTCAGTAGTAGTTAGGGATGGCAGTGGACTAAAGCGGGGCGGGAGTGTAGTCTCCATTTCCGTACTCGCTTAAAAAAAATTACGTCCATCCCTGGTCCACCTCTGTTAACGGGTATAGTTTTCATGCCCATCCCCATTCGTGGGTAAATTTGTAATCCTCGCCCCCGCCCCGTCCCCGCCTTCACCCCCGCCCAAGCCCAAGCCCAAGCCCAACATAATCCAACATTGTAAATAATCCAAAAAAATCAAAAATATTGCATGCCACCAAATGAAAATTACAACATAATTCTTCTCATTAATAAGGACTAGCATTTGGTATAGTGAGTAGGCAAGAAGTCTATCCAACACTTTTCAAGCAAAAAATTTATCCAACTATTTTCAAAGAGCAAAAACCATATTCCAGTAGAATAAACTCAAAAATCATATCCAACACTATAATCAGAATTCAACAAAGACCATATTCAAGTAGTATAAAATTAAAAAATTCAGAATATTGCATATCTAACACAGAAAATCAGATGTAGCACATGAAAATTGCAGATCTAACAAAAAAAAAAACCAGAAATAGCAACATCTAAAAACCTCGAATCTAATGCACCATAGATCCAAAACAAGGCCGGCTCAACAACATTAAAAAAAACATGGGCTTTAGGCCCAAAATTTTTAGATACATTACTAACTCATAAAAAAATTAAATTATTTAAATTTTAAACCCTAAAAAAAGGCCCAAAATATTAAGTACAATCAACATTTTTATTATAATAATTTGGGTCCATGATTCAATTCATAACATTATAAATCTAAAAATCATAAGTTGAAAAAATAAAAAGTACTAAAAAGTCAACTCATATTTACCCCTCTGTGTGTGTGTGTGTGTGTAAAAATTAGTACAAAACATTAGAAAAAAAATTAAAATTAAACTCTCTTTCTGATAAAAAAACAAAAACAAAAGTTAAAATATTTTTTTTAGTAACACTAGCATGTCCTTCTTAGATCTCTCTCATATGATAAATTAAAAATAAATTAATTTTTAAAAAAATTAATATTAAAAATAAAAAAAGACCTCATTTAGTGTTTTCGCTTTAGGCCTCCAATTGCCTTAAGCCACCCCTGATCCGAAACAAAAACTCTCAATAGTTAACACAACACAGACCCTTAGATCTAACAAAACCCATCACAAATCTAACAAAAAAGATCACAGATCTAACAAAAGCTATCAAAAAGAACACAAAGGTAATAAATGCCAGTCTCATTTCCGGTCTCCAAGCCACAATTTTTATTTGGATTGATGAGTACTTTGTAGTCACTCTCAATTTATCCTCTACAGATTTGATGAACTGTCGCAATCAAATTCTTATTTAATAGTGGCAGAAAAGATCCCAGCACAGAGAGAGAGAGAGAGAGAGAGAGAGAGAGAGAGAGAGAGAGAATTAGCAAGTTATCTCTGCCATAGGCTCTTCTCCCCTAATAGAAGTGCCTTTAAGATAGCGTCGCTCATACCATCAGCATATGGAAATAGATGTCCAGCACCTGGTACTTCATGGTAGTGTATCCAGGGAAGCCTTCTAGCAATGTAGCGTTGCAGTGTAACAGACACAAAGCCATCTTCATCGTCGTGCCATAAATGGACAGAGCCTTCACCATCGAGGAAAGGATTCTTCAGACCCATAGGATCGAATTCCCAATTCCCGAATGCAATCATCATCTCGCGATGGAAGGACTCAAATTCTCCTTGTTGCTTAACGTATGCCTGGTTGTCAAAAAAATAAATGGGAGATTCGGAATCATATGCCATTCACAAATTTTGGGACATTTTTTAACTGACATGTTCTAAAGAACTATTACACAAAAATTTTGTTAGCCACGTTATTGATTGGACAAGCTATTACATCTCATAATTTCTGTTAATGGCATCTAGAACTCAGCTTGCAGGGATTTTGAACCTTTTTTTATGCCAAATTATTGATGAAATTCTTTTCTTTTGCAGAAATTCTTGATCAAGCACACGCAGACACACACACACACAGTACTGTGTACGACTTATTGTTAATTCATCCTCATTTTTCATGACAAAAAACAGAAAGAAACGTTTACCCTGGAATTTTGTGCTTCTCTAAACTTGGATATAAGTTGTAAATCTTGGCGAGAAAACTTGGCCTTTTGAGCAATAACGCTAGAGGGAGGAAACCATTTCTGAGTGTTCCACCAGTAGGTGAGCCAAGGGATGTAGTGAGCGACCCGTAAAGCCCACTGGTCCTGTGGAAATTGTTGATAGTAGGCTTCTGCAGATAAATTTGCAGGAAAACCAGGCCACCAGTAGTTGATTACAGGAGCAATTAACGTTGCTCCCGCCAACCTGTCAGCATCCAAATATTTTACTTTTAGCTAAATAGTATAAAGAAACAATAAAGAATTCTAAAATATTAGGAGGAAATCTCTCAAAAAGACAATCTAAGTTTCTAAAAAATAGGATTAATTACAAAATGTCCCTTTAAACTTTAATGTTTGAATAATTTTTAATTAACTCTTGCTGTTAGTTTTTTTTTTATCAGACTCTTACCGTTAGTTGACCACCATTAAAAATGACTTAAATTAATAGATAATGGGATGTGAGTACTTTTTTTCAGAACTTATTTAGCTTTAAGTACCACCTCCAAACTTATCCTCCTTTTAAGTCCTTTTTTTTCATCAAATAGTTGTCAATAAGTACACATTTTCAAATTCTTTTTAAAATATATTCCATAATTACCTCAACCATAAATAGTGCATACATAATTGATAGTTTTTATATTTTCAATATCTAAATATTATAATGTGAGACTTTTAAGATTCCTTTTGATATTTGTGTATCATTTGAATTTTGAAATTTCATGTATGTATATACACACACACACACACACACACACACACACACACATATATATATATATATATCTATATAATAAAGTAGAGCGAAATTTGAATCCAAAAGACAAACAGCGGTTCAGATCGTTTTGAGACAAAACATAAATACATCCAACGGACAATGTAATCCCAACATAAAAGACGGTTCAGATCATCTCAAAAATTATGATATAACGGCCAACAATGAGTATTAAATTTTTCTTTCCCGCCCAACACAGGCCTCTATCTCACGCCTCTCCCTCTCACTTCTGCCTCAGTAATATACGCCTCTCTCTCTCTCTCTCAATATATCACGCCTCTATCACATGGAATCCATCTCAAATCTTCCACCAATCTCAAATCTTTCAATTTTACAAGGTGTTGATCCGAAGTCTATAGTATGCGAATTTTTCAAGGTGGGTCAGTGTGCTAAGGGTTAGGCGAAGAGTAAAATAGACTTCGACTCTATCTCCCAAATTATTTGAGACTACATAGGTCATAAAATTAAAAAAAATATAGAACTACAAAAAGACAAAATAATCTATATAATAAAGTAGAGCGAAATTTGAATCCAAAAGACAAAGAGCGGTTCAGATCGTTTTGAAACAAAACATAAACACATCCAACGGACAATGTAATCCCAACATAAAAGACGGTTCAGATCATCTCAAAAATTATGATCTAACGGCCAACAATGAGTATTAAATTTTTCTTTCCCGGCCAACACAGGCCTCTGTCTCACGTTTCTCTATCTCTCACGCCTCTCCCTCTCACTTCTGCCTCAGTAATATACGCCTCTCTCTCTCAATATCTCACGCCTCTATCACATGGAATCCATCTCAAATCTTCCACCAATCTCAAATCTTTCAATTTTACAAGGTGTTGATCCGAAGTCTATAGTATGCGAATTTTTCAAGGTGGGTCAGTGTGCTAAGGGTTTTAAATGCAAGTTTTCACATGATCTGAATGTCCAAAGTAAGGGTGAGAAGATTGACATTTACGTATGTATATGCACGATTTATCTCTGGGTTGCGAATTTGTGATTGCCTTTGTGTTTGAAAATTCGTGTTTTGGTTAGGAATTAGTGAATGAAGTTATATCTTCCATGGGCAGGCAGTGTTATGAGTTCCACAAAATCTTCCAGTTGTTGGACTCTTAGATTCGTCAATTTTTCAACACATTGATTTCCTTCACGAAGTGTATGTTGAATTTCAATCTGCCTGTAAGTTTTTACTATGAACATACCACTTCTCTCTTACCTCTCTCATTTTCCCCTTCCTCCTCTGCCTCCACCCCTTCATATCATGAAAACCCACCACGTGTTTGATGGTTTGCTTCAAAGAAAATGTATTATCAATTTCCAAGTGTAAATCATCTATGATTTATGGTAATTAATGGAACTCATGAAGTGGGTTCAATTAGTATTTGCAATGTTGTTGTATGATTACTGCCTATCCATTACTGGCTATTATGTGGTTCATTTTCTTTCCTAATTGGATCTTCTCATTTCTATCTAGAAATGGGCTACTCATTTCAAGCATTCTTCAGCACAATAGAGGTGGATTTATAAAACTTAAACTTATGGTGCTTCGATCAGTCATGAGAGATATTTGGTTATAATTTTTTGTTGATTGGGTTTTATTTTGTCAAGCTTATATAAATAATGAGGCTTGGTTGAACAATGGTATGCAGTTACATTTTTGCAAGCCTATTGTTTACCGCCTTGAAGCTCATTTTTTATATTGGTTATTGGAATGTTGCCAAGATTTCTCTGTTTGGTGCCCATGATATGCATTTTTTCTGCTTGGCTTTTAGAAAACATGTGTCTTGCCACAAATCAGGTACCAGTATGGATATGTAGCAGGACCATCACAACATTTGATTAGCAGGGTCAGTTTGTGGCTCTTTGTAATACACCGATAAATACATAAATAATATTTATTACAACATACTCATATAATGTAATTCAAAAGGGAAGTTAGTATATGGGAGGCTTTGAATGCTGTGGGCCATTTTTAATGCTGTTGAATAACACATCCACACAACATTTCAAATTTTTCCCTTTTTTTTTTTGAAATGCTACCTGAATTTTCTGATTAACCTGGTTGTCTGTGTCCTTTTCAAGTTGGTTTTTTATGTGCAGATGAAGTTGCTATTTAAATCTATCAACCCCGGTGCTTTAATTAATCATAAGCCATCATTTGTTATGTTCTCACTGGTTTATAGCTACATGAATGATGTAGATGACTTTGGTTTGTTGTTTCCATTTACGTTGAGAAGTGTATAAAGCTGTACTATTAGGCGTACTATGTTGGTGTGTGTCGGATGTATTTTTTATTTGTGATCTGAGTTTTTTTCAGGCCGAGAGAATAAGTGGGTCCTTTCACAAATTTACCCTTTTTTTTGGACTGAAGCCCCAACTGATCTTCATTCTTCGTCACACGTCTTCGCTGATCCAGGCGATTTGTCGGACCGAGGTACTCATGATACGGTTTTTTGGATCTTATCTGGCTTTTTCGATAACCGTTTGTTTGCTTTCTCTAACTGGAACAAATCGAACTTTTTCTGTTAGAGGCAACAGCGGCATGGGGTTGGGCGTTGGTGGTTCAGATGAAACAGGGGGTAGGGTTTCTGAATTGGGTTTTTTTTTTTTTTATTGTGGGTGGGGATGGGCTGACGGTTGTGGTGGCTAAATATGTGTTTAAATATACATTTGATGTAATCAATTTGGAAAGAATTGAAAAAAACAAATAGAAAAGGTCTTGGAAGTTGCTGAAATACTATCTAACTTTCCTTTGTTGTCCATGCAGTACTAGGAACCAAGAAACTGCATATAAGTGTGATAAACAGTATGAGTTTTATTGGATCAACAAAAAAAATCTTTTTCACAGAGAGTTGATTGAGCGAGTAATCTGTTCCTGAGTGGGACTTAGGTTCCATCTCCTTTTTTATTTTTTATAGTTGTTGATATTTTGTTTTGAAAACTTCAATTGGGGGTAGAAATTGGAGATGGGTATTCGATGTCATAATTGTACGCAAGGCTGAAATTGGGGTTTTCTCAAGTTTTTTGTGTGTTTTTAGCAAAATTGGGTTGTGATTGTATGTATTTATGGGCCTTTAATTGGTAATCTTTAACTCAACTTATATGAATTATGAGTTTTCATTTAGTTTGTTTGGCCAAATGGTTGTGGGTTTTACTTTAATTGTATGGATAAACTATGTAAATAAGCTCAATTTCCATAATGTTAATAACATTTCTTTGTTGTCAGCATGTACGAATGTCTTATGTTTTTATGTTTTTTATAAAATTGCATAGTTTTGTTGATTGAGTGATTTTTTTCATAATTATCCTCTAACATGCTTTCTTGGTGAACTTGACATTTGAACGGTTGATTATGTGTGTGTGTGGGTCTGCTTCACGAGTCTTTTTTTATCTCTGCTTCAACTTTGCTTTTCTCTCAGAAGATCCCTTTTTCAGTTCTTGGAGCAAGAGGGAGAGAGGCTCTGCTAGAAAAACTCGACTTGACTCAACTTAACTCAACTCAACAAAGTGGGTAGAATCTTCGATTTTGTTTCTTTTTGTTGTCTTTGTTTGATTCTTGGAAGTTCTTGATCAAGGTTGGGTGTGTATGTATATGATGGTGTTGTATTTCTTTGATTTGGGTTGATATTCTTTCACTTTTTGATGTGATTTTTGCTTTTCTTTGCTGATCATGTCTTTTTTTTAATGTATATATGTGCACGTATCTGCTATTGCATGTAATGATGATCTTGGGTTCTTGATGGGTCAAGATTTGAGGAATATTGCAATGTGGTGAGAAGGTTGAGGGAATTTATGAGTTTGAATAATGGTGTTACGTAGAATTAAAAAGATTCAATTTGTTGAACAACACTGGTAGTATGTGTTATATTGTTTTGCCTGTTATTTTGATTTTCTTAAAAATCAAGTATTTGGGCAATGTGCTTATGATGAATGTGTTCTATGATTAGTTACTTTAATGAAATTACTCATGAACTGGCATAATGGGATTAGGCGAGTATTATGGATGTCAGTAACTGATCACTTATTCACATCCATCAGTTGTGTTATTTGTTTTTTTAGATTGATAAAAAAAAAATCAGTTTCATGTTGTGTTCCAAAACTCTGCCAGTTGACTTTATATTGAGGAGTCATCAGATATAGAATCATCAGAGAGAGGATGGAAATCTAGACGACTTTCTTCTCTATGTCGAAATTGGGTATTTACATCTCTTTCAGATTCATAATTTTGATGCGACATTGTTCAGGATTGAATGAAAACTTCTAATATTTTAGGAGATACTGGTTGAAATTTTTAGAATGATAATATCATTGAGGTGTGAATTTTTATTTTTCAGGTTCGAGTTTTGTCTTTTTTTAAAAAAAAAAAGTGGTTGTCACGATTTATTATTAGAATTTTTATTTTTCATATAGGTAATACTTTGTTAATCATTTATGTAAAATAGGGATGTATTAAAGGATGCATTTTAGGCTTTCAACTTAGTGTCGGTCCAAGTTTAATACTTGATTATTTCGTGTTCACGATTAATATTCAATGTTTGTTTATTTTTAGCATGTCTATGTTAAGTGTTTGATTGTTTTGTTTTTAAAAACAATGTAAGTTTTTTTTTTTTGAATTGCACAATTTCCGACACAGATTATGGGGACAGTTTAGGCTTTCAGTTAAGTATAAGTCCGAGTTCAGTGCTTGATTATTTTGTGCCCAAATTAAGTGTTCGATGTTTTTTGAATTGCACCGTGCCTTCAGGCACGGGTTATCCCTAGTATATATATATAGTAACATCAAACAGTAACATGCTCAACAAAAAAATCGACGATTTAATTAAAAAAAAAAAAAAATTTGATGTTAGATATTGGTTGGGTCATGGACCCAAACCGGGGCGCCCATGGTGGGTTGACCCAAATTAAAGAATGCCCAAAGGGGCATGTCTTTTGGAGGTACCCCTTACCAAGAGGTATCCTTTACCAAAAGGTATCATTCACCCAATATACATGTCTGTTAAATATTAACAGACATGTCCCTATATAGAATGTGTCTCTTAATGACACTCATTGGTTGCCTATATAAACCCAAGACAATCCAATAGATGAGTAATCTAAGATACCTACTCTATTTCTCTCTCTCCCTACATAACGTTAAAAGACTTTTGTGTTGTGGAAACTCGGTGTTGATTCCTATTGTATAACAACTCCATACCGCTCGAGCAATCGAAGGAAAGACAATTTTCAGATTCTAAAGTACGTAGAACATCTTCAAACGATATTTGGGATTAAAGCGAATAAGGTATGTCTTTGATCCTATACTTCCGCAATATGTATACGTTTTTCCAACATTGGTATCAGAGCCATTTAAGATGTTCTCGTTAAAACCTGTTATAAGTGGTTTATAAATACTTTTTCGAAACATTATAAATACGTTTTTTTTATAAATGTTTCGAATGAACTTTATTGGCGGATTGGACAAACGGTCTGTGAATGCTTTTAAGTTTCAGTTCATAGCAATTCATATTCTTGAACAAATATGAAAGTTTTATAGAACAATCATTGAAAGAAATTTGACCGTGTGGCGTCTTCGATTGATCTGGGCGTCGGCCTTGAAATTTCGGCATAGCAGACCATTGCATTCTTTTGTCCAGTAGTATAAAGAATTGTGTTGTTTCCAAATGATAAGAAATTTCCCTTGTCATGATGACGTAGAAGAAAAAAAAAAAACCCAAGTGATTCTATAGATATTTTACTAGAACATTTTGGTTGGTAGTTCCCATGTGTTTTTTTTTTTTTTTTGTTTAGTCAAATACCAGAACTCATATTTTTTTTGTTTATTTAAAAAAAAAAATTGAATTATATCAATTTATAAGCGAATAAGTGATTGGATGCTTGATCATGTAAATATTAATAAACAAAGATTTTATATGCTTATAGCATTTATTTCGTTATTTAGAGTGATTTAATTAGAATTTCATATCAAGTATTATTTGAATTGCATATTCTTTTTATTTAAAGTGGAAACATGCATGATATGAAATTAGTTATGATCAGTATGCCTAGAGATACTAGATCTAGTGGGAGTTTTATTTAGTTCAGTATTAGGAAACTGAAATTTTGCGCATTAATTAAATTAAGTATTATTAATTTACACCTATGGTGCGGGAGATGATTGAGAACTCAGTGAACTTTCGATCTCGCGACTTGTGAAAGTTGTTAATACTTGAATTTAGATTTTTGCGCCAAAATTATAGAATGTGTTGTGTTAATATCCCATACACATTGTCTCTGCATGTAGATTAAATCATAATGACTACTAAAAGTATAGTGGCTGAATTAACTAAGGGCGACAAATTGAACGGCGATAACTATGACATATGGCGTCGTAAGATTCAATTTGTCCTGTATGAGCAACAAGTCCTGGATACCCTTGACTCTGTGCTTCTAGAGCCCGAGCGACCTCATACTCGCCAAGAACAAGAGAATTACCAGTCTTGGCAGAATAAGGATCGACTTGCGCGCTATACCATGCAAGCGAGCATGCAAGATGATCTTATTCCTGAATTCGAGAATTACACCACAGCTCATGCCATGTGGAAGGCCCTCAAAGAGAAGTTTGGTATTACTTCTCTTGTTAGGCTTCGTGGTTTGACCATGAGGTTTGACCATGAGGTTTGACTCGTATCAAAAGAAGCCAGAGCATACAATGAAACAACATCTGAGAGCTATGGCCTCTATGATACGTGATTTAGGCGCTGCTGGTCATGTGTTGACCAATGAACAACAAGTTCAAGCTATATTTCGTTCCCTTCCACCATCATGGGAGCATATGAAACAAAACATGACGCATAATGAGAATGTGAAAACATTCGAGAATGTATCACGTCACCTTGAGCTTGAGGCTGAGCGTTTGGTGCCTACCAAAGGTGAGAGTAGCTCTTATGTGGCTAAAGTTGGCTCGCGCAAGATCTTCGGGTCCAAGCGCAAGCGCAGTGGAAATAGGTCTGATGCTCAAAATGGGGCTGGTCATTCTAATTATAACAAGCATAAGCAGGGTAAAAGAGCTGGTAAGAAGAATAAAACCAACATGGTCTGCTATAACTGCAACAAGAAGGGTCACTTCACTCGTGAATGCACTGAGCTGAAGAAGGTACTCTCTAGTTCTGTCTCTCGCATTGACTATTTAGTTACTAGTCAAGTTTTTGTTGCTCACTCTCCTAATTCATGGATTGTAGACTCAGGAGCAACAGACCACATAACGAGACACAAATTCGGATTCGTAGAGTACCGTCGAGTTCCAGCTGGAAGCAAACGAATTTACATAGGGAACGAAACCAGTATAGATGTGCTTGGGATTGGCACATACAAACTGGAATTGCGACACGGGCGCACTCTATACCTTCATGATGTATTATATGCTCCAGGAATCCGACGAAATTTGTTGTCAGTTACTAGCTTAATGAGACTAGGTTTTATTTTTCGTTTTGAAGGCCAGCATGTTGGCATTTATAGGGGAACTACATTCTATGGATCTGGTTATATCACATATGGTTTTATTGTATTAGATATTGATCATTCTAGTAATGAAATTTATTCTTATGTTACATCTATGGATAGTGTTGATTCTATTAGATGGCATGCTAGATTAGGTCATATTGGGCAAGACAGAATGAATAGATTAGCTAGAGAGGGACTTTTGGGCCCACTCGCTAAAATCAACTTGCCCACATGTGAAAATTGTCTCGCAGGTAAGGCAACTAGAAAACCATTTGGTAAGGCCAAAAGAGCATCTATTCCATTACAATTAATACACTCAGATATATGTGGCCTTATGAATGTGAATGCAAGACATGGTGCATCCTATTTTATCACTTTTATAGATGACTTTACGCGCTTCGGTCATGTCTATTTGATTTCTCACAAGTCCGAAGCATTGGATTGCTTCAAACGTTACATTAAAGAGGTTGAGAATCAACGAGACAATAACATTAAGGTTCTTAGAACAGATCGAGGTCGCGAGTATCTATCTGAACAGTTTAAAGAGCTGTGTGAAGAAAAATGAATAATCAGGCAATTGACAATACCTGGCACTCCGCAACAAAATGGTGTAGCGGAGAGACGAAATCGCACCTTGCTTGATATGGTTAGGTCTATGATGGCACAGGCTCATCTTCCGATTTCATATTGGGGAGATGCTTTATTGACTGCTGCTTATATCCTTAACCGAGTACCTTCTAAATCAGTTCCTTCTACCCCATATGAGTTATGGACAGGCACAAAACCTGACTTAAATAATTTACGGCCATGGGGTTCAGCGGCTTATGTACACAATACTTCTCATAAATATGGGAAGTTAGGTCCTAGAGGGAAGAAGTGTATCTTCATCCGCTATTCTGAGCACTCTAAGGGCTATGTGTTTATAGGTAAACAACTTGATGGAAGGGTAACTGAAATTGAGTCACGGGATGCAATTTTCCTTGAAGAGGATTTCCCTAGCAGATGTGATGTGTCTAAAGGAATAGAACTCTATGAGTTAGATGATGCCCAAAGAGATATACCCACTAACCAAGTAGAGATCGAGAAAATAGTTTCGTCACCTCCTAGGGACAGTGGGAGCGATATACTTAATGGTGGATCAGTTTCAATGGATGTAGATCCATACGACACAGAGTTACGTAGAAGCAAGCGTGGAACCATCCCTCGACGTCGTTTTGAGATTGAAGGGGAAGCTTTCATGGTTGCACCATATGATGATGCCGAACCTAAAAATATTAAAGAGGCTCTATCATCACCTGCTAGTAATGAGTGGATAGCTGCAATGAATGACGAGATGGAGTCAATGAAGGCTAATCAAGTTTGAGACTTGGTTGACCTTCCGCCTGGGCGCAAGGCCATTGGGAACAAATGGGTTCTCAAAATTAAGCGCAAGGCGGATGGGTCCATAGAAAGGTATAAGGCTCGCCTAGTAGCAAAAGGTTACACCCAGAGAGAGGGTGTGGACTACGAGGCAAATTTTTTCTCCAGTTGTAAGGTTTACCTCGATTCGCATGATTCTAGCCATTGTCGCACATTTGGATTTAGAACTATATCAAATGGACGTTAAAACTGCATTTCTTAATGGAGAACTGGATGAGGAGATCTACATGGATCAACCTAAGAGCTTTGTGGTGGTGGGTCAGGAGAACAAAGTTTGTAAACTCCAACGATCCATTTATGGCCTGAAGCAGTCATCCAGACAGTGGTATCTAAGGTTTCATCGAGCTATCACTTCTAATGAGTTTACGATGATTGATGAAGACCATTGTGTGTATGTTAAATGGTCTAAAGATAGCTTCTTGATTCTATCTTTGTATGTTGACGATATTTTATTGGCTGGAAATAATAAGGAGATGATTATCACTACTCAAAAGTGGTTGTCCTCAACATTTGAGATGAAGGACTTGGGCGAAGCAAGTTATGTGCTCGGAGTTAAGATCCTAAGGGATCGTTCTAAGAAACTTCTTGGGTTGTCTCAAGAGACTTACATTAAGAAGGTTCTTGAACGATTCCAGATGCATAACTGCAAACCCATAGACACTCCTGTAGCAAAAGACGAGAGTCTAAGCCTAAAGATGTGCCCTAAATCTCCTGAGGAAAAGGGAAGGATGGCTCGTGTTCCCTATGCCAGTGCTGTAGGTAGCTTAATGTACGCTATGATGTGTACCCGTCCCGATATTTGCTATGCGGTAGGCCTAGTTAGTCGTTTTCAGTCAAATCTTGGAATAGCTCATTGGAAGGCAGTCAAAAGGATACTACGATATCTCAAGGGGACTTCAAATTATATGTTATGCTACCAATCTCCAGATTTACAAATGGTTGGTTATAGTGATGCTGATTGGGGTGGTGATATAGATGAACGCAAGTCCACATCAGGATATGTTTTCTTACTTAATGGTGGGGCCATTACATGGAGTAGTAAAAAACAATCATGCATATCCTTATCCACCATGGAAGCAGAATACGTGGCTTGTTCTGCTGCTGTACAAGAAACTGTTTGGTTAAGAAGGTTCTTTCAACATCTAGGAGTTGTCACAAATACCTTGGGCCCAGTGACGATTCATTGTGATAGCATGACTGCATTAGCTTATGCCAAGGATCCTAAGTATCATGGAAGAACCAAACACATAGACCTAAGATATCATTACATCAGAGACATGATTACACAAAAAGAAGTAATCTTGAAACACATACCTACAACTCAGATGGTTGCAGACCCCCTAACTAAGCCTATAGCTAGAGATGTATATATGGCTCATGTTAGAACTCTAGGACTTCGTAGGTATTGATTATGTGCTAGAGATTATATGGATCACACAGTCGTTTGTATTAACATTTTTTTTTGGGATATTAATACATGGTTTTAATTGCAATTAAGTGTTATATTGCTTGATTACCTTGATATTTGAGAAAGCACACACATTAAGTATGTCAGCGGGCGTGATTGGCTCACTCACACGAGCAATCGCCTTTGGCGCTTGATATAGCGAGCAAAGATGAGATACTCTAACATATAGTATCGCTCTGTTTTGTATACAGAATGAGATTTGACATTTGAGAATCGATAATGGATACAACTCCATGTCCATTATGCCTGTGTTTGTTGATTAGTCAGATACGAGATCTTAATTTGGCGTCTTTGGAGGACGAGCAAATAGAGAACTCGGGTTAGACGCTTGTAGAGCATCTTGACTAAGATCTGTACGGTGTTTGAGTATGACATACGCTCTCATTAGGATCGAGACACTCCACCGTAACATGTATTTCATACTACATGTGCTTGGCGACAATTAAGGAGGTGAAGGAATGGATCCCTGCTTCCTCATTGTGTGAGCCCTCCGAGTCATTTTTACATGACCAGGTTATTTTGTTTAACCAAACATTCTATATACTCTCTGACTTTTGACTATGTCATAAAGTGAAAGAATTAATACTCAGCTACTTTGGCATGTTACTTACGGCCATGAGTGATTTGGCCTTCCAGGACATTGCTGGGAAAGCGGTTAATTTTGAACTAAGTGACATGAGGGCGAAAGGAAGACCATTTGGAACATCCCGCGATATATTCACTATCGACAACTTTGGGCGCTAATTTAGATAGCGACAAAGTGTGAATGTATAGACGAAAGCTTCGAGGGGTTATGCATGCTCTTATATTGTGAGGGATTAGAGATGTTTGAACCGGTGTATCCGAATGGGTCTAGAGTACTTGAGACACCATTTTTATTTTTTATTTTTTTTGGGTTGATGTCTCTATGCTGGCTCTATAGAGTTTCTAGTGTAGAGCTCCTAAATTGCAGGCGTGCTCAGCGGTCGCACGGCCCATTAGTCTGTATGAATTGATGTTGATGTATATAATGGATTGAGAGAGATAACAGTGTTGTACCCACCACGTGCGAGTGGGAGATGTTAGATATTGGTTGGGTCATGGACCTGAACCGGGGCGCCCATGGTGGGTTGACCCAAATTAAAGAATGCCCAAAGGGGCATGTCTTTTGGAGGTACCCCTTACCAAGAGGTATCCTTTACCAAAAGGTATCCTTCACCCAATATACATGTTTGTTAAATATTAACAGACATGTCCCTATATAGAATGTGTCTCTTAATGACACTCATTGGTTGCCTATATAAACCCAAGGCAATCCAATAGATGAGTAATCTAAGATACCTACTCTATTTCTCTCTCTCCCTACATAACGTTAAAAGACTTTTGTGCTGTGGAAACTCGGTGTTGATTCCTATTGTATAACAACTCCATACTGCTCGAGCAATCGAAGAAAAGACAATTTTCAGATTCTAAAGTACGTAGAACATCTTCAAACGATATTTGGGATTAAAGCAAATAAAGTATGTCTTTGATCCTATGCTTCCGCAATATGTATACGTTTTTCCAACAAGTTGTAAATCTGGGCGAGAAAACTTGGCCTTTTGAGCAATAACGCTAGAGGGAGGAAACCATTTCTGAGTGTTCCACCAGTAGGTGAGCCAAGGGATGTAGTGAGCGACCCGTAAAGCCCACTGGTCCTGTGGAAATTGTTGATAGTAGGCTTCTGCAGATAAATTTGCAGGAAAACCAGGCCACCAGTAGTTGATTACAGGAGCAATTAACGTTGCTCCCGCCAACCTGTCAGCATCCAAATATTTTACTTTTAGCTAAATAGTATAAAGAAACAATAAAGAATTCTAAAATATTAGGAGGAAATCTCTCAAAAAGACAATCATATCATAAGTTTCTAAAAAATAGGATTAATTACAAAATGCCCCTTTAAACTTTAATGTTTGAATAATTTTTAATTAACTCTTACTGTTAGTTTTTTTTTTATCAGACTCTTACCGTTAGTTGACCACCATTAAAAATGACTTAAATTAAGAGATAATGGGATGTTGGTACTTTTTTTCAGAACTTATTTAGTTTTAAGTACCACCTCCAAACTTATCCTCATTTTAAGTCCTTTTTTTTCATCAAATAGTTGTCAATAAGTACACATTTTAAAACATTTTCAAATTATTTTTAAAATATATTCCATAATTACCTCTACCATAAATAGTGCATACATAATTGATAGTTTTTATATTTCCAATATCTAAATATTAGAATGTGAGACTTTTAAGATTCCTTTTGATATTTGTGTATCATTTGAATTTTGAAATTTCATGTATGTGTACACATACACACACACACACACACACACACACACACAGATATATATATATAGTAACATCAAACAGTAACATGCTCAACAAAAAAACCGACGATTTAATTAAAAATTCACGAAAAGGAAAAAAATTCGAATGATACACAAATATCAAAAGGAATCATGAAAATCTCACATTCTAATATTTAGATATTAGAAATATAAAAGTTGTCAATTAGGTATGCACTATTTATGGTAGGGATAAAAGGGTTTTTATGACTTTTTCTTAACAGATATACTTCTATCCCAATTATTTTAAAAAGTGAACTTTTATCCTATTAAATTCTTAGGGAGGTACCGGCCTCCCTAAGCCCCTTAAATTAATCAAAAGCCCAAAACTACTATTGTCTTAATATTTTGTGTAAAAATAAAAGTCAAAAGGACAAAAAATCAAGTGTCTACACAAAAAAACCGACGATTTATCCGTTGAAAAACCCAACTCCCTCCGATGATTTCTCCGGTGAAAACCCACCCCCTCCCAAACAATTGAAATCCCTCCCATCCTCCGGTGCAACCCCACCCTTCCCTTAACTCCCTATCAGTGAAACTGAAACTTACCCCTAGCAGTAGGCCCCAAAAAGTTCCAACCTAAAAAGAAATCTACCCTTTATTGGGCATCACCCATCTGGAGAGAGAGAGAGAGAGAGAGAGAGAGAGAGAGAGAGAGAGAGAGAGAGAGAGAGAGAGAGAGAGAGAGAGAGAGAGAGAATTCGTGTAGATGATGGGTCGATTTGGTTGTGGGGGTGTATTTTCAATCGATTTCTTCGGTGGTTTGTAGATGCAGTTGTTTGTGGCTAGGTGGTGGTTGTGGTTGTTTGTGGCTGGGTGGTGACTGCGGTGGTTTGTGGCTGGTTGGGTGGTAGCTGTGAAAATCCGGGTAAATTTGAATTTTTTTCGAAAAAAGGGCAAAATAGTAATTTGCCACTACTGCACGTATTTAAAATACATATGTTCTAGACCTCGGAGGAGGGAACGGAGTGCGCCACTGGATTCGCAACGCGAAATCTAGTAACCACCAGAAAATTCGTCGAATTCCGAGAGAGTCGGATTTTGCACGTAGATCGAGACGACTGCGTGGCGATTGACCTTTTAAAGGTCCCCAAAAACGAGAAATATTAAAATTCCTTATAATTGGATTAATGTGCCAATAAAATTTATTTGGACTTAATCCGGGACTTAATGAGTCGTTTCGGGACGAAAAACGGACCCGAAGGTAATAAACGAGTGGTGCGATGTAAACCACACATTTTAAACTATAAATAGGGCTAAAATATCTGAAAAATCAGATTTTCTAAGCCACTTGAGCCTTGTTCAGCCGTTCAAAGAGAGAGGGAAAGAGAGGAGAGAGAAAATGGTTTTTCTTAAGCCTTTCTCCGGCGATTGCTCCGACAACCGTCGCTCGGATTTCATCGAGCTAGAAGGGAGAAGTGATCTACGCGACAAGGGCTACGCGTGGGCACCAAAAACAAGGAATTTCACCGAAGATCCAAAGAGGCGATCTTGAGAGATTCAAAGTTTTGAAGTGGTTTTGGTGTTTTTAGGGGTTTTCTACACTCCTAAGAGGTAGGGGTTGTTCCTACGTTGGATTATTCTACCTTAGGTGTAGCTAGTTTAAGGGTATCTATATATATGCATGTGTATATATGTATATACATATGTTTGTGGTTATGGAAATGGAAAGGTGAGCATGAAGTGAACTTAGTCTTGTTGCTAGCTAAATCTTGATATGTGTAAGTTATATGTGATGCATTATATAACTTGGTGATATTGAAGACATGTTTTGTGTGTTGGAAGTTGTTGTTTTGCTTAAAATGAGATAATATGCTTAATGCCTACAAGGTGTTTGATAATATGCCTTGGTTGGTTGTTTAGATGATTTGTTTGGGGTCATTGGAATAACATGTTGAAATGTGTTAATGATGTATTGACATATGCTCATTGATATGTTGTTTATGACGGTTTATGGAATTTATATGCTTATGATTTAAATTCCATGGAATGTGAAGATATGTGTTGATCACTCATGTTACATATTGGGCATGACCATTGGCATTACATTCATGAGCTATATGCATGGGTGTGGAAAATATTGCTCATATGGTAGTCATTGCATTTGAGCATGGTCATGACATCACATTCATTGGGCTCATGTCATGGGTGTGAGTGTGAGTGTGTATGGTTAGTCAAACACCACTCTTGGTTATTGACAAGGGGACTCGGAAGAAAGGGATTGAAGATCCTTTTGGGCCGTATGGTTGCATGAAAGAAAATTGGGTTGGGGTAGCAAGAAGAGGCATGACGACCTCTCGGGTGCAAGGCCCGGTGATTGGGATACGCACTCCCTTGGCTCGGCCCATAAAGTGTGTGGGTGTATCCGGAACCCTCGGTGTAAGTCCGTGACTTCCGTGTGGGTTGGAGACCCTTGGTGTAAGCCCATGAACATCCACCCCTTTACAAGACCCTAAAATGGAGGATGTCATTTGATGTGAACATAAATGGCGGAAGGGAAACACATTGGCTTTCCATTGTGTGGTAGGAGTCGGTGAGGACTCGGAATGAGTTGCATGAGTGAGTTTCCATCTCATTTCATGGCATGGCATTGTTGCATTCCATCATAGAATGCATAAGTATGAAAAAAGGCTTGGTTATATGGTTATGTGATGATTTCATGAGCATGTGCATCTAGGGGGAGAGTGACCTTTGTAGGAATTTCTCTACTGGGCGTTGTGCTCACCCTTTACGGGAACAATTTCAGGTATTGGGTTTGCACCGGGGGATGGCTCCCATGGAGAGCACCAAGGGTGAAGGGGGCCTATGTGTGGCCTTACCTCAAGATTTTGTAAACCTTTTGTTTTAAAATGGTTTATGACATGTAAATATTGTAAAACATGATATTTTGAATTATGAATGTATGAAGTTGTATGTAATATGACTTGGATGGACTATGTATAATGTGGGAGTTTTCATTATACATGTTTGGTATGAGTTTGGAAGTGTTTAAAAAGGGTTGGAAATGAAAAACTAAGGAAGTGGGCAAAACCTACCTTTAGCTACCGGTAGCCGACCGGTAGTTGATTTCCAGTAGGAAACAGCTACCGGTAGCCGACCGGTAGTTGTTTTCCTAAAGGAAATAGCTACCGGTAGCCGACCGGTAGTTGATTTCCAGTAGGAAATAGCTACCGGTAGTTGATTTCCAGAATGTTTCGGCTACCGGTAGCCAACCGGTAGTTGATCTCCAGAATGTTTCGGCTACCGGTAGCCGATAAACAGCTACCGGTAGCCAGTCCAAAAATCTGAAATTTTTAAATGTGTTGCCAAATCTTTGGGCTTTGAATTTCCTTCCTTTAAATGATTAAAATGGACCCTAATGGGGTACAAACCACGGTGTATGGGACTTTAATTGAATCAAATGAATGTTAAACCGAATTTTCATTATGGGTTATAATCCCGGCTTAAAGATATTCTTGATGTGGTGTCGGGTTGAGCGATATCCACGGATGTTTCCGCAGGTTGATGGGTTATCAACGGGACCCCCGGATTTTGGGGTGTCCCAGTAGCTGCGGTGGTTGGGTGGTGGCTACGGTGGTTTGTGGGCTGTTTTTGTGGCTCAATGATTGTTGGCTGGGTGGTGGTTGGGTGGTGGCTGCGATGGTTTGTGGCTGGTGGGGTTGAAACTTTTGGCTTAATTGGACAAAGAGAAAAGAAAGAAAATGGAGATCATTAAAGGCCAAGAGTACATAAGTAATTTTATAGTTTTTGTCTATTTCATCAGTCAACTTGCTAATTTTGAAACTTGAAAGGGACAAATTATTCAATTTTAAACTAAAAGGACCCTGTTTAAAACAAGACCCAAAGTTTAAAGGGACATTTTGTAATTAACCCAAAAAAGTTTACATTCCAGATTTTCAGAAAACAAGCCATTTCTCACTAAACAGTATGTTTCGTTACAGAAACAACTTGTTTTTTTTTGTGTTTTTGGGGATGTTATTCAGAGTGTTAATCCGTATAATTCCTAGATTTGGATTACTTTTCAATCCTAAAGACAAAATTTTCTAAAGAGATAAATTTTCAATATGTCAAATATAAACTAAATTTAGCTATTCCTTACCTGTGAGGTATGTACTTAAGGCATCCCCAGACCACCTGTCCTCCCATGGAAACCCCAATTACATAAAATTTAGATCCCAGTTGTAGCTGATCAGCTAGCTCTTCTACATCCAAAGCTATACTTTTTAAGGTTCGTTTTGGATCTGGGTCACTCTCTCCATAACCTGGTTTATCAAAAGACACAAAGTACACCCCTAGTTCTTCAGCCCTCCGCTGCAAAAAAAATCAAATTCAATTGAAATAACTTGAAGAGAAAAAATTTCAATTGAATGGCTACATAATAATAATTATAAAATTACCGATGCTACAACTGCTAGAGTATGTCTGCTAGAGGCAAAGTCATGGACAGAAATAATCTTGTATTTGGCCATTTCTTTGGGGACACCATGCTCCTTATAGGCCAAATGTCGTCCATCCCTAAGCTTTATTCTGGGTGCTGTAATGGGTGGACTGCCAGGGGAACCGCATATCCTGGGACGTGGTGGACGAACAGCTTGATATGCCCCTGCTACAAACCCAATCAACAAGACCAATCCAATTTCTTTAAACATTCCTGCAAAAGAATTTCAAATTCTTATTGTAACACCACAAAAATTTGACAGGAAAAACAAGAACTAAATATTAGAGATACCGCGGTAAGTTACCAAGTTTGAAAATATCATTTCGTTTCCACACAAACGTTAACTACAAAAAAGCTGAGATAGATCAAAGACATCAGGTCTTGATATCATATTTACTTTCATAAGGGTATCATATTGGCGTTCAATAATTTGAGATAGATCATCAGGTCTACTTTTTAGAGGAAAAAAATTATATATGAAAAAAAAGGGACAATGTGGAGTAGGTTTTTTCTTCTTCTTTTTTTTTTTTGTTCAAAGGTTAGGAGTGTTCGAGTCCGTTTATGCACACCTCGATTAATCTTGTCCCCGATTCGATCAAAGACAGATCATCCACGCCGAGATTAAGGTATTCATGAGGATAAATCAGCCTAGCTCCAAGAAGTTGCTATTTGATCTTCAAGACGAACAAGAATAAGAAAAAAAAACCCACCAAACACATATCACTTGGCACATTTTGATCATTCTAATGGTCTGTCTTAGCTTTTGAAGAAATGGTAATGACCAACAAAAATCGATTCATTGCCACCGATTTTATTCATTGAGAGTCGATAAAAACCCTTCAATATTTTTTTCATCAGGTCTGCCCAAAATCAAAGTAAAGCTATTAACTTACATGATATTAGTCCCTCAGACCTTACTGGTCATAAACAGAGAAAGTAATGAGGTAAAATCTTAAGAGAAATCGAATATGGGAACAATAAATCATAATAATCTACAGGCATTCATACAGAAAAGAGAGAGAGAGAGAGAGAAGAGAGAGAACCTGAGAGGTTCAAAGGAATTATCTCTAACGGAGTGATACTGAGCAGAAGAAGCTGAAATCTTCTCGAGGAATCAATGCATTTCTCTGTGAAACAACTAAATAAATATAAGAGCGACGTTATGCTTACTAAATTTTTTATTATAAATGACGTGGTACAATTATTGTCGGTTCAATATTAACGAGACTCATTTTATCTGATAATGGAGATCATGCCACATTATTTGGGAAGAAAAATTTAGTAAGAATATTTGATAAACATAACATTTTGTTACGTGCACGTTTTTCGAAGATCTAAAAAATAAAAATAAAATAGAATACGAGATAAAGAACCCACTTTGAGGGAGAGAACTTCCGATGGTTCAATTTGAGAAAAACTTTTGCTCCACAATTTCATAAGAAAGTTTATCAAAATGTTCAATATATCCATTTCATTGATAAAAAAAACTTTTAAATACAATATAATAAAATTACCTTAATAATTAACCTAACTCATGACTCCCACTATCTAAGTAATCATTTAAGAAATTACCCACAAAATACTCTATCACTAACCCACTTACTAAAATATCTACCTAATAACTACCTCTCATATTACATAAAAATATATTAAAATATGTACATAACATTCAATCTCCTTTAAAATAAATTTTGTTCTCAAAGTTTGATTTATCGTGTACAAAAGGAGACGGCCAACCCATTTCCTCGTCCTTGTAACAACCAATCTGATCCATGTTTTCACTACTAAGACAGTAGGTATGTACTTCTTGGCAAGCAACTTCAAGGAAACAAAGCTCACATTTTGGGTTCAACGAGCAGAAGAGAACTACTTCGATTCGAGCATATGACTCCTTAGGAGCAACTTCCATTAAAATCTTTCCTGCACAGGTGCCATTTTGATTCTTCAACCTTGATTCTCTAACATACACTAATAAAATCATATCCTTACTTGATGCAACATTTGATTCCTTCTCATTGAAAATGAATTTTTATTCATGACTAAATGAGTGATGGTGTTGATTGGCAATTAAATTTTCCTCTTTAAGTAAATCTATGTGATCAGCAATTTCAATCACTTGACCAATGGATTATTTGGTGCTAACTCTAGGCAAGAATGAAGATAAATGCGTCCCAAATGGCTGCCTTTTTGCTTCTGTGCTTGAGTAGGCCTGAATCCCACTAGAATATGCATCTTGTCTTCCTATTTTGTTGTGCTCAACTATCACATGCTTGTTAATCCCAATTTGGTTTGTCATCTGCTCCTTCATTTGAGTGGACACACCTTCATGGAGGATTTTTAGAACTTTGTTGAAGTTCTCTTGCATGCGTTGATTTTGCTCAAGTAATCTCTTTCACCCTTCTTGAAATTCATCACGCATTAATTTCAAAATTTTCGATGAGGTAGCTATTAATAGGATCGTCGACTATGATACTAACTGTCACGTGCATGTTTTCGAAGATCTAGAAAATAAAAGTAAAATAGAATATGAGATAAAGAAACCAATTCGAGGGGGGAGAACCTCTGATGGTTCAATTCGAGAAGAATCTTTCTCCACAACTTCATAAGAAAGTTTATCAAAATATTCAACATATCTATTTCATTGATAAGAAGACTTTTAAATACAATATAATAAAATTACTTAATAACTAACATAATACATGACTCCCACTATCTTAATAACTATCTAAGAAATTACCCACAAAATACTCATCACTAAACCATTTACTAAAATATCTACCGAATAACTACCTCTCATATTACATAAAAATATATTAAAAGAGTTTAAATTCTATCCAGACTTCCTGTGAATCCAAAGGTTTACAGATACCTAATGACTTCTTGACACATCAGCAAGATAATTAGACAAAAGCAAAAACACTTCAACTTAAATTGGTTTGCAAGCAATCAATTGGGTCGCACTTTGCACTAACTATGGTTAACTCAAATGTGGTTCAGTTGACTCACACAAATAA
Organism: Ilex aquifolium; assembly: GCA_951799425.1. NCBI lineage: Eukaryota > Viridiplantae > Streptophyta > Magnoliopsida > Aquifoliales > Aquifoliaceae > Ilex > Ilex aquifolium. Next base: position 12,842,894 of record OX637408.1, read on the forward strand.
AGAGCAAGAATGAAAGGATCAGCCGTTTTCAACCCCAAATCTTTGTCTTCTTTGGAACCATCAAACTTCATCTTCTCCAGCATCCTCCAACTTCATCAGAAAAAATAATTTTGGGATCTTACCTAGACTCAAAATCCAGTGTTCAACCAAAGCCAAGGACCAAAACTACAAAGCAAATATCTCAACACACCGAATGCTTTTAAAAGTTACAAACTTCACAACCATTCTCTTTCAAATAGGTGACAAAACACAGTTATAAATTTGCAAAAAGAACCACAAGATGGATTCTTATCTTCAGTCAAACATTCAAGAAAGGGGAAAGGTTATTGCTAGCAATAAATTCAAGGCTTCCATGGCCATTTATGTTACATAATATTTGCACTCACCACATTTACAGAATAAAAGAAAATGACAAATGAAATTACAGCTGGATGGTGGAATATTGTCCTTTGAAGAAGATGAAGTTTGATGGTCTAAAGACTCTAAACGATCGTTTCCTTGTTTTTTTTAACCCTAACCAGGTTGCATTAACTAGAGTTGCTGGGTATAGAAGTTTGGTGGCGATTTTTTATTTTTCTAGTTTTGTTGCTGATGTGTTAAAAAGCTATTAGGTATCGGTAAACCTTAGGATTACTAAGTGTCCAAAAAGAATTTAAACTCATATTAAAAATATGTATATAACACATTTCTTAACACATATTCCAACCCAGACTGTTCGTTTTATATTAGCTTAATTTCGAAGTTTATTTAATTTTAGTGGGTCCAATATAATCTTGCTTTGGAAAAATTACTCGAATTTTAAAAATTTAGATTTAACATATTAATTTTTATTTCGAGGTATTCTGAAGGATTTACGCATCGATAAAAAAATGTAAGACTAATAAAAAAATCAGGTTATAGGTTTAGGTAATAGGAAAATCATCCAATATTATAAAAGATTGAATGTAACTTTGGTATCTCTACCGTTCAAACTTTGAATTTGAACTACATCTACCCCCTTTTTTTATTTTTTGTGCTCATTTACACCTACCCTTTTCGTTGTGAACAAACTAATCAAAGAAGCATAGTCAGAGACAAAGCTGAAAAAATCTTATCATCGCATTTTTAGCTTGGGACCCTTCACTTTTTCTCGTAAGTCTATTTTCAGGAAACATTTACTCACACACCAAACATCTCTTGTCCTGTTCGAACAGCTTTGGTTCATCATTAGGGGAGAATCAAAACATGCTTTTCGACTTGATTCTAATTAATAGGTTTTGTGGTTAACTGATTTAAGAATGCATACATGATGTTCAAAAAAAAAAAAGAATGCATACATGTTATGGATTTCACAGATGACCTTGGGAAGCTTTTCACACCAAATGGTATTGATAATTGCAAATTTTTTTTTTTTTTTTCACATGAATTGCATGCTATTAAATTCTCTCTTTCCAACACATGCACACACATAGACATACACTTTCACAGATAACTAAGTTTAGGACTTTGTAAAATTTCTTTTGTTTTTTCAAAAAATTTCAGTTAAACCGTGTCCAAGATGGCTGGGAGAAATTACAGTTGTTTATGCATCAACACATAAAGTTGAGAATGAGCTTGGTTGAAAAGAAGTTCTTAACCAATATTCTTACAATAGGTTGATACTCGTGAATGGAATGGTACGAAGGATAGAAAGTAGAAGGGATGCACTTTCTATCCTTTAAGGAATAAAAGTAGGAATGATACACTTTCTTTCTTTTGTATTTGGTAGGATGGATAAAAAATAAAAATAATTAATTTTTTTGTTGTGCTTGGTAAGATGGTTATTTTTAAATTTTTTTAAATAAAAGTATAAATATATATTTTTATCATTGTATTTATACATAAAATTAATGTATACATCATATATGTATATATCAAAAGATATATAGACAAATAAGATACATTTCAACACAAATAATTAATTTTTCATCTACTTTCCTTCTAATTTTGGAGGTATTGATTTTAGTGAGTTTGAATGAAAACTCATCCATCCACTTTTTCATCATTTCTATTTTTTTTCCTTACCAAACATGAGTTTTATCTATTCCTCCAATTTTTCATCATTCTATCTTTCAATCGTACCAAACGAAGCATAATAAAAGTAGGTTAGATGTGTTGGACCAAAGCAGATTTTTAAGATTAAAAACTGATTTTTGGTCGACTTTGAGCCTAAATTAAAGTGGGACCCGATTATTATTTTGAATAATATTTCGTGGGTTCATATTCTACTTCATGAGGAGAATAATGTAGTATATTCATTTGCTCAAATCGAGTAAGAAATGAATGAGAAAATAGGCTCCAAAGTGACCCTCTTGAAGAGTGAAAAATAAAGCAAAGTGCAATGTGAGATTTGACACCAATCCCACATTGGTTGAGGAAGAGATCCAATATGGGTATATATAGACCAAGTTTGCTCCATGGGTTGGGCCCCAAGGGGTACCACAATTTTATGAGCGGAGCGAGCACCTACATGCCTTCGGTTCGACCACACGCGCCGCCACGACCACGACCCGACCCGGTTCGGGTACGGGTGTGGGTGTGGTTTAGACCAAGCCTAATTTTTTGGACAAAATTCGTTTAATTAAATGGGTTTAACCCGAAATTGATTTCCGTATCCATGGATCGCACTGATTCGGATTTAATCCGAAATTGATTGTATCTGTTCAAGGTGAACAGTTATTCTCTTGGTGTCTACTGGTTGTTGATTTATTCCTAGGTTGCGTCTGTTAGAGTGGTGACTGTCCGGAAAGTCACCAAAGAGTCAATAACTACCCAGGATCATTATCATTCATACACACTTAATCATTCGGTCATTCAATTAAGGCAGACTATTGTGCATTACATTAATGCAGTCTGCATTTCGGCATTAAGGCAGTGCATTAGGAGAGTACACAACACAAGTTTGGTTCGCTGGACAGATAGATTGGAGTGCTACTTCTATCTGTGTAAAGATCATTGTATCCTGGGAGGCAGGCGCTCGATATTCCATAAGCACCGTGTGTGGGGGCGAAATCTGTCTTAAGGACATAGTGTCAAACACTAGCCTTGATCTACCTAAAGTTCAGTAACAGTTCCTGCTCTGCAATCGGGTTAGTTTTTATATTGGTTATACGAAATTGTTACGTATAACTATATACTGTAACTGTTTCGTTCAAACTATATTATGTGCAAAGTTGGACGATTTGATTGCTACTGTTTTTTCCTTTTGCATTACATGTATCATATCAGAAGTTCAATAAGTGATTTCACTATATTTGATATCTGGAATACCACACGAACAACAATCTTAAGACAGATTTATATTAGTTTAATTACTTGTTGTCTTTCTGATACATGTTTTATCATTCTAAAATATTGCAAATTGTTAAAAACTTGTTTTTTACAATCTGTGATAGTTTGAAGAGGCTTGGAAAATTTTCTGGAAAATTTGCATGCTCTGTTTATGTGTTTAATTCAAACAGTTACACCAAACAGTTATAGCGACTTAGTTTCTGTGTATGTTTTAAAACAGTTACATTAAACAGTGACTTTGTTTTTGTGTATAAATTAAACAGTTACGTCAAACAGTTACATTGTTTCTGTGTATAAAATAAACAGTTACACCAAACAGTGACACCGTTAAACCAGTAACTTCAAAACAGTGACACTAAACAGTTGCATAGACTGTTTCTGTTTTAATAACTTACTGTTTTCCTATATTTGAATAGTTTGTAATATATGTTTATCAGAAATGGATGCAAATGATAATAATGTTCCTGCTACTACAAATCATGTTGTGCCTGTGGTGCCTATTTCTGTTCCAACTCATGTGTCTCATGGGGAGAAACCCGAAAAATTCAATGGGAACGATTTCAAGAGATGACAACAGAAAATGTTGTTCTATCTCACTACGTTGAATCTTGCAAAGGTTCTTCGTGAGGATGCTCCTGTTTGTAGTGAGAATGAGACCGACCGCCAAGTTGTTGCTGCGGTAGATGCATGGAAGCATTCTGATTTTCTGTGCAATAACTATATCCTCAATGGATTGGATAACACATTATATAATGTGTATAGTCCAATCAAGACGGCTAGAGAGCTGTGGGAATCCTTGGATAGGAAATACAAAACGGAGGATGCCAGAATGAAGAAATTCGTTGTGGGCAGATTCCTTGACTGTAAAATGGTGGATTCCAAGACTATCATAAGTCAAGTTCAAGATCTTCAAGTGATCCTACATGAGATTCATGCCGAAGGGATGGTGCTTAGTGAATCTTTCCAAGTGGCTGCAATTATTGAAAAATTATCGCCAAATTGGAAGGACTTCAAAAATTATTTAAAACACAAACGCAAAGAAATGAAACTTGAAGACTTGATCGTGAGATTGAGGATTGAGGAGGATAATAGAGTTTCCGAAAAGAAAGTTGGTTTTTGAGTTTGACAAATTTGTACTCACCAAGAATGGGATTTATGTAGGCAAATGATATATAAGCGATGGGCTCTTTAAGATAAATGTAATGACAATTGTATCAAACTTTAATAATAAGAACACATCTTCTGCTTATATGCTTGAGTCTTCCAATGTATGACATGGTAGATTAGGACATGTTAATTTTGATACTATGCGTAAATTAATGAATTTAGAATTGTTGCCTAAATTCAATATTGATGCAAATCATAAATGTGAGACATGTGTTGAATCAAAATTAACAAGAACATCATTTCACACTATTAAAAGAAGCACTGAACCTCTAGAGTTAATTCATAGTGATACATGTGATTTGAAATATGTTCAAACTAGAGGTGGGAAAAAGTACTTTATTACTTTTATTGATGATTGCACAAGATATTGTTATGTATATTTGCTAAGGAGTAAATATGAAGCATTAGAAAAATTTATGCATTATAAGAATGAGGTTGAGAATCAACTTGGCAAAAAGATTAAGGCAATAAGAAGTGATCGAGGTGGTGAATATGATGCACTTTTCGATAGGTTCTGTCAAGAGAATGATATTATTCACCAAACTTCTGCGCCTTATACACCTCAGCAAAATGGGATTGCTGAACGTAAAAATAGAACATTGAAAGAGATGATGAATGCCATGTTGATCAGTTCGGGATTACCTCAGAACTTGTGGGGGGAAGCTTTGCTTTCAGCAAACTATATTTTAAATAAATTACCCCACAAGAAATTAGACAAAACCTCTTATGAATTATGGAAATGTCGGAGTCCTTCCTACAGATATTTAAAAGTGTGGGGGTGTTTGGCTAAGGTGATGGTTCCTATTCCCAAAAGGATTAAAATAGGACCGAAGACTATTGATTGTATATTTATTGGTTATGCAATAAATAGCAGTGCATATCGTTTTCTAGTGCATAAATATGATATTCCTGATATACATGTCAATACAATCATTGAGTCAAGAAATGCATATTTTTTGAAAATGTCTTTCCTAGTAAAAATGCATGTGATGGGAGTTCTCTTAAAAGAACTCATGATACTGCGACTAGTAATATAGATCATGAGTCTATAAATGAAGAAAGTGAAGAGACACTTAGACGCAGTAAGAGGGAAAGGACTTCCAAGTCCTATGGTCTTGATTTTCTAACATATTTGTTAGAAAATGAGCCTCAAAGCTTCAATGAAGCAATGTCCACTCCTGAAGCACTTATGTGGAAAGAAGCTGTGAACAGTGAAATTGAATCCATCATGCAAAATCACACCTGAGAGTTGGTAGATCTTCCTCGAGGAAGTAAACCATTGGGGTGTAAATGGATTTTCAAAAGGAAAATGAAAACTGATGGATCAATTGATAAGTACAAGACTAGACTTGTAGCTAAAGGTTACAAACAAAAGGAAGGTCTTGATTACTTTGATACATATTCTCCTGTCACGAGAATAACATCTATTCGTATGCTCATAGCTATTGCAGCATTGCATAATCTTGAGATACACCAAATGGATGTGAAAACGGCTTTCCTAAATGGTGATTTAAATGAGGAAATTTATATAGACCAACCCGAAGGGTTCATTTCTCCGGGATAAGAGAAGAAAGTGTGTAGACTTGTTAAATCACTTTATGGTTTAAAGCAAGCACCAAAACAATGACATGAGAAATTTGACAAGGTAATAATGTCAAATGGTTTCACAATTAATGAATGTGATAAATGTGTCTATGTCAAAGACACAAATAATGGATATGTCATTGTTTGCCTATATGTGGATGATATGCTTATTTTAGGTAGTAATAATAATATTATTACAACTACCAAGAAAATGTTGTCTAATAAATTTGACATGAAGGATTTGGGTGTTGCAGATGTTATACTAGGAATTAAAATTTCTAGAATATCTGGTGGACTTATATTATCTCAATCACATTATATTGAGAAAATACTTGAGAAGTTTGACAAAGATGAAAGCAGCATTGCTAGAACACCAGTTGATATAAATCTTCATTTGTCTAAAAATACTGGCCAAAGCATATCACAATTGGAATACTCTCGTATCAGTGGCAGTCTAATGTATGTCATGAACTGCACTAGACCAGATATAGCATACTCAGTTAGTAAATTGAGTAGATATACAAGTAACCTGGGAGTAGACAATTGGAAGGCAATTATCAGGGTTCTTAGATACTTAAGATATACCCTGAATTATGGATTGCACTATACAAGATATCCAGCTGTACTTGAAGGGTATAGTGCTGCTAACTGGATATCTGATATGAAGGATACAAAGTCCACAAGTAGTTATGTTTTTACACTTGGTGGTGCAGCTGTATCTTGAAAATCCTCTAAGCAAACGTGTATTGCCAGATCTATAATGGAATCTGAATTTATTGCTTTAGATAAAACAGGAGAGGAAGCAGAGTGGCTTCGCCAATTTCTAGAGGATATTCCAATATGACCTAAACCTGTGCCAGCAATATATATTGCGATAGCCAATCTGCAATTGGTAGGGCACAAAGTGACATGTATAATGGTAAGTCTAGACATATACGTCGTAGACATAATACCGTTAGGCAATTGCTCTCAAATGGGATTATTTATATTGATTATATAAAATCAAAAGATAACCTAGCGGATCCGCTTACTAAAGGTTTGACGAGAGAGCAAGTAAATTACACATCGAGGGGAATGGGGCTAAAGCCTATGACATATGAGTCACCTTAATGGCAACCCAACCAAGTTGACTGGAGTTCCCAAGATCTAGGTTCAAAGGGACAATCGAATTATACGTGATTCAAAAGAAGCACTAAGGAGATAATATCTCCTACCTATTCCTATGATAACCTAGTGCTGCCTGCAGAGTTTATTAGGGTAAGCTATGCTTTTAATGACTTCTATACCTTGAGAAATCCAAGTGGGATATTGCAGGATATTCTTAATAGCAGTCACCTATATGGGTGTGAATGGGCCGCTTCTGTGAGAATTTATAAAGGCTGAATTCTCTAAAGCACTCATGAAAATCAGGAGTTGTTCAGGGCCAAAATGAACACAATCATGAGAACTAATTATGTTAGGAAAGAGACTGTGTGAAGTCTATTCGATCTGATTTATCAAAAAGCTGAATAGTTCAAGACATCACGTTCACTATTTAGCCGGTAAGTCCGATGGGCTTTCACTAGGGAAGGTTCAAGGCCAAAAACTACCTATCTCGATGCACGATCTTTCCAAAGATGTACTCTCCATAGTGTGTCAGCATTATCATTTGCATACTAACAGCCAATTTTCCATTCATGTGGGGGATTGTTGGACCAAAGCAGATTTTTAAGATTAAAAACTGATTTTTGGTCGACTTTGAGCCTAAATTAAAGTGGGACCCGATTATTATTTTGAATAATATTTTGTGGGTTCATATTCTACTCCATGAGGAGAATAATGTAGTATATTCATTTGCTCAAATCGAGTAAGAAATGAATGAGAAAATAGGCTCCAAAGTGACCCTCTTGAAGAGTGAAAAATAAAGCAAAGTGCAATGTGAGATTTGACACAAATCCCACATTGGTTGAGGAAGAGATCCAACATGGGCATATATAGGCCAAGTTTGCTCCATGGGTTGGGCCCCAAGGGGTACCACAATTTTATGAGCGGAGCGAGCACCTACATGTCTTCGGTTCGACCACACACGCGCGCGCGCCGCCCGCACCGCCACGACCCGGCCGGGCCGGGCTCGGGTACGGGTGTAGATGTGGTTTAGACCAAGCCTAATTTTTTGGAGAAAATTCGTTTAATTAAATGGGTTTAACCCGAAATTGATTTCGGTATCCATGGATCGCACTGATTCAGATTTAATCCGAAATTGATTGTATCTGTTCAAGGTGAACAGTTATTCTCTTGGTGTCTATTGGCTGTTGATTTATTCCTAGGTTGCGTCTGTTAGAGTGGTGACTGTCCGAAAAGTCACCAAAGAGTCAATAACTACCCAGGATCATTACCATTCATAAACACTTAATCATTCGGTCATTCAATTAAGGCAGACTATTGTGCATTACATTAAGGCAGTCTGCATTTCGGCATTAAGGCAGTGCATTAGGAGAGTACACAACACAAGTTTGGTTCGCTGGACAGATAGATTGGAGTGCTACTTCTATCTGTGTAAAGATCATTGTATCCTGGGAAGCAGGCGCTCGTTATTTCATAAGCACCGTGTGTGGGGGTGAAATCTGTCTTAAGGACATAGTGTCAAACACTAGCCTTGATCTACCTAAAGTTCAATAACAGTTCCTGCTCTGCAATCGGGTTAGTTTTTATATTGGTTATACGAAATTGTTACGTGTAACTATATACTGTAACTGTTTCGTTCAAACTATATTCTGTGCAAAGTTGGACGATTTGATTGCTACTGTTTTTTCCTTTTGCATTACATGTATCATATCAGAAGTTCAATAAGTGATTTCACTATATTTGATATCTGGAATACCACACGAACAACAAGATGTGCAGTCAAGAACTTGCCACATTTATTTTTGTTCATGATATCAGTTATCACACTCCCATAGTCAATCTTGAATGGAAAATCACCCCCCAACTAAAACTCATCTTTATAATATTACTAGGGGTGACTCGTATGTGAAGGTACAGTGCAATGTGAATATTTTTGAGAGGAATATTGATGACCAATTGATAAGTCTGTGTGAGACCGTCAGATAGACTTATTGAAGTCTGCCATGCTTTATATTATATTATAGTTAGAGTTTCATGCATTCTAACAATCTATAAGATTTTATCTAAATGAATTTACATTAGCCCGTAAATTTTTATTATCTTAAAAAATGTGCTCTAACTAGCATGTCGTGCATGTCGGGTTCTCACTAGTTTTTCATAAAAGAATGTAAGTATTTTACATGGTAAAATATCATAATTGATCCCTAAATTTTATCTTCAGTTTGAATTTAGCTCTTGAACTTTCAATTATTTCAAATTATTCCCTCAATTATTAATTTGTTTCTATTAAACCTTTTCATCTATTTTTACTATTAGAACAGTCGGAGACTAGCTTAATCTGATTCATTTCAAGCATTAAATCGTATGTTTCAGCTTTGATATAACGATGAAAATGGACGGAATGACTTAATTGAGATAAAATTGATAATTAAGAGATTAAATTAGAATAATTGAAAATTAAAGACCAAATTAAAATCAGAGGTAAAGTTTATGGACTACCTATGATATTTGTCAATGAAATCCCAAAATAAATACACATCATTTTTTTTTTTTTTCTAGACACACACAAACATTTTTCCCAACTAACACGGCAAATTGCAGGTACAGAGGCAAGAACTTACTGGGACCCACTAAACCACTTCACTTAACAAGTGATGGGCCAGAAGGCCATATAAACTCTTAACCCCTCCCTGCGGTGCTCGATGTGGGACAAGCATTTTTGCTAGACACACATAGAATCACACACAAACATTTTTCCCAACTAACATTTTTGCCGTGTTAGTTGGGAAAAATACACATCATTTGGTTGGCTGTAGGCAGCCCTCCATTTGAACCATCTTTTTCAGTTCACGAGAAACTCAGTCCAGGAATCCCACCAACTTCTAGATATTATTATTATTATTATTATTTTATTAAACAATACGTTTTAAAACTATCATTACAAATCATGTTTTCAATTAAAAAAATTAATAAAACTTATTTCTCAAACACATTTCATAAAACCAATGATAGTTTGATAAATAATTTTTTTTGACTTAAATGCTATTAATTTCATTCTAGGCAACAATAGTCTTTTGCCCCTATTGTGTTAGTTGCATCACATGTCATCTCCATAGGCAAAGTGGGATGGTGATAAAGCTAAAGTGGATGTGTGAGAAATGTTAACACTTTGTGGGGTTTTATTTTAGAGGAAATTTTGCCAATTTTTTTTAAAATGGCGAAATCATATTTTTTTATGCAATGTTTTCAAGCACACAAGTTCAGATTTCTCTGACTCGTATTTTTATAAGAAACTCTACTGAATAGATATATTATTATGTTTATTTGGATATAATTATGAAATATATAAGTTTTGTAAATAAGTTGAGATTTAACCGTGCTCTTATTTTTAGAGAAAATTCTGCCAATTTTTTTTGAAAAAATAACGAAAGTTAGATGATTGATTTCAAATTTTCTAATTAAAGCAAATGAAATAGTTTTGGTTTTTATGTGTATTATTGTCTTACAATCGCACACTTATATGACTTCTTTCATGTGTGTTAGAAATAATAGTTTTAAACAAGATTATTTAAGTAACTTGAGGCTTAAATAAAAGTGGGATCCACACATCGAAATTGATAAGATCAAGTTTAAACGTGTTCACATCTGCGATGAGATTAGCGTGATATATTTGTTTGTCCAAAACTATTAAGATTTGAATGAAAAATTATGTTTCAAAGTGATTCATTTGAAATAATGAACTAAATTAAAATTGGTATAGTGAAATAAGACTTGTCTCACATGAGAAGAATATCAATACTTTGGTGAGTTAATATACTCTTAGTTGGCTTCATGAGTTAGGCCCCAAGGAGTACCACATTTTTGTGAGTGGAGTAAATGCGTACACTACTTTGGTTATCACACACGCATGCTGTCGGGCCAGGTTGGACTAACTTGGGCCAAAAAAGTATAATCTTTTTGAATAAAATTTATTTAGTACAGTGCAGATTGTGGGTCAATCCGAACAGTTCAATCCGTGGATCAGTCTCTGCCTTCCATTTACTATGGTACCCAAAAATATTTTTTGATATTTTATCTGTACTTTTCACTTAATAATAACACATTACTTGTATAATTTTTTATGATTTTATTATTTTTTTAATCAAATTAATGATCAGAAATTATGGACCTATCGTAGTCTTACCCATAAATATCCCCAAATAAGACACAATCATACTGACAGGGGTAAGTACCTGAGCTGCAAAACGAAGACAATTCAGGGCCCGCACAGTGCACTTCAACTTTGGCGCACCTAATTGTGTGAATTTCAACCTACCAAGAAGGTGGGATAAGAAATGAGCTAAAATGCCACTAACATTGTGCTCCGAAATGTCATGCTTGTCCCTGATGTAGACTTGGATTGACTTAAATTAATAATGAGCAAAAAAAAAAGGGGGGGACATTGTAGTAAATTAGAGTCAAATTGATGTGATGTCATTAATTATTCAAGTGATTTAGTACATGGGGCCCACGCTTCACAAAAAAAATATATCAAACTGAACAATTAAAAGGAAAAATAGATCTTTTTTCCCGTAAGTCGATTTTCCATTGGATCACTAATATGTTTAGTTGGGGGTCTATTTTAGTTATTTTTATAAAAAATATTATTTAAACATTATTTATTAACATAATATTTCACAATTATTGAATTAATTATAAATTTAAGTTTAAATAGTATTACTCTTATTTTATTAAAATAATAGTGACTCCAAATTCCCCCCAATTTTTATTAAAGACCATTCAAACAATAGTAATAGTGTGGCGTACGGAGCCTTCCACTATAGACAGAGACTATACAAAGATAGAACACTATATAAACTATGTATTGTACTTCGTGTAAAGCCAGTACAGTAATACAACTCGACACTAGAAAAGTCATAAACCATGTGAAGCAGGCCCAAACTTGATGTTAAGTTGTCGGTGTTCTTAGTACTGGAAAAAAAAAAAAAAAACTCAAACTATGCTGATTTTTTCTGTTATGGGAGTGCAATATCCACATGTTCTTTTTTGTTTTATTTATTCTTTTTGATTTAAGTAATGAATATTATCAAAATCAGATTTCTTAATAAGAAGAATGATTATTTTTCCTAAAGACTCTTCGATTATATACATTAAAAGAAATTACTAAAAAAATCAGTATGGATTTAATTACCAATAAATTATGTGATAGAAAGGAACGTTGACAGCCACTTTGATAAGTGGCTTAATGAATATTGCACGGGATAATTCCTGTAACTAATTTGAGATAGCGGCTGAGCTGATGACGAACCCTGAAACAACCACAAGGTTAGGAAAAAAGGAGTCAGGCGCACGCCCGGCTTATCCCCTCCGAAACTTAAGTCAGTAAGAGTGGGAGGATAAAACTCTGTTCAATAAGTTCTGAACTGATTTTGCGTACCTTTGCTCATTTTCCTAAGGGGTATTTATACCTGGACTTCAAATGATTGCTCTGACACAGAGGTCATCTCAGCATTCAATGCTCGGGGGATGGAACAAGCCCTCGGGGCCACGCCGAGAACCTCCAGCTATCTCCGAGTACTCGAGTGCCTATGAACGGCGTCTGACACCTACTCCTGAATAGTCGGCGTCTAGGGGCAAAACGCCCCTATATCTGCACTCGGCGTCACAGTCATTAATGCATTCACTCATGACTGTCAGTTTGGGTCTTCGAGAGTGCAGAGGCTCATTAAATGCTCTGTCTAAGTCACTCACGTCTCCATAAATACTGGGTCACATCGCATTAATTGCTGGTGTCAGAAGTTTATACTCGGCTTACGAAATGATGCTTCTTCGTCGGCTCTCCTCCTCATCCTCGGCGCTGGCTAATTGCTCGGAGTCGGCTCCAATCCTGGGCATCGGCTCTACGGCTTCATAACGGCTACACCTGTACACGTGTCGCCTTGGGGTCTGCTGAGCCGCCTTGAGTCCCTCCAAATATATATTAAAAAAACTATTATTTTTATTCATGTTCTTTTGGTCACTACTTTTGTTTGCATTGAATATAATTTTGATGTGATATAAGAATGAACATAGTTGGTATTGTTAGTCTTAAGTTTTAGCAATAGCTGGTGCCTTAGGCCCTTAGCAGCTACACCAGCAACCATTTTAGGTTCCAAGTGAGGTGAGGTTCGACTCTGGAGCTGTAAAATGTAAGATTGAATTGGACAATTGATTCCAATTCAATTCATACCAATAGTAATAATCAGTGCCTTATTTTATCTTGCCCCACTTATATTATTTTTGGATCAAGGTTTCGGAGAAAGTGTGGATCTATAGTTCTGATAGCAATCTCTCGTTTCGGTGGGAACTTGTGTATGATCTTAACTTTAAAAGGAAGAAAGCACTCTACATCATGGGTACTCTAGCCATCAATGCCAGTCATGAGTAATTTAGTCATTTTATATGCTAGTTGGTGTACACATATGTTGCATGTGAACCATTGACTTATGAGTTTTGTTTTTATTTTAAGTTCTATTTTTACAAAGACGATACATTGAAACATAATTACTAAGCTAGAGTTTAATATGAACATTTGTAATGTTACGCTAGATTCTAATTTATAAAAAAAAAAAAAGCTGATACTTGTTCTTAACATGTTTGTAATGACCATAATGCACATTAATTTTTAAATGGACCTTTTTCTTAAGTGATATAGTATTCTTCTCCTTAAATTTGGAAATTTTTGTTTTTTCCTTTTTTGGTCACTGAAAATTTTGATTTAATCCATCCAAAAAAGAAAAAAAAATGTAATTTTTTTTGGCTTTTGCCTCTTAGTGATTTCTAGCTTAACTTTGACGCGATCTTGTGGCCAAACAAGCAAATTGTACATTAACTCAACATCTCGTAATTTGCAATATTAACAATTTTTAAAACCCAAATTCTGGAGTACTATAATTTTTGGAAAGCACAAAAATTTAATGGTTACATTGCGAGGTAAATTTAAGTGGTCCTTCATCTTCTACCTTTTTTTTGGCATCTATCCACTTTAATATCATGCACACGGGCTGATTTGGTAAGCAACATCAACAATTGCAAATGATAATTGACAATTCAAATGATGACCATTTGTAAAATCGTAAATCTTGAATCATTTATGGTGATGGTTCCCATTTTATTCGCCGTTAATGATTTTGAAAGTTTAGATATTTTGTAAAACCGTACTGAGTAATTAATTTTCAAAAAACTATTATGTGTCCTAAAAGTAATCTATCACACTTCAGATCATCAACCAACAATCTAACAACCACGCTACAAGTCAAATGACCTTAACTAATCATCCCATTGTTATAGATGTCTTCATCCCATGTATTATAGATGGACTGGATCTCTTCATTTGGTAAGTTTTTGTTTTGCAAGACTCTGGCATGAAGTGCACATGAAAAACTCTTATGCTTTATGAAGTCTTTGGCTTTGGGGAATGGAAATTGTCCTTCCTAGGTGTACAAGCTTCAATTGTCCAGAAGCTTGAATATATAACGGATCGTCTCCTATGGCTTCGGGTTGTGGACGTAGTCAATTTCTTCAAGTAAAAAAAATATTAGTTTATTCTATTTTGTTAATCCAATAATTATTATAATATTGGAATAGAGTGGGTTGATGTTCTCTTGTTCTTTTGGTTTAAAGAATTTTGTAAACTCCAACCTTTTAATAGTGAAGTCTTATCATTGTATTTCGTTCATGAACGTAGACTTGCTTGTTGAATCGAACCATGTAAATCTTTGTGTTCTATTTTTTTTCTATTTCGTTCTGTTTTATTTTGCTTGTTGTCTTTGTTCATAACAAAGAAGAACTCAACAGTCAAATCAAAAACCCTTTCATTGAATTCCTCTACGACCAAAAAAATAGGAAGCATAAAATTCTAATAGACGCCCTTCCTTGACTACAAGTGCATTTTTTGTGCTTGGAGAGTGATCGAAACTTCTTGAAAAAAGACACGAAGAGAAAATTCTGGGATGGCTACTTCAGCAACAACTAACTGAGTAATTTCTCCTCGACCCCCAACCATTATGATATTATCACATATTTTGAAGCCAATAATCATTTTCAATCTGTAATCACAAAATTTTGATCTTGAGACAAACCTCTAAATCAAACATTAGAATGATAATAATCACATCGAACAGAACAAAAGCCATTCGGAGTGTAATGAGAATTAAAATTAAACAAAAAACCATGCAAGCCCAAATGGAACAAAAACCAATTTGCATATAAAAGATAAATCTAGCACATGACAAGTCCTAGTATTTTATATTATAAGATTTCTATTACCTTTTTCTGCAAGTGAGTGTGTTTTTTCTATTGTAATTTCCTGGTTAAGCTGCATTTGCATTGCCACCTTTTGTATTTGTACATCCTTTTTGGTATACAGCTCCTTAATGTCGCACTACAGGACTACTTGTGGAAGCCCATAAATTTTTTAATACTTGCATATTAATTTACTTACCAATAGAGGGAAAGAAAAATTGCATATGAATAAGAAAGTAAGCACATTTACAAGATTCTTTATAGCACATAGCAATGAATTACCATTTAATATATGTGAATCTTTTTCCTTTTGTTATTCTTTATTTTCTCTTCTAGGCTAGCATGTACAAGCCCAAAAAGTTATTAATGGGTTTGGGATAAACATAACAAATGAATAGATCAAATTCTAGAGCAACATCAAAAATTAAGATACTGATAATATAAGTACAATTCAAAAGAAAAAAAAAATGATCATACAAATTTAAGACTCTATTCACACATCTCTAGCTAGTCAACATAGTTTTTGTCTCAACTAAAATTGCATATAAAACAAGAGTGGAGTATGTGACAAAATATTTGTAATGGAATAAAGAGAACTCAAAGAATTTGAATGGTAAAAAAATGTTTAAAAGACTCCAAAAACGTATAATATGGATGTTACAAGACATCTCATTGCTCTTTACTGAGGATAAAAAAATGTGATGTAAATTGATTAACTAAAACTAAGCAAAGTTTAACGTCATAATTCATATAACCGAAAAAGGGTATACACATTTTGACTCTAGAGGGTTCAAAAAAATTACTGTACACTGGACTGTCATTCCATATATAATATTCTAGTAGAATAAGTTTTTTTTTTTATCAAGTTCCAATGCCATATATATTTCTATGGGCATGTCAATTGTCATGAGATAAAAAAAGTTCATGTTTTTATGATCAGATTTGTCTGAGTCTGGCATACACTCTTCTCTATATTCTAACTCCATTTGCTATAGATGTATTTCACATGAAACATTTTCATCTATGCAGCTTCCAACCCAACTACAGAGCTTTTTTCGTTATATTTTCTTATACATTAAAAACACAACTTCCTTGTTTCAATTAACACAATCAGTCCTTATGAAAGACAAGCACAACAAGTTATCATGTGAAGACAACTAAAGAAATTAACCCACAAAAGGGCATAATAAAGAAACACCATATCATTGTGAATGACACGTTGCCCTTTGTGTAAAAGACTCATGCCTACACTATGATTCGGAAGTAACACATTTATGCTGAAGTCCCCAAAAGGCCTCAAAGTGGAGAGTATTCCTAAATATATAATGAATTTCATTTATGACGGCAAGTGTATATCTAATGAAAAGACTAAACATCATAATATGCTATTATTATCAAAAAAAAATTAAGATACTTCTTTCGATTTTCTTATGGAATTAAGGTTCTTTGGGGATTTAAGGTAAACTTGTTAAAACCTTTGAAGCCATAAGGAGATTGAAAATCTATGGGTTCAATGAAAAGAGTTATATCTTGAAAGATCAATTACCATAAACCCCAAAAGAGAACAGAGGTTAAGTAAATAAGACCTCATACAACATTCAATCAGGCTATTTCTTCTTCTCCCCAGCCAGCTTAGACAAAGTAATCGATGCTAATAATATGATATAAAGGTTCTGCATGAAGTATAATCCCATTTTATACACACAAACTATAAGGATATCCATTTTTGAAGACACTTTCAGTAGCATCAGATGCATTGAGACTTTAAACTTTAATTCATTCAAGTAGCATAATTGTACTACCTTGACAAGAACTTCTTATTTTTTATTTAGAATCCCAGAACTTGTTTCCATTGATCTATAAAGCAATACCAAAACAAACATATGTATCCAATATTCAATCCTCCCTTTTTCCAAAAAAAAAAAGTAGAGAAGTAACCCCAATCTTGGTTATTGAGTTGTCAAATAAACAATATAATTATAAAATTATTCCTAATTAACTAATACATAAGTATGCATATAAATAAATTAGTTACTTCCCGTGCCTGAAGACATGGAGTAATAAAAAAATGTCAACAATAAACATATTTGTACTCATACCTAAAATTAAATCACAAATATAGAGGGAAGAAAAAATAAATTTAAGCACCGGTTGTAGTGAGAGTGAGCGGTGGTAATGGTGGTAGGCAGCAGTGGTGGTGGTGGGAGACGGAGATGGTTGTGGTGGGTGGCAACTATCGTGGTGATGGTGGTAGCTGTGGGTGACAACAGTAATGGTGGTGGTTGTGGGTGTGGGTGTGGGTGTGGGTGTGGGTGTGGTGGTGGGTGAAATGATGGTGGTTAGCAGTGGTGGGTTGTGGTGGTAGACGGTGACGATGGTGGTAGTGGTCGACGACGGGGTATGTCTAGGCGATAGTGTATGGGTGGTGGCGAATGACGGTGGTGGTGGTGGTTGTAGGTGTGGCGGGGGTGGGTGACAATGGCTGGGGATGATGGTGGGCGACGACGGGTGGTGATGGGTTATGGTAGTGGGCGGTGGTGGGCAATAATGATGGTGGTGGGTGCTGACGGTGGTAGCAATCAGTGGTGGGTGGCGACAGTGGTGGTGGTGGTGGGGGTGACAGTGGGGTAGTGAGGGTGGGGTGAGGCAGTGGCAGTGGCAGTGGCAGTGGCGGTGGTGGTGGAGGTGGGGTGGTGGTGACGGCAGTGGTGGTGGTAGTGGTGATGGTCGCGGGGGTGGTGGTGTGGCGATGGGGGGTGGTGGTGGTGGTGTTAGGGGTGATGGTGAGAGAGTAGCGGTGGTAGTAGGGTGGCGGCAGCAATGGTGATGGTGGAGGTGGTGGTTAGGGCTATTAATCGAATTGAACTACTCGAGTTCGGATTGTTTTGGGCTCGTTCGAGCTCGTTCAAATATTTTAAACAAGCCAAATATGAACATAATTTTAGGCTTGTTTATAAACAAGTCGAGCTCGATCTCGAGCAGGTCGAATGGCTTGATTAAGCTTGATATTTTTTTACCTAGTTTTACTATTATTTTTAGTGGTCTAATTATAGTCGTCCATTCAATACCTCTACTGAGATCCAATGGTGAGGACAACATGTATATTAACCTGTCTAACCCTAATACACTCAAACCCAATCTAAAGGCGTCGTCTACAACTCTCAAGCCTGAAGCCCTCAACTCTGGTGCCTCTCATCATCTGTAAGTCTCTACATCTCTTGTCTGCCTCTCATCATCTGCAACTCTCTACATCTCTCGTCTGCCTCTCATCGTCTGAAGCCCTCATCGTCTGCAACTCTCTCCGTCTCTCATTCGTCTGCAACACCACTGTTAAGAGTATTAGGGTAATATGTGTAAATTGTTAATAGTAAGAGGGTGTATGTATAATTCTTATTATTGTGAGTTAACTATAAATACAAGTGATGTATGAGAGCTAGGTTAAGCTTTTGACCTCTCTCATTTACTCTCTAATATTGTGTTAATCTTCTACACTTAACATGGTATCAGAGCAATTAGAATCCTAAATATATTTTGAATAAATTAACTCTGTTTGTGGTGGTGGTACTGTTGTGGTGTCGTTGTTTGTCGAAGCATCGTGGTGGTGGTGTGGTGTTGTTAGCCATTGTCGTCGTCGTGGTACTGTTGTGGTGTCGTTGTTTGTCGAAGCATCGTAGTGGTGGTGTGGTGATGTTAGCCATCGTGGTGGTAGTGGTACTGTTGTATGTGGTCTTGGTCGTTCGCCGTCGTCTGTCGTTCAGCCGTCGTCTGTCGTTCGCCGTCGTCTGTCGTTCGTCGTAGTGGTGAGGCTCAGTCGAAGACTAGGGTTGCCGGCATCGTGGTGGTGGTGTTGCTATTTGGTGGGCTATCGTTCATAGTAGTGGTGAGGCGTAGTCAAGACCAGGGTTCATTGAAACCCTAATCAACGAACGAAGAAGACAAGGTCCAGACCCGACCCACATCAGTCCAACCCGGTCCTGATCCAACCCAATCAGATCGGGTCCAGCCCGGTCCAGCCTAGATCGGTTTGGCCCCGATTCAGCTAGTTCATGCGGTTCAGACCGGTTTAGTCAGTTGTTGCCCCGGTTTAGCGGTCCAGTAAGTGTTTGTGGTCTGGTTCAGATAGTTTTGCACCGGTTCAGTTGGTTTTACTCCGGTTCAGCGGTCCAGCGTGCCTAATCTGTCCGGTTCAGTTATCCAACAAGTTAAACCAGTCCGGTTCAGCAGTCCAGAGGGCGTAGTCTGTCCAGTTCAGCAGTCCAGTAGGTTCTTTTTCTCTGGTTCAGCATTGTAACACTTCTTGTTTGCTATTTGCTATTTGCTATTTGCTATTTGCTGCACTGTTATGGAAACCAAGCAAGACACTGGATTGGTTACTATTACACGAGAGGAGTATACTCAGTTCTTGTCCCAGCAATAGGTTGTTCCATCCCCCTCCACTGCTACTTTTTCCCAGTCAAGTACTACTTCCACTTGTTTATTGTTCTCTACTCGTAGTCCCTGGATCATAGACTCTGGCGCTTTTGACCACATGAGTGGTGCGTCTGATGTTTTTTCTACTTATCAGTCCGTTATTTCCACACGTAGTGTTACTCTTGCTAATGGTACTTGTTCTAAAGTTTCAAGTCTGGGGACTACTCACTTGAGTCCTGATATATCCCTATCTTTTGTGTTATTTGTTCCTCAGTTTCCTTTTAGTTTACTTTCCACTAGTAAGATTATCCGTTCTCTCAATTGTTCTGTAACCTTTTATCCCTCTTATTGTGTATTTCAGGATCTCAAGACAAAGAGGAAGATTGGTACGGGGCATGAAGCTAGTGGCCTATATTACTTTGATTTTGGTTCACCTACTCGGGCTCTACAGACCTCGTTGTCTCCTTTTCAATGGCATTGTCGTCTTGGACATCCCTCTCTCCAGAATCTGAAGCGTCAAGTTCCCAGTCTTAATGGTGTGTCGCCTTTGTTTTGTGAAGCTTGTCAACTTAGTAAGCATCACCGTGTATCATTTCAGTCTAGAGTCAATAATCGTGTGTCTAGTCCATTTGAGTTGGTACATTCTGATGTATGGGGTCCAGTAAAGAATATTTCATCTAATAAATATCCTTATTTTATGTCATTTGTGGATGACTATTCTCGTGTGACTTGGTTGTTCTTGATGCTCGGTCTGAATTATTCTCTATATTTGAGACCTTTCGTAAAGAAATAAAAACTCAGTATGGTTGTCTTATACGTATTTTACGTTCTAATAATGTTCGGGAATATGAATCTGATCCTTTTTCAGCTTATCTGAGTAAAACTGGCATTATTCATCAGACTTTCTGTGCTTACACATCTCCACAGAACGATGTTACTGAACGCAAGAATCGTCATTTGTTGGAAGTCACCCGTGCCCTGTTATTCCAGATAAATATTCCTCGATATTTTTGGAGTGATGTTGTTCTTACTGCTTGTCACCTTATTAACCGTATGCCATCCTCTGTGATAAATGGGCAAAGTCCATATTCTATCATTTTTCTTGGTAAGCTCTTATTTCCCCTATTACTTAAGGTTTTTGGATGTGTCTGTTATATTCACAATTTGGGTCCTGGGTTTGATAAACTTGACCCTCGAGCTACCAAATGTGTATTTCTTGGTTATTCCCGCACACAGAAGGGGTATCATTGCTACAGTCCTTCTCTGCGACGATACTTTACTAGTGTCGATGTCACGTTTGAGGAATCTATTCCATATTTTCCAGCACCTTCTCAGCCTTTGGATCTGGACTTTGGGTCATCTCTTGTACCACCATCTCTTCCCTCATCTTCAGATATTCCGCTGCCCACTTTTTTACCATTTACTTTACCTCTTCATGTATACTCTCGTCGTCCTCAACCATCGACTGAGGTGCCCGTACCGTTTTCCTTGTCGTCTGCTGATCCTGGTCCATCAGGTAATTTAGACTCTCTACCTATTGCTCTTTGAAAAGGTACTCGTTCATGTGTTACTAATCATCCCATTGCTCATTTTGTTTTATATGATGCCTTGTCTCTTGTCTTCTCTTGTTTTACCTCTCAATTATCTACTATATCTATTCCTAAGCGTTTACAAGATGCATTATTTGATTCGGGTTGGAGGAAAGCGATGGTGGATGAGATGGATGCCTTACATCATAATGGGACTTGGAATCTCGCTTCTTTACCTCCTGGTAAACGAACTGTTGGTTGTCGTTGGGTGTATACTGTTAAATTTCATCAGGATGGTTCTGTGGAGCGTCTCAAAGCCCAACTTGTTGCAAAGGACTTTACTCAGACTTATGGTGTTGATTATGAGGAGACTTTCTCTCATGTTGCCAAAATTTCCTCTGTTCGTATCTTGATTTCTTTGGCTGCTACTCTTGATTGGCCCTTGTTTTAGTTAGACGTCAAGAATGTCTTCCTACATGGTGACTTGGTTGAAGAGGTATACATGGAGCAGCCACCTGGGTTTACTGCTCAGGGGGAGTATGGTAAGAGTGCATGTCGGCTAAAGAAATCTTTGTATGGTTTGAAGCAGTCGCCGAGGGCATGGTTTGATAAGTTTTCAGATGCAGTTTTAGAGTTTGGTCTTCTTCGATGTCAGACAGACCATTCTGTGTTTCATAGACAGACGGATGCTGGATATGTTCTATTGGTGGTCTATGTAGACGATATTGTGATCACTGGAAATGATTCTAAAGGGATTACCAAGTTAAAAATCTTCTTGCAAGATCGATTTCATACTAAGGATTTGAGAAAATTCAGGTATTTCTTGGGAATTGAAGTGACTCGATCTAAACAGGGTATTTGTTTATCATAAAGAAAATATATATTTGACATGCTAAAGGAAGCAGGTTTGCTGGGTGGTAGACCGATTAATGTTCCTATGGATTCGAATCAGAAACTATTGATGGATGATGGTGCACTGTTTGAGAATCCGGATCGGTATCGCAGATTGGTTGGGAAGCTCAATTATCTCACTATTACTCGACCGGATATTTCCTATGCAGTCAATATAGTAAGTCAATTCATAGGGTGTCCTATAATACCACATTGGGAGGCAGTTACTCGTATTCTGCGATATCTCAAATGAGCTCCTGGACTTAGATTGTTATATCGAACTAATGGACATCTTAGAGTTGAAGGTTTCTCAGATGTTGATTGGGCTGGTTCTCCTTCTGATCGGAGATCAACCACTGGTTATTGTACTTTCTTATAAGGTAACGTTGTCTCATAGAAAAGTAAGAAACAATCTGTGGTAGAGAGATCAAGTGCTGAGGCTGAGTATAGGGCAATGGAGCATACGACGAGTGAGTTGACTTGACTACTACACTTCCTCCAGGAAATTGGGCTTCTAGTTCAACATCCTTTACAGTTGTTCTGTGACAACCAGACAGCTATCCATATCACTACCAATCCGGTGTTTCATGAGAGAACCAAACATATTGAGGTTGATTGTCACTTTATTTGGGACAAGATAGTAGCTGGGGAGATTACAACTCCATTTGTGAAATCTGAAAATCAGCTTGCAGATATGTTTACCAAAGCATTGAGTCGTACACGTCTTACAGTGATTTGTTCCAAGCTTGGATTATATGATATATATAGTCCAGCTTGAGGGAGAGTATTAAGAGTATTAGGGTAGTATGTGTAAATTTTTAATAGTAAGAGGGTGTTTGTGTAATTCTTATTATTGTGAGTTAACTATAAATACAAGTGATGTATGAGAGTTAGGTTAAACTTTTGACCTCTCTCTGTTACTCTATAATATTGTGTTAATCTTCTACACTTAACAACCACAATAGTCCTTCAATCCCTCTTCAATTCTTCACAAGAGTTCAACCCTAGTGTTTTTTTTTCCAAACAAATCAGCACTTTATTTCATATCTCAAAAAGTATTTACAAGGAGAGAAAAGGCAAACAGACCCTGCCTTAACAAAACAACCACCAAAATGGTATTTACAATGAGGAAAAAAGGCAGACATAACCTTCCTTAACAATACAGCAAACCCAATATGAAAAGAAAAGCCAAAAGACTAAACAAAATCAACAAAATCCCTCATAGTATGCAGTCTAGTAACCAGCAACAGCAACCGGTACCTTAAAATCACAGCAACAGGCAGCATCACCCTTGGTCATCAAACACCAGAATCCTTCTCTATCGTAGAATAGGAATCTGCCTAATATCCTGCAACAAAGCCATGCTTACAGCAGAAGGTAGAACCAAATTTTCAGAGAAATCAACAGTATTCCCAATACAGACTACATGATTAGCCAAACGATCAGCTACCTTGTTGGCTTCTCTATGCACATGCCTCAAGTAAAAATCAACCATAGACAAAAGCACCTTAATCTGCCTCAAAATAGACACCAAAGCCCATGGACATCCACACTTACCTTTCACAGCATTAACCAGCATTAAAGAATCAGACCCCACCAAAGTTTTATAGGCAAATAACCTATACTTCTTGACCAATCCATTCAACAAGGCCTTAAATTCAGCAACTGTGTTTGAACACTCCCCATAAAAGAAAGAAGCAGCCAAGACCACTTTACCCCATTCATTTCTTAAAACCAAGTAAGCCCTAGTGTTGAACTGTGTTTCTGTTGGGAGTTTCATATGTTATTTCATCTCTAATTTCATCTTTGTAAATGTTGGTGGAAATAAAGAAGCTAGCGTTAATGATGCTGCTACAATCGAAGGGCCTTTTGAAAATGAACCACTCCAAAAAAGATCAAGGAAGAAGACCTCGAAAGTTTGGAATGACTTGGAGACAATATATGAAAATGGAACAAGAAAGACCAAGTGTAATCATTGTAAAACAAGTCTTTCTTTGGGTCGAGGGGCTCCCACAACTCATCTGAGAAGGCACTTAATGACTTGTCCAATTCGTCAAGCTTTTGTTTCTGGCCAAAAGAAAGGACCTACTCAACAATTATTGGCTCTCTCGTCAGCTGGTTCCGATGGTTCTGTAAGTGGTAGGTTGGCAGCTTAAGTTTGACAAGGAGAAGGTAAGAGAAATTTTAGCAAAAATGATTATAGTGCATGAGTGTCCTTTTAGGATGGTTGAACATGAACTGTTTGTGATGCTTCTTAAATCTTTTAACCCACGTTTTAAGCCAATTAAATGTCTCACCCTAAAAAATGATTGCTTGAAAATATATGCAAATGAGAAAATGAAATTGAAGAGAAAGTTTTCTACTGTTGACCGAATTAGCTTGACGATAGACTTATGGACCTCCAATCAAACAATCGGGTACATGTGCTACCGCACACTTTTTGGATGTAGAGTGGAACTTACAAAAACGTATATTGAAATTTTGTTGCTTGGCACCTCCACACACAAGTTTTGTGATTGCTGATAGTATTTACAAGTGCCTAACTGATTGGGGGATTGAGAATAAGATGTCTACCATTACTCTAGACAATGTATCCTCAAATGATGCAGCGGTGAGAAATTTGAAAGATAATTTTTCTGTTAAAGGTAAGTTTTATTTCAATGGTAGAATATTTCATGTTCGGTGTTGTGCACATATTTTAAATCTAATGGTACAAGATGGCTTGGGTGAGATAAGAGATGTAATTGAAAACATACGTGAGAGTGTGAAATACTTGCAGATGTCTTCTTTGAGACTTGATAAATTCAATGATATTGTAAAACAATTGCAATTGCTAACAACTAGGAGATTGATTCTTGATGTGCCTACTAGGTGGAACTCAACATATGAAATGTTAGAATCTGTATTTGTGTTTAAAGAAGTGTTTCCAAGGTACAAAGAAAGAGATAGCAACTATCGATGGTTGCCAACGAGGATGATTGGTCAAGAGCTGAAGAGGTATGCAAGTTTTTAGAAAATATTTAGTGATGCCACATATCTATTCTCGGGTTTCTCTTACCCCACTTCAAATTTTTTTCTTTGTGAAATTTGAAAATTTTGAAAGATTTTGAATGAGCATGAATTTGATAGTAGGGACTACATGAAACGTATGACTACTAGAATGAGCGAAAAGTTTGACCAGTATTGGGGAGATTGTAACTTGTTGATGGCAATTGCAGCGGTCCTAGATCCTAGATATAAAATGAGACTTGTTGAGTTTTGTTTTCCCAAAATTTATTCATCGGATGAAGTAGTGCATTATATAGATGTTGTTCGTAATTCCTTGTATAATCTCTACAAGGATTATGTGTCTAAAGATGTACATCAACCAAAGAATTCGTCTGAAAGTAGAAATGTTGGTGGCACTAGCAATGTCAAGGGAAAGGCAAAGCGTGTGAATGAATTTGATCTATGGGTCAAACAGTTGTACATTGTTCAACCATACAAGTCTGAGCTGGAATTTAATTTGGAAGAAGGCATTTACATTCGTGATGAGAATGACACTGAGGATCACTACAACAAATTTGTTTTTTAATGACGAGTTTTGGCGGCGAACAATAAAATTTGTTGTAAAAAAAGTGATTTTCGGCGACAATTTCAAATGTTTTTCGCAGTAAACTTTTTTATGATATTTTTGGCGACCATTTTTTGTAGTTGTCACCAATAGTCTTCGCAAAAATGTTCCCTCAAAAAAAAAATTGGCGCCAATGTTGGCGATAAATGCTAATATTATGGACGACAAAAAAAATTTGTCACCAAAATAATTTTTTGGTCGCAAAATTTTTGTCAAATAACGAAAAATAAAAAAACAAAAATAATAATACTTAGCGACAATACATGTTTGTCGTAGAAAAAAAAGTTAAAATTATTTTTGTTGGGTGACACATGATATTTGGTCGCAGAATATCACTACAAGAAAAACATTTTACTGCAACGATTTTTTGCGATGTGTAAGAAAAAGTGTCGCCAAAAAAAGATATTCTACGACAAATATTACGTTTCATCGCCAAAAAGTATTAAACACAATTTTGGCGACAATTATTTATACTTGTCGCTACAACAATAAGAGTCTTTTGTGGCAATTTTTTTACGACGGCTGTGTTTACCGTCACAAAAGGCGTTTTTGAGACAATTTTTTATGGCGGTTGTGTTTGCTGCCACAAAAAGCGTGTTTGTATCAATATTTTGTTACTATTTGTGGTAGCTATTTTTCTTGTCGTAAATAGTGTCATAACTCAAAAGAAATTTTTGTATTTGAGACAGTTGTTTTTTTTGCTGCAAATAATATTTCATAAACTCAAAAAGAATTTTTTGTATCTGTGGCAACTATTTTTCCCTTTGCATATAATATTTCAGAAAACATTAAAACGGTGTTTTAGATTAAAACATAGTTTATTGTTTAAAGAAGAAAAACTCTAAAAAAAATTGTATTGGCCACAATTATTTTTCATGTTACAATATATTTTATAAAATTAGGTAATTTTACATCAAAAGAAGATTTGTAGTTCAAAGAAAAAAAAATTAAACTCTACAAAGTTAATTTTTTAATATCAAAACTAGGGGTGTTAAAATATGACACGATTCATTAACACGATGCAAAATTAGTGGGTTTGAGTCTTTTTTAAATCACCTGTTTAGTAAACGAGTGGATCCGAAAACAATAAATGAGGATCTTTTTATTTTTAATATTAATTTTATAAAAAAATTAATTTATTTTAATTCATTATGTGAGAGAGACAGAAGAATGACGTACTGCTGTTGCCAAGAAAAATACTTTAATTTTATTTTTATTTTTTTAAAAGATATAGTGTTCAATTTTAACTTTTTTTAATGTTTTTACTTATTTTTACAGAGGGAGAGCGAATAGGGGTGAATATGAGTTGACTTTTGATTACTTTTTATTTTATTTTATTTATTTATTTATTTTTAGGTTTCTAGTGTTATGAATTGGATTATGGACCCAAATTATTATAATAAAAATTTTGAATGTACTTAATTTTTTGGGGCCTTTTTTGTAGGGTTTAAAATTTAAAGGATTTAAATTTTTTCTGGGTTAGTAATATACCTAAAATTATGGGGCATTCTAAAAATTTGGGCCCTAAAGCCCAAGTTTTTTTTTTTTTTTTTTTAATGTTATTGGAGTTTGATCCAAATTCTCCAAGGGCCTGTTTGGTATGTTTTTTGGGAAGGGTTTAGATTAGCTTGTCCAAACCCAAAGATGAGATTCAAAGATGAGATTCAACATTTATTAATGTTGTTCATACCCATGTTTGGTATGCGCAGGGATATATGTCTATTATGATAATATATTTATATTAAATGACTATTGTATCCTGTGCGCACCGATTTTCGCACAATGGTTATGGAAGGCAGATCTCTCCCTTGGTGAACTTGCGCCGGTCTCGAACGTCGAGGATCCCCCAACAAGGCAAGGGTTGAGAGGGCCAAAGGGCCTGATGGAGTGGTGATAAATCGTTTATATGGGTCTCTCGATCCTCCAGGCGGTCCAGCAGGATTCTGGCCTGATGGGTGATATCGTCCGCTGCAAGGAATAGGTTGAGAGGGCCAAATGAGGTCTAAGGAGTGGTGATGAATTGTTGTTATGGTCGATCGTCGTCTCAGGCGGTCCAGCAGGGTTCCTGGTACACAGAAAACGGGTCAGAAAGGGCGCTGGAGTGTTTTCCGGCGTATCCCCTCCAACGATCAAGTCAGTTCTTTGTGAATGGGGAAGAAGAAAACACTGTATGGCTCTTTGAGAGTTGTTCTTGCGTCCCTTTGCAATGTATTTTTGAGAGCTATTTATACCCACCCGGACTCATCATTGCTGATAGTCTAGAAAGTAGGTAGTGTTCAGAGATGGGGCAGTGTGCCCCCTATTGCGTATGGGGAAGACCCCGTCATTGACTGCTCGGATCCCCGAGCAATCAAAGCTCGTCTTTTCATGGAAGAACATTGAATGTTCGGTTCCCAGGGCATTTAATGTTCTTCTTTCGAGGATAAACCATTGATTGCCTCGGCGCTAGAGCATTTAATGCCCATCACTTCTCGGCTTCCTGTGTCTTTGCAGGCATCCCATCAGGTGGGGATTCATTAAATACTTGCTTGCTACTGCTGCACGTTAACAGGGGCGGTCTCATCCGCCTGCAACTAATCATGCGCTTCTCGCCACGTGTCTCACTCTCCTTGGAGGGACGTCCTGTTGGTCCTGACGTACTGATTCCCTTGTGTAGAGTGCCCTCATGATTCCTAGTCTAGTTGAGGTAAGACAATTGCCCGTGACTTCAAGAGTAGGAGTCGTGTCAGGGTCATGGCTTTGGTTATCATCCCTCGGCGCCGAGGGAAAATGATGACCTCATCATAAATGTACTCTCGATGCCGAGGGAACGCAGTCGGAGAAGCTGAATAACCCTTATTCACCGAGGGTACGTCGTATCTGAGGACACGTGTCCCAAACGTGGATGACAGCGTCATCGGCGCCGAGGCCACGTGTCCTGATATGCTTTGATCTCAGAAATGTCCCATCAACTGCCCCCCAGCCCTTTGATCTTCTTACTTGGGGTAGTTATGTCGTCAGAAGGTGAAAGGGCTCAACCGCTCCAACTCTCACATCAATGCTTCAGCCGTTTCCCTGCCTTTTGGAGAACGTGTGCATTCAATGCACCTGTCCTTGTGCTTCGTGCGCCAATGATGGCGCCTGAGACCCTATATAAGCAGGCCCTCACCCTTACTTCGCCACTTTTGAATTCCAAACCTTCATTCTAGAGCTTCCCTGAGATTACAACGGAGAACCATCGGAGTTGTGCTTGAACCATTGCGATCTTCCCCCCTGTGCCTGAAGCATTCCTGAATCCTGCACTTGATCATGCTTTCGAAGGAGGAAAGTTACTTTCGAGTCCCCCATTTGCCCCTTTCATCTTTCCGGTGAGTCTGTTCTCCTCTCTTTCGTTCTTCTCATCTCCTCCGGTATTTGGCCGTTTTCCTTACCACCATTCTCACCCCTGTTGCTTCTAAGCCTTGTAGGACCTTTTTAGGGCCCTAGTTGTCTGACGCTTAGACTCCAGTAGTTGGTTAGGGCTTTTTCTTTTTTCAAAGGACGTTAGGAACTCCCTATTGCCCTCCTCCCTTGGTCATGCCGAGAAGACGCCCATCTTCTGCAGAGGCTCAAGAGGCTGGGACCTCTAAGTCGAGGAAGTATGAGGTCAAGGGTGCCCAGCAAATAGTAAACTTTAGAGCCCACTACGATATTCCTCGAAATGTCGATATAGACGAGTTTGACCCACAAATCCATAACCGCAATGTCGGCACCGAGGGCGCCATGCCCTTTTACACAAAGGCTATCATGGAGGGCGGGATTAGGTTCCCTCTCCCTCCATTACTGCCCCAATTTCTTTCCAAATTTCGCCTCTTCCCGGGGCAGTGTGCACTCAATACTTTTAGGATAATCATGGGGGTGTTGGAGCTTAACAGGCGCCTCGGGGTCAATCTCGGCCTCGAGGATATCTTCTTCTGCTACGCCCTTATGAGGGTGATGCCCCAGCAAACTTTCTACCTAAAAGCCCGGGACACCTCCATGTACCTGGTCACCCATCTCCCTGACTCTGACAAGGGTTTCAAGGATGATCTGCTGATCTTCGGCGGAGCTTGGGAGAGAGGGGCAGGCCCCGAGTATGACGGCTTGTCTTGCCCCAAGGAGTGGCGAACAACGAGTACGTCGGCTCCCTCTCTTCTAGGCCTTTCATGTTATTTCTTGCTTGAATACTTACATTGATTTGTACCTTACGGTCTCCTTTTCTCATGCAGACGTTTCCACCCGCGAAGCAGCTCCTCCAGCGCGCCACCTGGTGAATTTTGCCAATCTCGTAACCGTCTGGGGTTACGTTGGCGACAGTCGTGGACAAGCGGCTCATGTCCTCCCGGACTATAAGCTAAGATACAAGAATTTCTCCCAACTCCCACAGCCCTACGAGCCTTCTCTGTGGTCTAACTTCTTCACAGAGGCCGCTGAACAAGACTTGGAGCACAATTTGGAGGACGACCCTGACAGGGCGACTGAGGCTAAGGTTGACGGGGTGGCCAGAGTTGAGCGAGAAAGAACTGAGATCAGAGAGCCCCTCTCCACCGTTCAAGCCGAGGCCAGCACTACTGGGAGGGACACTTGGCCTGACTTCACCATACTCCAGAACTTGGACGCGGAAGAAGCTTTCGAGGTTGCAATGACACGCCAACCTCATATCAATCTGAGTTACTTGAACCGGAGGGCCGTCGTTACTGCCGGGAGGGGCCGAGGGACCTCTAGTGCCGCGCCCCCTCTTTCCGGGATCAACGCTCCACTACTTACTACAACTGTTTCCCCCTGCCCCCTGCTGCTGCTCCTACACCACCGGTACCACCACGGGCCGCTGGTCGGGGCCAAGTTCGTATTCGAGACCCTCCTCAAGAGGAGGGAAGAAGGGTCAGACACCGGCCTGAAGGAACTGGCCGGGGAAGCGGCAGCCAGCAGCCGCAACAAGATCTTCCTCCTCCTCCTCCTGTGCCGGCACCCACTGCCGAGGAATGGTGCCCCCGAGCCCTGGACAGGGAGGACAGGCCAATCCGGGTCGATGACTCCATCGTCTAGTCTCCTATCGTCGCTTATGCGGTGAGTGAGATGCTCCACTTCAGAGCGGACATGGAGGAGCATCGCTCCCGTCCGACAAACCACCACTTTCGCTCCATCATTCAGAACTCTTTGGTGGTAAGTCCCACACTTCGCCATTTCTTTCCTTTTGTTTGTGTGACCTAAACCTTCTCTCTCTACAGGCCGCCCAGCAAGTGTCGATCATCGCCGAGCGGTACCATGACCAGAGGCGAAGGCTCCAAGAGTCTGAGAAGCTTAAGGCTGACGCCGAGGCTGCTCTGGCCGCTGCCTGGGAAGACGTTGCTGGCAGAGATAAGACGCTCTCTTCCCAGGCGGCTCAAATTGAGCAACTGCTGAAGGATGGTGAGGCGGCGAAGGCCAGCGCTGAAAAGCTAAGCGCAGCCCTCGTCGACGCCGAACGGAAGATTACCGAGGCCACCCAGCGAATGTCTTCGGCGGAGGCTAAGGTGGAGGAGTCGGAGCAAACTTGCTCAGCTCTTACTCAGGAGCTGGACAAGGTCCGGTCGGAGATGGAGGCCAATTATAGGACGGTGGAGCAGCTCAAGGAGGAGTTTGCCGACG
Organism: Ilex aquifolium; assembly: GCA_951799425.1. Taxonomy (NCBI): domain Eukaryota; kingdom Viridiplantae; phylum Streptophyta; class Magnoliopsida; order Aquifoliales; family Aquifoliaceae; genus Ilex; species Ilex aquifolium. The sequence goes on from OX637408.1 coordinate 12,874,409, forward strand.
ACGTCCTGCCCGCCTTGGAGGAAAATAAGAGGGAATTTTTTAAGAAAGGCTGGGACGAGGCGCTCCAAGCAGCGGGCGTCGCTTCTAACTCCCCCTTGTTTCAAATGCACAAGTATGTCCCATCGGAGGACATGCTACGTGCCATGGAGGAGGCGGCCGCTGAAGATGCTTCCAATGCCCAAGCTCCAGTCACGGGGGAGCCTTCTGCTGCTGTTGCCTTGGCCCCTGTCGCAGTTGCCCCTCTTGTGGCTGATCCTCCTGTTCCTGCTCTTCCCGAGCCTGCTGCTGAAGCTCCCAACGCTACCTCTTCTCCCAGTGTGGAAGAGCTCTACAGCGAGCTTCATCTCACCGATGGGGCTGAGATCTTCAGTCCTCCACCTCCAGCACCCAGACCTTGAATCTTTTGTACTTTCTTTCGCTTGGGGACGCAAAGCGCTATCTGTCTCTTTTTCTTCTTTTTTTTTTTGTAGCTGTAGCTTGGGGACGCAAAGCCCCTTTCTTTTGAAATGGAAACACATTTTGTCTCATCAATGCATTCCCTTTTGTTTTTGCCTGTAATATTCTGTAGTCGTTTTGCGTCTTAGATAAGTAACCATCCCTTACTTATAAGGGCCGTCCTTCGGGGTTCAATAGCCAGTAGAGGGTTCACGTATCTTGGTCTTAGAGTCTACTTGGCTGACTAACTCTGTTAATAGTGACGCCGAGGGTGTCTGCCATGGGGGAAGTCATGCCGAGCCAAGGCAATCTTTCATTCCGGTTAGTTTCTTCTTACCTATCAGACGCCCCGTCGAAGGCTCTTCGCTACCTGCGCCGATCTCGGTTTACCTCACCCATGTACTGGTGCGGGCATACCCCAGGGGTCGATTTCGTCGTCCGAGTAGACACCTGCGAGCTCCTTTTGCCGAGCGTGGTCGAAGTGCGCCCTTTTGCAAGGGTCATATTCCATTCAGGGGGAATGCCCCTGCATATGAACTAAAGTCAGGGATTCTCGTGTCGCGGCCCGTCTTATTCAGAGTATGTAGTCCTCAGAGGCCGTTCTCAGGGCCTTACCCTCCCCAGGAGGCTGGCTCCTGGCTCCTTTTTCATCATCATTCATCCGTCATTACAGTGCTTGTTCTCAAATATAGTATTTTTTCAAATTTATTACATTCCAGGGGCAAATTACAGTGTTCCCTTCTAGGTCTTCCAGCTTATATGACTCGGATCCTCCTACTGATGTGACCTTGTATGGTCCTTCCCAGTTAGGTCCCATTTTCCCGTCCGCGGGGTCTCGGGTGTTTGCTACCACCCTTCTGAGTACGAGATCGCCGATTTGAAATTCCCGTGGCTTGGTCCTTCAGTTGTGGAGTCTGGATATTCCTTCTTGGTACTTGGCCAGTCTCAAGACTGCCACTTCTCTTCTTTCTTCTGTGAGGTCCATGTCCAGGCCGAGCTGACGATCGTTGTCTCCAGTTTCAAAGGCTTGCGTTCTTATGGTAGGGAGGCCTACCTCCAGGGGGATGATAGCCTCAACCCCGTAAGCGAGAGCGTAAGGCGTTTCTCCAGTTGACCTTCGCGGAATGGTCCAGTATGCCCAAAGAACGTTCAAGAGTTCTTCCACCCATTTTCCCTTGGCCTTTTCCAACCTCTTCTTGATTCCATTGATGATAGTTTTGTTCGAGGATTCCGCTTTTCCGTTGGCCTGTGGATACGCGGGCGTGGAGTAGTAATTCCGGATCCCCAGATGTTCGCAGAAGGACTTAAAAGGCCCGCTATTGAATTGGGTCCCGTTGTCTGATACGAGCGCGCGGGAGATTCCAAACCTTGTGACTATGTTCTTCCAGACAAACTTCTTGGTATCTGTGTCTCGGATCCGGGCGAGAGGCTCGGCCTCTATCCATTTAGTGAAATAATCAGTCCCCACAATCAAGAACCTCGTGTTCCCAGGAGCCGTTGGGAGGGGTCCAACTAGGTCAAGCCCCCACTGAGAAAATGGCCAAGGGCTAGTCAATAGATGCAAGTCCCCGGCCGGCTGTCGGATGATGGGTGCGAACTTCTGGCATCGGTCGCATTTTCGGACATAGGCCTGAGCATCCTTTTGCATTCGTGGCCACCAATACCCTTGGGACATGATACGGTGGGCCATAGATCGTCCGCCTGAGTGCCCCCCACATATGCCTTCGTGGACTTCAAACAGGAGGGGTTCAATCTTATCCTCGCGGACGCATAGCAAATAGGGTCCAGAGAATGACTTTCGATACAGCATTTGATCGGAAGAGACCCAAAATCTCGGGTCTTTCAACTTTATCCTCCTAGCATCTTTGGGGCATTCAGGGAGTTCCCCGGAAAGAATGAACTCGATCAATGGGTCAGTCCAACTGGGCGATCTCTCGCCCTCTTGGATGGTTGCTATCTGACATGTATCGTCTATACTTGAGTTGGGAAGGTATTCCACTGTAATTCTTCGTGTGACATTAGAGTCCAGCGCCGAAGCAGGCATGCCAGGGCATCAGCGTGGGCGTTCCTGTCTCGAGGGACTTGCTTAACCTCCACCTTCCTGAATTTTTGGAGTAGAGTTATGGCTATACCGTGGTAGGCCTTCATCCGAGAGTCCCTTGCCTCAAATTCCCCATTGACCTGGTTAACCACTAGTATGGAATCGCACTACACAGCGATGTCGGTAACCCCTGCTGCGTCAGCGAGCTTCAGGCCAGAGATCAGGGCTTCGTATTCTGCTTCGTTGTTAGATGCCTTGAAGCCCAGTCGCACAGCTTGTTCTTTGATCCTCCCCTCCGGGGAGACCAATAATACTCCGATTCCGGAACCCCTGCTGTTGGAGGATCAATCCACACACAGGTTCCAGGAACCTTGGCTTTCCGTCGGGGGTAACTCGAGGGGGGAATGTTCCTCCGGCAGACGGGGTTCCCCGGAAAACACGGCTATGAAGTCGACCAGTACCTACCCCTTGATGGCAGTGCGAGGTTCGAAATGTACTTCGTGTTTTCCTAGCTCCACCGCCCATTTGGTTGTTCTTCCCGAGAGGTCTGCCTTTCTCAGGATCGCTTTCAGTGGTTGATTCGTCAAGACCGTGATCGGGTGCGCTTGGAAGTAATGCCTTAGTTTCCTGGTAGCTGTGACAAGCGCCAATGCCAATTTTTCTAGGGGAAGGTATCGGGTCTCGGCGTTCAGCAATGCCTTGCTTACGTAGTACACCAGTTTCTGTTCCCGTTCATGTTCATGGATCAACACCCCACTAACCGCGAATTCGGACACGGCCAAATATAAGAATAGTATTTCCCCCCTTGTCGGTACAGACAAAGTTGGGAGGATCCGGAGGTACTCCTTGATTCCGCCAAGCGCGTCCTTCCTGGACCTCTTGATTGCTTCGAAGAAGGGCCTGCATTTGTCCGACGAGCGGGAGATGAACCGGTTCAGTGCCGCCAACATTCCTGTAAGTTTTTGGACTTCTCGGACCGTTCGGGGGCTACGGACGTTCATGATGGCTTGTATCTGTTCCGGGTTTGCCTCCACCCCACGGCGGCTAACGAGATACCCAAGGAATTTTTCGGACCCTACTCCGTAGACGCACTTAGCTGCGTTGAGTTTCAGCCCGTATGTTCGGAGGGTAGAGAAGGTGATCCCTAGGTCTGTGAGGTGATCATTTTCGTCCCTAGTTTTTACCAACATGTCGTCAATATATACCTCCATGATGTTCCCGATCTGCTTTTTGAATATTCGGTTCATGAGCCTTTGGTAAGTGGCCCCTGCGTTCTTTAGGCCAAAAGACATGACTTTGTAGCAGTAGACTCATCTTGGCGTGATAAAGGTGGTCTTCTCCTGGTCTTCAGGATGGAGGGGGATTTGGTGGTAACCTGCCCTGGCGTCGAGAAAAGACATGCGCCGATGCCCTGCTGTGGCGTCCACCAATTGGTCCACTTTTGGGAGAGGGAAGTCGTCCTTGGGGCAGACTTTATTTAGATCAGTAAAATCCACGCAAACGCGCCATTTACCTTCCTTCTTTTTCGCACATACCGTATTGGATAACCACTCCGGGAACTGGACTTCTCGGATGGTGTCAGCCTCCAGGAGCTTGTCCATCTCGTCGTTTACTGCTCGCGCATGATGTGGGGCCGCCTGCAGGGGTTTTTGTTTCACCGGCTTATGAGCGGGGTCGACGTGAAGTCTATGAGTCATGACATCCGGACTTATTCCCTTCATGTCAGTGACCTTCCAAGCGAACACAGTCTTATTCTTCCTTAAAAACTCTGTCATGGCTTCTTGTTCAGCGATTGACATAGAGGAGCCAATTAAGAAATACCTGTCTTTATCTCCGTCAACCAAGAATATTTTGCGGAGGTCCTCCACCGAGCGATCTGCCGGGTCTAGCCGTGGTTCATCGATCCCCAGCCGACCGGACTGTAATTGTTATTTGTTTAAGACCTCGTCGGGGTCCCGCTCCTTTTCCTTGCCGGCGACCCCCGCCCTTACAGCAGAATAGAAACAACTTTTGGCGGACGCTTGGTCTCCTCGGATTTCCTTAATCCCCTCCAGGGTGGGAAACTTCAATTTCTGGTGATAAGTCGAGTGCACCGCCCCCAACGCATGCAACCAAACTCGTCCCATGATCATGTTGTAGGGCGAATCGGAGTCGATTACCACAAACTCCGTGTTAATCGCAACCAGCCCGGCGGTAACTGGCATCGTAATTTTCCCCAAGGGTACGGCGTACGAGCCCGTTAAATCTGACAAGGGGCGTGCCGACTTTGGCAAGATCCGAGCAATTGAGCCCCATACGTTTCAGGACTTCAAGGTACATTACCTCGGAAGAACTCCCATAATCTATCAGCACCCTTTTGACGTCAAAGTCGCCGATCTTCAGGGTAAGCACCAAGGCATCTTCGTGGGGGAGAACCACACCGGCCAGGTCGGCGTCGGAGAACGTCATATCCCCTTTGCTTGTCTGGCCGGCGTCCGTCCCGTCTCATCTACCCTCCTTGTAAACGCCACACTCTTAAGGTCGGATTTGAGGGTCCTGGACGTTGGGCGTTCCAGAGGACAAACGTGAAAGACATCAATTACATTGCGCCGGGCGCCGACTTGATCATGTGCTACCTGACCTTCCACAGGAGTAGGGCCCTCAATGTATTCCTTCAAATGTCCGTCTTGTACCAGCTTCTCCAAGAAGGACTTATAGACTCTGCAATCTTCGGTGCGGTGTCCAACATCTTGGTGATACGAGCATCTTGCTCTCTGGTTCCGGGTGGATAGATCACCTGGCATCTTGGAGGGTCATTTGAACAAGGGTTCCCCCTGAATCTTACGAAGGAGCCTGTAGATGGGCTCCTTGAACAGGGTGTGAACCCCTTTGAAGGATTCTCCCGACGAGGGCCTGAACCCCTTCTGGGGAGGCGTCGCCTCCCTCTCTCTTTCCTTTCTCTTGGGGGTGGGAGCTTTTCCCTTGGTCCCCACCGTTTCATCCTCTATTCGGGAATACTTGTTTATCCGGGACATGAGTTCCCCCATATCCGTTGGCGTCTTCTTGGTCAAAGACCTGTAGAGGTCGGAGTCTCGTGACAGGCCCAGCCTGAAGGAGGCTGCCGCCATTACCTTAGAACATCCCTCCACTTCGTTCACTTCCTCCCAGTATCGTGCAGCATACTGGTGGAGCGTTTCTCCTTCCTTCCGCTTCAAGGTTAGTAAAGAACCGACATCTTTAGGGCGCCTACTTCCCGTGATAAACCTGGCGAAAAAATTGATCGGTCAATTCCTTCCAAGACCATATGGTGCCAGGGAGGATGGTCTCGAACCACTTCATAGCGGAGTCCCCCAAACTCATGGAGAACACCCGGCACAGTAGTCGGCGATCGGCTTGATAGAGGGACATCATCTGTTTGTATTGCCTGAGATGGGCTTCCGGGTCAGAACGTCCATCGTACACCTTGAATCTTGGTACTACGAAATTCCTCGGCACCTCCATTTCCGTGATATCTCTCGTGAAAGGCGACTGAATAACCTCGTCGTCTGCATCCACTCCCCGGATGGCTCTTTCCCTTGTGGAATGCAATCGAACCCTAAGGTCCTCATCCCGGGCGGGACGTACTCTTCTTCGGTGGCAGTCAGCCATTTCTCCCGCTCTTGGACGTCGGGTGGAGAGGGTAGAATCTTCTTCGGATTCCTCTGCGCCTCCTCGCCCAGACAGATTCCTGCGAAGGTCATCCCAAGCCAAAGACCGGGGTCTCTTGGCTGGGACCTCAGGGGCTTGGCCGTGGACCCTTGGTCACTGCGGGGCCCTGGAGCTTTTCGCCCTACTGCTCAGGCGTTTTCTCAGATCCTCAGGTCCAACTTCCCTGATGGAGGGTTCCCGGGACCTCTCCAAGTCTCGGGATCCTCCGCCGGAGGGGGTGAATTCCTCAAGATGGTTGAGGACATTCACATTGTCTTCTTCCAACTGCCGCAGTCGGTCTCCAAATTTTTCCTCGATCACTTCGGCTAGTTGGCGGGCCAATGGGGCGGATCTCCCAGATCTGATGCCCATGCTAGTTGGATTGGTGTGCCCTTTCGAGTGGGTAGAAAAACCTTGGTTAACACTGTTAACAGGGTCTTTCGTCCTCGACATGGTACGTGCCAGTAAATCGGCATTCTTCTGCTGGTGGCCCTTGTCTTTCTGACGAGTATTCACCATGGTCACTGCGCTTTAGAAAAGTTGAATCGTTCCCACAGACGGCGCCAAATTATGCACACCGATTTTCGCACAATGGTTATGGAAGGCAGATCTCCCCCTTGGTGAACTCGCGCCGGTCTCGAACTTCGCGGATCCCCCAGCAAGGCAAGGGTTGAGAGGGCCAAAGGGCCTGATGGAGTGGTGATGAATCGTTTCTATGGGTCTCTCGATCCTCCAGGCGGTCCAACAGGATTCCGGCCTGATAGGTGATATCGTCCGCTGCAAGGAATAGGTTGAGAGGGCCAAATGAGGTCTAAGGAGTGGTGATGAATTGTTGTTATGGTCGATCGTCGTCTCAGGCGGTCCAGCAGGGTTCCTGGTACACAGAAAACGGGTCAGAAAGGGCGCCGGAGTGTTTTCCGGTGTATCCCCTCCAACGATCAAGTCAGTTCTTTGTGAATGGGGAAGAAGAAAACACTGTATGGCTCTTTGAGAGTTGTTCTTGCGTCCCATTGCAATGTATTTTTGGGAGCTATTTATACCCACCCGGACTCATCATTGCTGATAGTCTAGAAAGTAGGTAGTGTTCAGAGATGGGGCAGTGTGCCCCCTATTGCGTATGGGGAAGACCCCGTCATTGACTGCTCAGATCCTCGAGCAATCAAAGCTCTTCTTTTCATGGAAGAACATTGAATGTTCGGTTCCCAGGGCATTTAATGTTCTTCTTTCGAGGATAAACCATTGATTGCCTCGGCGCTAGAGCATTTAATGCCCATCACTTCTCGGCTTCCTGTGTCTTTGCAGGCATCCCATTAGGTGGGGATTCATTAAATACTTGCTTGTTACTGCTGCACGTTAACAGGGGCGGTCTCATCCGCCCGCAACTAATCATGCGCTTCTCGCCACGTGTCTCGCTCTCCTTGGAGGAACGTCCTGTTGGTCCTGACGTACTGATTCCCTTGTGCAGAGTGCCCTCATGATTCCTAGTCTAGTTGAGGTAAGACAGTTGCCCATGACTTCAAGAGTAGGAGTCGTGTCAGGGCCATGGCTTTGGTTATCATCCCTCAGCGCCGAGGGAAAATGATGACCTCATCATAAATGTACTCTCGATGTCGAGGGAACGCAGTCGGAGAAGCTGAATAACCCTTATTCACCGAGGGTACGTCGTATCTAAGGACACGTGTCCCAAACGTGGATGACAGCGTCATCGGCGCCGAGGCCACGTGTCTTGATATGCTTTGATCTCAGAAATGTCCCATCATATCCCTTAACTAATTTAATCTAAACATGAGTATGGATATATATGGGGTATAAATGTCATTTGGATGTTAAACCCATTAACCTACATATGAAATCCCCCCCTCCCCATGGGTTTCATGACTGGGCCATGAACGGGCTGGGTTTCCAAACCCTGGCTAAACATAGAATACCAAACATGAGTTTAAGGGGTTTATTCCCCAACCCACAATCCAAACCCCTCTCAAACGCACATACCAAACAGCCCACAAGTGTTTTATTCCTTATTTATTTGGTATTAGTTTGCAATTAGAATTTTAATGAGTTTAAGAGTTTTGACCCATAGAGTATTCTATTTAATTTGGTGTAGTTTTAATTAAAGTTATAATATGATTAGTTTGATTTGGTTTTAAAAGGCTTGGTGAAAGTCTTTCTTCTTTAATTGGGAAGTCTTGGACAATAGCTATGATGAATACAATTTCTTTGTTTTGACGTAGAGCATTGACATGTTTCGTCAATTTCGTAATTTAGTTTTTTTTAATTTTATTTCTTGTTTTGCTTTCTTTTGATTAATTGTGTGTGTGGGGTTATTTCGAGTGTTTAATTATTTTGAGATCTTATACGATTGATAGACCTATCAAAAACTAAGAGACGAAATTAATTTTTTGTTGCCTATAAAATTATTAATTTTTAATTTACTGCCCCAATTGCCCAAAAAAAAAATCTGCGCCGTTTCCCCCTCGCCTTTTTCCTTTTTCCCTCCTTTTTTTGCCCTTTTTTTTTTCTCTTCTTTTTCTTTTTCCCTCTTTTCTTGTCTTCTTCCAGCGGCAACCACACTCACACAGAAAGGTAAGTCTACTGTCTCTCTCTCTCTCTCTCGCACTCAGTTTCGGGTAACCAACATTCTTGATTGCCTTTTGATTTGTAAATTTTTTTTATGTTATCTTCTTTTGAACGATAATCAAGGTAAATGTGATAAATCTCTTCAATTTCATGTTTATAGAATTTGTCGAATTGATGTTTATTTTAATTATACTAGTTAAATTATTTTTCATACGAAATATTATATATTAAAACCATGGATCACTGTATTCAAAATCTACACTTTTAGCGATGTAAGTAAAGGAACTTAGAAGATTTAATTTTGACTCTGCTTAAAGTATATATAGCCGAACATGTACATAATACCTTGGAAGAAGTTTAAGTCAGATTACAGCATTAATGTATTGAGCTTATGATGACAGACTATTGTTCTGATCAAAAAGTTATACAGCTGATAATACATGGCAAACATTTGGTCATTATTGATGATGCACAAAAATGGTTTTGCACACCACCTGTTAAGTGTAATTAATAAATGCAGTAAAATAGTAGGGAATAGGAAAAGGCAGAATTTATAGTGGTTCGGTCAACGTGACCTACGTCCACTCTTGAATGGCTTTGGTTGCCGGGGAGCTTTTATTAACTCAAGGGAGCGGGGAGCAGAGTTTACAAGCTTTGAGAGAGAAGAGGGAGAGTCGTGCTCAGGTAAGTGTGATGCCCCCCAAGTGTTGGTGGGGCTTACAATTTATAGGGGTCCCCTAACAGGTTGGGCTACTCTTCAGCAACTTAGCAAGCATTTCGGTGGAGCTCACGACTTATCCTCAACGGGCGAGGTGGTTGAGGAGCTTCCATGAGATGCGGTCAAAGATAAGGTGAGGGTGGACCATTTCCTTCTGCTGTGCAGGTGATGCTCCTCTGCTCTCCCCTTGATGACGTGGCAAGGCATGGAGCCTGATTGGGCTTGGTGGATCTTAAATGAAGTTGGGCTCCTCAAATGGCGATTTGGGCTTTTTATATAGATTGGGCCATTTGGGCTTGACCCATCATTTGCCCCCCAATGCCCCGTGTTCAAGGAAACTTGGAGAAGGGTGCATTAGTTTGCTCCTTGAGTTCTAAGTGACGGAGAGTTCCTCTGCTACATGACTCTTTCCCTCCACATTGCATTTTTGCTTTGCATGCCTCAAATTTTTTCCACTTTGGCTAGAGTTTTTTTTTTTTTTTTTAGGAGAGCCCATTACTTTCAAATTGGGCTTTTTCCCTCTTTTAAAAACCCTAGATTATAAATGTAGTCTTCTTCTTCATTTTACCCATTTCTTGAAGACCCATCTCTTGAAAGTCTTGAATGACCATTCTTGAAAACCTTGAAGACCCACTCTTGTAAGCTTGGTTCTTTCCATTCCATTGAGATTTTGGAAGAAGAGAGGTAAGGTTTGAGATCTTTCAAGCTCATTTTGTGGGTATTCTTGGTTTGGATTTTTTTGAAGTGGGTATTGGAGATTTGAAAGAGGTAGGATAAGAAAACTCTATTGGTGCCATGGGGGATGGCAAAGTTGGGGCTGAAGAAGGTGGCCTTGGAGCCTTGGATGTTGCGAGAGTTGAAGGAGGAAGTGGGGAGGAGCTGCCGCTGGCAGCCACTGCTGTGCGCGCGCGCCAGCAGCCCGCGCAAGGGCCTGCTGGGGCTGTTTCAGGCGCTGGTTCAGGCGCCTCTTCCATGGGTTTTGGTCCTTTTAGCAGGCTCTCCAGCCTGGGTATGAATGGGGGAAGGATGGTAAACTTGGTAGGCGAGATGGGCAGCAAAAAGGGGGCTGTCCTGGGCAGTTTCTGCGCGCTGGGCAGCTGCCTGGGCGCCTATTCTGCTGCTGTGGACAGCCCGAACGCGCTGGGCAGCAGCCTAGGCGCTGGGGTTGAGGTCCTGGACAGCCCAGGCATGCTGGGCAGCAACTTGGGGGCTGTCCCCACTGTCCTGGACAGCTCAAACGCGCTGGGCAGCGCTGATTTTGGTGTCGCGGACAGCTCAGGAGGGCTGGGCAGCCACTTTTTTGCAGCTCCAAGTGCTGATTTTCGGTCCATGGAGCGTCAGGGAGAGTTGGGTAGCAGCCTGGGTACATGGGCAGCTATGGGCATCACTCCAGGCGCTAATTCGGACACCATAGGCGCCTCTCCAACTGCCGGGCTGCTCCCTTTTGGCGAGCAGAGGGGATCAGGCACCTCTCCTGCTATTGAGTTGCCTCATTTGGACGAGCAAAGACGGTCAGGCACTCATCCCAATGTTGGGTTAGACACTTCAGGTGGCAGGGAAACTTTGGGTGTTACTTTAGGTGATCAGGAGCTCCCTGTGACTCCTCCACCCCGAGCTCTTCAAGACTTCTCAAGGGGTGGCTTAGACTACTCCCTGCGGCCCCACAAGAAGAAATGCAAAAGTAAAGTGGGACTCGACGAAGATGAATCTAAGGTAAGCACTCTTTCCAGCTTATTTAATTCGGCTGAGGATATCTCGAGACTTGTTTATGCTTATCGCATTCCTCCTACCATGCTGTGCCGTCGGGCTGAGCCGAACGAGTTTGCTTGCGACGACTCCTCTGGTGATATTGTCGTTTATGAGGAGATGCTTGAGGCTGGGCTAAGGTTTCCCATGTCCTCTTCCATTTGTCGTATTTTGCACTACTTTTCCTTGACTCCGGGGCGGCTAGCGCCTAATGGTTGGAGAGTTCTGTTGGGCTTCCTTGAGTTGTGGAGGAGAGTACACCAGGAAGATGCTTCTCCTGCGGAGTTCTATGCAGCATATAATTTGAGCGAGACTCCTACACCGAACAAGGGGTGGTATTATTTTACCACAAAAATTGGTACAGTGCTCACGGGTCAGCGCTCTAATTGTACTGGCTGGAAATCTTGCTTCTTTTTTGTTGGTGGGGAGTGGGCTGCAGAGGCCGATAGAGCTTTGGTGCCCATGCGGTGGGATGCTGCCAAAAAACCCGGTACGCTGCACCTTTGCTTCTTCTCTCTCCTTTATATATGTATACATGTATGTGTACTCACTGTACTCTTGCAGGTGCACCTGTGCTTTCTCAAGACCAGGAGTAGAAGTTGAAGGCTGTCAAGGCTTGCCCTTTCAAGGATTTGGGAGATCTTCTTCCCAAGGATTCTAGGGTCGCTGCTCCTTTCACGAGATCTGGTGGTTCTTCTTCAAAAAAGGGTGAGTTGACTTCCTTCTTTATTTTTCTCTTCCCCTTGGTATTTTTCACCTCCCTAACACCTTATCATTTTTGGCAGCAAGTAAACGGGTGGTGGCATCCCGTTACTCCGATAGGAGCCCTCCTTCTTCTAAGGTGGCGAGGACAGGTGATGCCCCCCAAATGACTTCTACGGAGGTGGCTCCTATTCAGCTAGTCACCTCTCCGGTGGAGGCGCCTTCTCAGCAAGTGATTCCTCCGGTGGTGATGCCTCCTCCGCAACTAGAGGCTCCTTTAGTTGCCACTCCACACGTTTCCTTGCCAGGTTCACCTTCCGCTCCTTCTTCGACCTTGCCCCGTACAGAAACTTCTATAAGGGGACCGAATTTCTCTATTCCTATGATGGGCAGGCCTCGAATTATTCAGGAGAGACTTGGGAGGTTTGTGTTTGCACCTGAGGTCCATCATCTTAGCAGCTTGGGTACTGAGACGGTTGTCGATACTTATTTGAAAGGTCTGGCTCAGGTAAGGGTTGACATTTTCCTTTCTCCAGTTCTTCCTTATGCATGTCTAACATTTCTCCATCCTTCATCTTTTTCAGGTTTCAACTTCGTCCATCTCCTTGCTTTCAAAGGCTTTCAAACACGACAAGCTGAAGCTGGATCTCGATGTTGCACTAAAGGAGCTTGTTGTTGCTCAGAGGATGATTGCCGAGTTTAAGGCAGCCAGTAGTACTTCTCGAGATGAGCTTGTGGCGGCTCAAGAGAAGGCATCCAAGCTTGAGTCTGAGCTTTCGGCGACCCATGAGAGGGAGGCGCTCAGGGATGGTGAGTTTATTGAGGCCCGTAAGCGGGCGACTACACTTGAGGCTGAGCTTGTGGCGCTCCGCGAGAGGAACGCGCTCATGGAGGCTGAGCTTGCACAGGCCCATGAGAGGGCCATGCTCAGAGAGGTTGATGTGGAGGCAGAGTTGAAGGCAGCTCAGGAGAGAGCTTCCCGTGCTGAGGAGGTTTTGGGGAATGCTCATGAGAGAGCTTCTCGTGCTGAGGAGGACTTGGAGAATGGCCTTGCAGATGCTTTTATTGATGGCTTCGAGGAGTTCCGAGGGAAGGCCTCTGCTGTTTTCCCAGACCTTGACTTTTCAGACTTCGTACCAGCTGATGGTAGCGAGGGGGGCTCTGATGATGTTGAGGATGACGAGGAGGAGGTAGGGGACGATCATGAGAGCACTTAGAGTGTTCAGGACTTTTTTTTTTATTATTTTTTTTTTTAAGAAAGGTCATCTGTAGCCTCGCTTTTGTACTGAAACTCCTTTAAAATGAAATGCAAAAATCTTTTTTGGAGTAATAATGTAGAAAATTTTATTGACTCATTGCTTATATAAAGCAATATTGGGTAGTAATTCCCAAAAAAGTACATTGAATATCGGGTGATAATCCCAGAAAATAAAATCAAGTCCCTACTTCCACTATTTTGATGCTCTCAAAGTGTCATTGATAATACCTCTTTAAGTGCTCCGCATTCCATGGATGGAGTAATACTTTCCCATCAGAATTCTGGATCTTGTAGGTACCCGGCCTCACCACCTCTGTTATGAGATAGGGCCCTTCCCAATTCGGTCCTAGCTTCCCTTCGCGTGAATCTTTTGTGGCGATGATAACTTTCTTGAGGACCACGTCCCCTGGTTGGAAGGAACGAGGCTTCACCATCGAATTGTAGTACTTTGCCATGCGCCGTTTGTACTCCGCGTTGCGGACCATAGCCATTTCCCTTGCCTCCTCCACTAAGTCGAGGTTGATGCGGAGTCCTTCCTCGTTGTTGATGGGGTCATGTTGTTGGACTCGTAGGGAGTGCACTCCTATCTCCACAGGAATGACTGCCTCAGTTCCAAAGGCTAGGGAGAAAGGAGTTTCCCCAGTAGGAGCTCTTGGCGTGGTTCGATATGCCCACAGCACTCCCGGGAGCTCGTCAACCCAAAGACCCTTTGCTCTTTCGAGCCTTGTCTTCAAGTTGCGCAGCACGGTTCTCACCATGACTTCTGCTTGCCCATTTGCTTGTGGATGTGCTGGACTGGAGTGAGGTTGTTTTATTTGGAGGTCGGAACAGAAAGAGTTCAGCAACTTGTTGTCGAACTGCTTGGCGTTATCACTTACCAATGCATGGGGAATCCCGAATCGACATACCAGACTCTTCCAGATAAAATCTTTGACTTTTATATCTGTGATTCTTGCTAAGGGTTCTGCCTCTGCCCACTTGGTGAAGTAGTCGATTGCTACTACCACGAACTTACACTGTCCTTTGCCGAGGGGCAAAGGGCCTAGGATGTCGATGCCCCACTTGGAGAAAGGCCACGGGCTTGAGATGGTTGTTAGCTCTTCTGGTGGTTGTCTGGGCACAGTTGCGAATCGTTGACATTTGTCACACTTTTTGGAGAATTCTTGAGCGTCCCTTACCATGGTAGGCCAAAAGTAGCCTTGTCTAAGTGCCTTGTGGGCAAGGGAGCGCCCTCCAGAATGATTCCCGCATATTCCCTCGTGGATCTCTCGCAGTGCATAGTGAGCCTCTTCGGGCGATAGACACCGCAGCAAAGGTAAGGAATAACCTTTCTTGTATAGAGTGTCCTGAAGGATGGTAAACTTGGAGGCTCTCACCCTCAGCTTTCTAGCCTCTAGGGGATCGTCTGGCAGCACACCTTCTTGGAGGTATGCCCTTATTGGGGTCATCCAATTTGATTCGGCCGATGTACAGTTGATGTTTACGGCCTCCATGTCCAACTTGCTTGGCTCGAACTGGTGACCGATGAATGCTGGTTCTCCTGGTGGGGCTTCCATGGATGAGGCAAGCCTTGCAAGTGCATCTGCAGCCATGTTGTCTTCCCTGTGAATGTGGCTTATCTCGAAGTAGTGGAACTTTGTGATGATGCTCCTTGTCATGCCAAGGTACTCTTGCATCCTGGCTCCTTTGGCTTCGAACTCCCCCTTCACTTGATTGACTATCAGCTGGGAGTCGCTGTACGTGGAGAGGTGCTGGGCTTCCATTTCAACTGCTAATCTTAGTCCTGAGAGGAGGGCTTCGTACTCTGCCTCGTTGTTTGACACAGCGAAATGGAGTTTTACTGCATATTTGATGGTGGTGCCATCTGGGCTAATCAAGATCAGTCCCGCTCCTCCTCCACCACTGGTTGATGAACCATCTACGTAAAGCTTCCAAAGTAAAGGAGATGAGGGTCTAGAAGCTAAAGTGGACGACTGGGCTTCTGGTAGAGCAGCCTGGGCGCCAGAGGGAACAACCTGGGCGCCAGAGGGGGCAGCCTGTGCGCCTGGGGAGGAGTCCTGAGCGCCTGAGGGAGCAGCCTGGGCGCCTGGGGTGGAGTCCTGAGCGCCAGAGGGGGCAGCCTGTGCGCCTGGGGAGGAGTCCTGAGCGCATGAGGGAGCAGCCTGGGCGCCTGGGGTGGAGTCCTGAGCGCCAGAGGGAGCAGCCTGGGTGCCTGGGGTGGAGTCCTGAGCGCCAGAGGGGGCAGCCTGTGCGCCTGGGGAGGAGTCCTGAGCGCCTGAGGGAGCAGCCTGGGCGCCTGGGGTGGAGTCCTGAGCGCCAGAGGGAGCAGCCTGGGCGCCTGGGGTGGAGTCCTGAGCGCCAGAGGGAGCAGCCTGAGCGCCTGGGGTGGAGTCCTGAGCGCCAGAGGGAGCAGCCTGTGCGCCTGGGGAGGAGTCCTGAGCGCCTGAGGGAGCAGCCTGGGCGCCTGGGGAGGAGTCCTGGGTGCCTTGGGAGTCTCTGTTATGGCTTTGGTTATCCTTGCTGAGCATATGGGTATCCTTGCAGTTCCCTTCTTCCTTTGGTGTAAGCTCAGCAATGAAATCCGCCAAAGCTTGTGCTTTGATGGCTGTCCTTGGTTGGTACTGAATGTCGAACTCGCCCAGCTCCACTGCCCATTTGAGAAGTCTACCGGATACGTCCGGCTTTCCCAGGACCCTTTTTAGGGGTTGGTCTGTAGTGACCACTATGCAGTGACTCTGAAAGTAGTGTCGCAGCCGTCTCGCCGTCGTGACAAGAGCGAGCGCCAGTTTTTCTAGTTCCGAGTATCTGATCTCTGCCCCCTGGTATGCCCTGCTCACGTAATAAATTGGCCTCTGCACTCCATTATCATTCCTGACAAGCACAGAACTTACTGCTGATGAAGAGGCAGAAAGATATAGGTGAAGAACTTCTCCTGGAGTGGCATGTGACAGGAGGGGAGGTGTGGCCAGGTAAGCCTTGAGCCTTTGGAAAGCCTCCTCAGCCTCAGGTTCCCATTCAAATGCCTTTCGGAGAATCTTAAAGAAGGGGAGACATTTGTCCGCAGACTTGGAGACGAACCTATTGAGTGTTGCGATTCTCCCATTAAGGCGCTGGAGCTCCTTGGTCGAGGAGGGTGACTTCATATCAAGGATAGCCTTGATTTTGTCAGGATTCGCCTCAATTCCTCTCTGGTTGACCATGAAGCCCAAGAATTTGCCTGACCCTACGCCAAAGGCGCACTTCTCAGGATTGAGCTTCATGTGATAGGACCTTAGGATATTAAAAGTTTCCTGAAGGTGATCAACGTGGTCCGCTGCTGCGAGGCTTTTCACCAGCATGTCATCCACGTATACCTCCATTGTTCGCCCAATCTGAGACTGGAACATCTTATTCACCATTCGTTGGTAGGTTGCTCCTGCGTTCTTCAGTCCGAATGGCATAACCCTGTAACAGTATGTCCCTTTTGGAGTGATGAATGACGTCTTCTCCTGGTCTGGAGGGTGCATGCTAATTTGGTTATATCCAGAATACGCATCCAGGAAAGTGAGCAACTCATGTCCTGCGGTGGCGTCGATGAGGAGGTCGATTCTCGGCAGCGGGTAGCTGTCTTTCGGGCATGCCTTGTTGAGTTCTGTGAAGTCGACGCAGAGGCGCCACTTTCCATTGGTTTTGGTGACCATTACCACGTTGGAGAGCCACTCAGGATATGCTACTTCTCTGACGGCCCCGTTGTCTATCAGTTTTCCCACCTCCTTGTCCATAGCTTGGGCCCTTTCAGTGGAGGCGCCCCTTAGCTTTTGGCGAACAGGCTTGTGGTGTGAGTCAACATTAAGGCGGTGCGTGGCCACTTCTGGGTTGATGCCCTCAATATCTGCATGTGACCATGCAAAGACGTCCATGTTGTGTTTCAAAAAGTCCATCAGCGGGCCAACTAGATCTCCAGAAATAGAAGAGCCAAGATATATTTTTCTGTCTGGGCGCTCTTCATCCAAGGCTACAGGAGTAAGCTCCTCCACCGGTTTTCCTCTTTCTGTGGTGGAATCATCCCTTGGGTCAAGGACTTCCACCTGCAACGTTTCTTGGGGCTTTCTGGCCTTCATAGAGGAGACATAACATTCCCTTGCTACTACCTGGTCTCCCTTGACCTCTCCGACTCCATTTGGTGTTGGAAAGCGGAGGATGAGATGATAGGTGGAGGGCACAGCTCTTAATGTGTTTAGAGCAGGTCGCCCCAGTATGATGTTGTAGGCTGATGGACAATCTATCACCAGGAAATTGACCATAACTGTGGAGCTTCGAGGTGCTGCTCCGGCTGTGACTGGGAGAGTAACGGACCCAAGGGGATATACCTTCTCCCCTGAGAATCCAATGAGGGGAGACCTAATAGGCTGCAGTCTCTCCCTGCCCAGGTTGAGCTTGTCATAAGCCTCTGCGAATAGGATATCCGCAGAGCTGCCACTATCCACCAGGATCCTGCGCACCTGAAAATTGGCCACTGTCATGGTGAGCACCAAGGGGTCATCATGGGGGTGCTGGACTCCCTCAAGGTCCTTATCCGAGAAAGATATGACCTCACTGTCGCCCTGCTTCGGCACCTTGGATGGACGTGTCTCGTCGAAGTGCCTTGCTTTTCTGGCGTGGGCCTTCATTGCAGAAAATGACTCTTCACCTCCTGCTAGTCCTCCAGAGATGGTGTGGATCTCTCCGATGGGCTGCTGATCTTCTCGATTGCGAGGTGGAGGTGGTGATTGTCCTCTTCCGGCTACATACTGGCGAAGGTGTCCACGTTGGATGAGGTCCTCAATTTGCCTTTTAAGGTCATAACAATCGTCGGTGTCATGACCATGGTCGCGGTGAAAACGACAGTATTTGCTGGGGTTCCTGCGGTTTGGGGGAGACTTCATCCTCCCAGGCCACTTTACTGCGGGGTCCTCCTGGATCTGGCATAGGATGTGCCCGACTGCGGCGTTGAGGGGAGTAAAGGCTTGTCGGTCCCTCTGCGGAGCAGGACCAAGTCGGTCCCTCTGAGGAGCAGGACCTAGTTGGTCCCTGACAGGTACCCTTTCTGTCCTGTTGTGCTTATTGCTAGTCTCCTTCCTGTCGTCTCTGTCTCTTTCCTTTCTCTTCTCCCCTGTTCTGGATGTCTCCCCTCGTCTGGCCCTCGTGATGTCTTCTGCATTCATGTACTTCTGGGCTTTGGCTAGTAGCTCCGGCATGCTCCTTGGTGGTCGCTTCATCACCGAAAATAGGAAGCTTGAAGAGCGGAGGCCTCCCAAGAATGCAGTCATGGACACCTTGTCATCGGGTTCTTCTACCTGAAGGACCTCCTCGTTGAAACGAGTGAGGTAGCTCCTCAGGCTTTCGTCCTTGTCCTGCTTTATGCTGAGCAGGTGAGTGACGGGCTTCTGGTGGCGGCGCCCTCCGATGAAGTGTGACACGAACGACCTGCTCAGCTCAGCGAAGGAGGATATAGAGGCAGGAGCGAGCTTGACAAACCATTGTCGAGCCGATCCCTTCAAAGTGGTTGGGAATGCTCTGCACATGATTTCGTCGGGGACACTGTGCAGCTGCATTAGGGTCTTGTAAGTCTCCAGATGGTCTAATGGATCTTTCTTCCCGTCAAAGGTCTCTACTGACGGCATTTTGAACTTCTGAGGGAGGGGATAGTTCGCCACGTCAGGCTTGAATGGGGTGTCTGTACGCCTTACCAGGTAATCTACGGTCTCTGGTCCCTGTGCCTTCATAGCGTTGAAGACATCACCCAATTGATTTTGTACCTCCTTGATTTTCTCGTCCCAGTGGTTAGGTGCTCCTCTGGAATGGTCATGGAAATGGCTCCCATGCTCCAGGCTTTGGTTCTCGCCCTCATCCTCTTGGAGATGGGGATCCTCGCCATGGGAAGCAGGAGGAGGGTGAGGGACTCCCTCATGCTGGGCTCCCCTGCGTGGGGCGTCCAAAGGGGCTCCAAAGGGGGCGCCCAGCCCTGCATGGGCGCCTAGGTGTGGAGCACCAGGGTGTGGAGCTCCATGATGCCCAGGGCGTGGAGCTCCTTGGGGTCCTCCATGCTGTGCACCACCAAGCTGTGCTCCACCTTGTCCAGTGAGCATAAGTTGCAGTATCTGCTGATTTTGGGCTACCAGCTGCTGCATGGTCTCCAGCATTTGCTGTGGATTGGGAGCTGGAGCATTTGGGACAGGGTTGGTAACCGGAGGAGTAACCTCCTCTTCTCGTGCAGGATGGTCTTCATGCTGGTTCATCGACCGGGTAGTGATTGCCATTGGTTCAGTAAATAGAATGTTTTAAAATGAGAATTTTGTCGATTCCCACAGACGGCGCCAAACTGATGATGCACAAAAATGGTTTTGCACACCACCTGTTAAGTGTAATTAATAAATGCAGTAAAATAGTAGGGAATAGGAAAAGGCAGAATTTATAGTGGTTCGGTCAACGTGACCTACGTCCACTCTTGAATGGCTTTGGTTGCCGGGGAGCTTTTATTAACTCAAAGGAGTGGGGAGCAGAGTTTACAAGCTTTGAGAGAGAAGAGGGAGAGTCGTGCTCAGGTAAGTGTGATGCCCCCCAAGTGTTGGTGGGGCTTACAATTTATAGGGGTCCCCTAACAGGTTGGGCTACTCTTCAGCAACTTAGCAAGCATTTCGGTGGAGCTCACGACTTATCCTCAACGGGCGAGGTGGTTGAGGAGCTTCCATGAGATGCGGTCAAAGATAAGGTGAGGGTGGACCATTTCCTTCTGCTGTGCAGGTGATGCTCCTCTGCTCTCCCCTTGATGACGTGGCAAGGCATGGAGCCTGATTGGGCTTGGTGGATCTTAAATGAAGTTGGGCTCCTCAAATGGGGATTTGGGCTTTTTATATAGATTGGGCCATTTGGGCTTGACCCATCAATTATCAATTTCTGTTTTATTTTTTTGAATGATGGAAGAGAGCCATGTTGCCAACATTATATAAATCTGGAATGTTTTTATGGTTAACAGTTTTCATAATGAATAGAAAGTCAGTGGAATGTGGTGAGGTTGGTTGAGTAAAATTTGGTTGTATGATGCGTTTATCACATTCTTCTTGTCATATGCCACAATGTGGTGAGGTTGGTTGAGTAACTTTAAGTCAATCAGAAAGTAAATGAATTTGCTTAGATGGTGGCCCCCAATCTGAATGAATTCTTAAGTTGTCTATCAATTTTGTTCAACATGGGAATTTTGTAGTGATAGGGAGTTTTAAGAACAGTGGCATAAATCAAGTTCTTATAGACGGTGGATGGTTGATTAGGAGAAACTGTATGCTACTTTGCAATGATCCAGCCAGAACAACAGATGAGGAATGAAAGGTGATGGTGGGTTTTTGCAAAGAATGGAACTCCTTAGTCGTGATAAATTAAATTATTTTTTGCTAGTTAAATTATTTTTTGCAATTTTGTGTTGATATTTAAGTTTTTAGCGAGATGGGGCACGGTTTCAGGGATGAAGTAATTCATTTATCTACTAGAGCAAATGGGTCTAAGTAATCATTCTATTTCAGATTGTTTTAGCAATCATGCTAGGATGATCAGATGATGTAATAACAATTTCTATTAAATTTAGTGACTAAATTTTCTCTATATAATTTGTACTCACAATTTCTACCAAATTTATGATTGAATTTCCAATGTACTTATTGCATTACACCCATAATAGAAGAAAGAGCATGTGCTTTTGTGTTTTGTTTGGGTCTTGAATCATGTACATGAAAAGAATCATATAATAAACGCAGCAAAATTTAAAATTAATTTGATTCCTCATACCAAGATCTATTCATGTTTAATACAAACCGAGAAACCTTACATCTATAGAGAAGATTAAGGGTTACCTCTTGAAGCGTGCCTTTAGGAATTTTCAAACATTCTCAAAAACTTTAAGTCTTCAAATCTGAATTTGATCTTTACCCCAAGCCTCGCAAACGTTTGGCCTCTATCGGTATCCACACAAATTGACAAACTTGAAGGATCTACTTTAGCCATTGATAAAACCAGTAGAGAGAGAGAGAATGAGGGGTGGTTCTTCTTGTGCTAGTCAGAGAGTTATTATATCATATATCATATATATCCACCTCCTACATAAAAGTATTTATAGGGCTTTAAAAGCTCTAATCCTAGTTTGGGTCATGTTGCAATTATCTCATAATTACATATAACCTTTATCAACATTAATTGTAATAAAGTCCCTAATTTAACTCTTAATTAGGTTTTCACCCCAATTAACTCTTAATTGGTTGTCTCTCTTTTATCCTTTAGTTTCCAGTCAATTCTATTGTGTGTGACCCTATGGGTGTGTTTGGGTAATGGGGTGGGATAGGGTAGGGTTTTTTTTTTTATATCCTAACCAATCCAAGCCAAATCCACTCATCCACTTTAAAACCCTAACCCAAGATTATATCCAATCCTAACCTTTGTTTGGGAAATCAATCTAAAATTCAGTGGGCCCCATAGATTAGACAAATAATTTTATAATAGTTTACCATTTTACCCATGACTCTATCCATTCCAATCCTATCCTATGTTTGAACTGGTGGATTATCCTAATAAAATTATACATTTTTCACATATACATAAAAACATATAAAAATTATATAGGACTTAGACCCATTGTTTAATTTTTTTTGTTTTATTTCAATAGATAGTATAATTATATACTAATTACGATTTTTTAAGAAAAAATTAAATTTTTATTTTTAATTTTATTTCAATAAATGATACAATAGAGTATGAATTTTGATTATAAAATTTAAAATATTTGATATTTATTTTTGATTGGAGTATTTTTGGTCAAAGTATAATATTTTAAATTTAAGGGGTCTGAATATTATATATCTACTACAAATTTCAGGAGTCTAAATGTAATTTATTAACGAATATATTTATTTTGAGGAGTTTGAGTGTTACGCACGTATAAACTTGAGAGAGTTTATGTATAATATTTTAAATATTAAGGGGTCTGAATAATTAAATAACAAATTTCAGGGGATTTAAGTGTAATTTTTAATCATTTTTTATATCAAATATATCAAACCCAGAAGCAGAACCATTCATCTACCCGTGGTCTGCATCTCCCCTTATACATCCCACCGCCACCATTAAATCCTTTTTTTGAGGGTTTTTACTCAGATACATCACAACCCATCTCTGGTTCTCTTAGAAAATTGATACCCTTTTCAGGAAATCTGATTTTTTCATCTGGGATCTCATCTTTTTCCTCAGAAATGTGGTCTCTATGCTTTCCCTGGGAGTCGCTGGAATTTTCTCTCTCTTTCAACATGATCAAATAGGCCAACAAAAATTCAAAAAGAGAGAAAGATCAAAACTTACAGAGCCAAAGGCAGTTTGCAAATTCGATTGAATCTGAGAACTGATGGACTTCAGTTCATTTTCTCTCCTCTATTTGCTTTGATTCTGCTAGGACTCCAATAGCTCCTTCTCTCCAACCCTCTCTCTCTAATTGCAACGGCTCAGCCTGCAATATGGACGAGCTCAGCTTCTTCTGCGCTCTGGTTGAGAGGAGAAGAGAGGGGGCCGAGTGACAGGAGAAAGAGAGGAGGGGCAAATATGTCAGTGAGTGGGGTTATCCTCTTGTCTGGGTTTGTAACCCATGGGATGGGTGGGTTAAGTGTAGCCGGTGTAGGAGGGTTAAGTGGCACTGTAGCAACCGGGTCAAGGCTTGACCCGGGATTTGTGTCCAATCTCAAAAATGGCTTCCCAAACAAGGGTTATCTGGGTCCCACTCCTTTTTTATCCCATCCAACTAGTGGATAACCACCTTTAACCTACTATCCAAACACCACCTATAGGTTCAAGCATACCCGGTTGTAGGTATTCGATACTAACAACAAATAACATCTCAAATTAGAACTCTTTCTAATTTATCTTGAATTAGAACTCTTCTAATTCTCCCTTTATGAAGAACAATTAATATATTTATATTAATTTCATTCTTCGAGCTTCTACTAATCATGAGTGACACCTAGCATCATATCATGATCAACCTCCGGATAGCACGAAGTAGGTAAGGAACCCATTCTGTCTATAGTTGACATGCAATTCAATCCTTCTATCACACAATGCCCTAATTGAATTAATAGGGTATGGAATTACTGTCAAACACCTAATTCAATTTTATGTGTTCGATCTTAGGACTATAACTCTTAATGATCAATTAGAAACTCTTTTCTAATTGTCATTCTGCCTTGGCCAAGGGACTCTTTGAGTCATATCCTAGAAGATCACATAGGACATTCTCCCTTTAATTACTAAGGATGATAGATTCTATTTTGTACACTCATAAGTCTTCATGCATGCCTAACTATGTCCAACAATACATATCCAAGTTACATAGTTAGTATATGAATATGTTGTATAGTTAAAGTATAGAAGTTTATGCACAAGACAATCATGGTGTCTCAAGTCTAAGGATCAGTTGCATAACTATAACTTTAGGATTTAACATTGACAGGCATCTAAAAATCCATATGAAAAATCCTACGTTAGTTGACGGTCACGTTCAGTGTACTTGTTCTCTAACAAGCACCCACACACCTGCTTCAGTGTCCCTACACTAGTGATTTGGACGAGTCACCTCATATCAAATATGAGTAAACATAGTGTGCGCTAGTCTATCCGGATTACGTATTGCCCACATAATAATCCTATAACTAGGAACATTTAAGAGTTAAGTACTAAGAAGTAAAGGTCTCCTCTTCTCAACATCTTGAGAAACTATCTTCTTAACTTATACTTTATGGACTATATCATGTATATTAAAATGAAATAAAGTATAAACATGATAAATGAACTTGCCCTTTGATTTAATTAAGTAATGAAAGTTGCTAGTACAACCCTAAAACATCATCTGTATGATTGGTCTTAGAGCATACTACTAACAATCTCCCACTTGCACTAATACCAATCGACCATGTATCTAATACCCATCTTCTCAAGATGTCAGTCTAGTTGTTGTTATCTTAGTGCTTTCGTAAGTGGGTCCACTATATTATCTATTGATGCAATCCTTTAGATACACATATCACCTCTTCCAATGATCTCTTAGATCATGTTGAATGCCACTATAAGCTTTTGGATTTCTGATGAGACTTTGGTTACTTGGCTTGAGCTATTGCCCCATTGTTGTCACTATACAGTAGTATATGTGACTCAATGGTAGGAACTAATATAAGTTCATTATTGAATTTCTTAATCCAAAGAACTTCTTTGGCATCTTTAAGGCGGCAACATACTCAACCTTAGTAGTTGATTTCACTGTAATGTCTTATTTACAGCTTGTACAACTCATTACTCCATCATTTAAGATAGATACAAATCCAGAAGTAGATTTTTCTTTTATCTACATTAGACTAAAAGTTTAAATCTATATCTCTATCCACGCGTAGCTCTCATTCTCCATAGACAAGAAATGCATCCTTAGTTCTTCTCAAGTACTTAAGAATGTCTTGACTACATTCCAATGTTTTAAACATGAAATTTGACTGATATCTGCTAGTAACACTTATAGCATATCTGATATCAAGTTTGTGTACATAGCATAACATACATGAGTCTACCTATTGCAAAGCATAAGGAATATTGCTCATGTTATTTCTCTCTTTTGATGTTGTAGGACTCATGTCCTAAGAGAGATGAATTCCTCCTTTGAAAAGTAAAAATCCTTTCTTGGAATTCTGCATGTTAAATCTCATTAACATCGTGTCTATGTACAAGGATTGGAGTACCCAAAGCAACTTTCTAAATCTATCTCCATAGACCTTTATACCTAGTCTATTGGATGCTTCTCCCAAACCTTCAATGTAGAAATTATGTGACAGCTATAGTTTGACTGATAAGAGCATCCCAACATTATTCACAATGAATAGGATGTCGTCTATATATAAAATACCAAAAATGTGGTAGAACTCCCACTAACCCTTTTGTACATACATGATTTAGAGGAAACCAAATGATTTGATTACCTCATCAAATTGGATGTTCCAACTTTGAGATGCTTGCTTTTAATCCATAAATGGATCTTTATAACTTGCACACATTATGGCCTTCGCCACTGGATACAAAACCTTATGGCTGCACCATAGAAATATATTCCCCAATGTTTCTATTAAGAAAGATGGTTTTGACATCCATTTGTCATATCTCATAGTCACATGTGCAATTATGACAAGCATAATCATGATGTATTTTAGCATGACTACTAGCTAGAAGGTTTCTTCATAGTCAACAACTTGTCTTTGTTTGAAACCTTTAGCTCATAGCCTAACTTTATAGGTCTCTACCTTTCCATTTAAGCTTGTCTTCCTTTTGAAACCCATTTGCAGCCTGTAGGTACAATACCTTAAGGTGGTTATACAAAAGTTTAGGCTTGGTTGTAGTATTTAGAATCCACCTATGATTTCATGACACTTTGCCATTTTTTCGAGTTGATGTCTGACATCGTCTCTGTGTAATTTATAAGATCACTTTAATGATCATTATAACCAATAAAGAGTTCCTTATCACCTTGATGGAGATACCAATATCTTTAAGGTGGTGCGGTATCTTATAAGATTTACACAAAGCTTGTGTAGTACTAGATTTTATGTCAATAGGGTATTTAGGCTGATCAGTTTCTGTTTGTGTTTTTGAGGACATTTCCTCAAGTTCTATCATTCTTGCTATGCATTCATCTTGAATAAACTCTTTTTCAAGAAAGTAGCAAACTAGCTAACAAACAATTTTGTTCGCTATGAAGATAGAAATAATATCCTAAATATTCTTCTTTAAGATTTTCTCCAAATCTACATCTTTCAGTCATAGCTTCCAAATTGTTCATATCATGTTTCTTAGCATGTGATGGACAACCCCAAATCTTAACATGTCTAAGACTTGGCTTCTTCCCATATCATATCTCATATGGTATCTTAGGGATAGATTTGGAGGGTACCCTATTTAAGAGGTATGCGACAGTCTCTAGGGCAAATCCCCAAAAGGAGATAATTAAGTCAGTGTAACTTATCATTGATCGAACGATATCTAATAGTGTTCGATTTCTCTTTTTAGAAACACCACCAAGTTGTGGTGTTGGAAAAGGAGTCCACTGTGATAGAATGTCATTTTTGTGAGATAATCCAAAAATTCAGCATTTAATTATTCTCCTCCTCGATCTGATCAAAGAGTTTTAATACTTTTGTTTATTTGTTTTTCTACTTCATATCTGAATTCATTGAACTTTTCAAATATTTCAGATTTGCACTTCATCAAGTGCACTTACTCTAACCATGAACGGTCATTGGTGAAGGCTATGAAGTATGAATAACAACTTATGTCTACTAAACTCAGTAGTCTGGATACATCACTATGTATTAATCTTAATATATGCAGCTCTTTCACTTTGTCCTACAAATGGTGTTTTAGTCATCTTACCCATGAGACAAGATTCAAATGTTGGATGGGCTTCATAAGCCCATGGACCTAATTGTCCATTATTAACCAACATGCAAATCTCATCCTCACTAATATGAACTAATCTAATATGCTGCATATAATTAGCATTCTTATCATCTCTAGATTTTTTATAAGCGATGACATTTGTATCATAATGTTCAATATTATTTATATTGCCATTCTTGTTTAAGAAATAGAGACCGTTGAAGAATATGCCAAAACCAATCAAATTGGAATTAAAAGTAAATGAACAAAATGTTTTTCTTTAAAAACATATCTATAACCACCCTTATACAGTGATGAAATAGATATATGTTCCTTACCATATTAGGCATAAATAAACGGTTCCTAAATCTAAAACAATTAAGATGGCAATTGCAAGTAGCAAATCCCCACAGTTAATGCAACAACACTTGTTCCATTTCCCACTCGAAGGAACACTTCTCCTCTACTTACCTTTCTGATTTCCTTTAGTTCATACAATCAAATATATATGTAAGAACTTGATGCGGTATCTAATACCTAAATTAAATCAGAACCAACTGACAAACCAGTTTCAATAAAGAACATATCGAATATACCTTTTGAAGGCATGTTCTTAATGGAAGTGAGATATTCCCAATTGTTTCTCTAAAATACCCATCTTTGCCGCGTGGAAACATTTTTCATTGGTATTTTCATTCTTTTCAAAAATGAGAACAATTCTCAATTTTTGTTTCCAATCTAGGAAGTTAAAGTCGGTCAAACGGTGGAAAATAGTAATTCTGGATAAAATGTTAAGACTTGTCATTGTGATCAAATAAAACATCTAGAATTAGCGATTTCATTTTAACCATTAGATTGGGTCTTTAAATCACAATGGTACCTCCCACTATTTCTCAAATCTCATACACCTCCTATGGAATTAGGGAATTTTTTATTCCTAGTGGGGATTGGGGTCCCACCTTAAATTAATATAACCTCACATAATAGCATATTGGTTATACTAATCCTTAATGAGTAGGTAACTCTTACCTAATGCATCTTATGCAATTTCCAATCATCCTTTGGTCTCTAGCATAAATGAATCTCACATAATAGCATCTTGACCCATTTACCCTAATTAAGTCACACCCACCATTTTGTACAAGGTGTAGGCGTTTATGACCAATAAGTTCCTCACATAATAGTATCTTGAAACTTACAGATATCCTACCTCATAACATCATATGCTTGAATAAGTTATTAAGGATTCCTAAAAATGAATAGTCCCCACATATCTATAGCCGACTAATCACGCTCAAAAATCTTTAGTATACTTACAACGGCGGAAGACCCCGATAAGACATTCATAATGTCTCTTCGTTGCAACTTAATATCTTGTGGAGGGGTTTTTGGAGGTCTAATTGTCTCATCATACATACATGCATCTCATACACATAAAAATCAATTCTTGTCATTTATCGTTATTAGTCCAATTAATATATTATACTCCCACTAACCCATTTAAAATAATTTTAACATTTAAAATTAGGGTTGTGAGAATATCAATATATTAAATTGAATCATCACAAAATATGATTCAATATATCAATTTAAAATATAAAACATGGACATATAACTATCTATGGCAATTTGGGCCTTTTGCCCTTATGAATGATCATGGACTTTCAGTTTGATTCAATTCGAGCCATTGAATTGAATCTAGGTCTGTGTGGGTGATGATAAAATTTGAAAATGTATCATCTCATGACACTGATCTTCAGGGTGTGTCGTTTCAATGGACCTCCATGAACTTTACATCTGGGCACCACCATGCTTTCATCTTTATCTTCAATCCTACTGAACTATTCTATTCTAATTCATTACATTAATGAAAAGAAACCTTGATTGAGATCAAGGGGATGTACAATAGGAGGTGAGAGAAGAAATTACATATAGAAAGGAGAAAGGAGGCATGCAAGCCCCATTTTTCAAAAATTACATACCCAAAGAACAAAATACAATCACATTGCATTCAAACCAATCACATAGCTCAATTATTTGGTCTAAGTCCATGATCATTCCCACATCCATTCAATCACATTGCATGAATAAAAGAAAACATGTGATTATTCTAATTATAGCATAAATATCTAGGGATTGCAATTTCCTTAACCATTAAGGATTACTTTAATTTTAATCAAATTAAAAGTAGTAATTTTAAAACAAATCTATTATAGAGTCCTAATCCTATTAGGATTCTATAAACAAATTTCTAGTCAAATTAGAAGTCTATTTCGGTTGATCTTATAATTGGGATCAAATTCCTTATTTGATTCCAAATAAGAGTCATAATCCTATTAGGATCATTTGATTAGAATCCTAGTCAAACTAGGATTTTAGTTTGGGTGGAATACTATTAAGAATCAAATTCTCAATTTTGGTCTAGATAGAAGTCCTAATCTCATTAGGAGTCTTTAGTCCAAAACATAATCAAAATAGGGTTCTAGTCTGGGTGATGTATAGTTGGAAATCAAATTCCTAATTTTTAGTCTAATTATGAGTCCTAATCTCATTAGAATTCTTTGATCATAATCCTAGTTAAAATAGGATCTTAGTTTAGGTGGTGTTTTATTAAGAATCAAATTCTTATTTTATTAGAATACAATGTCCTAATTTAATTAGAAGACAATTTCCCAATTTAATTAAAAACAATGTAATTTGACTAGAAATATTCTCCTAGTTTATTTAGTAGACAATCTACTAATTTAGTTAGAAGACAATCTTCTAATTTAATTAAAAGACAATATATTAGTTTGATTAGGAGACAATCTCCAATTTAATTAAAAGACAATCTTCTAATTCAGTGAGAAAACAATCTTTTAAAGTACAATCTTCTAGTTCAATTAGGAGACAATCTCCTAGTTCAATTAGAAGACAATCTTCTAATCTAAGTAAAGGACAATCACTTACTTTGATTAGGAGACAATCTCGGAATTTAGTTAGAAGACAATCTTCTAATCTAAGTAAAGGATAATCACATAATTTGATTAGGAGACAATCTCTTAGTTTAATTAGTAGACAATCTCCTAATTTAATTAGAAGACAATCTTCTAATCCAGTAAAGGACAATCACTTAATTTGATTAGTAGACAATCTCCTAGTTTAATTAGTAGACAATCTCCTAATTTAGTTTGAAGACAATCTTCTAATTCCAGTAAAGGACAATCACTTAATTTGATTAGGAGACAATCTCCTAGTTTAATTAGAAGACAATCTCCTAATTTAGTTAGAAAATAATCTTTTAATTTAATTAAAAGACAATCTCTTAATATAATTAGAATACTATCTCCATAAGTAATTAGAAGACAATCTCCTAATTTATAGGGAAATAGATAAAAATTAAATAGGAGATCAAAGTGTATCCAACTTGAACAAGCCAAGAGTCATTTCCATAATTAAGTCTTGAGACTTTACAAATCTAATTTTTATCCAATTCAATTTTGTAAAATTATTAAAATTAATTTTAATATTTCGTAAACAAAATTAACACTAATGTTGAACAAAAATTTAGATCAAATCAAAGTAAGATTTGCAGAATTTTGCAAGAACATTATGAACTAGTCACTAGTGTTTTAAGTTCTACTTCAAGACCACCATTATCATACACCATGGATGAAAAACTTTTCTTCTACCCACCCTTGGACCAAAAATCTAACTTGTTCCACCCTTGGTTCATTCTCAAACCCAAAACTTGTTTTAAGGAAAACTAGTTGCTATTTTTTTGCAACTACGTTTCTTCAATTTTGAAATCTAATTTTAAAACAATTTCAAATATATGGATCCATTAATATCTCATATTAAACATGTGAAAAATATCAGAATTTATTTTGGAGAACACTCATACAAAATAATATGATTCATGTGAATTATGCAATCCCTAATATTTCTCGGTCAATCCCATTAACATGCTATAACAATAATCACATCAAGTTTGTATTAAATCATGAATAATGGCTCTCATACCACTGAAAGGAATCATATAATAAACGCAGCGGAATTTAAAATTAATTTGATTCCTTATACCAAGATCTATTCATGTTTAATACAAACCAATAAACTTTACATATATAGAGAAGATTAAGGGTTACCTCTGCCTTTAACAATCTTCAAGCATTCTCAAAAATTTTAAATCTTCAAATCTGAATTTGATCTTTACCCCAAGCCTCGCAAACGTTTGACCTCTATCGGTATCCACACGAATTGACAAACTTGAAGGATCTACTTTAGCCATTGATAAAACCAGTAGAGAGAGAGAGAATGAGGGATGGTTCTTCTTGTGCTAGCCAGAGAGTTATTATATCATATATCATATATATCCACCTCCTACATAAAAGTATCTATAGGGCTTTAAAAGCTCTAATCCTAGTTTGGGTCAAGTTACAATTATCTCATAATTACATATAACCCCTTTATTAACATTAATTGTAATAAAGTCCCTAATTAACTCTTAATTAGGTTTTCACCCCAATTAACTCTTAATTGGTTGTCTCTCTTTTATCCTTTAGTTTCCAGTCAATTCTATTTTGTGTGACCTTATAGGTTCAAGCATACTCGGTTATAGGCATTCGATACTAACTACAAGTAGCATCTCAAATTAGAGCTCTTTCTAATTTATCTTGAATTAGAACTCTTCTAATTCTCCCTTTATGAAGAACAATTAATATATTTATATTAATTTCATTCTTCGAGCTTCTACTAATCATGAGTGACACCTAGCAGCATATCATGATCAACCTCCGGATAGCACGAAGTAGGTAAGGAACCCATTCTGTCTATTGTTGTCATGCAATTCAATCCTTCTATCACACAATGCCCCAATTGAATTAATAGGGTATGGAATTACTGTCAAACTCATAATTCAATCTTATGTGTTCGATCTTAGGACTATAACTCTTAATGATCAATTAGAAACTCTTTTCTAATTGTTATTCTGCCTTGGCCAAGGACTCTTTGAGTCATATCCCAGAAGATCACATAGGACATTCTCCCTTTAATTACTAAGGATGATAGATTCTATTTTGTACACTCATAAGTCTTCATGCATGCCTAACTATGTCTAACAATACATATCCAAGTTACATGGTTAATATATGAATATGTTGTATAGTTAAAGCATAGAAGTCCATGCACAAGACAACCATGGTGTCTCAAATCTAATGATCAGTTGCATAATTATAACTTTAAGATTTAACATTGACAGATAGTTAACGGTCACGTTCAGTGTACTTGTTCTCTAACAAGCACCCACACACTTGCTTCAGTGTCCCTACACTAGTGATTTGGACGAGTCACCTCATATCAAATATGAGTAAACATAGTGTGCGCTAGTCTATCCGGATTATGTATTGCCCACATAATAATCCTATGACTAGGAACATTTAAGAGTTAAGTACTAAGAAGTATAGGTCTCATCTTCTCAACATCTTGAGAAACTATCTTCTTAACTTATACTCTATGGACTATATCATGTATATTAAAATGAAATAAAGTATAAACATGATAAATGAACTTGCCATTTGATTTAATTAAGTAATGAAAGTTGCTAGTACAACCCTAAAACATCATCTATATGATTGGTCTTAGGGCATACTACTAATAGTACATGTTGATGGCAGGGAAGTTTGCATTTTGAGACTTACTTATAATCGTGATATCTTGTAATTTTCATTCTATGTTAGTTGAAATTTCGAAGTTATTGAATTCAGTTGGTCTTCAAAAAATCATAGAGCAACCCCTGTTATGGTCTCAATCCATTTTCACATGAACTTCGTTTGGTTGTTAAGTATAGTGTGAACCTTAAGTACAAAACTACATACCATCCTAATTGCAATATGAGCATAAAATTAAAGCAAGAATAGCTTCTATAGGATTGTGCACCCCATCCAATGGCATGTTTAAGTGTCCAAAATTTAACAACAATGTCATAATTTACAAGTTTCCCCATTCGGCAGAGTGTTTAAGGTCATCTTGATTGTTGCATCCGCATATGTATTAGTAAATTAGTAGAAATTATTAAAAGGCTGGCAGTGTTTAGTGACTGTGTCACCAAGTACGTAATGTGTGCATGAATAGGCTTAGTGTTTTCGAGAAATGCACTTGGAAGTGGGGACATTCCCTGTTTGACATTATGGCAAATATCTACATTGACTCTGTACCACAGTTTTATTTTACCATCCTTGAGCTGAAAGCACTCTTTAACTCCACAATACGTATTTTTTGTTTCATTTTTCAGCCCACATAGGATCCTTCCAAGGTCTATTTCTGGACCTAATGATCAAGAATTTTGTTTCGTGTCCACTAGGAATGAAATCCAGCAATCAGAACTATGCTATGGAATAAAATTTGTTGTGAACTTCGGATGTCAATTTCTATTCTATGTAGTTATTATTAATTGAAGCCTTTCTGGGAAAAAAAAAAAAAAAGAATGCAAAATTCCATAATTATGAAAACAACCTTGTATGTTGCTTGAGTTACCAAAGAAATGTGATGGAGGGACCAAGAATATAGCTAAGGGTTTCACATTGAGATATTGTGCATATATATTGATATTAACAGGAATATTTTTTCAAATAGAATCTAGGATAAAACATGTGCCCAGTTAAGGTTAAGCTTTTTCATAAGTGCCTTTGAATTTGATTAATTATTCCATTACCTTATGCTAAATTACTTTCTGGAACCATATAGTAAATTTCTGTGTAGGTACCATAATTAGGTCATGTCATCTTTAGCAAAGTAATGCACATAATAATGTTGTTCTTGATATACAACACCTTGTACCTTGTGCATGAACACATGCACCCAACATTAGGTTATCTTGTTTTTTATTGTTGTTGTGACCTCGAACAGTAACAACTTATTAATTATTTTCTTTAGGGTGAAAATGAAAGCAGACAAAGAGAGTTGAATGAGACTAAGACAAAACTCGAGCAGATGGAAAAGACACAAGAGATGATGTTGCGGCAAATGACAGAGGTAAAGTTGGCGTTGCAACGTGGTGGAGACAATAGGGAGACTAGCAAGACGACTTCATCTTGGTAAGTATTTTCAATTCTAAATATATGTTTAATTTACTATTTATTATAGCAAATATTTTTTTAGTTTTGTTAATACACTTTTGTTGTGTTTGATGCAGATTAACAATGGATTACTTGGAGTTGGTTTTGGCGATGAGATTTCTTCCTCTATGATCCAAGTAGTTCGAGTTCTTGTGGCATTTAATTTTTTTTTTTTTCAGTTTAGTTTTTTACATGGGATGTTTTGGTATGAGATTTTATTATGAAATTATATACGAATGTTTTGGTATGAGTTCTTCTATGAATATTTTTAAATGTGTTTTGAATAACTGATTTGGAAATTATTTTTTGTTTTTTTTATAGATTATTTATTTTATAATGATTTTCAATGATTGAAGCACTACAGTGAATTTATTTTGTTTTGTTACAAGGACAATAGTAATCATAAAATGCCACTCTTTAGAAATGATTTTATTTGGCGATGAGTAAAATTTGGTCGCTAAAAATCTCTTATTTTGATGACAAATAAATTTTGTCGCCTATTATTTAAAGGTAAGAGTATTCATTTGTTATTTGACGTCGAAAATATATTAGTCACAGAAAATGTACCTTGATTTTCATCGACAAATATTATGTCATCTCCAAAAAGAAAAAATATGACCATAATATAATTTCTTTCGGCGACGAAGGTTTTTTTGTGACAAGTAATGAATTTTTAAGCAACTAAGTTTTTTGTCACTGATAATCTACTTTAGCGACGATACTTTAGTTGATCGTCAAAACTTTCGGCGGCAAGCTTGCTGCGACAAATTGGCGACCAAGTTTTTTTGTTGCAGAAAATTTTTAGCGGCAAATTATTCACTTTTAGCGACGACGTTTTTTTGCCACTAAAAAATGTTTTTCTTGTAGTGGATTTTGATGTCTTGAATTGGTGGAAAGCAAACACTCTTAAGTTTAGAAACCTGTCAAAGATGGCATGGGACATACTATCTATTCTCATTACTTCAGTTGCTTCGGAGTCTACTTTTAGTGCCGGAGGGAGGGTTTTTGATCAATATCGAAGCTCTTTGAAGCCTGAGATAGTTGAAGCTTTAATATGTACCGGAGATTGGTTGCATAATGATTTTGGAATTTAGGGATCGAATATTGTAAGGATTTTTTTACCTTGTGTTTCATTTTGTTTCAATCAATATGAATTTCATTGTTGGTGTCTTATTTACAGGTTGTTGAAGAGAATGAGTTTATAAATGGAGGTACCCTTGAGGAAAACAGCTTTTGAATCATTTTTTTGAAAGTATCAATAACAAAATAATTCTTTTCTTGCCTTTAATTTCTATGCTGACAAAATACTAATTCTTGCTTATGATTTTTTCATTGCATGCTCTACTACGAGGGCACTTGGCTGTTTTTTTTGTGAAACATGCTCTTTTTTTGTTGGCACTTGACAACTTCTTTTTTAATTTTTTTTGTTGGCACTTGGCACTTGACAAATTCTCTTTTGAATTTGTGTGATCAGTTTCATGTGGTTGGTTGTTTAATCTGGTTGTTTATAGAAACTTTTTCTGGTTGGTGATGTGCATCAGTGCATGTTGTGTTGATTATATCTGTAAGTGGTGTTAATTGTTGGGTGATGTCCATGGAGAAGCTGATTATGAATTTGTTATGTTGTGTTAAGTGGTGTTGAATTTGTTAAAATTCAAGCCTGTTCGCAAGCCTCAATTCGAATTCTTGGATCAAGCTTCATACGAGCTAGAGCTCGGATTCGAGCTTGTTAACAGAAAACGAGCCTAATCAAGCCAAGCTTGAACTTTTCATTTTTTAGTCAAGCCGAGCTCGAGCTAAAAAATAAGCTTGATGTTCAAGTTCAAGCAGAGCCTGAACAGCTTCCCAAAATGTCAAGCCGAGCCTGAGAATGGTGATGCTCGTCGAGCTTGGCTTGATTATCACCCCTAGTGGTGGTGGTAATGGTGGGGTGGCGATGGTGGTGGTGATAAGGGTGGTGGGGGTGGTAGTAGTGGGGCGATCATGGTGGTGAGGTGGCAGCGATGGTGGTGGTAGTGGTGATGGTGGTGGTGGGGCGATGGGGGGTGGTGGTGGGGCAGTGGATGGGGTGGTGACAGTGCAAGTGGTTGTTGTGGCAAAGGTGGTGGTGGGGTGACAGTGACGGTGGTGGTGTTGGTAATGGTGATAGTGCGGTGGGGGGGGGGGGGGTAGTTGTGGTGGTGGGGTTGGTAGCGGTGGTGGTGGGGCGGTGGGGGTGCTGGTGAGTTGGTTCCAAACACTACTACTTTTTTTAAAAAAAAAAGTAATCATGATAAGTTACAAGTTCTAAAAACACTTTTAAAAATTTACCTCAAACACACATTTAGGAGTCTATTTTCCTTATTAAATTTGAAGTATTAATATTAGCTGTTGGATTAATTTCAAAGTAAAATTTAAAGAGATCTCAACCGCGAAAAGTAAAAGTCATTTTGTTTATCTTTTGAGATTTAAATTATATATAGATGTAAAGAGAAAATAAAGGTTTTTATATAAGACAGTGCATACCATTAATGGCGCTGCTAGACCACCATTCTGAATATAAGTAGTCTAAGAAACCTCATCTCCTACTACTCTATGCGACATTTCATCAAATATTAATCATGCATTAACCAAAGAACCATACTTCCCATACACATAGCTACAATGGCATTACAAATAAGAAAACATTAATATCAAATCCAGTACTACAAAGTTAACCCAATACACTAGAAGAGCAAATGCATAAATAAAGTACAAAAAAAAAAAAAGGTAAAGTCAAGACCAATAAGTAACTCAAATGAAGGAACAAAATAAAAACTGAGACTAGTTCTTCTCAAAATTGAATAAAATCTCAATTCAAATTCAGAAATCAAAATCGAAAACAAATCTTTGAAGTCATATATGATTCAAGTTCTCAATTGGAAGGCGGTGCGGTGGTTGTTTTGGGGTGGTGCGGGGCTGTTGGTTGGTGGCTTGAAGAAAAGAGAAAGAGTAGCATGAGTGCTGCCGGAGTTTCGTCGTCACCAGATTAGGAGTGAGAAAAGTGAAAAAGGGGGAGAGAAAAAGATGCCGACTAATTAAGGAGGGAGTTAGATCCACACCATTACCTCTTCCCTTCAATTCTCTTTAATATAGTGATAGATGAGTGACATATGTAAGATTTTAAACTTTCATTAGCTGATGGGATATAAGCGGTATTAATCATTGTACTAATTAATTAAGAGAAAATTTCAGCCACACCCCCTTCTATTATCTAAAATATCACTGACACTCCTTCTAATTTATATTTAAACATCACTAACAACCACCCTTAAATCACCATTTCTAACAAAAATAATTCATCTAAAATACCAAAATTAACCTTACATAAACCCCAAATAATTTTTCTATATAAAATTCGAGCCGATTAAAATTCAAGTTGATTAAAATTTATTTTTCTACATATTAAAATTTGAGCCGATTAAAATTCGATTCGAGCAAATTAAACTTTGAATCGACTCGAATCAAATTTGAATCAGCCTCAATTTTAATACATAAAAAAATTCATAAAACAAAGTGGGTCTCATTGAAGATATACCTATCTAGAGGGAGTGTAGATGAATTTTTTTAAAAAAATATATCATGGTCAATTTAGTATAATTATATTCTAGTTAAGACCTTTAATCTAATAGGGAGTGTTAGTGAAGATCTAAAAAATAGAGTAAATGTCCTTACAAATATAATAAACTAGAAAAGATGTGACTGAAATTTTCCCATTAATTAACGTATATATTGAAGAGGATAGCCTTTTAACTTTCTTTCCTTAGACGTTACAATTTCATTAGCTGAGATGATAGGACATATAGGTATTAATAATTTTAAGGTTATTTTCGTCAACTAATTAAAGTGGCATTAATTAAGGAGGATAGACATGATATAGTTGTAGTGTTTGAAGGTAAAAGTGAAAAAAAAAATAATAATAATATAATTAAGTGAAAAGATGATATATCATGTATGCTTATATTTTAAAATAATATAAATATAAATTAATACCAATCATGTCTCATCTTATAGCTCTGGTTATATAGTATTGATTTGTGGTGTTAGATGACATTGAAAAAAAACAAAAAAAAAAGATGACATTGCATCACCCCCTTAGTACTAAAAAAATCATTAAAGCTAGACTATATAACTTAATCCAAATTTGGTATTAAGTTATTACTGAATTAGATTAGTCTAATCCCACCCCCATGTAGCCAAATCAAGCACTCTTTAAGAGTGTCAAGCTTAGTTGATAAAAGAGCTACTACGCCCCTACAAAAAACATAACTGTGAACTATTTTTTGCTAGGACCAGATTTAGTGTTCCAGCAGAGTGCAAATGCATCCCTTCTCTGGTACACAAGTTTCGTCTCTTCAGTCATCTGGCTGCTTGCCACTACTGATGAGCAAATGAATTTTGAACCATCCTAACTCCTAAGTAATATTGTTCATAACTACACCTTTCATGTCTTATTTCACATTCCTAAGATCATCTGTCCATTTTTCAGTTAAGAAAGCTGACTGTAATTGCGGGAATTGTCGGAGAAAGCTGCCAAACAAATTTGGCATGGAGCAGCGGCCATACCAAGTGAACAAGATGAGCACAGGCAGATGAGCACATGCCATCACTCTCCATCCTTCCTCATACAGATTTGAAGCATTACCTCTATAGATTTGAAGAACTGTTACAATTGAATGAAGTTTAAAATCAATTGACAAACAACTTCTGATTTTTAATATTAGCAAAAAAAGTTAAAGCAACATGAGAGAGAGAGAGAGAGACAGACAGACAGAGAATTACATAGCAAGTTATCTCTGCCATAGGCTTTTCTCCCCCAATAGAAGTGCCTTCAAGATAGCATCGTTCATACCATCTGCAAATGGAAGTAGATGACCAGCACCTGTTACTTCATGGTAGTGTATCCAGGGAAGCCTTTCAGCAATGTAGCGCTGCAGTGTAACAGGCACAAGGCCATCTTCATTGCCTTGCCATAAATGGACAGACCCTTCACCGTCAAGGAAAGGATTCTTAAGATCCATCGGATCAAATTCCCAACTCCCGAATCCAATCTTCATGTCACGATGGAAGGACTCAAATTCTCCTTGTTGCGTCGCGTATTCCTGGTTATCAAAACATGCAGTGAATTTTGAATCATATGCCATTCACAAATGTTGGACACTTTTTAACTGATACATTTAGAAGAACTATGATCCAAGAATCTCCTTAACCATGATATTTCGTAACTCTAAAACAAAGGATGCTTATCACATAATCGCTGTTAATGGGAGCTTGCACGGATTTTGATCATTTTTAAGGCAACATCATCAATGAATTGGTTTTCTTATGCACAAGTTATTGATCATGACCACACGTGTATACACATACACATACTCCAACACTAATGCATAGTGGTTTTCTCACTCATTAACCATAAAACAGAAAAGGTACTACTTACTCGGTAATTTTGTCTTTCACTAAGCTTGGATATAATTTCTAAATCTTGGCGAGAAAACTTGGCCTTTCGAGCAATAACGCTAGAGGGAGGAAACCATTTCTGAGTGTTCCACCAGTAGGTGAGCCAAGGGATGTAATGAGCGACCCGTAAAGCCCACTGGTCTTGTGGAAATTGCTGATAGTAGGCTTCTGCAGATAAATTTGTAGGAAACCTTGGCCACCAGTAGTTGATAACTGGAGCAATTAACGTTGCTCCTGCTAGCCTGTGAGCATCCAAATATTAAACTTGATAGGATCACAGGAAAAGAAATATTATGAGAAATCCAGTAAAAAGACCTTAAATCTTATCATAAGTGGTTAAAAAATAATTACATTCCAGATTTTCAGAAAGCATCACAAGAAGTACTGCATTTGTTACTTAACCCATTTTATGCGTACTCAAATGATAAAAGATTAAACCACTTAATATCACTCAAAATGATGGAATTTCCCAATAAATGCTCCACATCAGAACAGCAAAACATAAACAGCATTTTTTTTTCACATGGAATGCTCTATCTTCTCTGTGAATACTGTTTTTAATTACTCTGACATGCTATTCAGATTATGTCCCCAAAATAATTCCTGAACTTTGATTATCCATCAATGGAAATAATTTCTGAATAACTAAATTTTCAATATTGTCGAGTAGAAAATTGAATTTGGCTATTTCTTACCTGTGAGGAATGTACTTAAGGCATCCCCAGACCACCTGTCCTCCCATGGAAACCCCAATTACATAAAATTTGGATCCAAGTTCTAACTGATCAGCAAGCTCTTCTATATCTAGAGCTATACTTTTTAAGGTTCGTTTTGGATTTGGGTCACTTTCTCCATAACCTGGTCTATCAAAAGAGACAAAGTAGACCCCTAGTTCTTCAACCATCCCCTGGGAAAAAAAACACCATGAAATTCATTCAAAAATAACTTTGGCATAATCCACCAAAGTACATAGAAATTTTGTTGGTTAAATGACCACTTATAAAATTACCGATGTTACAATTGCTACATCATGTCTGCTAGAGCCAAAGCCATGAACACAGACGATCTTGTATTTGGCCATTTCTTTGGGGACACCATGCTCCTTATAGGCCAAATATCGTCCATCCCTAAGCTTAATTCTGGGTGCTGTAATGGGTGGACCACCTGGGGAGCCACATATCCTGGGAGGTGGGGGACAGACGGCTCGATATGCCCATACTAGAAACCCGGTCACTAAAACCAATGCAATTTCTTCAAACATCCCTGTAAAGAATTTCAAATTCTTAATGTAACAGCACCCAAAGTCTGAAACAAAAAACAAGAAATTATAACACCAAAGATTAGAGATACTGGTGTA
Organism: Ilex aquifolium; assembly: GCA_951799425.1. NCBI lineage: Eukaryota > Viridiplantae > Streptophyta > Magnoliopsida > Aquifoliales > Aquifoliaceae > Ilex > Ilex aquifolium. The sequence continues at coordinate 12,914,936 of OX637408.1, forward strand.
ACACCTTTACATTTTCTTCTTTACCTTTTCTGTCTAAATGGGACCAATGTACCGCATTGACAAGAATAAACATTCACAATGGGAGAATAGCATCAGGTGCAGTTTTGAGAGACTAAGAAACAGGAGGAACAACAACAATTCAATGATTATTGGCGTTCAATAACAGATATCCCCCATCGAAAAAATAAAAACAATAATAATAATAAGGGTTTAACAGTTATAATCAAAGTAATAGAGAAATCAAAAGCTAGACCACAAAACTATTTATTCAAAAAGAAAACTACAAAATGTAAAGTCTGTTTTACTTTATTTCTTTCTTTCAGAAACCCAGCACACCTCACTCATCACATTGTGGTCATTCAAATGGTAATAACAAACAATCCACATCAATCAGAGGGTTTTGTGGACAAAGTAACAGCAATGGAATGATTTCATTCCTGGATAGTTACTGAGTACCCTTCATTTCTTTTATCAGGTCTGCCATAAAGTTAAAGTATAACTAACATAATATTAGTCCCTTCAGACCTTTCAGACTAGAAATATATAGTTATGAGGCAACAGAATTAGTGAAGTCAAATAAGGGAAAAAGAAATGACCCCTGTGATTGTTTTAGGGAAGAGAGAGAACCTGTAAGAAGCTGAAAGGAATTTGTCTTTCACTGGAAGGATGCTGAGCAGAAGAAGCTGATATGGAATCAATGCATTTCTCACTGAACAAACTGAAACCCTATAAAGAATTTGCAAGAGTCAAAGCGGAATAAAACCTCACTACAAAGTGAGGTTTTATAGCATTACTGCACTACAAAACTCTCCCAAAAAACCTTTAATAAAAGGTCCAAGATCCAAGATAGTACGTTGGTTGGTGTGACTGGTGGAGACTGGAGAGAGAGAGTGAGAGAGAGATCGTCGTGGTCGCTTTTTTTTTTTTTTGCCCAATTCTCTTAATCACTTAGACTCCTTAATATTTAAAATATTTTGTGTAAACCTCCTAAAGTTTGTACGCGTATAACAGTTAGCCCCTCTTGTTAATGTCTATTAAGATATCCATTAATAAGTTACACCTAGACCGCCTAAAATTTATAGGTGTGTAATACTTAGATCTCTCAAGTTTAAAATATTATACTTAAATCCTTATTAGTTATGGAACTAACAAAATCTATTTAACAACCAAATTATCCTAATTAAAGATATAAGATATTGTGTTTATTACAGTTTGACCTCTTATTTGATTTATTTACTTTATTCCAATAGACAGTATAATTATATTCAAATGAGTGTTGAACTGAGTTCTTTGATATATTTATACTAATTACTATTTTTTCATCAAAAAATTAAGATTTTATTTAATTTTTATGTTAGTAGATGATATAATAGAAATGCAAATGTGTTGATTAGTCTTATTTTATATGTTTGTAATTGATGGAAAAATTCACCCAAGGTAAAAAGTCTATTTAGTCCAAATCCAAACTGATATGGAGGTTGTCCAAGTTTTGACATCACCAGTAGTAATTATAATTGTTTTAAAAAAATTAAATTTTTATTTTTGATCTTATTTTAAATAATGACATAATAGATCACGAATTTTGGTTGTAAAATTTAAAATATTTAATATTTTATTTTTAATTAAAGTATTTTTGTTTTAAACTTCAAGGATCTAAGTATTACACATTTCAAATTTCAAGGGTGTAGATGTAATTTACTAATAGACATTTAACGGCAGGGTCATGCGTGTACAATTCTCAGCAGTTTGTGTATAATATTTTAAATGTCAGGAAATCTAAGTGATTAAATGCAACCCTAACATTTGAGTGTAATTTTTCTTTTTTTAAAAAAAAAAATAGGTAAATTATACTTTATCCCATGAATCATTATTCTTGTTTCATTTTATAACTTCAACTATAAAATTTTCACATTATACCCTAAAGTATCAATTTTTTTTCATATCACTTCAATTGATAACGAATGTCAATTTTTTGATGGTAAATGCGCAAGTAAATGGTCTGTATTGTCAATAAGCAACTGTCTACTGTACATGTGCAAGTCAATATCAAAAAAAAATATCTATTCATGATTTTGTCCTTTCTAAGCTCCAAATTTTCTTTCTCTGACCAACCCTCTTTTTCTTTCGAACAACCATTTGATTACAAAAGAGGTAAAATAAAGTGGTATTAGACACTTTACAGGAAGCTCTTTGGAGTCTCCCTCCCTCCTTTGAAAAATTAATACTTTAGGATACAATGTGAGAAATTTTATAGTTAAAAATATAAAGTAAAATAAGAGTAATAATTCAGGGGGATAACGTGTAATTTGCTCAAAAAATATTGTATGGGGCAAGTAACATGGCTATCACTTTGACATCAACCCCCATATCATTCTGAAATGTGGGTGATTAAGAAATAATTAGTGGGAGTAGAATTTAATGAAGCTATAATCTTAGAAAAATATTATTTACATCTCATTTATTAATTTTATTTGTTTATCTAATTCATGGCAGCCATTAAATTCATAACGGTCCATGATAAGACCACGACGAATAGATCATCAAATAAGATAAACAAATTAAATTTAATTAACATTATTCATAATCTTAATATCTTATAGCAAAAATTGGGTATCTTTCTCTTTTTTTTTTTTTTTTTTTTTATTATAATGAGTTTCCAAATATTTTATTATGTATACTACTGGTCTATTGAATTAAATGGAATTTCAACCTTTACTATTCCTTTATTTTAGCCTAGATTTAATATACGACTACTTGTGCTTGGTTAAATATTGTGGGTATTTAGAATTTATTTTGTTCTTGACCAAACAAAAAAAAAAAAAGAATTTATTTTGTTACTGTAAATATCATAGAATATTATTTTAAAAAAAGTACTCATATTAGAAAAAATCAAATTTAAATTATTAGTTTCTATTTGGAGGTATTCTTCATGATTAATTATTAGGTGCAGTGATAAAAATGTAAGACTAATAAAACAATCACGTTGTAATTTAGGCAGTAGGAAAATCATTTTGCATAAGCAATGTAAGTATTAGCAGAAAAAAAAAAAAAACGATTAATCCGATGGATAAAATTGTCTCATGAGTATTTACCCGCTCATAAATCTCCATTTTCAGCCCCTTCACTCGTTTTTAAATGAATATTGAGCGAGATTTTGTTAGTGTACAGAATGACAAATTCTAAAATTCAAAATCGTTATTTTCAATATCATTTTCAACCTCTTAAAATTGACAAGTCTTAACAAATTTTGAAAAAAAAAAATTTAATAGAAAAATCAGGTCGAGATGAATTAGACTGTCACTCTTTGTTAGATTAGCTTAGTGGCAAACGCCAATTTGCAAGTTGTAAGTTATTACATGTGTTTGGTATTTTAATATCTAAAGTTTATTAATTCACTATTTTTTTTATCTGAATATTAATTCACTATTGAAGATATGAAATCGATTCAATGATAGAGGCTTGTTCTTAAATATGCAACACTTCAATCTTCAAGACTCCAACGAACACAATGCAATAGTATAAAAAGAGAGAATGACAGTGAAACAGTCTATTTATAGATCACTTGTGTCTATTCGAATCATTTGAAGAGGCGTGCTTGCTCTGCCCAGAAAAGTGTGATATCTCTTACCCAACCTATAAAGCAAATTATAAGTATATAAACTCAATAAGTTTTTGACTTTCTTCTAATGTGGGACAAGTCTTATACACTACACTTCATCAAAAT